>CM060946.1:430187239-431539758 GCA_030765085.1 Allium cepa
AAAAGACGATGGCAGATGACATCGTGTTCCGGAACCGTGACGCAGACAAGGTCGAAGCCCCGACTATCGACCCACTTGTCATATCCGCCCAGATTGGTCCTTCTTGGATGAAGAGGATACTGGTGGATAGTGGGAGTTCAGTCAATATTTTGTTCAGGAGGGTTTACGACCAGATGAAGATGGAAGCCAAAGACCTGAAGCCCTGCCAGTCAAGGATTCATGGCTTCGATGGAAGCGTTAATATACCCACGGGGGTTGTGGAGTTACCCGTGGAGCTGGGGATCGGTGAGTGCAGAAGAGTACGCATGTTACAGTTTGTTGTTTTGGACATACATTCACCGTACAACGCGTTTCTGGGCCGACCGGCCCTTGCTGAATTTCGGGCGGCAATCGCCCCGTGGTGTTTGACTTTGAAATTTCCTACCGATTGTGGTATCGGTGTGATTCATGGAGATCAGGCTGCTGGAAGAGCGTGTTATGTTGCTGAGCTGCGAGAGGCGCAGCGAAGAGAGAAAGGGAAGGGCGTAGAGGAATCTCTCTGCGTCCGTTCTGCTGATGATTGACAATTGGTGCTTGGGCCTCAGCCCGGGCACCGCAACCAATTCTAGAAAGACCTTGACCCAAGGGACAACGACAACAATGAGGAGTCCATAGAAAGTCAGGCTTCTCCGGCTGAGCTAACTATCAATGTCCCGATCGATAATGATGGCGATGATTCGAGAATGTTAAAAATTGGGTCTCAATTGAGCCAGGGGGCACAACAGGAATTGGTTGAATTTCTTCGGGCGAATCTTGACGTGTTCGCCTGGACACACTCTGACATGTGTGGGATCTCGTCGAATATCGCAAGCCACACTTTAAATATTGACCCGCGATATATCCCGGTCAAACAGAAAAGGCACGGTATGGATCCAGAGAGATCTGCCGCCCTTAAGGAGGAGGTTGATAAGTTGAAAACAAATGGGTTCATTAGAGATGCTTTACACCCGGAATGGGTGTCAAAACCCGGTACTTGTCCGAAAACCGAACGGGAAATGGAGAACGTGTATCGATTATTCTGACTTGAAAAAGGCTTGCCCGAAGGACAGTTTTCCGCTTCCTCGAATCGATCAGCTCGTTGATTCAACCGTCGGACACGAATTGTTATCCTTTATGGATGCTTACTTGGGCTACAACCAAATACCCATGCATGTGCCCGACCAAGAACATACGAGTTTTGTGACTGATCTGGGGTTATACTGCTACAAAGTCATGCCTTTTGGGTTAAAGAATGCCGGCGCAACTTATCAACGCTTGGTTAACCGGATGTTCTCCAACCAGATCGGGAAGACCATGGAAGTTTATGTAGATGACATGTTAGTAAAGTCAAGGCATTCGGTTGATCACGTAAAGGACTTGGGATCAATGTTTGATATCCTCCGGAGATATGGGATGAAGCTCAACCCGCTAAAATGCCATTTTGGGGTTGCATCCGGAAAATTTCTTGGGTTCATCGTCAACGCCCGAGGGATAGAGGCCAACCCTGAAAAGATTTGGGCCGTCAGGAATCTTCAAACTCCAAGGACCATAAAGCAAGTCCAGAGTCTCAATGGGAAAGTCGCAGCATTGAGTGGGTTCATCTCGAAGTCAACCGACAAATGCATCCCTTTCTTCGACCTGATCCGAAAAGGGAAACGGAACTTCGAATGGACCGCAGAATGTGAAGGTGCGTTTCAGTCACTGGTTCAACATCTTTCTACACCACCGATTCTTTCGAAGCCTGTTGATCACGAGCAATTATATCTTTACTTAGCGGTATCCGAAAGCGCAATCAGTGCAGCATTAGTCCGGGAGGAAGACCGAGTGCAAAGGCCGGTATATTATGTAAGTAAACGGTTGACCGGAGCCGAGAGGAACTATCCCAAGCTAGAAAAGTTGGCGTATTGTCTAGTCATTGCCTCGAGAAAGCTCCGTCCATATTTTCAGGCTCATCCTATCACCGTGTACACCGACCAACCGTTACGACAGGTCCTCACGCGGCCTGAGACGTCTGGTAGGCTGCTAAAATGGAATATTGAATTGAGCCAGTTTGACATTGCCTATACTCCGAGAAGGGCCATACATGGCCAAGTTCTGGCAAATTTCGTCGCTGAATTCACTGTACCCGAGGAATTACCTGAGAGTAGCGAACCTCCTAAACACGTGTGGAAGTTATATATTGACGGTGCCTCCAATGAACGATGTTCGGGAGCGGGGGTAGTGCTTGAAACCCCCGAAGGCCGATTTGTATGATACGCCCTAAAGTTCGAGTTCCGCGCAACTAATAATGAGGCTGAATATGAAGCTTTACTCACTGGGTTGACGCTGGCCCACGACCTGAGAATTGTCGCTGTAGAGATTTATTGTGACTCCCAATTAATCGTATGTCAGGTCCGAGGTGAATATCAAGCTAAGGATCGAAGACTAGCTGCTTACCTATCTCAAGTCAGGGAAATCCTTGATCGTTTCGATTACTATGCCATTTTCTATATCCCTCGGGAGCACAATCAGAAGGCCGATTCATTGGCGAAGTTGGCGAGTACGGGCGAAGCTCAACAGTTGGGGCTTGTTCCCATTGAAACCCTACCTTCTCCGAGCATTGATCAAAGTGAGGTCGGCCATGCATTCGAGGCTACCACAAGTAGGGAGTCGTGGATGACCCCTTATCGAAATTACATTGAACATGGAACGCTGCATGAGCGTAGGAGTGAAAAGTGGCAGGTCCTTCGTAAAGCCTTACGGTTTGTCGTTCAAAACGGAGTTATGTACAGAAGGGGGTATTCTGTCCCCCTACTCCGATGTATCGCACACGATGAAATCAAGCGAGTGTTGCACGATGTACACGAGGGAGAGTGTGGCGATCACACTGGGGGGCAGGCACTCGCCAAAAAGGTACTCCGATACGGATATTACTGGCCCACCGTTAATCGAGATGCATCGGACTACGCCAAAAAATGTGACAAATGCCAGAAACACGCTCGGATTCCCAGAGCTCCACCTACCGAAGTAACCCAAATGGTTAGCCCCTGGCCGTTCGCGGTATGGGGAATCGATATAATTGGAGCATTGCCTCTGGCCAAAGGTGGCGCGAAATACGCCATCGTCGCGGTTGATTACTTCACCAAATGGGCCGAAGCTGAGCCTCTTGCAACGATTACAACGAAGAAAGTGATCAACTTCGTAGTGCGCAACATCATCTGTCGATTCGGTCTCCCGCACACTATCAACACCGATAACGGAGCCCAATTCGACAATATCGAGTTCAGAAATTTCTGTCAGCGATTTCGCATACATAAGAAGTTTTCCGCAGTGGCACACCCACAAGCAAATGGTCAGGTCGAAGCTGTTAATAAAGTTATAAAGTCCATTCTGAAGAAGCGACTGGAAAAGGCCGGGGGCAAGTGGGTCGACGAACTCCCTATGGCGTTATGGGCCTACCGAACAACTCACAAAACTGCAACCGGTCACACTCCGTTTTCTCTATCGTATGGCTCAGAGGCCGTTATTCCAGTCGAATTGGAAGTGCGTTCTCATCGTGCGACGTATTACGATCCGAAGACAAATGCCATATTACCTGCTCAATCTCTGGATTTACTGGATGAGAGGCGTGAAGAGGCTGATTTGAGGGCAGCCGCATATCGGAGTCAAGTCGCCCGAATATTCAATGCCAAGGTCCGTCCGCGAACCTTTGAACCCGGCGATCTCGTGCTCAAAAGGGTTTACCCGGTTCCTTCGCACATGAAGCCAACTTGGGAAGGGTCGTACGTGATTTCACAAAAGCTCGGAGACGGCACGTTCAAATTATCGACCGTTGATGGTCTCACCTTGCCGAGGGCTTGGAATAGCGAGAGTCTTCGTCGCTACTACACATGAAAGACTTTGCTTTTTCTGCCATTTTGTTCTTTTGCATTTTATTTTAGCATTCCGAGATTTGAATTTGTGATAAGGCAACTGACTTTGCCATATTTTCTCGTTTCAGCAATAAAATGCCATCTCTTTGAGCCAAAGCTGTGATTTATTAAGTGTGACGCACAATATCACGATGCACGGAGAGCTAAATTCCATCATGCGGTGGGATTTATTCAAATAGAGAGTGGCTGCGATATGACCGGTCACTCGCTAAGTGAAACCCGAGCTCGGGGGCAGGACACCATATGAATATTTGCAGGGATTGATACACGACAATCCCTCGTTTAACTCCAACTTCCCAGAGTGCGAATTGGAGTATAAACATTCAATAATTCGTTCCCAGAGCGCGAACGGACTCCAAGTTCCCAGAGTGCGAATTGGAGTATAAACATTCAATAATTCGTTCCCAGAGCGCGAACGGACTCCAAGTTCCCAGAGTGCGAATTGGAGTATAAACATCCAATAATTCGTTCCCAAAGCGCGAACGGACTCCAAGTTCCCAGAGTGCGAATTGGAGTATAAACATTCAATAATTCGTTCCCAAAGCGCGAACGGACTCCAAGTTCCCAGAGTGCGAATTGGAGTATAAACATTCAATAATTCATTCCCAAAGCGCGAACGGACTCCAAGTTCCCAGAGTGCGAATTGGAGTATAAACATTCAATAATTCGTTCCCAGAGCGCGAACGGACTCCAAGTTCCCAGAGTGCGAATTGGAGTATAAACATTCAATAATTCGTTCCTAAAGTGCGAACGGACTCCAAGTTCCCAGAGTGCGAATTGGAGTATAAACATTCGATAATTCGTTCCCAGAATGCGAACGGACACCAACTTCCCAGAGCACGAATTGGAGTATACACGTAAGCTACAGGTTCCCGGAGCGCGAACCGGAGCATCCGTGCTAGCTCCAGATTCCCGAAGCGCGAGTTGGAGTACGAACATCAATTGCTGGTTCCTGAAGTGCGAACCCAAACATACATGCTTTATCCAAGTTCCCGGTGTGTGAATTGGAGCATGAACACCAAGTTAAAGTTCCCGTAGTGCGAACTGAAATGTTAATATTAACTCCAAGTTCGTAGAGTGCGAGTTGGAATGTGAACATCATTCCCGAACTCCCGGAGTGCGAACCGGATTATCGATCTCAAATTGTCTTAAGTCCCCAGAATGTGGACATGTGTTCGGAGTTTGCGATAAACGCACTCAACCACAAAAATGCAAATGTTGTTCCCCGAGACCAGGGGGCATAAAAAAAAGGCTAAGTGTTAGTCACTGACCAAAATGATACAGTGTCCGAAGTTCGGTCATTCGTCAGTCACAACTCGCAACCAAGATTCTCAAACTTGGCGAATAAAAGCGAATTCTACTTGACGGAAAAAACACCACAAGTGCACCAGACTGAATGCGTAACGCTGCAAGCACTTAAGCGCAAAAGAAATGAGAGTTGAAATAGGGAAACTAAATCTTATTTCGACTAGCTCAAAACAAGGACTTACACGCAAATAAGTTCTTCCAAAAAAAGAATGCCTACTAGCAGGGGCCGAACCTGCATCTATACACGGCCCACTAACAAAAAAACGAAGACAAGTCCCTATCTCCTTCCCGCCTGCGCGAGTCACGATATGATGGTTTCCGAGCATGTCGCAGACTCCCTAGCATCGAACCGCGCCTGGACATGGTACCTACAAAGCAAAGAGGAGAACAGAGTTAGTGGTTTCTCGAAACCGATGGCCCAAAACTCGGAACTATGTAGTGTCGTGAAATGTGTAAGAATATGCATTTCCCCCGACCAACCCGAAGTGTCAACTGAGCTAGTAATAAAAGGCTCGCTCAGTTCAAGTGTACGGTGAAACTCCTCCAACCCGGCATCATGCTGAAAGGATACATCATCCGGGATTGGAAGATCTGTAAGCCCTTCGAAAATACTTTCGGTTCGTGGAGGAGACGTCTCAGAAATTATAACTCCGGGGGAGGATCGGGCTGTGACAACCGACTTCCATCTCCCCTTCTTAGTTGATGTGACGACGGCTGCCTTGCCTTTTCTTTGTTCTTCAACATCTTGAGCCAGGACCGTAGGCTCCACCAACGGCTCGTCGTCAGTGTGAGTTCTTTCGGAATCCGCTTCCTCGGCTACAATGACTTTGGGTTTCTTGTGCTTGGCGTGTTTTTTCGGAACAATTCTTTGCACCCCGTCGAATATTATACTCTGCCATCGTTCGATTAATCCACAGGCCCGGAGATTCCTATCCGTTAATAGCATGTCGATATCCCTGTCGACGCTCGGGACCTCTCGGAGCACACGTACTATCTCCTTAAAGCTTTCACCGTCGGGGCGCTGGATCACCGCTGTACAGAAGAAAAATATATAAGTCACACTTCGACTGCAATCGCCTTAGTAATAGTTTGGAAGCTCAGCTATACTCACGTCTAAATAACCATCGCCTGGCGAAGCCCGGAGGACATCTGACGTAGAACCATTCCGTCCTGTAAAAGCTTAACCTAGTCCAGGATCCGTTAACCACTTGACAATTTCGTACTGCCTCCAAGAATGTAAAAGATGGGTAATCGTTTCGGGTTTTGAAGTTAAACAAGTATCTGATTTCCATCGGGGCCGGTGGTCTGTGAAGATATTCCATAAAGACGGTGAACAGGCTGTTCACCGAAGCGTACCCGTTCGGGTGAAGTTGGGATGGTGCGACTCCCAAAAAAGATAGCACTTATCTTATATATTCATTGAACGGAGGAAGCATCCCGGACACGCACGCATGACGATTGAATGCGGTATACCCCTCCGGCGGGTTGTGTGGTCTGTCGCTTGGCCCCGGTAGTAACACGTCGTCTAGTGACAAGCCGTGCCTCAAACATATCCTCCCCAGCATATCTTCGGAAATATGAGATGGGACGGAATCTGATGGATTAGCGATGAATGACGCTTCGGGAAGTTCATCCGGCGCCGGGCCGATAATTTCAGGATCAATGTCCGGGACCTCTAACCTCGGAGGAACTATACTCTGAATATCTCGTGGGGTTTCTTGCTGACGCGAACTCGAAGGCTCCATAACTGACTAACTCATGAGAAACCATCATTAGATGACAAGGGGCCCGTGAATTCCCCAGTGTATAGTGTACGAATGTGTGTTGTGCGGTGCTATGCGTTACTTGGATGAATATCGCAGAATTAATGAAAACACGCAAACGACAAAGCTACAAAGACCAGTTGTGATGGCCGTTATCGCAAAACCCTTCACATAAGGAAATTTGATTCCAACAAAGATTGTTATTGTTCCGTCAACGAGCTTCGAAAGGTGGTCAAGTATGCAGTTTAACGTGTCCGAATATGCAGGAGTGAAGCTCGTCGGAATTATTCTCAGAAAATGTCAAACTTTGGTATCCACTATATGGAGTTTCGAACCAATCACAAGTGATTTGTTCGAACCCATCATCGCACCACTTCGAATCAATCCGAAGGAGCGAGCTTCGAATCGATAATCAGTGTGCCAAGCTCGAATCGATCGGTGAAGGGTGACTTCGAATCGATACGGAGGGGCGCACTTCGAATCCATCAAAACGCCGAGCTCGAATCGATCAGTGGGGGATAACTTCGAATCGACCCTTGATTAATTAGTTCGCACCGATCAGGAAAGCCTCAACTAAGCATCGCTCGCATTCGACTCGATTCCTTTCGTATCGGTCGTAAAGGGATGTCTCGTATCGATGCGAAGTTGAGAGTTTCATTCCAATCAACGGCTGCTTCTTGTATCGATCGTTGGGTACCGATACAACTCAACACCATGGTTAGCTTGGTGCAAACTGCACCCCCTCCGAGGAAATCACAAGGGTCGACTCAAAGTCTGAGAGAGAATGATGCTGCCCCCCCCCATCGATTCGTACACGAGTTCCTGAATCAATTCGAAGTTCCTCCAAAGGCCAGATCTGGATTTACCAAAGCCCAAGAAAGGCCGATCGATGACGAAGTGATGGGTTCGAGGTAGCTTTGCCGTGTGAATTCAAGATTAGTTACCTAGTTTTAGTGATGGGTTTGAGAAATTGAAGATTTGGATCTCAAATGGTTTGAACGCAAAAGGACAACACCTTCTTCTCTGGAGTTCGAAGTGAACAGTAAAACAGGGCAACAGTAAAAAAGTGAAAAGTAATAAAGGCCGACGTCATTGCTATTTATATGGGGGGTTGGAGATGACCGGGTCAATGTAAACTTGAACGGTCGCAACCAGTCAAAACACGCGTCGGTTCGAAATCTCCATTCGAACCCATATGCCTAAGGATTTATCGGTTCGAAGCCTCTCCTCGAAGCCATCGGCCTAGGACCCTGTCGTTTCGAAGTTCCCCGCGTGTCATCGGTGCGAAGCGCACAACAAAACGACAAGCTGCATCGATGTGAAACGCGCGATGGGACCAACGGTTCGAGAAGCTCTTATGCAAATTAACCGCTTCGTACCCATTCCTTCATATCGGTTCGAATGTCCATTTCGAACCCATCATAGCGCAAGCGTACCGCATCCATAACAAACGCAGATTTCAAATCCATCGATGCCCTAAGTCATTGGTTCGGAATGTTACACTCGCACAATGCGAATTCATACACTATAAGCCTTCAATATCGGTCCAGGAGAAGATCGATACGAAGAGACTTTTCTGAACAACCATCAAGCGTTGTCTTGGCTCAAATTTCCAAGTCGGTTCAGGAGAGAATCGATATGAAATTCTATAGTAAACCGAACAGACAACGACTCATGGACGCACGACGTTAACAAGGTTCAAACTAACATATGTGCATATACGTCGCAACTAATAATCGATTTTAAACAATTACAGGGATCAATCGCTCGTCCTGTTACAAATGCAACAGCCAACATCTAAGCACTATTATACAACAATACGGCATACGGATTTCGACAAAAATGAGAACAATGATTGCTCAGAGAAATTGCAGCATTTCAAAGCACGTCATGTTCCCACAAGACGTACTTTGGGGGGAAAAATGTTATCCCGCTTTTTGGCAAAGCCGCGATACCAAAAGATAGATCAGAAACGGGGAACAGTTCGTCTCAGAAGTCGATCATGCTTCGTCTCGCTATGGATATCACTGAATTTTTTCCAAGTCCAGATTGAGCTACAATCTATAGGACACGGCAAGAAAAACCATAGGAGTCAACATCTCAAGTTCCAAGTCAATCCGAGTTCATACGCTCGAGTTATGATCGATTCAATTTGAAGGGGAAAGCTTGGGTTTCGAAGCCATCGTAAACCAACGTTTCGAAACCATCAAGTTCGAATCCATAAGCTTCGAATCCACCGAACCATCTCGGGTTCGCCTACGTCATCTTCGAATCCATCGTGTTCGAACCCATCGTGTTCGAACCGATGGGCCTCATGTCCATGGAGAAGTAACATAGTTTGTATCCATCACAAGAGTCACGCTTCGGACCCACCACAAAGCGTAGTTCGACTCCAAGCAAGAGTCATTGCTCGAACTCAAACATGGAGCCTAGTTCGAACCCATCCACAAAGTCACGCTCGAAACCATCCATGGTGCCAAGTTCGAATCCACCTGTGTAGCCTCATTCGAATCCACTGGGTCAACCAACCATGATGACGTGTCTTCCTTCGATTCGAATTCGCCGAGATCCATGGAGTCGAAGCGGTCAATTTGGAGTGGAGACCGGGTTGGTTCGAAGTTTGCGCTCCACGTCGCCACGAAGTCACGTGCCATGATGGGTTCGAAACCATCGGTTCGAAAGCATGGTTCGGAACCAAACAGCCAGGCAATGAACCCCATTTCGAATCCATCATATCTCCCAATCTACTGATCCAAATTCCTTGAAATTTCCACAGAAGCTTGCAAACATGTTGAAGAATGTCTACGCCAAATTTCACTTCGATTGGATGAATTCTTGATCGGTTCGAATGGAGTTCGAACCGATGCCAAAGTGGGCCCAAACTTCCTGAGACTGTGCGTGTGGGCCCCTCACGTGCAAGAAGTGGTCTCCCGAGTTTTCAGCGGAATATCAGCAGCCTACGCCTATAAATAGAGCCCCAGGGCCAACAGAAAAGGGACTTTTGGATTCTGAAGCACCCAGACTCTGCCGGATTATGATCTCCATCATTTGATATCATAAACTTGCTGTTAAATTCGAATTCCTGACTGTAATTCACTGTTGATTGCTGTACCGATTTGTAATCATCGAAAGAGAGAGTCAATAAAAGTATAAAAACTTCACAGTGGACGTAGGCAATATGCCGAACCACTATAAATTGCTTGTCTACGCGCTTATTTACATTCTATTTGGAGTTTTTGTTAGATAATCCTCTGTTTTAATTTGCACTCTTCATTTATTATCTCTTCAATAACTTCCGACGAGTGTTGTGCCCAATTCTGGTGCAAACAAATGGATTGTATAATGCCCAAAAAAGACTATCCGAATCTCAATCGGGTCTCGGAAGTTTTTTACCCTTCGTTTTTTTGACACGTGGTTTTTACGGTAAAACTGGATTACCGTGGCTGGTCTCCGATTTACCATCACTGGAGAGTGGTGCACCATGGTACCGTTCCGTTTCAAATCTATGCACACATTTTAAAACGTCGTACGACGCTGTTTCGCCATTTCGGACGGATGTTGCAACTTGACCGTGGATTATGCACCATGTAAATATCGATTATTCGGACGGCCATAACTTCTAACTCGTTTAGAGTTAAGAGAGCCATAACCAGTCAAAACGAAGGCCTTAGTGAGTTCTACGGCTCTGACAGCTTTCAGCCGTCAATGGATTGTATAATGCCCGAAAAAGACTATCCGAATCTCAATCGGGTCTCGGAAGTTTTTTACCCTTCGTTTTTTCGACACGTGAATTTTTACGGTAAAATTGGATTACCGTGGCTGGTCTTCGATTTACCATCGCTGGAGAGTAGTGCCCCACGGTACCGTTCCGTTTCAAATCCATGCACGTAATTCCAAAAGTCGTACGACGCTGTTTCGCCATTTCGGACGGATGTTGCACCTTGCACCGTGTATGTTGCTCCCTGTAGATATCGATTATTCGGGCGGCCATAACTTCTGGCTCGTTTAGAGTTAACTTCTGGCTCGTTTAGAGTTACGAGAGCCATAACCAGTCAAAACGAAGGCCTCAGTGAGTTCTATGGCTCTGACAGCTATCAGCCGTCAATGGATTGTATAATGCCCAAAAAAGACTATCCGAATCTCAATCGGGTCTCTGAAGTTTTTTACTCTTCGTTTTTTCGACGCGTGGATTTTTACGGTAAAACGGGATTACCGTGGCTGGTCTTCGATTTACCATCGCTGGAGAGTGGTGCACCATGGTACCGTTCCGTTTCAAATCCATGCACGCATTTCAAAAAGTCGTACGACGCTGTTTCGCCATTTCGGACGGATGTTGCACCTTGCACCGTGGATGTTGCACCTTGTAGATATCGATTATTCGGACGGCCATAACTTCTGGCTCGTTTAGAGTTAAGGGAGCCATAACCTGTCAAAACGAAGGCCTCAGTGAGTTCTATGTCTCTGATATCTTGCAGCCGTCAATGGATTGTATAATGCCCAAAAAAGACTAACCGAATCTCAATCGGGTCTTGGAAGTTTTTTACCCTTCGTTTTTTCGACGCGTGGATTTTTACGGTAAAACGGGATTACCGTGGCTGTTCTACAATTTACCATCGCTGGAGAGTGGTGCACCATGGTACCGTTCTGTTTCAAATCCATGTACGCATTTCAAAAAGTCGTACGACGCTGTTACGCCATTTCGGACGGATGTTGCACCTTGCACCGTGGATGTTGCACCCTGTAGATATCGATTATTCGGACGGCCATAACTTCTGGCTCGTTTAGAGTTAATGGAGCCATAACCAGTCAAAACTAAGGCCTCAGTGAGTTCTACGGCTCTGACAGCTTGCAGCCGTCAATGGATTGTATAATGCCCAAAAAACACTATCCGAATCTCAATCGGGTCTCGGAAGTTTTTTACCCTTCGTTTTTTCGACACGTGGATTTTTACGGTAAAACGGGATTACCGTGGATGGTCTTCGATTTACCATCGCTGGAGAGTGGTGCACCATGGTACCGTTCCGTTTCAACTCCATGCACGCAATTCAAAAAGTCGTACGACGCTGTTTCGCCATTTCGGACGGATGTTGCAGCTTGCACCGTGGATGTTGCACCATGTAGATATCGATTATTCAGACGGCCATAACTTCTAGCTCGTTTAGAGTTAAGGGAGCCATAACCAGTCAAAACGAAGGCCTCAGTGAGTTCTACGGCTCTGACAGCTTTCAGCCGTCATTGGGTTGTATAATGCCCAAAAAAGACTATCCGAATCTCAATCAGGTCTCGAAAGTTTTTACCCTTCGTTTTTTCGACACATGGATTTTTACGGTAAAACTGGATTACCGTGGCTGGTCTTCGATTTACCATCACTGGAGAGTGGTGCACCATAGTACCGTTCCGTTTCAAATCCATGCACGCATTTCAAAAAGTCGTACGATGCTGTTTCGCCATTTCGGACGGATGTTGCATTTTGCACCGTGGATGTTGCACCCTGTAGATATCGATTATTCGGACAGCCATAACTTCTGGCTCGTTTAGAGTTACTGGAGCCATTACCTGTCAAAACGAAGGCCTCGGTGAGTTCTACGGCTCTAATAGCTTTCAGCCGTCAATGGATTGTTTAATGCCCAAAAAAGACTATCCGAATCTCAATCGGGTCCTGGAAGTTTTTTACCCTTCGTTTTTTCAAAACATGGATTTTTACGGTAAAATGGGATTACCATGGCTGGTCTTCGATTTACCATCGTTGGAGAGTGGTGCACCATGGTACCATTCCATTTCAAATCCATACACGCATTTCAAAAGTCGTACGACACTGTTTCGCCATTTCGGACGGATGTTGCACCTTGCACCGTGGATGTTGTACCATGTAGATATCGATTATTCGGACGACCATAACTTCTGGCTCATTTAGAATTAAGGGAGCCATAACTAGTCAAATTGAAGCCCTCAGTGAGTTCTACGGCTCTGACATCTTTCAGCCGTCAATGGATTGTATAATGCCCATAAAAGACTATCCGAGTCTCAATCGGGTCTCGGAAGTTTTTTACCCTTCGTTTTTTCGATACGTGGATTTTTACGGTAAAACTGGATTACCGTGGCTGGTCTTCGATTTACCATAGATGGAGAGCGGTGCACCATGGTACCGTTCCGTTTCAAATTTATGCACGCATTTCAAAAAGTCGTACGACACTGTTTCGCCATTTCGGACGGATGTTGCACCTTGCACCGTGGATGTTGCACCCTATAGATATCGATTATTCGGACGGCCATAACTTCTGGCTCATTTAGAGTTATGGGAGCCATAACCTGTCAAAACGAAGGCCTCAGTGAGTTCTATGGCTCTGACCGCTTTCAGCCATTAGTGGATAGTTTAATGCCCAAAAAAGACTATCCGAATCTCAATCTGGTCTAGGAAGTTTTTGACCCTTCATTTTTTCGACACATGGATTTTTACGGTAAAACGGGACTACCGTGGCTGATCTTCGATTTACCATCGCTGGAGAGTGGTGCACCATGGTACTGTTCCTGTTAAAATCCATGAACGCATTTCAAAAAGTTGTACGACACTGTTTCGCCATTTCGGACGGATGTTGCACCTTGCACCGTGGATGTTGCACCCTGTAGATATCGATTATTCGGACGGCCATAACTTCTGGCTCGTTTAGAGTTATGGGAGCCATAACTAGTCAAAACGAAGGCCTTAGAGAATTCTAGGGCTCTGACTGCTTTCAGCCGTTAATGGATTGTAAAATGCCCAAAAAAGACTCCGAATCTCAATTGGGTCTCGGAAGTTTTTTACCCTTCGTTTTTTCGACACGTGGATTTTTACGGTAAAACGGGATTATCGTGGCTGGTCTTCGATTTGCCATCACTGGAGAGTGGTGCACAATGGTACTGTTCCGTTTCAAATCCATGCACGCATTTCAAAAAATCGTACGACACTGTTTCGCCATTTCGGGCGGATGTTGCACCTTGCACCGTGGATGTTCCACCATGTAGGTATCGATTATTCGGACGGCCATAACTTCTGGCTCGTTTAGAGTTAGGGGAGCCATAATCAGTCAAAACGAAGGCCTCAGTGAGTTCCACTGCTCTGACAGCTTTCAGGCGTCAATGGATTGTATAATTCCCAAAAAAGACTATCCGAATCTCAATCGGGTCTCGGAAGTTTTTTACACTTCGTTTTTTCGACACGTGGATTTTTACGGTAAAACGGGATTACCCTGGCTGGTCTTTGATTTACCATCGCTGGAGAGTGATGCACCATGGTACCATTTCGTTTCAAATCCACGCACGCATATCAAAAAGTCGTACGACGCTGTTTCGCCATTTCGGACGGATGTTGCACCTTGCACCGTGGATGTTGCACCCTGAAGATATCGATTATTCGGACGACCATAACTTCTGGCTCGTTTAGTGTTACGGGAGCCATAACCAGTCATAACGAATGCCTTAGTGAGTTCTGTGGATCTGACAGCTTTCAGCCTTCAATGAATTGTATAATGCCCAAAAAAGACTATCCGAATCTCAATCGTGTCTCGGAAGTTTTTTACCCTTCGTTTTTTCGACACGTGGATTTTTACGGTAAAACGGGATTACCGTGGCTGGTCTTCGATTTACCATCGCTGGAGAGTGGTGCACCATGGTACCGTTCCGTTTCAAATCCATTCACGCATTTCAAAAAGTCGTACGACACTGTTTCGCCATTTTCGGACGGACGTTGCACCTTGCACCGTGGATGTTTCACCCTGTAGATATCGATTATTCGAACGGCCATAACTTCTGGCTCATTTAGAGTTACGGGAGCCATAACCAGTCAAAACGAAGGCCTTAGTGAGTTCTACGGCTCTGACAGCTTTCAGCCGTCAATGGATTGTATAATGCCCAAAAAAGACTATCTGAATCTCAATCGGGTCAAGGAAGTTTTTTACCCTTCGTTTTTTCGACACATGGATTTTTACGGTAAAACGGGATTACCGTGGCAGGACTTCGATTTACCATCGCTGGAGAGTGGTGCACCATGGTACTGTTCCGTTTCAAATCCATGCGTGAATTTCAAAAAGTCGTACGATGCTGTTTCGCCATTTCTGACGGATGTTGCATCTTGCACCGTGGATGTTGCACCCTATAGATATCGATTATTCGGAAGGCCATAACTTCTGGCTCGTTTAGAGTAACGAGATCCATAACCTTTCAAAACGAAGGCCTTAGTGAGTTCTACGGCTCTGATAGCTTTCAGCCGTCAATGGATTGTTTAATGCCCAAAAAAGACTATCCGAATCTCAATCGGGTCTAGGAAGTTTTTTGCCCTTCGTTCTTTCGAAACGTGGATTTTTACGGTAAAATGGGATTACCGTGGCTGCTCTTCGATTTACCACCGCTGGAGAGTGGTGCACCATGGTACCGTTCCGTTTCAAATCCATGCATGCATTTCAAAAATTCGTACGACACTGTTTCTCCATTTTGGACGGATGTTGCACCTTGCACCGTGGAGGTTGCACCATGTAGATTTCGATTATTCGAACGGCCATAACTTCTGGCTCGTTTAGAGTTAAGGGAGCCATTACCAGTCAAAACGAAGCCCTTAGTGAGTTCTACGGCTCTGACAGCTTTCAGCCGTCAATGGATTGTATAATTCCCAAAAAAGACTATCCGAATCTCAATCGGGTCTCGGAAGTTTTTCACCCATCGTTTTTTCGACACGTGAATTTTTACGGTAAAACTGGATTACCGTGGCTCGTCTTCAATTTACCATCGCTGGAGAGTGGTGCACCATGGTACCGTTCTGTTTCAAATCTATGCACGCATTTCAAAAAGTCGTACGACACTGTTTCGCCATTTCGGACGGATGTTGCACCTTGCACCGTGGATGTTGCACCCTGTAGATATCGATTATTCGGAAGGCCATAACTGCTGGCTCGTTAAGATTTATGGGAGCCATAACCTGTCAAAACGAAGGCCTCAGTGAGTTCTATTGCTCTGACCGCTTTAAGCCGTCAATGGATTATTTAATGCCTAAAAAAGACTATCCGAATCTCAATTGGGTCTAGGAAGTTTTTGACCCTTCGTTTTTTCAACACATGGATTTTTATGGTAAAACGGGATTACTATGGCTGGTCTTCGATTTACCATCGCTGGAGAGTGGTGCACCATGGTACCGTTCCGTTTCAAATCCATGCACACATTTCAAAAAGTTGTACGACACTGTTTCGCCATTTCGGACGGATGTTGCCCTTGCACCGTGGATGTTGCACCCTGTAGATTCGATTATTCGGACGGCCATAATCTCTGGCTTGTTTAGAGTTACGGGAGCCTTAACCAGTCAAAACGAAGGCCTCGGTGAGTTCTACGGCTCTGAATGCTTTGAGCCGTCAATGGATTGTAAAATGCCCAAAAAAGACTATCCGAATCTCAATCGGGTCTCGGAAGTTTTTGACCCTTCGTTTTTTCGACACGTGGATTTTTACGGTAAAATGAGATTACCTTGGCTGGTCTTCGATTTAACATCGCTGGAGAGTGGTGCACCATGGTACCATTCCATTTCAAATCCATGCACGCATTTCAAATATTCGTACGACACTGTTTAGCCATTTCGGACGGATGTTGCACCATGTAGATATCGATTATTCGGACGGCCATAACTTCTGGCTCGTTTAGAGTTAAGGAAGCCATAACCAGTCAAAACGAAGGCCTCAGTGAGTTCTACCGCTCTGACCGCTTTCAGCCGCCAATGGATTGTATAATGCCCAAAAAAGACTATCCGAATCTCAATCGGGTCTCGGAAGATTTTTACCCTTCGTTTTTTCGACACGTGGATTTTTACGGTAAAACGGGATTACCGTGGCTGTTCTTCGATTTACCATCGCTGGAGAGTGGTGCACCATGGTAACATTTCATTTCGAATCCGTGCACGCATTTCAAAAAGTCATACGACGCTGTTTCGCCATTTCGGACGGATGTTGCACCTTGCACCGTGGATGTTGCACCCTGAAGATATCGATTATTCGAAGGGCTATAACTTCAAGCTCGTTTAGAGTTACGGGAGCCATAATAAGTCATAACGAAGGCCTCAGTGAGTTCTACGGCTCTGACAGCTTTCAGCCTTCAATGGATTGTATAATGCCCAAAAAAGTCTATCCGAATCTCAATCGTGTCTCGGAAGTTTTTTACCTTTCGTTTTTTCGACACATGGATTTTTACGGTAAAACGGGATTACTGTGGCAGGTCTTCGATTTACCATCGCTGGAGAGTGGTGCACCGTGGCACCATTTCATTTCAAATCCATGCACGCATTTCAAAAAATCGTACGACGCTGTTTCGCCATTTCGGACGGATGTTGCACCTTGCACCGCGTATGTTGCACCCTGTAGATATCGATTATTTGGACGGCCATAACTTCTGGCTCGTTTAGAGTTACGGGAGCCATAATCAGTCAAAACGAAGGCCTCAGTGAGTTCTACGGCTCTGACAGCTTTCAGCCGTCAATGGATTGTATAATGCCCGAAAAAGTCTATCCGAATCTCAATCGGGTCACGGAAGTTTTTTACCCTTCGTTTTTTCGACACGTGGATTTTTACGGTAAAACGGGATTACCGTGGCTAGTCTTCGATTTACCATCGCTGGAGAGTGGTGCACCATGGTACCGTTCCGTTTCAAATCCATGCACGCGTTTCAAAAAGTCGTACGACGCTGTTTCGCCATTTCAGACGGATGTTGCACCTTGCTCCGTAGATGTTGCACCCTATAGATATCGACTATTCGGACTGCCATAACTTCTGGGTCGTTTAGAGTTACGGGAGCCATAACCTGTCAAAACGAAGGCCTCAGTGAGTTCTACGGCGCTGACAGCTTTCAGCCGTCAATGGTTGTATAATGCCCAAAAAAGACTATCCGAATCTCAATCAGGTCTCGGAAGTTTTTTACCCTTCGTTTTTTCGACACGTGGATTTTTACGGTAAAACGGGATTACCGCAGCTGGTCTTCGATTTACCATCGCTGGAGAGTGGTGCACCATGGTACCTATCCATTTCAAATCCATGCACGCATTTCAAAAAGTCGTACGACACTGTTTCGCCATTTCGGACGGATGTTGCACCTTGCACCGTGGATGTTGCACCATGTAGATATCGATTATTCGGACGGCCATAACTTCTGGCTCGTTTAGAGTTAAGGGAGGCATAACCAGTCAAAACGAAGGCCTCAGTGAGTTTTACGGCTCTGACAGCTTTCAGCCGTCAATGGATTGTATAATGCCCAAAAAAGACTATCCGAATCTCAATCGGGTCTCGGAAGTTTTTTACCCATCGTTTTTTCGACACGTGGGTTTTTATGGTAAAACTGGATTACCATGGCTGGTCTTCGATTTACCATCGCTAGAGAGTGGTGCCCCATGGTACCGTTCCGTTTCAAATCCATGCACGCAATTCAAAAAGTCGTACGATGCTGTTTCGCCATTTCGGACGGATGTTGCACCTTGCACCGTGTATGTTGCACCATGTAGATATCGATTATTCGGACGGCCATAACTTCTGGCTCGTTTAGAGCTACGGAAGCCATAACCAGTCAAAATGAAGGCCTCAGTGAGTTCTACGGCTCTGACAGCTTTCAGCCGTCAATGGATTGTATAATGCCCAAAAAAGACTATCCGAATCTCAATCGGGTCTCGGAAGTTTTTTACCCTTCGTCTTTTCGACACGCAGATTTTTACGGTAAAACGGGATTACCGTGGCTGGTCTTCGATTTACCATCGCTGGAGAGTTGTGCACCATGGTACCGTTCCGTTTCAAATCCATGCACGCATTTCAAAAAGTCGTACGACGCCGTTTCGCCATTTCGGACGGATGTTGCACCTTGCACCATGGATGTTGCACCTTGTAGATATCGATCATTCGAACGAACATAACTTCTGGCTCGTTCAGAGTTAAGAGAGCCATAACCAGTCAAAACGAAGGCCTCAGTGAGTTCTACGGCTCTGACAGCTTTCAGCCGTCAATGGATTGTATAATGCCCAAAAAAGAATATCCGAATCTCAATCGGATCTCGGAAGTTTTTTACCCTTCGTTTTTTCGACACGTGGATTTTTACGGTAAAACGGGATTACCGTGGCTGGTCTTTGATTTGCCATCGCTGGAAAGTGGTGCACCATGGTACCGTTCCGTATCAAATCCATGCACGCATCTCAAAAAGTCGGACGACACTGTTTCTCCATTTCGGACAAATGTTGCACCTGGCACCTTGGATGTTGCACCCTGTAGATAACGATTATTCGGACGACCATAACTTCTGGCTCGTTTAGAGTTACGGGAGCCATAAGCTATCAAAACGAAGGCCTCGGTGAGTTCTACGGCTCTGACAGCTTTCAGCCGTCATTGGATTGTTTAATGTCCAAAGCAGACAATCCGAATCTCAATCGGGTCTAGGAAGTTTTTTACCCTTCGTTTTTTTGACACGTGGATTTTTACGGTAAAACGGGATTACCGTGGCAGGTCTTCATTTACCATCGCTGGAGAGTGGTGCACCATGGTACCGTTCCGTTTCAAATCCATGCACGCATTTCAAAAAGTCGTACAACACTGTTTCGCCATTTCGGACGGATGTTGCACCTTGCACCGTGGATGTTGCACCATGTAGATATCGATTATTCGAACGGCCATACCTTTTGGCTCGTTTAGAGTTAAGGGAGCCATAACCAGTCAAAACGAAGGCCTTAGTGAGTTCTACGGCTCTGACAGCATTCAGCCGTCAATGGGTTGTATAATGCCCAAAAAAGTCTATCCGAATCTCAATTGGGTCTCGGAAGTTTTTTACCCTTCGTTTTTTCAACACGTGGATTTTTACGGTAAAACGGGATTACCGTGGCGGGTCTTCGATTTACCATCGCTGGAGAGTGGTGCACCATAGTACTGTTCCGTTTCAAAACCATGCACGCATTTCAAAAGGTCGTACGACACTGTTTCGCCATTCCGGACGGATGTTGCATCTTGCGCCGTGGATGTTGCACCCTGTAGATATCGATTATTTGGACGGCCAAAACTTCTGGCTCGTTTAGAGTTACGGGAGCCTTAACCTGTCAAATTGAAGGCCCCAGTGAGTTTGACGGCTCTAAATGCTTTCAGCCGTCAATGGATTGTTTAATGCCCAAAAATGACTATCCGAATCTCAATCGGGTCTATGAAGTTTTTTACCCTTCGTTTTTTCGACACGTGGATTTTTACGGTAAAACGGGATTACCATGGATGGTCTTCGATTTACCATCGCTGGAGAGTGGTGCACCATGGTACCGTTTCGTTTCAAATCCATTCAAGCATTTCAAAAAGTCGTACGACACTATTTTGCCATTTCGGACGGATGTTGCACCTTGCACCGTGGATGTTGCACCCTGTAGATATCGATTATTCGGACGGCCATAACTTCTGCCTCATTTAGAGTTATGGGATCCATAACCAGTCAAAACGAAGGCCTCAGTGAGTTCTACGACACTATCAGCTTTCAGCCGTCAATGGATTGTTTAATGCCCAAAAAAGACTATCCGAATCTCAGTCGGGTCTAGGAAGTTTTTTACCCTTCGTTTTTTCGACACATGGATTTTTACGGTAAAACGGGAATACCGTGGCTAGTGTTCGATTTACCATCGCTGGAGAGTGGTGCACCATAGTACCGTTCCGTTTCAAATCCATGCGTGCATTTCAAAAAGTCGTACGACGCTATCGTGGATGTTGCACCATAGTACCGTGGATGTTGCACCCTGTAGATATCGATTATTCCGACGTCCATAACTTCTGGCTCGTTTAGATTTACGGGAGCCATAACCTATCAAAACGAAGGCCTCGGTGAGTTCTACGGCTTTGACAGCTATCGGCTGTCAATGGATTGTTTAATTCCCACAAAAAAACTATCCGAATCACAATGGGGTCTAGGAAGTTTTTACCCTTCGTTTTTTCGACACGTGGGTATTTACGGTAAAATGGGATTACCATGGCTGGTCTTCGATTTACCATCGCTGGAGAGTGGAGCACCATGGTACCGTTTCGTTTCAAATCCATGCACGCATTTCAAAAAGTCGTACGACACTGTTTCGTCATTTCGGACGAATGTTGCACCTTGCACCGTGGATGTTGCACCATGTAGATATCGATTATTCGGACGACCATAACTTCTGGCTCGTTTAGAGTTAAGGGAGCCATAACCAGTCAAAACAAAGCCCTCAGTGAGTTCTACGGCTTGGACAGCTTTCAGCCGTCAATGGATTGTGTAATGCCCAAAAAAGACTATCCGAATCTCAATCGGGTCTCGGAAGTTTTTTACCCTTCGTTTTTTCGACACGTGGATTTTTACGGTAAAACTGGATTACCGTGGCTGGTCTTCGATTTACCATCGCTGGAGAGTGGTGCACCATGGTACCGTTCCGTTTCAAATCTATGCACGCATTTCAAAAAGTCGTACGACACTGTTTCTCCATTTCGGACGGATGTTGCACCTTGCACCGTGGATGTTGCACCCTGTAGATATCGATTATTCGGACGGCCATAACTTCTGGCTCGTTTAGAGTTATGGGATGCATAACCTGTCAAAACGAAGGCCTCAGTGAGTTCTATGGCTCTGACAGCTTTCAGCCGTCAATGGATTGTTTAATGCCCAAAAAGGCTATCGAATCTCAATCGGGTCTAGGAAGTTTTTGACCCTTCATTTTTCCGACACATGGATTTTTACGGTAAAACGGGATTACCTTGGCTGGTCTTCGATTTGCCATCGCTGGAGAGTGGTGCACCAAGGTACCGTTCCGCTTCAAATCCATGCATGCATTTCAAAAAGTCGTAGGACACTGTTTCGCCATTACGGACGGATGTTGCACCTTGCACGGTGGATTTTGCACCCTGTAGATATCAATTATTCGGACGGCCATAACTTCTGGCTCGTTTAGAGTTACGGGAGCCATAACCAGTCAAAGCGAAGGACTCAGTGAGTTCTACGGCTCTGAATGCTTTCGGCCGTCAATGGATTGTAAAATGCACAAAAAAGACTATCCGAATCTCAATCGGGTCTCGGATGTTTTTTACCCTTCGTTTTTTCGACACGTGGATTTTTACGGTAAAACGGGATTACCGTGGCTGGTCTTCGATTTACCATCGCTGGAGAGTGGTGCACCATGGTACCGTTCCGTTTCAAATCCATGCGCGTATTTCAAAAAGTCGTACGATGCTGTTTCCCCATTTCGGAAGGATGTTGCACCTTGCATCGTGGATGTTGCACCATTTAGATATCGATTATTCGGACGGCCATAACTTCTGGCTGGTTTAGAGTTACGGGAGTCATAACTTGTCAAAACGAAGTCCTCAGTGAGTTCTACGGCTCTGACAGCTTTCAACCATCAATGGTTTGTTTAATGCCCAAAGAAGACTATCCGAATCTCAATCGGGTCTAGGAAGTTTTTTACCCTTCGTTTTTTGGACACATGGATTTTTACAGTAAAACGGGATTACCGTGGCTGGTCTTCGATTTACCATCACTCGAGAGTGGTGCACCATGGTACCGTTCCGTTTCAAATCCATGCACGCATTTCAAAAAGTCATACGACGCTGTTTCGCCATTTCGGACGGATGTTGCACCTTGCACCGTGGATGTTGCACCCTGTAGATATCGATTATTCGGACGGCCATAACTTTTGGCTCGTTTAGAGTTAAGGGAGCCATAACCAGTCAAAACGAAGGCCTCAGTGAGTTCTACGGATCTAACAGCCTTCAGCCGTCAATGGGTGGTATAATGCCCAAAAAAGACTATCCGAATTTCAATCGGGTCTCGGAAGTTTTTTACCCTTCGTTTTTCGACACGTGGATTTTTACGGTAAAACGGGATTACCGTGGCTGGTCTTCGATTTACCATCGCTGGAGAGTGGTGCACCATGGTACTGTTCCGTTTCAAATCCATGCACACATTTCAAAAGGTTGTACGACACTGTTTCGCCATTTCGGACGGATGTTGCACCTTGCGTCGTGGATGTTGCACCCTGTAGATTTCGATTATTCGGACGGCCATAACCTCTGGCTCGTTTAAAGTTACGGGAGCCTTAACCTGTAAAAATGAAGGCTTCAGTGAATTCTACGGCTCTGAATGCTTTCAGCCGTCAATTGATTGTTTAATGCCCAAAAATGACTATCCGAATCTCAATGGGCTCTAGGAAGTTTTTTACCCTTCGTTTTTTCGACACGCGGATTTTTACGGTGAAATGGGATTACCATGGCTGGTCTTCGATTTACCATCGCTGGAGAGTGGTGCCCCATGGTACCGTTCCGTTTCAAATCCATGCACGCAATTCAAAAAGTCGTACGATGCTGTTTCGCCATTTCGGACAGATGTTGCACCTTGCACCGTGTGTGTTGCACCCTGTAGATATCGATTATTCGGACGGCCATAACTTCTGGCTCGTTTAGAGTTACGGGAGCCATAACCCGTCAAAAGGAAGGCCTCAGTGAGTACTACGGCTCTGACAGCTTTCAGCCGTCAATGGGTTGTATAATGCCCAAAAAAGACTATCCGAATCTAAATCGGGTCTCGGAAGTTTTTTACCCTTCGTCTTTTCGACACGCGGATTTTTACGGTAGAACGGGATTACCGTGGCTGGTCTTCGATTTACCATCGCTGGAGAGTTGTGCACCATGGTACCGTTCCATTTCAAATCCATGCACGCATTTCAAAAAGTCGTACGACGCCGTTTCGCCATTTCGGACGGATGTTGCACCCTGTAGATATCGATCATTCGAACGGCCATAACTTTTGGCTCGTTTAGAGTTAAGGGAGCCATAACCAGTCAAAACGAAGGCCTCAGTGAGTTCTACGGCTCTGACAGCTTTCAGCCGTCAATGGATTGTATAATGCCCAAATAAGAATATCCGAATCTCAATCGGATCTCGGAAGTTTTTTACCCTTCGTTTTTTCGACACGTGGATTTTTACGGTAAAATGGGATTACCGTGGCTGGTCTTCGATTTATCATTGCTGGAGAGTGGTGCACCATGGTACAGTTACGTATCAAATCCATGCACGCATTTCAAAAAGTCGGACGACACTGTTTCGCCATTTCGGACAGATGTTGCACCTTGCACCATGGATGTTGCACCCTGTAGATATCGATTATTCGGACGGCCATAACTTCTGGCTCGTTCAGAGTTACAGGAGCCATAACCTGTCAAAACGAAGGCCTCAGTGAATTCTACGGCTCTGACAGCTTTCAGCCGTCAATGGATTGTTTAATGCCCAAAGAAGACAATCCGAATCTCAATCGGGTCTAGGAAGTTTTTTACCCTTCGTTTTTTCGACACGTGGATTTTTACGGTAAAACGGGATTACCGTGGCTGGTCTTCATTTACCATCGCTGGAGAGTGGTGCACCATGGTCCCATTCCATTTCAAATCCATGCACGTATTTCAAAAGGTCGTACGACACTGTTTCGCCATTTCGGACGGATGTTGCACATTGCGCCGTGGATGTTGCACCCTGTAGATATCGATTATTCGGACGACCATAACTTCTGGCTCGTTTAGAGTTATAGGATGCATAACCTGTCAAAATGAAGGCCTCAGTGAGTTCTACGGCTCTGATAGCTTTCAGCCGTCAATGGATTGTTTAATGCCCAAAAAGGCTATCGAATCTCAATCGGGTCTAGGAAGTTTTTGACCCTTCGTTTTTTTGACACATGGATTTTTACGGTAAAACGGGATTACCGTGGCTTTTCTTCGATTTATCATCGCTGGAGAGTGGTGCACCACGGTACCGTTCCGTTTCAAATCCATGCACGCATTTCAAAAAGTCGTACGACACTGTTTCGCCATTTCGGACGGATGTTGCACCTTTCACCGTGGATGTTGCACCCTGTAGATATCGATTATTCGGACGACTATAACTTCTGGCTCGTTTAGAGTTACGGGAGCCATAACCAGTCAAAGCGAAGGCCTCAGTGAGTTCTACGGCTCTGAATGCTTTCGGCCGTCAACGGATTGTAAAATGCACAAAAAAGACTATCCGAATCTCAATCGGGTCTCAGATGTTTTTTACCCTTCGTTTTTTCGACACGTGGATTTTTACGGTAAAACGGGTTTACCGTGGCTGGTCTTCGATTTACCATCGCTGAAGAGTGGTGCACCATGGTACCGTTCCGTTTCCAATCCATGCGCGCATTTAAAAAGTCGTACGATGCTGTTTCGCCATTTCGGATGGATGTTGCACCTTGCACCGTGGATGTTGCACCCTTTAGATATCGATTATTCGGACGGCCATAACTTCTGGCTCGTTTAGAGTTACGGGAGTCATAACCTGTCAAAACGAAGGCCTCAATGACTTCAACGGCTCTGACAGCTTTCAACCGTCAATGGATTGTTTAATGCCCAAACAAGACTATCCGAATCTCAATCGGGTCTAGGAAGTTTTTTACCCTTCGTTTTTTGGACACATGGATTTTTACAGTAAAACGGGATTACCATGGCTGGTCTTCGATTTACCATCGCTGGAGAATGGTGCACCATGGTACCGTTCCATTTCAAATCCATGCACGCATTTCAAAAAGTCGTACGACGCTGTTTCGCCATTTCGGACGGATGTTGCACCTTGCACCGTGGATGTTGCACCCTGTAGATATTGATTATTCGGACGGCCATAACTTCTGGCTCGTTTAGAGTTAAGGGAGCCATAACCAGTCAAAACGAAGGCCTTAGTGAGTTCTACGGCTCTAACAGCTTTCAGCCGTCAATGGGTTGTATAATGCCCAAAAAAGACTATCCGAATCTCAATCAGGTCTCGGAAGTTTTTTACCCTTCGTTTTTTCGACACGTGGATTTTTACGGTAAAACGGGATTACCGTGGCTGGTCTTCGATTTACCATCGCGAGAGAGTGGTGCAACATGGTACTGTTCCGTTTCAAATCCATGCACGCAATTCAAAAAGTCGTACGATACTGTTTTGCCATTTCGGACGGATGTTGCACCTTGCACCGTGTATGTTGCACCCTGTAGATATCGATTATTCGGACGGCCATAACTTCTGGCTCGTTCAGAGTTACGGGAGCCATAACCTGTCAAAACGAAGGCCCCGATGAGTTCTACGGCTTTGACAGCTTTCAGCCGTCAACGGATAGATTACCGCGGCTGGTCTTCGATTTACCATCGCTGGAGAGTGGTGCACCATGGTACTGTTCCGTATCAAATCCATTCACGCATTTCAAAAAGTCGGACGACACTGTTTCGCCATTTCGGACAGATGTTGCACCTTGCACCGTAGATGTTGCACCCTGTAGATATCGATTATTCGGACGGCCATAACTTCTGGCTCGTTTAGAGTTACGGGAGCCATAACCTGTCAAAACGAAGGCTTCAGTGAGTTCTACGGGTTTGACAGCTTTCAGCCATCAATGGATTGTATAATGCCCAAAAAAGACTATCCGAATCTCAATCGGGTCTCGAAAGTTTTTTACCCTTCGTTTTTTCGACACGTGGATTTTTACGGTAAAACTGGATTAACGTGGCTGGTCTTTTATTTACCATCGCTGGAGAGTGGTGCACCATCGCACCGTTCCGTTTCAAATCTATGCACGCATTTCAAAAAGTCGTACGACACTGTTTCGCCATTTCGGACGGATGTTGCACCTTGCACCGTGGATGTTGCACCCTGTAGATGTCGATTATTCGGACGGCCATAACTTCTGGCTCGTTTAGAGTTATGGGATGCATAACCAGTCAAAACGAAAGCCTCAGTGAGTTATATGGCTCTGACAGCTTTCAGCCGTCAATGGATTGTTTAATGCCCAAAAAGGCTATCGAATCTCAATCGGGTCTAGGAAGTTTTTGACCCTTCGTTTTTTCGACACATGAATTTTTACGGTAAAACTGGACTACCGTGGCTGGTCTTCGATTTACCATCGCTGGAGAGTGGTGCACCATCGTACCGTTCCGTTTCAAATCCATGCACGCATTTCAAAAAGTCGTACGACACTGTTTCGCCATTTCGGACGGATGTTGCACCTTGCACCGTGGATGTTGCACCCTGTAGATATCGATTATTCGAACGGCCATAACTTCTGGCTCGTTTAGAGTTACGGGAGCCATAACCAGTCAAAGCGAAGGCCTCAGTGAGTTCTACGGCTCTGAATGCTTTCGGCCGTCAATGGATTGTAAAATGCACAAAAAAGACTATCTGAATCTCAATCAGGTCTCGGATGTTTTTTACCCTTCGTTTTTTCGACACGTGGATTTTTACGGTAAAACGGGATTACCGTGGCTGGTCTTCGATTTACCATCGCTGGAGAGTGGTGCACCATGGTACCGTTCCGTTTCAAATCCATGCGCGCATTTCAAAAAGTCGTACGATGCTGTTTTGCCATTTCGGATGGATGTTGCACCTTGCATCGTGGATGTTGCACCCTTTAGATATCGTTTATTCGGACGGCCATAACTTCTGGCTCGTTTAGAGTTACGGGAGTCATAACCTGTCAAATTGAAGGCCTCAGTTAGTTCTACGGCTCTGACAGCTTTCAACAGTCAATGGATTGTTTAATGACCAAAGAAGACTATCCGAATCTCAATCGGGTCTAGGAAGTTTTTTACCCTTCGTTTTTTGGACACATGGATTTTTACAGTAAAACGGGATTACCGTGGCTGGTCTTCGATTTACCATCGCTGGAGAGTGGTGCACCATGGTACCGTTCCGTTTCAAATCCATGCACGCATTTCAAAAAGTAATACGACGCTGTTTCGCTATTTCGGACGAATGTTGCACCTTGCACCGTGGATGTTGCACCCTGTAGATATCGATTATTCGGACGACCATAACTTCTGGCTCGTTTAGAGTTAAGGGAGCCATGACCAGTCAAAACGAAGGCCTCAGTGAGTTCTACGGCTCTAACAGCTTTCAGCCGTCAATGGGTTGTATAATGCCCAAAAAAGACTATCCGAATCTCAATCGGGTCTCGAAAGTTTTTTACCCTTCGTTTTTTCGACACGTGGATTTTTACGGTAAAACGGGATTGCCGTGGCTGGTCTTCGATTTACCATCGCTGGAGAGTGGTGCACCATCGTACCGTTCCTTTTCAAATGCATGCACGCATTTCAAAAGGTCGTACGACACTGTTTCGCCATTTCGGACGGATGTTGCACCTTGCACCGTGGATGTTGCGCCCTGTAGATATCGATTATTCGGACGGCCATAACTTCTGGCTCGTTTAAAGTTACGGGAGCCTTAACCTGTCAAAATGAAGGCCTCAGTGAGTTCTACGGATCTGGTTGTTTAATGCCCAAAAATGACTATCCGAATCTCAATCGGGTCTAGGAAGTTTTTTACCCTTCGTTTTTTCGACACGTTGATTTTTATGGTGAAACGGGATTACCGTGGCAGGTCTTCGATTTACCATCGCTGGAGAGTGGTGCCCCATGGTACCGTTCCGTGTCAAATCCATGCACGCATTTCAAAAAGTCGTACGACAATGTTTCGCCATTTCGGACGGATGTTGCACCTTGCACCGTGGATGTTGCACCCTGTAGATATCGATTATTCGGACGGCCATAACTTCTGGCTCGTTTGGAGTTACGGGAGCCATAACCAGTCATAACGAAGGCCTCAGTGAGTTCTACGGCTCTGACAGCTTTCAGCCTTCAATGGATTGTATAATGTCCAAAAAAGACTATTCGAATCTCAATCGTGTCTCGGAAGTTTTTTACCCTTCGTTTTTTCGACATGTGGATTTTTACGGTAAAACGGGATTACCGTGGCTGATCTTCGATTTACCATCGCTGGAGAGTGGTGCACCATGGTACCTTTTCGTTTCAAATCCATGCACGCATTTCAAAAAGTCGTACGACGCTGTTTCGCCATTTCGGACGGATGTTGCATCTTGCACCGTGGATGTTGCACACTATAGATATCGATTATTCGGACCGCCATAACTTCTGGCTCGTTTAGAGTTACGGAAGCCATAACCTATCAAAACGAAGGCCTCATTGAGTTCTACGGCTCTGACGGCTTTCATCCGTCAATGGATTGTATAATTCCCAAAAAAGACTATCCGAATCTCAATCGGGTCTCGAAAGTTTTTTACCCTTCGTTTTTTCGACACGTGGATTTTTACAGTTAAACGGGATTACCGTGGCTGGTCTTCGATTTTCCATCGCTGGAGAGTGGTGCACCATGGTACCGTTCCGTATCAAATCCATACACGCATTTCAAAAAGTCGGACGACACTGTTTCGCCATTTCGGACAGATGTTGCACCTTACACCGTGGATGTTGCACACTGTAGATATCGATTATTCGGACGGCCATAACTTCTGGCTCGTTTAGAGTTACGGGAGCCATAACCTGTAAAAATGAAGGCCTCAGTGAGTTCTACGGCTCTGACAGCTTTCAGCCGTCAATGGATTGTTTAATGTCCAAAGAAGACAATCCGAATCTCAATCGGGTCTAGGAAGTTTTTTACCCTTCGTTTTTTGGACACGTGGATTTTTACGGTAAAACGGGATTACCGTGGCTGGTGTTCATTTACCATCAGAGAGTGGTGCACCATGGTACCATTCCATTTCAAATCCATGCACGCGTTTCAAAACGTCGTACGACGCTGTTTCGCCATTTCGGACGGATGTTGCACCTTGCATCGTGGATGTTGCACCCTGTAGATATCGATTATTCCGACGGCCACAACTTCTGGCTCGTTTGGAGTTAAGTGAGCCATAACCAGTCAAAACGAAGGCCTCAGTGAGTTCTACGGCTCTGAATGCTTTCGGCCGTCAATGGATTGTTTAATGCCCGAAGAAGACTTTCCGAATCTCTATCGGGTCTAGGAAGTTTTTTACCCTTCGTTTTTTTGACACGTGGATTTTTACGGTAAAACGGGATTACCATGGCTGGTCTTCGATTTACCATCGCTGGAGAGTGGTGCACCATGGTACCGTTCCATTTCAAATCCATGCACGCATTTCAAAAAGTCGTACGACACTGTTTTGCCATTTCGGATGGATGTTGCACCTTGCACCGTGGATGTTGCACCCTGTAGATATCGATTATTCGGACGGCCGTAACTTCTGGCTCATTTAGAGTTATAGGATGCATGACCTGTCAAAACGAAGGCCTCAGTGAGTTCTATGGCTCTGACAGCATTCAGCCGTCAATGGATTGTTTAATGCACAAAAATGACTATCCGAATCTCAATCGGGTCTCGGAAGTTTTTTACCCTTCGTTTTTTCGACACGTGGATTTTTACGGTAAAACGGGATTACCGCGGCTGGTCTTCGATTTACCATAGCTGGAGAGTGGTGCACCATGGTGCCGTTCCATTTCAAATCCATGCACGCATTTCAAAACGTCGTACGACTCTGTTTCGCCATTTCGGACGGATATTGCACCTTGCACCGTGGATGCTGCACCCTGTAGATATCCATTATTCGGACGGCCATAACTTCTGGCTCGTTTAGAGTTGTGGGAGCCATAACCAGTCATAACGAAGGCCTCAGTGAGTTCTACGGCTTTGACAGCTTTCTGCCTTCAATGGATTGTATAATGCCCAAAAAAGACTATCCGAATCTCAATCGTGTCTCGGAAGATTTTACCCTTTGTTTTTTTGAAACGTGGATTTTTACGGTAAAACGGGATTACCGTGGTTGATCTTCGATTTACCATCGCTGGAGAGTGGTGCACCATGGTACCGTTTCGTTTCAAATCCATGCACGCATTTCAAAAAGTCGTACGACGCTGTTTCGCTGTTTCGGACGGATGTTGCATCTTGCACCGTGGATGTTGCACCCTGTAGATATCGATTATTCGGATGGCCATAACTTCTGGCTCGTTTAGAGTTACGGGAGCCATAACCAGTCAAAGCGAAGGCCTCAGTGAGTTCTACGGCTCTGAATGCTTTCAACCGTCAATGGATTGTAAAATGCACAAAAAAGACATCCGACTCTTAATCGGGTCTCGGATGTTTTTTACCCTTCGTTTTTTCGACACGTGGATTTTTACGGTAAAACGGGATTATCGTGGCTGGTCTTCGATTTACCATCGCTGGAGAGTGGTGCACCATGGTACCATTCCGATTCAAATCCATGCATGCATTTCAAAAAGTCGTACGACGTTGTTTCACCATTTCGGACGGATGTTGCACCTTGCACCGTGGATGTTGCACCATGTAGATATCGATTATTCGGACGGCCATAACTTCTGGCTCGTTTAGAGTTAAGGGATCCATAACCAGTCAAAACGAAGGCCTCAGTGAGTTCTACGGTTCTGACAGCTTTCAGCCGTCAATGAATTGTATAATGCCCAAAAAAGACTATCCAAATCTCAATTGGGTCTCGGAAGTTTTTTACCCTTCGTTTTTACAACACGTCGATTTTTACGGTAAAACGGGATTACCGTGGCTGGTCTTCGATTTACCATCGCTGGAGAATGGTTCACCATGGTACAGTTTCGTTTCAAATCCATGCACGCATTTCAAAAAGTCGTACGACACTGTTTTGCCATTTCGGACGGTTGTTGCACCTTGCTCCGTGGATGTTGCACCCTGTATATATCGATTATTCGGACGGCCATAACTTCTGGCTCGTTTAGAGTTACAGGAGCCATAACCTTTCAAAACGAAGGCCTCGGTGAGTTCTACGGCTCTGACAGCTTTCAGTCGTCAATGGATTGTTTAATTCGCAAAAAAGACTATCCGAATCTCAATCGGGTCTAGGAAGTTTTTTACCCTTCGTTTTTTCGACACGTGGATTTTTACGGTAAAACGGGATTACCGTGGCTGGTCTTCGATTTACCATCGCTGGAGAGTGGTGCACCATGGTACAGTTCCATTACAAATCCATGCTCGCATTTCAAAAAGTCGTACGACATTGTTTCGCCATTTCAGACGGATGTTGCACCTTGCACCGTGGATGTTGCACCATGCAGATATCGATTATTCGGACAGCCATAACTTCTGGCTCATTTAGTGTTAAGGGAGCCATAACCAGTCAAAACGAAGGCCTCAGTGAGTTCTACGGCTCTGAAAGCTTTTAGCCGTCAATGGATTGTATAATGCCCAAAAAAGACTATCCGAATCTCAATCGGGTCTCGGAAGTTTTTTACCCTTCGTTTTTTCGACACGTGGATTTTTACGTTAAAACAGGATTACCGTGGCTGGTCTTCGATTACCATCGCTGGAGAGTGGTGTACCATGGTACCACTTCGTTTCAAATCCATGCACGCATTTCAAAAAGTCGTACGACGCTGTTTCGCCATTTCGGACGGATGTGGCACCTTGCACCGTGTATGTTGCACCCTGTAAATATCGATTATTTGGAAGGCCATAACTTCTGGCTCATTTAGAGTTACGTGAGCCATAACCTGTCAAAACAAAGGCCGCAGTGAGTTCTACGGCTGTGACAGCTTTCAGCCATCAATGCATAGTATAATGCCCAAAAAAGACTATCCGAATCTCAATCGGGTCTCGGAAGTTTTTTACCCTTCGTTTTTTCGACACATGGATTTTTACGGTAAAACGGGATTACCGTGGATGGTCTTCGATTTACCATAGCTGGAGAGTGGTGCACCATGGTACCGTTCCGTTTCAAATCCATGCACACATTTCAAAAAGTCGTACGACACTGTTTCACCATTTCGGACGGATATTGCACCTTGCACCGTGGATGTTGCACCCTGTAGATATCGATTATTCGGACGGCCATAACTTCTGGCTCGTTTAGAGTGACAGGAGACATAACCAGTCATAACGAAGGTTTCAGTGAGTTCTACGGCTCTGACAGCTTTCAGCCTTCAATGGATTGTATAATGCCCAAAAAAGACTATCCGAATCTCAATCGTGTCTCGGAAGTTTTTTACCCTTCGTTTTTTCGACACGTGGATTTTTACGGTAAAACGGGATTACCGTGGCTCATCTTCGATTTTCCATCGCTGGGGAGTGGTGCACCATGGTACCGTTTCGTTTCAAATCCATGCACGCATTTCAAAAAGTCGTACGACGCTGTTTCGCCATTTCGGACGGATGTTGCATCTTGCACCGTGAATGTTGCACACTGTAGATATCGATTATTCGGACAGCCATAACTTCTGGCTCGTTTTGAGTTATGGGAGCCATAACGTGTCAAAACGAAGGCCTCAGTGAGTTCTACGGCTCTGACGGCTTTCAGCCGTCAATGGATTGTATAATGCCCAAAAAAGACTATCCGAATCTCAATCGGGTCTTGGAAGTTTTTTACCCTTCGTTTTTTCGACACGTGGATTTTTACGGTAAAACGGGATTACAGTGGCTGGTCTTCGATTTACCATCGCTGGAGGGTGGTGCACCATGGTACCGTTCCGTTTCAAATCCATGCACGCATTTCAAAAAGTCGTACGACGCTGTTTCTCCATTTCGGACGGATGTTGCACCTTTCACCGTGGATGTTGCACCCTGTAGATATCGATTATTCGGACGGCCATAACTTCTGGCTCGTTTAGAGTTAAGGGATCCATAACTAGTCAAAACAAAGGCCTCAGTGAGTTCTACGGCTCTGACAGCTTTCAGCCGTCAATGAATTGTATAATGCCCAAAAAAGACTATCCGAATCTCTATCGTGTCTCAGAAGTTTTTTACCCTACGTCTTTTCGACACGTGGATTTTTATGGTAAAACGGGATTACCGTGTCTGGTCTTCGATTTACCATCGTTGGAGACTGGTGCACCGTGGTACCGTTCCGTTTCAAATCCATGCACGCATTTCAAAAAGTCGTACGACACTGTTTCGCCATTTCGGACGGATGTTGCACCTTGCTCTGTGGATGTTGCACCCTGTAGATATCGATTATTCGGACGGCCATAACTTCTGGCTCGTTTAGAGTTAGAGGAGCCATAAACTGTCAAAACGAAGGCCTCCGTGAGTTCTACGGCTCTGACAGCTTTCAGTCGTCAATGGATTGTTTAATGCGCAAAAAAGACTATCCGAATCTCAATCGGGTCTAGGAAGTTTTTTACCCTTCGTTTTTTCGACACGTGGAATTTTTCCGGTAAAACGGGATTACCGTGGCTGGTCTTCGATGTACCATCGCTGGAGAGTGGTGCACCATGGTACCGTTCCATTTCAAATCTATGCACGCATTTCAAAAAGCCGTACGACACTGTTTCGCCATTTCGGACGGATGTTGCACCTTGCACCGTGGATGTTGCACCATGCAGATATCGATTATTCGGACGGCCATAACTTCTGGCTCGTTTAGAGTTAAGGGAGCCATAACCAGTCAAAACGAAGGCCTCAGTGAGTTCTACGGCTTCTGAAAGTTTTCAGTCGTCAATGGATTGTATAATGCCCAAAAAAGACTATCCGAATCTTAATCGGATCTCGGAAGTTTTTTACCCTTCGTTTTTTCGACACGTGGATTTTTACGGTAAAACGGGATTACCGTCGCGGGTCTTCGATTTACCATCGCTGGAGAGTGGCGTACCATGGTACCATTTCGTTTCAAATCCATGCACGCATTTCAAAAAGTCGTACGACGTTGTTTCGCCATTTCGGACGGATGTTGCACCTTGCACCGTGTATGTTGCACCCTGTAGATATCGATTATTTGGACGGCCATAACTTCTGGCTCGTTTAGAGTTACGGGAGCCATAACCTGTCAAAACGAAGGCCTCAGTAAGTTCTACGGCTCTAACCGCTTTCAGCCGTCAATGGATTGTATAATGCCCAAAAAAGACTATCCGAATCTCTATCGGGTCTCGGAAGTTTTTTACCCTTCGTTTTTTCGACACGTGGATTTTTACTTTAAAACGGGATTACCGTGGCTGGTCTTCGATTTACCATAGCTGGAGAGTGGTGCACCATGGTACCGTTCCGTGTCAAATCCATGCACGCATTTCAAAAAGTCGTACGACAATGTTTCTCTATTTCGGACGGATATTGCACCTTGCACCGTGGATGTTGCACCCTGTAGATATCGATTATTCGGACGGCCATAACTTCTGGCTCGTTTGGAGTTACGGGAGCCATAGCCAGTCATAACGAAGGACTTAGTGAGTTCTACGGCTCTGACAGCTTTCAGCCTTCAATGGATTGTATAATGCCCAAAAAAGACTATCTGAATCTCAATCGTGTCTCGGAAGTTTTTTACCCTTCGTTTTTTCGACATGTGGATTTTTACGGTAAAACGGGATTACCGTGGCTGATCTTCGATTTACTATCGCTGGAGAGTGGTGCACCATGGTACCTTTTCGTTTCAAATCCATGCACGCATTTCAAAAAGTCGTACGACGCTGTTTCGCCATTTCGTACGGATGTTGCATCTTGCACCGTGGATGTTGCACACTGTAGATATCGATTATTCGGACAGCCATAACTTCTGGCTCGTTTAGAGTTACGGGAGCCATAACCTGTCAAAACGAAGGCCTCATTGAGTTCTACGGCTCTGACGGCTTTCATCCGTCAATGGATTGTATAATTCCCAAAAAAGACTATCCGAATCTCAATCGGGTCTCGGAAGTTTTTTACCATTCGTTTTTTCGACACGTGAATTTTTACGGTTAAACGGGATTACCGTGACTGGTCTTCGATTTACCATCGCTGGAGAGTGGTGCACCATGGTACCATTCCGTTTCAAATCCATGAACGCATTTCAAAAAGTCATACGACGCTGTTTCACCATTTCGGACGAATGTTGCACCTCGCACCGTGGATGTTGCACCCTGTAGATATCGATTATTCGGACGGCTATACCTTCTGGTTCGTTTAGAGTTAAGGGATCTATAACCTGGAAAAACGAAGGCCTCAGTGAGTTCTACGGCTCTGACAGCTTTCAGACGTCAATGAATTGTATAATGCCCAAAAAAGACTATCCGAATCTCAATCGGGTCTTGGAAGTTTTTTAACCTTCGTTTTTTCGACACGTGGATTTTTACGGCAAAATGGGATTACCCTGGCTGGTCTTCGATTTACCATCGCTGGAGAGTGGTGCACCATGGTACCGTTCCGTTTCAAATCCATGCACGCATTTCAAAAAGTCGTACGACACTGTTTTTCCATTTCGGACGGATGTTGCACCTTGCTCCGTGGATGTTGCACCCTGTAGATATCGATTATTCGGACGGCCATAACTTCTGGCTCGTTTAGAGTTACAGGAGCCATAACCTGTCAAAACGAAGGCCTCGGTGAGATCTACAGCTCTGACAGCTTTCATTCGTCAATGGATTGTTTAATGCCCAAAAAAGACTATACGAATCTCAATCGGGTCTAGGAAGTTTTTTACCCTTCGTTTTTTCGACACGTGGATTTTTACGGTAAAACAGGATTACCGTGGCTGGTCTTCGATTTACCATCGCTGGAGAGTGATGCACCATGGTACCGTTCCATTTCAAATCCATGCACACATTTCAAAAAGTCGTACGACACTGTTTCGCCCTTTCGGACGGATGTTTCCCCTTGCACCGTGGATGTTGCACCATTCAGATATCGATTATTCAGATGACTATAACTTCTGGCTCGTTTAGAGTTAAGGTAGCCATAACCAGTCAAAACGAAGGCCTCAGTGAGTTCTACGGCTCTGAAAGCTTCCAACCGTGAATGGATTGTATAATGCCCAAAAAAGACTATCCGAATCTCAATCGGGTCTCGGAAGTTTTTTACCCTTCGTTTTTTTGACACGTGGATTTTTACGGTAAAACGGGATTATCGTGGCTGGTCTTCGATTTACCATCGCTGGAGAGTGGTGTACCATGGTACCATTTCGTTTCAAATCCATGCACGCATTTCAAAAAGACGTACGACGCTGTTTCGCCATTTCGGACGGATGTTGCACCTTGCACCGTGTATGTTGCACCCTATAGATATCGATTATTTGGACGGCCATAACTTCTGGCTCGTTTAGAGTTACGGGAGCCATAACCTGTCAAAATGAAGGCCTCAGTGATTTCTACGGCTCTGATTGCTTTCAGCCGTCAATGGATTGTTTAATGCCCAAAAAAGACAATCCGAATCTCAATCGGGTCTCGGAAGTTTTTTACCCATCGTTTTTTCGACACGTGGATTTTTACGGTAAAACTGGATTACCGTGGCTGGTCTTCGATTTACCATCTCTGGAGAGTGGTGCACCATGGTACCGTTCCGTTTCAAATCCATGCGCACATTTCAGAAAGTCGAACGACGCTGTTTCGCCATTTCGGACGGATGTTGCACCTTGCACCGTGGATGTTGCACCCTTTAGATATCGATTATTCGGACGGCGATAACTTCTGGCTCGTTTAGAGTTACCGAAGTCATAACCTGTCAAAACGAAGGCCTCAGTGAGTTCTACGGCTCTGACAGCTTTCAGCCGTCAATGGATTGGTTAATGCCCAAAGAAGACTATCCGAATCTCAATCGGGTCCAGGAAGTTTTTTACCCTTCGTTTTTTTGACACGTGGATTTTTACGGTAAAACGGGATTACCGTGGCCGGTCTTCGATTTACCATCGCTGGAGAGTGGTGCACCCATGGCACAGTTCCGTTTCAAATCCATGCACGCATTTCAAAAAGTCGTACGACACTGTTTCGCCATTTCGGACGGATGTTGCACCTTGCACCGTGGATGTTGTACCATGTAGATATCGATTATTCGGACGGCCATAACTTCTGGCTCGTTTAGATTTAAGGGAGCCATAACCAGTCAAAACGAAGGCCTCAGTGAGTTCTACGGCTCTGACAGCTTTCAGCCGTCAATGGGTTGTATAATGCCCAAAAAAGACTATCCGAATCTCAATCCGGTCTAGGAAGTTTTTTACCCTTCGTTTTTTCGACACGTGGATTTTTACGTTAAAACGGGATTACCGTGACTGGTCTTCGATTTACCATCGCTGGAGAGTGGTGCACAATGGTACCTGTTGGGCGAATTTTCACCCAGAAGATCTCGAGACCAAGAAGTCACAATTTCACCCGGACTCGCAACCTCCACTTCGTTCGACAGCCAAGAGGCTCAATACTAACCTAGAAGTCCATCCAACATTCTCCATGAAGAAGCTCGTTCGGCACAAGCCTCCATTCGGCTCCTTCCATCCGGCTCCTTCCATTCGGCCCCTTCCATTCGGCCCCCAAGCTCCTATCACCAAGACTACATTCAATTATCTCCATCCGGCTACCCCCGTATTCGGCCACCGGTCCAAACCACCACCGGACCGGCCTCCTTTCCACCACCGAACCAACAAACCGAACCAACATTCCTCCTTACTGCCGAACCAGAAGAAGGACAACCCATGCCGAACCAACCCAACAACAAGGCCATCACCGAATCCACTCCACTACCGGACCAACCACCTACCTCAATGCCGAATGGAACATCATCCCACTCCATCACCGGTCCAACACTACCCATTCAAAACCGAATGAAGCCTCGCCGAACCAAACAGTTGCCAATCCAGATTGCCTCAGCCCGGGCCCACCAGCAGCTATATACCTCCAAGACCCCTGCCCCCTACCTCACTCTATAAATAGAGGGGCAGGGGTACAACAATGGCAGACAAGTTTGGGAGCTCAAGCAAGGAAGGAACTTTCAAACTACTTTCATACGCTTGTATACAAAGCATTGTACTTGTAACCTGAAAGAAAGAAGATAATAACATATAAAGTGGACGTAGGCACATTCTGGCTGAACCACTATAAATCTGTGTGTCTTTACATTTCAGCCCCTACTTCTTTTATATTTACATACTCATCTAAAATCATATAAAATCACATATAATCAACTAAATAATACGACTTGGAGGTGTTTGTCCATTTTTTGTGCAAACATTTTTGGTGCTTTCACTGAGAGTAGAACTCAAGCTTCATCTTCTCCCACTCAACCTTCTTCGTAACAACATCACTCGTTGCTTAGAAATCATGCCTTCCAAACAGAGAAGGGATATTAACAAAGGAAAGAACATCGCAACTTGCAGCCTTCCAGATCCAGCAATCACAGATCAGCCCACTTCAACAGCAGTACCGGATGAAAATCAGGAAAATCCAACTGGTCCCGCAACGGAACAACCAATCACTAGGGCAGATCTGGACAGGGTTGTGGCTGAAGTAACTAACCGCTTCACATCCCAACAAGAAACTTTGGTGGATCAACTCATGTCACGCTTAAGGGATGCTGAAGAGTCCAACCGCAACACTGAATCATGGGGTGAATCCCAATCCGGAGGATCCCGGAGGCAACAAAGGTCTTCACTCTTCGAAGAAGCTATCAACAGGAACAACAATGATAGGGGCCGCGCCCGGACTCAGCCCGAATTCCGACTCGAGGAAGCCCTTGGAACCGAACCCAGCGGGGGAGGCACCAGGCGAGGGTCGGATGTAGCTGAGCCAGTCATGCCACCTAATCACAGAAACCCCGCTGAACGGAGCCGAGCTAGAACCCAGCCCGAAGTTGGCCCCATGGATGTGCTCGAAACAGAACCCCGCAGGGGAAGATCAAGGCAGGGGGCAACTGTAGCTGGTCCTAGCGTGCATCCAAGCAGCCAAAGACAACCACTGGATAATGCTAGAAGTAATAGACTGTACCATCCCTACAGGTCATCTGGACGAGATAGATCCCGCAGGGAAGAACCAAGCTCATTCTTGTCCGCTCCAAGTTCTGACGAACGAATGGCACAATTATTCAGAGAATGTGTACAACGGGAGCAAAGGGACCGAGGAATAGGCGCTAGGGTCACCAGCCCCTTTACCCGAAATATCGAAACTGCCATTACTCCCCGGGAATGGAAAATGCCAACCATGGAGCCTTACAAAGGAACTTCCGACCCCATCGTACATTTACAGAGATACACCCAGCATATGCTCATGAGTGGAGCAACAGAAGGAGTATTATGCAAATGCTTTCCGCTATTCCTAGCAGATCTAGCTACCTCCTGGTTCTGCCATCTACCCCAGGGATCCATCAGCTCATGGGTGATGTTGAAAGAAAGGTTTATTAGCCAGTTCCGCATCCATGTGGAACAACCCAAGGATGCTTATTCTCTGTCCAATGTCAAACAGAAATCCGGAGAGACGCTGCAACAATATCTAACGCGGTTCAACGCCGCAGCGGCAGCAGTTCAAGATGCCGATGAAAAACTCACTCTAATGGCCCTCTGTAGTGGTGTACATCCAGACACCAAATTTGCCAGAAGGTTAACTAAGGAAAAACCAGCTACCTTGCCTAATTTCTTCCATGAAGCTGGAAAGTATATGAGACTTGAAGACGCTGCTACAGAAAGGCAATCAGGACAACAAGGTAAGACAGTTCAGGACAAGGTTCCCGCTGCAGCTAAGGACGCTCGAAGAAATGAATCTAGAGACAATGCTGGGGGCAGAAAGGTTGAAAAGCGCCAATATCGACCAGGGCCAAGATTTGACTCCTACACTCCTTTGAATGAAACAATCGAAAACATCTACCTAGCCACTCAGGGCGAACTCGGATACAAGCGCCCCCCGCATAAGAAAGAATCAGATAACGCACTCAAGTCCGGAAAGTTCTGTCGCTTCCACGAATCACACGGACATGACACCAATGAATGCCACCATCTTCGGGACTTGATCGAAGAACACATTAGAAGAAGAAGACTGGAACGTTATGTGAAAGGTCAGAACAGGACTCCAACTCCTGCCAATGAGAACTCAAAGCAACCCCTCCCAGAAGTAGGCGGGGGGAATCGCAACAATCACAACACCAGTGGCTCTAGTCAAGAGAAGATAGTGGTCCTTACCATCTCAGGAGGACCACACATCGCCGACAGAAGTTGGGCAGAGATGGAAAGGTACGACAAGTCGCTTAGAAATGCCGAAGGATATGTTAACTCCATTACGGAGGAACGCCACCCGAAACGAAAAGAAAACGATGACATTGTATTCAGTAGGCGTGATTTGGAAGGAAGACAGTACCCACATATGGATCCCATGGTCATCTCTGCCTGGTTCGGTCCAGCTAAAGTTTTTCGGATTCTAATAGACACGGGAAGCTCCGTAAATATCCTGTTCAAACATGCTTTCGACAAAATGAAGTTATCAATGAAGGATGTATCCCCCTGTGACAAACCACTGCACGGTTTCACTGGGGATGCAAAAATGCCCCTCGGGCAACTTGACCTCTTCGTCGAAATAGGAAGTCATCCCCGCTCCGTTGTGCGAAAACAAACGTTCATACTAATAGAAAACCACTCGGCTTACAACGCCTTCTTAGGAAGACCAGCCTTGTCTGACTTCCAGATTGTATTAGCCCCCTGGTGCCTGAAAATGAAATTTCCAACAGACAACGGAGTAGGAGAAGTAGAAGGAGATCAAGATGCTGCCCGAGACTGCTACGTAACTGAACTTCGCAATAACCGCAGAAAGAATAAAGGAAAAGATGCAGAGACTACTCTCTGCATGAAAAGCTTGGAGGCATAGCAACTAAAGAAAGCCCCTCCTCTTCGATACACAAGCGATCCCTTCAATGAACTAGACCCCAGGGATAAAGAGGAGGAGGCTACCGCCGAGCCTGCAGAGGCTATGGAATTCGTATCGGTAGATAAGCATGATTCAAGTGGACTATTAAAAATCGGATCTCAGCTGAAAACGGAATTGAAGGATCAACTCATTGACTTTCTCCGCCACAACTTAGATGTATTTGCGTGGGCCCATGCCGATATGACAGGAATCTCCCCAGACATAGCATGCCACATGTTGAACATCGATCCCACCAAGGTACCAGTAAAGCAGAAAAAGAGGAGCATGGGGGCAGAGCGATCAGCAGCCCTTGATGAGGAAGTAAAGAATCTACTTGCTAATGGCTTCATATGGGAAGCCATCTACCCAGAATGGATCGCTAACCCAGTGCTAGTAAAAAAGGCCAATGGAAAGTGGCGAACATGTATTGACTTCTCCAATCTGAATGACGCTTGCCCGAAAGACTACTTCCCACTTCCCCGAATTGACCAACTCGTAGACAGCACAGCTGGGCACGAACTCCTATCTTTTATGGATGCATACTCCGGATATAACCAGATCCCCATGCACGCTCCCGATCAGGACCACACTAGCTTCATCACCGACCGCGGATTATATTGTTACAAAGTCATGCCTTTTGGACTCAAAAATGCTGGAGCTACCTATCAACGCCTCGTCAACAAAATGTTCGCAGAACTGATAGGACGAACTATGGAAGTATATGTGGATGACATGTTGGTAAAGTCCAGGAAAGCCAACGACCATGTAAGCCATCTGGACGATATGTTTCGGGTACTTCGTCGATATGGGATGAAGCTGAATCCTCTAAAGTGCTCCTTCGGAGTATCATCGGGAAAATTCTTAGGATTCATCGTCCGCGCCAGAGGAATCGAAGCAAACCCTGAACAAATCCGGGCTTTAAAAGAAATAAGGATACCTTCCACTCGAAAAGAAATGCAGAGCCTAAACGGAAAGGTGGCCGCCCTAAGCAGATTCATTTCCAAGGCAACTGACAAGTGTGTCCCTTTCTTCGAAGCACTCAAGAAAGACAAAGGGAGGTTCGAGTGGACCGACGAATGCTTAAAAGCCTTCCTCAACCTAATCGAACACCTTCAGAGACCACCAGTACTCTCAACTCCAAATGAAGGTGAAGTGTTATACCTATACCTCGCTGTATCATCTCATGCTCTAAGCGCCGCCTTGGTAAGAGAAGAAGACCGCACACAACGCCCGGTTTACTTTGTAAGTAAGAGATTTACAGGGGCAGAGGCCAGATATCCTAAACTTGAGAAATTAGCATATTGTTTATTGATCGCGTCACGAAAACTGCGACACTACTTCCAGTCTCACTCCATCAGGGTTCTAACCGATCAACCACTAAGACAAGTGCTCCATCGTCCTGACACTTCTGGGCGACTCCTCAAATGGTGCATCGAACTAAGTTAGTATGATATCACCTACCATCCTCGCGCCGCTATCAAAGGACAAGCCATGGCTGATTTCATTGCCGAATTCACTATCAACGAAGGCAAGGAACAATCCGAAGTAGCAAAAAACATCAAGTGGAACCTCTTTGTAGACGGAGCATCGAACGAACAAGGCTCGGGGGCAGGTATTGTGATCATCACCCCCAGGGGAAGAAAGTTGTACTATGCATTAAGATTGGAGTTCACGGCCACTAACAACGATGCTGAATATGAAGCAGTAATAGCGGGATTGGAACTGGCCCTAGAAATTGGAATCAATTCCTTATGTATTCATAGCGATTCTCAGCTTATCGTAAACCAGGTACTAGGAGAATTCCAGACTCGAGGAGAACGACTCACAGCATACCTAAAGAAAACCAAACTGCTGCTCGATCAATTGGACCATTCTCTAATCAAACACATTCCTCGAGAAGAAAACCAAGAGGCAGATGAACTTGCAAAGCAAGCTAGTATGAAGAACAGCACCATTTCCGGAGCACTAGCAATCTCAAGGCAGCTAGCCCCAAGTTTCGAACAAGTGAATCTGATAACTGTAATCGAAGAAGGAACCTGGATGACTCCTATCCGGAAATATTTGCAAGATAGCATACTACCCGACAGGCGTGACGAAGCCAAGAAGATCTTGAGGAAAGTTCCCCACTACACAATACAAGAAGGCATCCTCTACCGGCGTGGCTTCTCTAGCCCCTTATTAAGATGTGTCGCCGGAAGGGAAGCCAAGGAGATATTAACAAACATTCATCAGGGAGGATGCGGAGATCACACTGGAGGACAGACTTTAGCAAGAAAGATACTCCGATATGGATATTACTGGCCCACACTAAACAAAGATGCCCTAGACTTCGTTAAGAAATGCGACAGATGTCAGAAGTTCGCCAAGATTCCTCGACTGCCCACAAACGAAATTACTCAAATGACTAGCCCTTGGCCCTTTGCTGTATGGGGAATTGACTTAATTGGCGAACTGCCAACGGGCCGAGGTGGAGCCAAATATGCTATAGTGGCAGTCGATTATTTCACCAAATGGGTGGAAGCGGAACCTTTAAATAAAATATCTTCAGCAAAAGTTATCAACTTCTTGATCAAAAACATTCTGTGCAGGTATGGAGTCCACTCAAGATCGTATCCGACAACGGACTCCAGTTTGACAGCGAAGAATTTGCCGACTGGTGCCAAGAACATGGAATTCATAAAAGCTTCTCATCAGTAGCTTACCCTCAGGCAAACGGACAAGTTGAATCTGTCAACAAAATTCTCAAAACCCTAATCAAGAAGAAACTTGAAAAGTCAAAAGGCGCTTGGGTGGACGAACTTCCTACGGCACTATGGGCATACCGCACATCTTTCAGAACATCAACGGGACATACTCCTTTCTCTTTGGCATATGGATCGGAGGCAATGCTCCCAGTTGAGACTATTGTGCCTTCCCACCGTAGGATCCACTACAACCCAGAAGAAAACGAAGAACTCCTCCTCATGTCTTTGGATCTGATCGAGGAAAGGAGAAACGATGCAGCACTCAAAGCAGTAGCTCACAAACAAAAAGTGGCAGCACAATACAATTCCAAAGTCAAGCATCGCAGCTTACAAGAAGGAGATCTTGTCCTCAGGCGAATCTTTCCGCGCCCCGGGGCACTGGACCCCATCTGGGACGGACCATATGTAATTCATAAAGATCTCCACAACGGAGCTTACATTTTGTCAACAGTGGACGGAGAGGTGTTCCAGAGGGCATGGAACATTCGACACCTCCGTCGATACTTTTCTTAACTTGTACTGCCCATATGAAGTGAATTAACAAAGAGAATATGTGGACGTAGGCATTTCCGTGCCGAACCACTTTAAAAAATCTTGTCTCTTTTTAACTTGTTCCTTTATGTCTTGGCTGCTCGTTAAGTTTTATCCCTTTCTGTTGAACAAAATCCTATGGCATCTCCACTCAAGACGCACCACGGCCTCATCTGGACTAGGCCTAACAGGTACGCTACGATTCTATGCACTCGCCAATGAGACACTTTTGCTCCAGCATCCCTCTGCTGCGGGTTAACTCATTGCGCGCCTGCCCTCAAAGCCAACTGTAATGAGCCGATTATAAGTCATCATAAAGGCCGACTATAGCCGATGGCAGCTCATTACGGCGTTCGGCTCGCCGGCAACTGTGAACCTACTTTAAGCCCCAACATAAGGTGTGGCCATCCAGGGGTAGTTCACGGCCAACGGCACCCACGCTAGCCGGCCACGGTAAATCGAATAATACCCACGATTACGGACCATAATGGTTCGGGTAGTTACCGTGCGCGATCTCGGCTCCGATGTGTCTTAAGTGCGGCTGTGGTAAAAAAGAAAACTCCCCGCAGAGGCGTAAGATGGGTGACAAATGTCTCCAAGACCCACAGCTAGGGAAAGTGACTACCAAACCCGTTTGCCACGAACTTAAGCACGTCGACGGCCTTCCGTGACTGGAAGTTTTACTTTTACTATATTTCCATTTCATTTAAATATTTTTCTCCTATCCTGTATAACAAACTCTAAAGTACAGGAAACCAAATAGGAAGCATTCACTCATGAGGCTCTAAGCCTGCGTACTGGGTGGCAGGGCGCTCAGCTATACCCGTAAACAGTTACACAAGACACTCAAAGCTACCGCCTGCGAATAAAACATAAAGGGCGGTACTCTCTTCTCTTGTACATAAATGCGTAACTATAGCTTATTCATACACTGACATTGCAAAACGTGAAATTATATTTCAAGCAAAAACTTAACATCAAACACAACTAGAATCACAGGCATATACATAATTATACTTCTCACACGGCACATAAAGATAGCAACAACATTTAAACATGACAAAATCAGCTTATATTATAAGATCACACGAAGTTATTCTTTGCAAATAATTTTATTACAGTTGCATATCAAAGACTAACATAAATAGTGATAAAAAAGAAACAAAAAGATGGCAGATGCATCCACACTCCATCACCAACTCCCCCAGTCTACTTAGCCGCAGGATCAGAGCCCCCAGCATGCGGATCAGAAGTCCCGCCTGTCCAATTCGGAAGAGGAATTCATTAAACGAACAACCAAGTTATGGAAACACGGGAAGAAAAGAAAGGGAAGAAGAATAACTCACCAGCATCCGCCGCTTGATCCTCATCATCCAACTGCACGCCCGCTTCCTCTGCAGCAAGCAGCCGCATCCCCTCTTTCACCGCCGCTTGCTCCTCCTTTGAGAACTGAGCAGTAACCGCATTCAAGTTGAAAGCCTCTCCGCCTTCCTTACCCGCGTTCACCCTGGCCTCCTCTAAAGCCTGGAGATACACCTTGGCCATGACCCAAGGGTAATCGTCCATCCAAGACAAGCCGCCCTCCTTCCAAGTGTGGAAGTACATATCCTGCAGCATCTCATCCATCATCCCCTCGTTTTCCTCAAACTCCCTCACCCGGGCCTCGGAAGCTTGCAACTTGGCGACGGCGACGTCCCTCTCTGATTGGTATCTCAAGCAGTCAGCCTGGAGTGACCTCCTCATTTCCTCCTCCTTCAACTTGAGGGACCTCCTCATCTCCTCCATCTCCTCCTTCAACTCGGCCTGAGCCATCTCCGCAGCCTCGAGCCTCCCTGACAACTCCTCTACCCGCTCGAGATCCGCATTTCGAACCTCATCCACCGTTGTGATAGCTATGTTAATCCGTTCCCTGCAAGCGACCTCCATCTTCCGTAATTCCGCCCTACTGGCCTTCTCCATGGTCTCTTTCAGCCGCTTGGAGGCTTCCTCATGCTGGGAAATCTGGATGGCTTGGTCGGCGAGCTGCTTGGCCTGATCGGCAACCTTTAACCTCAACCGAATGTTAGCACTCCCGATCTCTTCCACGGCCTTGACCAACTTAGCATGATGCTCCATTAACTTCTTGGTCTCTGCGGCCACCCGGTCGATATTAGCCTTGGCCTCATCCCCCATGGTGACTACCCGTGTAGTAAGTAAATCAAGATCTAAAGATTTGGCCTCGTCCAGCACTCTTACCATGGGGTTGCGGGGAAGGAGGTGCTCGCCCGTGGTCTCGTCGAATGAAATGTCCCGAAAGCTTGGGTCTAAATCAGGATGACCGGCAAAAGGGTCACGAGGCACGGGGCGAGGCACATCGGGACGCCTTATACGAATGACAGTAGGACTCTTGGAAGGAGGAGGAGGGGGGCCGGGCTCCGTGCTCTCCTCCGTAGTATCACGAGGAGGCTGAGTAGGAGGCTGCGAACCAGGGGACGACTCAAATAAGGAATGGCTCCGCTTCCTTTTCTGAATGCCCTCTTCGATGACCCCAAGAAGAGGGCGGTAACTGACTACATCCCCAGTGCGATCAGTAGAAGGTTTCGCGGAAGCTCTCCTCGACTTAAATTGTTCAAGGCGGTGTCGAACATCCGACGTTTTAACAGCCTGGCCTGCCCCTGGAATAAAGAACAAGTGTTATGAACATACAATAATCCACAGTTCAAAAAATGTGCTAAGTTAAAAAGAAAGAAAAGTGGGAAGACACATCTATTATACAAACCCGGCGGAGGAGTGGGATACTGCAATAAGTCCTGGATCTCACCCCAGGACGGAAGTGAACCGTAAAAAATTTCTAAGTCCCTATCGAAAATAGAATCGGCAGAAGACAAAAGTTCACCTTGCATCGCCGGAATCACCCTAGCTGAGGAACCCTTAGAGGATGGGTCAGTGCCAGCCACAGCTTTGCTGGTTTCCTTTGCCTTCTCCATTCCCTTCTCCGTTTCCGACTCTCCCTCCGACTCCCCGAAGGCCCGACGGAGAGCCTCATCCAGTTCGAGGTCTTGTTCAGAGGTTAGAGCAGCAACACCACTACCACCTTGACCATCGCCATCTCCTCCACCCTCCGACCCTTCTCCAACTTCGCCTCCTTCCTCCTCTTCTACACCTTCCTCCTCCGGGACAGTCGGGCAAGTACTTGGAGAAGGGCCATCAGACTTCTTCAGTTTCTTCCCCCCGACCACGGGACGCTCTGCGAAAGGCTCCCTCTTACCGCTCTTTACCGTAGCCCCCTCCTTAGCTTTAGCAGCCCTCTCCTCAGCCGTATCCCTTTGCTTAACCACGGACTGGCGCGGTAAGATCAAATTATACTCCAAGAGGGTTGCGTTCCTGATCAAGAAAGAGGCCGACCGGTCCCGTGCCGGAATAGCCTTTAGTTCAGCAGCCATTCGCACTAAGGAATCGTCCTCCACGACTGCAATACCACCTGTCGCTAACCAGAAATAGAAGCATGTCAGAAAAAACACTACAGTCAAAACACATGAAATCAATCCTACAGCCGGAAGTGAAAAGGCGGAAAGAAACAGCATCGTCCTTGACGAAGAACCACTCTTTCTTGAACATGGTGAACTTGGAATACAAGTCCAGGACTGGTTTGAAGGGCACGGCCGCTTCCAGGCTAATATACGGAGACCCCTTCTTATAGCCTCTCAGGTTGTACAAATATCGAATTTCTCGGTTAGAAGGAGGACGCCCGTACCTCCTCTGGAAGATAACAAAGAGGCTCACCAGGATGGCGTAAGAGTTAGGCTGAAGCTGGAAGGGAGCCACCTTCAAATATGTGGTGAAGCTTACTATCCAAGCGTTGATAGGGGGATAGCGCCGCACATGCAATGGTATCTGCTAAAAGGGAAGTAGCCCTCGGGAGGATTATATGGCATCACTCCATCTCCCGGCAGCAGCATAAGGGCCCTATCTATCCCGAAGGAACGGGATATGACGTCAAGTTGCTCCTCCTTTAGGGAGCTAGGAAAGCAATCCGGGGGAGAGATCAAAAGTTCCTGTGGACCATATCCGTCCACTAGAGACCTCGGAATAGGTCGGTGTTGCCCGGATCCTGGTTGGACTGGGGGCAAGGAAGAAGAAGGCTCTCCTGTGCCTCTAGACTTCTTTCTGTCTGATCGTGTTTCCGCTTTGCGAGACATTTTCTGCAGCACAAGAAAAACACGGTGTTAGAGCAAGAAGTATAGAAAGATAAACAAGCAAGTATCTAAAGAAAGCATATAAAAGCATAAGATTCCGCTCAAGGTTCAAGTATGAAGTCTCATTCGGCGGTGCAAGACGAGTTCATTCGGCACCAAAATCCAATGCTCGTTCGGCATACATGTCATTTGGCATACATGCATTCGGCATACATGTCATTCGACATACATGTCATTCGGCATACATATCGTTCGGCCCTCACCTCATTCGGCTATCCAATACACACCGTACACATTCGGCAAACAGGACCATCCGGTGACAAAAGTTCATTCGGCAGAAAGTATATATACCTGATTCGGTATAAGCTGGTTCGGCGAAGAATTTGGTTCGGCAGCACAATTGATTCGGTTCTCTTTGGTTCGGTAAGGGAAAACCAAGGGGGTATGGCCTCTATATATAGGCGAACTCAGGGCCGCCGAACCAGCTGGTTCGGTCTACCGGATACGAATGAAACCAAAAGCCGAATGAAACCTAAAGCCGAATGAAACCAAAAGCCGAATGAAACCAAAAGCTGGAGGAGCACGACCGGACCAACACAAAACCGGATGAACTCTCTCCCTCTACCAACGACAACCAGGGGCTGGGGGCATGCAGAGCGCCTCATGCAGATAAGTACCGATCTCCGGAACTAACTAAATAGAATAAGGATTATGATAACGATAAATAAGTCGTAAAACTCTCACTAACATGGATTAATCGTTCACGCGTGTATGCGACCACGAATGGCCCGTAGGCACGCTCTGAATGGTTATTAGCCCTATCGTCGTGGGAATTTACACTTTGACACGCCTTTTTAAACTCATAAGTGGAACGGATATTTGATAACTATGAAATGGCTAAGCTACTTACACATGTACGGGGTCGCGAACGATCCCTAGGCATGCTCTGAGCTGGCGATAAACCACCCAGGCACCCACTCTAACGTGAACCTGGCATCGACGATGCTAAGCCCCTTCGGGGCAAACTTGCTCGTCCCGAACGACACAATTCAGTTCATCTCGAATATTTCGATCACGAACGGACGTTATTTGAAACCACACTAAAAAAGTAAATTTCTCTGCAGGACATCAACAGGATATAAACATCCAGCCCGTGGCATTACAAAACAAGCCTTCTTACCACAAAGAAACAAAGCGCGACACATGCAAGCACGTGCCCCGCTTTGGGGGGCAAATGTTGGGCGAATTTTCACCCAGAAGATCTCGAGACCAAGAAGTCACAATTTCACCCGGACTCGCAACCTCCACTTCGTTCGACAGCCAAGAGGCTCAATACTAACCTAGAAGTCCATCCAACATTCTCCATGAAGAAGCTCGTTCGGCACAAGCCTCCATTCGGCTCCTTCCATCCGGCTCCTTCCATTCGGCCCCTTCCATTCGGCCCCCAAGCTCCTATCACCAAGACTACATTCAATTATCTCCATCCGGCTACCCCCGTATTCGGCCACCGGTCCAAACCACCAACGGACCGGCCTCCTTTCCACCACCGAACCAACAAACCGAACCAACATTCCTCCTTACTGCCGAACCAGAAGAAGGACAACCCATGCCGAACCAACCCAACAACAAGGCCATCACCGAATCCACTCCACTACCGGACCAACCACCTACCTCAATGCCGAATGGAACATCATCCCACTCCATCACCGGTCCAACACTACCCATTCAAAACCGAATGAAGCCTCGCCGAACCAAACAGTTGCCAATCCAGATTGCCTCAGCCCGGGCCCACCAGCAGCTATATACCTCCAAGACCCCTGCCCCCTACCTCACTCTATAAATAGAGGGGCAGGGGTACAACAATGGCAGACAAGTTTGGGAGCTCAAGCAAGGAAGGAACTTTCAAACTACTTTCATACGCTTGTATACAAAGCATTGTACTTGTAACCTGAAAGAAAGAAGATAATAACATATAAAGTGGACGTAGGCACTTTCTGGCTGAACCACTATAAATCTGTGTGTCTTTACATTTCAGCCCCTACTTCTTTTATATTTACATACTCATCTAAAATCATATAAAATCACATATAATCAACTAAATAATACGACTTGGAGGTGTTTGTCCATTTTTTGTGCAAACAGTACCATTCCGTTTCAAATCCATGCACGCATTTCAAAAAGTCGTATGACACTGTTTCGCCATTTCGGACGGATGTTGCACCTTGCACCGTGGATGTTGCACCCTGTAGATATCGATTATTCGGACGGCCATAACTTCTAGCTCGTTTAGAGTTACGGGAGCCATAACCAGTCAAAACGAAGGCCTCAGTGAGTTCTACGGTTCTGACAGCTTTCAGCTTTCAATGGATTGTATAATGCCCAAAAAAGACTATCCGAATCTCAATCGTGTCTCGGAAGTTTTTTACCCTTCGTTTTTTCGACACGTGGATTTTTACGATAAAACGGGATTACCGTGGCTGGTCTTCGATTTACCATCGCTGGAGAGTGGTGCACCATGGTACTGTTTCGTTTCAAATCCATGCACGCATTTCAAAAAGTCGTACGACGCTGTTTCGCCATTTCGGACGGATGTTGCATCTTGCACCGAGGATGTTGCACCCTGTAGATGTCGATTATTCGGACGGCCATAACTTCTGGCTCGTTTAGAGTTACGGGGCCCGTAACCTGTCAAAACGAAGGCCTCAGTGAGTTCTATGGCTCTGACAGCTTTCAGCCGTCAATGGATTGTATAATGCCCAAAAAAGACTATCCGAATCTCAATCGGGTCTAGGAAGTTTTTTACCCTTCGTTTCTTCGACACGTGGATTTTTACGATAAAACGGGATTACCGTGGCTGGTCTTCGATTTACCATCGCTGGAGAGTGGTGCACCATGGTACCGTTCCGTTTCAAATCCATGCACGCATTTCAAAAAGTCGTACAACGCTGTTTCGCCATTTCGGACGGATGTTGCACCTTGCACCGTAGATGTTGCACCCTGTAGATATCGATTATTCGGACGACCATAACTTCTGGCTCGTTTAGAGTTAAGGGAGCCATAACCAGTCAAAACGAAGGCCTCAGTGAGTTCTACGGCTCTGACTGCTTTCAGCCGTCAATGGATTGTATAATGCCCAAAAAAGACTATCCGATTCTCAATCGGGTCTCGGAAGTTTTTTACCCTTCGTTTTTTCGACCCGTGGATTTTTACGGTAAAACTAGATTACCGTGGCTGGTCTTTAATTTACCATTGCTGGAGGGTGGTGAACCATGGTACCGTTCCTTTTCAAATCCATGCACGCATTTCAAAAGGTCGTACGACACTTTTTCGCCATTTCGGACGGATGTTGCACCTTGCTCCGTGGATGTTGCACCCTGTAGATATCGATTATTCGGACGGCCATAACATCTGGCTCGTTTTGAGTTACAGGAGCCATAACCTGTCTAACGAAGGCCTAGGTGAGTTCTACCGTGGCTGGTCTTCGATTTACCATCGCTGAATAGTGGTGCACCATGGTATCGTTCCATTTCAAATCCATGCGTGCATTTCAAAAAGTCGTACGACGCTGTTTCGCCATTTCGGACGGATATTGCACCTTGCACCGTGGATGTTGCACCCTGTAGATATCGATTATTCGGACGGCCATAACTTCTGGTTCGTTTAGAGTTACGGGAGCCATAACCAGTCATAACGAAGGCCTCAGTGAGTTCTACGGTTCTGACAGCTTTCAGCCTTCAATGGATTGTATAATGCCCAAAAAAGACTTTCCGAATCTCAATCGTGTCTCGGAAGTTTTTTACCCTTTGTTTTTTCGACACGTGGATTTTTACAGTAAAACAGGATTACCGTGGCTGGTCTTCGATTTACCATCGCTGGAGAGTGGTGCACCATGGTACCGTTTCATTTCAAATACACGCACACATTTCAAAAAGTCGTACGACGCTGTTTCGCCATTTCGGACGGATGTTGCATCTTGCACCGTGGATGTTGCACACTGTAGATATCGATTATTCGGACGGCCATAACTTCTGGCTCGTTTAGAGTTACGGGTGCCATAACCTGTCAAAACGAAGGCCTCAGTGAGTTCTATGACTCTGACAGCTTTCACCCGTCAATGGATTGTATAATGCCCAAAAAGGACTATCCGAATCTCAATCGGGTCTCGGAAGTTTTTTACCCTTCGTTTTTTCGACACGTGGATTTTTACGGTAAAAAGGGATTACCGTGGCTGGTCTACGATTTACCATCGTTGGAGAGTGGTGCACCATGGTAGCGTTCCGTTTCAAATCCATGCACGCATTTCAAAAAGTCGTACGACGCTGTTTCTCCATTTCGGACGGATGTTGCACCTTGCACCGTGGATGTTGCACCCTATAGATATCGATTATTTGGACGGCCATAACTTCTGGCTCGTTTAGAGTTAAGGGAGCCATAACCAGTCAAAACGAAGGCCTCAGTGAGTTCACAGCTCTGACAGCTTTCAGCCGTCAATGGATTGTATAATGCCCAAAAAAGTCTATCCGAATCTCAATGGGGTCTCAGAAGTTTTTTACCCTTCGTTTTTTCGACACGTAGATTTTTACGGTAAAACGGGATTACCATGGCTGGTTTTCGATTTACCATCGCTGGAGAGTGGTGCACCATGGTACCGTTCCATTTCAAATCCATGCACGCATTTCAAAAAGTCGTACGACACTGTTTTGCCAATTCGGACGGATGTTGCACCTTGCTCCGTGGATGTTGCACCCTGTAGATATCGATTATTCGGACGACCAAAAATTCTGGCTCGTTTAGAGTTGTAGGAGCCATAACCTGTCAAAACGATGGCCTCGGTGAGTTCAACGGCTCCGACAGCTTTCAGCCGTCAATGGATTATTTAATGCCCAAAAAAGACTATCTGAATCTCAATCGGGTCAAGGAAGTTTTTTACCCTTCGTTTTTTCGACACGTGGATTTTTACAGTAAAACGGGATTACCGTGGCTGGTCTTCGATTTAGCATCGCTGGAGAGTGGTGCACCATGGTACCGTTCCATTTCAAATCCATGCACGCATTTCAAAAAGTCGTATGACACTGTTTCTCCATTTCGGACGGATGTTGCACCTTGCACCGTGGATGTTGCACCTTGTAGATATCGATTATTCGGACGGCCATAACTTCTGGCTCGTTTAGAGTTAAGGGAGGCATAACCAGTCAAAACGAAGGCCTCAGTGAGTTCTACGGCTCTGACAGCTTTCAGCCGTCAATGGATTGTATAATGCCCAAAAAAGACTATCCGAATCTCAATCGGGTCCCGGAAGTTTTTTACCCTTCGTTTTTTCGACACGTGGATTTTTATGGTAAAATGAAATTACCGTGGCTGGTCTTCGATTTACCATCGCTGGAGAGTGGTGCACCATGGTACTGTTCCGTTTCAAATCCATGCGCGCATTTAAAAAAGTCATACGACACTGTTTCGCCATTTCGAACGGATGTTGCACCTTGCACCGTGGATGTTGCACCATGTAGATATCGATTATTCGGACGGCCATAACTTCTGGCTCGTTTAGAGTTAAGGGAGCCAAAACCAGTCAAAACGAAGATCTCGGGGAGTTCTACGGCTCTGACAGCTTTCAGCCGTCAATGGATTGTATAATGCCCAAAAAAGACTATCCGAATCTCAATCGGGTCTCGGAAGTTTTTTACCCTTGGTTTTATCGACACGTGGATTTTTACGGTAAAACTGTATTACCGTGGCTGGTCTTCGATTTACCATCGTTGGAGAGTGGTGCACCATGGTACCGTTCCATTTCAAATCCATGCACACATTTCAAAAAGTCGTACGACAATGTTTCGCCATTTCGGACGGATGCTGCACCTTGTACCGTGGATGTTGCACCCTGTAGATATCGATTATTCGGACGACCATAACTTCTGGCTCGTTTAGAGTTACGGGAGCCATAACCAGTCAAAACAAAGGCCTTAGTGAGTTCTATGGCTCTGACAGCTTTCAGCCGTCAATGGATTGTATAATGCCCAAAAAAGAATATCCGAATCTCAATCGGGTCTAGGAAGTTTTTAACATTCGTGTTTTCGACACATGGATTTTTACGGTAAAACGGGATTACCGTGGCTGATCTTCGATTTACCATCGCTGGAGAGTGGTGCGCCATGGTACCGTTCCGTTTCAAATCCGTGCACGCATTTCAAAAAGTCGTACGACGCTGTTTCGCCATTTCGGTCGGATGTTGCATCTTGCACCGTGGATGTTGCACACTGTAGATATCGATTATTCGGACGGCCATAACTTCTGGCTCGTTTAGAGTTACGGGAGACATAACCTGTCAAAACGAAGGCCTCAGGGAGTTCTACGGCTCTGACAGCTTTCAGCCGTCAATGGATTGTTTAATGCCCAAAAAAGACTATCCGAATCTCAATCGGGTCTCGGAAGTTTTTTACCCTTCGTTTTTTCGACACGTGGATTTTTACGGTAAAATGGGATTACCGTGGCTGATCTTCGATTTACCATCGCTGGAGAGTGGTGCACCATGGTACCGTTCCGTTTCAAATCCATGCACGCATTTCAAAAGTCGTACGACACTGTTTCGCCATTTCGGACGGATGTTGCACCTTGCACCGTGGATGTTGCACCATGTAGATATCGATTATTCGGACGACCATAACTTCTGGCTCGTTTAGAGTTAGGGGAGCCATAACAAGTCAAAACAAAGCCCTTGGTGAGTTCTACGGCTATGACAGCTTTCAGCCGTCAGTGGATTGTATAATGCCCAAAAAAGACTATCCGAATCTCAATCGGGTCTCGGAAGTTTTTTACCCTTCGTTTTTTCGACACGTAGATTTTTACTGTAAAACTGGATTACCGTGGCTGGTCTTCGATTTACCATCGCTGGAGAGTGGTACACCATGGTACCGTTCCGTTTCAAATCTATGCACGCATTTCAAAAAGTCGTACGACACTGTTTCTCCATTTCGGACAGATGTTGCACCTTGCACCGTGGATGTTGCACCCTGTAGATATCGATTATTCGGACGGCCATAACTTCTGGCTCTTTTAGAGTTATGGAAGCCATAACCTGTCAAAACGAAGTCCTCCGTGAGTTCTATGGCTCTGACAGCTTTCAACCGTCAATGGATTGTATAATTCCCAAAAAAGACTATCCGAATCTCAATCGGGTCTAGGAAGTTTTTTACCCTTCGTTTTTTCGACACATGGATTTTTACGGTAAAACGGGATTACCGTGGCTGGTCTTCGATTTACCATCGCTGGAGAGTGGTGCACCATGGTACCGTTCCGTTTCAAATCCATGCACGCATTTCAAAAGTCGTATGACACTGTTTCGCCATTTCGGACGGATGTTGCATCTTGCACCGTGGATGTTGCACCCTGTAGATATCGATTATTCGGACGGCCATAACTTCTAGCTCGTTTAGAGTTACGGGAGCCATAACCTGTCAAAATGAAGGCCTCAGTAAGTTCTACGGCTCTGACCGCTTTCAGCCGTCAATGGATTGTTTAATGCCCAAAAAAGACAATCCAAATCTCAATCGGGTCTCAGAAGTTTTTTACCCTTCGTTTTTTCGACATGTGGATTTTTATGGTAAAATGGGATTACCGTGGCTGTTCGATTTAGCATCGCTGGAGAGTAGTGCACCACGGTACCGTTCCGTTTCAAATCATGCACGCATATCTAAAAGTCGTACGACATTTTTTTGCCATTTCGAACGGATGTTGCACCTTGCACCGTGGATGTTGCACCATGTACATATCGATTATTCGGACGGCCATAAATTCAGGCTCGTTTAGAGTTAAGGGAGCCATAACCTGTCAAAACGAAGCCCTCGGTGATTTCTAAGGCTCTGACAGCTTTCAGCCGTCAATGGATTGTATAATGTCCAAAAAAGACTATCTGAATCTCAATCGGGTCTCGGAAGTTTTTACCCTTCGTTTTATCGACACGTGGATTTTTACGGTAAAACTGGATTACCGTGACTGGTCTTCGATTTACCATCGCTGGAGAGTGGTGCACCATGGTACCGTTCCATTTCAAATCCATGCGCGTATTTCAAAAAAGTCGTATGACGCTATTTCGCCATTTCGGACAGATGTTGCATCTTGCACCGTGGATGTTGCACACTGTAGATATCGATTATTCGGACGGCCATAACTTCTGGCTCGTTTAGAGTTACGGGAGCCATAAACTGTCAAAACGAAGGCCTCATGAGTTCTATGGCTCTGACAGCTTTCAGCCGTCAATGGATTGTTTAATGCCCAAAAAAGACTATCCGAATCTCAAACGGGTCTCGGAAGTTTTTTACCCTTCGTTTTTTCGACACGTGGATTTTTACGGTAAAATAGGATTAACGTGGCTAGTCTTTGATTTACCATCGCTGGAGAGTGGGGCACCATGGTACCGTTCCGTTTCAAATCAATGCACGCATTTCAAAAAGTCGTACGACACTGTTTCGCCATTTCGGACGGATGTTGCACCTTGCACCGTGGATGTTGCACCATTTAGATACCGATTATTCGGACGGCCATAACTTCTGGCTCGTTTAGAGTTAAGGGAGCCATAACCAGTCAAAACGAAGACCTCGGTGAGTTCTACGGCTCTGACAGCTTTCAGCCGTCAATGGATTGTATAATGCCCAAAAAAGACTATCCGAATCTCAATCGGGTCTCGGAAGTTTTCTACCCTTCGTTTTATCGACACGTTGATTTTTACGGTAAAACTGTATTACCGTGGCTGGTCTTCGATTTACCATCGCTGGAGAGTGGTGCACCATGGTACCGTTCTGTTTCAAATCTATGCACGCATTTCAAAAAGTCGTACGACACTCTTTCGCCATTTCGGACGGATGTTGCACCATGCACCATGGATGTTACACCCTGTAGATATCGATTATTCGGACGGCCATAACTTCTGCTCGCTTAGAGTTATGGGAGCCATAACCTGTCAAAACGAAGGCCTCGGTGAGTTCTATGGCTCTAACAGCTTTCAAGCGTCAATGGATTGTATAATGCCCAAAAAAGACTATCCGAATCTCAATCGGGTCTAGGAAGTTTTTTACCCTTCGTTTTTTCGACACATGGATGTTTACGGTAAAACGGGATTACCGTGGCTGGTCTTCGATTTACCATCGCTGGAGAGTGGTGCACCATGGTACTGTTCCGTTTCAAATCCATGCGCGCATTTCAAAAAGTCGACGACGCTGTTTCGCCATTTCGGACGGATGTTGCATCTTGCACCGTGGATGTTGCACCCTGTAGATATCGATTATTCGAACGGCCATAACTTTTGGCTTGTTTAGAGTTACGGGAGCCATAACCTGTCAAAACGAAGGCCTCAGTGAATTCTACGGCTCTGATAGCTTTCAGCCGTCAATGGACTGTTTAATGGCCAAAAAAGACTATCCGAATCTCCATCGGGTCTCGGAAGTTTTTTACCCTTTGTTTTTTCGACACGTGGATTTTTACGGTAAAATGGGATTACCGTGGCTGGTCTTCGATTAAGCATCGCTGGAGAGTGGTGCACGATGGTACCATTCCGTTTCAAATCCATGCACGCATTTCAAAAAGTCGTACGACACTGTTTCGCCATTTCGAACGGATGTTGCACCTTGCACCGTGGATGTTGCACCATGTGGATATCGATTATTCGGACGGCCATAACTTCTGGCTCGTTTAGAGTTAAGGGAGCCATAACCAGTCAAAACGAAGCCCTCGGTGATTTCTACGGCTCTGACAGCTTTCAGCCATCAATGGATTGTATAATGCCCAAAAAAGACTATCTGAATCTCAATCGGGTCTCGGAAGTTTTTTACCCTTCGTTTTTTCGACACGTTGATTTTTACGGTAAAACTGGATTACCGTAGCTGGTCTTCAATTTACCATCGCTGGAGAGTGGTGCACCATGGTACCGTTCCATTTCAAATCTTTGCACACGTTTTAAAAAGTCGTACGACACTGTTTCGCCATTTCGGAAGGATGTTGCACCCTGTAGATATCGATTATTCGGACGGCCATAACTTCTGGCTCGTTTAGAGTTACGGGAGAGTTCTATGGCTCTGATAGCTTTCAACTGTCAATGGATTGTATAATGCCCAAAAAAGACTATCCGAATCTCAATCGGGTCTAGGAAGTTTTTTACCCTTCGTTTTTTCGACACATGGATTTTTACGGTAAAACGGGATTACAGTGGCTGGTCTTCGATTTACCATCGCTGGAGAGTGGTGCACCATGGTACTGTTCCGTTTCAAATTCATGCACGCATTTCAAAACGTCGTACGACGTTGTTTCGCCATTTCGGACGGATGTTGCATCTTGCATCGTGGATGTTGCACCCGGTAGATATCGATTATTCGGACGGCCATAACTTCTATCTCGTTTAGAGTTACGGGAGCCATAACCTATCAAAACGAAGGCCTCAGTGAGTTCTACAGCTCTGACAGCTTTCAGCCGTCAGTGGATTGTATAATGCCCAAAAAAGACTATCTGAATCTTAATCGGGTCTAGGAAGTTTTTTACCGTTCGTTTTTTCGACACATGGATTTTTACGGTAAAACGGGATTACCGTGGCTGGTCTTCGATTTACCGCCGCTGGAGAGTGGTGCACATGGTACCGTTCTGTTTCAAATCCGTGCACGCATTGCAAAAAGTCATACGACACTGTTTCGACATTTCGAACGGATGTTGCACCTTGCACCGTGGATGTTGCACCATGTAGAAATCGATTATTCGGACGGCCATAACTTCTGGCTCGTTTAGAGTTAAGGGAGCCATAACCAGTTAGAACGAAGCCCTCGGTGAGTTCTACGGCTGTGACAGCTTTTAGCCTTCAATGGATTGTATAATGCCCAAAAAAGTCTATCCGAATCTCAATCAGGTCTCGGAAGTTTTTTACTCTTCGTTTTATCGACACGTGGATTTTTACGGTAAAACTGGATTACCGCTGCTGCTCTTCGATTTACCATCGCTGGAGAGTGGTGCACCATGGTACCGTTCCGTTTCAAATCCATCGCGCATTTCAAAAGGTCGTACGACGCTGTTTCTCCATTTCGGACGGATGTTGCATCTTGCACCGTGGATGTTGCACACTGTAGATATCGATTATTCGGACGGCCATAACCTCTGGCTCGTTTAGAGTTACGGGAGCCATAACCTGTCAAAACGAAGGACTCAGCGAGTTCTACGGCTCTGACAGCTTTTAGCCGTCAATGGATTGTTTAATGCCCAAAACAGAATATCCGAATCTCAATCAGGTCTCGGAAGTTTTTTACCCTTCGTTTTTTCGACACGTGGATTTTTACGGTAAAATGGGATTACCGTGGCTGGTCTTCGATTTACCATCGCTGGAGAGTGGTGCAACATGGTACCGTACCGTTTCAAATCCATGCACGCATTTCAAAAAGTCGTACGACACTGTTTCGCCATTTCGGACGGATGTTGCACCTTGTAGCGTGGATGCTGCATCATGTAGATATCGATTATTCGGACGGCCATAACTTCTGGCTCGTTTAGAGTTAAGAGAGCCATAACCAGTCAAAACGAAGCATTTGGTGAGTTCTACGGCTCCGATAGCTTTCAGCCGTCAATAGATTGTATAATGCCCAAAAAAGATTATCCGAATCTCAATCGGGTCTCGAAAGTTTTTTACCCTTCGTTTTTTCGACACGTAGATTTTTACGGTAAAACTGGATTACCGTGGCTGGTCTTCGATTTACCATCGCTGGAGAGTGGTGCACCATGGTACCGTTCCGTTTCAAATCTATGCACACATTTCAAAAAGTCGTACGACACTGTTTCGCCATTTCGGACGGATGTTGCACCTTGCACCGTGTATGTTGCACCCTGTAGATATCGATTATTCGGACGGCCATAACTTTTGGCTCGCTTAGAGTTATGGGAGCCATAACCTGTCAAAACGAAGGCCTCTGTGTGTTCTATGGCTCTGACAGCTTTCAACCGTTAATGGATTGTATAATGCCCAAAAAAGACTATCCGAATCTCAATCGGGTCCAGGAAGTTTTTTACCCTTCGTTTTTTCGGCACGTGGATTTTTACGGTAAAACGGGATTACCATGGCTGGTCTTCGATTTACCATCGCTGGAGAGTGGTGCACCATGGTACCGTTCCGTTTCAAATCCATGCGTGCAATTCAAAAAGTCGTACGACGCTGTTTCGCCATTTCGGACGGATGTTGCATCTTGCACCATGGATGTTGCACCCTGTAGATATCGATTATTCGGACGGCCATAACTTCTAGCTCGTTTAGAGTTACAGGAGCCATAACATGTTAAAACGAAGGCCTCAGTGAGTTCTACGGCTCTGAAAGCTCTCAGCCGTCAGTGGATTGTATAATGCCCAAAAAAGACTATCCGAACCTCAATCGGGTCTCGGAAGTTTTTTACCCTTCGTTTTATCGACACGTGGATTTTTACGATGAAACTGGATTACCGTGGCTGGTCTTCGATTTACCATCGCTGGGGAGTGGTACATCATGGTACCATTCCATTTCAAATCTATGCACGCATTTCAAAAAGTCGTACGACACTGTTTCGCCATTTCGGACGGATGTTGCACCTTGCACCGTCGATGTTGCACCCTGTAGATATCGATTATTCGGACGGCCATAACTTCTGGCTCGTTTAGAGATATGGGAGCCATAACCTGTCAAAACAAAGGCCTCACTGAGTTCTATGGCTCTGACAGCTTTCAGCCGTCAATGGATTGTTTAATTCCCAAAAAAGACTATCCGAATCTCAATCGGGTTTAGGAAGTTTTTGACCCTTCGTTTTTTCGACACAAGTATTTTTACGGTATAACGGGATTACCGTGGCCGGTCTTCAATTTACCATCGCTGGAGAGTGGTGCGCCATGGTACCGTTACGTTTCAAATCCATGTACGCATTTCAAAAAGTCGTACGACACTGTTTCGGCATTTTGGACGGATGTTGCACCTTGCACCGTGGATGTTGCTCCCTGTAGATATCGAATATTCGGACGGCCATAACTTCTGGCTTGCTTAGAGTTACGGGAGCCATAACCAGTCAAAACGAAGGCTTCAGTGAGTTCTACGGCTCTGAACGCTTTCAGCCATCAATGGATTGTAAAATGCCCAAAAAAGACTATCCTATTCTCAATCGGGTCTCGAAAGTTTTTTACCCTTCGTTTTTTCGACACGTGGATTTTTACGTTAAAACGGGATTACCAAGGCCGATCTTCGATTTACCATTGCCGGAGAGTGGTGCACCATGGTACCATTCCATTTCAAATCCATGCACGCATTTCAAAAGGTCGTACGACACTGTTTCGCCATTTCGGACGGATATTGCACCATGCACCGTGGATGTTGCACCCTATAGATATCGGTTATTCGGACGGCCATAACTTCTGGCTCGTTTAGAGTTACGGGAGCCATAACCAGTCATAACGAAGGCCTCAGTGAGTTCTATGGCTCTGACAGCTTTTAGCCTTCAATGGATTGTATAATGCCCAAAAAGACTATCCGAATCTCAATCGTGTCTCGGAAGTTTTTTACCCTTCGTTTTTTCGACACGTGGATTTTTACGGTAAAACGGGATTACCATGGCTGGTCTTCGATTTACCATCGCAGGAGAGTGGTGCACCATGGTACCGTTTCGTTTCAAATCCATGAACGCATTTCAAAAAGAAGTACGACGCTGTTTCGCCATTTCAGACGGATGTTGCACCTTGCACCGTGTATGTTGTACCCTGTGGATATCGATTAGGCCATAACTTCTAGCTCGTTTAGTGTTACGGGAGCCATAACCAGTCAAAACGAAAGCCTCAGTGAGTTCTACGGCTCTTACAGCTTTCAGCCATCAATGGATTGTATAATGCCTAAAAAAGACTATCTGAATCTCAATCGGGTCTTGGAAGTTTTTTACCCTTCGTTTTTTCGACACGTGGATTTTTACGGTAAAACTGGATTACCGTGGCTGGTCTTTGATTTACCATCGCTGGAGAGTGGTGCACCATGGTATCGTTCCGTTTCAAACCCATGCACGCGTTTCAAAAAGTCGTACGACACTGTTTCGCCATTTCGGACGGATGTTGCACCTTGCACCGTGGAAGTTGCACCTTGTAGATATCGATTATTCAGACGACCATAATTTTTGGCTCGTTTAGAGTTATGGGAGCCATAACCAGTCAAAATGAAGGCCTTAGTGAGTTCTACGGCTCTGACAGCTTTCAGCCGTCAATGGATTGTATAATGCCCAAAAAAGACTATCCGAATCTCAATCGGGTCTTGGAAGTTTTTTACCCTTCGTTTTTTCGACACGTGGATTTTTAATGTAAAACGGGATTACCATTGCTGGTCTTCGATTTACCATCGCTGGAGAGTGTTGCACCGTGGTATCGTTCCGTTTCAAATCCATGCACGCATTTCAAAAAGTCATACGAAACTGTTTCGCCATTTCGGACGGATGTTGCACCTTGCACCGTGGATGTTGCACCCTGTAGATATCAATTATTCGGACGAACATAACTTCTGGCTCGTTTAGAGTTACAGGAGCCATAACCTGTCAAAATGAAGGATTCATGAGTTCTACGGCTCTGACAGCTTTCAGCCATCAATGGATTGTTTAATGTCCAAAAAAGACTATCTGAATATCAATCGGGTCTAGGAAGTTTTTTACCCTTCGTTTTTTCGACACGTGGATTTTTACGTTAAAACGGGATTAATTTGGCTGGTCTTCGATTTACCATCGTTGGAGAGTGGTGCCCATGGTACCGTTCCATTTCAAATCCATGCACGCATTTCAAAACATCGTACGACACTGTTTCCCCATTTCGGACGGATGTTGCACCTTGCACCGTGGATGTTGCACCATGTAGATATCTATTATTCGGACGGCCATAACTTCTGTCTCGTTTAGAGTTAAGGGCGCCATAACTAGTCAAAACGAAGCCCTCGGTGATTTCTACGGCTCTGACCGCTATCAGCCGTCAATGGATTGTATAATGCCAAAAAAAGACTATCCGAATCTCAATCGGGTCTCTTAAGTTTTTTACCCTTCGTTTCTTCGACACGTGGATTTTTGCGGTAAAACTGGATTACCGTGGCTGGTCTTCAATTTACCATCGCTGGAGAGTGGTGCACCATGGTACCGTTCCGTTTCAAATCCATGCACGCATTTCAAAAAGTCGTACGACACTGTTTCGCCATTTCGGACGGATGTTGCACCTTGCACCGTGGAAGTTGCACCTTGTAGATATCGATTATTCGGACGGCCATAATTTTTGGCTCGTTTAGAGTTATGGGAGCCATAACCAGTCAAAATGAAGGCCTTAGTGAGTTCTACGGCTCTGACAGCTTTCAGCCGTCAGTGGATTGTATAATGCCCAAAAAAGACTATCCGAATCTCAATCGGGTCTTGGAAGTTTTTTACCCTTCGTTTTTTCGACACGTGGATTTTTAATGTAAAACGGGATTACCATTGCTGGTCTTCGATTTACCATCGCTGGAGAGTGTTGCACCGTGGTATCGTTCTGTTTCAAATCCATGCACGCATTTCAAAAAGTCATACGAAACTGTTTCGCCATTTCGGACGGATGTTGCACCTTGCACCGTGGATGTTGCACCCTGTAGATATCAATTATTCGGACGAACATAACTTCTGGCTCGTTTAGAGTTACAGGAGCTATAACCTGTCAAAATGAAGGATTCATGAGTTCTACGGCTCTGACAGCTTTCAGCCATCAATGGATTGTTTAATGTCCAAAAAAGACTATCCGAATCTCAATCGGGTCTAGGAAGTTTTTTACCCTTCGTTTTTTCGACACGTGGATTTTTACGTTAAAACGGGATTAATTTGGCTGGTCTTCGATTTACCATCGTTGGAGAGTGGTGCCCATGGTACCGTTCCATTTCAAATCCATGCACGCATTTCAAAACATCGTACGACACTGTTTCCCCATTTCGGACGGATGTTGCACCTTGCACCGTGGATGTTGCACCATGTAGATATCTATTATTCGAACGGCCATAACTTCTGTCTCGTTTAGATTTAAGGGCGCCATAACTAGTCAAAACGAAGCCCTCGGTGATTTCTACGGCTCTGACCGCTATCAGCCGTCAATGGATTGTATAATGCCCAAAAAAGACTATCCGAATCTCAATCGGGTCTCTTACGTTTTTTACCCTTCGTTTCTTCGACACGTGGATTTTTATGGTAAAACTGGATTACCGTGGCTGGTCTTCAATTTACCATCGCTGGAGAGTGGTGCACCATGGTACCGTTCCGTTTCAAATCCATGCACGCATTTCAAAAAGTCGTACGACACTGTTTCGCCATTTCGGACGGATGTTGCACCTTGCACCGTGGATGTTGCACCCTGTAGATATCGATTATTCGGACGGCCATAACTTCTGTCTGGTTTAGAGTTCAGGAGCCATAACCTGTGAAAACGAAGGCCTCAGTGAGTTCTATGGCTCTGACAGCTTTCAACCGTCAATGGATTGTTTAATGCCCAAAAAAGACTATCCGAATCTCAATCGGGTCTAGGAAGTTTTTTACCCTTCGTTTTTTCGACACGTGGATTTTTACGGTAAAACGGGATTACCGTGGCTGGTCTTCCATTTACCATCGCCGGAGATTGGTGCACCATGGTACCGTTCCATTTCAAATCCATGCTCGCAATTAAAAAAGTCATACGACAATGTTTCGCCATTTCGTACGGATGTTGCACCTTGCACCGTGGATGTTGCTCCCTGTAGATATCGATTATTCGGACGGCCATAACTTCTGGCTCGTTTATAGTTACGGGAGCCATAACCTGTCAAAACGAAGGCCTTAGTGAGTTCTACGGCTCTGACAGTTTTCAGCCGTCGATGGATTGTTTAATGCCCAAAAAGACTATCCGTATCTCAATCGGTTCTAGGAAGTTTTTTACCCTTCGTTTTTTCGACACGTGGATTTTTACGGTAAAACGGGTTTACCGAGGCTAGTCTTTGATTTACCATCACTGGAGATTGTTGCACCATGGTACCATTCCGTTTCAAATCCATGCACGCATTTCAAAAAGTCGTACGAACCTGTTTCGCCATTTCGGACGGATGTTGCACCTTGCACCGTGGATGTTGCACCCTGTAGGTATCGATTATTCGGACGACCATAACTTCTGGCTCGTTTAGAGTTACAGAAGCCATAACCTGTCCAAAAGAAGGATTCATGAGTTCTACGGCTCTGACAGCTTTCAGCCGTCAATGGATTGTTTAATGCCCCAAAAAGACAATCTGAATCTCAATCGGGTCTAGGAAGTTTTTTACCCTTTGTTTTTTCGACACGTGGATTTTTACGTTAAAATGGGATTACCATGGCTGGTCTTCGATTTACCATCGCTGAAGAGTGGTGCAAGATGGTACCGTTCCGTTTCAAATCCATGCACGCATTTTAAAAAGCCGTACGACACTGTTTCGCCATTTCGGACAGATGTTGCACCTTGCACCGTGGATGTTGCACCATGTAGATATCGATTATTCGGACTGCCATAACTTCTGGCTCGTTTAGAGTAAAGGGAGCCATAACCAGTCAAAACGAAGCCCTCCGTGAGTTCTACGACTCTGACCGCTTCAGCCGTCAATGGATTGTATAATGCCCAAAAAAGACTATCCGAATCTCAATCGGGTCTCGGAAGTTTTTTACCCTTCGTTTTTTCGACACGTGGATTTTTACGGTAAAACTGGATTACCGTGGCTGGTCTTCGATTTACCATCGCTGGAGAGTGGTGCACCATGGTACCGTTCCGTTTCAAATCTATGCACGCATTTCAAAAAGTCGTACGACACTGTTTCACCATTTCGGACGGATGTTGCACCTTGCACCGTGGATGTTGCACCTTGTAGATATCGATTATTCGGACGGCCATTACTTCTGACTCGTTTAGAGTTAAGGGAGCCATAACGAGTCAAAACGAAGGCCTCAGTGAGTTATATGGGTCTGACCGCTTTCAGCCGTCAATGGATTGTATAATTCCCAAAAAAGACTATCCGAATCTCAATCGGGTCTCGGAAGTTTTTTACCCTTCGTTTTTTCGACACGTGGATTTTTACAGTAAAACTAGATTACCGTGGCTAGTCTTCGATTTACCATCGCAAGAGAGTGGTGCCCCATGGTACCGTTCCATTTCAAATCTATGCACGCATTTCAAAAAGTCGTACGACACTGTTTCGCCATTTCGGACGGATGTTGCACCTTGCACCGTGGATGTTGCACCCTGTAGATATCGATTATTCGAACGGCCATAACTTCTGGCTCGTTTAGAGTTACGGGAGCCATAACCAGTTAAAATGAAGGCCTCAGTGAGTTCTACGGCTCTGACAGCTTTCGGCCATAAATGGATTGTATAATGCCCAAAAAAGACTATCCGAATCTCAATCGGGTCTCGGAAGTTTTGTACCCTTCGTTTTTTCGACACGTGGATTTTTACGGTAAAACGGTATTACCGTGGCTGGTCTTCGATTTACCATTGCTGGAGAGTGGTGCACCATGGTACCGTTTTGTTTCAAATCCGTGCACCCATTTCCAAATGTCGTACGTCGCTGTTTCGCCATTTCGGACGGATGCCGCACCTTGCACCGTGTATGTTGCACCCTGTAGATATCCATTATTCGGACGGCCATAACTTCTGGCTCGTTTAGAGTTACGGGAGCCATAACCAGTCAAAACGAAGGCCTCAGTGAGTTCTACGGCTCTGACAGCTTTCAGCCATCAATGGATTGTATAATGCCCAAAAAGACTATCCGAATCTCAATCGGGTCTCGGATGTTTTTTACCCTTCGTTTTTTCGACACGTGGATTTTTACGGTAAAACGGGATTACCGTGGCTGGTCTTCGAATTACCACCGCTGGAGAGTGGTGCACAATGGTACCGTTCCGTTTCAAATCCATGCACGCATTTCAAAAAGTCGTACGAAGCTGTTTCGCCATTTCGGACGGATGTTGCACCATGCACCGTGGATGTTGCACCCTGTAGATATCGATTATTCGGACGGTCATAACTTCTGGCTCGTTTAGAGTTAAGGGAGCCATAACCAGTCAAAACGAAGGCCTCAGTGAGTTCTACGGCTCTGACAGCTTTTAGCCGCCAATGGATTGTATAATGCCCAAAAAAGACTATCCGAATCTCAATCGGGTCTCGGAAGTTTTTAACCCTTCGTTTTTTCGACACGTGGATTTTTACGGTAAAACGGGATTACCGTGGCTGGTCTTCGGTTTACGATCGCTGGAGAGTTGTGCACTATGGTACCGTTCCGTTTCAAATCCATGCACGCATTTCAAAAAGTCATACGAAACTGTTTCGCCATTTCGGACGGATGTTGCACTTTGCACCGCGGATGTTGCACCCTGTAGATATCGATTATTCGGACGGCCATAACTTCTGGCTTGTTTAGAGTTACGGGAGCCATAACTTGTCAAAATGAAGGCCTCAGTGAGTTCTACGGCTCAGACTGCTTTCAGCCGTCAGTGGATTGTTTAATGCCCAAAAAAGACTATCTGAATCTCAATCGGGTCTAGCAAGTTTTTTACCCTTCGTTTTTTCGACGTCGATTTTTACGGTAAAACGGGATTACCGTGGCTGTTCTTCGATTTACCATCGCTGCAGAGTGGTGCACCATGGTACAGTTCCGTTTCAAATTCACGCACGCATTTCAAAAAGTCGTACGACACTGTTTCGCCATTTCGGACTTATGTTGCACATTGCACCGTGGATGTTGCACCATGTAGATATCGATTATTCGGACGGCCATAACTCCTGGCTTGTTTAGAGTTACGGGAGCCATAACCAGTCAAAACGAAGGTCTCAGTGATTTCTACGGCTCTGACAGATTTCAGCTGTCAATGGATTGTATAATGCCCAAAAAAGACTATCCGAATCTCAATCGGGTCTCGGAAGTTTTTTACCCTTCGTTTTTTCGACATGTGGATTTTTACGGTAAAACGGGATTACCGTGGCTGGTCTTCGATTTACCATCGCTATAGAGTGCTGCACCACGGTACCGTTCCATTTCAAATCCATGCTCGCATTTCAAAAAGTCGTACGACAATGTTTCACCATTTCGTACGGATGTTGCACCTTGCACCGTGGATGTTGCACCCTGTAGATATCGATTATTCGGACGGCCATAACTTCTGGCTCGTTTATAGTTACGAGAGCCATAACCTGTCAAAACGAAGGCCTTAGTGAGTTCTACGGCTCTGACAGTTTTTAGCCGTCAATGGATTGTTTAATGCCCAAAAAAGACTATCCGAATCTCAATCGGTTCTAGGAAGTTTTTTACCCTTCTTTTTTTCGACACGTGGATTTTTATGGTAAAACAGGTTTACCGAGGCTGGTCTTCGATTTACCATCGCTGGAGAGTGGTGCACCATGGTACCGTTCCATTTCAAATCCATGCACGCATTTCAAAAAGTCGTACGACGCTGTTTCGCCATTTCGGACGGATGTTGCACCTTGCACCGTGGAAGTTGCACCTACGGGAGCCATAACCAGTCAAAATGAAGGCCTCAGTGAGTTCTATGGCTCTGACAGCTTTCGGCCGTCAATGGATTGTATAATGCCCAAAAAAGACTATCTGAATCTCAATCGGGTCTCGGAAGTTTTTTACCCTTCGTTTTTTCGACATGTGGATTTTTAATGTAAAACGCGATTACCGTGGCTGGTCTTCGATTTACCATCACTGGAGAGTGTTGCACCATGGTATCGTTCCGTTTCAAATCCATGCACGCATTTCAAAAAGTCGTACGACACTCTTTCGCCATTTCGGACGGATGTTGCACCTTGCACCGTGGATGTTGCACCCTGTAGATATCAATTATTCGGACGGTCATAACTTATGGCTCGTTTAGAGTTACAGGAGCCATAACCTGTCAAAACGAAGGATTCATGAGTTCTACGGCTCTGAAAGCTTTCAGCCGTCAATGGATTGTTTAATGCCCAAAAAAGACTATCCGAATCTCAATCGGGTCTAGGAAGTTTTTTACCCTTCGCTTTTTCGACACGTGAATTTTTACGTTAAAAGGGGATTACCGTGGCTGGTCTTCGATTTACCATCGCTGGAGAGTTGTGCACCATGGTACCGTTCCGTTTCAAATCCATGCACGCATTACAAAAAGTCGTACGACACTGTTTCGCCATTTCGGACGGATGTTGCACCTTGCACCGTGGATGTTGCACCACGTAGATATCGATTATACGGACGGCCATAATTTCTGGCTCGTTTAGATTTAAGGGAGCCATAACCAGTCAAAACGAAGCCCTCAGTGATTTCTACGGCTCTGACCGCTTTCAGCCGTCAATGGATTGTATAATGCCAAAAAAGACTATCTGAATCTCAATCGGGTCTCGGAAGTTTTTTACCCTTCGTTTTTTCGATACGTGGATTTTTACGGTAAAACTGTATTACCGTGGCTGGTCTTCGATTTACCATCGCTGGAGAGTGGTGCACCAAGGTGCCGTTCTGTTTCAAATCCATGCACGCATTTCGAAAAGTCGTACGACACTGTTTCGCCATTTCGGACGGATGTTGCACCTTGCACCGTGGATGTTGCACCCTGTAGATATCGATTATACGGACGACCATAACTTCTGGCTCGTTTAGAGTTAAAGGAGCCATAACCAGTCAAAACGAAGCCCTCAGTGAGTTCTACGGCTCTGACCGCTATCAGCCGTCAATGGATTGTATAATGCCCAAAAAAGACTATCCGAATCTCAATCGGGTCTCGGAAGTTTTTTACCCTTCGTTTTTTCGACACGTGGATTTTTACGGTAAAACTGGATTACCGTGGCTGGTCTTCGATTGACCATCGCTGGAGAGTGGTGCACCATGGTGCCGTTCTGTTTCAAATCCATGAACGCATTTCAAAAAGTCGTACGACACTGTTTCTCCATTTCGGACGGATGTTGCACCTTGCACCATGGATGTTGCACCCTGTAGATAACGATTATTCGGACGGCCATAACATCTGGCTCGTTTAGAGTTACGGGAGCAATAACCAGTCAAAACGAAGGCCTCAGTGAGTTCTATGGCTCTGACAGCTTTCTGCCGTCAATGGATTGTGTAATGCCCAAAAAATACTATCCGAATCTCAATCGGGTCCCGGAAGTTTTTTACCCTTCGTTTTTTCGACATGTGGATTTTTATGGTAAAACGGGATTACCGTGGCTGGTCTTCGATTTACCATCGCTGGAGAGTGGTGCACCATGGTACCGTTCCGTTTCGAATCCATGCTCGCATTTCAAAAAGTCGTACGACATTGTTTCGCCATTTCGTACGGATGTTGCACCTGGCACCGTGGATGTTGCACCCTGTAGATATCGATTATTCGGACGGCCATAACTTCTGGCTCGTTTATAGTTACGGGAGCCATAACCTGTCAAAACGAAGGCCCTAGTGAGTTCTACTGCTCTGACAGTTTTCAGCCGTCAATGGATTGCTTAATGCCCAAAAAAGACTATCCAAATCTCAATCGGTTCTAGGAAGTTTTTTTCCCTTCGTTTTTTCGACGCGTGGATTTTTACGGTAAAACGGGTTTACCGAGGCTGGTCTTCGATTTACCATCGCTGGAGAGTGTTGCACCATGGTACCGTTCCGTTTCAAATCCATGCACGCATTTCAAAAAGTCGTACGACACTGTTTCTCCATTTCGGACGGATGTTGCACCTTGCACCGTGGAAGTTGCACCTTGTAGATATCGATTATTCGGACGGCCATAATTTCTGGCTCGTTTAGAGTTACGGGAGCCGTAACCAGTCAAAACGATGGCCTCAGTGAGTTATACGGCTCTGACAGCTTTCAGCCATCAATGGATTGTATAATGCCCAAAAAAGACTATCCGAATCTCAATCGGGTCTCGGATGTTTTTTACCCTTCGTTTTTTCGACACGTGGATTTTTAATGTAAAACGGGATTACCGTGGCTGGTCTTCGATTTACCATCACTGGAGAGTGTTGCACCATGGTATCGTTCCGTTTCAAATGCATGCACGCATTTCAAAAAGTCTACGACACTCTTTCGCCATTTTGGACGGATGTTGCACCTTGCACCGTGGATGTTGCACCCTGTAGATATCGATTATTCGGACGGCCATAACTTCTGGCTCGTTTAGAGTTACAGGAGCCATAACCTGTCAAAACGAAGGATTCATGAGTTCTACGGCTCTGACAGCTTTCAGCCGTCAATGGATTGTTTAATGCCCAAAAAAGACTATCCGAATCTCAATCGGGTCTAGGAAGTTTTTTACCCTTCGTTTTTTCGACACGTGGATTTTTACGTTAAAAGGGGATTACCGTGGCTGGTCTTCGATTTACCATCGCTGGAGAGTTGTGCACCATGGTACCGTTCCGTTTCAAATCCATGCACGCATTTCAAAAAGTCGTACGACACTGTTTCGCCATTTCGGACGGATATTGCACCTTGCATCGTGGATGTTGTACCATGTAGATATCGATTATACGGACGGCCATAATTTCTGGCTCGTTTAGAGTTAAGGGAGCCATAACCAGTCAAAACGAAGCCCTCAGTGATTTCTACGGATCTGACCGCTTTCAGCCGTCAATGGATTGTATAATGCCCAAAAAAGACTATCCGAATCTCAATCGGGTCTCGGAAGTTTTTTACCCTTCGTTTTTTCGACACGTGGATTTTTACGGTAAAACTGGATTACCATGGATGGTCTTCGATTTACCATCGCTGGAGAGTGGTGCACCTAGGTACCGTTCTGTTTCAAATACATGCACGCATTTCAAAAAGTTGTACGACACTGTTTCGCCATTTCGGACGGATGTTGCACCTTGCACCGTGGATGTTGCACCCTGTAGATATCGATTATATGGACGACCATAACTTCTGGCTCGTTTAGAGTTAAAGGAGCCATAACCAGTCAAAACGAAGCCCTCAATGAGTTCTACGGCTCTGACCGCTTTCAGCCGTCAATGGATTGTATAATGCCCAAAAAAGACTATCCGAATCTCAATCGGGTCTCGGAAGTTTTTTACCCTTCGTTTTTTCGACACGTGGATTTTTACGGTAAAACTGGATTACCGTGGCTGGTCTTCGATTGACCATCGCTGGACAGTGGTGCACCATGGTACCGTTCTGTTTCAAATCCATGCACGCATTTCAAAAAGTCGTACGACACTGTTTCGCCATTTCGGACGGATGTTGCACCCTGTAGACAACGATTATTCGGACGGCCATAACATCTGGCTCGTTTAGAGTTAAGGGGGCCATAACCAGTCGAAACGAAGGCCTCAGTGAGTTCTACGGCTCTGATAGCTTTCAGCCATCAATGGATTGTATAATGCCCAAAAAAGACTATCCGAATCTCAATCGGGTCTCGGAAGTTTTTTACACTTCGTTTTTTCGACAAGTGGATTTTTATGGTAAAACGGGATTGCCGTGGCTGGTCTTCGATTTACCGTCACTGGAGAGTGGTGCACCATGGTACCGTTCTGTTTCAAATCCATGCTCGCATTTCAAAAAGTCGTACGACAATGTTTCGCCATTTCGTACGGATGTTGCACCTGGCACCGTGGATGTTGCACCCTGTAGATATCGATTATTCGGACGGCCATAAGTTCTGGCTCGTTTATAGTTACGGGAGCCATAACCTGTCAAAACGAAGGCCTTAGTGAGTTCTACGGCTCTGACAGTTTTCAGCCGTCAATGGATTGCTTAATGCCCAAAAAAGACTATCCAAATCTCAATCGGTTCTAGGAAGTTTTTTACCCTTCGTTTTTTCGACGCATGGATTTTTACGGTAAAACGGGTTTACCGAGGCTGGTCTTCGATTTACCATCGCTGGAGTGTGTTGCACCATGGTACCGTTCCGTTTCAAATCCATGCACGCATTTCAAAAAGTCGTACGACACTGTTTCGCCATTTCAGACGGATGTTGCACCTTGCACCGTGGAAGTTGCACCTTGTAGATATCGATTATTCGGACGGCCATAATTTCTGGCTCGTTTAGAGTTACGGGAGCCGTAACCAGTCAAAACGAAGGCCTCAGTGAGTTCTACGGCTCTGACAGCTTTCAGCCATCAATGGATTGTATAATGCCCAAAAAAGACTATCCGAATCTCAATCGGGTCTCGGAAGTTTTTTACCCTTCGTTTTTTCGACACGTGGATTTTTAATGTAAAACGGGATTACCGTGGATGGTCTTCGATTTACCATCACTGGAGAGTGTTGCACCATGGTATCGTTCCGTTTCAAATGCATGCACGCATTTCAAAAAGTCGTACGACACTCTTTCGCCATTTCGGACGGATGTTGCTCTTGCACCGTGGATGTTGCACCCTGTAGATATCGATTATTCGAACGGCCATAACTTCTGGCTCGTTTAGAGTTACAGGAGCCATAACCTGTCAAAACGAAGCCCTCAGTGAGTTCTACGGCTCTGACCGCTATCAGCCGTCAATGGATTGTATAATGCCCAAAAAAGACTATCCGAATCTCAATCGGGTCTTGGAAGTTTTTTACCCTTCGTTTTTTCGACACGTGGATTTTTACGGTAAAACTGGATTACCGTGGCTGGTCTTCGATTGACCATCGCTGGAGAGTGGTGCACCATGGTACCGTTCTGTTTCAAATCCATGCACGCATTTCAAAAAGTCGTACGACACTGTTTCGCCATTTCGGACGGATGTTGCACCCTGTAGATAACGATTATTCGGACGGCCATAACATCTGGCTCATTTAGAGTTACGGGAGCAATAACCAGTCAAAACGAAGGCCTCAGTGAGTTCTACGGCTCTGACAGCTTTCAGCCGTCAATGGATTGTATAATGCCCAAAAAAGACTATCCGAATCTCAATCGGGTCCCGGAAGTTTTTTACCCTTTGTTTTTTCGACACGTGGATTTTTATGGTAAAACGGGATTACCGTGGCTGGTCTTCGATTTACCATCGCTGGAGAGTGGTGCACCATGGTACCGTTCCGTTTCAAATCCTTGCTCGCATTTCAAAAAGTCGTACGACAATGTTTCGCCATTTCGTACGGATGTTGCACCTGGCACCGTGGATGTTGCACCCTGTAGATATCGATTATTCGGACGGCCATAACTTCTGGCTCGTTTATAGTTACGGGAGCCATAACCTGTCAAAACGAAGGCCTTAGTGAGTTCTACGGCTCTGATAGTTTTCAGCCGTCAATGGATTGCTTAATGCCCAAAAAAGACTATCCAAATCTCAATCGGTTCTAGGAAGTTTTTTACCCTTCGTTTTTTCGACGCGTGGATTTTTACGGTAAAACGGGTTTACCGAGGTTGGTCTTCGATTTACCATCGCTGGAGAGTGTTGCACCATGGTACCGTTCCGTTTCAAATCCATGCACGCATTTCAAAAAGTCGTACGACACTGTTTCGCCATTTCGGACGGATGTTGCACCTTGCACCGTGGAAGTTGCACCTTGTAGATATCGATTATTCGGACGGCCATAATTTCTGGCTCGTTTAGAGTTACGGGAGCCGTAACCAGTCAAAACGAAGGCCTCAGTGAGTTCTACGGCTCTGACAGCTTTCAGCCATCAATGGATTGTATAATGCCCAGAAAAGACTATCCGAATCTCAATCGGGTCTCAGATGTTTTTTACCCTACGTTTTTTCGACACGTGGATTTTTAATGTAAAATGGGATTACCGTGGCTGGTCTTCTATTTACCATCACTGGAGAGTGTTGCACCATGGTATCGTTCCGTTTCAAATGCATGCACGCATTTCAAAAAGTCGTACGACACTCTTTCGCCATTTCGGACGGATGTTGCACCTTGCACCGTGGATGTTGCACCCTGTAGATATCGATTATTCGGACGGCCATAACTTCTGGCTCGTTTAGAGTTACAGGAGCCATGACCTGTCAAAACGAAGGATTCATGAGTTCTACGGCTCTGACAGCTTTCAGCCGTCAATGGATTGTTTAATGCCCAAAAAAGACTATCCGAATCTCAATCGGGTCTAGGAAGTTTTTTACCCTTCGTTTTTTCGACACGCGGATTTTTACGTTAAAAGGGGATTACCGTGGCTGGTCTTCGATTTACCATCGCTGGAGAGTTGTGCACCATGGTACCGTTCCGTTTCAAATCCATGCACGCATTTCAAAAAGTCTTACCACACTGTTTCGCCATTTCGGACGGATATTGCACCTTGCATCGTGGATGTGGTACCATGTAGATATCGATTATACGGACGGCCATAATTTCTGGCTCGTTTAGAGTTAAGGGTGCCATAACCAGTCAAAACGAAGCCCTCAGTGATTTCTACGGCACTGACCGCTTTCAGCCGTCAATGGATTGTATAATGCCAAAAAAGGCTATCCGAATCTCAATCGGGTCTCGGAAGTTTTTTACCCTTCGTTTTTTCGACACGTGGTTTTTTACGGTAAAACTGGATTACCGTGGCTGGTCTTCGATTCACCATCGCTGGAGAGTGGTGCACCTAGGTACCGTTCTGTTTCAAATACATGCACGCATTTCAAAAAGCTGTACGACACTGTTTCGCCATTTCGGACGGATGTTGCACCTTGCACCGTGGATGTTGCACCCTGCAGATATCGATTATATGGACGATCATAACTTCTGGCTCGTTTAGAGTTAAAGGAGCCATAACCAGTCAAAACGAAGCCCTCAATGAGTTCTACGGCTCTGACCGCTTTCAGCCGTCAATGGATTGTATAATGCCCAAAAAAGACTATCCGAATCTCAATCGGGTCTCGGAAGTTTTTTACCCTTCGTTTTTTCGACACGTGGATTTTTACGGTAAAACTGGATTACCGTGGCTGGTCTTCGATTGACCATCGCGGGACAGTGGTGCACCATGGTAACGTTCTATTTCAAATCCATGCACGCATTTCAAAAAGTCGTACGACACTGTTTCGCCATTTCGGACGGATGTTGCACCCTGTAGATAACGATTATTCGGACGACCATAACATCTGGCTCGTTTAGAGTTAAGGGAGCCATAACCAGTCAAAACGAAGGCCTCAGTGAGTTCTACGGCTCTGATAGCTTTCATCCATCAATGGATTGTATAATGCCCAAAAAAGACTATACGAATCTCAATCGGGTCTCGAAAGTTTTTTACACTTCGTTTTTTCGACAAGTGGATTTTTATGGTAAAACGGGATTACCGTGGCTGGTCTTCGATTTACCATCGCTGGAGAGTGGTGCACCATGGTACCGTTCCGTTTCAAATCCATGCTCGCATTTCAAAAAGTCGTACGACAATGTTTCTCCATTTCGTACGGATGTTGCACCTGGCACCGTGGATGTTGCACCCTGTAGATATCGATTATTCGGACGGCCATAACTTCTGGCTCGTTTATAGTTACGGGAGCCATAACCTGTCAAAACGAAGGCCTTAGTGAGTTCTACGGCTCTGACAGTTTTCAGCCGTCAATGGATTGCTTAATGCCCAAAAAAGACTATCCAAATCTCAATCGGTTCTAGGAAGATTTTTACCCTTCGTTTTTTCGACGCGTGGATTTTTACGGTAAAACGGGTTTACCGAGGCTGGTCTTCGATTTACCATCGCTGGAGAGTGTTGCACCATGGTACCGTTCCGTTTCAAATCCATGCACGCATTTCAAAAAGTCGTACGACACTGTTTCGCCATTTCGGACGGATGTTGCACCTTGCACCGTGGAAGTTGCACCTTGTACATATCGATTATTCGGACGGCCATAATTTCTGGCTTGTTTAGAGTTACGGGAGCCGTAACCAGTCAAAACGAAGGCCTCAGTGATTTCTACGGCTCTGACAGCTTTCAGCCATCAATGGATTGTATAATGCCCAAAAAAGACTATCCGAATCTCAATCGGGTCTCGGAAGTTTTTTACCCTTCGTTTTTTCGACACGTGGATTTTTAATGTAAAACGGGATTACCGTGGCTGGTCTTCGATTTACCATCACTGGAGAGTGTTGCACCATGGTATCGTTCCGTTTCAAATGCATGCACGCATTTCAAAAAGTCGTACGACACTCTTTCGCCATTTCGGACGGATGTTGCTCTTGCACCGTGGATGTTGCACCCTGTAGATATCGATTATTCGGACAGTCATAACTTCTGGCTCGTTTAGAGTTACAGGAGCCATAACCTGTCAAAACGAAGCCCTCAGTGAGTTCTACGGCTCTGACCGCTATCAGCCGTCAATGGATTGTATAATGCCCAAAAAAGACTATCCTAATCTCAATCGGATCTCGGAAGTTTTTTACCCTTCGTTTTTTCGACACGTGGATTTTTACGGTAAACCTGGATTACCGTGGCTGGTCTTCGATTGACCATCGCTGGAGAGTGGTGCACCATGGTACCGTTCTGTTTCAAATCCATGCACGCATTTCAAAAAGTCGTACGACACTGTTTCGCCATTTCGGACGGATGTTGCACCTTGCACCATGGATGTTGCACCCTGTAGATAACGATTATTCGGACGGCCATAACATCTGGCTCGTTTAGAGTTACGGGAGCAATAACCAGTCAAAACGAAGGCCTCAGTGAGTTCTACGGCTCTGACAGCTTTCAGCTGTCAATGGATTGTATAATGCCCAAAAAAGACTATCCGAATCTCAATCGGGTCCCGGAAGTTTTTTACCCTTCGTTTTTTCGACACGTGGATTTTTATGGTAAAACGGGATTACCGTGGCTGGTCTTCGATTTACCATCGCTGGAGAGTGGTGCACCATGGTACCGTTCCGTTTCAAATCCTTGCTCGCATTTCAAAAAGTCGTACGACAATGTTTCGCCATTTCGTACGGATGTTGCACCTGGCACCGTGGATGTTGCACCCTGTAGATATCGATTATTCGGACGGCCATAACTTCTGGCTCGTTTATAGTTACGGGAGCCATAACCTGTCAAAACGAAGGCCTTAGTGAGTTCTACGGCTCTGATAGTTTTCAGCCGTCAATGGATTGCTTAATGCCCAAAAAAGACTATCCAAATCTCAATCGGTTCTAGGAAGTTTTTTACCCTTCGTTTTTTCGACGCGTGGATTTTTACGGTAAAACGGGTTTACCGAGGCTGGTCTTCGATTTACCATCGCTGGAGAGTGTTGCACCATGGTACCGTTCCGTTTCAAATCCATGCACGCATTTCAAAAAGTCGTACGACACTGTTTCGCCATTTCGGACGGATGTTGCACCTTGCACCGTGGAAGTTGCACCTTGTAGATATCGATTATTCGGACGGCCATAATTTCTGGCTCGTTTAGAGTTACGAGAGCCGTAACCAGTTAAAACGAAGGCCTCAGTGAGTTCTACGGCTCTGACAGCTTTCAGCCATCAATGGATTGTATAATGCCCAGAAAAGACTATCCGAATCTCAATCGGGTCTCGGATGTTTTTTACCCTACGTTTTTTCGACACGTGGATTTTTAATGTAAAATGGGATTACCGTGGCTGGTCTTCTATTTACCATCACTGGAGAGTGTTGCACCATGGTATCGTTCCGTTTCAAATGCATGCACGCATTTCAAAAAGTCGTACGACACTCTTTCGCCATTTCGGACGGATGTTGCACCTTGCACCGTGGATGTTGCACCCTGTAGATATCGATTATTCGGACGGCCATAACTTCTGGCTCGTTTAGAGTTACAGGAGCCATAACCTGTCAAAACGAAGGATTCATGAGTTCTACGGCTCTGACAGCTTTCAGCCGTCAATGGATTGTTTAATGCCCAAAAAAGACTATCCGAATCTCAATCGGGTCTAGGAAGTTTTTTACCCTTCGTTTTTTCGACACGTGGATTTTTACGTTAAAAGGGGATTACCGTGGCTGGTCTTCGATTTACCATCGCTGGAGAGTTGTGCACCATGGTACCGTTCCGTTTCAAATCCATGCACGCATTTCAAAAAGTCGTACCACACTGTTTCGCCATTTCGGACGGATATTGCACCTTGCATCGTGGATGTGGTACCATGTAGATATCGATTATACGGACGGCCATAATTTCTGGCTCGTTTAGAGTTAAGGGTGCCATAACCAGTCAAAACGAAGCCCTCAGTGATTTCTACGGCACTGACCGCTTTCAGCCGTCAATGGATTGTATAATGCCCAAAAAAGACTATCCGAATCTCAATCGGGTCTCGGAAGTTTTTTACCCTTCGTTTTTTCGACACGTGGATTTTTACGGTAAAACTGGATTACCGTGACTGGTCTTCGATTTACCATCGCTGGAGAGTGGTGTACCTAGGTACCGTTCCGTTTCAAATACATGCACGCATTTCAAAAAGTTGTACGACGCTGTTTCGCCATTTCGGACGGATGTTGCACCTTGCACCGTGGATGTTGCACCCTGCAGATATCGATTATATGGACGACCATAACTTCTGGCTCGTTTAGAGTTAAAGGAGCCATAACCAGTCAAAACGAAGCCCTCAATGAGTTCTACGGCTCTGACCGCTTTCAGCCGTCAATGGATTGTATAATGCCCAAAAAAGACTATCCGAATCTCAATCGGGTCTCGGAAGTTTTTTACCCTTCGTTTTTTCGACACGTGGATTTTTACGGTAAAACTGGATTACCGTGGCTGGTCTTCGATTGACCATCGCGGGACAGTGGTGCACCATGGTAACGTTCTGTTTCAAATCCATGCACGCATTTCAAAAAGTCGTACGACACTGTTTCGCCATTTCGTACGGATGTTGCACCCTGTAGATAACGATTATTCGGACGGCCATAACATCTGGCTCGTTTAGAGTTAAGGGAGCCATAACCAGTCAAAACGAAGGCCTCAGTGAGTTCTACGGCTCTGATAGCTTTCATCCATCAATGGATTGTATAATGCCCAAAAAATACTACACGAATCTCAATCGGGTCTCGAAAGTTTTTTACACTTCGTTTTTTCGACAAGTGGATTTTTATGGTAAAACGGGATTACCGTGGCTGGTCTTCGATTTACCATCGCTGGAGAGTGGTGCACCATGGTACCGTTCCGTTTCAAATCCATGCTCGCATTTCAAAAAGTCGTACGACAATGTTTCGCCACTTCGTACGGATGTTGCACCTGGCACCGTGGATGTTGCACCCTGTAGATATCGATTATTCGGACGGCCATAACTTCTGGCTCGTTTATAGTTACGGGAGCCATAACCTGTCAAAACGAAGGCCTTAGTGAGTTCTACGGCTCTGACAGTTTTCAGCCGTCAATGGATTGCTTAATGCCCAAAAAAGACTATCCAAATCTCAATCGGTTCTAGGAAGTTTTTTACCCTTCGTTTTTTCGACGCGTGGATTTTTACGGTAAAACGGGTTTACCGAGGCTGGTCTTCGATTTACCATCGCTGTGAGTGTTGCACCATGGTACCGTTCCGTTTCAAACCCATGCACGCATTTCAAAAAGTCGTACGACACTGTTTCGCCATTTCGGACGGATGTTGCACCTTGCACCGTGGAAGTTGCACCTTGTACATATCGATTATTCGGACGGCCATAATTTCTGGCTCGTTTAGAGTTACGGGAGCCGTAACCAGTCAAAACGAAGGCCTCAGTGAGTTCTACGGCTCTGACAGCTTTCAGCCATTAATGGATTGTATAATGCCCAAAAAAGACTATCTGAATCTCAATCGGGTCTCGGAAGTTTTTTACCCTTCGTTTTTTCGACACGTGGATTTTTAATGTAAAACGGGATTACCGTGGCTGGTCTTCGATTTACCATCACTGGAGAGTGTTGCACCATGGTATCGTTCCGTTTCAAATGCATGCATGCATTTCAAAAAGTCGTACGACACTCTTTCGCCATTTCGGACGGATGTTGCACCTTGCACCGTGGATGTTGCACCCTGTAGATATTGATTATTCGGACGGCCATGACTTCTGGCTCGTTTAGAGTTACAGGAGCCATAACCTGTCAAAAAGAAGGATTCATGAGTTCTACGGCTCTGACAGCTTTCAGCCGTCAATGGATTGTTTAATGCCCAAAAAAGACTATCCGAATCTCAATCGGGTCTAGGAAGTTTTTTACCCTTCGTTTTTTCGACACGTGGATTTTTACATTAAAAGGGGATTACCGTGGCTGGTCTTCGATTTACCATCGCTGGAGAGTTGTGCACCATGGTACCGTTCCGTTTCAAATCCATGCACGCATTTCAAAAAGTCGTACGACACTGTTTCGCCATTTCGGACGGATATTGCACCTTGCATCGTGGATGTTGTACCATGTAGATATCGATTATACGGACGGCCATAATTTCTGGCTCGTTTAGAGTTAAGGGAGCCATAACCTGTCAAAACGAAGCCCTCAGTGATTTCTACGGCTCTGACCGCTTTCAGCAGTCAATGGATTGTATAATGCCCAAAAAAGACTATCCTAATCTCAATCGGGTCTCGGAAGTTTTTTACCCTTCGTTTTTTCGACACGTGGATTTTTACGGTAAAACTGGATTACCGTGGCTGGTCTTCGATTTACCATCGCTGGAGAGTGGTGCACCTATGTACCGTTCTGTTTCAAATACATGCACGCATTTCAAAAAGTTGCACGACACTGTTTCGCCATTTCGGATGGATGTTGCACCTTGCACCGTGGATGTTGCACCCTATAGATATCGATTATATGGACGACCATAACTTCTGGCTCGTTTAGAGTTAAAGGAGCCATAACCAGTCAAAACGAAGCCCTCAATGAGTTCTACGGCTCTGACCGCTTTAAGCCGTCAATGGATTGTATAATGCCCAAAAAAGACTATCCGAATCTCAATCGGGTCTTGGAAGTTTTTTACCCTTCGTTTTTTCGACACGTGGATTTTTACGGTAAAACTGGATTACCGTGGCTGGTCTTCGATTGACCATCGCTGGACAGTGGTGCACCGTGGTACCGTTCTGTTTCAAAACTATGCACGCATTTCAAAAAGTCGTACGACACTGTTTCGCCATTTCGGACGGATGTTGCACCCTGTAGATAACGATTATTCGGACGACCATAACATCTGGCTCGTTTAGAGTTAAGGGAGCCATAACCAGTCAAAACGAAGGCCTCAGTGAGTTCTACGGCTCTGATAGCTTTCAGCCATCAATGGATTGTATAATTCCCAAAAAAGACTATCCGAATCTCAATCGGGTCTCGGAAGCTTTTTACCCTTCGTTTTTTCGACAAGTGGATTTTTATGGTAAAACGGGATTACCGTGGCTGGTCTTCGATTTACCATCGCTGGAGAGTGGTGCACCATGGTACCGTTCCATTTCAAATCCATGCTCGCATTTCAAAAAGTCGTACGACAATGTTTCGCCATTTCGTACGAATGTTGCACCTGGCACCGTGGATGTTGCACCCTGTAGATATCGATTATTCGGACGGCCATAACTTCTGGCTCGTTTGTATTTACGGGAGCCATAACCTGTCAAAACGAAGGCCTTAGAGAGTTCTACGGCTCTGACAATTTTCAGCCGCCAATGGAGTGTTTAATGCCTAAAAAGACTATCCGAATCTCAATCGGTTCTAGGAAGTTTTTTACCCTTTGTTTTTTCGACGCGTCGATTTTTACGGTAAAACGGGTTTACCGAGGCTGGTCTTCGATTTACCATCGCTGGAGAGTGGTGCACCACGGTACCGTTCCGTTTCAAATCCATGCACGCATTTCAAAAAGTCGTACGACACTGTTTCGCCATTTCGGACGGATGTTGCACCTTGCACCGTGGAAGTTGCACCTTGTAGATATCGACTATTCGGACGGCCATAATTTCTGGCTCGTTTAGAGTTACGGGAGGCATAACCAGTCAAAACGAAGGCCTCAGTGAGTTCTACGGCTCTGACAGCTTTCAGCCGTCAATGGATTGTATAACGCCCAAAAAAGATTATCCGAATCTCAATCGGGTCTCGTAAGTTTTTTACCCTTCGTTTTTTCGACATGTGGATTTTTAATGTAAAACGGGATTACCGTGGCTGGTCTTCGATTTACCACCGTGGAGAGTGGTGCACCATGGTACCGTTCCGTTTCAAATCCATGCACGCATTTCAAAAAGTCGTACGACACTGTTTCGCCATTTCGGACGGATGTTGCACCTTGCACCGTGGATGTTGCACCCTGTAGATATCGATTATTCGGACGGCCATAACTTCTGTCTGGTTTAGTGTTCGGGAGCCATAACCTGTGAAAACGAAGGCCTCAGTGAGTTCTATGGCTCTGACAGCTTTCAACCGTCAATGGATTGTTTAATGCCCAAAAAAGACTATCCGAATCTCAATCGGGTCTAGGAAGTTTTTTACCCTTCGTTTTTTCGACACGTGGATTTTTACGTTAAAAGGGGATTACCATGGCTCGTCTTCGATTTACCATCGCTGGAGAGTTGTGCACCATGGTACCGTTCCGTTTCAAATCCATGAACGCATTTCAAAAAGTTGTACGAAACTGTTTCGCCATTTCGGACGGATGTTGCACCTTGCATCGTGGATGTTGCACCATGTAGATATCGATTATACGGACGGCCATAACTTCAAGCTTGTTTAGAGTTAAGGGAGCCATTACCAGTCAAAACGAAGGCCTCAGTGAGTTCTACGGCTCTGACAGCTTTCAGCCGTCAATGGATTGTATAATGCCCAAAAAAGACTATCCGAATCTCAATCGGGTCTCAGAAGTTTTTTACCCTTCGTTTTTTCGACACGTGGATTTTTAATGTAAACCGGGATTACCATGGCTGGTATTCGATTTACCATCATTGAAGAGTGTTGCACCATGGTACCATTCCGTTTCAAATCCATGCATGCATTTCAAAAAGTCGTACGAAACTGTTTCGCCATTTCGGACGGATGTTGCACCTTGCACCGTGGATGTTGCACCCTGTAGATATCGATTATTCGGACGACCATAACTTCTGGCTCGTTTAGAGTTACAGGAGCCATAACCTGTCCAAACGAAGGATTCATGAGTTCTACGGCTCTGACAGCTTTCAGCCGTCAATGGATTGTTTAATGCCCAAAAAAGACTATCTGAATCTCAATCGGGTCTAGGAAGTTTTTTACCATTCGTTTTTTCGACACATGGATTTTTACGTTAAAACGGGATTACCGTGGCTGGTCTTCGATTTACCATCGCTGGAGAGTGGTGCACCATGGTACCGTTCCGTTTCAAATCCATGCACGCATTTCGAAAAGTCGTACGACACTGTTTCGCAATTTCGGACGGATGTTGCACCTTGCACCGTGGATGTTGCGCCCTATGGATATCGATTATTCGGACGGCCATAACTTCTGGCTCGTTTAGAGTTACGGGAGCCATAACGAGTCAAAATGACGCCCTCAGTGAGTTCTACGGCTATGACCGCTTTCAACCGTCAACGGATTGTATAATGCCCAAAAAAGACTATCCGAATCACAATCGGGTCTCGGAAGTTTTTTACCCTTCGTTTTTTCGACCCGTGGATTTTTACGGTAAAACTGGATTACCGTGGCTGGTCTTCGATTACCATCGCTGGAGAGTGGTGCACCATGGTACCGTTCCGTTTCAAATCTATGCACGCATTTCAAAAAGTCATACGACACTGTTTCCCCATTTCGGACGGATGTTGCACCTTGCACCGTGGATGTTGCACCTTGTAGATATCGATTATTCGGACGGCCATTACTTCTGACTCGTTTAGAGTTATGGGAGCCATAACCTATCAAAACGAAGGCCTCGGTGAGTTCTACGGCTCTGATAGCTTTAAGCGGTCATTGGATTGTTTAATGCCCAAAAAAGACTATCCGAATCTCAATCGGGTCTAGGAAGTTTTTTACCCATTGTTTTTTCGACACGTGGATTTTTACGGCAAAACGGGATTACCGTGGCTGGTCTTCGATTTACCATCGCTGGAGAGTGGTGCACCATGGTACCGTTTCGTTTCAAATCCATGCACGCATTTCAAAAGGTCGTACGACACTGTTTTGCCATTTCGGTCGGATGTTGCACCTTGCTCCGTGGATGTTGCACCCTGTTGATATCGATTATTCGGACGGCCATAACTTCTGGCTCGTTTAGAGTTACGGAAGCCATAACCTGTCAAAACGAAGGCCTCGGTGAGCTCTACGGTTCTGACAGCTTTCAGCCGTCAATGAATTGTTTAATGCCCAAAAAAGGCTTTCCGAATCTCAATCGGGTCTAGTAAGTTTTTTAGCCTTCGTTTTTTCGACACGTGGTTTTTTAAGGTAAAATGGGATTACCGTGGCTGGTCTTCGATTTACCATCACTCGAGAGTGGTGCACCATGGTACCGTTCCATTTCAAACCCATGCACGCATTTCAAAAAGTCGTACGACACTGTTTCGCCATTTCGGACGGATGTTGCACCATGCACCGTGGATGTTGCGCCATGTTGATATCGATTATTCGGACGGCCATAACTTCTGGCTCGTTTAGAGTTAAGGGAGCCATAACGAGTCAAAACGAAGGCCTCAGTGAGTTATACGGCTCTGACAGCTTTCAGCCGTCAATGGATTGTATAATGCCCAAAAAAGACTATCTGAATCTCAATCGGGTCACGGAAGTTTTTTACCCTTCGTTTTTTCGACACGTGGATTTTTACGGTAAAACTGGATTACCGTGGCTGGTCTTCGATTTACCATCGCAAGAGAGTGGTGCCCCATGGTACCGTTCCGTTTCAAATCTATGCACGCATTTCAAAAAGTCGAACGACACTGTTTCTCTATTTCGGACGGATGTTGCACCTTGCACCGTGGATGTTGCACCCTATAGATATCGATTATTCGGACGGCCATAACTTCTGGCTAGTTTAGAGTTACGGGAGCAATAACTAGTTAAAACGAAGGCCTCAGTGAGTTCTACAGCTCTGACAGCTTTCAGCCATCAATGTATTGTATAATGCCCAAAAAAGACTATCCGAATCTCAATCGGGTCTCGAAAGTTTTGTACCCCTCGTTTTTTCGACACGTGGATTTTTACGGTAAAATGGGATTACCACGGCTGGTCTTCGATTTATCATCGCTGGGTTGTGGTGCACCATGGTACCGTTTTGTTTCAAATCCATGCAGGCATTTCAAAATGTCGTACGTCGCTGTTTCGCCATTTCGGATGGATGTTGCACCTTGCACCGTGTATGTTGCACCCTGTAGATATCGATTATTCGGACGGCCATAACTTCTGGCTCATTTAGAGTTATGGGAGCCATAACCAGTCAAAACGAAGGCCTCAGTGAGTTCTACGGCTCTGACAGCTTTCAGCCGTCAATGGATTGTATAATGCCCAAAAAGACTATCCGAATCTCAATCGGGTCTCGGATGTTTTTTACCCTTCGTTTTTTCGACACGTGGATTTTTACGGTAAAACGGGATTACTGTGGCTGGTCTTCGAATTACCATCGCAGGAGAGTGGTGCACTATGGTACCGTTCCGTTTCAAATCCATGCACGCATTTCAAAAAGTCGTACGACGCTGTTTCGCCATTTCGGACGGATGTTGCACCTTGCACCGTGGATGTTGCACCCTGTAGATATCGATTATTCGGACGACCGTGACTTCTCGCTCGTTTAGAGTTAAGGGAGCTATAACCAGTCAAAACGAAGGCCTCGGTGAGTTCTACGGCTCTGACGGCTTTTATCCGTCAATGGATTGTATAATGCCCAAAAAAGACTATCCGAATCTCAATCGGGTCTCGGAAGTTTTTTACCCTTCGTTTTTTCGACACTTGGATTTTTAATGTAAAACGGGATTACCATGGTTGGTCTTCGATTTACCATCATTGAAGAGTGTTGCACCATGATAACGTTCCGTTTCAAATCCATGCACGCATTTCAAAAAGTCGTACGAAACTGTTTCGCCATTTCTGACGGATGTTGCACCTTGCACCGTGGATGTTGCACCCTGTAGATATCGATTATTCGGACGACCATAACTTCTGGCTTGTTTAGAGTTACAGGAGCCATAACCTGTCCAAACGAAGGATTCATGAGTTCTACGGCTCTGACAGCTTTCAGCCGTCAATGGATTGTTTAATGCCCAAAAAAGACTATCTGAATCTCAATCGGGTCTAGGAAGTTTTTTACCCTTCGTTTTTTCGACACGTGGATTTTTACGTTAAAACGGGATTACCATGGCTGGTCTTCGGTTTACCATCGCTGGAGAGTGGTGCACCATGCTACCGTTCCGTTTCAAATCCATGCACGCATTTCGAAAAGTCGTACGACACTGTTTCGCCATTTCGGACGGATGTTGCACCTTGCACGTGGATGTTGCGCCCTACAGATATCGATTATTCGGACGACCATAACATCTGGCTCGTTTAGAGTTTCAGGAGCCAAAACGAGTCAAAACGAAGGCCTCAGTGAGTTCTACGGCTCAGATAGCTTTCAGCCGTCAATGGATTGTATAATGCCCAAAAAAGACTATCCGAATCTCAATCGGGTCTTGGAAGTTTTTTACCCTTCGTTTTTTCGACACGTGGATTTTTACGGTAAAACGGGATTACCGTGGCTGGTCTTCGATTTACCATCGCTGAAGAGTGCTGCACCATGGTACCGTTCCATTTCAAATCCATGCTCGCATTTCAAAAAGTCGTACGACAATGTTTCACCATTTCGTACGGATGTTGCACCTTGCACCGTGGATGTTGCACCCTGTAGATATCGATTATTCGGACGGCCATAACTTCTGGCTCGTTTATAGTTACGGGAGCCATAACCTGTCAAAACGAAGGCCTTAGTGAGTTCTACGGCTCTGACAGTTTTTAGCCGTCATTGGATTGTTTAATGCCCAAAAAAGACTATTCGAATCTCAATCGGTTCAAGGAAGTTTTTTACCCTTCGTTTTTTCGACACGTGGATTTTTACGGTAAAACGGGTTTACCGAGGATGGTCTCCGATTTACCATCGCTGGATAGTGGTGCACCATGGTACCGTTCCGTTTCAAATCCATGCACGCATTTAAAAAAGTCGTATGACACTGTTTCGCCATTTCGGACGGATGTTGCACCTTGCACCGTGGAAGTTGCACCTTGTAGATATCGATTATTCGGACGGCCATAATTTCTGGCTCGTTTAGAGTTACGGGAGCCATAACCAGTCAAAACGAAGGCCTCAGTGAGTTCTACGGCTCCGACAGCTTTTAGCCGTCAATGGATTGTATAATGCCCAAAAAAGACTATCCGAATCTCAATCGGGTCTCGGAAGTTTTTTACCCTTCGTTTTTTCGACATGTGGATTTTTAATTTAAAACGGGATTACCGTCGCTGGTCTTCGATTTACCATCGCTGGAAAGTGTCGCACCATGGTACCGTTCCGTTTCAAATCCATGCACGCATTTCAAAAAGTCGTACGACACTGTTTCGCTATTTCGGACGGATGTTGCACCTTGCACCGTGGAAGTTGCACCTTGTAGATATCGATTATTCGGACGGCCATAATTTCTGGCTCGTTTAGAGTTACGGGAGCGATAACCAGTCAAAACGAAGGCCTCGGTGAGTTCTACGGATCTGACAGCTTTCAGCCGTCAATGGATTGTATAATGCCCAAAAAAGACTATCCGAATCTCAATCGGGTCTCGGAAGTTTTTTACCCTTCGTTTTTTCGACACGTGGATTTTTAATGTAAAACGGGATTACCGTGGCTGGTCTTCGATTTACCATCGCTGGAGAGTGTTGCACCATGGTACAGTTCCGTTTCAATTCCATGCACGCATTTCAAAAAGTCGTACGACACTGTTTCGCCATTTCGGACGGATGTTGCACCCTGCACCGTGGATGTTGCACCCTGTAGATATCGATTATTCGGACGGCCATAACTTTTGGCTCGTTTAGAGTTATAGGAGCCATAACTTGTCCAAACGAAGGATCCATGAGTTCTACGGCTCTGACAGCTTTCAGCTGTCAATGGATTGTTTAATGCCCAAAAAAGACTATCTGATTCTCAGTCGGGTCTAGGAAGTTTTTTACCCTTCGTTTTTTCGACACGTGGATTTTTACGTTAAAATGGGATTACCATGGCTGGTCTTCGATTTACCATCGCTGGAGAGTGGTGCACCATGGTACCATTCCGTTTCAAATCCATGCACGCATTTCGAAAAGTCGTACGACACTGTTTCGCCATTTCGGACGGATGTTGCACCTTGCACCGTGGATGCTGCGCCCTATAGATATCGATTATTCGGACGACCATAACTTCTGGCTCGTTTAGAGTTACGGGAGCCATAACGAGTCAAAATGAAGCCCTTAGTGAGTTCTATGGCTATGACCTCTTTCAGCCGTCAATGGATTGTATAATGCCCAAAAAAGACTACCCGAATCACAATCGGGTCTCGGAAGTTTTTTACCCTTCGTTTTTTCGACCCGTGGATTTTTACGGTAAAACTGGATTACCGTGGCTGGTCTTCCATTTACCATCGCTGGAGAGTGGTGCACCATGGTACCGTTCCATTTCAAATCTATGCACGCATTTCAAAAAGTCGTACGACACTGTTTCCCCATTTCGGACGGAGGTTGCACCTTGCACCGTGGATGTTGCACCTTGTAGATATCGATTATTCGGACGGCCATTACTTCTGACTCGTTTAGAGTTATGTAACGACCCGTATTTTACGTGTCGATAAAATCGTAAAATAGTTTCTTTAAGTCGTTGTTAAATTATTTGGAGTTTGAGTCGACCATAGCTTAAGTCGTATGGAGGATAGCTCGTGTGAGCGACTTAAGGAGTTGGGCCGACTTAAGGTGGTAGGCGAGTTAGTGATGTTGCCGACTTAGTGTTAGATCTAGTTGAGACAGTGACCGACTCATAGGGTGACGACTTAAGGGTTAAGCGGTTTGTTGGGCTCGGCCGACTTAAGGCTTAGATGACTTAAGGAAAGTGTTGGCCGAGTTAAGGTAGGTGTGACCGACCTAAGAGTTAGTGAGTTAAGGCTTAGGGGCTGGCACGAGTTAGCGTGTTAGCAAGTTAGTGGAGCTACCGAGTTAGTGGGGATAGCGTGTAACCGAGCTAACGAGTTAGCGGGTTAGTGGAGATACTGGGTTAACGAGTCAGTAGTGAACGAGTTGGCAACCTAGTAAGCTTGGACGAGTTAACAGGTTAACGTGTTAGGGGTTAGCGTTGTGTTTTGTTAGGTCGTTAAGTCGTGACCGGCTTAGGTTGAGTCAGCATGTGTTCTGTGTTGAGTCGCTCGCATGCATGAGTCGTAAATCGTTGACTCAGGGTTGAGTTAGGCCGTATCTTGCGTGCGTGTTAGGTCATGTGTGTTTGGGTTAGGCCGTGTGGGTTAAGTCGCTAACTCGCGAACAACTTAAGGAGCCGAACGGGTTAGGGCCAGAGCAACTTAAGGGCTATAAATACGCGACCATATCTTCACTTTTTGGCACCGGTTTTTGAAGCGACGAAGTGCTGCCATTTTGAGAGCTTGACTACAACATTTCTTCATTTTCTTTTCTCCACTCCAATCTAGTTCTAACATCCATCCAAGATCGAAGATCGAGATTGAAGATCCAAGAGCCAAAGTTGAAGATCTTCATCCAACGAAGCTAGATTTCATCGTTTCGAACGGGATTTCGACGAATCAAGCTTGAATCTTCGCTGTCCAGATCTGAAGTTGATAGTTTTTGAAGTGTTTGGGTGATTTGGTGAGTGGTGGTTATCTCTCACGTGGACCCAAAGGAGTATATTGGTTTGGTGGTTTGTTGGAGTGTTGTAGATAGTGGTTTTATGCATTTTTCCTTAGATTCAAGTGTAGATCCATTACTTATAAAGATGTTTGCTTTTGCAAGTTCATTCATCAAGTTGTAGAGACAAAACCCATGATTTATATTTGTTAGATCTATGTTAAAAACCCATGATCCATGTATGTTAGATCTATTCTCATTTATTTACGAAATTGCCATTTTAGTTATAAATGTCTATTTAGATCCTGATTGACTACTTATTTGTTTGGATTAATGTTTGCCTTGTTTGATTGTTGTGAATGAGTTATCTAGTTGATAGATTTGGACAAGTATGGTTAAAGACGATTCAAAAGCTATGGAAGAGGCTCTTGAATGGTGAAAGCTGCTTAAGACATATGTAGCGGATGTTGAAGCTCATATGTATGGATTGGATGATGTTGAGATGGAACTTTGCTATGATGCGATGAAGCGAAGTATGATGTGAGTCTTGGCGTAATCCAGGCAGGGATCATTCCAAGCATGTTGATAACTCGAGGGATGGTTCGAGTTGGTTGATAATGGATTGCTCGAGAGGTAGCTTGGGCTAGTATGAGAATAGTCGTCGAGGAGGATGACTAGGAGGCTTGGATCTCATCGTTGTTGAAGGTTCTAGCATGCTCAAAATCAAGAGTACATGGGGGCGCCCAAAAATGACTACAGGTAGGTAGTCGGGACACCCAAAAGACTACAGGCAGGTAGTCGAGTACTCTGGGCAGAGTAGATAAGTCCTAGGCACAGGTAGCGTGCGGAGTTATGACTAGAACCGGGGTTACCATTAGCCCTTGACAGGTGGTCATTCAACTAACGGTAAAATCAAGGCAATGATAACAGTGATAGCCAGAGTCATGGATGTATGTACGTTTGGTTGTATCATCATTCGGTCTCAAGAGCGGTGTTTTCCGGGTGCTTATCTGATCTTGGTTTAGGCCTTGGGGGTTTGTATTTGGAAAACATCGACCTTGACTCGAGTGATTATTGCTTTACCTTAATTGTCTGCTATGTTATGCTTGCTTCTCCTTAGTGTGTGTCTGGGGGGGGGGGCTATCACTGTAGAAAGAGGTGGAGTGGGGTGGTTGGGTTCCTATTCCTTTTATCCCTTATGCTCTTTTGGTATGTTTGATAGTTGATTTACTGCTCACTAAGACTTTGTCTGGCTCAAGGTTTTATGTATCCTCTTATTACCTTGGGCTGTCCATCCATGTTTGGGATGGGCAGACTAGGTAGCAGGTGACAGATGCTGTTCTTGGAGATCTACGCTAATGACGACGAAGACGAGCAGGAGGCTTTTGAATATTATTTCATATTATATGTACTGGATGTTCCGCTGCTGTATTTGATTGAGTGTTATGTAGTGAGGCTTTGATGTATGGATGATTCATATGTTTGTATAAAACTACTATGATGCTTATATGATGATTTTCTGTTATGGAGCTTTACTATATATTTCTCTATTGTATTTTATCCATGCGCTGTGAGTTACGATAGAGTTTTGCTATTTTATCTTGCCTTGACCATCGTCCATGGCTGCCTGGCACGCCTTTCAGTGCATTATTTCCTTGTTTTGGTGCGGGAGTCATGGGCGGTCGTCACATTTGGTATCAGAGCTTTGGTTAATCGATTTTAGCCAACGCTTGCTGACGTAATTACGTATGAGAGACGTAATTGTATTTTGATGGATGATTACTATATATAATATAGTAGTTTAGATGGATTTGAACTCCTTACGCAGTTGTTTCTTAAGGTGTTGTAATCATTCTTTTTACAGATATTAAGTATGAGTCGAAGCGAGAGACAAACTGCGAGGGAAAGCCATGCTGCTAGGGAAGCTGTTGATTATGCTCCTATGTTTGAGGCCATGATGACTTCGATCATGAGGAGGATACCAGCTTCAGGATCATCAGTGGATGTGGGAGTTCAAGTTCAAGCTCCAAGACCGGTGGATTTTGCTAAGCTTTGCAAGGACTATACTTCTCTTGGAGGAAAAGTTTTCTTGGGAACGGAATCGACCATTGAGGTGCAGAGATGGATTGATGCTTGTCGAAGGATTTTTGGTGACTTGGGGATTGAGGATGCAACTAAGAGGAAGCTTGCATCGAGACAGCTTCAGGGAAGAGCTGCTGATTGGTGGAATTCTATCACCATTGATACTCCAGAGGAAGAGATTACTTGGGAGCAATTCCAAGTCAGATTTGAAGCAAAGTTCATCTCTACGGCTTAGAAATCTGTTTTGTTTAAGAGGTTTGTAGAGCTCAAGAAAGGTGGAAGATCGGTTCTTGAGCATGTTTCTGAGTTTGAGGCTTTGTCCAAGTATGCCAGATCGTATATTGATTCTCCCTACCAAAAGAACGAGAAGTTTGTGACGGGCTTGGTCGCTTATCTTGGGAGGCAGTTGGTGGATCATCTGGACGATCCGTTTGAGAAGATTGTGGAAAAAGCCCTCAGGCATGAGTGTTTGTTTCCTAGGGAAAGTTCTGTTGTTGCTGTAACCAAGGAAGGATCTAGACCACAGCAGAGTGGAAACAAGAAGAGGAAGCAGCAGCAACAGAGGGGTAAGGATGGCCAGAAGAAGCCGAAGGGCGAAGTGACCTGCTACAACTGCCAGCAGAAGGGCCATCTCTTCAAAGATTGTAAGAATCCCAAGGTGCCAGGAAAGTGTTACAACCGTGATAAGCTGGGACATATCAAGAAGAATTGTCCAGAGCCGAGGAAGGACAGGCAGATTGTGCAAGCTTATGCTTTGGGAGCTGTGCCGTCATCTTCAAAAGCTCCTACTGTTGAAGAGAAGGGGAAGAGTGTGGTGGTTCAAGGTACTCTTTTGATTTGTGGTGTTCCAGTTAGAGTGTTGTTTGATACTGGAGCGTCGCATTCTTTTGTTTGTGATGATTTGGTAGGCCGGTTTGGTTTGGAACCGGATATTGTTGATAGACCATTGGTTGTGACAAATCCAGTTGGGGGTTCGTCTTGTTTGTGTATGGTATGCCGTGGTCTAGTTGTATCGAGCTATGATTGCTCGTTTGTTTGTGATTGCTTTGTTCTGAACTTTGCGGGGTTCGGAATTATTTTGGGTATGGACTGGCTTAGGAAGTATGCGGCAAGGATTGATTATGAGAGGCTTGAGGTGACAGTCGGGAATGTGGAAGGGAGAAAGGTTGTGATACGATGTAAGAATGAAGAAGGCGTCTTCATGAGCTTCATGTATTTGCTGGTTGTTCCACGGGATGTACTGTCATCGGTGCCTATTGTGAATGAATTTGAGGATGTCTTTGACGAAGTCAAAGGACTACCGCCGCATAGGGAGATCGAGTTTCGTATCGATCTAGTTGAAGGAGCCAGACCTGTGGTGATGCCTCTTAGGCGGATGGCGCCTAGGGAGCAGCAAGAGTTGAAGGTGCAAGTTGATGACCTTTTGCAGAAAGGACTCATTCGGCGTAGTGTGTCCGAATGGGGTGCACCAGTTGTGTTCGCAACCAAAGCGGATGGATCGTTGAGGTTGTGTGTGGATTATCGCGAGCTGAGTAAAGTGACTAAGAAGAACAAGTATCCATTGCCGAGAATAGATGACTTGTTTGATCAGCTTCACGAAGCTAAGGTGTTTTCTCAGATGGATTTGGCAATGGGATTTCACCAGTTGAGAGTGACGAAGGATAGTGTGCCGAAGACTGCTTTTAGGACACCATCCGGTTTTTATGAGTGGCTGGTAATGCCGTTTGGATTGACTAACGCACCAGCATATTTTGTGGACCTTATGAATAGAGTGTTTAGAGATCAGTTGAATAAGTTCGTGCTTATGTTCGTGGATGATATTCAGATTTATTCCAGAACTGAGGAGGAACACAAGAGACACTTGAGAATTGTTTTGGAAATCTTACGAAAACATCGGCTAAAGGCTAAGTTTTCGAAGTGTCACTTCTGGAAGGGTGAAGTGAGGTTCTTAGGCCATGTTATCTCTGGAAATGGAATCGCGGTTGATCCCGCTAAGGTGGCAGCAATCCAGGATTGGGTTAGACCTAAGAATGAATCTGATGTGAGAAGTTTTCTTGGATTAGCAGGATATTATCGTCGGTTTATCAAAGACTTTTCCAAGATAGCTGCACCGTTAACAGGATTGATGAAAAAGAACCAAGTGTTCAGCTGGGATGATAAGTGTGAGAAAGCTTTCGTAATCCTGAAAGAGCGACTGACTAGTGCTCCTGTTTTGACTATTCCAAGTGGGAATGATGAGATGGTGGTTTACACCGATGCATGTGGTACTGGACTTGGAGCAGTGCTGATGCTGAAGGATAAAGTTGTTGCGTATGCTAGTCGACAACTGAAGCCGCATGAAAGGAATTATCCGAGTCATGATTTGGAGTTAGCGGCGATTGTATTTGCTTCGAAGATGTGGAGGCATTGTCTTTTGGGAGTTCGAATCGAATTGTCTACAGATCATAAGTCGTTGAAGTATCTTTTCTCCCAAAAGGATTTGAATCTTCGGCAGCAACGATGGCTAGAGTTTTTAGCATCGTATGATTTTTGTATAGCCTATACTCCGGGAAAAGGCAACGCAGTGGCAGATGCGTTAAGTCGAAGACATGTAGGATTGGGAGCCATGTTTTCGGAATGGAAGAGTCTAGAGTATTTGGCTGAATTTAACTTCAGGCCTAGATGTGAATTGGAACCTGAGATGTTGGCAAACTTATCGATAAGGCCTACTCTTGTGGAGAGAATTGGCGAGAGCCAAAAGCGAGACGATAAGCTTGTCAAGATTATCCGAGATTTGGAATCTGGATTGAATCCAGAAAAGGATAAAGGATTTGAAGTCGATCGAGAGGGTTGGCTTCGAAAGCAAGGACGACTAGTTGTTCCCGATGTAGATGGATTGAGAGATGAAGTTCTTTGGGAAAGTCATCACTCGAAGTTGACAATTCATCCAGGTGGAAATAAGATGTATCGGGATATGAAGAGAACCTATTATTGGGAAGGCATGAAGAAGGATGTTGGAAATTTTATTTCCAAGTGTATGAACTGCCAGTTGGTGAAAGATGAGCAGAAGAAGCCCAGTGGATTACTTCAGCCATTAGAGGTTCCTACATGGAAGTGGGAGCAAGTGTCGATGGATTTTATCGATGGCCTACCTAGAACCAGAGCGGGGAATGAAGGGATTTGGGTCATAGTAGATCGATTGACCAAGAGTGCAAGATTCATTCCTGTTCGATCAACTAGGACTGCATCGAAGTTGGCTGAGTTGTATGTGAAGTGGATTGTTCGATTCCATGGTGTTCCGAAAAGTATAGTGAGCGATCGAGACCCATTGTTCACTAGTGGATTTTGGAAGAGCTTCTAGGAAGTTTTGGGAACTAAGTTGTGTTTGAGTACAGCTTACCACCCTCAAACAGATGGTCAGACTGAGAGAGTCAACCGAGTTTTGGAAGATCTTCTCAGAGCCTGTGTTTTGGATTTCGGAGGATCATGGGAAGATCACCTTCATTTGGTGGAATTTGCATATAATAACAGTTATCAGTCAAGTATTGGTATGGCACCATATGAAGCACTGTATGGAAGACCGTGTAACTCTCCGACATGTTGGTTGGAAACTGGAGAAAAACTGATACTTGGGCCAGAGATGTTTCGACAGACTTCGGATTGTATAGGGATCATTCGGCAACGAATGAAGGCAGCCCAAGATCGTCAGAAAAGTTATGCCAATAATCGTCGTAAGGATTTGGAATTCGACGTAGGTGATATGGTTTTTGTGAAGATTTCTCCTCTGAAGAATGTTATTCGATTCGGGAAGAAAGGAAAGTTAACTCTGAGATTTGTTGGACCATTTCCGATTATCGAGCAAATTGGAAAGCTCGCTTATAGATTGGAGTTACCGGAAAAGATGGCGAGTGTGCACAATGTTTTCCAAGTATCTTATCTATGGAAGTATGTGCATGACCCAACTACAGTGGTTTCTGCTGATAGCTGTGAAGATTTAGAGGTTGATCCAGTGGTTAGAAGACCTCGTAAGCCGCTTCGTGTTATTGGAACTGACATGAAACAGCTTAGGAGGAAGACGATTACGTTGCTCAAGGTACAATGGAGTGATGATGTTGACGACTATACGTGGGAGGAGGAAGAGAGGATGAAGGCAGCTCATCCTGAACTCTTCGAGGTATGGCCCTAAAGTGTCGTAATATCTCATGAATTTGTAACTTGTTCTAAGTCTTAGAATTCTGCATGCTAGGCTAGAATTGAATGCGTGGTTTGTTGATTGCTATGGATGGTAGGCATGCAGAATAGCTTTGATTGCTATTGTTTGCTTGGAATTTCGGGGGCGAAATTCCTAAGGGGGAGAGAATGTAACGACCCGTATTTTACGTGTCGATAAAATCGTAAAATAGTTGCTTTAAGTCGTTGTTAAGTTATTTGGAGTTTGAGTCGACCATAGCTTAAGTCGTATGGAGGATAGCTCATGTGAGCGACGTAAGGAGTTGGGCCGACTTAAGGTGGTAGGCGAGTTAGTGATGTTGCCGACTTAGTGTTAGATCTAGTTGAGACAGTGACCGACTCATAGGGTGACGACTTAAGGGTTAAGCGGTTTGTTGGGCTCGGCCGACTTAAGGCTTAGACGACTTAAGGAAAGTGTTGGCCGAGTTAAGGTAGGTGTGACCGACCTAAGAGTTAGTGAGTTAAGGCTTAGGGGCTGGCACGAGTTAGCGTGTTAGCAAGTTAGTGGAGCTACCGACTTAGTGTGGATAGCGTGTTACCGAGCTAACGAGTTAGCGGGTTAGTGGAGATACTGGGTTAACGAGTTAGTAGTGAACGAGTAGACGACCTAGTAAGCTTGGACGAGTTAACAGGTTAATGTGTTAGGGGTTAGCGTTGTGTTTTGTTAGGTCGTTAAGTCGTGACCGGCTTAGGTTGAGTCGGCATGTGTTCTGTGTTGAGTCGCGCGCATGCATGAGTCGTAAATCGTTGACTCGGGGTTGAGTTAGGCCGTATCTTGCGTGCGTGTTAGGTCGTGTGTGTTTGGGTTAGGCCGTGTGGGTTAAGTCGCTAACTCGCGAACGACTTAAGGAGCCGAACGGGTTAGGGCCAGAGCGACTTAAGGGCTATAAATACGCGACCATTTCTTCACTTTTTGGCACCGGTTTTTGAAGCGACGAAGTGCTGCCATTTTGAGAGCTCGACTACAACATTTCTTCATCTTCTTTTCTCCACTCCAATCTAGTTCTAACATCCATCCAAGATTGAAGATCGAGATTGAAGATCCAAGAGCCAAAGTTGAAGATCTTCATCCAACGAAGCTAGATTTCATCGTTTCAAGCGGGATTTCTACGAATCAAGCTTGAATCTTCGCTGTCCAGATCTGAAGTTGATAGTTTTTGAAGTGTTTGGGTGATTTGGTGAGTGGTGGTTATCTCTCACGTGGACCCAAAGGAGTATATTGGTTTGGTGGTTTGTTGGAGTGTTGTAGATAGTGGTTTTATGCATTTTCCTTAGATTCAAGTGTAGATCCACTACTTATAAAGATGTTTACTTTTGCAAGTTCATTCATCAAGTTGTAGAGACAAAACCCATGATTTATATTTGTTAGATCTATGTTAAAAACCCATGATCCATGTGTGTTAGATCTATTCTCATTTATTTACGAAATTTCCATTTTAGTTATAAATGTCTATATAGATCCTGATTGACTACTTATTTGTTTGGATTAATGTTTGCCTTGTTTGATTGTTGTGAATGAGTTATCTAGTTGATAGATTTGGACAAGTATGGTCAAAGATGATTCAAAAGCTACGGAAGAGGCTCTTGAATGGTGAAAGCTGCTTAAGACATATGTAGCAGATGTTGAAGCTCATATGTATGGATTGGATGATGTTGAGATGGAACTTTGCTATGATGCGATGAAGCGAAGTATGATGTGAGTCTTGGCGTAATCCAGGCAGGGACCATTCCAAGCATGTTGATAACTCGAGGGATGGTTCGAGTTGGTTGATAATGGACTGCTCGAGAGGTAGCTTGGGCTAGTATGAGAATAGTCGTCGAGGAGGATGACTAGGAGGCTTGGATCTCATCGTTGTTGAAGGTTCTAGCGTGCTCAAAAGCAAGAGTACATGGGGCGCCCAAAAACGACTACAGGTAGGTAGTCGGGACACCCAAAAGACTACAGGCAGGTAGTCGAGTACTCTGGGCAGAGTAGATAAGTCCTAGGCACAGGTAGCGTGCGGAGTTATGACTAGAACCGGGGTTACCAATAGCACTTGACGGGTGGTCATTCGACTAACGGTGAAATCAAGGCAATGATAACAGTCATAGCCAGAGTCATGGATGTATGGACGTTTGGTTGTATCTTCATTCGGTCTCAAGAGCGGTGTTTTCTGGGTGCTTATCTGATCTTGGTTTAGGCCTTGGGGGTTTGTATTTGGAAAACATCGACCTTGACTCGAGTGATTATTGCTTTACCTTAATTGTCTGCTATGTTATGCTTGCTTCTCCTTAGTGTGTGTCTTGGGGGGGGGGCTATCACTGTAGAAAGAGGTGGAGTGGGATGGTTTGGTTCCTATTCCTTTTATCCCTTATGCTCTTTTGGTATGTTTGATAGTTGATTTACTGCTCACCAAGACTTTGTCTGACTCAAGGTTTTATGTCTCCTCTTATTACCTTGGGCTGTCCATCCATGTTTGGGATGGGCAGACTAGGTAGCAGGTGACAGGTGCTGTTCCTGGATATCTACGCTAATGATGACGAAGACGAGCAGGAGGCTTTTGCATATTATTTCATATTATATGTACTGGATGTTCCGCTGCTGTATTTGATTGAGTGTTATGTAGTGAGGCTTTGATGTATGGATGATTCATATGTTTGTATAAAACTACTATGATGCTTATATGATGATTTTCTGTTATGGAGCTTTACTATATATTTCTCTATTGTATTTTATCCATGCGCTGTGAGTTACGATAGAGTTTTGCTGTTTTATCTTGCCTTGACCATCGTCCGTGGCTGCTTGGCACGCCTTTCAACGCATTATTTCCTTGTTTTGGTGCGGGAGTCATGGCCGGTCGTCACAAGTTATGGGAGCCATAACCTATAAAAACGAAGGACTCGGTGAGTTCTACGGCTCTGACAGCTTTCAGCGGTCATTGGATTGTTTAATGCCCAAAAAAGACTATCCGAATCTCAATCGGGTCTAGGAAGTTTTTTACCCATTGTTTTTTCGACACGTGGATTTTTACGGCAAAACGGGATTACCGTGGCTGGTCTTCGATTTACCATCGCTGGAGAGTGGTGCATCATGGTACCGCTCCGTTTCAAATCCATGCACGCATTTCAAAAGGTCGTACGACACTGTTTTGCCATTTCGGACGGATGTTGCACCTTGCTCCGTGGATGTTGCACCCTGTAGATATCGATTATTCAGACGGCCATAACTTCTGGCTCGTTTAGAGTTACGGAAGCCATAACCTGTCAAAACGAAGGCCTCGGTGAGTTCTATGGCTCTGACAGCTTTCAGCCGTCAATGAATTGTTTAATGCCCAAAAAACACTTTCCGAATCTCAGTCGGGTCTAGTAAGTTTTTTACCCTTCGTTTTTCGACACGTGGATTTTTACGGTAAAACGGGATTACCGTGGCTGGTCTTCGATTTACCATCACTGGAGAGTGGTGCACCATGGTACCGTTCCATTGCAAATCCATGCACGCATTTCAAAAAGTCGTACGACACTGTTTCGCCATTTCGAACGGATGTTGCACCTTGCACCGTGGATGTTGCACCATGTAGATATCGATTATTCGGACGGCCATAACTTCTGGCTCGTTTAAAGTTAAGGGAGCCATAACGAGTCAAAACGAAGGCCTCAGCGAATTATACGGCTCTGACAGCTTTCAGCCGTCAATGGACTGTATAATGCCCAAAAAAGACTATCCGAATCTCAATCGGGTCTCGGAAGATTTTTACCCTTCGTTTTTTCGACACATGGATTTTTACGATAAAACTGGATTTACCGTGGCTGGTCTTTGATTTACCATCGCAAGAGAGTGGTGCCCCATGGTACCGTTCCGTTTCAAATCTATGCACGCATTTCAAAAAGTCGGACGACACTGTTTCGCTATTTAGGACGGACGTTGCACCTTGCACCGTGGATGTTGCACCCTATAGATATCGATTATTCGGACGGCCATAACTTCTGCCTCGTTTAGAGTTACGGGAGCAATAACCAGTTAAAACGAAGGCCTCAGTGAGTTCTACGGCTCTAACATCTTTCAGCCATCAATGTATTGTATAATGCCCAAAAAAGACTATCCGAATCTCAATCGGGTCTCGGAAGTTTTGTACCCTTCGTTTTTTCGACACGTGGATTTTTACGGTAAAATGGGATTACCGTGGCTGGTCTTCGATTTACCATCGCTGGGTTGTGGTGCACCATGGTACCGTTTTTGTTTCAAGTCCATGCACGCATTTCAAAATGTCGTACGTCGCTGTTTCGCCATTTCGGATGGATGTTGCACCTTGCGCCGTGTATGTTGCACCCTGTAGATATCGACTATTCGGACGGCCATAACTTCTGGCTCGTTTAGAGTTACGGGAGCCATAACCAGTCAAAACGAAGGCCTGAGTGAGTTCTACGGCTCTGACAGCTTTCAGCCGTCAATGGATTATATAATGCCCAAAAAAGACTATCCAAATCTCGATCGGGTCTCGGATGTTTTTTGCCCTTCATTTTTTCGACACGTGGATTTTTACGGTAAAATGAGATTACTGTGGCTGGTCTTCGAATTACCATCGCAGGAGAGTGGTGCACTATGGTACCGTTCCGTTTCAAATCCATGCACGCATTTCAAAAAGTCGTACGACGCTGTTTCTCTATTTCGGACGGATATTGCACCCTGTAGATATCGATTATTCGGACGACCATAACTTCTGGCTCGTTTAGAGTTAAGGGAGCCATAACCAGTCAAAACGAAGGCCTCAGTGAATTCTATGGCTCTGACCGCTTTTAGCCGTCAATGGATTGTATAATGCCCAAAAAAGACTATCCGAATCTCAATCGGGTCTCGGAAGTTTTTTACCCTTCGTTTTTTCGACACGTGGATTTTTAATGTAAAACGGGATTACCATGGCTGGTCTTCGATTTACCATCATTGAAGTGTGTTGCACCATGGTACCGTTCCGTTTCAAATCCATGCACGTATTTCAAAAAGTCGTACGAAACTGCTTCGCCATTTCGGACGGATGTTGCACCTTGCACCGTGGATGTTGCACTCTGTAGATATCGATTATTCGGACGACCATAACTTCTGGCTCGTTTAGAGTTACAGGAGCCATAACCTGTCCAAATGAAGGATTCATGAGTTCTACGGCTCTGACAGCTTTCAGCCGTCAATGGATTGTTTAATGCCCAAAAAAACACTATCTGAATCTCAATCGGGTCTAGGAAGTTTTTTACCATTCGTTTTTTCGACACGTGGATTTTTACGTTAAAACGGGATTAGCGTGGCTGGTCTTCGATTTACCATCGCTGGAGAGTGGTGCACCATGGTACCGTTCCGTTTCAAATCCATGCACGCATTTCGAAAAGTCGTACGACACTGTTTTGCCATTTCGGACGGATGTTGCACCTTGCACCGTGGATGTTGCGCCCAATAGATATCGATTATTCGGACGGCCATAACTTCTGGCTCGTTTAGAGTTACGGGAGCCATAACGAGTCAAAACGAAGGCCTCAGTGAGTTCTACCACTCTGACAGCTTTCAGCCATCAATGGATTGTATAATGCCCAAAAAAGACTATCCGAATCTCAATCGGGTCTTGGAAGTTTTTTACCCTTCGTTTTTTCGACACGTGGATTTTTACGGTAAAACGGGATTACCGTGGCTGGTCTTCGATTTACCATCGCTGAAGAGTGGTGCACCACGGTACCGTTCCATTTCAAATCCATGCTCGCATTTCAAAAAGTCGTACGATAATGTTTCACCATTTCGTACGGATGTTGCACCTTGCACCGTGGATGTTGCACCCTGTAGATATCGATTATTCGGACGGCGATAACTTCTGGCTCGTTTATAGTTACGGGAGCCATAACCTGTCAAAACGAAGGCCTTAGTGAGTTCTACGGCTCTGACAGTTTTTAGCCGTCAATGGATTGTTTAGTGCCCAAAAGAGACTATCCGAATCTCAATCGGTTCAAGGAAGTTTTTTACCCTTCGTTTTTTCGACACGTGGATTTTTACGGTAAAACGGATTTACCAAGGCTGGTCTTCGATTTACCATCGCTGGATAGTGGTGCACCATGGTACCGTTCTATTTCAAATCAATGCACGCATTTCAAAAAGTCGTACGACACTGTTTCGCCATTTCGGAAGGATGTTGCATCTTGTACCGTGGAAGTTGCACCTTGTAGATATCGATTATTCGGACGGCCATAATTTCTGGCTCGTTTAGAGTTACGGGAGCCATAACCAGTCAAAACGAAGGCCTCAGTGAGTTCTATGGCTCCGACAGCTTTTAGCCGTCAATGGATTGTATAATGCCCAAAAAAGACTATCCGAATCTCAATCGGGTCTCGGAAGTTTTTTGCCCTTCGTTTTTTCGACATGTGGATTTTTAATGTAAAACGGGATTACCGTCGCTAGTCTTCGATTTACCATCGCTGGAGAGAGTCGCACCATGGTACCGTTCCGTTTCAAATCCATGCACGCATTTCAAAAAGTCGTACGACACTGTTTCACCATTTCGGACGGATGTTGCACCTTGCACCGTGGAAGTTGCACCTTGTAGATATCGATTATTCGGATGGCCATAATTTCTGGCTCGTTTAGAGTTACGGGAGCGATAACCAGTCAAAATGAAGGCCTCGGTGAGTTCTACGGATTTGACAGCTTTCAGCCGTCAATGGTGTTTGCGCATAAAAATGGGCAAACACCTCCAAGTCGTGTGATTTAGTTGACTTTATGTGATTCTTAATGATTTAGATGAGTTATGTAAATATGAAGAAAGCAGGGGCTGAAATGTGAAAGACACACAGATTTATAGTGGTTCGGCCAGAACGTGCCTACGTCCACTTTATATGTTATTATCTTCTTTCTTTCAGATTACAAGTACAATGCTTTGTGTACAAGTATATGAAAGTAGTTTGAAAGTTCCTTCCATGCTTGAGCTCTCATACTTGTCTGCCATTGTTGTACCCCTGCCCCTCTATTTATAGAGTGAGGTAGGGGGCAGGGGCCTTGGATGTATATAGCTGCTGGTGGGCCTGGGCTGAAGCAATCTGGCCTGGCAGCATTCTGGTTCGGCGAAGCCTTGGTTCGCCCGTGCTTGGAGTGTAGTGGACCAGTGGAGCTTTGATTCGTGGTAGAGGCCGGTCCGGTGATGGGTGATGTCTTGGTCCGGTTGCGGCCTTGGTCCAGTGGAAAAGGATGGTCCGGTATTAGTAGGGAGAGATGTTGGTTCGGCATATGGTGGAGTAAGTTGGTCCGGTGGTGGTTTGGGCCAGTGGTGAAGTGCTGACCGGATGAAGCTCGACCGGATGAACTTGTGCCTGTATTGTCGAACGAACATCTACTTGGAATACCGAATGGACTCATGCTTGTATGGAGCCTTGTGTTCACCAAATGAAGAGGAGGTTGCGAACCCGGTTGAAATGACACTTCTGGGTCTCGAGATCTCCTGGGTGAGAATTCGCCCAACTTTTGCCCCCCAAAGTGGGGCACGTGCTTGCATGTGTTGCGCTTTGTTTCATGTGGATGGAAGGCTTGTTTTGTAATGCCATGGACTGGATGTTCATATCTTGTTGATGTCCTGAAAAAGGAATTTACAGTTATAATGTGATTTCAAATGACGACCGTTCGGGATCGTAGTATTTGAGATGAAGTGAATCGTGTCGTTCGGGGCGAGAGAGTGTGCCCCGAGGGGGCTTAGCTTTATCGACGCCAGGTTCACGTTAGAGTGGGTCCCTGGATCGTTTGTCAAGGTGGTTTATCGCCAGCTCAGAGCATGCCTAAGGGTTGTTCGCGACCCCGTATATGTGTAAGTAGCTTAGCCATTTCAGAATTAGCAGAACTAAATATCCATCCAACCGATGAGTTTTAAAAGGATGTCAAAGTGTAAATTCTCACAACGATAGGGTTAATAGCTATTCAGAGCATGTCTGTGGACCGTTCGTGGTCGCGTACATGTGTAAACGATTAACCCATGTTAGTGGGAGATTTACTACTTATTCATCGTTATCATAATCTCTATTTTATCAGTAGATCCTTGAGTCCGGTACTTATCTGAGTGAGGCGCTTTGCATGCCCCCTGCTTCCGGTCTTTGCTAGTTTGGTAGCTTCATTCGGTTTTCGTTTGGTCCGGCATGCCGAACCGGTTGGTCCGGTGCTTCTGCGCTCGTCTATATATAGGGGCCCCCCCTTTAGTTATTCCTTACCGAACCACCGAGAGCCGAATCAACCCTTATACCGAATCAATCACTAGCCAAACCAATCTCGTGCCGATCCAGGTACATATCCCTTTGCCGAATGATCTTTTTTACCGAATGAAAATGTGTGTTTGCATAGCCGAATGAACTCGTATACCGGATGAACCTCCAATGCCGAATGGAACTTCAATACCGGATGAACTTCCAATGCCGAATGAAACTACCGAATGGAGCATATGCCGAATGAGAATTCATACTTGAATCTCGAGTGGAATACCAGACCTATATACACTTGCTTGCTTTATATACTTTCTTGTTTACGTTTCTATACTTCTTGTTCTAACACCGTGTTTTTCTTGTGCTGCAGATAAATGTCTCGCAAAGCGGAAACCCGATCGGATAAAAAGAAATCTAAAAGTAGAGGAGAGTCATCCTCCTCCGTGCCCTCAGCCTAACCAAGACCGGTGCCACATGGGCCTGCCCCGAGGTCGTTAGTGGATGGGTACAGTCCCCAGGAACTTCTGGTCTCCCCTCCCGATTGCTTTCCTAGCTCCCTAAAGGAGGAGCAACTTGATGCTATATCCCATTCCTTCGGGATAGACAGGGCTCGCATGTTGTTGCCGGGAGATGGAGTGATGCCGTATAATCCCCCCGAAGGCTACTTTGCTTACAGCATATATCATTGCATGTGTGGTGCTATCCCTCCTATCAATGCCTGGATAGTTAGCTTTACCACATATTTGAAGGTGGCTCCATTCCAGCTCCAACCGAACTCTTATGCCATTCTGGTGAGCCTTTTCGTTATCTTCCAGAGGAGGTACGGGCGCCCTCCTTCTAACCGGGAAATTCAATATTTGTATAACCTGAGAAGCTACAAGAAGGGTTCTTCGTATATTAGTCTAGAAGCGGCCGTGCCCTTCAAACCGGTCTTGGACTTATATTCAAAGTTTACCATGTTCAAGAAAGAATGGTTTTTTATCAAGGACGATTCTGTTTCTTTCCGCCTTTTCACTTCCGGCTGTAAGATGAATTTCATTTATATTTTCCATGTTCTGACTGTAGTGCTTCTTCTGACACGCTTCCATTTCTTGCTAGAGACAGGTGGTATTGCAGTCGTGGAAGATGATTCTTTGGCGCGGATGGCTGCTGAAATAAAGGCCATTCCCGCACGGGACAGGTCGGCTTCGTTTCTGATCAGGAACGCTGCCCTCCTGGAGTACAACTTGATCCAGCCGCACCAGTCCGTGGTTAAGCAGAGGGACACGGCTGAGGAGAAGGCCGCTAAAGCTAAGGAGGGGGCCACGGTGAAGAGTGGCAAGAGGAAACCCTTCGCACAACATCCCGTCGTGGGAGACAAGAAGCTTAAGGAGTCTGAGGGCCCCTCTCCTAGTACTTGCCCGATCATCCCGGAGGAGGAAGGTGTGGAGGAGGGCGAAGGAGGCGATATGGAACGAGAGTCGTAGGGCGGAGGAGATGGAGATGGTCAGGGTGGTAGTGGTGTTGGCGCCTTAACCTCTGGGCAAGACTCTGAACTGGATGAGGCTCTCCGCCAGGCCTTCGGGGAATCGGAGGGAGAATCGGAAGCGGAGAAGGCGAAGGATACTGGCAAGGTCGGGGCTGGTGCCGATCTGTCCCCAAAGGGATCCTCAGCCAGGGTGACTCCGGCAGTGCAAGGTGAACTTTTGTCCTCTGTCGATTCCATTTACGATAGGGACTTAGAAATATTTTATGGTTCACATCCGTCCTGGAATGAGATTCATGACTTATTGCAGTATCCTACTCCTTCGCAGGATTTGTATAATAGATGTGCATTCTCACTTTTTCTTTCTTTTTAACTTAACATGTTTCTTGAATTATGGATCGTCGTATGTTCGTAACACTTGTTTTTTACTCCAGGGGTAGGCCAGGCGGCTAAAACGTCAGACGTTCGACACCGCCTTGAACAATTCAAGTTGATGAGAGCTTCTGATAAGCCGAAGCCTCTTACTGGTCGTCCTGGGGACGTGGTCAGATACTGTCCTCTTCTTGGGGTCATTGAAGAGAGCATTCAGAAAAAGAAGAGGAGTCGTTCCTTACTTGAGCCTTCCCCTGGTCCGCAGCTTCCTGTTCAGCCTCCTCGTGATACCATGGAGGAGAGCACGGAGTTTATCCCCCCTCCACCTCCTTCTAAGAACCCCACTGTTATCCGTATAAGGCGTCCTGACGTGCCTCGCGACCCCTTTGTCGGTCATCCTGATTTAGATCCAAGCTCTCGGGATATTTCATTTGATGAGGCCACGGGTGAGCACCTTCTTCCCCGCAACCCCATGGTACGAGTGTTAGACGAGGCTAAGTCCCTAGATCTTGATCTGCTTACCACTCGTGTAGTTACCATGGGAGACGAAGCCAAAGCTAATATCGATCGGGTGGCTGAAGAGACCAAGAAGTTAATGAAGTATCATGCTCAATTGGTCAAGGCCGGGGAGGAGATTGGGAGTGCTAATATTCGGTTGCGGCTGAAGGTTGCCGATCAGGCCGAACAGCTTGCCGGTCAAGTCGTTCAGATTTCTCAGCACGAGGAAGCCTCCAGGCGGCTGAAAGAGACCATGGAAAAGGCTAGTAGGGCAGAATTACGGAAGATGGAGGCCGCCTGTAAGGAGCGGATCGACATGGCCATTGCGACAGTGGATGAGGTTCGGAATGCGGATCTCGAGCAGGTAGAGGAGTTGTCTGGGAGGCTTGAGGCCGCGGAGATGGCTCAAGTCAAGTTAAAGGAGGAGATGGAGGAGATGAGGAGGTCTCTCCAGGCTGACTGCTTGAGATATTGATCAGAGAGGGATGTCGCTGTCGCCAAGTTGCAGGCTTCCGAGGCCCAGGTGAGGGAGTTTGAGGAGAATGAGGGGATGATGGACAAGATGCTGCAGGACATGTACTTCCGCACTTGGAAGGAGGGCAGCTTGTCTTGGATGGATGACTATCCCCGGGTCATGGCCAAGATATATCTTCGGGCTTTAGAGGAGGCCAGGGTCAATGCGGGTAAGGAAGGTGGAGTGGCTTTTAGTCTGGATGTGGTCACTGCTCAGTTCTCGAAAGAGGAGCAAGCGGCGGTGAAGGAGGGGATGCGGTTGCTTGCTGCGGAGGAAGCGGGTGTGCAACTGGAGGATGAGGATCAAGCGGCGGATGCTGGTGAGTTATTCTTCTCTTTTCCTTTTCTTTCTGGGTTTCCATAACTTGATCGTTTATCGTTTGTTTAATGAATTCCTCTTCTGAATTGGACAGGTGGAACTTCCGATCAACACGCTGGGGGCTCCGACCCTGCGGCCAAGTAGACTTGGGGAGTTGGTAGGATGAGAGCGAAGTGTGGACGCAGCTGGTTACTTGTCCGGATTTGGCCACCTTTTTATTTCCTTTTATCGCTGTTTATGTTAGTCCAAAGCATTGATGTGACTGTAATAATATTATTTGCAAAGAATAACTTTATGTGATTTTATGACATAAGCTGATTTTGTTATGTTTAAATGTTGTTGTCATTTTGATGTGGTGCGTGAGAAGTATGCATATGCCTGTGATTTTAGTTGTGTTTGATGTTAAGCTGTTGCTTGAAATATAATTTCATGTTTTGCAATGTTAGTGTGACGTATGAATAAACTGTAGTTACATATTCATGTACAAGAGAAGAGAGTACCGCCCTTCATGTTTTAGTTGTAGGTGGTAGCGTTGAGCGTCTTGTGTAACTGATCATGGATATAGCTGAGTACCTTGCCACCCAGTACGCAGGCTTAGATTCTCATGAGTGAATGCTCCCTATTTGGTTTCCTGTACTTTAGAGTTTGTTATATAGGATAGGAGAAAAGTATTTAAATGAAATGGAAATATGGGAAAAGTAAAACTTCCATTCACGGAAGGCCGTCGATGTGCTTAAGTTCGTGGCAAACGGGTTTTGTAGTCACTTTCCCTAGCTGTGGGTCTTGGAGACATTTGTCACCCATCTTACGCCTCCGCGGGGAGTTTTCTTTTTTACCACAGCCGCACTTAAGACACATCGGAGCCGAGATCGCGCACGGTAACTACCCGAACCATTATGGTCCGTAATCGTGGGTATTATTCGATTTACCGTGGCCGGCTAGCGTGGGTGCCGTTGGCCGTGAACTACCCCTGGCTGGCCACACCTTATGTTGGGGCTTAAAGTAGGTTCACAGTTGCCGGCGAGCCGAACGCCGTAATGAGCTGCCATCGGCTATAGTCGCCCTTTACGATGACTTATAATCGGCTCATTACAGTTGGCTTTGAGGGCAGTCGCGAGCAATGAGTTAACCCGCAGTAGAGGGATGTTGGAGCAAAAGAGTCTCATTGGCGAGCGCATAGAATCGTAGCGTACCTGTTAGGCCTTGTCCAGATGAGGCCACGGTGCGTCTTGAGTGGAGATGCCATAGGATTTTGTTCAACAGAAAAGGATAAAGCTTAACAAGCAGCCAAGATATAAAGGAACAAGTTAAAAAGAGACAAGATTTTTTAAAGTGGTTCGGCATGAAAATGCCTACATCCACTGATTCTCTTTGTTAATTCACTTCATATGGGCAGTACAAGTTAAGAAAAGTATCGACGGAGGTGTCGGATGTTCCATGCCCTCTGGAACACCTCTCCGTCCACTGTTGACAAAATATAAGCTCCGTTGTGGAGATCTTTATGAATTACATATGGTCCGTCCCAGATGGTGTCCAGTGCCCCGGGGCGCGGAAAGATTCGCCTGAGGACAAGATCTCCTTCTTGTAAGATGTGATGCTTGACTTTGGAGTTGTATAGTGCTGCCACTTTTTGTTTGTGAGCTGTTGCTTTGAGTGCTGCATCGTTTCTCCTTTCCTCAATCAGATCCAAAGACATGAGGAGGAGTTCTTCGTTTTCTTCTGGATTGTAGTGGATCCTACGGTGGGAAGGAACAATAGTCTAAACAAGGAGCATTGCCTTCGATCCGTATGCCTAAGAGAAAGGAGTATGTCCCGTTGATGTAATGAAAGATGTGCGGTAGGCCCAAAGTGCCGTCGGAAGTTCGTCCACCCAAGCGCCTTTTGACTTTTCAAGTTTCTCCTTGATTAGGGTTTTGAGAATTTTGTTGACAGCTTCGACTTGTCCGTTTGCCTGAGGGTAAGCTACTGATGAGAAGCTTTTATGAATTCCATGCTCTTGGCACCAGTCGGCGAATTCTTCGTTGTCAAATTGGAGTCCGTTGTCCGATATGATCTTGAGTGGTACTCCGTACCTGCACAGAATATTTTTGATCAAGAAGTTGATAACTTTTGCTGAAGATATTTTATTTAGGGGTTCCGCTTCCACCCATTTGGTGAAATAATCGACTGCCACTATAGCATATTTGGCTCCGCCTCTGCCCGTTGGCAGTTCGCCAATTAAATCAATTCCCCATACAGCAAAGGGCCAAGGGCTGGTCATTTGAGTAATCTCATTTGTGGGCAGTCGAGGAATCTTGGCAAATTTCTGACATCTGTCGCATCTCTTGACGAAGTCTAAGGCGTCTTTGTTTAGTGTGGGCCAGTAATATCCATATCGGAGTATCTTTTTCGCCAGAGTCTGCCCTCCAGTGTGATCTCCGCAACTTCCTTGATGGATGTTGAATAAGATTTCCTTGGCTTCCCTTCCAGCGACGCATCTGAATAAGGGGCTAGAGAAGCCACGCCGATAGAGGATGCCTTCTTGTATTGTGTAGTGGGGAGCTTTCCTCAAAATTCTCCTGACTTCATCACGTTTGTCTGGTAGTGTGCCGTCCTGCAAATATTTCCGGATGGGTGTCATCCAAGTTCCTTCTTCGATTGCAGTTATCAGATTCACTTGTTCGAAACTTGGGGCTAGCTGCCTTGAGATGGCTAGTGTTCCGGAAATGGTGCTATTCTTCATATTAGCTTGCTTTGCTAGTTCATCGGCCTCTTGGTTATCTTCTCGAGGAATGTGTTTGATTAGATAATGGTCCAATTGATCGAGCAGCAGTTTGGTTTTCTTTAGATATGCTGTGAGTCGTTCTCCTCGTGTCTGGAATTCTCCTAGTACTTGGTTTACGATAAGTTGAGAATCACTATGAAGACATAAAGAATTGACTCCAATTTCTAAGGCAAGTTCCAATCCCGCTATTACTGCCTCATACTCTGCATCGTTGTTAGTGGCCGCGAATTCCAACCTTAATGCATAGTACAGCTTTCTTCCCCTGGGGGTGATTATTACAATACCTGCCCCCGAGCCTTGTTCGTTCGATGCTCCATCTACAAAGAGGTTCCACTTGATGTTTTTTGCTATTTCAAACTGATCCTTGCCTTCGTTGGTGGTGAATTCGGCAATGAAATCGGCCATGGCTTGCCCCTTGATAGCGTTGCGAGGATGGTAGGTGACGTCATACTGACTTAGTTCAATGCACCATTTAAGGAGTCGTCCAGAAGTGTCGGGACGATGGAGCACCTGTCTTAGTGGTTGATCGGTTAGAATTCTGATGGAGTGAGATTGGAAGTAGTGTCGCAGTTTTCGTGACGCGATCAATAAACAATATGCCAATTTCTCAAGTTTAGGATATCTGGCCTCTGCCCCTGTAAATCTCTTACTTATGAAGTATACCGGGCGTTGTGTGCGGTCCTCTTCTCTTACCAGGGCAGTGCTTAGAGCATGAGATGATACAGCGAGGTATAGGTATAGCTCTTCGCCTTCGTTTGGAGTTGAGAATACTGGTGGTCTCTGAAGGTGTTCGATCAGGTTAAGGAAGGCTTTTAAGAATTCATCGGTCCACTCGAACCTTCCTTTGTCTTTCTTGAGAGCTTCGAAGAAAGGGACGCACTTGTCAGTTGCTTTGGAAATGAATCTGCTTAGGGCGGCCACCTTTCCGTTTAGGCTCTGCATTTCTTTTCGAGTGGAAGGTATCCTTATTTCTTTTAGAGCCCGGATTTGTTCAGGGTTTGCTTCAATTCCTCTGGCATGGACGATGAATCCTAAGAATTTTCCCGATGACACTCCGAAGGAGCACTTTAGAGGATTCGGCTTCATTCCATATCGACGAAGTACCTGAAACATCTCGCCCAGGTGGCTTACATGATCGTCGGCTCTCCTGGACTTTACCAACATGTCATCCACATATACTTCCATAGTTCGTCCTATTAATTCCGCGAACATCTTGTTGATGAGGCGCTGATAGGTAGCTCCGACATTTTTGAGCCCAAAAGGCATGACTTTGTAACAATATAATCCCCGGTCAGTGATGAAGCTAGTGTGGTCTTGATCGGGAGCGTGCATGGGAATCTGGTTGTATCCGGAGTATGCATCCATAAAAGATAAGAGTTCGTGCCCGGCAGTGCTGTCCACAAGTTGATCGATTCGGGGGAGCGGGAAGCAGTCTTTCGGGCAAGCGTCATTTAAGTTGGAGAAATCAATGCATGTTCGCCACTTCCCATTAGCTTTCTTTACTAGTACCGGGTTAGCGATCCATTCTGGGTAGATGGCTTCTCGTATGAAGTCATTAGCAAGTAGGTTCTTTACTTCCTCATCGAGGGCAGCTGATCGTTCTGCTCCCATGCTTCTCTTTTTCTGCTTTATCGGTACCCTGGTGGGATCGATGTTCAGCATGTGGCATGCTATGTCTGGGGAGATTCCTGTCATATCGGCATGTGTCCACGCAAATACATCTAAGTTGTGGCGGAGAAAGTCAATGAGTCGATCCTTCAATTCTGTTTTTAGCTGAGATCCTATTTTTAATAGTCTACTTGAATCATGTTTGTCTACAGATACGAATTCCATGGCCTCTGCAGGCTCAGCGGTAGCCTCCTCCTCCTTATCCCTAGGGTCTAGTTCATTGAAAGGATCGCTGGTGTATCGAAGAGGAGGGGCTTTCTTTAGTTGCTATGCTTCCAAGCTTTTCATGCAGAGAGTAGTCTCTGCATCTTTCCATTTATTCTTTCTACGGTTATTGCGAAGTTCAGTTACATAGCAATCTCGGGCGGCGTCTTGATCTCCTTCAACTTCTCCTATTCCGTTATCTGTTGGGAATTTCATCTTTAGGCACCACGGGGCTAGGACAATTTGGAAGTCAGATAAGGCTGGTCTTCCCAAGAAGGCGTTGTAGGCCGAGTGGTTTTCTATTAGTACGAACGTTTGTTTTCGCACAACGGAGCGGGGATGACTTCCTATTTCGACGAAGAGGTCAGGTTGCCCGAGGGGCATTTTCGCATCTCCAGTGAAACCGTGCAGGGGTTTGTTGCAGGGAGACACATCCTTCATTGACAGCTTCATTTTGTTGAAAGCATGCTTGAATAGCATATTTACGGAGCTTCCTGTGTCTATTAGAATTCGAAAAACTTTAGCTGGACCGAACCAGGCAGAGATGACCATGGGATCCATATGCGGATACTGTCTTCCTTCTAAATCGTCACTCTCTTTCCGTTTGGGGTGGCGTTCTTCCATAATGGAGTTAACATAGCCTTCAGCATTTCTAAGTGACTTGCCGTATCTTTCCATCTCTGCCCAGCTTCTGTCGGCGATGTGTGGTCCTCCTGAGATGGTATGGACCACTATCTTCTCTTGACTAGAGCCACTGGTGTTGCGATTCCCTCCGCTTACTTCTGGGAGGGGTCGCTTTGAGTTCTCATTGGCAGGAGTTGGAGTTCTGTTCTAACCTTTCACATAGCGTTCCAGCCTTCTTCTTCTGATGTGTTCTTCGATCAAGTCCCGGAGATGGTGGCATTCATTGGTGTCATGTCCATGGGATTCGTGGAAGCGGCAGAACTTTCCAGACTTGAGTGCGTTATCAGATTCTTTCTTGTGCGGGGGGTGCTTGTATCCGAGTTCGCCCTAAGTGGCTAGAAAGATGTTTTCGATTGTTTCATTCAAAGGAGTGTAGGAGTCAAATCTTGGTCCTGGTCGATATTGGCGTTTTTCAACCTTCCTGCCCCTAGCATTGTCTCTAGATTCATTTCTTCGAGTGTCCTTAGCTGCAGCGGGAACCTTGTCCGAAGTTGTCTTACCTTGTTGCCCTGACTGCCTCTCAGTGGCGGCGTCTTCAAGTCTCATATACTTTCCAGCTTCATGGAAGAAATCAGGTAAAGTAGCTGGTTTTTCCTTAGTTAGTCTTCTAGCGAACTTGGTATCTGGGTGTACACCACTACAGAGGGCCATTAGGGTGAGCTTCTCATCGGCATCTTGGACTACGGCCGCTGCGGCGTTGAACCGGGTTAGATATTGTTGCAGTGTCTCTCCGGATTTCTGTTTGACATTGGATAGAGAATAAGCATCCTTGGGTTGTTCTACATGGATGCGGAACTGGCTAATGAACCTTTCTTCCAACATCTCCCATGAGCTGATAGATCCTTGGGGTAGATGGCAGAACCAGGAGATAGCTAGATCTGCTAGGAATAGCGGAAAGCATTTACACAGCACCCCTTCTGTTGCTCCGCTCATGAGCATATGCTGGGTGTATCTCTGTAAGTGTACGATGGGGTCGGAAGTTCCCTTGTAAGGTTCCATGGTTGGCATTTTCCATTCCTTGGGGGTGATGGCGGTTTCGATATTACGGGTGAAGGGGCTGGTGACCCTAGCGCCTATTCCTCGGTCCCTTTGCTCCCGTTGGACGCATTCTCTGAATAATCGTGCCATTCTTTCATTAGAATTTGGAGCGGACAGAAATGAACTTGGTTCTTCCCTGCGGGATCGATCTCGTCCAGATGACCTATAGGGATGGTATAGTCTATCACTTCTGACGTTATCCAGTGGTTGCCTCTGGCTGCTCGGATGCATGCTAGGACCAGCTACAGTTGCCCCCTGCCTTGATCTTCCCCTGTGGGGTTCTGTTTCGAGCATTTCCATGGGGTCAACTTCGGGCTGGGTTCTAGCTCGGCCCCGTTCAGTGGGGTTTCTATGATTAGGTGGCATGACTGGCTCAGCTACATCCGACCCTCGCCTGGCGCCTCCCCCACTGGGTTCGGTTCCAAGCGCTTCCTCGAGTCGGACTTCGGGCTGAGTCCGGGCGCGGCCCCTATCATTGTTGTTCCTGTTGATGGCTTCCTCGAAGAAGGAAGACCTTTGCTGTCTCCGAGATCCTCCAGATTGAGATTCACCCCATGACTCGGTGTTGCGGTTGGATTCTTCGACATCCCTCAAGCGTGACATGAGTTGGTTCACCAAAGCTTCTTGTTGGGATGTGAAGCGGTTAGTCACTTCCACCACAACTCTGTCTAGGTCTGCTCTAGTGATTACTGCCGGTTGTTCCGCGGTTGGGGCTGTTGGAATCGCCTGATCTACATGCGGCACTACTGCTGTAGTGGGATGGTTCTCTTGATCTGGATCTACTGGATTTGGAGCGCTGCTAGTTGCAACGTTCTTTCCTTTGTTGGCGTCTTTTCTTGGCCTGGAAGTCATGTTTCCTAGACAATGAAGGGTGCTATTGGAAAAGAAGTTTGAATGAGGGAAGCTGAAGCTTCGAGTTCGAAGTTCTCAGTGAAAGCACCAAAAATGTTTTCGCAAAAAATGGGCAAACACCTCCAAGTCGTGCGATTCAGTTGATTTTATGTGATTCTTAATGATTTAGATGAGTTATGTAAATATGAAGAAAGCAGGGGCTGAAATGTAAAAGACACACAGATTTATAGCGGTTCGGCCAGAACGTGCCTACGTCCACTTTATACGTTATTATCTTCTTTCTTTCAGATTACAAGTACAATGCTTTGTGTACAAGTATATGAAAGTAGTTTGAAAGTCCTTCCGTGCTTGAGCTCTCAAACTTGTCTGCCATTGTTGTACCCCTGCCCCTCTATTTATAGAGTGAGGTAGGGGGCAGGGGTCTTGGATGTATATAGCTGCTGGTGGGCCTGGGCTGAAGCAATCTGGCCTGGCAGCGTTCTGGTTCGGCGAAGCCTTGGTTCGCCCGTTCTTGGAGTGTAGTGGACCGGTGGTAGAGGCCGGTCCGGTGATGGGTGATGTCTTGGTCCGGTTGCGGCCTTGGTCCGGTGGAAAAGGATGGTCCGGTATTAGTAGGGAGAGATGTTGGTTCGGCATATGGTGGAGTAAGTTGGTCCGGTGGTGGTTTGGGCCGGTGGTGAAGTGCTGACCGGATGAAGCTCGACCGGATGAACTTGTGCCTGTATTGCCGAACGAACATCTACTTGGAATACCGAATGGACTCATGCTTGTATGGAGCCTTGTGTTCACCAAATGAAGAGGAGGTTGCGAACCCGGTTGAAATGACACTTCTGGGTCTCGAGATCTCCTGGGTGAGAATTAGCCCAACAAATGGATTGTATAATGCCCAAAAAAGACTATCCGAATCTCAATCGGGTCTCGGAAGTTTTTTACACTTCGTTTTTTCGACACGTGGATTTTTAATGTAAAACTGGATTACCGTGGCTGGTCTTCGATTTACCATCGCTGGAGAGTGATGCACCATGGTACAGTTCCGTTTCAAATCCATGCACGCATTTCAAAAAGTCGTACGACACTGTTTCACCATTTCGGACGGATGTTGCACCTTGCACCGTGGATGTTGCACCCTGTAGATATCGATTATTCGGACGGCCATAACTTCTGGCTCGTTTAGAGTTATAGGAGCCATAACCTGTCAAAACGAAGGATCCATGAGGTCTACGGCTCTAACAGCTTTCAGCCGTCAATGGATTGTTTAATGCCCAAAAAAGACTATCCGAATCTCAATCGGGTCTAGGAAGTTTTTTACCCTTCGTTTTTTCGACACGTGGATTTTTACGTTAAAAGGGGATTACCGTGGTAGGTCTTCGATTTACCATCGTTGGAGAGTTGTGCACCATGGTACCTTTCCGTTTCCAATCCATGCACGCATTTCAAAAAGTCGTACGACACTGTTTCGCCATTTCGGACGAATGTTGCACCTTGCCCCGTGGATGTTGCACCATGTAGATATCGATTATACGGACGGCCATAACTTCTGGCTCGTCTAGAGTTAAGGGAGCCACAACAGTCAAAACGAAGCCCTCAGTGAGTTCTACGGCTCTGAACGCTTTCTGCCGTCAATGGATTGTATAATGCCCAAAAAAGAATATCCGAATCTCAATCGGGTCTTGGAAGTTTTTTACCCTTCTTTTTTTCGACACGTGGATTTTTACGGTAAAACTGGATTACCGTGGCTGGTCTTCGATTTACCATCACTGGAGAGTGGTGTACCATGGTACCGTTCCGTTTCAAATCCATGCACGCATTTCAAAAAGTCGTACGACACTGTTTCACCATTTCGGACGGATGTTGCACCTTGCACCGTGGATGTTGCACCCTGTAGATATCGATTATTCGGACGACCATAACTTCTGGCTCGTTTAGAGTTACGGGAGCCATAACTAGTCAAAACGAAGGCCTCAGTGAGTTCTACGGCTCTGACAGCTTTCAGCCGTCAATGGATTGTATAATGCCAAAAAAAGACTATCCGAATCTCAATCGGGTCTCGGAAGTTTTTTACCCTTTGTTTTTTCGACACGTGGATTTTTATGGTAAAACGGGATTACCGTGGCTGGTCTTCGATTTACCATCGCTGGAGAGTGGTGCACCGTGGTACCGTTCCGTTTCAAATCCATGCTCGCATTTCAAAAAGTCGTACGACAATGTTTCGCCATTTCGTACGGATGTTGCACCTTGCACCGTGGATGTTGCACCCTGTAGATATCGATTATTCGGACGGCCATAAATTCTGGCTCGTTTATAGTTACGGGAGCCATAACCTCTCAAAACGAAGGCCTCAGTGAGTTATACGGCTCTGACAGTTTTCAGCCGTCAATGGATTGTTTAATGCCCATAAAAGACTATCCGAATCTCAATCGGTTCTAGGAAGTTTTTTACCCTTCGTTTTTTCGACACGTGGATTTTTACGGTAAAACGGGTTTACCGAGGCTGGTCTTCGATTTACCATTGTTGGAGAGTGGTGCACCATGGTACCGTTCCATTTCAAATCCATGCACGCATTTCAAAAAGTCGTACGACACTGTTTCGCCATTTCGGACGGATGTTGCACCTTGCACCGTGGAAGTTGCACCTTGTAGATATCGATTAGTCGGACGGCCATAATTTCTGGCTCGTTTTGAGTTACGGAAGCCATAACCAGTCAAAACGAAGGCCTCAGTGAGTTCTATGGCACTGACGGCTTTCAGCCGTCAATGGATTGTATAATGCCCAAAAAAGACTATCCGAATCTCAATCGGGTCTCGGAAGTTTTTTACCCTTCGTTTTTTCAACACGTGGATTTTTAATGTAAAATGGGGTTACCGTGGCTAGCCTTCGATTTACCATCGCTGGAGAGAGTTGCACCATGGTAACGTTCCATTTCAAATCCATGCACGCATTTCCAAAAGTCGTACGACACTGTTTCGCCATTTCGGACGGACGTTGCACCTTGCAACGTGGATGTTGCACCCTGTGGATATCGATTATTCGAACGGCCATAACTTCTGGCTCGTTTAGAGTTACAGGAGCCATAACCTGTCAAAACGAAGGATTCATGGGTTCTACAGCTCTGATAGCTTTCAGCCGTCAATGGATTGTTTAATGCCCAAAAAAGACTATGCGAATCTCAATCTGGTCTAGGAAGTTTTTTGACCTTCGTTTTTTCGGCACGTGGATTTTTACGTTAAAACGGGATTACCGTGGCTGGACTTCGATTTACCATCGCTGGAGAGTGGTGGACCATGGTAACGTTCCGTTTCAAATCCATGCACGCATTTCAAAAAGTCGTACAACAATGTTTTGCCATTTCGGACGGATGTTGCACCTTGCACCGTGGATGTTGCACCATGTAGATATCGATTATTCGGACGGGCATAACTTCTTGCTCATTTAGAGTTAAGGGAGCCATAACCAGTCAAAACGAAGCCCTCGGTGAGTTCTACGGCTCTGACCGCTTTCAGCCCTCAATGGATTGTATAATGCCCAAAAAAGACTATCCGAATCTCAATCGGGTCTCGGAAGTTTTTTACCCTTCGTTTTTTCGACACGTGGATTTTTACGGTAAAACGGGATTACCGTGGCTGGTCTTCGATTTACCACCGCTGAAGAGTGGTTCACCACGGTACCGTTCCATTTCAAATCCATGCTCGCATTTCAAATAGTCGTACGACAACGTTTCACCATTTCGTACGGATGTTGCACCTTGCACCGTGGATGTTGCACCCTGTAAATATCGATTATTCGGACGGCCATAACTTCTGGCTCGTTTATAGTTACGGGAGCCACAACATGTCAAAATGAAGGACTTAGTGAGTTCTACGGCTCTAACAGTTTTTAGCCGTCAATGGATTGTTTAATGCCCAAAAAAGACTATCTGAATCTCAATCGGTTCTAAGAAGTTTTTTACCCTTCGTTTTTTCGACAAGTGGATTTTTACGGTAAAACGGGTTTACCGAGGCTGGTCTTCGATTACCATCGCTGGATAGTGGTACACCATGGTACCGTTCCGTTTCAAATCCATGCACGCATTTCAAAAAGTCGTACGACATTGTTTTGCCATTTCGGACGGATGTTGTACCTTGCACCGTGGAAGTTGCACCTTGTAGATATCGATTATTCGGACGGCCATAATTTCTGCCTCGTTTAGAGTTACGGGAGCCATAACCAGTCAAAACGAAGGCATCAGTGAGTTCTATGGATCCGACAGCTTTTAGCCGTCAATGGATTGTATAATGCCCAAAAAAGACTATCCGAATCTCAATCGGGTCTCGGATGTTTTTTACCCTTCGTTTTTTCGACATGTGGATTTTAAATGTAAAACGGGATTACCGTCGCTGGTCTTCGATTTACCATCGCTGGAGAGTGTCGCACCATGGTACCGTTCCATTTCAAATCCATGCACGCATTTCAAAAAGTCGTATGACACTGTTTCGCCATTTCGGACGGATGTTGCACCTTGCACCGTGGAAGTTGCACCTTGTAGATATCGATTATTCGGACGGCCATAATTTCTGGCTCGTTTAGAGTTACGGGAGCGATAACCAGTCAAAACGAAGTCCTCGGTGAGTTCTACGGCTCTGACATCTTTCAGCCGTCAATGGACTGTATAATGCCCAAAAAATACTAACCGAATCTCAATCGGGTCTCGGAAGTTTTTTACCCTTCGTTTTTTCGACACGTGAATTTTTAATGTAAAACGGGATTACCGTGGCTGGTCTTTGATTTACCACCGCTGGAGAGTGTTGCACCATGGTACAGTTCCGTTTCAAATCCATGCACGCATTTCAAAAAGTCGTACGACACTGTTTCGCCATTTCGGACGGATGTTGCACCTTGCACGGCGGATGTTGCACCCTGTAGATATCAATTATTCGATCGGCCGTAACTTCTGGCTCGTTTAGAGTTACAGGAGCCATTACCAGTCAAAACGAAGGCCTCAGCGAGTTCTACGGCTATGAAAGCTTTCAGCTGTCAATGGATTGGTTAATTCCCAAAAAATACGATCCGAGTCTCATTCGGGTCTAGGAAGTTTTTTACCCTTCGTTTTTTCGACACGTGGATTTTTACGGTAAAACGAGATTACCATGGATGGTCTTCGATTTACCATCGCTGGAGAGTGGTGCAACATGGTACCGTTCCGTTTCAAATCCATGCACGCATTTCAAAAAGTCGTACGACACTGTTCGCCATTTCGGACGGATGTTGCACCTTGCGCCGTGGATGTTGCACCTTGTAGATATCGATTATTCGGACGGCCGTAACTTCTGGCTCGTTTAGAGTTACGGGAGCCATAACCAGTCAAAACGAGGGCCTCAGTGAGTTCTACGGCTATGATAGCTTTCAGCCGCCAATGGATTGTTTAATGCGCAAAAAAGACTATCCGAGTCTCAATCGGGTCTAGGAAGTTTTTTACCCTCCGTTTTTTCGACACGTGGATTTTTACGGTAAAACTGGATTACCGTGCCTGGTCTTCGATTTACCATCGCTGCAGAGTGGTGGACCATGGTACCGTTCCTTTTCAAATCCATGCATGCATTTCAAAAAGTCGTACGACACTGTTTCGCCATTTCGGACGGATGTTGCACCTTGCACCGTGGATGTTGCACCCGGTAGATATTGATTATTCGGACGGCCATAACTTCTGGCTCGTTTAGAGTTACGGGAGCCATAACCAGTCAAAATGAAGGCCTCAGTGAGTTCTACGGCTATGACAGCTTTCAGCCGTCAATGGATTGTTTAATGCCTAAAAAAGACGATCCGAGTCTCAATCGGGTCTAGGAAGTTTATTACCCTTAGTTTTTTCGACACGTGGATTTTCACGGTAAAAGGGGATTACCGTGGCTGGTCTTCGATTTACCATCGCTGGAGAGTGGTGCACCATGGTACCGTTCCGTTTCAAATCCATGCATGCATTTCAAAAAGTCGTACGACACTGTTCGCCATTTCGGACGAATGTTGCACCTTGCACCGTGGATGTTGCACCCTATAGATATCGATTATTCGGACGGCCGTAACTTCTGGCTCATTTAGAGTTACGGGAGCTATAACCTGTCGAAACGATGGCTACGGTGAGTTCTACGGCTATGACCGCTTTCAGCCGTCAATGGATTGTTTAATGCCCAAAAAAAAAGGATCCGAGTCTCAATCGGGTCTAGGAAGTTTATTACCCTTAGTTTTTCGACACGTGGATTTTTACGGTAAAACGGGATTACTGCGACTGGTCTTCGATTTAGCATCGCTGGAGAGTGGTGCACCATGGTATCGTTCCATTTCAAATCCATGCACACATTTCATAAAGTCGTACGACACTGTTTCGCCATTTCGGTCGGATGTTGCACCTTGCACCGCGGATGTTGCACCCTGTAGATATCGACTATTCGAACGGCCATAACTTCTGGCTCGTTTAGAGTTACGGGGGCCATAATCAGTCAAAACGAAGGCCTCAGTGAGTTCTACGGCTATGACAGCTTTCAGCCGTCAATGGATTGTTTAATGCCCAAAAAAGACGATCCTAGTCTCAATCAGGTCTAGGAAGTTTATTACCCTTAGTTTTTTCGACACGTGGATTTTTACGGTAAAACTGGGTTACCGTGGCTGGTCTTCGATTTACCATCGCTGGAGAGTGGTGGACCATGGTACCGTTCCGTTTCAAATCCATGCACGCATTTCAAAAAGTCGCACGACACTGTTTCGCCATTTCGAACGGATGTTGCACCTTGCACCGTGGATGTTGCACCCTGTAGATATCGATTATTCGGACGGCCATAACTTCTGGCTCATTTAGAGTTACGAGAGCCATAACCAGTCAAAACGAAGGCCTCAGTGAGTTCTACGGCTATGATAGCTTTCAACCGTCAATGGATTGTTTAATTCCCAAAAAAGACGATTCGAGTCTCAATCGGGTCTAGGAAGTTTATTACCCTTAATTTTTTCGACACGTGGATTTTTACGTTAAAACGGGATTACCGTGGCTGGTCTTCGATTTACCATCGCTGGAGAGTGGTGGACCATGGTACCGTTTCAGACGGATGTTGACCTTGCACCGTGGATGTTGCACCCTGTAGATATCGATTATTCGAACGGCCGTAACTTCTGGCTCGTTTAGAGTTACGGGAGCCATAACCAGTCAAAACGAAGGCCTCAGTGAGTTCTACGGCTATGACTGCTTTCAGCCGTCATTGTATTGTTGAATGCCCATAAAAGACTATCCGAGTCTCAATCGGGTCTAGGAAGTTTTTTACCCTTCGTTTTTTCGACACGTGGATTTTTACGGTAAAACGAGATTACCGTGGATGGTCTTCGATTTACCATCGCTGGAGAGTGGTGCACCATGGTACTGTTCCATTTCAAATCCATGCACGCATTTCAAAAAGTCGTACGACACTGTTTCTCCATTTCGGACGGATGTTGCACCTTGCACCGCGGATGTTGCACCCTGTAGATATCGATTATTCGGACGGACATAACTTCTGGCTCGTTTAGAGTTACGGGAGCCATAACCAGTCAAAACGAAGGCCTCAGTGAGTTCTACAGCTACGACAGCTTTCAGCCGTCAATCGATTGTTGAATGCCCAAAAAAGACTATCCTAGTCTTAATCGGGTCTAGGAAGTTTTTTACCCTTCGTTTTTTCGACACGTGGATTTTTACGGTAAAATGGGATTACCGTGGATGGTCTTCGATTTACCTTCGCTGGAGAGTGGTGCACCATGGTACCGTTCCGTTTCAAATCCATGCACGCATTTCAAATAGTCGTACGACACTGTTTGCCATTTCGGACGGATGTTGCACCTTGCACCGTGGATGTTGCACCCTATAGATATCGATTATTCGGAGGGCCGTAACTTGTGGCTCGTTTAGAGTAACGGGAGCCATAACCAGTCAAAACAAAGGCCTAAGTGAGTTCTACGGCTATGGCAGCTTTCAGCCGTCATTGTATTGTTGAATGCCCAAAAAAGACTATCCGAGTCTCAATCGGGTCTAGGAGGTTTTTTACCCTTCGTTTTTTCGACACGTGGAATTTAAGGGTAAAACAGGATTACCGTGGATGGTCTTCGATTTACCATCGCTGGAGAGTGGTGCACCATGGTACCGTTCCATTTCAAATCCATGCACGCTTTTCAAAAAATCGTGCGACACTGTTCGCCATTTCGGACGGATGTTGCACCTTGCACCGTGGATGTTGCACCCTGTAGATATCGATTATTCGGACGGCCATAACTTCTGGCTCGTTTAGAGTTACTGGAGCCATATCCAGTCAAAACGAAGGCCTTAGTGAGTTTTACGGCTATGACAGCTTTCAGCCGTCAATGGATTGTTTAATGCCCAAAAAAGACTATCCGAGTCTCAATCGGGTCTAGGAAGTTTTTTACCCTTCGTTTTTTCGACACGTGGATTTTTACGGTAAAACGGGATTACCATGGCTGGTCTTCGATTTACCATCGCTGGAGGGTGGTGGACAATGGTACACATCCGTTTCAAATCCATGCATGCATTTCAAAAAGTCGTACGACACTGTTTCGACATTTCGGACGGATGAGGCACCTTGCACCGTGGATGTTGCACCCTGCAGATATCGATTATTCGGACGGCCATAACTTCTGGCTCGTTTAGAGTTACGAGAGCCATAACCAGTCAAAACGAAGGCCTCAGTGAGTTCTACGGCTATGACAAATTTCAGCCGTCATTGTATTGTTGAATGCCCAAAAAAGGCTATCCGAGTCTCAATCGGGTCTTGGAAGTTTTTTACCCTTCGTTTTTTCGACACGTGGATTTTTACGGTAAAATGGGATTACCGCGGCTAGTCTTCGATTTACCATCGCTGGAGAGTGGTGCACCATGGTACTGTTCCATTTCAAATCCATGCACGCATTTCAAAAAGTCGTACGACACTGTTCGCCATTTCGGACGGATGTTGCACCTTGCACCGTCGATGTTGCACCCTGTAGATATCGATTATTCGGACGACCATAACTTCTGGCTCGTTTAGAGCTACGGGAGCCATAACCAGTCAAAACGAAGGCCTCAGTGAGTTCTACGGCTACGACAGCTTTCAGCCGTCAATGGATTGTTAAATGCCCAAAAAAGACTATCCGAGCCTCAATCAGGTCTAGGAAGTTTTTTACCATTTGTTTTTTCGACACGTGGATTTTTACGGTAAAACGGGATTACCGTGGATGGTCTTCGATTTACCATCGCTGGAGAGTGGTGCACCATGGTATCGTTCCATTTCAAATTCATGCACGCATTTTAAAAAGTCGTACGACACTGTTCGCCATTTCGGGCAGATGTTGCAACTTGCACCGTGGATGTTGCACCCTGTAGATATCGATTATTCGGACGGCCGTAACTTTTGGCTCGTTTAGAGTTATGGGAGCCATAACTAGTCAAAACGAAGGCCTCAGTGAGTTCTACTGCTATGACAGCTTTCAGCCGTCAATGGATTGTTGAATGCCCAAAAAAGAAGATCCGAGTCTCAATCGGGTCTATGAAGTTTATTACCCTTAGTTTTTTCGACACGTGGATTTTTACGGTAAAACGGGATTACTGCGGCTAGTCTTCGATTTACCATCGCTGGAGAGTGGTGCACCATGGTACCGTTCCGTTTCAAATCCATGCACGCATTTCATAAAGTCGTACGACACTGTTTCGCCATTTCGGACGGATGTTGCACCTTGCACCGTGGATGTTGCACCCTGTAGATATCGATTATTCGGACGGCCATAACTTCTGGCTCGTTTAGAATTACGGGATCCATAACCAGTCAAAACGAAGGCCTCGGTGAGTTCTACGGCTATGAAAGCTTTCAGCCGTCATTGTATTGTTGAATGCCCAAAAAAGACTATCCGAGTCTCAATCGGGTCTATGAAGTTTTTTACCCTTGGTTTTTTCGACACATGGATTTTTACGGTAAAACGGGATCACCATGGATGGTCTTCGGTTTACCATCGCTAGAGAGTGGTGCACCATGGTACCATTCCGTTTCAAATCGATGCACGCATTTCCAAAAGTCAAACGACACTGTTCGCCATTTCGGACGGATGTTGCACCTTGCACCGTGGATGTTGCACCATGTAGATATCGATTATTCGGACGGTCATAACTTCTGGCTCGTTTAGAGTTACGGGAGCCATAACCAGTCAAAACGAAGGCCTCAGTGAGTTCTATGGCTATGACAGCTTTGAGCCGTCAATGGATTGTTTGATGCCCAAAAAAGACGATCCGAGTCTCAATCGGGTCTAGGAAGTTTATTACCCTTAGTTTTTTCGACACGTGGATTTTTACGGTAAAACGGGATTACTGCGGCTGGTCTTCGATTTTCCATCGCTGGAGAGTGGTGCACCATGGTACCGTTCCGTTTCAAATCCATGCGCGCATTTCATAAAGTCGTACGACACTGTTCGCCATTTCGGACGGATGTTGCACCTTGCACCGCAGATGTTGCACCCTGTAGATATCGATTATTCGGACGGCCATAACTTCTGGCTCGTTTAGAGTTACGGGAGCCATAACCAGTCAAAACGAAGGCCTCAGTGAGTTCTACGGCTGTGACAGCTTTCAGCTATCCACGGATTGTTTAATTCCCAAAAAAGACGATCCGAGTCTCAATCGGGTCTAGGAAGTTTTTTACCCTTCGTTTTTTCGACTCGTGGATTTTTACGGTAAAATGGGATTACCATGGATGGTCTTCGATTTACCATCGCTGGAGAGTGGTGCACCATGGTACCGTTCCTTTTGAAATCCATGCACGAATTTCAAAAAGTCGTGCGACACTGTTCGCCATTTCGGACGGATGTTGCACCTTGCACCGTGGATGTTGCACCCTGTAGATATCGATTATTCGGACGGCCATAACTTCTGGCACGTTTAGAGTTACGGGAGCCATAACCAGTCAAAACGAAGGCCTTAGTGAGTTCTACGGCTATGACAGCTTTCAGCCGTCAATGGATTGTTTAATGCCCAAAAAAGACTATCCGAGTCTCAATCGGGTCTAGGAAGTTTTTTACACTTCGTTTTTTCGACACGTGGATTTTTACGTTAAAACGGGATTACCGTGGCTGGCCTTCGATTTACCATTGCTGGAGAATGGTGGACCAGGGTACCGTTCCGTTTCAAATCCATGCACGCATTTCAAAAAGTCGTACGACACTGTTTCGCCATTTCGGACGGATGTTGCACCTTGCACCGTGGATGTTGCACCTTTAGATATCGATTATTCGGACGGCCATAACTTCTTGCTTGTTTACAGTTACGGGAGCCACAACCAGTCAAAACGAAGGCCTCAGTGAGTTCTACGGCTATGACGGCTTTTAGCCGTCATTGTATTGTTAAATGCCCGAAAAAGACTATCTGAGTCTCAATCGGGTCTAGGAAGTTTTTTACCCTTCATTTTTTCGACACGTGGATTTTTACGGTAAAACGGGATCACCGTGGATGGTCTTCGGTTTACCATTGCTGGAGAGTGGTGCACCATGGTACCATTCCGTTTCAAATCGATGCATGCATTTCAAAAAGTCATACGACACTGTTCGCCATTTCGGACGGATGTTGCACCTTGCACCGTGGATGTTGCACCATGTAGATATCGATTATTCGGACGGTCGTAACTTCTGGCTCGTTTAGAGTTACGGGAGCCATAACCAGTCAAAACGAAGGCCTCAGTGAGTTCTATGGCTATGACAGCTTTCATCCGTCAATGGATTGTTTAATGCCCAAAAAAGACGATCCGAGTCTCAATCGGGTCTAGGAAGTTTATTACCCCTAGTTTTTTCGACACGTGGATTTTTACGGTAAAACGGGATTACTGCGGCTGGTCTTCGATTTACCATCGCTGGAGAGTGGTGCACCATGGTACCGTTCCGTTTCAAATCCATGCGCGCATTTCATAAAGTCGTACGACACTGTTTCGCCATTTCGGACGGATGTTGCACCTTGCACCGCAGATGTTGCACCCTGTAGATATCGATTATTCGGACTGCCATAACTTCTGGCTCGTTTAGAGTTACGGGAGCCATAACCAGTCAAAACGAAGGCCTCAGTGAGTTCTACGGCTGTGACCGCATTTAGCCATCCACGGATTGTTTAATGCCCAAAAAAGACGATCCGAGTCTCAATCGGGTCTAGGAAGTTTTTTACCCTTCGTTTTCTCGACACGTGGATTTTTACGGTAAAACGGGATTACCGTGGATGGTCTTCGATTTACCATCGCTGGAGAGTGGTGCACCATGGTACCGTTCCGTTTGAAATCCATGCACGCATTTCAAAAAGTTGTACGACACTGTTCGCCATTTCGGACGGATTTTGCTCCTTGCACCGTGGATGTTGCACCCTGTAGATATCGATTATTCGGACGGCCATAACTTCTGGCTCGTTTAGAGTTACGGGAGCCATAACCAGTCAAAACGAAGGCCTCAGTGAGTTCTACGGCTATGATAGCTTTCAGTCGTCAACGGATTGTTCAATGCCCAAAAAAGACTATCTGAGCCTCAATCGGGTCTAGGAAGTTTTTTACCCTTCGTTTTTTCGACACGTGGATTTTTACGGTAAAACGGGATTACCGTGGATGGTCTTTGATTTACCATCGCTGGAGAGTGGTGCACCATGGTACCGTTCCGTTTCAAATCCATGCACGCATTTCAAAAAGTCGTGCGACACTGTTCGCCATTTCGGACGGATGTTGCACCTTGCACCGTGGATGTTGCCTGTAGATATCGATTATTCGGACGGCCATAACTTCTGGCACGTTTAGAGTTACAGGAGCCATAACCAGTCAAAACGAAGACCTTAGTGAGTTCTACGGCCATGACAGCTTTCAGCCGTCAATGGATTGTTTAATGCCCAAAAAAGACTATCCGAGTCTCAATCGGGTCTAGGAAGTTTTTTACACTTAGTTTTTTCGACACGTGGATTTTTACGGCAAAACGGGATTACCGTGGCTGGACTTCGATTTAACATTGCTGGAGAATGGTGGACCATGGTACCGTTCCGTTTCAAATCCATGCACGCATTTCAAAAAGTCGTACGACACTGTTTCGCCATTTCGGACGGATGTTGCACCTTGCACCGTGGATGTTGCACCCTGTAGATATCGATTATTCGGACGGCCATAACTTCTTGCTCGTTTACAGTTACGGGAGCCATAACCAGTCAAAACGAAGGCCTCAGTGAGTTCTACGGCTATGACAGCTTTCAGCCGTCATTGTATTGTTAAATGCCCGAAAAAGACTATCCGAGTCTCAATCGGGTCTAGAAAGTTTTTTACCCTTCGTTTTTTCGCCACGTAGATTTTTACGGTAAAACGGGATCACCGTGGATGGTCTTCGGTTTACCATCGCTGGAGAGTGGTGCACCATGGTACCATTCCGTTTCAAATCGATGCACGCATTTCAAAAAGTCATACGACACTGTTCGCCATTTCGGACGGATGTTGCACCTTGCACCGTGGATGTTGCACCATGTAGATATCGATTATTCGGACGGTCGTAACTTCTGGCTCGTTTAGAGTTACGGGAGCCATAACCAGTCAAAACGAAGGTCTCAGTGAGTTCTATGGCTGTGACCACTTTCAGCCATCCACGGATTGTTTAATGCCCAAAAAAGACGATCCGAGTCTCAATGGGGTCTAGGAAGTTTTTTACCCTTCGTTTTCTCGACACGTGGATTTTTACGGTAAAACGGGATTACCGTGGATGGTCTTCGATTTACCATCGCTGGAGAGTTGTGCACCATGGTACCGTTCCGTTTGAAATCCATGCATGCATTTCAAAAAGTCATACGACACTGTTCGCCATTTCGGACGGATGTTGCTCCTTGCACCGTGGATGTTGCACCCTGTAGATATCGATTATTCGTACGGCCATAACTTCTGGCTCGTTTAGAGATACGGGAGCCATAACCAGTCAAAACGAAGGCCTCAATGAGTTCTACGGCTATGATAGCTTTCAGTCGTCAATGGATTGTTGAATGCCCAAAAAAGACTAAACGAGTCTCAATCGGGTCTAGGAAGTTTTTTAACCTTCGTTTTTTCGACACGTGGATTTTTACGGTAAAACGGGATTACCGTGGCTGGTCTTCGATTTACCATCGCTGGAGAGTGGTGGACCATGGTACCGTTCCGTTTCAAATCCATGCACGCATTTCAAAAAGTCGTACGACACTGTTTCGCCATTCCGGACGGATGTTGCACCTTGCACCATGGATGTTGCACCCTGTAGATATCGATTATTCGGACGGCCTTAACTTCTGGCTCGTTTAGAGTTACGGGAGCCATAACCAGTCAAAACGAAGGCCTCAGTGAGTTCTACGGCTATGACATCTTTCAGCCGACAATGGATTGTTTAATGCCCAGAAAAGACTATGAGAGTCTCAATCGGGTCTAGGAAGTTTATTACCCTTAGTTTTTTCGACACGTGGATTTTTACGGTAAAACGGGATTACTGCGGCTGGTCTTCGATTTACCATCGCTGGAGAGTGGTCACCATGGTACCGTTCCATTTCAAATCCATGCACGCATTTCATAAAGTCGTACGACACACTTTTGCCATTTCGGACGGATGTTGCGCCTTGCACCGTGGATGTTGCACCCTATAGATATCGATTATTCGAACGACCATAACTTCTGGCTCGTTTAGAGTTACGGGAGCCATAACCAGTCAAAACAAAGGCCTCATTGAGTTCTACCGCTATGACAGCTTTCATCCGTCATTGGATTGTTGAGTGCCCAAAAAAGACTATCCGAGTCTCAATCGGGTCTAGGAAGTTTTTTACCCTTCGTTTTTTCGACACGTGGATTTTTACGGTAAAACGGGATTACCGTGGATGGTCTTCGATTTACCATCGCTAGAGAGTGGTGCACCATGGTACCGTTCCGTTTCAAATCCATGCACGCATTTCAAAAAGTCGTGCGACACTGTTCGCCATTTCGGACGGATGTTGCACCTTGCACCGTGGATGTTGCACCCTGTAGATGTCGATTATTCGGACGGCCATAACTTCTGGCACGTTTAGAGTTACGGGAGCCATAACCAGTCAAAACGAAGGCCTTAGTGAGTTCTACGGCTATGACAGCTTTCAGTCGTCAATGGATTGTTTAATGCCCAAAAAAGACTATCCAAGTCTCAATCGGGTCTAGGAAGTTTTTTACACTTCGTTTTTTCGACACGTGGATTTTCACGGTAAAACGGGATTACCATGGCTGGCCTTCGATTTACCATTGCTGGAGAATGGTGGACCATGGTACCGTTCCGTTTCAAATCCATGCACGCATTTCAAAAAGTCGTACGACACTGTTTCGCCATTTCGGACGGATGTTGCACCTTGCACCGTGGATGTTGCACCCTGTAGATATCGATTATTCGGACGGCCATAACTTCTTGCTCGTTTACAGTTACGGGAGCCATAACTAGTCAAAACGAAGGCCTCAGTGAGTTCTACGGCTATGACAGCTTTCAGCCGTCATTGTATTGTTAAATGCCCGAAAAAGACTATCCGAGTCTCAATCGGGTCTAGGAAGTTTTTTACCCTTAGTTTTTTCGACACGTGGATTTTTACGTTAAAACGGGATCACCGTGGATGGTCTTCGGTTTACCATCGCTGGAGAGTGGTGCACCATGGTACCATTCCGTTTCAAATCGATGCACGCATTTCAAAAAGTCATACGACACTGTTCGCCATTTCGGACGGATGTTGCACCTTGCACCGTGGATGTTGCACCATGTAGATATCGATTATTCGGACGGTCGTAACTTCTGGCTCGTTTAGAGTTACGGGAGCCATAACCAGTCAAAACGAAGGCCTCGGTGAGTTCTACGGCTATGACAGCTTTCAACCGTCAATGCATTGTTTAATCCCCAAAAAAGACGATCCGAGTCTCAATCGGGTCTAGGAAGTTTATCACCCTTAGTTTTTTCGACACGTGGATTTTTACGTTAAAACGGGATTACCGTGGCTGGTCTTCGATTTACCATCGCTGGAGAGTGGTGGACCATGGTATCGTTCCGTTTCAAATCCATGCGCGCATTTCAAAAAGTCATACGACACTGTTCGCCATTTCGGACGGATGTTGCATCTTACACCGTGGATGTTGCACCATGTAGATATCGATTATTCGGACGGTCGTAACTTCTAGCTCGTTTAGAGTTGCGGGAGCCATAACCAGTCAAAACGAAGGCCTCAGCGAGTTCTACGGCTATGACAGCTTTCAGCTGTCATTGTATTGTTGAATGCCCAAAAAAGACTATCCGAGTCTCAATCGGGTCTAGGAAGTTTTTTACCCTTCGTTTTTTCGACACGTGGATTTTTACGGTAAAACATGATTACCGTGGATGGTCTTCGATTTACCATCGCTGGAGAGTGGTACACCATGGTACTGTTCCATTTCAAATCCATGCACGCGTTTCAAAAAGTAGTACGACACTGTTTTGCCATTTCGGACGGATGTTGCACCTTGCACCGCGGATGTTGCACCATATAGATATCGATTATTCGGACGGCCATAACTTCTGGCTCGTTTAGAGTTACGGGAGCCATAACGAGTCAAAACGAAGGCCTCAGTGAGATCTACGGCTACGACAGCTTTCAGCCGTCAATGGATTGTTGAATGCCCAAAAAAGACTATCGTAGTCTTAATCGGGTCTAGGAAGTTTTTTACCCTTCGTTTTTTCGACACGTGGATTTTTACGGTGAAACGGGATTACCGTGGATGGTCTTCGATTTACCATCGCTGGAGAGTGGTTCACCATGGTTCCGTTCCGTTTCAAATCCATGCACGCATTTCAAAAAGTCATACGACACTGTTCCCCATTTCGGACGGATGTTGCAACTTGCACCGTGGATGTTGCACCCTGTAGATATCGATTATTCGGACGGTCATAATATCTGGCTCGTTCGGAGTTATGGGAGCCATAACCAGTCAAAACGAAGGCCTTAGTGAGTTCTATGGCTATGACCGCTTTCAGCCGTCATTGTATTGTTGAATGCCCAAAAAAGACTATCAAAGTCTCAATCGGGTCTAGGAAGTTTTTTACCCTTCGTTTTTTCGACACGAGGATTTTTACAGTAAAACGGGATTACCGTGGATGGTCTTCGATTTACCATCGCTGGAGAGTGGTGCACCATGGTACCGTTCCGTTTGAAATCCATGCACGCATTTCAAAAAGTCGTACGACACTGTTCGCCATTTCGGACGGATGTTGCTCCTTGCACCGTGGATGTTGCACCCTGTAGATATCGATTATTCGTACGGCCATAACTTCTGGCTCGTTTAGAGTTACGGGAGCCATAACCAGTCAAAACGAAGGCCTCAGTGAGTTCTACGGCTATGATAGCTTTGAGTCGTCAATGGATTGTTCAATGCCCAAAAAAGACTATCTGAGCCTCAATCGGATCTAGGAAGTTTTTTACCCTTCGTTTTTTCGACACGTGGATTTTTACGGTAAAACGGGATTACCGTGGCTGGTCTTCGATTTACCATCGCTGGAGAGTGGTGGACCATGGTACCGTTCAGTTTCAAATCCATTCACGCATTTCAAAAAGTCGTACGACACTGTTTCGCCATTCCGGACGGATGTTGCACCTTGCACCATGGATGTTGCACCCTGTAGATATCGATTATTCGAACGGCCATAACTTCTGGCTCGTTTAGAGTTACGGGAGCCATAACCAGTCAAAACGAAGGCCTTAGTGAGTTCTACGGCTACGACATCTTTCAGCCGACAATGGATTATTTAATGCCCAGAAAAGACTATGAGAGTCTCAGTCGGGTCTAGGAAGTTTATTACCCTTAGTTTTTTCGACACGTGGATTTTTACGGTAAAACGGGATTACTGCGGCTGGTCTTCGATTTACCATCGCTGGAGAGTGGTCACCATGGTACCGTTCCATTTCAAATCCATGCACGCATTTCATAAAGTCGTACGACACACTTTTGCCATTTCGGACGGATGTTGCGCCTTGCACCGTGGATGTTGCACCCTATAGATATCGATTATTCGGACGACCGTAACTTCTGGCTCGTTTAGAGTTACGGGAGCCATAACCAGTCAAAACAAAGGCCTCATTGAGTTCTACCGCTATGACAGCTTTCATCCGTCGTTGGATTGTTGAGTGCCCAAAAAAGACTATCCGAGTCTCAATCGGGTCTAGGAAGTTTTTTACCCTTCGTTTTTTCGACACGTGGATTTTTACGGTAAAACGGGATTACCGTGGATGGTCTTCGATCTACCATCGCTGGAGAGTGGTGCACCATGGTACCGTTCCATTTCAATTCCATGCACGCATTTCAAAAAGTCGTGCGACACTGTTCGCCATTTCGGACGGATGTTGCACCTTGCACCGTGGATGTTGCACCCTGTAGATGTCGATTATTCGGACGGCCATAACTTCTGGCACGTTTAGATATACGGGAGCCATAACCAGTCAAAACGAAGGCCTTAGTGAGTTCTACGGCTATGACAGCTTTCAGCCGTCAATGGATTGTTTAATGCCCAAAAAAGACTATCCGAGTCTCAATCGGGTTTAGGAAGTTTTTTACACTTCGTTTTTCGACACGTGGATTTTTACGGTAAAACGGGATTACCATGGCTGGCCTTCGATTTACCATTGCTGGAGAATGGTGGACCATGGTACCGTTCCGTTTCAAATCCATGCACGCATTTCAAAAAGTCGTACGACACTGTTTCGCCATTTCGGACGGATGTTGCACCTTGCACCGTGGATGTTGCACCCTGTAGATATCGATTATTCGGACGGCCATAACTTCTTGCTCGTTTACAGTTACGGGAGCCATAACTAGTCAAAACGAAGGCCTTGGTGAGTTCTACGGCTATGACAGCTTTCAGCCGTCATTGTATTGTTAAATGCCTGAAAAAGACTATCCGAGTCTCAATCGGGTCTAGGAAGTTTTTTACCCTTCGTTTTTTCGACACGTGGATTTTTACGGTAAAACGGGATCACCGTGGATGGTCTTTGGTTTACCATCGCTGGAGAGTGGTGCACCATGGTACCATTCCGTTTCAAATCGATGCACGCATTTCAAAAAGTCATACGACACTGTTCGCCATTTCGGACGGATGTTGCACCTTGCACCGTGGATGTTGCACCATGTAGATATCGATTATTCGGACGGTCGTAACTTCTGGCTCGTTTAGAGTTACGGGAGCCATAACCGGTCAAAACGAAGGCCTCAGTGAGTTCTACGGCTATGACAGCTTTCAGCCATCATTGTATTGTTGAATGCCCAAAAAAGACTATCCGAGTCTCAATCGGGTCTAGGAAGTTTTTTACCCTTCGTTTTTTCGACACGTGGATTTTTACGGTAAAACGGGATCACCGTGGATGGTCTTCGGTTTACCATCGCTATAGAGTGGTGCACCATGGTACCATTCCGTTTCAAATCGATGCACGCATTTCAAAAAGTCATACGACACTATTCGCCATTTCGGACGGATGTTGCACCTTGCACCGTGGATGTTGCACCATGTAGATATCGATTATTCGGACGGTCGTAACTTCTGGCTCGTTTAGAGTTACGGAAGCCATAACCAGTCAAAATGAAGGCCTCAGCGAGTTCTATGGCTATGACAGCTTTCAGCCGTCAATGGATTGTTTAATGCCCAAAAAAGACGATCCGAGTCTCAATCGGGTCTAGGAAGTTTATTACCCTTAGTTTTTTCGACACGTGGATTTTTACGGTAAAACGGGATTACTGCGGCTGGTCTTCGATTTACCATCGCTGGAGAGTGGTGCACCATGGTACCGTTCCGTTTCAAATCCATGCGCGCATTTCATAAAGTCGTACGACACTGTTTCGCCATTACGGACGGATGTTGCACCTTGCACCGCAGATGTTGCGCCCTGTAGATATCGATTATTCGGACGGCCATAACTTCTGGCTCGTTTAGAGTTACGGGAGCCATAACAAGTCAAAACGAAGGACTCAGTGAGTTCTACGGCTACGACAGCCTTCAGCCGTCAATGGATTGTTGAATGCCCAAAAAAGACTCTCCGAGTCTCAATTGGGTCTAGGAAGATTTTTACCCTTCGTTTTTTCGACACGTGGATTTTTACGGTAAAACGGGATTACCATGGATGGTCTTCGATTTACCATCGCTGGAGAGTGGTGCACCATGGTACCGTTCCGTTTGAAATCCATGCACGCATTTCAAAAAGTCGTGCGACACTGTTCGCCATTTCGGACGGATGTTGCACCTTGCACCGCGGATGTTGCACCTTGTAGATATCGATTATTCGGACGGACATAACTTCTGGCTCGTTTAGAGTTACGGGAGCCATAACCAGTCAAAACCTAGGCCTCGGTGAGTTCTACGGCTACGAAAGCTTTCAACCGTCAGTGGATTGTTGAATGCCCAAAAAAGACTATCCGAGTCTCAATCGGATCTAGGAAGTTTTTTACCCTTCGTTTTTTCGACACGTGGATTTTTACGGTAAAACGGGATTACCGTGAATGGTCTTCGATTTACCATCACTGGAGAGTGATGCACCATGGTACCGTTCCATTTCAAATCCATGCACGCATTTTAAAAAGCCGTACGTCGCTGTTTGCCATTACGGACGGATGTTGCACTTGCACTGTGGATGTTGCACCCTGTAGATATCGATTATTCGGACGGCCGTAACTTCTGGCTCGTTTTTAGTTACGGGAGCCATAACCAGTCAAAACGAAGGCCTCAGTGAGTTCTACGGCTATGACAGCTTTCAGCCGTCAATGGATTGTTTAATGCCCAAAAAAGACGATCTGAGTCTCATTCGGGTCTAGGAAGTTTATTACCCTTAGTTTTTTCGACACGTGGATTTTTACGGTAAAACGGGATTACTGCGGCTGGTCTTCGATTTACCATCGCTGGAGAGTGGGGCACCATGGTACCATTCCGTTTCAAATCCGTGCGCGCATTTCATAAAGTCGTACGACACTGTTTCGCCATTTCGGACGGATGTTGCACCTTGCACCGCGGATGTTGCACCCTTTAGATATCGATTATTCGGACGGCCATAACTTCTGGCTCGTTTAGAGTTACGGGAGCCATAACCAGTCAAAACGAAGGCCTCAGTGAGTTCTACGGCTACGACAGCTTTCAGCCGTCAATGGACTGTTGAATGCCCAAAAAAGACTCTCCGAGTCTCAATCGGGTCTAGGAAGTTTTTTACCCTTCGTTTTTTCGACACGTGGTTTTTTACGGTAAAACGGGATTACCATGGATGGTCTTCGATTTACCATCGCTGGAGAGTGGTGCACCATGGTACCGTTCCGTTTGAAATCCATGCACGCATTTCAAAAAGTCGTGCGACACTGTTCGCCATTTCGGACGGATGTTCACCTTGCACCGTGGATGTTGCACCCTGTAGATATCGATTATTCGGACGGCCATAACTTCTGGCACGTTTAGAGTTACGGGAGCCATAACCAGTCAAAACGAAGGCCTTAGTGAGTTCTACGGCTATGACAGCTTTCAGCCGTCAATGGATTGTTTAATGCCCAAAAAAGACTATCCGAGTCTCAATCGGGTCTAGGAAGTTTTTTACACTTCGTTTTTTCGACACGTGGATTTTTACGGTAAAACGGGATTACCGTGGCTGGCCTTCGATTTATCATTGCTGGAGAATGGTGAACCACGGTACCGTTCCGTTTCAAATCCATGCACGCATTTCAAAAAGTCGTACGACACTGTTTCGCCATTTCGGACGAATGTTGCACCTTGCACCGTGGATGTTGCACCCTGTAGATATCGATTATTCGGACGGCCATAACCAGTCAAAACGAAGGCCTCAGTGAGTTCTACGGCTATGACAGCTTTCAGCCGTCATTGTATTGTTAAATGCCCGAAAAAGACTATCCGAGTCTCAATCGGGTCTAGGAAGTTTTTTACCCTTCGTTTTTTCGACACGTGGATTTTTACGGTAAAACGGGATCACCGTGGATGGTCTTCGGTTTACCATCGCTGGAGAGTGGTGCACCATGGTACCGTTCCGCATCAAATCCATGCACGCATTTCAAAAAGTCGTGCGACACAGTTCGCCATTTCGGACGGATGTTGCACCTTGCACCGCGGATGTTGCACCTTGTAGATATCGATTATTCGGACGAACATAACTTCTGGCTCGTTTAGAGTTACGGGAGCCATAACCAGTCAAAATGTAGGCCTCGGTGAGTTCTACGGTTACGAAAGCTTTCAACCGTCAGTGGATTGTTGAATGCCCAAAAAAGACTATCCGGGTCTCAATCGGGTCTAGGAAGTTTTTACGCTTCGTTTTTTCGACACGTGGATTTTTACTGTAAAACGGGATTACCGTGGATGGTCTTTGATTTACCATCACTGGAGAGTGATGCACCATGGTACCGTTCCATTTCAAATCCATGCACGCATTTCAAAAAGCCGTACGTCACTGTTTGCCATTTCGGACGGATGTTGCACCTTGCTCTGTGGATGTTGCACCCTATAGATATCGATTATTCGGACGGCCGTAACTTCTGGCTCGTTTTGAGTTACGGGAGCCATAACCAGTCAAAACGAAGGCCTCAGTGAGTTCTACGGCTATGACAGCTTTCAGCCGTCAATGGATTGTTTAATGCCCAAAAAAGACGATCTGAGTCTCATTCGGGTCTAGGAAGTTTATTACCCTTAGTTTTTTCGACAGGTGGATTTTTACGGTAAAACGGGATTACTGCGGCTGGTCTTCGATTTACCATCGCTGGCGAGTGGTGCACCATGGTACCGTTCTGTTTCAAATCCATGCACGCATTTCATAAAGACGTACGACACAGTTTTGCGACTTCGGACGGATGTTGCACCTTGCACCGCGGATGTTGCACCCTATAGATATCGATTATTCGGACGGCCATAACTCCTGGCTCGTTTAGAGTTACGGGAGCCATAACCAGTCAAAACGAAGGCCTCAGTGAGTTCTACAGCTATGACCGCTTTCAGCCGTCAATGGATTGTTTAATGCCCAAAAAAGGCGATCCGAGTCTCAATCGGGTCTAGGAAGTTTTTTACCCTTCGGTTTTTCGACACGTAGATTTTTATGGTAAAACGGGATTACCGCGGCTGGTCTTCGATTTATCATCGCTGGAGAGTAGCGCACCATGGTACCGTTCCGTTTCAAGTCCATGCACACATTTCAAAAAGTCGTACGACACTGTTTCGCCATTTAGGACGGATGTTGCACCTTGCACGGCGGATGTTGCCCCCTGTAGACATCGATTATTCGGACGGCCATAACTTCTGGCTCGTTTAGAGTTACGGGAGCCATTACCAGTCAAAACGAAGGCCTCAGGGATTTCTACGGCTATGACCGCTTTCAGCCGTCAATGGATTTTTTAATTCCCAAAAAAGACGATCCGAGTCTCATTCGGGTCTAGGAAGTTTTTTACCCTTCGTTTTTTCGACACGTGGATTTTTACGGTGAAACGGGATTACTGTAGATGGTCTTCGATTTACCATCGCAGGAGAGTGGTGCACCATGGTACCGTTCCGTTTCAAATCCATGCACGCATTTCAAAAAGTCGTACGACACTGTTCGCCATTTCGGACGGATGTTGCACCTTGCACCGTGGATGTTGCACCTTGTAGATATCGATTATTCGGACGTCCATAACTTCTGGCTCTTTTAGAGTTACGGGAGCCATAACCAGTCAAAACGAAGGCCTCAATGAGTTCTACGGCTATGACAGCTTTGAGCCGTCAATGAATTGTTTAATGCCCAAAAAAGACTATCCGAGTCTCAATCGGGTCTAGAAAGTTTTTTACCCTTCGTTTTTTGGACACATGGATTTTTACGGTAAAACGGGATTACCGTGGCTGGTCTTCGATTTACCATCGCTGGAGAGTGGTGGACCATGATACCGTTCCGTTTCAAATCCATGCACACAATTCAAAAAGTCGTACAACACTGTTTCGCCATTCCGGACGGATGTTGCATCTTGCACCGTGGATGTTGCACCCTGTGATATCGATTATTCGGGCGGCCATAACTTCAGGCTCGTTTAGAGTTACGGAAGCCATAATCAGTCAAAACGAAGGCCTCAGTGAGTTCTACGGCTATGACAGATTTCAGCCTTCAATGGATTGTTGAATGCCCAAAAAAGACTATCCGAGTCTCAATCGGGTCTAGGAAGTTTTTTAACCTTCGTTTTTTCGACACGTGGATTTTCACGGTAAAACGGGATTACCGCGGCTGGTCTTCGATTTACCATCGCTCGAGAGAGGTGCACCATGGTACCGTTCCGTTTCAAGTCCATGCACGCATTTCAAAAAGTCGTACGACACTGTTTCGCCATTTCGGACGGATGTTGCACCTTGCACGGCGGATGTTACACCCTGTAGATATCGATTATTCGGACGGCCATAACTTCTGGCTCGTTTAGAGTTACGGGAGCCATTACCAGTCAAAACGAAGGCCTCAGGGAGTTCTACGGCTATGACAGCTTTCAGCAGTCAATGGATTGTTTAATGCCCAAAAAAGACGATCCGAGTCTTAATCTGGTCTAGGAAGTTTATTACCCTTAGTTTTTTCGACACGTGGATTTTTACGGTAAAACGGGATTACTGCGGCTGGTCTTCGATTTACCATCGCTGGAGAGTGGTGCACCATGGTACCGTTCCGTTTCAAATCCATGCACGCATTTCGTAAAGTCGTACGACACTGTTTCGCCATTTCGGGCGGATGTTGCACCTTGCACCGCGGATGTTGCACCCTGTAGATATCGATTATTCGGACGGCCATAACTTCTGGCTCGTTTAGAGTTACGGGAGCCATAACCAGTCAAAATGAAGGCCTCAGTGAGTTCTACGGCTATGACTGCTTTCAGCCGTCATTTTATCTTTGAATGCCCAAAAAAGACCATCTGATTCTCAATCGGGTCTAGGAAGTTTTTTACCCTTCGTTTTTTCGACACGTGGATTTTTGCGGTAAAACGGGATTACCGTGGCTGGTCTTCGATTTACTATCTCTGGAGAGTGGTGCACCATGGTACCTTTCCATTTCAAATCCATGCACGCATTTCAAAAAATCGTACGACACTGTTTCGCCATTTCGGACGGATGTTGCACCTTGCACGGCGGATGTTGCACCCTGTAGATATCGATTATGCGAACGGCCATAACTTCTGGCTCGTTAGAGTTACGGGAGCCATAACCAGTCAAAACGAAGGCCTCAGGGATTTCTACGGCTATGACAGCTTTCAACCGTCAATGGATTGTTTAATTCCCAAAAAAGACGATCCGAGTCTCATTCGTATCTAGGAAGTTTTTTACCCTTTGTTTTTTCGACACGTGGATTTTTACGGTAAAACGGGATTACCGTGGATGGTCTTCGATTTACCATCGCTGGGGAGTGGTGCACCATGGTACCGTTCCTTTTCAAATCAGTGCACGCATTTCAAAAAGTCGTACGACACTGTTTCGCCATTTCGGACGGATGTTGCACCTTGCACGACGGATGTTGCACCCTATAGATATCGATTATTCGGACGGCCATAACTTCTGGCTCGTTTAGAGTTACGGGAGCCATAACCAGTCAAAACGAAGGCCTTAGTGAGTTCTACGGTTATGACAGCTTTCAGCCATCAATGAATTGTTTAATGCCTAAAAAAGACTATCCGAGGCTCAATCGGGTCTAGGAAGTTTTTTACCCTTCGTTTTTTCAACACGTGGATTTTTACGGTAAAACGGGATTACTGAGGCTGGTCTTCCATTTACCATCGCTGGAGAGTGGTGGACCATGGTACCATTCCGTTTCAAATCCATTCACACATTTCAAAAAGTCCTACGACACTGTTTCGCCATTTCGGACGGATGTTGCACATTGCACCGTGGATGTTGCACCCTGTAGATACCGATTATACGGACGGCCATAACTTCTGGCTCGTTTAGAGTTACGGGAGCCATAACCAGTCAAAATGAAGGCCTCAGTGAGTTCTATGGCTATGATAGCTTTCAGCCATCAATGGATTGTTTAATGCCCAAAAAGACGATCCGAGTCTCAATCGGGTCTAGGAAGTTTATTACCCTTAGTTTTTTCGACACGTGGATTTTTACGGTAAAACGGGATTACCGTTGCTGGTCTTCGATTTACCATTGCTGGAGAGTGGTGCACCATGGTACCGTTCCGTTTCAAATCCATGCACGCAATTCAAAAAGTCGCACAACACTGTTCGCCTTTTCGGACGGATGTTGCACCTTGCACCGTGGATGTTGCACCCTGTAGATATCGATTATTCGGACGGCCGTAACTTCTGGCTCGTTTAGAGTTACGGGAGCCATAAGCAGTCAAAACGAAGGCCTCAGTGAGTTCTACGGCTATGACCGCTTTCAGCCGTCGTTGTATTGATGAATGCCCAAAAAAGACTATCTGAGTCTCAATCGGGTCTAGGAAGTTTTTTACCCTTCGTTTTTTCGACACGTGGATTTTTACGGCAAAACGGGATTACCGTGGATGGTCTTCGATTTGCCATCGCGGGAGAGTGGTGCACCTTGGTACCGTTCCATTTCAAATCCATGCACGCATTTCAAAAAGTCGTACGACAATGTTTCTCCATTTCGGACGGATGTTGCACCTTGCACCGTGGATGTTGCACCCTGTAGATATCGATTATTCGGACGGCCATAACTTCTGGCTCGTTTAGAGTTACGGGAGACATAACCAGTCAAAACGAAGGCCTCAGTGAGTTCTACGGCTATGATAGCTTTCAGCCGTCAGTGGATTGTTGAATGCCCAAAAAAGACTATCCGAGTCTCAATCGGGTCTAGAAACTTTTTTACCCTTCGTTTTTTCGACACGTGGATTTTTACGGTAAAACGGGATTATCGTGGATGGTCTTTGATTTACCATCGCTGGAGAGTGGTGCACTATGGTACCGTTCCGTTTCAAATCCATGCACTCATTTCAAAAAGTCGTACGACACTGTTCGCCATTTCGGACGGATGTTGCACCGTGCACCGTGGATGTTGCACCCTGTAGATATCGATTATTCGGACGGCCGTAACTTCTGGTTCATTTAGAGTTACGGGAGCCATAACCAGTCAGAACGAAGGCCTCAGTGAGTTCTACGGCTATGACCGCTTTCAGCCGTCAATGGATTGTTTAATGCCCAAAAAAGACGATCCGAGTCTCAATCGGGTCTAGGAAGTTTATTACCCTTAGTTTTTTCGACACGTGGATTTTTACGGTAAAACGGGATTACTGCCGCTGGTCTTCGATTTACCATCGTTGGAGAGTGGTGCACCATGGTACCGTTCAGTTTCAAACCCATGCACGCATTTCATAAAGTCGTACGACACTGTTTTGCCATTTCGGACGGATGTTGCACCTTGCACCGCGGATGTTGCACCCGGTATATATCGATTATTGGGACGGCCATAACTTCTGGCTCGTTTAGAGTTACGGGAGCCATAACCAGCAAAACGAAGGCCTCAGTGAGTTCTACGGCTATAACAGCTTTCATCCGTCATTGTATTGTTGAATGCCCAAAAAAGACTATCCGAGCCTCAACCGGGTCTAGGAAGTTTTTTACCCTTCGTTTTTTCGACACATGGATTTTTACGGTAAAACGGGATTACGTTGGCTGGTCTTCAATTTACCATCGCTGGAGAGTGGTGCACCATGGTACCGTTCCATTTCAAATCAGTGCACGCATTTCAAAAAGTCGTACGACACTGTTTCGCCATTTCGGACGGATGTTGCACCTTGCACGGCGGATATTGCACCCTGTAGGTATCGATTATTCGGAAGGCCATAACTTCTGGCTCGTTTAGAGTAACGGGAGCCATAACCATTCAAAATGAAGGCCTTAGTGAGTTCTACGGCTATGACAGCTTTCAGACGTTAATGGATTGTTTAATGCCCAAAAAAGACGATCCGAGTCTCAATTGGGTCTAGGAAGTTTATTACCCTTAGTTTTTTCGACACGTGGATTTTTACGGTAAAATGGGGTTACCGTGGCTGGTCTTTGATTTACCATCGCTGGAGAGTGGTGCACCGTGGTACCATTCCGTTTCAAATCCATGCACGCAATTCAAAAAGTCGTACGACACTGTTCGCCATTTCGGGCGGATGTGGCACCTTGCACCGTGGATGTTGCACCCCGTAGATATCAATTATTCGGACGACCGTAACTTCTGGCTCGTTTTGAGTTACGGGAGCCATAAGCAGTCAAAACGAAAGCCTCAGTGAGTTCTACGGCTATAACAGCTTTCAGCCGTCATTGTATTGTTGAATGCCCAAAAAAGACTATCCGAGCCTCAATCGCGTCTAGGAAGTTTTTTACCCTTCTTTTTTCGACACGTGGATTTTTACAGTAAAACGGGATTACCGTGGATGGTCTTCGATTTACCATCGCTGGAGAGTGGTGCACCAGAGTACAGTTCCATTTCAAATCCATGCACGCATTTCAAAAAGTCGTACGACACTGTTTCGCCATTTCGGACGGATGTTGCACCTTGCACCACGGATGTTGCACCCTGAGGCCTTCGTTTTAACTGGTTATTCGGACGGCCGTAACTTCTGGCTCGTTTAGAGTTACGAGAGCCATAACTAGTCAAAACGAAGGCCTCAGCGAGTTCTACGGCTATGACAGCTTTCAGCCATCAATGGATTGTTGAATGCCCAAAAAAGACTATCCGAGTCTCAATCGGATCTATGAAGTTTATTACCCTTAGTTTTTTCGACACGTGGATTTTTACGGTAAAACGGGATTACTCCGGCTGGTCTTCGGTTTACCATCGCTGGAGAGTGGTGCACCATGGTACCGTTCGGTTTCAAATCCATGCACGCATTTCATAAAGTCGTACGACACTGTTTTGCCATTTCGGACGGATGTTGCACCTTGCACCGCGGATGTTGCACCCGGTAGATATCGATTATTCGGACGGCCATAACTTCTGGCTCGTTTAGAGTTACGAGAGCCATAACCAGTCAAAACGAAGGCCTCAGTGAGTTCTACGGCTATAACAGCTTCCAGCCGTCATTGTATTGTTGAATGCCCAAAAAAGACTGTCCGAGCCTTAATCGGGTCAAGGAAGTTTTTTACCCTTCGTTTTTTCGACACGTGGATTTTTACGGTAAAACGGGATTACCGTGGCTGGTCTTCAATTTACCATCGCTGGAGAGTGGTGAACCATGGTACCATTCCATTTCAAATCAGTGCACGTATTTCAAAAAGTCGTACGACACTGTTTCGCCATTTCGGACGGATATTGCACCTTGCACGGCGGATGTTGCACCCTGTAGATATGTATTATTCGGACGGCCATAACTTCTGGCTCGTTTAGAGTTACGGGAGCCATAACCAGTCAAAACGAAGGCCTTAGTGAGTTCTACGGCTATGACAGCTTTCAGCCGTTAATGGATTGTTTAATGCCCAAAAAAGACGATCCGAGTCTCAATCGGGTCTAGGAAGTTTATTACCCTTAGTTTTTTCGACACGTGGATTTTTACGGTAAAACGGGGTTACCGTGCCTGGTCTTCGATTTACCATCGCTGGAGAGTGGTGCACCATGGTACCGTTCCGTTTCGAATCCATGCACGCAATTCAAAAAGTCGTACGACACTGTTCGCCATTTCGGGCGGATGTTGCACCTTGCACCGTGGATGTTGCACCCTGTAGATATCGATTATTCGGACGGCCGTAACTTCTGGCTCGTTTAGAGTTACGGGAGCCATAAGCAGTCAAAACGAAGGCCTAAGTGAGTTCTACGGCTATAACAGCTTTCAGCCGTCATTGTATTGTTGAATGCCCAAAAAAGACTATCCGAGCCTCAATCGGGTCTAGGAAGTTTTTTACCCTTCGTTTTTTCGACACGTGGATTTTTACGGTAAAACGGGATTACCGTGGATGGTCTTCGATTTACCATCACTGGAGATTGGTGCACTATAGTACCGTTCCATTTCAAATCCATGCACGCATTTCAAAAAGTCGTACGACACTGTTTCGCCATTTCGGACAGATGTTGCACCTTGCACCGCGGATGTTGCACCTTGCAGATATCGATTATTCGGACGGCCATAACTTCTGGCTCGTTTAGAGTTACCGGAGCCGTAACCAGTCAAAACGAAGGCCTCAGTGAGTGCTACGGCTACGACAGCTTTCCGCCGTCAATGGATGGTTGAATGCCCAAAAAAGATTATCCGAGTCTCAATCGGGTCTAGGAAGTTTTTTACTCTTCGTTTTTTCGACACGTGGATTTTTACGGTAAAACAGGATTACCATGGATGGTCTTCGATTTAACATCGCTGGAGAGTGGTGCACCATGGTACCGTTCCGTTTCAAATCCACGCACGCATTTCAAAATGCCGTACGAGACTGTTCGCCATTTCGGACGGATGTTGCACCTTGCACCGTGGATGTTGCACCCTGTAGATATCGATTATTCGGACGGCCGTAACTTCTGGCTCGTTTAGAGTTACGAGAGCCATAACTAGTCAAAACGAAGGCCTCAGCGAGTTCTACGGCTATGACAGCTTTCAGCCATCAATGGATTGTTGAATGCCCAGAAAAGACTATCCGAGTCTCAATCGGATCTATGAAGTTTATTACCCTTAGTTTTTTCGACACGTGGATTTTTACGGTAAAACGGGATTTCTGCGGCTGGTCTTCGATTTACCATCGCTGCAGAGTGGTGCACCATGGTACCGTTCCATTTCAAATCCATGCACGCATTTCATAAAGACGTACGACACAGTTTCGCCATTTCGGACGGATGTTGCACCTTGCACCGCGGATGTTGCACCCTGTAGATATCGATTATTCGGACGGCCATAACTTCTGGCTCGTTTAGAGTTACGGGAGCCATAACCAGTCAAAAAGAAGGCCTCAGTGAGTTCTACGGCTATGACAGCTTTCAGCCGTCAATGGATTGTTTAATGCTCAAAAAAGACGATCCGTGTCTCAATCGGGTCTAGGTAGTTTTTTACCCTTCGTCTTTTCGACACTGGATTTTTATGGTAAAACGGGATTACCGCGGCTGGTCTTCGATTTACCATCGCTGGAGAGTGGTGGACCATGGTACCGTTCCATTTCAAATCCATGCACGCATTTCATAAAGTCGTACGACACTGTTTTGCCATTTCGGAAGGATGTTGCACCTTGCACCGCGGATGTTGCACCCGGTAGATATCGATTATTCGGACGGCCATAACTTCTGGCTCGTTTAGAGTTACGAGAGCCATAACCAGTCAAAACGAAGTCCTTAGTGAGTTCTACGGCTATGACGGCTTTCAGCCGTCATTGTATTGTTGAATGCCCAAAAAAGACTATCCGAGCCTCAATCGGGTCTAGGAAGTTTTTTACCCTTCGTTTTTTCGACACGTGGATTTTTACGGTAAAACGGGATTACCGTGGCTGGTCTTCAATTTACCATCGCTGGAGAGTGGTGCACTATGGTACCGTTCCATTTCAAATCAGTGCACGCATTTCAAAAAGTCGTACGACACTGTTTCGCCATTTCGGACGGATGTTGCACCTTCATGGCGGATGTTGCACCCTGTAGATATCGATTATTCGGACGGCCATAACTTCTGGCTCGTTAAGAGTTACGGGAGCCATAACCAGTCAAAACAATGGCCTTAGAGAGTTCTATGGCTATGACCGCTTTCAGCCGTCAATGGATTGTTTAATGCCCAAAAAAGACGATCCGAGTCTCAATCGGGTCTAGGAAGTTTATTACCCTTAGTTTTTTCGACACGTGGATTTTTACGGTAAAACGGGGTTACCGTGGCTGGTCTTCGATTTACCATCGCTAGAGAGTGGTGCACCATGGTACCGTTTCGTTTCAAATCCATGCACGCAATTCAAAAAGTCGTACGACACTGTTCGCCATTTAGGACGGATGTTGCACCTTGCACCGTGGATGTTGCTCCCTGTAGGTATCGATTATTCGAACGGCCGTAACTTCTGGCTCGTTTAGAGTTACGGGAGCCATAAGCAGTCAAAACGAAGGCCTCAGTGAGTTCTATGGCTATAACAGCTTTCAGCCGTCATTGTATTTTTGAATGTCCAAAGAAGACTATCCGAGCCTCAATCGGGTCTAGGAAGTTTTTTACCCTTCGTTTTTTCGACACGTGGATTTTAACGGTAAAACGGGATTACCGTGTATGGTCTTCCATTTACCATCGCTGGAGAGTGGTGCACAATAGTACCGTTCCATTTTAAATCCAGGCACGCATTTCAAAAAGTCGTATGACACTGTTTCGCCATTTCAGACGGATGTTGCACCTTGAACCGCAGATGTTGCACCCTATAGATATCGATTATTCGGACGGCCATAACTTCTGGCTCGTTTAGAGTTACGGGAGTCGTAACCAGTCAAAACGAAGGCCTCAGTGAGTTCTACGGCTTCGACAGCTTTCAGCCGTCAATGGATTATTGAATGCCCAAAAAAGACTATCCGAGTCTCAATCGGGTTTAGGAAGTTTTTTACCCTTCGTTTTTTCGACACGTGGATTTTTACGGTAAAACGGGATTACCATGGATGGTCTTCGATTTACCATCGCTAGAGAGTGGTGCACCATGGTACCGTTCCGTTTCAAATCCGTGCACACATTTCATAAAGCCGTACGACACTGTTCGCCATTTCGGACGGATGTTGCACCTTACACCGTGGATGTTGCACCCTGTAGATATCGATTATTCGGACGGCCGTAACTTCTGGCTCGTTTAGAGTTACGGGAGCCATAACAAGTCAAAACGAAGGCCTCAGTGAGTTCTATGGCTATGACAGCTTTTAGCCGTCAATGGATTGTTTAATGCCCCAAAAAGACGATCCGAGTCTCAATCGGGTCTATGAAGTTTATTACCCTTTGTTTTTTCGACATGTGGATTTTTACGGTAAAACGGGATTACTGCGGCGGGTCTTCGATTTACCATCGCTGGAGAGTGGTGCACCATGGTACCATTCCTTTTCAAATCCATGCACGCATTTCAAAAAGTCGTACGACACTGTTTCGCCATTTCAGACGGATGTTGCACCTTGCACGGCGGATTTGCACCCTGTAGATATCGATTATTCGGACGGCCAAAACTTCTGGCTCGTTTAGAGTTACGGAAGCTATTACTAGTCAAAACGAAGGCCTCAGGGAGTTCTATGGCTATGACAGCTTTCAGCCGTCAATGGATTTTTTAATTCCCAAAAAAGACGATCCGAGTCTCATTCGGGTCTAGGAAGTTTTTTACCCTTCGTTTTTTCGACACGTGGATTTTTACGGTTAAACGGGATTACCGTGGATGGTCTTCGATTTACCATCGCTGGAGAGTGGTGCAACATGGTACCGTTTCGTTTCAAATCCATGCACGCATTTCAAAAAGTCGTACGACACTGTTCGCCATTTCGGACGGATGTTGCACCTTGCACCGTGGATGTTGCACCTTGTAGATATCAATTATTCGGGCGACCATAACTTCTGGCTCGTTTAGAGTTACGGGAGCCATAACTAGTCAAAATGAAGGCCTCAGTGAGTTCTACGGCTGTGACCACTTTCAGCCGTCATGGATTGTTTAATGCCCAAAAAAGACGATCCAAGTCTCAATCGGGTCTAGGAAGTTTTTTACCCTTCATTTTTTGGACACGTGGATTTTTACGGTAAAACGAGATTACCATGGCTGGTCTTCGATTTACCATCGCTGGAGAGTGGTGGACCATGGTGCCGTTCCATTTCAAATCCATGCACGCATTTCAAAAAGTCGTACGACACTGTTTCGCCATTTCGGACGGATGTTGCACCTTGCACCGTGGATGTTGCACCCTGTAGATATCGATTATTCGGACGGCCATAACTTCTGGCTCGTTTAGAGTTACGGGAGCCATAACAAGTCAAAACGAAGGCCTCAGTGAGTTCTACGGCTATGACAGCTTTTTGCCGTCAATGGATTGTTTAATGCCCAAAGAAGACGATCCGAGTCTCAATCGGGTCTAGGAAGTTTATTACCCCTAGTTTTTTCGACACGTGGATTTTTACGGTAAAACGGGATTACCGTGGCTGGTCTTCGATTTACCATCTCTGGAGAGTGGTGCACCATGGTACCGTTCCGTTTCAAATCCATGCACGCATTTCAAAAAGTCGTACGACACTGTTCGCCATTTCGGACGGATGTTGCACCTTGCACCGTGGATGTTGCACCCTGTAGATATCGATTATTCGGACGGCCGTAATTTCTGGCTCGTTTAGAGTTACGGGAGCCATAAGCAGTCAAAACGAAGACCTCAGTGACTTCTACGGCTATGACCGATTTCAGCCGTCATTGTATTGTTGAATGCCCAAATAAGACTATCCGAGTCTCAATAGGGTCTAGGAAGTTTTTTACCCTTCGTTTTTTCGGCACGTGGATTTTTACGGTAAAACGGGATTACCATGGATGGTCTTCGATTTACCATCGCGGGAGAGTGGTGCACCATGGTACCGTTCCATTTCAAATCCATGCACGCATTTCAAAAAGTCGTACGACAATGTCTCGCAATTTCGGACGGATGTTGCACCTTGCACCGCGGATGTTGCACCCTGTAGATATCGATTATTCGGACGGCCATAACTTCTGGCTCGTTCAGAGTTACGGGAGCCATAACCAGTCAAAACGAAGGCCTCAGTGAGTTCTATGGCTATGATAGCTTTCAACCGTCAGTGGATTGTTGAATGCCCAAAAAAGACTATCCGAGCCTCAATCGGGTCTAGGAAGTTTTTTACCCTTCGTTTTTTCGACACGTGGATTTTTACGGTAAAACGGGATTACCGTGGATGGTCTTCGATTTACCATCGCTGGAGGGTGGTGCACCATGATACCGTTCCGTTTCAAATCCATGCACGCATTTCAAAAATTCATACGACACTGTTCGCCATTTCGGACGGATGTTGCACCTTGCACCGTGGATGTTGCACCATGTAGATATCGGTTATTCGGACGGCCGTAACTTCTGGCTCGTTTAGAGTTACGGGAGCCATAACCAGTCAAAACGAAGGCCTCAGTGAGTTCTACGGCTATGACAACCTTCAACCGTCAATGGATTGTTTAATGCCCAAAAAAGACGATCCGAGTCTCAATCGGGTCTAGGAAGTTTATTACCCTTAGTTTTTTCGACACGTGGATTTTTACGGTAAAACGGGATTACTCCGGCTGGTCTTCGGTTTACCATCGCTGGAGAGTGGTGCACCATGGCACCTTTCGGTTTCAAATCCATGCACGCATTTCATAAAGTCGTACGACACTGTTTTGCCATTTCGGACGGATGTTGCACCTTGCACCGCGGATGTTGCACCCGGTAGATATCGATTATTCGGACGGCCATAACTTCTGGCTCGTTTAGAGTTACGAGAGCCATAACCAGTCAAAACGAAGGCCTCAGTGAGTTCTACGGCTATAACAGCTTCCAGCCGTCGTTGTATTGTTGAATGCCCAAAAAAGACTGTCCGAGCCTTAATCGGGTCTAGGAAGTTTTTTACCCTTCGTTTTTTCGACACGTGGATTTTTACGGTAAAACGGGATTACCGTGGCTGGTCTTCAATTTACCATCGCTGGAGAGTGGTGAACCATGGTACCATTCCATTTCAAATCAGTGCACGTATTTCAAAAAGTCGTACGACACTGTTTCGCCATTTCGGACGGATGTTGCACCTTGCACGGCGGATGTTGCACCCTGTAGATATCGATTATTCGGACGGCCATAACTTCTGGCTCGTTTAGAGTTACGGGAGGCATAACTAGTCAAAACGAAGGCCTTAGTGAGTTCTACGGCTATGACAGCTTTCAGCCGTTAATGGATTGTTTAATGCCCAAAAAAGACGATCCGAGTCTCAATCGGGTCTAGGAAGTTTATTACCCTTAGTTTTTTCGACACGTGGATTTTTACGGTAAAACGGGGTTACCGTGCCTGGTCTTCGATTTACCATCGCTGGAGAGTGGTGCACCATGGTACCGTTCCGTTTCAAATCCATGCACGCAATTCAAAAAGTCGTACGACACTGTTCGCCATTTCGGGCGGATGTTGCACCTTGCACCGTGGATGTTGCACCCTGTAGATATCGATTATTCGGACGGCCGTAACTTCTGGCTCGTTTAGAGTTACGGGAGCCATAAGCAGTCAAAACGAAGGCCTCAGTGAGTTCTACGGCTATAACAGCTTTCAGCCGTCATTGTATTGTTGAATGCCCAAAAAAGACTATCCGAGCCTCAATCGGGTCTAGGAAGTTTTTTACCCTTCGTTTTTTCGACACGTGGATTTTTACGGTAAAACGGGATTACCGTGGATGGTCTTCGATTTACCATCACTGGAGATTAGTGCACTATAGTACCGTTCCATTTCAAATCCATGCACGCATTTCAAAAAGTCGTACGACACTGTTTCGCCATTTCGGACAGATGTTGCACCTTGCACCGCGGATGTTGCACCTTGCAGATATCGATTATTCGGACGGCCATAACTTCTGGCTCGTTTAGAGTTACCGGAGCCGTAACCAGTCAAAACGAAGGCCTCAGTGAGTTCTACGGCTACGACAGCTTTCAGCCGTCAATGGATGGTTGAATGCCCAAAAAAGATTATCCGAGTCTCAATCGGGTCTAGGAAGTTTTTTACTCTTCGTTTTTTCGACACGTGGATTTTTACGGTAAAACGGGATTACCATGTATGGTCTTCGATTTAACATCGCTGGAGAGTGGTGCACCATGGTACCGTTCCGTTTCAAATCCACGCACGCATTTCAAAATGCCGTATGACACTGTTCGCCATTTCGGACGGATGTTGCACCTTGCACCGTTGATGTTGCACCATGTAGATATCGGTTATTCGGACGGCCGTAACTTCTGGCTCGTTTAGAGTTACGGGAGCCATAACCAGTCAAAACGAAGGCCTCAGTGAGTTCTACGGCTATGACAACTTTCAACCGTCAATGGATTGTTTAATGCCCAAAAAAGACGATCCGAGTCTCAATCGGGTCTAGGAAGTTTATTACCCTTAGTTTTTTCGACACGTGGATTTTTACGGTAAAACGGGATTACTCCGGCTGGTCTTCGGTTTACCATCGCTGGAGAGTGGTGCACCATGGTACCGTTCGGTTTCAAATCCATGCACGCATGTCATAAAGTCGTACGACACTGTTTTGCCATTTCGGACGGATGTTGCACCTTGCACCGCGGATGTTGCACCCGGTAGATATCGATTATTCGGACGGCCATAACTTCTGGCTCGTTTAGAGTTACGAGAGCCATAACCAGTCAAAACGAAGGCCTCAGTGAGTTCTACGGCTATAACAGCTTCCAGCCGTCATTGTATTGTTGAATGCCCAAAAAAGACTGTCCGAGCCTTAATCGGGTCTAGGAAGTTTTTTATCCTTCGTTTTTTCGACACGTGGATTTTTACGGTAAAACGGGATTATCGTGGCTGGTCTTCAATTTCCCATCGCTGGAGAGTGGTGAACCATGGTACCATTCCATTTCAAATCAGTGCACGTATTTCAAAAAGTCGTACGACACTGTTTCGCCATTTCGGACGGATGTTGCACCTTGCACGGCGGATGTTGCACCCTGTAGATATCGATTATTCGGACGGCCATAACTTCTGGCTCGTTTAGAGTTACGGGAGCCATAACCAGTCAAAACGAAGGCCTTAGTGAGTTCTACGGCTATGACAGCTTTCAGCCGTTAATGGATTATTTAATGCCCAAAAAAGACGATCCGAGTCTCAATCGGGTCTAGGAAGTTTATTACCCTTAGTTTTTTCGACACGTGGATTTTTACGGTAAAACGGGGTTACCGTGCCTGGTCTTCGATTTACCATCGCTGGAGAGTGGTGCACCATGGTACCGTTCCGTTTCAAATCCATGCACGCAATTCAAAAAGTCGTACGACACTGTTCGCCATTTCGGGCGGATGTTGCACCTTGCACCGTGGATGTTGCACCCTGTAGATATCGATTATTCGGACGGCCGTAACTTCTGGCTCGTTTAGAGTTACGGGAGCCATAAGCAGTCAAAACGAAGGCCTCAGTGATTTCTACGGCTATAACAGCTTTCAGCCGTCATTGTATTGTTGAATGCCCAAAAAAGACTATCCGAGCCTCAATCGGGTCTAGGAAGTTTTTTACCCTTCGTTTTTTCGACACGTGGATTTTTACGGTAAAACGGGATTACCGTGGATGGTCTTCGATTTACCATCACTGGAGATTGGTGCACTATAGTACCGTTCCATTTCAAATCCATGCACGCATTTCAAAAAGTCGTACGACACTGTTTCGCCATTTCGGACAGATGTTGCACCTTGCACCGCGGATGTTGCACCTTGCAGATATCGATTATTCGGACGGCCATAACTTCTGGCTCGTTTAGAGTTACCGGAGCCGTAACCAGTCAAAACGAAGGCCTCAGTGAGTTCTACGGCTACGACAGCTTTCACCCGTCAATGGATGGTTGAATGCCCAAAAAAGATTATCCGAGTCTCAATCGGGTCTAGGAAGTTTTTTACTCTTCGTTTTTTCGACACGTGGATTTTTACGGTAAAACGGGATTACCATGGATGGTCTTCGATTTAACATCGCTGGAGAGTGGTGCACCATGGTACCGTTCCGTTTCAAATCCACGCACGCATTTCAAAATGCCGTACGAGACTGTTCGCCATTTCGGACGGATGTTGCACCTTGCACCGTGGATGTTGCACCATGTAGATATCGGTTATTCGGACGGCCGTAACTTCTGGCTCGTTTAGAGTTACGGGAGCCATAACCAGTCAAAACGAAGGCCTCAGTGAGTTCTACGGCTATGACAACCTTCAACCGTCAATGGATTGTTTAATGCCCAAAAAAGACGATCCGAGTCTCAATCGGGTCTAGGAAGTTTATTACCCTTAGTTTTTTCGACACGTGGATTTTTACGGTAAAACGGGATTACTCCGGCTGGTCTTCGGTTTACCATCGCTGGAGAGTGGTGCACCATGGCACCTTTCGGTTTCAAATCCATGCACGCATTTCATAAAGTCGTACGACACTGTTTTGCCATTTCGGACGGATGTTGCACCTTGCACCGCGGATGTTGCACCCGGTAGATATCGATTATTCGGACGGCCATAACTTCTGGCTCGTTTAGAGTTACGAGAGCCATAACCAGTCAAAACGAAGGCCTCAGTGAGTTCTACGGCTATAACAACTTCCAGCCGTCATTGTATTGTTGAATGCCCAAAAAAGACTGTCCGAGCCTTAATCGGGTCTAGGAAGTTTTTTACCCTTCGTTTTTTCGACACGTGGATTTTTACGGTAAAACGGGATTACCGTGGCTGGTCTTCAATTTACCATCGCTGGAGAGTGGTGAACCATGGTACCATTCCATTTCAAATCAGTGCACGTATTTCAAAAAGTCGTACGACACTGTTTCGCCATTTCGGACGGATGTTGCACCTTGCACGGCGGATGTTGCACCCTGTAGATATCGATTATTCGGACGGCCATAACTTCTGGCTCGTTTAGAGTTACGGGAGCCATAACCAGTCAAAACGAAGGCCTTAGTGAGTTCTACGGCTATGACAGCTTTCAGCCGTTAATGGATTGTTTAATGCCCAAAAAAGACGATCCGAGTCTCAATCGGGTCTAGGAAGTTTATTACCCTTAGTTTTTTCGACACGTGGATTTTTACGGTAAAACGGGGTTACCGTGCCTGGTCTTCGATTTACCATCGCTGGAGAGTGGTGCACCATGGTACCGTTCCGTTTCAAATCCATGCACGCAATTCAAAAAGTCATACGACACTGTTCGCCATTTCGGGCGGATGTTGCACCTTGCACCATGGATGTTGCACCCTGTAGATATCGATTATTCGGACGGCCGTAACTTCTGGCTCGTTTAGAGTTACGGGAGCCATAAGCAGTCAAAACGAAGGCCTCAGTGAGTTCTACGGCTATAACAGCTTTCAGCCGTCATTGTATTGTTGAATGCCCAAAAAAGACTATCCGAGCCTCAATCGGGTCTAGGAAGTTTTTTACCCTTCGTTTTTTCGACACGTGGATTTTTACGGTAAAACGGGATTACCGTGGATGGTCTTCGATTTACCATCACTGGAGATTGGTGCACTATAGTACCGTTCCATTTCAAATCCATGCACGCATTTCAAAAAGTCGTACGACACTGTTTCGCCATTTCGAACAGATGTTGCACCTTGCACCGCGGATGTTGCACCTTGCAGATATCGATTATTCGGACGGCCATAACTTCTGGCTCGTTTAGAGTTACCGGAGCCGTAACCAGTCAAAACGAAGGCCTCAGTGAGTTCTACGGCTATGACAGCTATCAGCCGTCAATGGATTGTTGAATGCCCAAAAAAGACTATCCGAGTCTCAATCGGGTCTAGGAAGTTTTTACCCTTCGTTTTTTCGACACGTGGATTTTTACGGTAAAACGGGATTACCATGGATGGTCTTCGATTTACAATCGCTGGAGAGTGGTGCACCACGGTATCGTTCCGTTTCAAATCCATGCACGCATTTCAAAAAGCCACATGACACAGTTCGCCATTTCGGACGGATGTTGCACATTGCACCGTGGATGTTGCACCCTGTAGATATCGATTATTCGGACGGCCGTAACTTCTGGCTCGTTTAGAGTTACGGGAGCCATAACTAGTCAAAACGAAGGCCTCAGTGAGTTCTACGGCTATGACAGCTTTCAGCCGTCAATGGATTGTTGAATGCCCAAAAAAGACTATCCGAGTCTGAATCGGGTCTATGAAGTTTATTACCCTTAGTTTTTTCGACACGAGGATTTTTACGGTAAAACGGGGTTACCTTGGCTGGTCTTCGATTTACCATCGCTGGAGAGTGGTGCACCATGGAATCGTTCCGTTTCAAATCCATGCACGCAATTCAAAAAGTCGTACGACACTATTCGCCATTTAGGACGGATGTTGCACCTTGCACCGTGGAAATTGCACCCTGTAGATATCGATTATTCGGATGGCCGTAACTTCTGGCTCGTTTAGAGTTACGGAAGCCATAAGAAGTCAAAATGAAGGTCTCAGGGAGTTCTACGGCTATAACAGCTTTCAGCCGTCATTGTATTGTTGAATGTCCAAAAAAGACTATCCGAGCCTCAATCGGGTTTAGGAAGTTTTTTACCCTTCGTTTTTTCGACACGTGGATTTTTACGGTAAAACGGGATTACCGTGTATGGTCTTCGATTTACCATCGCTGGAGAGTGGTGCACCATAGTACCGTTCCATTTCAAATCCATGCACGCATTTCAAAAAGTCGTACGACACTGTTTCGCCATTTCGGACGGATGTTGCACTTGCACCGCGGATGTTGCACCCTGTAGATATCGATTATTCGGACAGCCATAACTTCTGGCTCGTTTAGAGTTACGGGAGCCGTAACCAGTCAAAACGAAGGCCTCGGTGAGTTCTATGGCTACGACAGCTTTCAGCCGTCAATGGATTATTGAATGCCCAAAAAAGACTATCCGAGTCTCAATCGGGTCTAGGAAGTTTTTCACCCTTCGTTTTTTCGACACGTGGATTTTTACGGTAAAACAGGATTACCATGGATGGTCTTCGATTTACCATCGCTAGAGAGTGGTGCACCAGGGTACCGTTCCGCTTCAAATCCATGCACGCATTTCAAAAAGCCGTACGACACTGTTCGCTATTTCGGACGGATGTTGCACCTTGCACCGTGGATGTTGCACCCTGTAGATTTCGATTATTCGGACGGTCGTAACTTCTGGCTCGTTTAGAGTTACGGGAGCCATAACAAGTCAAAACGTAGGCCTCAGTGAGTTCTATGGCTATGACAGATTTCAGCCGTCAATGGATTGTTTAATGCCCAAAAAAGACGATCTGAGTCTCAATCGGGTCTATGAAGTTTATTACCCTTAGTTTTTTCGACACGTGGATTTTTACGGTAAAACGGGATTACTGCGGCTGGTCTTCGATTTACCATCGCTGGATAGTGGTGCACCATGGTACCGTTCCGTTTCAAATCCATGCACGCATTTCATAAAGACGTACGACACAGTTTCGCCATTTCGGACGGATGTTGCACCTTGCACCGCGGATGTTACACCCTGTAGATATCGATTATTCGGACGACCATAACTTCTGGCTCGTTTAGAGTTACGGGAGCCATAACCAGTCAAAAAGAAGGCCTCAGTGAGTTCTACGGCTACGATAGCTTTCAGCCATCAATGGATTATTGAATGACCAAAAAAGACTATCCGAGTCTCAATCAGGTCTAGGAAGTATTTTATCCTTCGTTTTTTCGACACGTGGATTTTTACGGTAAAAAGGGATTACCATGGACGGTCTTCGATTTACCATCGCTGGAGTGTGGTGCACCATGGTACCGTTCCGTTTCAAATCCATGCACGCATTTCAAAAAGCCGTACGACACTGTTCGCCATTTCGGACGGATGCTAGACCTTGCACCGTGGATGTTGCACCCTATAGATATCGATTATTCGGACGGCCGTAACTTCTGGCTCGTTTAGAGTTACGGGAGCCATAACCCGTCAAAACGAAGCCCTCAGTGAGTTCTACGGCCATGACCGCTTTCAGCCGTCAATGGATTGTTTAATGCCCAAAAAAGACGATCCGAGTCTCAATCGGGTCTATGAAGTTTATTACCCTTAGTTTTTTCGACACGTGGATTTTACGGTAAAACGGGATTACTGCGGCTGGTCTTCGATTCACCATCGCTGGAGAGTGGTGCACCATGGTACCGTTTCGTTTCAAATCCATGCACGCATTTCATAAAGACGTACGACACAGTTTTGCCATTTCGGACGGATGTTGCACCTTGCACCGCGGATGTTGCACCCTGTAGATATCGATTATTCGGGCGACCATAACTTCTGGCTCGTTTAGAGTTACGGGAGCCATAACCAGTCAAAACGAAGGCCTCAGTGAGTTCTACGGCTACGACAGCTTTCAGCCGTCAATGGATTGTTGAATGCCCAAAAAAGACTATCCGAGTCTCATTCGGGTCTAGGAAGTTTTTTACCCTTCGTTTTTTCGACACGTGGATTTTCACGGTAAAACGGGATTACCGCGGCTGGTCTTCGATTTACCATCGCTCGAGGGAGGTGCACCATGGTACCGTTCCGTTTCAAGTCCATGCACGCATTTCAAAAAGTCGTACGACACTGTTTCGCCATTTCGGACGGATGTTGCACCTTGCACCGCGGATGTTGCACCCTGTAGATATCGATTATTCGGGCGGCCATAACTTCTGGCTCGTTTAGAGTTACGGGAGCCATAACCAGTCAAAACGAAGGCCTCAGTGAGTTCTACGGCGACAGCTTTCAGCCGTCAATGGATTGTTGAATGCCCAAAAAAGACTATCCGAGTCTCAATCGGGTCTAGGAAGTTTTTTACCCTTCGTTTTTTCGGCACGTGGATTTTTACGGTAAAACGGGATTACCGTGGATGGTCTTCGATTTACCATCGCTGGAGGGTGGTGCACTATGGTACCGTTCCGTTTCAAATCCATGCATGCATTTCAAAAATTCATACGACACTGTTCGCCATTTCGGACGGATGTTGCACCTTGCACCGTGGATGTTGCACCATGTAGATATCGATTATTCGGACGGCCGTAACTTCTGGCTCGTTTAGAGTTACGGGAGCCATAACCAGCCAAAACGAAGGCCTCAGTGAGTTCTACGGCTATGACAGCTTTCAACCGTCAATGGATTGTTTAATGCCCAAAAAAGACGATCCGAGTCTCAATCGGGTCTAGGAAGTTTATTACCCTTAGTTTTTTCGACACGTGGATTTTTACGGTAAAACGGGATTACCGTGGCTGGTCTTCGATTTACCATCGCTGGAGAGTGGTGCACCATGGTACTGTTCCGTTTCAAATCCATGCACGCATTTCAAAAAGTCGTACGACACTGTTCGCCATTTCGGACGGATGTTGCACCTTGCACCGTGGATGTTGCACCCTGTAGATATCGATTATTCGGACGGCCATAACTTCTGGCTCGTTTAGAGTTACGGGAGCCATAACCAGTCAAAACGAAGGCCTCAGTGAGTTCTACGGCTATGACAGCTTTCAGCCGTCATTGTATTGTTGAATGCCAAAAAAGACTATCCGAGCCTCAATCGGGTCTAGGAAGTTTTTTACCCTTCGTTTTTTCGACACGTGGATTTTTACGGTAAAACGGGATTACCGTGGCTGGTCTTCAATTTACCATCGCTGGAGAGTGGTGCACCATGGTACCGTTCCATTTCAAATCCATGCACGCATTTCATAAAGTCGTACGACAATATTTCGCCATTTCGGACGGATGTTGCACCTTGCACTGCGGATGTTGCACCCTGTAGATATCGATTATTCGGACGGCCATAACATCCGGCTCGTTTAGAGTTACAGGACCATAACCAGTCAAAACGAAGGCCTCAGTGAGTTCTACGGCTATGACAGCTTTCAGCCGTCAATGGATTGTTGAATGCCCAAAAAAGACTATCCGAGTCTCAATCGGGTCTAGGAAGTTTTTTACCCCTCGTTTTTTGGACACGTGGATTTTTACGGTAAAACGTGATTACCGTGGATGGTCTTCGATTTACCATCGCTGGAGGGTGGTGCACCATGGTACCGTTCCGTTTCAAATCCATGCATGCATTTCAAAAATTCATACGACACTGTTCGCCATTTCGGACGGATGTTGCACCTTGCACCGTGGATGTTGCACCATGTAGATATCGATTATTCGGACGGCCGTAACTTCTGGCTCGTTTAGAGTTACGGGAGCCATAACCAGTCAAAACGAAGGCCTCAGTGAGTTCTACGGCGATGACAGCTTTCAACCGTCAATGGATTGTTTAATGCCCAAAAAAGACGATCCGAGTCTCAATCGGCTCTATGAAGTTTATTACCCTTAGTTTTTTCGACACGTGGATTTTTACGGTAAAACGGGATTACTGCGACTGGTCTTCGATTTACCATCACTGGAGAGTGGTGCACCATGGTACATTCCGTTTCAAATCCATGCACGTATTTCATAAAGTCATACGACACTGTTTCGCCATTTCGGACGGATGTTGCACCTTGCACCGCGGATGTTGCACCCTGTAGATATCGATTATTCGGACGACCATAACTTCTGGCTCGTTTAGAGTTACGGGAGCCATAACCAGTAAAAATGAAGGCCTCAGTGAGTTCTACGGCTACGACCACTTTTAGCCGTCAATGGATTGTTTAATGCCCAAAAAAGACGATCCGAGTCTCAATCGGGTCTAGGAAGTTTTTTACCCTACGTTTTTTCGACATGTGGATTTTTACGGTAAAACGGGATTACCGTGCTTGGTCTTCGATTTACCATCGCTAGAGAGTGGTGCACCATGGTACCGTTCCATTACAAATCCATGCATGCATTTCAACAAATCGTGACACTGTTTCGCCATTTCGGACGGATGTTGCACCTTGCACGGTCGATGTTGCACCCTGTAGATATCGATTATTCGAACGGCCATAACTTCTGGCTCGTTAGAGTTACGGGAGCCATAACCAGTCAAAACGAAGGCCTCAGGGAGTTCTACGGTGATGACTGCTTTCAGCCGTCAATGGATTGTTTAATTCCCAAAATAGACGATCCGAGTCTCATTCGGGTCTAGGAAGTTTTTTACCCTTTGTTTTTTCGACACGTGGATTTTTACGGTAAAACGGGATTACCGTGGATGGTCTTCGATTTACCATCGCTGGAGAGTGGTGCACCATGGTACCGTTCCGTTTCAAATCCATGCACGCATTTCAAAAAGTCGTACAACACTGTTCGCCATTTCGGAAGGATGTTGCACCTTGCACCGTGGATGTTGCACCCTGTAGATATCGATTATTCGGACGGCCATAACTTCTGGATCGTTTAGAGTTACGGAAGCCATAACCAGTCAAAACGAAGGCCTCAGTGAGTTCTACGGCTATGACGGCTTTCGGCCGTCAATGGATTGTTTAATGCCCAAAAAAGACTATTCGAGTCTCAATCGAGTCTAGGAAGTTTTTTACCCTTCGTTTTTTCGACACGTGAATTTTTACGGTAAAACGGGATTACCGTGGCCGGTCTTCCATTTACCATCGCTGGAGAGTGGCGACCATGGTACCGTTTCGTATCAAATCCATGCACGCATTTCAAAAAGTCGTACGACACTGTTTCGCCATTTCGGACGGATGTTGCACCTTGCACCGTGGATGTTGCACCCTGTAGATATCGATTATTCGGACGGCCATAACTTCTGGCTCGTTTAGAGTTACGGGAGCCATAACCAGTCAAAACGAAGGCCTCAGTGAGTTCTATGGCTATGATAGTTTTCAGCCCTTAATGGATTGTTTAATGCCCAAAAAGACGATCCGAGTCTCAATCGGGTCTAGGAAGTTTATTACCCTTAGTTTTTTCGACACGTGGATTTTTACGGTAAAACGGGATTACCGTGGCTGGTCTTCGATTTACCATCGCTGGAGAGTGGTGCACCATTGTACCGTTCCGTTTCAAATCCATGCACGCAATTCAAAAAGTTGTACGACACTGTTCGCCATTTCGGACGGATGTTGCACCCTGCACCGTGGATGTTGCACCCTGTAGATATCGATTATTCGGACGGCCGTAACTTCTGGCTCGTTTAGAGTTACGGGAGACATAAGCAGTCAAAACGAAGGCATCAGTGAGTTCTACGGCCATGACCGCTTTCAGCCATCAATGGATTGTTTAATGCCTAAAAAAGACGGTCCGAGTCTCAATCGGGTCTATGAAGTTTATTACCCTTAGTTTTTTCGACACGTGGAATTTTACGGTAAAACGAGATTACTGCGGCTGGTCTTCGATTTACCATCGCTGGAGAGTGGCGCACCATGGTACCGCTCCGTTTCAAATCCATGCACGCATTTCATAAAGACATACGACACAGTTTCGCCATTTCGGACGGATGTTGCACCTTGCACCGCGGATGCTGCACCCTGTAGATATCGATTATTCGGACGGCCATAACTTCTGGCTCGTTTAGAGTTACGGTAGCCATAACCAGTCAAGAAGAAGGCCTCAGTGAGTTCTACGGCTATGACCGCTTTTAGCCGTCAATGGATTGTTTAATGCCCAAAAAAGACGATCCGAGTCTCAATCGGGTCTAGGAAGTTTTTTACCCTTCGTTTTTTCGACACGTGGATTTTTACGGTAAAACGGGATTACTGCTTGTGCAAAAAATGGGCAAACACCTCCAATCCGTATAATTTAGTTGATTTTATGTGGTTTTTAATGATTTGGGTGACTTATGCAAATATGTAAAAAGCAGGGACTGAACTGTAAAAGACACACAGATTTATAGTGGTTCGGCCAGAACGTGCCTACGTCCACTTTATATGTTATTATCCTTTTTTCTTCCAGATTACAAGCACAAAGCTTTAAGTACAAGTATAAGAAAGTTGTTTGAAAGTTCCTTCCTTGCTTGAGCTCTCAAACTTGTCTGTCATTGTTGTACCCCTGCCCCTCTATTTATAGAGTGAGGTTGGGGGCAGGGGTCTTGGATGTATATAGCTGCTGGCGGGCCTGGGTTGAAGCGATCTGGCCTGGCATATCTGGTTCGGCGGAGCTTGGTTCGGTCGTGGTTGGAGTGGCTTTGGTCCGGTAGGATGTTGGTCCGGTGGTGAGATGGAGGTGAGGTTGGTTTGGTCCGGTGTGGATTTGGTTCGGTGATAGGAGGAGGATGGGTTGGTTCGGCTGTACGTGGTTCGGTGGATCATGGTTCGGCAGAGGTTGGATGGGTTGGTTCGGTGTGGGATGGAGAGTGTTGGTTCGGCAGGGTTGTTGGTTCGGTGGTAGAGGTTGATTCGGTGGCAACAGCCTCGCGTTGGTCCGGTGTCGAAGCGGTGTGCTTGGTTCGGTATTTGTAGATGCGAGGTTTGGTTCGGCCAGGCATAGGTAGCGAATGGACAGTATGTAAATGGTGATTCTAGACGAAATTGATGCTCCTTGGCCTCGTGATCACATGGGTAAGAATTCGCCTAACATTTGCCCCCCAAAGTGGGGCATGTGCTTGCATGTGTCGCGCTTTGTTTTTCTTCTGGTTGGTGTAGCTTCGTTCAGTCTAGAGTGCCGAACCAATTGGTCTGGTTTCCTACATTTGCCTATAAATAGGGGCTATACTCCTTCGTTATTTCTTACCAAACAAGCCGAACTTTTTGCCGAATCAAACCCTTAGCTTCGACGAATCAAGACGCTAGCCGAAACAGGTGAGAACCCCTTGCTGCCGAATGAATTTTATAGACTTCCAGTACCGGATGAATTTGAAACCCTTAATACCGAATGAACTTTCATCCTTCAACGCCGAATGAAACTCGAACTCTCAATACCGAATGAGATTCGAACTTTCCATACCGAATGAAACTCGAACTTTCACTACCGAATGAAACTTGAACTTTCACTACCGAATGAAACTTAAAGACCTTTATTTCTGCGAATGAGTTTTGAATTGTGAGCAAGTATACAGGCTGCATGTACCTACGAGTTTACATTTCCATACTCCTTGTTCTAACGATGTGCTTTTGCTTTGGTGTTGCAGATAAATGTCTCACAAGGTGGAAACCCGATCGGAAAAGAAAAAAATCTACGGACAGAAGTGAGTCTTCCGTCGTGCCTCCCGCCCAGCCAGGACCGGAACGTCGTGGACCTACCCCGAGGTCGCTAGTAGACGGGTATGGTCCCCAAGAGCTTCTGAACTCTCCTCCTGATTGCTTTCCAAGCTCTCTCAGAGAGGAGCAACTTGACGTTATCTCCCGCTCCTTCGAAATAAATAGAGCGCGCATGCTATTGCCGGGGGAAGGAGTGATGCTGTACGACCCCCCCGAAGGCTACTTTGCTTACAGCAGATATCATTGCATGTGTGGTGCTATCCCGCCTCTCAACGCTTGGATAGTTAGCTTTATCACATATCTGAAGGTGGCTCCATTCCAGCTTCAGCCTAATTCATACGCCATTCTTGTGAGTATTTTCGTCATCTTTCAGAGGAAATACGGGCGTCCCCCTTCCAACCGGTAGATCCGATATCTGTACAACTTGAGAGGCTATAAGAAGGGGTCTCCATATACCAGTTTGGAAGCGGCCGTTCCCTTTAAGCCTGTTCTGGATTTGTACTCGAAGTTTAGTATGTTCAAGAAGGAATGGTCTTTCATTAGGGATGACCCTGTTTCTTTCCGCCTTTTCACTTCCGGCTATAAGTTGAACTTCATTTATATTTTCCTTGTCCCGATCCCCATGCTTCTTCTTATATGCTTTTATTTCTTGCTAGCAACAGGTGGCTTTGCAGTTGTGGAGAATGATTCCTTGGCGCGGATGGCTGCTGAGATAAAGGTCATTTCGGGAAGGGATAGGTCGGCCTCTTACCTGATCAGGAACGCCACTCTCCTGGAGTATAACTTGATTCTGCCACATCAATCTGTGGTTAAACAGAGAGATATAGCCGAGGAGAGGGCTGCTAAGCTAAGGATGGGGCTACTGCGAAGAGCAGCAGGAAGAGACCTTTCTCGGTACCTCCAGCCGTTGGGGAAAGAAGCTTAAGATGTCTGATGGACCCTCTCCTAGTACATGTCCAGATATTCTGGAGGAGGAAGGTGGAGAGGAGGAAAGAGACGAAGAGGAGAGCGGAGGAGATGGAGAAGGTGAAGGACAGGGTGGTAGTGGTGCCGGGGCATTGTCTTCTGAGCAGGCAGGGGAGATCCAGGAGTGGACGGATGATGCCTTCCATCAGGCTTTTGAAGGGTTGGAGGAAGGATCAGCCTCGGTGAAGAAGGCAAAGGAGGTTGACAAGGCTGGGGCTGGCACCGATCCATTCCCTAAGAGTTCTTCAGCTGAGGTGGCTCCAGCGATTCAAGGTGAACTCTTGACTTCCGCAGATTCCATTTATGATAGGGACTTAGGAATATTTTATGGTCCGCTTCCGTCCTGGACTGAGATTCAGGACTTATTGCAGTATTCTCCTTCTCCGCAGGGTTGGTATAACAGACATGCCTTCTCATTCTTTTTAAGTTAACATATTTCTTGAATTGTGGACTCTTGTATGTTCGTAACACTTGTTCTTTATTACAGGGGCTGGCGAGGTGGCCAAAACTTCGGACGTTCGACACCGTCTGGAACAATACAAGTTACTTAGAGCTTATGCCAAGCCTAAGCCTCCCACTAGTCGTCCAGGAGACGTAGTTAGCTACCGTCCTCTTCTTGGGGTTATTGAAGAGAGTATTCAGAAAAAGAAGAGGAGTCGCTCCTTATTTGAATCTTCACCCGGTCCGCAGCTTCCTCCTCAACCTATTCATGATATCACGGAGGAGGACACTGAGCATATTCCCTCCCCGCATCCGTCTGAAAATCCTACCGTTATCCGCATAAGACATCCCGACGTGCCTCGCAATCCCTTTGCCGGCCACCCGGATTTGGACCCCAGTTCTCAAGATATCTTATTTGACGAGGCCACGGGTGAGCATCTTCTCCCCCGCAATCCCATGGTTCGGGTTCTTGATGAGGCTAAGTCCCTAGACCTGGATCTGCTCACTACTCGGATAGCTGCTATGGGGGACGAAGCCAAGGCCAACACTGACCGGGTCGCGAAGGAGGCTAAGAAGTTAATGGAACATCATGCCCGATTGGCCAAGGCCGGGGAGGAGATAGGGAGTGCCAATATAAGACTGCGGTTAGTGGTCCCTGATCAGGCCAAGCAACTTGCCGACCAGGCTATTCAGATTTCGCAGCATGAAGCCGACTCCCGACGACTGAAGAAGACCATGGAGGACGCTAGCAGAGCCGAGTTGCGGAAAATGAAGGCCGCTTGCAAGAAGCGTATTGACATGGCCATTACCACGGTTGATGAGGTTAGGAAGGCGGATCTCGAGCAGGTTGAAGAAATATCTGGGAGGCTCGATGCTGCAAAACTTGCTCAAGCCAAGTTGAAAGAAGAGATGGAGGAGATGAGGAGATCCCTTCAGGCTGAGTGCTCGAGATACCGGCGGGAGAGGGATGTTGCCGCCGCTAAGTTGTTATCGTTTGAGGCCCGGGTGAGGGAGTTTGAGGAGAATGAGGGGATGATGGATGAGATGCTGCAGGACATGTACTTCCGTACTTGGAGGCAGGGTAATCTATCTTGGATGGATGACTATCCCCGGATCATGGCCATGATATATCTCCGGGCTTTGGAGGAGGCCAGGGCCGATGGAGATAAGGAAGGTGGAGCAGCATTCAGTATGGATGTGGTTACCGCCCAGTTTTCGAAGGAGGAGAAGGTAGCGGTGAAGGAGGGGATGCGGCTACTCGCTGCTGAGGAAGCCGGCGTGCAGTTGGGGGATGAGGACCAAGAAGCAGGTGTTGGTGAGTTTCCTCTTTCTAGCTTTTCATAACTTGATCGTTCGTTGTTGGTTTTAATGGACTCTTTTTCTGAATTGGACAGGTGTGACTTCTGGTCAACATGCTGGGAGCTCCGATCCTGCTGTCAAGTAGATTCGGAGAGCTAGTGAGATGGGGGTGGAGCACTAATGCAGTCGACTACTTGATCCGATCCGTATAGTTTTTGGTTTTCTTGACTTTCCTGTCTATACTTAGTCAAAACGTTAGTGTATTTTTGGATTGTAATTATGTTAGTGAGTGACTCTACGTAATTTTATAACACGAGCTGATTTTGTTATATTTTGAATGTTGTCATTTCTTTTGATGTGTTGTATAAGAAATATGACCATGCATATGCCTGTGATTTGATTGTGTTTGACACTAAGTTTCCGCTTGTAATATAATTTCGTGTTTTGTAATGTTAGTGTGATGTATGAATATGAATTGCAGCTATGCATTAATGTATAAAAGTGGAAGGTACCGCCCTTCATGTTTTCGGCTGTGGACGGCAACTTTGCGCGCCCTGCAAGCTAAGCATGGAATGATGATGAATGCCTCGTTATCCGGTTGTAAGTTTTTTGTTCCCATTAGCGAGCGTTCCCTATTTCATGTCCTGTACTTTCAAGCACCGTTAAGGAGAATAGGAGAAAAGTCTTAAATGAAATGGGAATATAGGAAAAGTAAAACTTCCAGTCACGGAAGGCCATCGATGTGCTTAAGTTCGTGGCGACGGGTTTTGTAGTTGCTTTCCCTAGCTGTGGGTCTTGGAGACATTTGTCACCCATCTTACGCCTCTGCGGGGAGTTTTCTTTTTTACCACAGCCGCACTTAAGACACATCGGAGCCGATCGCGCACAGTAACTACCCGGACCATTATGGCCTGTAATCGTGGGTATTATTCGATTTATTGTGGCCGGCTATCGTGGGGGCCGATCGTCTACTGTGAACTGCCCCTGGCTGGCCACACCTTATGTTGGGGCTTATGATCGGTTCACAGTTGCCGGCGAGCCGAATCGCTGTAATGAGCTGCCATGGCATAATCGGCCTTCTCTGTGGCTTATACTCGGCTTATTACAGTCGGCTTTAATGGCCGAGGCAAACAATGAGTTAACTCGCGGTAAAGGGATACCGGAGCAAAGTGTCTCATTGGCGAGGGCATAGGAGCGCAGCGTACCTGTTAGGTTTTGTCCAGGTGGAGTTGTGTTGTGAAGTTCTGAATTGAAATGTCATTTGCAAAGGATTTTGTTCAACAGCAAAGGATAAAGCTCAACAAGTGGCCAAGATATAAAGGAATAAGTTAACAAGAGCCAAGTTTTTTAAAGTGGTTCGGCACGAAAATGCCTACGTCCACTGATTCTCTTTGTTAATTCACTTCATATGGGCAGTACAAGTTAAGAAAAGTATCGACGGAGGTGTCGGATGTTCCATGCCCTCTGGAACACCTCTCCGTCCACTGTTGACAAAATATAAGCTCCGTTGTGGAGATCTTTATGAATTACATACGGTCCATCCCAGATTGGATCCAGCGCTCCTGGGCGTGGAAAGATTCGCTTGAGGACGAGATCTCCTTCTTGTAAGCTGCGATGTTTGACTTTGGAGTTGTATAGTGCTGCCACTTTTTGTCTGTGAGCTGCTGCTTTGAGTGCTGCATCACTCCTTCTCTTCTCAATTAGATCCAAAGACATGTGGAGGAGTTCTTCGTTTTCTTCTGGGTTGTAGTGGATCCTACGGTGGGAAGGCACAATAGTCTCAACTGGGAGCATTGCCTTTGATCCGTATGCCAAAGAGAAAGGAGTATGCCCTGTTGATGTTCTGAAAGATGTGCGATAGGCCCAAAGTGCTGTAGGAAGTTCTTCCACCCAAGCGCCTTTTGCTTTTCAAGCTTCTTCTTGATTAGAGTCTTGAGGATTTTGTTGACAACTTCGACTTGGCCGTTTGCTTGAGGATATGCTACAGATGAGAAGCTTTTGTGAATCCCGTGCTCTTAGCACCAATCGGCGAATTCTTCACTGTCAAATTGAAGTCCGTTGTCTGATATGATCTTGAGTGGGACTCCGTACCTGCACAGAATATTTTTGATCAAGAAGTTGATAACTTTTGTCGAGGATATTTTATTTAGTGGTTCCGCCTCCACCCATTTGGTGAAATAGTCAACCGCCACTATAGCATGTGTGGCTCCGCCTCGGCCTGCTGGCAGTTCGCCAATTAAGTCAATTCCCCACACTGCAAATGGCCAAGGGCTGGTCATTTGAGTAATTTCATTTGTTGGCAGCCGAGGAATCTTAGCAAATTTCTGACATCTGTCGCATCTTCTGACAAAGTCTAAAGCATCTTTGTTCAAGGTGGGCCAGAAATATCCATATCGGAGTATCTTCTTTGCCAGGGTCTGCACTCCGGTGTGGTCTCCACAACTTCCCTGGTGGATATTGGATAGAATTTCATTGGCTTCTCTTTCAGCAATGCACCTCAATAAGGGGTTAGAGAAGCCGCGCCGATAGAGGATGCCTTCTTGTATCGTGTAGCGGGAAGCTTTCCTTAGAATTTTCTTAATTTCACTTCGCCCGTCGGGTAGGGTGCCGTTTTGTAAGTATTCTCGGATAGGGGTCATCCATGTTTCTTCTTCGGTTGCAGCTATCAGGTTTACTTGCTCGAAACTCGGGGTTAGTAGCCTTGAGACAGTTATCGTTCCAGAAGTGGTATCATCTCCCATGCTAGCTTGCTTTGCCAGCTCGTCGGCCTCTTGATTTTATTCTCGAGGAATGTGTTTGATCGAGTAGTGATCCAATTGATTGAGCAGCCGCTTGGTCTTTTTCAGATATGCCGTGAGCCGTTCTCCTCGAGTCTGGAACACCCCTAGTATTTGATTTACGATGAGTTGTGAATCACTGTAAAGACATAAGGAACTGACTCCGATCTCCAGGGCGAGCTCTAATCCGGCTATTACTGCTTCATATTCGGCATCATTATTGGTGGCAGCGAATTCTAGCCTTAGTGCATAACGCAGCTTTCTTTCCCTGGGAGTGATGATCACAACGCCTGCCCCCAAGCCTTGTTCGTTCGGTGCTCCATCTACGAAGAGATTCCACTTGATACCTTCTTCTATTTCAGATTGGTCCCAGCCTTCGTTGATAGTGAATTCGGCGATGAAATCGGCTATGGCTTGTCCCTTGATGGCAGTGAGAGGATGGTAGGTGATATCATATTGGCTTAGCTCGATGCACCACTTGAGCAGTCGCCCAGAGGTGTCGGGACGATGGAGCACTTGCCTCAATGGTTGATCGATTAGGAATCTGATGGGATGAGATTGGAAATAGTGTCGTAGCTTCCTTGATATGATTAGTAAACAGTATGCCAGTTTCTCGAGTTTGGGATACCGGGCATCTGCTCCCGTGAACCTTTTTCTTATGAAGTACACTGGCCGTTGTGTGCGGTTTTCTTCTCTTACCAAAGCGGCCCTCAGAGCATGGGATGACACAGCAAGGTATAGGTATAGTTCTTCGCCTTTATTCGGAGTCGAGAGTACCGGTGGCCGTTGGAGGTGCTCGATTAGGTTAAGGAAAGCTATTGAACACTCATCGGTCCATTCGAATTTTCCTTTGTCTTTCTTCAGGGCCTCGAAGAAAGGAATGCATTTGTCAGTTGCTTTAGAGATGAACTGGCTTAGGGCGGCCACCTTCCCGTTTAGGCTTTGCATCTCTTTTCGAGTGGATGGCATCTTGATATCTTGCAAGGCCCGGACTTGTTTGGGGTTTGCTTCAACCCCCCTGGCATGAACGATGAATCCCAAGAACTTTCCCGATGATACTCCGAAGGAGCACTTTAGAGGGTTCAGCTTCATTCCATATTGGCGAAGTACTTGAAACATTTCGTCCAGATGGTTTATATGGTCGTTGGCTTTTCTTGACTTCACTAGCATGTCGTCCACATAAACTTCCATGGTTCGTCCTATCTGTTCAGCAAACATCTTGTTGACGAGGCGCTGATAAGTAGCTCGGGCGTTTTTAAGTCCAAATGGCATTACCTTGTAGCAGTACAATCCTCGGTCAGTGATGAAGCTAGTGTGGTCTTGATCGGGGGCGTGAATAGGGATCTGATTATATCCTGAGTATGCGTCCATAAAGGATAAGAGTTCGTGTCCGGCAGTGCTGTCCACGAGTTGGTCAATTCGGGGGAGTGGGAAGCAGTCTTTCGGGCAAGCGTCATTTAAGTTGGAGAAATCGACGCATATTCGCCACTTCCCATTAGCTTTCTTTACCAGTACCGGGTTGGCGATCCATTCCGGGTAGATGGCTTCACGTATGAAGCCATTGGCAAGTAAGTTCTTTACTTCTTCCTCGAGGGCTGCTGATCGTTCTGCCCCCATACTTCTCTTCTTTTGCTTTACCGGTACCTTGGTAGGATCGATGTTTAGTACGTGGCATGCTATGTCCGGGGAGATTCCAGTCATATCGGCGTGCGTCCATGCAAATACATCCATGTTGTGGCGAAGAAAATCAATGAGTTGATTCTTTAATTCTCTTTTTAACTGAGATCCGACTCTCAGCAGTTTACTTGGGTCGCGTTTGTCTACAGATACGAATTCCATAGCCTCTGCAGGCTCGGCGGTGGCCTCCTCCTCTTTGTCCCTGGGGTCTAATTCATTGAAAGGATCACTGGTATACCGAAGAGGAGGGGCTTTCTTTAGTTGCTATGCTTCCAAGCTTTTCATGCAGAGAATAGTCTCTGCATTCTTCCCTTTATCTCTCCTGCGATTATTGCGAAGTTCGGTTACATAGCAGTCCCGAGCGGCGTCTTGATCCCCTTCTACTTCTCCCACTCCATTATCCGTTGGGAACTTCATCTTCAGGCACCATGGGGCAAGGACGATTTGGAAGTCGGACAAGGCTGGTCTTCCTAAAAAGGCATTGTAGGCCGAGTGGTTGTCTATTAGCACGAATGTTTGTTTCCGAATGGCGGAGCGGGGATGACTTCCCAATTCAACAAACAGATCCAATTGTCCGAGGGGCATCTTTGCTTCTCCAGTGAAACCGTGTAGTGGTTTGTTGCAGGGGGATACATCCTTCATTGACAGCTTCATTTTGTCGAAAGCATGCTTGAATAAGATGTTTACTGAACTTCTAGTGTCTATTAAAATTCAAAAAACTTTGGCTGGACCGAACCAGGCAGAGATGACCATAGGGCCATGTGTGGGTACTGCCTTCCTTCTAGGTCGCGCCCACTGAATGTGATGTCATTATTTTCCTTCCGCTTAGGGTGACGTTCTTCCATAACAGAATTGACGCAGTCACCCTCGCTTCTGAGTGAGTTTCCATATCTTTCCATTTCTTCCCAGCTCTTGTCGGCGATGTGTGGCCCCCTGATATTGTATGGACCACTATCTTCTCTTGGCTGGAGCCGTTGGTGTTGCGATTTCCTCTGCCTGTCTCTGGGTGGAGCTGCCTTGGGTTTTCCTTGGCAGGAACTGGGGTCCTATCCTGTCCCTTTACATAGCGTACTAATCTCTTTCTCCTGATATGTTCTTCAATTAGGTCTCGGAGATGGCGGCATTCATTGGTATTGTGCCCATGAGACTCGTGGAAACGGCAGAATTTTCCAGACTGGATTGCGCGATCTGACTCTTTCTTGTACGGCGGGCGCTTATATATAAGTTCGTCCTGGGTGGCCAGGAAGATGTTCTCGACTGTTTCATTCAAGGGGGTGTAAGCGTCAAATCTCGGTCCTGGTCGGTACAAGCGCTTTTCTCCCTTCTCGCCCCTTGCATTGTCTCTGCAGTCGTTTCTCCGAATGTCCTTTGCTGCGGCGGGGGCGTTTCCATGGGCCGTCTTAGCCTGTGGTCCTGTCTGCCTTTCAGTGGCAGCCTCTTCGAGTCTCATGTACTTCCCAGCTTCATGGAAGAAATCAGGCAAGGTAGCCGGTTTTTCTTTAGTTAGTCTTCTAGCAAACTTGGTATCTGGGTGCACACCACTATAGAGAGCCATTAGGGTGAGTTTCTCATCGGCATCTTGGACTGCGGCTGCTGCGGCGTTGAACCGGGTTAGATATTGTTGAAGTGTCTCTCTGGATTTCTGTTTGACATTGGATAGAGAATAAGCATTCTTGGGTTGTTCCACATGAATGCGGAACTGGCTAATGAACTTTTCCTTCAACATTTCCCATGAACTGATGGATCCTTGGGGTAGATGGCAGAACATGGAGGTAGCTAGATCTGCTAAAAATAGTGGAAAGCATTTGCATAGTACTCCTTCCGTTGCCCCACTCATGAGCATATGTTGTGTGTATCTTTGCAAGTGTACAACGGGGTCGGAAGTTCCCTTGTACGGTTCCATCGTCGGCATTTTCCATTCTCGAGGTGTGATGGCGGTTTCGATGTTGCGGGTGAAAGGGCTGGTTAATCTAGCGCATATCCCTCGATTTCTTTGCTCCCGTCGGACGCATTCCCTGAATAATCGTGCCATTCTTTCATCAGAATTTGGAGCGGACAAAAATGAGCTTGGTTCTTCCCTGCGGGATCGATCTCGTCCAGATGACCTGTAGGGATGGTATAGCCTATCACTTCTGACGTTATCCAGTGGCTGTCTTTGGCTGCTCGGATGCGTGCTAGGACCAGCTACAGTTGCCCCCTGCCTTGATCTTCCCCTGTGGGGTTCTGCTTCGAGCATTTCAATGGGGTCAACTTCGGGTTGGGTTCTAGCTCGGCTCCGTTCAGCGCGGTTTCTATGATTAGGTGGCATGACCGGCTCATCTACATCCGATCCTCTCCTGGTGCCTCCCCCATTGGGTTCGGTTCCAAGCGCTTCCTCGAGTCGGAGTTCGGACTGAGTCCGGGCGCGGCCCCTATCATTGTTGTTCCTGTTGATAGCTTCTTCGAAGAGGGAAGACCTATGTTGTCTATGAGATCCTCCAGATTGAGACTCACCCCATGATTCAGTATTGCGGTTGGATTCTTCGGCGTCCCTCAAGCGTGACATGAGTTGGTTCACCAAAGCTTCTTGTTGGGATGCGATGTGGTTAGTCACTTCAACCACAACTCTGTCTAGGTCTGCCCTAGTGATTGCTGCCGGTTGTTCCGCGGCAGGGGCTATCGGAATTACCTGATCTACATTTGGCACTGCTGTCGTAGTGGGACGGTTCTCTTGATCTGGATCACTGGATCTGGAGCGCTGCTGGTTGCAACGTTCTTTCCCTTGTTGGCGTCTTTTCTCGGCCTGGAAGTCATGTTTCCCAGGCAATGAAAGGCGCTATTGGGAAAGAAGGTTGAATGAGGGAAGCTGAAGCCCTGAGTTCAATTCTCAGTGAAAGCACCAAAAATGTTTGCGCAAAAAATGGGCAAACACCTTTAATCCGTATAATTTAGTTGATTTTATGTGGTTTTTAATGATTTGGGTGACTTATGCAAATATGTAAAAAGCAGGGACTGAACTGTAAAAGACACACAGATTTATAGTGGTTCGGCCAGAACGTGCCTACGTCCACTTTATACGTTATTATCCTTTTTTCTTCCAGATTACAAGTACAAAGCTTTAAGTACAAGTATAAGAAAGTTGTTTGAAAGTTCCTTCCTTGCTTGAGCTCTCAAACTTGTCTGCCACTGTTGTACCCCTGCCCCTCTATTTATAGAGTGAGGCAGGGGGCAGGGGTCCTGGATGTATATAGCTATTGGCGGGCCTGGGTTGAAGCGATCTGGCCTGGCATATCTGGTTCGGCGGAGCTTGGTTCGGTCGTGGTTGGAGTGGCTTTGGTCCGGTAGGATGTTGGTCCGGTGGTGAGATGGAGGTGAGGTTGGTTTGGTCCGGTGTGGATTTGGTTCGTTGATAGGAGGAGGATGGGTTGGTTCGGCTGTACGTGGTTCAGTGGATCATGGTTCGGCAGAGGTTGGATGGGTTGGTTCGGTGTGGGATGGAGAGTGTTGGTTCGGCAGGGGTGTTGGTTCGGTGGTAGAGGTTGATTCGATGGCAACTACCTCGCGTTGGTCCGGTGCCGAAGGGGTGTGCTTGGTTCGGTATTTGTAGATGCGAGGTTTGGTTCGGCCAGGCATAGGTACCGAATGGACAGTATGTAAGTGGTGATTCTAGACGAAATTGATGCTCCTTGGCCTCGTGATCACATGGGTAAGAATTCGCCCAACAATTACCGCGGCTGGTCTTCGATTTACCATCGCTGGAGAGTGGTGCACCATGGTACAGTTCCGTTTCAAATCCATGCACGCATTTCAAAAAGTCGTACGACACTGATTCGCCATTTCGGACGGATGCTGCACCTTGCACGGCGGATGTTGCACCCTGTAGATATCGATTATTCGGACGGCCATAACTTCTGGCTCGTTTAGTGTTACGGGAGCAATTACCAGTCAAAACGAAGGCCTCAGGGAGTTCTACGGCTATGATAGCTTTCAGTCGTCAATGGATTTTTTAATTCCCAAAAAAGACGATCCGAGTCTCATTCGGGTCTAGGAAGTGTTTTACCCTTCGTTTTTTCGACACGTGGGTTTTTACGGTGAAACAGGATTAACGTGGATGGTCTTCAATTTACCATCGCTGGAGAGTGGTACACCATGGTACCGTTCCGTTTCAAATCCATGCACGCATTTCAAAAAGTCGTACGACACTGTTCGCATTTCGGACGGATGTTGCACCTTGCACCGTGGATGTTGCACCTTGTAGATATCGATTATTCGGGCGGCCATAACTTCTGGCTCGTTTAAAGTTACGGGAGCCATAACTAGTCAAAACAAAGGCCTCGGTGAGTTCTGCGGCTATGACCCTTTCAGCCGTCAATGGATTGTTTAATTCCCAAAAAAGAGTATCCGAGTCTCAATCGGGTCTAGGAAGTTTTTTACCCTTCAATTTTTGGACACGTGGATTTTTACGGTAAAACGGGATTACCGTGGCTGGTCTTCGATTTACCATCGCTGGAGGGTGGTGGACCATGGTACCGTTCCGTTTCAAATCCATGCACGCATTTCAAAAAGTCGTACGACACTGTTTCGCCATTTCGGACGGATGTTGCACCTTGCACCGTGGATGTTGCACCCTGTAGATATCGATTATTCGGACGGCCATAACTTCTGGCTCGTTTAGAGTTACGGGAGCCATAACTAGTCAAAACGAAGGCCTCGGTGAGTTCTACGGCTATGACAGCTTTCAGTCGTCAATGGATTGTTTAATGCCCAAAAAAGACGATCCGAGTCTCAATCGGGTCTAGGAAGTTTATTACCCTTAGTTTTTTCGACACGTGGATTTTTACGGTAAAACGGGATTACCGTGGCTGGTCTTCGATTTACCATCGCTGGAGAGTGGTGCACCATGCTACCGTTCCGTTTCAAATCCATGCACGCATTTCAAAAAGTCGTACGACACTGTTCGCCATTTCGGACGGATGTTGCACCTTGCACCGTGGATGGTGCACCCTGTAGATATCGATTATTCGGACGGCCGTAACTTTTGGCTCGTTTAGAGTTACGGGAGCCATAAGCAGTCAAAACGAAGGCCTCAGTGAGTTCTATGGCTATGACCGCTTTCAGCCGTCATTGTATTGTTGAATGCCCAAATAAGACTATCCGAGTCTCGATCGGGTCTAGGAAGTTTTTTACCCTTCGTTTTTTCGACACGTGGATTTTTACGGTAAAACGGGATTACCGTGGATGGTCTTCGATTTACCGTCGCGGGAGAGTGGTGCACTATGGTACTGTTCCATTTAAAATCCATGCACGCATTTCAAAAAGTCGTACGACAATGTTTCGCCATTTCGGACGGATGTTGCACCTTGCACCGCGGATGTTGCACCTTGTAGATATCGATTATTCGGACGGCCATAACTTATGGCTCGTTTAGAGTTACAGGAGCCATAACCAGTCAACACGAAGGCCTTAGTGAGTTCTATGGCTATGACAGCTTTCAGCCGTCAATGGATTGTTGAATGCCCAAAAAAGACTATCCGAGTCTCAATCGGGTCTAGGAAGTTCTTTACCCTTCGTTTTTTCGACACGTGGATTTTTACGGTAAAACGGGATTACCGTGGATGGTCTTCGATTTACCATCACTGGAGAGTGGTGCCCCATGGTGCCGTTCCGTTTCAAATCCATGCACGCATTTCAAAAATTCATATGACACTGTTCGCCATTTCGGACGGATGTTGCACCTTGCACCGTGGATGTTGCACCATGTAGATATCGATTATTCGGACGGCCATAACTTCTGGCTCGTTTAGAATTACGGGAGCCATAACCAGTCAAAACGAAGGCCTCAGTGAGTTCTACGGCTATGACAGCTTTCAACCGTCAATGGATTGTTTAATGCCCAAAAAAGACTATCCGAGTCTCAATTGGGTCTAGGAAGTTTATTACCCTTAGTTTTTTCGACACGTGGATTTTTACCGTAAAACGGGATTACTGCGGCTGGTCTTCGATTTACCATCGCTGGAGAGTGGTGCACCATGGTACCATTCTGTTTCAAATCCATGCACGCATTTCATAAAGTCGTACGACACTGTTTCGCCATTTCGGACGGATGTTGCACCTTGCACCGCGAATGTTGCACCCTGTAGATATCGATTATTCGGACGGCCATAACTTCTGGCTCGTTTAGAGTTACGGGAGCCATAACCAGTCAAAATGAGTGCTTCAGTGAGTTCTACAGCTATAACCGCTTTCATCCGTCAATGGATTGTTTAATGCCCAAAAAAGACGATCCGAGTCTCAATCGGGTCTAGGAAGTTTTTTTCCCTTCGTTTTTTCGACACGTGGATTTTTACGGTAAAAAGGGATTACCGTGGCTGGTCTTTGATTTACCATCGCTGGAGAGTGGTCCACCATGGTACCGTTTCATTACAAATCCATGCACGCATTTCAAAAAATCGTACGACACTATTTCGCCATTTCAGACGGATGTTGCACCTCGCACGGCGGATGTTGCACCCTGTAGATAACGATTATTCGAACGGCCATAACTTCTGGCTCGTTAGAGTTACGGGTGCCATAACCAGTCAAAACGAAGGCCTCAGGGATTTCTACGGCTATGACAGCTTTCAGCCGTCAATGGATTGTTTAATTCCCAAAAAAGACGATCCGAGTCTCATTCGGGTCTAGGAAGTTTTTTACCCTTTGTTTTTTCGACACGTGGATTTTTACGGTAAAACGGGATTACCGTGGATGGTCTTCGATTTACCATCGCTGGGGAGTGGTGCACCATGGTACCGTTCCGTTTCAAATCCATGCACGCATTTCAAAAAGTCGTACAACACTGTTCGCCATTTCGAACGGATGTTGCACCTTGCACCATGGATGTTGCACCATGTAGATATCGATTATTCGGACGGCCATAACTTCTGGCTCGTTTAGAGTTACGAGAGCCATAACCAGTCAAAACGAAGGCCTCAGTGAGTTCTACGGCTATGATGGCTTTCCGCCGTCAATGGATTGTTTAATGCCCAAAAAAGACTATCCGCGTCTCAATCGGGTCTATGAAGTTTTTTACCCTTCGTTTTTTCGACACGTAAATTTTTACGGTAAAACGAGATTACTGTGGCTGGTCTTCCAATTACCATCGCTGGAGAGTGGGGGACCATGGTACCGTTTCGTTTCAAATCCATGCACGCATTTCAAAAAGTCGTACGGCACTGTTTCGCCATTTCGTACAGATGTTGCACCTTGCACCGTGGATGTTGCACCCTGTAGATATCGATTATTCGGACGGCCATAACTTCTGGCTCGTTTAGAGTTACGGGAGCCATAACCAGTCAAAACGAAGGCCTCAGTGAGTTCTATGGCTATGATAGCTTTCATCCGTCAATGGATTGTTTAATGCCCAAAAAGACGATCTGAGTCTCTATCGGGTCTAGGAAGTTTATTTCCCTTAGTTTTTTCGACACGTGGATTTTTCAGGTAAAAAGGGATTACCGGGGCTGGTCTTCGATTTACCATCGCTGGAGAGTGGTGCACCATGGTACCGTTTCGTTTCAAATCCATGCACGCAATTCAAAAAGTCGTACGACACTGTTCGCCATTTCGAACGGATGTTGCACCTTGCACCGTGGATGTTGCACCCTGTAGATATCGATTATTCGGACGGCCGTAACTTCTGGCTCGTTTAGAGTTACGGGAGCCATAAGCAGTCAAAACGAAGGCCTCAGTGAGTTCTACGGCTATGACCGTTTTCAGCCGTCAATGGATTGTTTAACGCCCAAAAAAGACGATACGAGTCTCAATCGGGTCTATGAAGTTTATTACCCTTAGTTTTTTCGACACGTGGATTTTTACGGTAAAGCGGGATTACTGCGGCTTGTCTTCGATTTACCATCGCTGCAGAGTGGTGCACCATGGTACCGCTCCGTTTCAAATCCATGCACGCATTTCATAAAGACGTACGACACAGTTTGGCCATTTCGGACGGATGTTGCACCTTGCACCGCGGATGTTGCACCCTGTAGATATCGATTGTTCGGATAGCCATAACTTCTGGCTCGTTTAGAGTTACGGGAGCCATAACCAGTCAAAAAGAAGGCCTCAGTGAGTTCTACGGCTATGACCGCTTTGAGCCGTCAATGGATTGTTTAATGCCCAAAAAAGACGATCCGAGTCTCAATCGGGTCAAGGAAGATTTTTACCCTTCGTTTTTTCGACACATGGATTTTTACGGTAAAACGGGATTACCGCTGCTGGTCTTCAATTTACCATCGCTGGAGAGTGGTTCACCATGTTACCATTCCGTTTCAAATCCATGCACGCATTTCAAAAAGTCGTACGACACTGTTTCGCCATTTCGGACGGATGTTGCACCTTGCACGGCGGATGTTGCACCCTGTAGATATCGATTATTCGGACGACCATAACTTCTGGCTTGTTTAGAGTTACGGGAGCCATTACCAGTCAAAACGAAGGCCTCAGGGAGTTCTACGGCTGTGACAGCTTTCAGCCGTCAATGGATTTTTGAATTCCCAAAAAAGACGATCCGAGTCTCATTCGGGTCTAGGAAGTTTTTTACCCTTCGTTTTTTCGAAATGTGGATTTTTACGGCGAAACGGGATTACCGTGGATGGTCTTCGATTTACCATCGCTGGAGAGTGGTGCACCATGGTACGGTTCCGTTTCAAATCCATCTGCGCATTTCAAAAAGTCGTACGACACTGTTCGCCATTTCGGACGGATGTTGCACCTTGCACCGTGGATGTTGCACCTTGTAGATATCGATTATTCAGACGGCCATAACTTCTGGCTCGTTTAGAGTTACGGGAGCCATAACCAGTCAAAACGAAAGCCTCAGTGAGTTCTACGGCTATGACCGCTTTCAGCCGTCAATGGATTGTTTAATCCCCAAAAAAGACTATCCGAGTCTCAATCGGGTCTAGGAAGTTTTTTACCCTTCGTTTTTTGGACACGTGGATTTTTACGGCAAAACGGGATTACCGTTGCTGGTCTTCGATTTACCATCGCTGGAGAGTACTGGACCATGGTACCGTTCCGTTTCAAATCCATGCACGCATTTCAAAAAGTCGTACGACACTGTTTTGCCATTTCGGACGGATGTTGCACCTTGCACCGTGGATGATGCACCCTGTAGATATCGATTATTCGGACGGCCATAACTTCTGCCTCGTCCAGAGTTTTAGGAGCCATAACCAGTCAAAACAAAGGCCTCAGTGAGTTCTACGGCTATGACAGCTTTCAGCCGTCAATGGATTGTTTAATGCCCGAAAAAGACGATCCGGGTCTCAATCTGGTCTAGGAAGTTTATTACCCTTAGTTTTTTCGACACGTGGATTTTTACGGTAAAACGGGATTATCGTGGCTGGTCTTCGATTTACCATCGCTGGTGAGTGATGCACCATGGTACCGTTCCACTTCAAATCCATGCACGCATTTCAAAAAGTCGTACGACACTGTTCGCCATTTCGGACGGATGTTGCACCATGCACCGTGGATGTTGCACCCTGTAGATATCGATTATTCGGACGGCCGTAGCTTCTGGCTCGTTTAGAGTTACGGAAGCCATAAGCAGTCAAAACGAAGGCCTCAGTGAGTTCTACGGCTATGACCGCTTTCAGCCGTCATTGTATTATTGAAATGCCCAAATAAGACTATCCGAGTCTCAATCGGGTCTAGGAAGTTTTTTACCGTTCGTTTTTTCGACATGTGGATTTTTACGGTAAAACGGGATTACGTGGATGGTCTTCGATTTACCATCGCGAGAGAGTGGTGCACCATGGTACCATTCCATTTCAATTTCATGCACGCATTTCAAAAAGTCGTACGACAATGTTTCGCCATTTCGGACGGATGTTGCACCTTGCACCGTGGATGTTGCACCCTGTAGATATCGATTATTCGGACGGCCGTAACTTCTGGCTCGTTTAGAATTACAGGAGCCATAACCAGTCAAAACGAAGGCCTTAGTGAGTTCTACGGCTATGACAGCTTTCAGCCGTCAATGGATTGTTGAATGCCCAAAAAAGACTATCCGAGTCTCAATCGGGTCTAGGAAGTTTTTTACCCTTCGTTTTTTCGACACGTGGATTTTTACGGTAAAACGGGATTACCGTGGATGGTCTTCGATTTACCATCGCTGGAGAGTGGTGCACCATGGTACCGTTCCGTTTCAAATCCATGCACGCATTTCAAAAATTCATACGACACTGTTCGCCATTTCGGACGGATGTTGCACCATGTAGATATCGATTATTCGGACGGTCCTAACTTCTGGCTCGTTTAGAGTTACGGGAGCCATAACCAGTCAAAACGAAGGCCTTAGTGAGTTCTATGGCTATGACAGCTTTCAGCCGTCAATGGATTGTTTAATGCCCAAAAAAGACGATCCGAGTCTCAATCGGGTCTAGGAAGTTTATTACCCTTAGTTTTTTCGACACGTGGATTTTTACGGTGAAACGGGATTACCGCGGCTGGTCTTCGATTTATCATCGCTGGAGAGTGGTGCACCATGGTACCGTTCCGTTTCAAATCCATGCACGCATTTCATAATGTCGTACGACACTGTTTCGCCATTTCGGACGGATGTTGCACCTTGCACCGCGGAAGTTGCACCCTGTAGATATCGATTATTCGGACGGCCATAACTTCTGGCTCGTTTAGAGTTACGGGAGCCACAACCAGTCCAAACGAAGGGCTCAGTGAGTTCTACGGCGATGACCGCTTTCAGCCGTCAATGGATTGTTTAATGCCCAAAAACGACGATCCGAGTCTCAATCGGGTCTAGGAAGTTTTTTACCTTTCGTTTTTTTGACACGTGGATTTTTACGGTAAAACGGGATTACCGTGGCTGGTCTTCGATTTACCATCGCTGGAGAGTGGTGCACCATGGTACCGTTCCATTACAAATCCAAGCATGCATTTCAAAAAATCGTACGACACTTTTTCGCCATTTCGGACAGATGTTGCACCATGCACGACGGATGTTGCACCCTGTAGATATCGATTATTCGAACGGCCATAACTTCTGGCTCGTTAGAGTTATGGAAGCCATAACCAGTCAAAATGAAGGCCTCAGGGAGTTCTACGGCAATGACAGCTTTCAGCCATCAATGGATTGTTTAATTCCCAAAAAAGACGATCCGAGTCTCATTCGGGTCTAGGAAGTTTTGTACCCTTTGTTTTTTCGACACGTGGATTTTTACGGTAAAACGGGATTACCGTGGATGGTCTTCGATTTACCATCGCCGGAGAGCGGTGCACCATGGTACCATTCCGTTTCAAATCCATGCATGCATTTCAAAAAGTCGTACAACACTGTTCGCCATTTCGGACGGATGTTGCACCTTGCACCGTGGATGTTGCACCCTGTAGATATCGATTATTCGGACGGCCATAACTTCTGGCTCGTTTAGAGTTGTAGGAGCCATAACCAGTTAAAACGAAGGCCTCAGTGAGTTCTACGGCTGTGACAGCTTTCAGCCTTCAATGGATTGTTTAATGTCTAAAAAAGACTATCCGAGTCTCAATCGGGTCTAGGTAGTTTTTTACCCTTCGTTTTTTCGACACGTGAATTTTTACGGTAAAAAGGGATTACCGTGGCTAGTCTTCGATATACCATCGCTGGAGAGTGGTGCGCCATGGCACCGTTCCGTTTCAAATCCATGCACGCATTTCATAAAGACGTACGACACGGTTTCGCCATTTCGGACGGATGTTGCACCTTGCACCGCGGATGTTGCACCCTGTAGATATCGATTGTTCGGACGGCCATAACTTCTGGCTCGTTTAGAGTTACGGGAGCCATAACCAGTCAAAAAGAAGACCTCAGTGAGTTCTACGGCTATGATCGCTTTGAGCCGTCAATGGATTGTTTAATACCCAAAAAAGATGATCCGAGTCTCAATCGGGTCTAGGAAGTTTTTTACCCTTAGTTTTTTCGACACGTGGATTTTTAAGGTAAAACGGGATTACCGCTGCTGGTCTTCGATTTACCATCGCTGGAGAGTGGTGCACCATGGTACCGTTCCGTTTCAAATCCATGCACGCATTTCAAAAAGTCGTACGACACTGTTTCGCCATTTCGGATGGATGTTGCACCTTGCACGACGGATGTTGCACCCTGTAGATATCGATTATTCGGACGGCCATAACTTCTGGCTCGTTTAGAGTTACGGGAGCCATTACCAGTCAAAACGAAGGCCTCAGGGAGTTCTACGGCTGTGATAGCTTTCAGCCGTCAATGGATTTTTTAATTCCTAAAAAAGACGATCTGAGTCTCATTCGGGTCTAGGAAGTTTTGTACCCTTCGTTTTTTCGACACGTGGATTTTTACGGCGAAACGGGATTACCGTGGATGGTCTTCGATTTACCATCGCTAGAGAGTGGTGCACCATGGTACCGTTCCGTTTCAAATCCATGCGCACATTTCAAAAAGTCATACGACACTGTTCGCCATTTCGGACGGATGTTGCACCTTGCACCGTGGATGTTGCACCTTGTAGATATCGATTATTCGGACGGCCATAACTTCTGGCTCGTTTAGAGTTACGAGAGCCATAACCAGTCAAAACGAAGGCCTCAGTGAGTTCTACGGCTATGACCGCTTTCAGCCGTCAATGGATTGTTTAATCCCCAAAAAAGACTATCCGAGTCTCAATCGGGTCTAGGAAGTTTTTTACCCTTCGTTTTTTGGACACGTGGATTTTTACGGTAAAACGGGATTACCGTTGCTGGTCTTCGATTTACCATCGCTGGAGAGTAGTGGACCATGGTACCATTCCGTTTCAAATCCATGCACGCATTTCAAAAAGTCGTACGACACTGTTTCGCCATTTTGGACGGATGTTGCACCTTGCACCGTGGATGTTGCACCTGTAGATATCGATTATTCGGACGGCCATAACTTCTGCCTCGTTTAGAGTCAAAGGAGCCATAACCAGTCAAAACGAAGGCCTCAGTGAGTTCTACGGCCATGACAGCTTTCAGCCATCAATGGATTGTTTAATGCCCAAAAAAGACGATCCGACTCTCAATCGGGTCTAGGAAGTTTATTACCCTTAGTTTTTTCGACACGTGGATTTTTACGGTAAAACGGGATTACCGTGGCTGGTCTTCGATTTACCATCGTTGGTGAGTGATGCACCATGGTACCGTTCCACTTCAAATCCATGCACGCATTTCAAAAAGTCGTACGACACTGTTCGCCATTTCGGACGGATGTTGCACCATGCACCGTGGATGTTGCACCCTGTAGATATCGATTATTCGGACGGCTGTAACTTCTGGCTCGTTTAGAGTTACGGAAGCCATAAGCAGTCAAAACGAAGGCCTCAGTGAGTTCTACGGCTATGACCGCTTTCAGCCGTCATTGTATTGTTGAAATGCCCAAATAAGACTATCCGAGTCTCAATCGGGTCTAGGAAGTTTTTTACCGTTCGTTTTTTCGACACGTGGACTTTTACGGTAAAACGGGATTACCGTAGATGGTCTTCGATTTACCATCGCGAGAGAGTGGTGCACCACGGTACCATTCCATTTCAATTTCATGCACGCATTTCAAAAAGTCGTACGAATGTTTCGCCATTTCGGACGGATGTTGCACCTTGCACCGTGGATGTTGCACCCTGTAGATATCGATTATTCGGACGGCCGTAACTTCTGGCTCGTTTAGAGTTACAGGAGCCATAACCAGTCAAAACGAAGGCCTTAGTGAGTTCTATGGCTATGACAGCTTTCAGCCGTCAATGGATTGTTGAATGCCCAAAAAAGACTATCCGAGTCTCAATCGGGTCTAGGAAGTTTTTTACCCTTCGTTTTTTCGACACGTGGATTTTTACGGTAAAACGGGATTACCGTGGATGGTCTTCGATTTACCATCGCTGGAGAGTGGTGCACCATGGTACCGTTCCGTTTCAAATCCATGCACGCATTTCAAAAATTCATACGACACTGTTCGCCATTTCAGACGGATGTTGCACCTTGCACCGTGGATGTTGCACCATGTAGATATCGATTATTCGGACGGTCGTAACTTCTGGCTCGTTTAGAGTTACGGGAGCCATAACCAGTCAAAACAAAGGGCTTAGTGAGTTCTATGGCTATGACAGCTTTCAGCCGTCAATGGATTGTTTAATGCCCAAAAAAGACGATCCGAGTCTCAATCGGGTCTAGGAAGTTTATTACCCTTAGTTTTTTCGGCACGTGGATTTTTACGGTGAAACGGGATTACTGCGGCTGGTCTTCGATTTACCATCGCTGGAGAGTGGTGCACCATGGTACCGTTCCGTTTCAAATCCATGCACGCATTTCATAATGTCGTACGACACTGTTTCGCCATTTCGGACGGATGTTGCACCTTGCACCGCGGAAGTTGCACCCTGTAGATATCGATTATTCGGACGGCCATAACTTCTGGCTCGTTTAGAGTTACGGGAGCCACAACCAGTCCAAACGAAGGCCTCAGTGAGTTCTACGGCTATGACCGCTTTCAGCCGTCAATGGATTGTTTAATGACCAAAAAAGACGATCCGAGCCTCAATCGGGTCTAGGAAGTTTTTCACCTTTCGTTTTTTCGACACGTGGATTTTTACGGTAAAACGGGATTACCGTGGCTGGTCTTCGATTTACCATCGCTGGAGAGTGGTGCACCATGGTACTGTTCCATTACAAATCCAAGCATGCATTTCAAAAAATCGTACGACACTTTTTCGCCATTTCGGACGGATGTTGCACCATGCACGGCGGATGTTGCACCTTCTAGATATCGATTATTCGAACGGCCATAACTTCTGGCTCGTTAGAGTTATGGGAGCCATAACCAGTCAAAATGAAGGCCTCAGGGAGTTCTACGGCTATGACAGCTTTCAGCCATCAATGGATTGTTTAATTCCCAAAAAAGACGATCCGAGTCTCATTCGGGTCTAGGAAGTTTTGTACCCTTTGTTTTTTCGACATGTGGATTTTTACGGTAAAACGGGATTACCGTGGATGGTCTTCGATTTACCATCGCTGGAGAGCGGTGCACCATGGTACCATTCCGTTTCAAATCCATGCATGCATTTCAAAAAGTCGTACAACACTGTTCGCCATTTCGGACGGATGTTGCACCTTGCACCGTGGATGTTGCACCCTGTAGATATCGATTATTCGGACGGCCATAACTTCTGGCTCGTTTAGAGTTATAGGAGCCATAACCAGTTAAAACGAAGGCCTCAGTGAGTTCTATGGCTGTGACAGCTTTCAGCCTTCAATGGATTGTTTAATGTCTAAAAAAGACTATCCGAGTCTCAATCGGGTCTAGGTAATTTTTTACCCTTCGTTTTTTCGACACGTGTATTTTTATGGTAAAAAGGGATTACCGTGGCTGGTCTTCGATTTACCATCGTTGGAGAGTGGTGAACCATGGTACCGTTCCGTTTCAAATCCATGCACGCATTTCATAAAGACGTACGACACAGTTTCGCCATTTCGGACGGATGTTGCACCATGCACCGCGGATGTTGCACCCTGTAGATATCGATTGTTCGGACGGCCATAACTTCTGGCTCGTTTGGAGTTACGGGAGCCATAACCAGTCAAAAAGAAGGCCTCAGTGAGTTCTACGGGTATGACCGCTTTGAGCCGTCAATAAATTGTTTAATGCCCAAACAAGACGATCCGAGTCTCAATCGGGTCTAGGAAGTTTTTTACCCTTAGTTTTTTCGACACGTGGATTTTTACGGTAAAACGGGATTACCGCTGCTGGTCTTCGATTTACCATCGCTGGAGAGTGGTGCACCATGGTACCGTTCCGTTTCAAATCCATGCACGCATTTCAAAAAGTCGTACGACACTGTTTCGCCATTTCGGACGGATGTTGCACCTTGCACGGCGGATGTTGCACCCTGTAGATATCGATTATTCGGACGGCCATAACTTCTGGCTCGTTTAGAGTTACGGGAGCCATTACCAGTCAAAACGAAGGCCTCAGGGAGTTCTACGGCTGTGACAGCTTTCAGCCGTCAATGGATTTTTTAATTCCTAAAAAAGACGATCTGAGTCTCATTCGGGTCTAGGAAGTTTTGTACCCTTCGTTTTTTCGACACGTGGATTTTTATGGCGAAACGGGATTACCGTGGATGATCTTCGGTTTACCATCGCTAGAGAGTGGTGCACCATGGTACCGTTCCGTTTCCAATCCATGCGCACATTTCAAAAGGTCATACGACACTGTTCGCCATTTCGGACGGATGTTGCACCTTGCACCGTGGATGTTGCACCTTGTAGATATCGATTATTCGGACGACCATAACTTCTGGCTCGTTTAGAGTTACGGGAGCCATAACCAGTCAAAACGAAGGCCTCAGTGAGTTCTACGGCTATGACCGCTTTCAGCCGTCAATGGATTGTTTGATCCCCAAAAAAGACTATCCGAGTCTCAATCGGGTCTAGGAAGTTTTTTACCCTTCGTTTTTTGGACACGTGGATTTTTACGGTAAAATGGGATTACCGTTGCTGGTCTTCGATTTACCATCGCTGGAGAGTGGTGCACCATGGTACCGTTCCGTTTCAAATCCATGCACGCATTTCAAAAAGTCGTACGACACTGTTTCGCCATTTCGGATGGATGTTGCACCTTGCACGACGGATGTTGCACCCTGTAGATATCGATTATTCGGACGGCCATAACTTCTGGCTCGTTTAGAGTTACGGGAGCCATTACCAGTCAAAACGAAGGCCTCAGGGAGTTCTACGGCTGTGATAGCTTTCAGCCGTCAATGGATTTTTTAATTCCTAAAAAAGACGATCTGAGTCTCATTCGGGTCTAGGAAGTTTTGTACCCTTCGTTTTTTCGACACGTGGATTTTTACGGCGAAACGGGATTACCGTGGATGGTCTTCGATTTACCATCGCTAGAGAGTGGTGCACCATGGTACCGTTCCGTTTCAAATCCATGCGCACATTTCAAAAAGTCATACGACACTGTTCGCCATTTCGGACGGATGTTGCACCTTGCACCGTGGATGTTGCACCTTGTAGATATCGATTATTCGGACGGCCATAACTTCTGGCTCGTTTAGAGTTACGAGAGCCATAACCAGTCAAAACGAAGGCCTCAGTGAGTTCTACGGCTATGACCGCTTTCAGCCGTCAATGGATTGTTTAATCCCCAAAAAAGACTATCCGAGTCTCAATCGGGTCTAGGAAGTTTTTTACCCTTCGTTTTTTGGACACGTGGATTTTTACGGTAAAACGGGATTACCGTTGCTGGTCTTCGATTTACCATCGCTGGAGAGTAGTGGACCATGGTACCATTCCGTTTCAAATCCATGCACGCATTTCAAAAAGTCGTACGACACTTTTTCGCCATTTCGGACGGATGTTGCACCTTGCACCGTGGATGTTGCACCTGTAGATATCGATTATTCGGACGGCCATAACTTCTGCCTCGTTTAGAGTCAAAGGAGCCATAACCAGTCAAAACGAAGGCCTCAGTGAGTTCTACGGCCATGACAGCTTTCAGCCATCAATGGATTGTTTAATGCCCAAAAAAGACGATCCGACTCTCAATCGGGTCTAGGAAGTTTATTACCCTTAGTTTTTTCGACACGTGGATTTTTACGGTAAAACGGGATTACCGTGGCTGGTCTTCGATTTACCATCGTTGGTGAGTGATGCACCATGGTACCGTTCCACTTCAAATCCATGCACGCATTTCAAAAAGTCGTACGACACTGTTCGCCATTTCGGACGGATGTTGCACCATGCACCGTGGATGTTGCACCCTGTAGATATCGATTATTCGGACGGCTGTAACTTCTGGCTCGTTTAGAGTTACGGAAGCCATAAGCAGTCAAAACGAAGGCCTCAGTGAGTTCTACGGCTATGACCGCTTTCAGCCGTCATTGTATTGTTGAAATGCCCAAATAAGACTATCCGAGTCTCAATCGGGTCTAGGAAGTTTTTTACCGTTCGTTTTTTCGACACGTGGATTTTTACGGTAAAACGGGATTACCGTAGATGGTCTTCGATTTACCATCGCGAGAGAGTGGTGCACCACGGTACCATTCCATTTCAATTTCATGCACGCATTTCAAAAAGTCGTACGAATGTTTCGCCATTTCGGACGGATGTTGCACCTTGCACCGTGGATGTTGCACCCTGTAGATATCGATTATTCGGACGGCCGTAACTTCTGGCTCGTTTAGAGTTACAGGAGCCATAACCAGTCAAAACGAAGGCCTTAGTGAGTTCTATGGCTATGACAGCTTTCAGCCGTCAATGGATTGTTGAATGCCCAAAAAAGACTATCCGAGTCTCAATCGGGTCTAGGAAGTTTTTTACCCTTCGTTTTTTCGACACGTGGATTTTTACGGTAAAACGGGATTACCGTGGATGGTCTTCGATTTACCATCGCTGGAGAGTGGTGCACCATGGTACCGTTCCGTTTCAAATCCATGCACGCATTTCAAAAATTCATACGACACTGTTCGCCATTTCGGACGGATGTTGCACCTTGCACCGTGGATGTTGCACCATGTAGATATCGATTATTCGGACGGTCGTAACTTCTGGCTCGTTTAGAGTTACGGGAGCCATAACCAGTCAAAACAAAGGGCTTAGTGAGTTCTATGGCTATGACAGCTTTAAGCCGTCAATGGATTGTTTAATGCCCAAAAAAGACGATCCGAGTCTCAATCGGGTCTAGGAAGTTTATTACCCTTAGTTTTTTCGACACGTGGATTTTTACGGTGAAACGGGATTACTGCGGCTGGTCTTCGATTTACCATCGCTGGAGAGTGGTGCACCATGGTACCGTTCCGTTTCAAATCCATGCACGCATTTCATAATGTCGTACGACACTGTTTCGCCATTTCGGACGGATGTTGCACCTTGCACCGCGGAAGTTGCACCCTGTAGATATCGATTATTCGGACGGCCATAACTTCTGGCTCGTTTAGAGTTACGGGAGCCACAACCAGTCCAAACGAAGGCCTCAGTGAGTTCTACGGCTATGACCGCTTTCAGCCGTCAATGGATTGTTTAATGCCCAAAAAAGACGATCCGAGCCTCAATCGGGTCTAGGAAGTTTTTCACCTTTCGTTTTTTCGACACGTCGATTTTTACGGTAAAACGGGATTACCGTGGCTGGTCTTCGATTTACCATCGCTGGAGAGTGGTGCACCATGGTACTGTTCCATTACAAATCCAAGCATGCATTTCAAAAAATCGTACGACACTTTTTCGCCATTTCGGACGGATGTTGCACCATGCACGGCGGATGTTGCACCCTCTAGATATCGATTATTCGAACGGCCATAACTTCTGGCTCGTTAGAGTTATGGGAGCCATAACCAGTCAAAATGAAGGCCTCAGGGAGTTCTACGGCTATGACAGCTTTCAGCCATCAATGGATTGTTTAATTCCCAAAAAAGACGATCCGAGTCTCATTCGGGTCTAGGAAGTTTTGTACCCTTTGTTTTTTCGACATGTGGATTTTTACGGTAAAACGGGATTACCGTGGATGGTCTTCGATTTACCATCGCTGGAGAGCGGTGCACCATGGTACCATTCCGTTTCAAATCCATGCATGCATTTCAAAAAGTCGTACAACACTGTTCGCCATTTCGGACGGATGTTGCACCTTGCACCGTGGATGTTGCACCCTGTAGATATCGATTATTCGGACGGCCATAACTTCTGGCTCGTTTAGAGTTATAGGAGCCATAACCAGTTAAAACGAAGGCCTCAGTGAGTTCTATGGCTGTGACAGCTTTCAGCCTTCAATGGATTGTTTAATGTCTAAAAAAGACTATCCGTGTCTCAATCGGGTCTAGGTAATTTTTTACCCTTCGTTTTTTCGACACGTGAATTTTTATGGTAAAAAGGGATTACCGTGGCTGGTCTTCGATTTACCATCGTTGGAGAGTAGTGAACCATGGTACCGTTCCGTTTCAAATCCATGCACGCATTTCATAAAGACGTACGACACAGTTTCGCCATTTCGGACGGATGTTGCACCATGCACCGCGGATGTTGCACCCTGTAGATATCGATTGTTCGGACGGCCATAACTTCTGGCTCGTTTGGAGTTACGGGAGCCATAACCAGTCAAAAAGAAGGCCTCAGTGAGTTCTACGGGTATGACCGCTTTGAGCCGTCAATAAATTGTTTAATGCCCAAAAAAGACGATCCGAGTCTCAATCGGGTCTAGGAAGTTTTTTACCCTTAGTTTTTTCGACACGTGGATTTTTACGGTAAAACGGGATTACCGCTGCTGGTCTTCGATTTACCATCGCTGGAGAGTGGTGCACCATGGTACCGTTCCGTTTCAAATCCATGCACGCATTTCAAAAAGTCGTACGACACTGTTTCGCCATTTCGGACGGATGTTGCACCTTGCACGGCGGATGTTGCACCCTGTAGATATCGATTATTCGGACGGCCATAACTTCTGGCTCGTTTAGAGTTACGGGAGCCATTACCAGTCAAAACGAAGGCCTCAGGGAGTTCTACGGCTGTGACAGCTTTCAGCCGTCAATGGATTTTTTAATTCCTAAAAAAGACGATCTGAGTCTCATTCGGGTCTAGGAAGTTTTGTACCCTTCGTTTTTTCGACACGTGGATTTTTACGGCGAAACGGGATTACCGTGGATGATCTTCGGTTTACCATCGCTAGAGAGTGGTGCACCATGGTACCGTTCAGTTTCCAATCCATGCGCACATTTCAAAAGGTCATACGACACTGTTCGCCATTTCGGACGGATGTTGCACCTTGCACCGTGGATGTTGCACCTTGTAGATATCGATTATTCGGACGACCATAACTTCTGGCTCGTTTAGAGTTACGGGAGCCATAACCAGTCAAAACGAAGGCCTCAGTGAGTTCTACGGCTATGACCGCTTTCAGCCGTCAATGGATTGTTTGATCCCCAAAAAAGACTATCCGAGTCTCAATCGGGTCTAGGAAGTTTTTTACCCTTCGTTTTTTGGACACGTGGATTTTTACGGTAAAATGGGATTACCGTTGCTGGTCTTCGATTTACCATCGCTGGAGAGTAGTGGACAATGGTACCATTCCGTTTCAAATCCATGCACGCTTCAAAAAGTCGTACGACACTGTTTCGCCATTTCGGACGGATGTTGCACCTTGCACCGTGGATGTTGCACCCTGTAGATATCGATTATTCGAACGGCAATAACTTCTGCCTCGTTTAGAGTTACAGGAGCCATAACCAGTCAAAATGAAGGCCTCAGTGAGTTCTACGGCTATGACAGCTTTCAGCCATCAATGGATTGTTTAATGCCCAAAAAAGACGATCCGAGTCTCAATCGGGTCTAGGAAGTTTATTACCCTTAGTTTTTTCGACACGTGGATTTTTACGGTAAAACGGGATTACCGTGGCTGGTCTTCGATTTACCATCGCTGGTGAGTGATGCACCACGGTACCGTTCCACTTCAAATCCATGCACGCATTTCAAAAAGTCGCACAACACTGTTCGCCATTTCGGACGGATGTTGCAGCATGCACCGTGGATGTTGCACCCTGTAGATATCGATTATTCGGACGGCCGTAACTTCTGGCTCGTTTAGAGTTACGGAGGCCATAAGCAGTCAAAACGAAGGCCTTAGTGAGTTCTACGGCTGTGACCGCTTTCAGCCGTCATTGTATTGTTGAAATGCCCTAATAAGACTATCCGAGTCTCAATCGGGTCTAGGAAGTTTTTTACCGTTCGTTTTTTCGACACGTGGATTTTTACGGTAAAACGGGATTACCGTGGATGGTCTTCGATTTACCATCGCGAGAGAGTGGTGCACCACGGTACCATTCCATTTCAATTTCATGCACGCATTTCAAAAAGTCGTACGACAATGTTTCGCCATTTCGGACGGATGTTGCACCTTGCACCGTGGATGTTGCACCCTATAGATATCGATTATTCGGACGGCCGTAACTTCTGGCTCGTTTAGAGTTACAGGAGCCATAACCAGTCAAAACGAAGGCCTTAGTGAGTTCTACGGCTATGACAGCTTTCAGCCGTCAATGGATTGTTGAATACCCAAAAAAGACTATCCGAGTCTCAATCGGGTCTAGGAAGTTTTTTACCCTTCGTTTTTTCGACACGTGGATTTTTACGGTAAAACGGGATTACCGTGGATGGTCTTCGATTTACCATCGCTGGAGAGTGGTGCACCATGGTACCATTCCGTTTCAAATCCATGCACGCATTTAAAAAATTCATACGACACTGTTCGCCATTTCGGACGGATGTTGCACCTTGCACCGTGGATGTTGCACCATGTAGACGGTCGTAACTTCTGGCTCGTTTAGAGTTACGGGTGCCAAAACCAGTCAAAACGAAGGCCTTAGTGAGTTCTATGGCTATGACAGCTTTCAGCCGTCAATGGATTGTTTAATGCCCAAAAAAGACGATCCGAGTCTCAATCGGGTCTAGGAAGTTTATTACCCTTAGTTTTTTCGACACGTGGATTTTTACGGTGAAACGGGATTACTACGGCTGGTCTTCGATTTACCATCGCTGGAGAGCGGTGCACCATGGTACCGTTCCGTTTCAAATCCATGCACGCATTTCATAATGTCGTACGACACTGTTTCGCCATTTCGGACGGATGTTGCACCTTGCACCGCGGAACTGCACCCTGTAGATATCGATTATTCAGACGGCCATAACTTCTGGCTCGTTTAGAGTTACGGGAGCCACAACCAGTCCAAACGAAGGCCTCAGTGAGTTCTACGGCTATGACCGCTTTCAGCCGTCAATGGATTGTTTAATTCCCAAAAAAGACGATCCGAGTCTCAATCGGGTCTAGGTAGTTTTTTACCCTTCGTTTTTTCGACACGTGAATTTTTACGGTAAAAAGGGATTACCGTGGCTGGTCTTCCATTTACCATCGCTGGAGAGTGGTGGACCATGGTACCATTTCGTTTCAAATCCATGCACGCATTTCAAAAAGTCATTCGACACTGTTTCGCCATTTCGGACGGATGTTGCACCTTGCACCGTGGATGTTGCACCCTGTAGATATCGATTATTCGGACGGCCATAACTTCTGGCTCGTTTAGAGTTACGGGAGCCATAACCAGTCAAAACGAAGGCCTCAGTGAGTTCTATGGCTATGATAGCTTTCAGCCATCAATGGATTGTTTAATGCCCAAAAAGACGATCCGAGTCTCAATCGAGTCTAGGAAGTTTATTACCCTTAGTTTTTTCAACTCGTGGATTTTTACGGTAAAACGGGATTACCCTGGCTGGTCTTCGATTTACCATCGCTGGAGGGTGGTGCACCATGGTACCGTTCCGTTTCAAATCCATGCACGCAATTCAAAAAGTCGTACAACACTGTTCGCCATTTCGAACGGATGTTGCACCTTGCACCGTGGATGTTGCACCCTGTGGATATCGATTATTCGGACGGCCGTAACTTCTGGCCGGTTTAGAGTTACGGGAGCCATAAGCAGTCAAAATGAAGGCCTCAGTGAGTTCTACGGCTATGACCGCTTTCAGCCTTCATTGTATTGTTGAATGCCCAAAAAAGACTATCCGAGTCTCAATCGGGTCTAGGAAGTTTTTTACCCTTCGTTTTTTCGACACGTGGATTTTTACGGTAAAACGGGATTACAGCGGCTGGTCTTCGAATTACCATCGCGGGAGAGTGGTGCACCATTGTACCGTTCCATTTCAAATCCATGCACGCATTTCAAAAAGTCGTACGACAAAGTTTCGCCATTTCGGACGGATGTTGCACCTTGCACCGCGGATGTTGCACCCTGTAGATATCGATTATTCGGACGGCCATAACTTCTGGCTCGTTTAGAGTTATGGGAGCCATAACCAGTCAAAACGAAAGCCTCGGTGAGTTCTATGGCTATGACGGCTTTCAGCCGTCAATGGATTGTTGAATGCCCAAAAAAGACTATCCGAGTCTCAATCGGGTCTAGGAAGTTTTTTACCCTTCGTTTTTTCGACACGTGGATTTTTACGGTAAAACGGGATTACCGTGTATGGTCTTCGATTTACCATCGCTGGAGAGTGGTGCACCATAGTACCGTTCCATTTCAAATCCATGCACGCATTTCAAAAAGTCGTACGACACTGTTTCGCCATTTCGGACGGATGTTGCACTTGCACCGCGGATGTTGCACCCTGTAGATATCGATTATTCGGACAGCCATAACTTCTGGCTCGTTTAGAGTTACGGGAGCCGTAACCAGTCAAAACGAAGGCCTCGGTGAGTTCTATGGCTACGACAGCTTTCAGCCGTCAATGGATTATTGAATGCCCAAAAAAGACTATCCGAGCCTCAATCGGGTCTAGGAAGTTTTTCACCCTTCGTTTTTTCGACACGTGGATTTTTACGGTAAAACAGGATTACCATGGATGGTCTTCGATTTACCATCGCTAGAGAGTGGTGCACCAGGGTACCGTTCCGCTTCAAATCCATGCACGCATTTCAAAAAGCCGTACGACACTGTTCGCTATTTCGGACGGATGTTGCACCTTGCACCGTGGATGTTGCACCCTGTAGATATCGTTTATTCGGACGGCCGTAACTTCTGGCTCGTTTAGAGTTACGGGAGCCATAACAAGTCAAAACGTAGGCCTCAGTGAGTTCTATGGCTATCACAGCTTTCAGCCGTCAATGGATTGTTTAATGCCCAAAAAAGACGATCTGAGTCTCAATCGGGTCTATGAAGTTTATTACCCTTAGTTTTTTCGACACGTGGATTTTTACGGTAAAACGGGATTACTGCGGCTGGTCTTCGATTTACCATCGCTGGATAGTGGTGCACCATGGTACCGTTCCGTTTCAAATCCATGCACGCATTTCATAAAGACGTACGACACAGTTTCGCCATTTCGGACGGATGTTGCACCTTGCACCGCGGATGTTACACCCTGTAGATATCGATTATTCGGACGACCATAACTTCTGGCTCGTTTAGAGTTACGGGAGCCATAACCAGTCAAAAAGAAGGCCTCAGTGAGTTCTACGGCTACGATAGCTTTCAGCCATCAATGGATTATTGAATGACCAAAAAAGACTATCCGAGTCTCAATCAGGTCTAGGAAGTATTTTATCCTTCGTTTTTTCGACACGTGGATTTTTACGGTAAAAAGGGATTACCATGGACGGTCTTCGATTTACCATCGCTGGAGAGTGGTGCACCATGGTACCGTTCCGTTTCAAATCCATGCACGCATTTCAAAAAGCCGTACGACACTGTTCGCCATTTCAGACGGATGCTAGACCTTGCACCGTGGATGTTGCACCCTATGGATATCGATTATTCGGACGGCCGTAACTTCTGGCTCGTTTAGAGTTACGGGAGCCATAACCCGTCAAAACGAAGCCCTCAGTGAGTTCTACGGCCATGACCGCTTTCAGCCGTCAATGGATTGTTTAATGCCCAAAAAAGACGATCCGAGTCTCAATCGGGTCTATGAAGTTTACTACCCTTAGTTTTTTCGACACGTGGATTTTACGGTAAAACGGGATTACTGCAGCTGGTCTTCGATTCACCATCGCTGGAGAGTGGTGCACCATGGTACCATTCCGTTTCAAATCCATGCACGCATTTCATAAAGACGTACGACACAGTTTTGCCATTTCGGACGGATGTTGCACCTTGCACCGCGGATGTTGCACCCTGTAGATATCGATTATTCGGGCGGCCATAACTTCTGGCTCGTTTAGAGTTACGGGAGCCATAACCAGTCAAAACGAAGGCCTCAGTGAGTTCTACGGCTACGACAGCTTTCAGCCGTCAATGGATTGTTGAATGCCCAAAAAAGACTATCCGAGTCTCATTCGGGTCTAGGAAGTTTTTTACCCTTCGTTTTTTCGACACGTGGATTTTCACGGTAAAACGGGATTACCGCGGCTGGTCTTCGATTTACCATCGCTCGAGAGAGGTGCACCATGGTACCGTTCCGTTTCAAGTCCATGCACGCATTTCAAAAAGTCGTACGACACTGTTTCGCCATTTCGGACGGATGTTGCACCTTGCACCGCGGATGTTGCACCCTGTAGATATCGATTATTCGGGCGGCCATAACTTCTGGCTCGTTTAGAGTTACGGGAGCCATAACCAGTCAAAACGAAGGCCTCAGTGAGTTCTACGGCTACGACAGCTTTCAGCCGTCAATGGATTGTTGAATGCCCAAAAAAGACTATCCGAGTCTCAATCGGGTCTAGGAAGTTTTTTACCCTTCGTTTTTTCGGCACGTGGATTTTTACGGTAAAACGGGGTTACCGTGGATGGTCTTCGATTTACCATCGCTGGATGGTGGTGCACTATGGTACCGTTCCGTTTCAAATCCATGCATGCATTTCAAAAATTCATACGACATTGTTCGCCATTTCGGATGGATGTTGCACCTTGCACCGTGGATGTTGCACCATGTAGATATCGATTATTCGGACGGCCGTAACTTCTGGCTCGTTTAGAGTTACGGGAGCCATAACCAGCCAAAACGAAGGCCTCAGTGAGTTCTACGGCTATGACAGCTTTCAACCGTCAATGGATTGTTTAATGCCCAAAAAAGACGATCCGAGTCTCAATCGGGTCTAGGAAGTTTATTACCCTTAGTTTTTTCGACACGTGGATTTTTACGGTAAAACGGGATTACCGTGGCTGGTCTTCGATTTACCATCGCTGGAGAGTGGTGCACCATGGTACTGTTCCGTTTCAAATCCATGCACGCATTTCAAAAAGTCGTACGACACTGTTCGCCATTTCGGACGGATGTTGCACCTTGCACCGTGGATGTTGCACCCTGTAGATATCGATTATTCGGACGGCCATAACTTCTGGCTCGTTTAGAGTTACGGGAGCCATAACCAGTCAAAACGAAGGCCTCAGTGAGTTCTACGGCTATGACAGCTTTCAGCCGTCATTGTATTGTTGAATGCCAAAAAAGACTATCCGAGCCTCAATCGGGTCTAGGAAGTTTTTTACCCTTCGTTTTTTCGACACGTGGATTTTTACGGTAAAACGGGATTACCGTGGCTGGTCTTCAATTTACCATCGCTGGAGAGTGGTGCACCATGGTACCGTTCCATTTCAAATCCATGCACGCATTTCATAAAGTCGTACGACAATATTTCGCCATTTCGGACGGATGTTGCACCTTGCACAGCGGATGTTGCACCCTGTAGATATCGATTATTCGGACGGCCATAACATCCGGCTCGTTTAGAGTTACAGGAGCCATAACCAGTCAAAACGAAGGCCTCAGTGAGTTCTACGGCTATGACAGCTTTCAGCCGTCAATGGATTGTTGAATGCCCAAAAAAGACTATCCGAGTCTCAATCGGGTCTAGGAAGTTTTTTACCCCTCGTTTTTTGGACACGTGGATTTTTACGGTAAAACGTGATTACCGTGGATGGTCTTCGATTTACCATCGCTGGAGGGTGGTGCACCATGGTACCGTTCCGTTTCAAATCCATGCATGCATTTCAAAAATTCATACGACACTGTTCGCCATTTCGGACGGATGTTGCACCTTGCACCGTGGATGTTGCACCATGTAGATATCGATTATTCGGACGGCCGTAACTTCTGGCTCGTTTAGAGTTACGGGAGCCATAACCAGTCAAAACGAAGGCCTCAGTGAGTTCTACGGCGATGACAGCTTTCAACCGTCAATGGATTGTTTAATGCCCAAAAAAGACGATCCGAGTCTCAATCGGCTCTATGAAGTTTATTACCCTTAGTTTTTTCGACACGTGGATTTTTACGGTAAAACGGGATTACTGCGACTGGTCTTCGATTTACCATCACTGGAGAGTGGTGCACCATGGTACATTCCGTTTCAAATCCATGCACGTATTTCATAAAGTCATACGACACTGTTTCGCCATTTCGGACGGATGTTGCACCTTGCACCGCGGATGTTGCACCCTGTAGATATCGATTATTCGGACGACCATAACTTCTGGCTCGTTTAGAGTTACGGGAGCCATAACCAGTAAAAATGAAGGCCTCAGTGAGTTCTACGGCTACGACCACTTTTAGCCGTCAATGGATTGTTTAATGCCCAAAAAAGACGATCCGAGTCTCAATCGGGTCTAGGAAGTTTTTTACCCTACGTTTTTTCGACACGTGGATTTTTACGGTAAAACGGGATTACCGTGCTTGGTCTTCGATTTACCATCGCTGGAGAGTGGTGCACCATGGTACCGTTCCATTACAAATCCATGCACGCATTTCAACAAATCGTGACACTGTTTCGCCATTTCGGACGGATGTTGCACCTTGCACGGCCGATGTTGCACCCTGTAGATATCGATTATTCGAACGGCCATAACTTCTGGCTCGTTTGAGTTACGGGAGCCATAACCAGTCAAAACGAAGGCCTCAGGGAGTTCTACGGTGATGACTGCTTTCAGCCGTCAATGGATTGTTTAATTCCCAAAATAGACGATCCGAGTCTCATTCGGGTCTAGGAAGTTTTTTACCCTTTGTTTTTTCGACACGTGGATTTTTACGGTAAAACGGGATTACCGTGGATGGTCTTCGATTTACCATCGCTGGAGAGTGGTGCACCACGGTACCGTTCCGTTTCAAATCCATGCACGCATTTCAAAAAGTCGTACAACACTGTTCGCCATTTCGGAAGGATGTTGCACCTTGCACCGTGGATGTTGCACCCTGTAGATATCGATTATTCGGACGGCCATAACTTCTGGATCGTTTAGAGTTACGGAAGCCATAACCAGTCAAAACGAAGGCCTAAGTGAGTTCTACGGCTATGACGGCTTTCGGCCGTCAATGGATTGTTTAATGCCCAAAAAAGACTATTCGAGTCTCAATCGAGTCTAGGAAGTTTTTTACCCTTCGTTTTTTCGACACGTGAATTTTTACGGTAAAACGGGATTACCGTGGCCGGTCTTCCATTTACCATCGCTGGAGAGTGGGGACCATGGTACCGTTTCGTATCAAATCCATGCACGCATTTCAAAATGTCGTACGACACTGTTTCGCCATTTCGGACGGATGTTGCACCTTGCACCGTGGATGTTGCACCCTGTAGATATCGATTATTCGGACGGCCATAACTTCTGGCTCGTTTAGAGTTACGGGAGCCATAACCAGTCAAAACGAAGGCCTCAGTGAGTTCTATGGCTATGATAGTTTTCAGCCGTTAATGGATTGTTTAATGCCCAAAAAGACGATCCGAGTCTCAATCGGGTCTAGGAAGTTTATTACCCTTAGTTTTTTCGACACGTGGATTTTTACGGTAAAACGGGATTACCGTGGCTGGTCTTCGATTTACCATCGCTGGAGAGTGGTGCACCATTGTACCGTTCCGTTTCAAATCCATGCACGCAATTCAAAAAGTTGTACGACACTGTTCGCCATTTCGGACGGATGTTGCACCCTGCACCGTGGATGTTGCACCCTGTAGATATCGATTATTCGGACGGCCGTAACTTCTGGCTCGTTTAGAGTTACGGGAGACATAAGCAGTCAAAACGAAGGCATCAGTGAGTTCTACGGCCATGACCGCTTTCAGCCATCAATGGATTGTTTAATGCCTAAAAAAGACGGTCCGAGTCTCAATCGGGTCTATGAAGTTTATTACCCTTAGTTTTTTCGACACGTGGAATTTTACGGTAAAACGGGATTACTGCGGCTGGTCTTCGATTTACCATCGCTGGAGAGTGGCGCACCATGGTACCGCTCCGTTTCAAATCCATGCACGCATTTCATAAAGACATACGACACAGTTTCGCCATTTCGGACGGATGTTGCACCTTGCACCGCGGATGCTGCACCCTGTAGATATCGATTATTCGGACGGCCATAACTTCTGGCTCGTTTAGAGTTACGGTAGCCATAACCAGTCAAGAAGAAGGCCTCAGTGAGTTCTACGGCTATGACCGCTTTTAGCCATCAATGGATTGTTTAATGCCCAAAAAAGACGATCCGAGTCTCAATCGGGTCTAGGAAGTTTTTTACCCTTCGTTTTTTCGACACGTGGATTTTTACGGTAAAACGGGATTACTGCTTGTGCAAAAAATGGGCAAACACCTCCAATCCGTATAATTTAGTTGATTTTATGTGGTTTTTAATGATTTGGGTGACTTATGCAAATATGTAAAAAGCAGGGACTGAACTGTAAAAGACACACAGATTTATAGTGGTTCGGCCAGAACGTGCCTACGTCCACTTTATATGTTATTATCCTTTTTTCTTCCAGATTACAAGCACAAAGCTTTAAGTACAAGTATAAGAAAGTTGTTTGAAAGTTCCTTCCTTGCTTGAGCTCTCAAACTTGTCTGTCATTGTTGTACCCCTGCCCCTCTATTTATAGAGTGAGGTTGGGGGCAGGGGTATTGGATGTATATAGCTGCTGGCGGGCCTGGGTTGAAGCGATCTGGCCTGGCATATCTGGTTCGGCGGAGCTTGGTTCGGTCGTGCTTGGAGTGGCTTTGGTCCGGTAGGATGTTGGTCCGGTGGTGAGATGGAGGTGAGGTTGGTTTGGTCCGGTGTGGATTTGGTTCGGTGATAGGAGGAGGATGGGTTGGTTCGGCTGTACGTGGTTCGGTGGATCATGGTTCGGCAGAGGTTGGATGGGTTGGTTCGGTGTGGGATGGAGAGTGTTGGTTCGGCAGGGTTGTTGGTTCGGTGGTAGAGGTTGATTCGGTGGCAACAGCCTCGCGTTGGTCCGGTGTCGAAGCGGTGTGCTTGGTTCGGTATTTATAGATGCGAGGTTTGGTTCGGCCAGGCATAGGTAGCGAATGGACAGTATGTAAATGGTGATTCTAGACGAAATTGATGCTCCTTGGCCTCGTGATCACATGGGTAATAATTCGCCTAACATTTGCCCCCCAAAGTGGGGCATGTGCTTGCATGTGTCGCGCTTTGTTTTTCTTCTGGTTGGTGTAGCTTCGTTCAGTCTAGAGTGCCGAACCAATTGGTCTGGTTTCCTACATTTGCCTATAAATAGGGGCTATACTCCTTCGTTATTTCTTACCAAACAAGCCGAACTTTTTGCCGAATCAAACCCTTAGCTTCGACGAATCAAGACGCTAGCCGAAACAGGTGAGAACCCCTTGCTGCCGAATGAATTTTATAGACTTCCAGTACCGGATGAATTTGAAACCCTTAATACCGAATGAACTTTCATCCTTCAACGCCGAATGAAACTCGAACTCTCAATACCGAATGAGATTCGAACTTTCCATACCGAATGAAACTCGAACTTTCACTACCGAATGAAACTTGAACTTTCACTACCGAATGAAACTTAAAGACCTTTATTTCTGCGAATGAGTTTTGAATTGTGAGCAAGTATACAGGCTGCATGTACCTACGAGTTTACATTTCCATACTCCTTGTTCTAACGATGTGCTTTTGCTTTGGTGTTGCAGATAAATGTCTCACAAGGTGGAAACCCGATCGGAAAAGAAAAAAATCTACGGACAGAAGTGAGTCTTCCGTCGTGCCTCCCGCCCAGCCAGGACCGGAACGTCGTGGACCTACCCCGAGGTCGCTAGTAGAAGGGTATGGTCCCCAAGAGCTTCTGAACTCTCCTCCTGATTGCTTTCCAAGCTCTCTCAGAGAGGAGCAACTTGACGTTATCTCCCGCTCCTTCGGAATAGATAGAGCGCGCATGCTATTGCCGAGGGAAGGAGTGATGCTGTACGACCCCCCCGAAGGCTACTTTGCTTACAGCAGATATCATTGCATGTGTGGTGCTATCCCGCCTCTCAACGCTTGGATAGTTAGCTTTATCACATATCTGAAGGTGGCTCCATTCCAGCTTCAGCCTAATTCATACGCCATTCTTGTGAGTCTTTTCGTCATCTTTCAGAGGAAATACGGGCGTCCCCCTTCCAACCGGTAGATCCGATATCTGTACAACTTGAGAGGCTATAAGAAGGGGTCTCCATATACCAGTTTGGAAGCGGCCGTTCCCTTTAAGCCTGTTCTGGATTTGTACTCGAAGTTTAGTATGTTCAAGAAAGAATGGTCTTTCATTAGGGATGACTCTGTTTCTTTCCGCCTTTTCACTTCCGGCTATAAGTTGAACTTCATTTATATTTTCCTTGTCCCGATCCCCATGCTTCTTCTTATATGCTTTTATTTCTTGCTAGCAACAGGTGGCTTTGCGGTTGTGGAGAATGATTCCTTGGCGCGGATGGCTGCTGAGATAAAAGTCATTTCGGGAAGGGATAGGTCGGCCTCTTACCTGATCAGGAACGCCACTCTCCTGGAGTATAACTTGATTCTGCCACATCAATCTGTGGTTAAACAGAGAGATACAGCCGAGGAGAGGGCTGCTAAGCTAAGGATGGGGCTACTGCGAAGAGCAGCAGGAAGAGACCTTTCTCGGTACCTCCAGCCGTTGGGGAAAGAAGCTTAAGATGTCTGATGGACCCTCTCCTAGTACATGTCCAGATATTCTGGAGGAGGAAGGTGGAGAGGAGGAAAGAGACGAAGAGGAGAGCGGAGGAGATGGAGAAGGTGAAGGACAGGGTGGTAGTGGTGCCGGGGCATTGTCTTCTGAGCAGGCAGGGGAGATCCAGGAGTGGACGGATGATGCCTTCCATCAGGCTTTTGAAGGGTTGGAGGAAGGATCAGCCTCGGTGAAGAAGGCAAAGGAGGTTGACAAGGCTGGGGCTGGCACCGATCCATTCCCTAAGAGTTCTTCAGCTGAGGTGGCTCCAGCGATTCAAGGTGAACTCTTGACTTCTGCAGATTCCATTTATGATAGGGACTTAGGAATATTTTATGGTCCGCTTCCGTCCTGGACTGAGATTCAGGACTTATTGCAGTATTCTCCTTCTCCGCAGGGTTGGTATAACAGACATGCCTTCTCATTCTTTTTAAGTTAACATATTTCTTGAATTGTGGACTCTTGTATGTTCGTAACACTTGTTCTTTATTACAGGGGCTGGCGAGGTGGCCAAAACTTCGGACGTTCGACACCGCCTGGAACAATACAAGTTACTTAGAGCTTATGCCAAGCCTAAGCCTCCCACTAGTCGTCCAGGAGACGTAGTTAGCTACCGTCCTCTTCTTGGGGTTATTGAAGAGAGTATTCAGAAAAAGAAGAGGAGTCGCTCCTTATTTGAATCTTCACCCGGTCCGCAGCTTCCTCCTCAACCTATTCATGATATCACGGAGGAGGACACTGAGCATATTCCCTCCCCGCATCCGTCTGAAAATCCTACCGTTATCCGCATAAGACATCCCGACGTGCCTCGCAATCCCTTTGCCGGCCACCCGGATTTGGACCCCAGTTCTCAAGATATCTTATTTGACGAGGCCACGGGTGAGCATCTTCTCCCCCGCAATCCCATGGTTCGGGTTCTTGATGAGGCTAAGTCCCTAGACCTGGATCTGCTCACTACTCGGATAGCTGCTATGGGGGACGAAGCCAAGGCCAACACTGACCGGGTCGCGAAGGAGGCTAAGAAGTTAATGGAACATCATGCCCGATTGGCCAAGGCCGGGGAGGAGATAGGGAGTGCCAATATAAGACTGCGGTTAGTGGTCCCTGATCAGGCCAAGCAACTTGCCGACCAGGCTATTCAGATTTCGCAGCATGAAGCCGACTCCCGACGACTGAAGAAGACCATGGAGGACGCTAGCAGAGCCGAGTTGCGGAAAATGAAGGCCGCTTGCAAGAAGCGTATTGACATGGCCATTACCACGGTTGATGAGGTTAGGAAGGCGGATCTCGAGCAGGTTGAAGAAATATCTGGGAGGCTCGATGCTGCAAAACTTGCTCAAGCCAAGTTGAAAGAAGAGATGGAGGAGATGAGGAGATCCCTTCAGGCTGAGTGCTCGAGATACCGGCGGGAGAGGGATGTTGCCGCCGCTAAGTTGTTATCGTTTGAGGCCCGGGTGAGGGAGTTTGAGGAGAATGAGGGGATGATGGATGAGATGCTGCAGGACATGTACTTCCGTACTTGGAGGCAGGGTAATCTATCTTGGATGGATGACTATCCCCGGATCATGGCCATGATATATCTCCGGGCTTTGGAGGAGGCCAGGGCCGATGGAGATAAGGAAGGTGGAGCAGCATTCAGTATGGATGTGGTTACCGCCCAGTTTTCGAAGGAGGAGAAGGTAGCGGTGAAGGAGGGGATGCGGCTACTCGCTGCGGAGGAAGCCGGCGTGCAGTTGGGGGATGAGGACCAAGAAGCAGGTGTTGGTGAGTTTCCTCTTTCTAGCTTTTCATAACTTGATCGTTCGTTGTTGGTTTTAATGGACTCTTTTTCTGAATTGGACAGGTGTGACTTCTGGTCAACATGCTGGGAGCTCCGATCCTGCTGTCAAGTAGATTCGGAGAGCTAGTGAGATGGGGGTGGAGCACTAATGCAGTCGACTACTTGATCCGATCCGTATAGTTTTTGGTTTTCTTGACTTTCCTGTCTATACTTAGTCAAAACGTTAGTGTATTTTTGGATTGTAATTATGTTAGTGAGTGACTCTACGTAATTTTATAACACGAGCTGATTTTGTTATATTTTGAATGTTGTCATTGCTTTTGATGTGTTGTATAAGAAATATGACCATGCATATGCCTGTGATTTGATTGTGTTTGACACTAAGTTTCCGCTTGTAATATAATTTCGTGTTTTGTAATGTTAGTGTGATGTATGAATATGAATTGCAGCTATGCATTAATGTATAAAAGTGGAAGGTACCGCCCTTCATGTTTTCGGCTGTGGACGGCAACTTTGCGCGCCCTGCAAGACTAAGCATGGAATGATGATGAATGCCTCGTTATCCGGTTGTAAGTTTTTTGTTCCCATTAGCGAGCGTTCCCTATTTCATGTCCTGTACTTTCAAGCACCGTTAAGGAGAATAGGAGAAAAGTCTTAAATGAAATGGGAATGTAGGAAAAGTAAAACTTCCAGTCACGGAAGGCCGTTGGAGTGCTTAAGTTCGTGGCGACGGGTTTTGTAGTTGCTTTCCCTAGCTGTGGGTCTTGGAGACATTTGTCACCCATCTTACGCCTCTGCGGGGAGTTTTCTTTTTTACCACAGCCGCACTTAAGACACATCGGAGCCGATCGCGCACAGTAACTACCCGGACCATTATGGCCTGTAATCGTGGGTATTATTCGATTTATTGTGGCCGGCTATCGTGGGGGCCGATCGTCTACTGTGAACTGCCCCTGGCTGGCCACACCTTATGTTGGGGCTTATGATCGGTTCACAGTTGCCGGCGAGCCGAATCGCTGTAATGAGCTGCCATGGCATAATCGGCCTTCTCTGTGGCTTATACTCGGCTTATTACAGTCGGCTTTAATGGCCGAGGCAAACAATGAGTTAACTCGCGGTAAAGGGATACCGGAGCAAAGTGTCTCATTGGCGAGGGCATAGGAGCGCAGCGTACCTGTTAGGTTTTGTCCAGGTGGAGTTGTGTTGTGAAGTTCTGAATTGAAATGTCATTTGCAAAGGATTTTGTTCAACAGCAAAGGATAAAGCTCAACAAGTGGCCAAGATATAAAGGAATAAGTTAACAAGAGCCAAGTTTTTTAAAGTGGTTCGGCACGAAAATGCCTACGTCCACTGATTCTCTTTGTTAATTCACTTCATATGGGCAGTACAAGTTAAGAAAAGTATCGACGGAGGTGTCGGATGTTCCATGCCCTCTGGAACACCTCTCCGTCCATTGTTGACAAAATATAAGCTCCGTTGTGGAGATCTTTATGAATTACATACGGTCCATCCCAGATTGGATCCAGCGCTCCTGGGCGTTGAAAGATTCGCTTGAGGACGAGATCTCCTTCTTGTAAGCTGCGATGTTTGACTTTGGAGTTGTATAGTGCTGCCACTTTTTGTCTGTGAGCTGCTGCTTTGAGTGCTGCATCACTCCTTCTCTTCTCAATTAGATCCAAAGACATGTGGAGGAGATCTTCGTTTTCTTCTGGGTTGTAGTGGATCCTACGGTGGGAAGGCACAATAGTCTCAACTGGGAGCATTGCCTTTGATCCGTATGCCAAAGAGAAAGGAGTATGCCCTGTTGATGTTCTGAAAGATGTGAGATAGGCCCAAAGTGCTGTAGGAAGTTCTTCCACCCAAGCGCCTTTTGCTTTTCAAGCTTCTTCTTGATTAGAGTCTTGAGGATTTTGTTGACAACTTCGACTTGGCCGTTTGCTTGAGGATAAGCTACAGATGAGAAGCTTTTGTGAATCCCGTGCTCTTAGCACCAATCGGCGAATTCTTCACTGTCAAATTGAAGTCCGTTGTCTGATATGATCTTGAGTGGGACTCCGTACCTGCACAGAATATTTTTGATCAAGAAGTTGATAACTTTTGTCGAGGATATTTTATTTAGTGGTTCCGCCTCCACCCATTTGGTGAAATAGTCAACCGCCACTATAGCATGTGTGGCTCCGCCTCGGCCTGCTGGCAGTTCGCCAATTAAGTCAATTCCCCACACTGCAAAGGGCCAAGGGCTGGTCATTTGAGTAATTTCATTTGTTGGCAGCCGAGGAATCTTAGCAAATTTCTGACATCTGTCGCATCTTCTGACAAAGTCTAAAGCATCTTTGTTCAAGGTGGGCCAGAAATATCCATATCGGAGTATCTTCTTTGCCAGGGTCTGCACTCCGGTGTGGTCTCCACAACTTCCCTGGTGGATATTGGATAGAATTTCATTGGCTTCTCTTTCAGCAACGCACCTCAATAAGGGGTTAGAGAAGCCGCGCCGATAGAGGATGCCTTCTTGTATCGTGTAGCGGGAAGCTTTCCTTAGAATTTTCTTAATTTCACTTCGCCCGTCGGGTAGGGTGCCGTTTTGTAAGTATTATCGGATAGGGGTCATCCATGTTTCTTCTTCGGTTGCAGCTATCAGGTTTACTTGCTCGAAACTCGGGGTTAGTAGCCTTGAGACAGTTATCGTTCCAGAAGTGGTATCATCTCCCATGCTAGCTTGCTTTGCCAGCTCGTCGGCCTCTTGATTTTATTCTCGAGGAATGTGTTTGATCGAGTAGTGATCCAATTGATTGAGCAGCCGCTTGGTCTTTTTCAGATATTCCGTGAGCCGTTCTCCTCGAGTCTGGAACTCCCCTAGTATTTGATTTACGATGAGTTGTGAATCACTGTAAAGACATAAGGAACCGACTCTGATCTCCAGGGCGAGCTCTAATCCGGCTATTACTGCTTCATATTCGGCATCATTATTGGTGGCAGCGAATTCTAGCCTTAGTGCATAACGCAGCTTTCTTTCCCTGGGAGTGATGATCACAACGCCTGCCACCGAGCCTTGTTCGTTCGGTGCTCCATCTACGAAGAGATTCCACTTGATACCTTCTTCTATTTCAGATTGGTCCCAGCCTTCGTTGATAGTGAATTCGGCGATGAAATCGGCTATGGCTTGTCCCTTGATGGCAGTGAGAGGATGGTAGGTGATATCATATTGGCTTAGCTCGATGCACCACTTGAGCAGTCGCCCAGAGGTGTCGGGACGATGGAGCACTTGCCTCAATGGTTGATCGGTTAGGAATCTGATGGGATGAGATTGGAAATAGTGTCGTAGCTTCCTTGATATGATTAGTAAACAGTATGCCAGTTTCTCGAGTTTGGGATACCGGGCATCTGCTCCCGTGAACCTTTTTCTTATGAAGTACACTGGCCGTTGTGTGCGGTTTTCTTCTCTTACCAAAGCGACCCTCAGAGCATGGGATGACACAGCAAGGTATAGGTATAGTTCTTCGCCTTTATTCGGAGTCGAGAGTACCGGTGGCCGTTGGAGGTGCTCGATTAGGTTAAGGAAAGCTATTGAACACTCATCGGTCCATTCGAATTTTCCTTTGTCTTTCTTCAGGGCCTCGAAGAAAGGAATGCATTTGTCAGTTGCTTTAGAGATGAACTGGCTTAGGGCGGCCACCTTCCCGTTTAGGCTTTGCATCTCTTTTCGAGTGGATGGTATCTTGATATCTTGCAAGGCCCGGACTTGTTTGGGGTTTGCTTCAACCCCCCTGGCATGAACGATGAATCCCAAGAACTTTCCCGATGATACTCCGAAGGAGCACTTTAGAGGGTTCAGCTTCATTCCATATTGGCGAAGTACTTGAAACATTTCGTCCAGATGGTTTATATGGTCGTTGGCTTTTCTTGACTTCACTAGCATGTCGTCCACATAAACTTCCATGGTTCGTCCTATCTGTTCAGCAAACATCTTGTTGACGAGGCGCTGATAAGTAGCTCGGGCGTTTTTAAGTCCAAATGGCATTACCTTGTAGCAGTACAATCCTCGGTCAGTGATGAAGCTAGTGTGGTCTTGATTGGGGGCGTGAATAGGGATCTGATTATATCCTGAGTATGCGTCCATAAAGGATAAGAGTTCGTGTCCGGCAGTGCTGTCCACGAGTTGGTCAATTCGGGGGAGTGGGAAGCAGTCTTTCGGGCAAGCGTCATTTAAGTTGGAGAAATCGACGCATGTTCGCCACTTCCCATTAGCTTTCTTTACCAGTACCGGGTTGGCGATCCATTCCGGGTAGATGGCTTCACGTATGAAGCCATTGGCAAGTAAGTTCTTTACTTCTTCCTCGAGGGCTGCTGATCGTTCTGCCCCCATACTTCTCTTCTTTTGCTTTACCGGTACCTTGGTAGGATCGATGTTTAGTACGTGGCATGCTATGTCCGGGGAGATTCCAGTCATATCGGCGTGCGTCCATGCAAATACATCCATGTTGTGGCGAAGAAAATCAATGAGTTGATTCTTTAATTCTCTTTTTAACTGAGATCCGACTCTCAGCAGTTTACTTGGGTCGCGTTTGTCTACAGATACGAATTCCATAGCCTCTGCAGGCTCGGCGGTGGCCTCCTCCTCTTTGTCCCTTGGGTCTAATTCATTGAAAGGATCACTGGTATACCGAAGAGGAGGGGCTTTCTTTAGTTGCTATGCTTCCAAGCTTTTCATGCAGAGAATAGTCTCTGCATTCTTCCCTTTATCTCTCCTGCGATTATTGCGAAGTTCGGTTACATAGCAGTCCCGAGCGGCGTCTTGATCCCCTTCTACTTCTCCCACTCCATTATCCGTTGGGAACTTCATCTTCAGGCACCATGGGGCAAGGACGATTTGGAAGTCGGACAAGGCTGGTCTTCCTAAAAAGGCATTGTAGGCCGAGTGGTTGTCTATTAGCACGAATGTTTGTTTCCGAATGGCGGAGCGGGGATGACTTCCCAATTCAACAAACAGATCCAATTGTTCGAGGGGCATCTTTGCTTCTCCAGTGAAACCGTGTAGTGGTTTGTTGCAGGGGGATACATCCTTCATTGACAGCTTCATTTTGTCGAAAGCATGCTTGAATAAGATGTTTACTGAACTTCTAGTGTCTATTAAAATTCAAAAAACTTTGGCTGGACCGAACCAGGCAGAGATGACCATAGGGCCATGTGTGGGTACTGCCTTCCTTCTAGGTCGCGCCCACTGAATGTGATGTCATTATTTTCCTTCCGCTTAGGGTGACGTTCTTCCATAACAGAATTGACGCAGTCACCCTCGCTTCCGAGTGAGTTTCCATATCTTTCCATTTCTGCCCAGCTCTTGTCGGCGATGTGTGGCCCCCTGATATTGTATGGACCACTATCTTCTCTTGGCTGGAGCCGTTGGTGTTGCGATTTCCTCTGCCTGTCTCTGGGTGGAGCTGCCTTGGGTTTTCCTTGGCAGGAACTGGGGTCCTGTCCTGTCCCTTTACATAGCGTACTAATCTCTTTCTCCTGATATGTTCTTCAATTAGGTCTCGGAGATGGCGGCATTCATTGGTATTGTGCCCATGAGACTCGTGGAAACGGCAGAATTTTCCAGACTGGATTGCGCGATCTGACTCTTTCTTGTACGGCGGGCGCTTATATATAAGTTCGTCCTGGGTGGCCAGGAAGATGTTCTCGACTGTTTCATTCAAGGGGGTGTAAGCGTCAAATCTCGGTCCTGGTCGGTACAAGCACTTTTCTTCCTTCTCGCCCCTTGCATTGTCTCTGCAGTCGTTTCTCCGAATGTCCTTTGCTGCGGCGGGGGCGTTTCCATGGGCCGTCTTAGCCTGTGGTCCTGTCTGCCTTTCAGTGGCAGCCTCTTCGAGTCTCATGTACTTCCCAGCTTCATGGAAGAAATCAGGCAAGGTAGCCGGTTTTTCTTTAGTTAGTCTTCTAGCAAACTTGGTATCTGGGTGCACACCACTACAGAGGGCCATTAGGGTGAGTTTCTCATCGGCATCTTGGACTGCGGCTGCTGCGGCGTTGAACCGGGTTAGATATTGTTGAAGTGTCTCTCTGGATTTCTGTTTGACATTGGATAGAGAATAAGCATTCTTGGGTTGTTCCACATGAATGCGGAACTGGCTAATGAACTTTTCCTTCAGCATTTCCCATGAACTGATGGATCCTTGGGGTAGATGGCAGAACATGGAGGTAGCTAGATCTGCTAAAAATAGTGGAAAGCATTTGCATAGTACTCCTTCCGTTGCCCCACTCATGAGCATATGTTGTGTGTATCTTTGCAAGTGTACAACGGGGTCGGAAGTTCCCTTGTACGGTTCCATCGTCGGCATTTTCCATTCTCGAGGTGTGATGGCGGTTTCGATGTTGCGGGTGAAAGGGCTGGTTAATCTAGCGCATATCCCTCGATCTCTTTGCTCCCGTCGGACGCATTCCCTGAATAATCGTGCCATTCTTTCATCAGAATTTGGAGCGGACAAAAATGAGCTTGGTTCTTCCCTGCGGGATCGATCTCGTCCAGATGACCTGTAGGGATGGTATAGCCTATCACTTCTGACGTTATCCAGTGGCTGTCTTTGGCTGCTCGGATGCGTGCTAGGACCAGCTACAGTTGCCCCCTGCCTTGATCTTCCCCTGTGGGGTTCTGCTTCGAGCATTTCAATGGGGTCAACTTCGGGTTGGGTTCTAGCTCGGCTCCGTTCAGCGCGGTTTCTATGATTAGGTGGCATGACCGGCTCATCTACATCCGATCCTCTCCTGGTGCCTCCCCCATTGGGTTCGGTTCCAAGCGCTTCCTCGAGTCGGAGTTCGGACTGAGTCCGGGCGCGGCCCCTATCATTGTTGTTCCTGTTGATAGCTTCTTCGAAGAGGGAAGACCTATGTTGTCTGTGAGATCCTCCAGATTGAGACTCACCCCATGATTCAGTATTGCGGTTGGATTCTTCGGCGTCCCTCAAGCGTGACATGAGTTGGTTCACCAAAGCTTCTTGTTGGGATGCGATGTGGTTAGTCACTTCAACCACAACTCTGTCTAGGTCTGCCCTAGTGATTGCTGCCGGTTGTTCCGCGGCAGGGGCTATCGGAATTACCTGATCTACATTTGGCACTGCTGTCGTAGTGGGACGGTTCTCTTGATCTGGATCACTGGATCTGGAGCGCTGCTGGTTGCAACGTTCTTTCCCTTGTTGGCGTCTTTTCTCGGCCTGGAAGTCATGTTTCCTAGGCAATGAAAGGCGCTATTGGGAAAGAAGGTTGAATGAGGGAAGCTGAAGCCCTGAGTTCAATTCTTAGTGAAAGCACCAAAAATGTTTGCGCAAAAAATGGGCAAACACCTTTAATCCGTATAATTTAGTTGATTTTATGTGGTTTTTAATGATTTGGGTGACTTATGCAAATATGTAAAAAGCAGGGACTGAACTGTAAAAGACACACAGATTTATAGTGGTTCGGCCAGAACGTGCCTACGTCCACTTTATACGTTATTATCCTTTTTTCTTCCAGATTACAAGTACAAAGCTTTAAGTACAAGTATAAGAAAGTTGTTTGAAAGTTCCTTCCTTGCTTGAGCTCTCAAACTTGTCTGCCACTGTTGTACCCCTGCCCCTCTATTTATAGAGTGAGGCAGGGGGCAGGGGTCCTGGATGTATATAGCTATTGGCGGGCCTGGGTTGAAGCGATCTGGCCTGGCATATCTGGTTCGGCGGAGCTTGGTTCGGTCGTGGTTGTAGTGGCTTTGGTCCGGTAGGATGTTGGTCCGGTGGTGAGATGGAGGTGAGGTTGGTTTGGTCCGGTGTGGATTTGGTTCGGTGATAGGAGGAGGATGGGTTGGTTCGGCTGTACGTGGTTCGGTGGATCATGGTTCGGCAGAGGTTGGATGGGTTGGTTCGGTGTGGGATGGAGAGTGTTGGTTCGGCAGGGGTGTTGGTTCGGTGGTAGAGGTTGATTCGGTGGCAACTACCTCGCGTTGGTCCGGTGCCGAAGGGGTGTGCTTGGTTCGGTATTTGTAGATGCGAGGTTTGGTTCGGCCAGGCATAGGTACCGAATGGACAGTATGTAAGTGGTGATTCTAGACGAAATTGATGCTCCTTGGCCTCGTGATCACATGGGTAAGAATTCGCCCAACAATTACCGCGGCTGGTCTTCGATTTACCATCGCTGGAGAGTGGTGCACCATGGTACCGTTCCGTTTCAAATCCATGCACGCATTTCAAAAAGTCGTACGACACTGATTCGCCATTTCGGACGGATGCTGCACCTTGCACGGCGGATGTTGCACCCTGTAGATATCGATTATTCGGACGGCCATAACTTCTGGCTCGTTTAGTGTTACGGGAGCAATTACCAGTCAAAACGAAGGCCTCAGGGAGTTCTACGGCTATGATAGCTTTCAGTCGTCAATGGATTTTTTAATTCCCAAAAAAGACGATCCGAGTCTCATTCGGGTCTAGGAAGTGTTTTACCCTTCGTTTTTTCGACACGTGGGCTTTTACGGTGAAACAGGATTAACGTGGATGGTCTTCAATTTACCATCGCTGGAGAGTGGTACACCATGGTACCGTTCCGTTTCAAATCCATGCACGCATTTCAAAAAGTCGTACGACACTGTTCGCATTTCGGACGGATGTTGCACCTTGCACCGTGGATGTTGCACCTTGTAGATATCGATTATTCGGGCGGCCATAACTTCTGGCTCGTTTAAAGTTACGGGAGCCATAACTAGTCAAAACAAAGGCCTCGGTGAGTTCTGCGGCTATGACCCTTTCAGCCGTCAATGGATTGTTTAATTCCCAAAAAAGAGTATCCGAGTCTCAATCGGGTCTAGGAAGTTTTTTACCCTTCAATTTTTGGACACGTGGATTTTTACGGTAAAACGGGATTACCGTGGCTGGTCTTCGATTTACCATCGCTGGAGGGTGGTGGACCATGGTACCGTTCCGTTTCAAATCCATGCACGCATTTCAAAAAGTCGTACGACACTGTTTCGCCATTTCGGACGGATGTTGCACCTTGCACCGTGGATGTTGCACCCTGTAGATATCGATTATTCGGACGGCCATAACTTCTGGCTCGTTTAGAGTTACGGGAGCCATAACTAGTCAAAACGAAGGCCTCGGTGAGTTCTACGGCTATGACAGCTTTCAGTCGTCAATGGATTGTTTAATGCCCAAAAAAGACGATCCGAGTCTCAATCGGGTCTAGGAAGTTTATTACCCTTAGTTTTTTCGACACGTGGATTTTTACGGTAAAACGGGATTACCGTGGCTGGTCTTCGATTTACCATCGCTGGAGAGTGGTGCACCATGCTACCGTTCCGTTTCAAATCCATGCACGCATTTCAAAAAGTCGTACGACACTGTTCGCCATTTCGGATGGATGTTGCACCTTGCACCGTGGATGTTGCACCCTGTAGATATCGATTATTCGGACGGCCGTAACTTTTGGCTCGTTTAGAGTTACGGGAGCCATAAGCAGTCAAAACGAAGACCTCAGTGAGTTCTATGGCTATGACCGCTTTCAGCCGTCATTGTATTGTTGAATGCCCAAATAAGACTATCCGAGTCTCAATCGGGTCTAGGAAGTTTTTTACCCTTCGTTTTTTCGACACGTGGATTTTTACGGTAAAACGGGATTACCGTGTATGGTCTTCGATTTACCGTCGCGGGAGAGTGGTGCACTATGGTACTGTTCCATTTAAAATCCATGCACGCATTTCAAAAAGTCGTACGACAATGTTTCGCCATTTCGGACGGATGTTGCACCTTGCACCGCGGATGTTGCACCTTGTAGATATCGATTATTCGGACGGCCATAACTTATGGCTCGTTTAGAGTTACAGGAGCCATAACCAGTCAAAACGAAGGCCTTAGTGAGTTCTACGGCTATGACAGCTTTCAGCCATCAATGGATTGTTGAATGCCCAAAAAAGACTATCCGAGTCTCAATCGGGTCTAGGAAGTTCTTTACCCTTCGTTTTTTCGACACGTGGATTTTTACGGTAAAACGGGATTACCGTGGATGGTCTTCGATTTACCATCACTGGAGAGTGGTGCCCCATGGTGCCGTTCCGTTTCAAATCCATGCATGCATTTCAAAAATTCATACGACACTGTTCGCCATTTCGGACGGATGTTGCACCTTGCACCGTGGATGTTGCACCATGTAGATATCGATTATTCGGACGGCCATAACTTCTGGCTCGTTTAGAGTTACGGGAGCCATAACCAGTCAAAACGAAGGCCTCAGTGAGTTCTACGGCTATGACAGCTTTCAACCGTCAATGGATTGTTTAATGCCCAAAAAAGACTATCCGAGTCTCAATTGGGTCTAGGAAGTTTATTACCCTTAGTTTTTTCGACACGTGGATTTTTACGGTAAAACGGGATTACTGCGGCTGGTCTTCGATTTACCATCGCTGGAGAGTGGTGCACCATGGTACCATTCCGTTTCAAATCCATGCACGCATTTCATAAAGTCGTACGACACTGTTTCGCCATTTCGGACGGATGTTGCACCTTGCACCGCGAATGTTGCACCCTGTAGATATCGATTATTCGGACGGCCATAACTTCTGGCTCGTTTAGAGTTATGGGATCCATAACCAGTCAAAATGAGGGCTTCAGTGAGTTCTACAGCTATAACCGCTTTCATCCGTCAATGGATTGTTTAATGCCCAAAAAAGACGATCCGAGTCTCAATCGGGTCTAGGAAGTTTTTTTCCCTTCGTTTTTTCGACACGTGGATTTTTAAGGTAAAAAGGGATTATCGTGGCTGGTCTTTGATTTACCATCGCTGGAGAGTGGTCCACCATGGTACCGTTCCATTACAAATCCATGCACGCATTTCAAAAAATCGTACGACACTGTTTCGCCATTTCAGACGGATGTTGCACCTCGCACGGCGGATGTTGCACCCTATAGATAACGATTATTCGAACGGCCATAACTTCTGGCTCGTTAGAGTTACGGGTGCCATAACCAGTCAAAATGAAGGCCTCAGGGATTTCTACGGCTATGACAGCTTTCAGCCGTCAATGGATTGTTTAATTCCCAAAAAAGACGATCCGAGTCTCATTCGGGTCAAGGAAGTTTTTTACCCTTTGTTTTTTCGACACGTGGATTTTTACGGTAAAACGGGATTACCGTGGATGGTCTTCGATTTACCATCGCTGGGGAGTGGTGCACCATGGTACCGTTCCGTTTCAAATCCATGCACGCATTTCAAAAAGTCGTACAACACTGTTCGCCATTTCGAACGGATGTTGCACCTTGCACCATGGATGTTGCACCATGTAGATATCGATTATCCGGACGGCCATAACTTCTGGCTCGTTTAGAGTTACGAGAGCCATAACCAATCAAAACGAAGGCCTCAGTGAGTTCTACGGCTATGACGGCTTTCCGCCGTCAATGGATTGTTTAATGCCCAAAAAAGACTATCCGAGTCTCAATCGGGTCTAGGAAGTTTTTTACCCTTCGTTTTTTCGACACGTAAATTTTTACGGTAAAACGGGATTACTGTGGCTGGTCTTCCAATTACCATCGCTGGAGAGTGGGGGACCATGGTACCGTTTCGTTTCAAATCCATGCACGCATTTCAAAAAGTCGTACGGCACTGTTTCGCCATTTCGTACAGATGTTGCACCTTGCACCGTGGATGTTGCACCCTGTAGATATCGATTATTCGGACGGCCATAACTTCTGGCTCGTTTAGAGTTACGGGAGCCATAACCAGTCAAAACGAAGGCCTCAGTGAGTTCTATGGCTATGATAGCTTTCATCCATCAATGGATTGTTTAATGCCCAAAAAGACGATCTGAGTCTCTATCGGGTCTAGGAAGTTTATTACCCTTAGTTTTTTCGACACGTGGATTTTTCAGGTAAAAAGGGATTACCGGGGCTGGTCTTCGATTTACCATCGCTGGAGAGTGGTGCACCATGGTACCGTTTCGTTTCAAATCCATGCACGCAATTCAAAAAGTCGTACGACACTGTTCGCCATTTCGAACGGATGTTGCACCTTGCATCGTGGATGTTGCACCCTGTAGATATCGATTATTCGGACGGCCGTAACTTCTGGCTCGTTTAGAGTTACGGGAGCCATAAGCAGTCAAAACGAAGGCCTCAGTGAGTTCTACGGCTATGACCGTTTTCAGCCGTCAATGGATTGTTTAACGCCCAAAAAAGACGATACAAGTCTCAATCGGGTCTATGAAGTTTATTACCCTTAGTTTTTTCGACACGTGGATTTTTACGGTAAAGCGGGATTACTGCGGCTTGTCTTCGATTTACCATCGCTGGAGAGTGGTGCACCATGGTACCGCTCCGTTTCAAATCCATGCACGCATTTCATAAAGACGTACGACACAGTTTGGCCATTTCGGACGGATGTTGCACCTTGCACCGCGGATGTTGCACCCTGTAGATATCGATTGTTCGGATAGCCATAACTTCTGGCTCGTTTAGAGTTACGGGAGCCATAACCAGTCAAAAAGAAGGCCTCAGTGAGTTCTACGGCTATGACCGCTTTGAGCCGTCAATGGATTGTTTAATGCCCAAAAAAGACGATCCGAGTCTCAATCGGGTCAAGGAAGATTTTTACCCTTCGTTTTTTCGACACATGGATTTTTACGGTAAAACGGGATTACCGCTGCTGGTCTTCAATTTACCATCGCTGGAGAGTGGTGCACCATGTTACCATTCTGTTTCAAATCCATGCACGCATTTCAAAAAGTCGTACGACACTGTTTCGCCATTTCGGACGGATGTTGCACCTTGCACGGCGGATGTTGCACCCTGTAGATATCGATTATTCGGACGACCATAACTTCTGGCTCGTTTAGAGTTACGGGAGCCATTACCAGTCAAAACGAAGGCCTCAGGGAGTTCTACGGCTGTGACAGCTTTCAGCCGTCAATGGATTGTTTAATTCCCAAAAAAGACGATCCGAGTCTCATTCGGGTCAAGGAAGTTTTTTACCCTTTGTTTTTTCGACACGTGGATTTTTACGGTAAAACGGGATTACCGTGGATGGTCTTCGATTTACCATCGCTGGGGAGTGGTGCACCATGGTACCGTTCCGTTTCAAATCCATGCACGCATTTCAAAAAGTCGTACAACACTGTTCGCCATTTCGAACGGATGTTGCACCTTGCACCATGGATGTTGCACCATGTAGATATCGATTATCCGGACGGCCATAACTTCTGGCTCGTTTAGAGTTACGAGAGCCATAACCAATCAAAACGAAGGCCTCAGTGAGTTCTACGGCTATGACGGCTTTCCGCCGTCAATGGATTGTTTAATGCCCAAAAAAGACTATCCGAGTCTCAATCGGGTCTAGGAAGTTTTTTACCCTTCGTTTTTTCGACACGTAAATTTTTACGGTAAAACGGGATTACTGTGGCTGGTCTTCCAATTACCATCGCTGGAGAGTGGGGGACCATGGTACCATTTCGTTTCAAATCCATGCACGCATTTCAAAAAGTCGTACGGCACTGTTTCGCCATTTCGTACAGATGTTGCACCTTGCACCGTGGATGTTGCACCCTGTAGATATCGATTATTCGGACGGCCATAACTTCTGGCTCGTTTAGAGTTACGGGAGCCATAACCAGTCAAAACGAAGGCCTCAGTGAGTTCTATGGCTATGATAGCTTTCATCCGTCAATGGATTGTTTAATGCCCAAAAAGACGATCTGAGTCTCTATCGGGTCTAGGAAGTTTATTACCCTTAGTTTTTTCGACACGTGGATTTTTCAGGTAAAAAGGGATTACCGGGGCTGGTCTTCGATTTACCATCGCTGGAGAGTGGTGCACCATGGTACCGTTTCGTTTCAAATCCATGCACGCAATTCAAAAAGTCGTACGACACTGTTCGCCATTTCGAACGGATGTTGCACCTTGCACCGTGGATGTTGCACCCTGTAGATATCGATTATTCGGACGGCCGTAACTTCTGGCTCGTTTAGAGTTACGGGAGCCATAAGCAGTCAAAACGAAGGCCTCAGTGAGTTCTACGGCTATGACCGTTTTCAGCCGTCAATGGATTGTTTAACGCCCAAAAAAGACGATACGAGTCTCAATCGGGTCTATGAAGTTTATTACCCTTAGTTTTTTCGACACGTGGATTTTTACGGTAAAGCGGGATTACTGCGGCTTGTCTTCGATTTACCATCGCTGGAGAGTGGTGCACCATGGTACCGCTCCGTTTCAAATCCATGCACGCATTTCATAAAGACGTACGACACAGTTTGGCCATTTCGGACGGATGTTGCACCTTGCACCGCGGATGTTGCACCCTGTAGATATCGATTGTTCGGATAGCCATAACTTCTGGCTCGTTTAGAGTTACGGGAGCCATAACCAGTCAAAAAGAAGGCCTCAGTGAGTTCTACGGCTATGACCGCTTTGAGCCGTCAATGGATTGTTTAATGCCCAAAAAAGACGATCCGAGTCTCAATCGGGTCAAGGAAGATTTTTACCCTTCGTTTTTTCGACACATGGATTTTTACGGTAAAACGGGATTACCGCTGCTGGTCTTCAATTTACCATCGCTGGAGAGTGGTGCACCATGTTACCATTCCGTTTCAAATCCATGCACGCATTTCAAAAAGTCGTACGAGACTGTTTCGCCATTTCGGACGGATGTTGCACCTTGCACGGCGGATGTTGCACCCTGTAGATATCGATTATTCGGACGACCATAACTTCTGGCTCGTTTAGAGTTACGGGAGCCATTACCAGTCAAAACGAAGGCCTCAGGGAGTTCTACGGCTGTGACAGCTTTCAGCCGTCAATGGATTTTTGAATTCCCAAAAAAGACGATCCGAGTCTCATTCGGGTCTAGGAAGTTTTTTACCCTTCGTTTTTTCGAAATGTGGATTTTTACGGCGAAACGGGATTACCGTGGATGGTCTTCGATTTACCATCGCTGGAGAGTGGTGCACCATGGTACGGTTCCGTTTCAAATCCATCCGCGCATTTCAAAAAGTCGTACGACACTGTTCGCCATTTCGGACGGATGTTGCACCTTGCACCGTGGATGTTGCACCTTGTAGATATCGATTATTCAGTTGGCCATAACTTCTGGCTCGTTTAGAGTTACGGGAGCCATAACCAGTCAAAACGAAAGCCTCAGTGAGTTCTACGGCTATGACCGCTTTCAGCCGTCAATGGATTGTTTAATCCCCAAAAAAGACTATCCGAGTCTCAATCGGGTCTAGGAAGTTTTTTACCCTTCGTTTTTTGGACACGTGGAATTTTACGGCAAAACGGGATTACCGTTGCTGGTCTTCGATTTACCATCGCTGGAGAGTAGTGGACCATGGTACCGTTCCGTTTCAAATCCATGCACGCATTTCAAAAAGTCGTACGACACTGTTTTGCCATTTCGGACGGATGTTGCACCTTGCACCGTGGATGATGCACCCTGTAGATATCGATTATTCGGACGGCCATAACTTCTGCCTCGTCCAGAGTTTTAGGAGCCATAACCAGTCAAAACAAAGGCCTCAGTGAGTTCTACGGCTATGACAGCTTTCAGCCGTCAATGGATTGTTTAATTCCCGAAAAAGACGATCCGGGTCTCAATCTGGTCTAGGAAGTTTATTACCCTTAGTTTTTTCGACACGTGGATTTTTACGGTAAAACGGGATTATCGTGGCTGGTCTTCGATTTACCATCGCTGGTGAGTGATGCACCATGGTACCGTTCCACTTCAAATCCATGCACGCATTTCAAAAAGTCGTACGACACTGTTCGCCATTTCGGACGGATGTTGCACCATGCACCGTGGATGTTGCACCCTGTAGATATCGATTATTCGGACGGCCGTAGCTTCTGGCTCGTTTAGAGTTACGAAAGCCATAAGCAGTCAAAACGAAGGCCTCAGTGAGTTCTACGGCTATGACCGCTTTCAGCCGTCATTGTATTATTGAAATGCCCAAATAAGACTATCCGAGTCTCAATCGGGTCTAGGAAGTTTTTTACCGTTCATTTTTTCGACACGTGGATTTTTACGGTAAAACGGGATTACGTGGATGGTCTTCGATTTACCATCGCGAGAGAGTGGTGCACCATGGTACCATTCCATTTCAATTTCATGCACGCATTTCAAAAAGTCGTACGACAATGTTACGCCATTTCGGACGGATGTTGCACCTTGCACCGTGGATGTTGCACCCTGTAGATATCGATTATTCGGACGGCCGTAACTTCTGGCTCGTTTAGAATTACAGGAGCCATAACCAGTCAAAACGAAGGCCTTAGTGAGTTCTACGGCTATGACAGCTTTCAGCCGTCAATGGATTGTTGAATGCCCAAAAAAGACTATCCGAGTCTCAATCGGGTCTAGGAAGTTTTTTACCCTTCGTTTTTTCGACACGTGGATTTTTACGGTAAAACGGGATTACCGTGGATGGTCTTCGATTTACCATCGCTGGAGAGTGGTGCACCATGGTACCGTTCCGTTTCAAATCCATGCACGCATTTCAAAAATTCATACGACACTGTTCGCCATTTCGGACGGATGTTGCACCATGTAGATATCGATTATTCGGACGGTCCTAACTTCTGGCTCGTTTAGAGTTACGGGAGCCATAACCAGTCAAAACGAAGGCCTTAGTGAGTTCTATGGCTATGACAGCTTTCAGCCGTCAATGGATTGTTTAATGCCCAAAAAAGACGATCCGAGTCTCAATCGGGTCTAGGAAGTTTATTACCCTTAGTTTTTTCGACACGTGGATTTTTACGGTGAAACGGGATTACTGCGGCTGGTCTTCGATTTATCATCGCTGGAGAGTGGTGCACCATGGTACCGTTCCGTTTCAAATCCATGCACGCATTTCATAATGTCGTACGACACTGTTTCGCCATTTCGGACGGATGTTGCACCATGTAGATATCGATTATTCGGACGGTCCTAACTTCTGGCTCGTTTAGAGTTACGGGAGCCATAACCAGTCAAAACGAAGGCCTTAGTGAGTTCTATGGCTATGACAGCTTTCAGCCGTCAATGGATTGTTTAATGCCCAAAAACGACGATCCGAGTCTCAATCGGGTCTAGGAAGTTTTTTACCTTTCGTTTTTTTGACACGTGGATTTTTACGGTAAAACGGGATTACCGTGGCTGGTCTTCGATTTACCATCGCTGGAGAGTGGTGCACCATGGTACCGTTCCATTACAAATCCAAGCATGCATTTCAAAAAATCGTACGACACTTTTTCGCCATTTCGGACGGATGTTGCACCATGCACGGCGGATGTTGCACCCTGTAGATATCGATTATTCGAACGGCCATAACTTCTGGCTCGTTAGAGTTATGGAAGCCATAACCAGTCAAAATGAAGGCCTCAGGGAGTTCTACGGCAATGACAGCTTTCAGCCATCAATGGATTGTTTAATTCCCAAAAAAGACGATCCGAGTCTCATTCGGGTCTAGGAAGTTTTGTACCCTTTGTTTTTTCGACACGTGGATTTTTACGGTAAAACGGGATTACCGTGGATGGTCTTCGATTTACCATCGCCGGAGAGCGGTGCACCATGGTACCATTCCGTTTCAAATCCATGCATGCATTTCAAAAAGTCGTACAACACTGTTCGCCATTTCGGACGGATGTTGCACCTTGCACCGTGGATGTTGCACCCTGTAGATATCGATTATTCGGACGGCCATAACTTCTGGCTCGTTTAGAGTTATAGGAGCCATAACCAGTTAAAACGAAGGCCTCAGTGAGTTCTACGGCTGTGACAGCTTTCAGCCTTCAATGGATTGTTTAATGTCTAAAAAAGACTATCCGAGTCTCAATCGGGTCTAGGTAGTTTTTTACCCTTCGTTTTTTCGACACGTGAATTTTTACGGTAAAAAGGGATTACCGTGGCTGGTCTTCGATTTACCATCGCTGGAGAGTGGTGCACCATGGTACCGTTCCGTTTCAAATCCATGCACGCATTTCATAAAGACGTACGACACAGTTTCGCCATTTCGGACGGATGTTGCACCTTGCACCGCGGATGTTGCACCCTGTAGATATCGATTGTTTGGACGGCCATAACTTCTGGCTCGTTTAGAGTTACGGGAGCCATAACCAGTCAAAAAGAAGGCCTCAGTGAGTTCTACGGCTACGATCGTTTTGAGCCGTCAATGGATTGTTTAATACCCAAAAAAGATGATCCGAGTCTCAATCGGGTCTAGGAAGTTTTTTACCCTTAGTTTTTTCGACACGTGGATTTTTACGGTAAAACGGGATTACCGCTGCTGGTCTTCGATTTACCATCGCTGGAGAGTGGTGCACCATGGTACCGTTCCGTTTCAAATCCATGCACGCATTTCAAAAAGTCGTACGACCCTGTTTCGCCATTTCGGATGGATGTTGCACCTTGCACGACGGATGTTGCACCCTGTAGATATCGATTATTCGGACGGCCATAACTTCTGGCTCGTTTAGAGTTACGGGAGCCATTACCAGTCAAAACGAAGGCCTCAGGGAGTTCTACGGCTGTGACAGCTTTCAGCCGTCAATGGATTTTTTAATTCCTAAAAAAGACGATCTGAGTCTCATTCGGGTCTAGGAAGTTTTGTACCCTTCGTTTTTTCGACACGTGGATTTTTACGGCGAAACGGGATTACCGTGGATGGTCTTCGATTTACCATCGCTAGAGAGTGGTGCACCATGGTACCGTTCCGTTTCAAATCCATGCGCACATTTCAAAAAGTCATACGACACTGTTCGCCATTTCGGACGGATGTTGCACCTTGCACCGTGGATGTTGCACCTTGTAGATATCGATTATTCGGACGGCCATAACTTCTGGCTCGTTTAGAGTTACGAGAGCCATAACCAGTCAAAACGAAGGCCTCAGTGAGTTCTACGGCTATGACCGCTTTCAGCCGTCAATAGATTGTTTAATCCCCAAAAAAGACTATCCGAGTCTCAATCGGGTCTAGGAAGTTTTTTACCCTTCGTTTTTTGGACACGTGGATTTTTACGGTAAAACGGGATTATCGTTGCTGGTCTTCGATTTACCATCGCTGGAGAGTAGTGGACCATGGTACCATTCCGTTTCAAATCCATGCACGCATTTCAAAAAGTCGTACGACACTGTTTCGCCATTTCGGACGGATGTTGCACCTTGCACCGTGGATGTTGCACCTGTAGATATCGATTATTCGGACGGCCATAACTTCTGCCTCGTTTAGAGTCACAGGAGCCATAACCAGTCAAAACGAAGGCCTCAGTGAGTTCTACGGCCATGACAGCTTTCAGCCATCAATGGATGGTTTAATGCCCAAAAAAGACGATCCGACTCTCAATCGGGTCTAGGAAGTTTATTACCCTTAGTTTTTTCGACACGTGGATTTTTACGGTAAAACGGGATTACCGTGGCTGGTCTTCGATTTACCATCGTTGGTGAGTGATGCACCATGGTACCGTTCCACTTCAAATCCATGCACGCATTTCAAAAAGTCGTACGACACTGTTCGCCATTTCGGACGGATGTTGCACCATGCACCGTGGATGTTGCACCCTGTAGATATCGATTATTCGGACGGCTGTAACTTCTGGCTCGTTTAGAGTTACGGAAGCCATAAGCAGTCAAAACGAAGGCCTCAGTGAGTTCTACGGCTATGACCGCTTTCAGCCGTCATTGTATTGTTGAAATGCCCAAATAAGACTATCCGAGTCTCAATCGGGTCTAGGAAGTTTTTTACCGTTCGTTTTTTCGACACGTGGATTTTTACGGTAAAACGGGATTACCGTAGATGGTCTTCGATTTACCATCGCGAGAGAGTGGTGCACCACGGTACCATTCCATTTCAATTTCATGCACGCATTTCAAAAAGTCGTACGAATGTTTCGCCATTTCGGACGGATGTTGCACCTTGCACCGTGGATGTTGCACCCTGTAGATATCGATTATTCGGACGGCCGTAACTTCTGGCTCGTTTAGAGTTACAGGAGCCATAACCAGTCAAAACGAAGGCCTTAGTGAGTTCTATGGCTATGACAGCTTTCAGCCGTCAATGGATTGTTGAATGCCCAAAAAAGACTATCCGAGTCTCAATCGGGTCTAGGAAGTTTTTTACCCTTCGTTTTTTCGACACGTGGATTTTTACGGTAAAACGGGATTACCGTGGATGGTCTTCGATTTACCATCGCTGGAGAGTGGTGCACCATGGTACCGTTCCGTTTCAAATCCATGCACGCATTTCAAAAATTCATACGACACTGTTCGCCATTTCGGACGGATGTTGCACCTTGCACCGTGGATGTTGCACCATGTAGATATCGATTATTCGGACGGTCGTAACTTCTGGCTCGTTTAGAGTTACGGGAGCCATAACCAGTCAAAACAAAGGCCTTAGTGAGTTCTATGGCTATGACAGCTTTCAGCCGTCAATGGATTGTTTAATGCCCAAAAAAGACGATCCGAGTCTCAATCGGGTCTAGGAAGTTTATTACCCTTAGTTTTTTCGACACGTGGATTTTTACGGTGAAACGGGATTACTGCGGCTGGTCTTCGATTTACCATCGCTGGAGAGTGGTGCATCATGGTACCGTTCCGTTTCAAATACATGCACGCATTTCATAATGTCGTACGACACTGTTTCGCCATTTCGGACGGATGTTGCACCTTGCACCGCGGAAGTTGCACCCTGTAGATATCGATTATTCGGACGGCCATAACTTCTGGCTCGTTTAGAGTTACGGGAGCCACAACCAGTCCAAACGAAGGCCTCAGTGAGTTCTACGGCTATGACTGCTTTCAGCCGTCAATGGATTGTTTAATGCCCAAAAAAGACGATCCGAGCCTCAATCGGGTCTAGGAAGTTTTTTACCTTTCGTTTTTTCGACACGTGGATTTTTACGGTAAAACGGGATTACCGTGGCTGGTCTTCGATTTACCATCGCTGGAGAGTGGTGCACCATGGTACTGTTCCATTACAAATCCAAGCATGCATTTCAAAAAATCGTACGACACTTTTTCGCCATTTCGGACGGATGTTGCACCATGCACGGCGGATGTTGCACCCTCTAGATATCGATTATTCGAACGGCCATAACTTCTGGCTCGTTAGAGTTATGGGAGCCATAACCAGTCAAAATGAAGGCCTCAGGGAGTTCTACGGCTATGACAGCTTTCATCCATCAATGGATTGTTTAATTCCCAAAAAAGACGATCCGAGTCTCATTCGGGTCTAGGAAGTTTTGTACCCTTTGTTTTTTCGACATGTGGATTTTTACGGTAAAACGGGATTACCGTGGATGGTCTTCGATTTACCATCGCCGGAGAGCGGTGCACCATGGTACCATTCCGTTTCAAATCCATGCACGCATTTCAAAAAGTCGTACAACACTGTTCGCCATTTCGGACGGATGTTGCACCTTGCACCATGGATGTTGCACCCTGTAGATATCGATTATTCGGACGGCCATAACTTCTGGCTCGTTTAGAGTTATAGGAGCCATAACCAGTTAAAACGAAGGCCTCAGTGAGTTCTATGGCTGTGACAGCTTTCAGCCTTCAATGGATTGTTTAATGTCTAAAAAAGACTATCCGAGTCTCAATCGGGTCTAGGTAATTTTTTACCCTTCGTTTTTTCGACACGTGAATTTTTATGGTAAAAAGGGATTACCGTGGCTGGTCTTCGATTTACCATCGTTGGAGAGTGGTGAACCATGGTACCGTTCCATTTCAAATCCATGCACGCATTTCATAAAGACGTACGACACAGTTTCGCCATTTCGGACGGATGTTGCACCATGCACCGCGGATGTTGCACCCTGTAGATATCGATTGTTCGGACGGCCATAACTTCTGGCTCGTTTGGAGTTACGGGAGCCATAACCAGTCAAAAAGAAGGCCTCAGTGAGTTCTACGGGTATGACCGCTTTGAGCCGTCAATGGATTGTTTAATGCCCAAAAAAGACGATCCGAGTCTCAATCGGGTCTAGGAAGTTTTTTACCCTTAGTTTTTTCGACACGTGGATTTTTACGGTAAAACGGGATTACCGCTGCTGGTCTTCGATTTACCATCGCTGGAGAGTGGTGCACCATGGTACCGTTCCGTTTCAAATCCATGCACGCATTTCAAAAAGTCGTACGACACTGTTTCGCCATTTCGGACGAATGTTGCACCTTGCACGGCGGATGTTGCACCCTGTAGATATCGATTATTCGGACGGCCATAACTTCTGGCTCGTTTAGAGTTACGGGAGCCATTACCAGTCAAAACGAAGGCCTCAGGGAGTTCTACGGCTGTGACAGCTTTCAGCCGTCAATGGATTTTTTAATTCCTAAAAAAGACGATCTGAGTCTCATTCGGGTCTAGGAAGTTTTGTACCCTTCGTTTTTTCGACACGTGGATTTTTACGGCGAAACGGGATTACCGTGGATGGTCTTCGATTTACCATCGCTAGAGAGTGGTGCACCATGGTACCGTTCCGTTTCAAATCCATGCGCACATTTCAAAAGGTCATACGACACTGTTCGCCATTTCGGACGGATGTTGCACCTTGCACCGTGGATGTTGCACCTTGTAGATATCGATTATTCGGACGACCATAACTTCTGGCTCGTTTAGAGTTACGGGAGCCATAACCAGTCAAAACGAAGGCCTCAGTGAGTTCTACGGCTATGACCGCTTTCAGCCGTCAATGGATTGTTTAATCCCCAAAAAAGACTATCCGAGTCTCAATCGGGTCTAGGAAGTTTTTTACCCTTCGTTTTTTGGACACGTGGATTTTTACGGTAAAATGGGATTACCGTTGCTGGTCTTCGATTTACCATCGCTGGAGAGTAGTGGACCATGGTACCATTCCGTTTCAAATCCATGCATGCTTCAAAAAGTCGTACGACACTGTTTCGCCATTTCGGACGGATGTTGCACCTTGCACCGTGGATGTTGCACCCTGTAGATATCGATTATTCGGACGGCAATAACTTCTGCCTCGTTTAGAGTTACAGGAGCCATAACCAGTCAAAATGAAGGCCTCAGTGAGTTCTACGGCTATGACAGCTTTCAGCCATCAATGGATTGTTTAATGCCCAAAAAAGACGATCCGAGTCTCAATCGGGTCTAGGAAGTTTATTACCCTTAGTTTTTTCGACACGTGGATTTTTACGGTAAAACGGGATTACCGTGGCTGGTCTTCGATTTACCATCGCTGGTGAGTGATGCACCACGGTACCGTTCCACTTCAAATCCATGCACGCATTTCAAAAAGTCGCACAACACTGTTCGCCATTTCGGACGGATGTTGCACCATGCACCGTGGATGTTGCACCCTGTAGATATCGATTATTCGGACGGCCGTAACTTCTGGCTCGTTTAGAGTTACGGAGGCCATAAGCAGTCAAAACGAAGGCCTCAGTGAGTTCTACGGCTATGACCGCTTTCAGCCGTCATTGTATTGTTGAAATGCCCTAATAAGACTATCCGAGTCTCAATCGGGTCTAGGAAGTTTTTTACCGTTCGTTTTTTTGACACGTGGATTTTTACGGTAAAACGGGATTACCGTGGATGGTCTTCGATTTACCATCGCGAGAGAGTGGTGCACCACGGTACCATTCCATTTCAATGTCATGCACGCATTTCAAAAAGTCGTACGACAAAGTTTCGCCATTTCGGACGGATGTTGCACCTTGCACCGTGGATGTTGCACCCTATAGATATCGATTATTCGGACGGCCGTAACTTCTGGCTCGTTTAGAGTTACAGGAGCCATAACCAGTCAAAACGAAGGCCTTAGTGAGTTCTACGGCTATGACAGCTTTCAGCCATCAATGGATTGTTGAATACCCAAAAAAGACTATCTGAGTCTCAATCGGGTCTAGGAAGTTTTTTACCCTTCGTTTTTTCGACACGTGGATTTTTACGGTAAAACGGGATTACCGTGGATGGTCTTCGATTTACCATCGCTGGAGAGTGGTGCACCATGGTACCATTCCGTTTCAAATCCATGCACGCATTTAAAAAATTCATACGACACTGTTCGCCATTTCGGACGGATGTTGCACCTTGCACCGTGGATGTTGCACCATGTAGACGGTCGTAACTTCTGGCTCGTTTAGAGTTACGGGTGCCATAACCAGTCAAAACGAAGGCCTTAGTGAGTTCTATGGCTATGACAGCTTTCAGTCGTCAATGGATTGTTTAATGCCCAAAAAAGACGATCCGAGTCTCAATCGGGTCTAGGAAGTTTATTACCCTTAGTTTTTTCGACACGTGGATTTTTACGGTGAAACGGGATTACTACGGCTGGTCTTCGATTTACCATCGCTGGAGAGCGGTGCACCATGGTACCGTTCCGTTTCAAATCCATGCACGCATTTCATAATGTCGTACGACACTGTTTCGCCATTTCGGACGGATGTTGCACCTTGCACCGCGGAACTGCACCCTGTAGATATCGATTATTCAGACGGCCATAACTTCTGGCTCGTTTAGAGTTACGGGAGCCACAACCAGTCCAAACGAAGGCCTCAGTGAGTTCTACGGCTATGACCGCTTTCAGCCGTCAATGGATTGTTTAATGCCCAAAAAAGACGATCCGAGTCTCAATCGGGTCTAGGTAGTTTTTTACCCTTCGTTTTTTCGACACGTGAATTTTTACGGTAAAAAGGGATTACCGTGGCTGGTCTTCCATTTACCATCGCTGGAGAGTGGTGGACCATGGTACCATTTCGTTTCAAATCCATGCACGCATTTCAAAAAGTCGTTCGACACTGTTTCGCCATTTCAGACGGATGTTGCACCTTGCACCGTGGATGTTGCACCCTGTAGATATCGATTATTCGGACGGCCATAACTTCTGGCTCGTTTAGAGTTACGGGAGCCATAACCAGTCAAAACGAAGGCCTCAGTGAGTTCTATGGCTATGATAGCTTTCAGCCGTCAATGGATTGTTTAATGCCCAAAAAGACGATCCGAGTCTCAATCGAGTCTAGGAAGTTTATTACCCTTAGTTTTTTCAACTCGTGGATTTTTACGGTAAAACGGGATTACCGTGGCCGGTCTTCGATTTACCATCGCTGGAGAGTGGTGCACCATGGTACCGTTCCGTTTCAAATCCATGCACGCAATTCAAAAAGTCGTACGACACTGTTCGCCATTTCGAACGGATGTTGCACCTTGCACCGTGGATGTTGCACCCTGTGGATATCGTTTATTCGGATGGCCGTAACTTCTGGCCGGTTTAGAGTTACGGGAGCCATAAGCAGTCAAAATGAAGGCCTCGGTGAGTTCTACGGCTATGACCGCTTTCAGCCTTCATTGTATTGTTGAATGCCCAAAAAAGACTATCCGAGTCTCAATCGGGTCTAGGAAGTTTTTTACCCTTCGTTTTTTCGACACGTGGATTTTTACGGTGAAACGGGATTACAGCGGCTGGTCTTCGAATTACCATCGCGGGAGAGTGGTGCACCATTGTACCGTTCCATTTCAAATCCATGCACGCATTTCAAAAAGTCGTACGACAAAGTTTCGCCATTTCGGACGGATGTTGCACCTTGCACCGCGGATGTTGCACCCTGTAGATATCGATTATTTGGATGGCCATAACTTCTGGCTCGTTTAGAGTTACGGGAGCCGTAACCAGTCAAAACGAAGGCCTCGGTGAGTTTTACGGCTATGACAGCTTTCAGCCGTCAATGGATTGTTCAATGCCCAAAAAATACTGCCCTAGTGTCAATCGGGTCTAGGAAGTTTTTTACCCTTCGTTTTTTCGACACGTGGATTTTTAAGGTAAAACAGGATTACCGTGGATGGTCTTCGATTTACCATCGCTGGAGAGTGGTGCACCATGGTACCGTTCCGTTTCAAATCCATGCACACATTTCAAAAAGTCGTACGACACTGTTCGCCATTTCGGACGGATGTTGCACCTTGCACCGTGGATGTTGCACCCTGTAGATATGGATTATTCGGACGGCCGTCACTTCTGGCTCGTTTAGAGTTACGGGAGCCATAACCAGTCAAAATGAAGGCCTCAGTGAGTTCTACGGTTATGACCGCTTTCAACCGTCAATGGATTGTTTAAGGCCCAAAAAAGACGATCCGTGTCTCAATCGGGTCTAGGAAGTTTATTACCCTTAGTTTTTTCGACACGTGGATTTTTACGGTAAAACGGGATTACTGCGGCTGGTCTTTGATTTACCATCGCTGGAGAGTGGTGCACTATTGTACCGTTCCGTTTCAAATCCATGCACGCATTTCATAAAGTCGTACGACACTGTTTTGCCATTTCGGACGGATGTTGCACCTTGCACCACGGATGTTGCACCCTGTAGATATCGATTATTTGGACGGCCATAACTTCTGGCTCGTTTAGAGTTACGGGAGCCATAACCAGTTAAAACGAAGGCCTCAGTGAGTTCTACGGCTGTTTGCGCCAAAATTGGTCACAAACACCCAATAGTCGTGAAAGCACCCGTTTATCAACACAGATCAGCAACAATCAAAATAGAATTCATATCTAAGCAACAACAATCACAATAATTCACAGACAACAATCACAAACACAGGATTTATAGTGGTTCGGCGATCTTGCCAACGTCCACTTTGAAGGTTCTCTCTTTATTGATTCACTTGATGATATTAATCGATTACAATGGATCACAGTTGATGATAGCTTTGAAATCTTGAATACAACAGCGATAATGATGTATGGAATTAAATCCGGCAGAGTTTGGACGTTCAATGGTGGAAGCTCCGAAAAATCCCCTTTTTTGAAGGCTTCAGGGTGCTATTTATAGGCGTAGGAGGCCCAGATCTCGCTCAAACTTCGAGATACTTCTTCTGGCACGTGAGTGGGCCCACGCGTCCGACCCCACCAAGTTTCGACTCGATCTGACATCGATTCGAAGTGATTTCGAACCCATCAAGAAATGGTCCAATCGAGCTGAAACTTGGCAGGAACAATCTTGATCTTGTATGGAAGCTACTGTGAAAATTTCGTTGCATTTGGATCAGTGGTTTGGGAGATATAACCGATTCAAGTTGTGGTTTTTCGTGAGGGCTGTTGCATTCGAACCCATCACTTCGAATCCATTCCCTTCGACTCGATCGGTCACGTGGATCTCTGGTGACATGGCGCGCACTCCTCGCATCGATCCTGTTTTATCTCCGAGTTGACCGCTTCGCACCCATGGATTTCGCCTCGTCTGTATCGTGTGCCGCGACCCAGTTCGCATCAATGGATTCGAAATGGATCGACACGAAGGGGATCAAGACGAGCCGAGTGGATTCGAACATGGCAGAATTTATGGATACGAAGGAATGATCTGGCATTCTTGGTGGGTGCGAGGTCGATCGATACGAAGTAGGGTATATGGTGATGGATTCGAAGTGCTCCGGACTCGATGGATACGAAACAGTGCTCAGGGGATGCCCAGGTGATGGATTCGAACTGATCGATTCGAATGTCATCGATTCGAAGTACACGGAGCTTGATGGATTCGAAGTTGTTGAGATGATGCCTATCTGATGGGTTCGAACCGTTGGGTTCGAAGCAACCAATATCACGTCTGATCGCTTCGTACTCGTTTGACTCGAAACATGTGCAAACCGATGGATTCGAATAAAGGAGTTACTGATGGATTCGAACTCCATCGGTTGGAAATGGGAGTCCTCTCAACAAGCCGATGGTTTCGAACTGTGTACTTTGGCTGACTTGCATCGATCATATCTTGCTCATACGAACTCCGATTAACCTGAAATTTGAAACACTGGCCTTTATGGTCTTGCTTGTCATGTCTTATCAATTGAAGCCTGATACGGGCTCGGACAAAAATCCATTGATATCCATAACGAAGTGAAGTACAATCAATCTCTGAGATGAACCGTCTTTTGTTTTTGACCACTCTTTTGGTATCACGGCTTTGCCAAAAAGCGGGATAACAACGGCTGTGACCACTTTCAGCCATCAATGGATTGTTTAATGCCCAAAGAAGACGATCCGAGTCTCAATCGAGTCTAGGAAGTTTTTTACCCTTCGTTTTTTCAACACGTGGATTTTTACGGTAAAACGGGATTACCGTGGCTGGTTGTTCGTCGACGGAAATTCTATCGATTTAGAAAACCGTCGAACGAATTTAAATTAAAAAAATAACCGCAAGCGCACGGTGTACGAATGTAGCACGTGGCGAATACGGGTCGATCCGCAGGGAATTGATGATTTTAAAATTCTACTCAATCAAATTAACCAAAGTTGTAAGAGTGATTAACTAAAAAGAAGAAGAAAAATGACAAAAGAAAATAGATAAAAATATGAGAGTGTTAAGACAATTTAGAGGCAATTTCCACTCTCTAGATCACATAAATCAACAAAATGAAGTTATGATCTCTCTTTTCTTGTCATTAGTGAATTAGTTGATGTGCTTATCATAAGTATGGTATATTTGTGCTATTAATTAGCTCAATATAAACCATCAAACTATAACACAACCACTAATACACTTTTAAATCTCATAAAATATGACAACAAAGTTGAAAGCAAAATTTATTTTAAGCATAGCCTATTAACTATTGTTTAGAAATATAGGCTATGTGACGACCGCCCATGACTCCCGCACCAAATGAAGGAAATTATGCGCTGAAAGGTGTGCCAGGCAGCCATGGACGATAGTCAGGGTAAAACAAAACAAAAGAATCTCTATCGCATAACTCACAGCGCATGGATAAAATACAATAGAGAAATATAATATAGTGAAGCTCCATAGAACAGAAACATCATCATATAAGCATCACAGTAGTTTTATGCAATCATCTACACAAATCCATACATGAAAGCCTCACTACAAATCACTCAACCAAATACAGCAGCGGATACCCAGTACATATAGTAAGAAAACTAATATGCAAAGCCTCCTGCTCGTCTTCGTCATCTTCAGCGTAGAACTCCTAGCACAGCACCTGTCACCTGCTACCTAGTCTGCCCATCCCAAACATGGATGAACAGCCCAAGGTAATAAGAGGAGACATAAAACCTTGAGTCAGACAAAGTCTTAGTGAGCAGTAAATCAACTATCAAACATACCAAAAGAGCATAAAGGATAAAAGGAATAGGAACCAAACCATCCCACTCCACCTCTTTCTACAGTGATAGCCCCAGACATACACTAAGGAGAAGCAAGCATAACAACATAGACAATTAAGGTAAAGCGAATACCACTCGAGTCAAGGACGATGTTTTCCAAATACAAACCCCCAAGGCCTAAACCAAGATCAGATAAGCACCCAGAAAACACCGCTCTTGAAGCCGAATGATAATACAACCAAACATCCATGACTCTGGCTATCACTGTTATCCTTGCCTCGATTTCACCGTTAGTTGAATGACCATCTGTCAAGGGCTAATGGTAACCCCGGTTCTAACCATAACTCCGCACACTGCCTTGTGCCTAGGACTTATCTACTTTGCCCAGAGTACTCAACTACCTACCTGTAGTCTTTTGGGTGTCCCGACTACCTACCTGTAGTCGTTATGGGCGCCCCATGTACTCTTGCTTTTGAGCATGCTAGAACCTTCAACAACGACGAGATCCAAGCCTCCTAGCCATCCTTCTTGACGACTATCCTCATACAAGCTCAAGCTACCTCTTGAACAATCCATTATCAACCAACTTGAACTACTCTTCAAGTTATCAACATGCTTGGAATGATCCCTGCTTGGATTAAGCCAAGACTCACATCATACTTCGCTTCATCGCATCAAAGCAAAGTCTCAACTCAACAACATGGTTTGCCTCATCAAATCATGGCAAAGTCCCATCTCAACATCATCCAATCTATACATATGAGCTTCAACATCCGCTACATATGCCTTAAGCAGCTTTCACCATTCAAGAGCCTTCTTCCATAGCTTTTGAATCCTCTTTCATCATCTTGTTCCAAATCAACTACTAGCTAACTTGGAAACAATCAAATCAATCATACATTCAAATAATCAATCATTCAAACAAGATCTATTAAGCAATTTAAGCAATATCAACTATAATGGGAATTTCGTAAATAAACGAGCAAAAGTCCAACATATGTGAAATCATGGTTTTTAGCATAGATCTATCAATTATAAAACATGGGTTTTGTCTCTAATGCTTATTAAACAAACTTGCATAAGTAAACATCTTCAAAAACCATGGATCTAGACTTAGATCTAAGAAAAATGCATGAAATCTCTAACTTTAACACCCAAACATGCCACCAATCCAATATACTCCTTTGGATCCGCGTGAGAGATAACTACCACTCACCAAATCACCCAAACACTACAAAAACTACACACTTCAGATCTGGACAGCGAAGATCAAGGTTTGATCCGGCAATATCTCGCTCCAATCGATGAATTCTAGCTCGAACGGATGAAGATCTTCAACTTTGGCACTTGGATCTTCGATCTCGATCTTCGATCTTGGATGGATGTTAGAATTAGATTGGAATGGAGAAAAGAAGATGAAGAAATGTTGTAGTCGAGTTTCCAAAATGGCAGCACTTCGTCGCTTCAAAAACCGGTGCCAAAAAGTGAGCCAAACCCCTCTATTTATAGGCTGGATCAACCATGAGTCGTCGTCCCTATGAGTCGTCCACGACTCATCATGAGTCGTTGCCGACTTATCAGCCCTTACCGACTCAACATAACACTGCCTACTTACCATGAGTCGTTCACGACTCATTGCCATGACGACCTACCCCAGCCGACTCAACTGCACAGCCTTCCGACTCAAGCCAACGACTCAATACACCAAGGCACAAGGTCATACGACTCAAACCCAAACCGACTCAACACCTACCGACTCACGACTCAAGACCAGTGCCGACTCAACATAAGTCGGTCACGACCTAAAAGCCTCCGACCTAAGACACTGCCGCGTTTTCCCCAAGTCCTAAGTCGTACGACGACTCAACAATACACACTCACGACTCAACTATGATACCGACTCACGACTCATCAGGCCCTACGACTCAAAACCCTGCCGACTCATTACCCACGACCTAAGCCTAAACCCCTTAAGTCGCTACACCCTTAACCCGTTAACTCCTTAACTCGGCAAACCCTATGAGTCGTAACTCGTTGACTCGGCCACACTTCTTATCTCGGCCCTCTATGAGTCGGTCATCCTATGAGTCGCCTAACTTCTTGAGTCGGTCCATCCTTATCTCGGCCAACACTTTAAACCGCTACCCCTCCTTGAGTCGGTCCCCTATGAGTCGGTCACGACTCATCACTTGTACCCGGGTTGACTTCTAAACGACTCAAGCTAGAAGCAACACAAACAACACTAACAACCTGTAAATTCTACGATTTATCGACTCGTAAAATACGGGTCGTTACATTCTCTCCCCCTTAGGAATTTCGCCCTCGAAATTCCAAGCAAACAACAGCAATCACAATTATTCCGCATGCCTACCATCCATAGCAATCAACAAACCATGCATCCAATTCTAACCTAGCATGCAGAATTCTATGACTTATAACAAGCTACAAATTCATGAGATGTCACGACACTTTAGGGCCATACCTCGAAGAGTCCGGGATGAGCTGCCTTCATCCTCTCTTCCTCCTCCCACGTACAGTCGTTAACATCATCACTCCATTGTACCTTGAGCAACGTAATCGTCTTCCTCCTAAGCTGTTTCGTATCGGTTTCAACAATACGAAGCGGCTTACGAGGTCTCGAAACAACTGGATCAACCTCCAAGTCTTCACAGCTATCAGCAGAAACCACCGTAGTTGGGTCGTGCATATACTTCCGTAGATAAGATACATGAAAAACACTGTGCACACCCGCCATCTTTTCCGGTAACTCCAATCTATAAGCGAGCTTTCCAATACGCTCGATAATCGGGAATGGTCCAACAAATCTCGGAGTTAACTTTCCTTTCTTCCCGAATCTAATGACACTCTTCAGAGGAGAAATCTTCACAAAAACCATATCACCTACGTCGAATTCCAAATCCTTACGACGATTATCGGCATAACTTTTCTGACGATCTTGGGCTGCCTTCATTCGTTGCCGAATGATCTCTATACAATCTGAAGTCTGTCGAATCATCTCTGGCCCAAGTATCAGCTTTTCTCCAGTTTCCAACCAACATGTCGGAGAGTTACACGGTCTTCCATATAATGCCTCATATGGTGCCATACCGATACTCGACTGATAACTGTTATTATAAGCAAACTCCACCAAATGAAGGTGATCTTCCCATGATCCTCCGAAGTCCAAAACACATGCTCTAAGAAGATCTTCCAAAACTCGGTTGACTCTCTCAGTCTGACCATCTGTTTGAGGGTGATAAGCTGTACTCAAACACAACTCAGTTCCCAAAACTTCCTGGAAGCTCTTCCAAAATCTACTAGTGAACAATGGATCTCGATCGCTCACTATACTCTTCGGAACACCATGGAAACGAACTATCCACTTCACATATAATTCAGCCAACTTCGATGCAGTCCTAGTCGATCGAACAGGAATGAACCTTGCACTCTTGGTCAAACGATCTACTATGACCCAAATCCCTTCATTCCCTGCTCTTGTCCTAGGTAGACCATCGATAAAGTCCATCGACACTTGCTCCCACTTCCATGTAGGAACCTCTAATGGCTGAAGCAATCCACTGGGCTTCTTCTGCTCAGCTTTCACCAACTGGCAATTCATACACTTGGAAATAAAATTTCCAACATCCTTCTTCATACCTTCCCAGTAGTAGGTTCTCTTCATATCCCGATACATCTTATTTCCACCTGGATGAATTGTCAACTTCGAGTGATGACTCTCCCTCAGAACTTCATCTCTCAATCCATCTACATCGGGAACAACTAGTCGCCCTTGCTTTCGAAGCCAACCCTCTCGATCGACCTCGAATCCCTTATCCTTCTCCGGGTCCAATCCAGATTCCAAATCACAGATAATCTTGACAAGCTTATCATCTCCCTTTTGGCTCTCGCCAACCCTTTCCACAAGAGTAGGCCTTATCGATAAGTTTGCCAACATCTTAGGTTCCAATTCACATCTAGGCCTGAAGTCAAATCCAGCCAAATACTCAAGACTCTTCCATTCCGAAAACATGGCTCCCAAACCTGCATGTCTTCGACTTAACGCATCTGCCACTACGTTACCTTTTCCTGGAGTATAGGCTATACCAAAATCATAAGATGCTAGGAACTCTAGCCATCGTTGTTGTCGAAGATTTAAATCCTTTTGGGAGAACAGATACTTCAACGACTTATGATCTGTAAACAACTCGAATCTAACTCCCAATAGATAATGTCTCCACATCTTCAAAGCAAACACAATTGCCGCTAACTCCAAATCATGAGTCGGATAGTTCCTCTCATGCGGCTTCAGTTGTCGACTTGCATATGCAACAACTTTATCCTTCTGCATTAGCACTGCTCCAAGTCCAGTACCACATGCATCGGTGTAAACCACCATCTCATCATTCCCACTTGGAATAGTCAAAACAGGAGCACTCGTCAGTCGCTCTTTCAGGATTATGAAAGCTTGTTCACACTTATCATTCCATCTGAACACTTGATTCTTCTTCGTCAATCCTGTCAACGGTGCAGCTATCTTGGAAAAGTCTTTGATAAACCGACGATAATATCCTGCTAATCCAAGAAAACTTCTCACATCAGATGCATTCTTAGGCCTAACCCAATCCTGGATCGCTGCCACCTTAGCGGGATCAACCGCTATTCCATTTCCAGAAATAACATGACCTAAGAACCTCACTTCATTCTTCCAGAAGTGACACTTCGAAAACTTAGCCTTCAGCTGATGTTTCCGTAAGATTCCTAAAACAATCCTCAAGTGCGTCTTGTGCTCTTCCTCAGTTCTGGAATAAACCAAAATATCATCCACGAACACAAGCACGAACTTATTCAACTGATCTCTGAACACTCTATTCATAAGATCCACAAAATATGCTGGCGCGTTAGTCAACCCAAACGGCATTACCAGCCACTCATAAAACCCGGATGGTGTCCTGAAAGCAGTCTTCGGCACACTATCCTTCGCCACTCTCAACTGGTGAAATCCCGTTGCCAAATCCATCTGAGAAAACACCTTAGCCTCGTGAAGCTGATCAAACAAGTCATCTATTCTCGGCAATGGATACTTGTTCTTCCTAGTCACCTTATTCAGCTCACGATAATCAACACACAACCTCAACGATCCATCCGTTTTGGTTGCGAACACAACGGGCGCACCCCATTCGGACACACTTCTCCGAATGAATCCTTTCCGCAAAAGGTCATCAACTTGCACCTTCAGCTCTTGCTGCTCCCTCGGTGCCATCCGCCTAAGAGGCATCACAACAGGTCTGGCTCCCTCAACTAGATCGATACGAAACTCGATCTCCCTATGCGGCGGCAACCCTTTGACTTCCTCAAAGACATTCTCAAACTCATTCACAATAGGCACCAATGACAGTCCATCCCGTGGAACAACTAGCGAATACATGAAGCTCATGAAGACGCCTTCTTCATGCTTACATCGTATCACAACCTTTCGCCCTTCCACATTCCCGACTGTCACCTCAAGCCTCTCACAATCAATCCTTGCCGCATACTTCCTAAGCCAGTCCATACCCAAAATAATTCCGAACCCCGCAAAGTTCAGAACAAAGCAATCACAAACAAACGAGCAATCATGACTCGACACAACTAGACCACGGCATATCATACACAAACATGACGAACCCCCCACTGGATTAGTCACAACCAATGGCCTATCAACAATATCCGGTTTCATACCTAACCGGCTTACCAAATCATCACAAACAAAAGAATGCGACGCTCCAGTATCAAACAACACTCTAACTGGAACACCACAAATAGAAAGAGTACCTTGAACAACCACACTCTTCCCCTTCTCTTCAGCAGTAGGAGCTTTCGAAGACGATGGAACAGCCCCCAAAGCATAGGCTTGCACAACCTGCCTATCTTTCCTCGGTTCTGGACAATCCTTCTTGATATGTCCCAGCTTATCACAGTTGTAACACTTTCCCGGCACTTTGGGATTCTTACAATCTTTGTAAAGATGGCCCTTCTGCTGGCAGTTATAGCAAGTCACTTCACTCTTCGGCTTCTTCTGGCCATCCCTACCCCTCTGTTGCTGTTGTTTCCTCTTCTTATTGCCACTCTGCTGTGGTTTAGATCCTTCCCTGGTTACAGCAACAACAGATACTTCCTTAGGGAACAAACTCTCGTGCCTAAGAGCTTTTTCCACAAGCTTCTCAAACGGATCGTCCAGATGATCCACCAACTGCCTCCCAAGATAAGCATCCAGACCAGTCACAAACTTTTCATTCTTCTGGTAGGGAGAATCAATATACGATCTGGCATACTTAGATAAGGCTTCAAACTCAGAAATATACTCAAGAACAGGTCTCCCCCCCTTGCTTGAGCTCTACAAACTTCTTAAACAAGACAGATTTCTGAGAAGTAGAGATGAACTTAGCTCCAAATCTAACTTGGAATTACTCCCAAGTAATCTCTTCTTCTGGAGTATCGATGGTGATAGAATTCCACCAATCAGCAGCTCTTCCCTGAAGCTGTCTCGATGCAAGCTTCCTCTTAGTTGCATCCTCAATCCCTAAGTCACCAAAGATTCTTTTGCAAGCATCAATCCATCTCTGCACCTCAATAGTCGACTCCGTCCCCAAGAAAACTTTCCCTCCAAGAGCAGTATAATCCTTGCAAAGCTTGGCAAAATCCACCGGTCTCGGAGCTTGGACTTGAACTCCCACATCCACAGATGATCCTGAAGCTGGTATTCTCCTCATGATTGAAGTCATCATGGCCTCAAACATAGGAGCATAATCAACAGCTTCCCTAGCATCACGGCTACCCCTCGCAGCTTGTCTCTCACTTCGACTCATCCTTAATATCTGTAAATAAGAATGATTAGAACACCTTAAGAAACAACTGCATAAGGAGTTCAAACCCTTCTAAACTACTATATTATATATAGTAATCATCCATCAAATTACAATTACGTCTCTCTTACGTAGTTACATCAGCGAGCGTTGGCTAAAATCGATTAACCAAAGCTCTGATACCAAATGTGACGACCGCCCATGACTCCCGCACCAAATGAAGGAAATTATGCGCTGAAAGGTGTGCCAGGCAGCCATGGACGATAGTCAGGGTAAAACAAAACAAAAGAATCTCTATCGCATAACTCACAGCGCATGGATAAAATACAATAGAGAAATATAATATAGTGAAGCTCCATAGAACAGAAACATCATCATATAAGCATCACAGTAGTTTTATGCAATCATCTACACAAATCCATACATGAAAGCCTCACTACAAATCACTCAACCAAATACAGCAGCGGATACCCAGTACATATAGTAAGAAAACTAATATGCAAAGCCTCCTGCTCGTCTTCGTCATCTTCAGCGTAGAACTCCTAGCACAGCACCTGTCACCTGCTACCTAGTCTGCCCATCCCAAACATGGATGAACAGCCCAAGGTAATAAGAGGAGACATAAAACCTTGAGTCAGACAAAGTCTTAGTGAGCAGTAAATCAACTATCAAACATACCAAAAGAGCATAAAGGATAAAAGGAATAGGAACCAAACCATCCCACTCCACCTCTTTCTACAGTGATAGCCCCAGACATACACTAAGGAGAAGCAAGCATAACAACATAGACAATTAAGGTAAAGCGAATACCACTCGAGTCAAGGACGATGTTTTCCAAATACAAACCCCCAAGGCCTAAACCAAGATCAGATAAGCACCCAGAAAACACCGCTCTTGAAGCCGAATGATAATACAACCAAACATCCATGACTCTGGCTATCACTGTTATCCTTGCCTCGATTTCACCGTTAGTTGAATGACCATCTGTCAAGGGCTAATGGTAACCCCGGTTCTAACCATAACTCCGCACACTGCCTTGTGCCTAGGACTTATCTACTTTGCCCAGAGTACTCAACTACCTACCTGTAGTCTTTTGGGTGTCCCGACTACCTACCTGTAGTCGTTATGGGCGCCCCATGTACTCTTGCTTTTGAGCATGCTAGAACCTTCAACAACGACGAGATCCAAGCCTCCTAGCCATCCTTCTTGACGACTATCCTCATACAAGCTCAAGCTACCTCTTGAACAATCCATTATCAACCAACTTGAACTACTCTTCAAGTTATCAACATGCTTGGAATGATCCCTGCTTGGATTAAGCCAAGACTCACATCATACTTCGCTTCATCGCATCAAAGCAAAGTCTCAACTCAACAACATGGTTTGCCTCATCAAATCATGGCAAAGTCCCATCTCAACATCATCCAATCTATACATATGAGCTTCAACATCCGCTACATATGCCTTAAGCAGCTTTCACCATTCAAGAGCCTTCTTCCATAGCTTTTGAATCCTCTTTCATCATCTTGTTCCAAATCAACTACTAGCTAACTTGGAAACAATCAAATCAATCATACATTCAAATAATCAATCATTCAAACAAGATCTATTAAGCAATTTAAGCAATATCAACTATAATGGGAATTTCGTAAATAAACGAGCAAAAGTCCAACATATGTGAAATCATGGTTTTTAGCATAGATCTATCAATTATAAAACATGGGTTTTGTCTCTAATGCTTATTAAACAAACTTGCATAAGTAAACATCTTCAAAAACCATGGATCTAGACTTAGATCTAAGAAAAATGCATGAAATCTCTAACTTTAACACCCAAACATGCCACCAATCCAATATACTCCTTTGGATCCGCGTGAGAGATAACTACCACTCACCAAATCACCCAAACACTACAAAAACTACACACTTCAGATCTGGACAGCGAAGATCAAGGTTTGATCCGGCAATATCTCGCTCCAATCGATGAATTCTAGCTCGAACGGATGAAGATCTTCAACTTTGGCACTTGGATCTTCGATCTCGATCTTCGATCTTGGATGGATGTTAGAATTAGATTGGAATGGAGAAAAGAAGATGAAGAAATGTTGTAGTCGAGTTTCCAAAATGGCAGCACTTCGTCGCTTCAAAAACCGGTGCCAAAAAGTGAGCCAAACCCCTCTATTTATAGGCTGGATCAACCATGAGTCGTCGTCCCTATGAGTCGTCCACGACTCATCATGAGTCGTTGCCGACTTATCAGCCCTTACCGACTCAACATAACACTGCCTACTTACCATGAGTCGTTCACGACTCATTGCCATGACGACCTACCCCAGCCGACTCAACTGCACAGCCTTCCGACTCAAGCCAACGACTCAATACACCAAGGCACAAGGTCATACGACTCAAACCCAAACCGACTCAACACCTACCGACTCACGACTCAAGACCAGTGCCGACTCAACATAAGTCGGTCACGACCTAAAAGCCTCCGACCTAAGACACTGCCGCGTTTTCCCCAAGTCCTAAGTCGTACGACGACTCAACAATACACACTCACGACTCAACTATGATACCGACTCACGACTCATCAGGCCCTACGACTCAAAACCCTGCCGACTCATTACCCACGACCTAAGCCTAAACCCCTTAAGTCGCTACACCCTTAACCCGTTAACTCCTTAACTCGGCAAACCCTATGAGTCGTAACTCGTTGACTCGGCCACACTTCTTATCTCGGCCCTCTATGAGTCGGTCATCCTATGAGTCGCCTAACTTCTTGAGTCGGTCCATCCTTATCTCGGCCAACACTTTAAACCGCTACCCCTCCTTGAGTCGGTCCCCTATGAGTCGGTCACGACTCATCACTTGTACCCGGGTTGACTTCTAAACGACTCAAGCTAGAAGCAACACAAACAACACTAACAACCTGTAAATTCTACGATTTATCGACTCGTAAAATACGGGTCGTTACAGGCTATCAAATTTCAATTTCAACATTCAATTCTTTGCCATAATCATATTTAGATGAAGAGGCAATTTGTGTTATGTTTGTTTAAGCATAGCCTATTTGTTATGAACAACATAGACTATCAAATTCAAAGTTAAACAACAAGTTAACCACTTCATACATTCACATTAAAGCACAAAAAGAGAGTACAAAACATCAAAATGTTGAAGCTACATGATTAGAGGCTTCATTACCCCTAAATTGAAGGGATTAGCCTCTCATATTTGTCATCATATGAACAAATGTAGCAAGCAACATTGAATAAAAAGAAGAGGAAAAAGAGAGCAAAGAGAAAAACTATACTACTTGCATGAAAAATAAATCTACACTACAACATGAAAGTAAATAAGCATGAAAATAAAAAGAACATGTATTGAAGTTGCATAAAAAAAACTACATAAAGAGAAATGGACAAGTAGCCATGAAAGAAAAAAGAGAACTTGTCTTTTATTTTGATCCTAAACTAATGAAGAGAGGCTAAGAGAGAAAAATGAAAAGAAAAATTATTCTACTTGCATAAAATAAAAGAGATCTATACTAGAACATGAAAGAAAATAAACAAGAAAAGAAAATGAACATGTAATTAAAAGGAAACACTAAATAACATTGCATAAAAAAAAGAAAAATACATGAAGAAAAATGGCTAAGTAGCCATGAAAAGAGAAAGAGAGCTTTCTTTTATTTTCTAAACTAAAACTAACTAACTAAGAGGAAGTTGGCTACATGAAACATAAAGGGTATTTATACAAGTTAGAAAACCTAATGCATATTTTTGGGGAGTACCCAAAATGCCCTTGGAGGAAGTGTGGTCACCAAGTAACTATTAACTTCCACTAGTCATCCATTAAGTATGCATGAAGATTTAATGGCCATAAGCATGTGGATTAGCTTCTAATTTGTACATGAAGAAAGGTGGGTAGGTGGGGTCCTCCATTATCATGCCTTTGAATTATTTCCATCTTCATTTGTTCTATTCACCCTTGTGCATACATATGAAGCCACTTGTGTTTGAATTTTAATTCATACAAAATACATAGAAATTTTCAAATAAATTTTCATAAATTAATAAATGCACAAAAAAGACAATTTTGCCCCTATATGAAGATGAATATGTGACAATTTGAAAATAATTTGAATTTGGTTTAAACAAGTTAAAATACCCAATATGATCATTTATTTAATTTAAATAGAATAAATATGGTGGTAAAAATATGCACATTTACGTGCACATCACTGGTCTTCGATTTACCATCGCTGGAGAGTGGTGCACTATGGTACCGTTCCGTTTCAAATCCATGCACGCAATTCAAAAAGTCGTACGACACTGTTCGCCATTTCGGACGGATGTTGCACCTTGCACCGTGGATGTTGCACCCTGTAGATATCGATTATTCGAACGGCCGTAACTTCTGGCTCGTTTAGAGTTACGGGAGCCATAAGCAGTCAAAACGAAGGCCTCAGTGAGTTCAACGGCTATGACCGCTTTCAGCCTTCATTGTATTGTTGAATGCCCAAAAAAGACTATCCGAGTCTCAATCGGGTCTAGGAAGTTTTTTACCCTTCGTTTTTTCGACGCGTGGATTTTTACGGTAAAACGGGATTACCGTGGATGGTCTTCGATTTACCATCACGGGAGAGTGGTGCACCATGGTACCATTCCATTTCAAATCCATGCACGCATTTCAAAAAGTCGTACGACAATGTTTTGCCATTTCGGACGGATGTTGCACCTTGCACCGCGGATGTTGCACCCTGTAGATATCGATTATTCGGACGGCCATAACTTCTGGCTCGTTTAGAGTTATGGGAGCCATAACCAGTCAAAACGAAAGCCTCGGTGATTTCTATGGCTATGACGGCTTTCAGCCGTCAACGGATTGTTGAATGCCCAAAAAAGACTATCCGAGTCTCAATCGGGTCTAGGAAGTTTTTTACCCTTCGTTTTTTCGACACGTGGATTTTTACGGTAAAACGGGATTACCATGGATGGTCTTCGATTTACCATCACTGGAGAGTGGTGCACCATGGTACCGTTCCGTTTCAAATCCATGCACGCATTTAAAAAAGTCGTACGACACTGTTCGCCATTTCGGACGGATGTTGCACCTTGCACCGTGGATGTGGCACACTGTAGATATCGATTATTCGGACGGCCGTAACTTCTGGCTCGTTTAGAGTTACGGGGGCCATAACCAGTCAAAACGAAGGCCTCAGTGAGTTCTACGGCTATGACAGCTTTCAGCCGTCAATTGGATTGTTTAATGCCCAAAAAAGACGATCCTAGTCTCATTCGGGTCTAGGAAGTTTATTACCCTTAGTTTTTTCGACACGTGGATTTTTACGGTAAAACGGGATTACTGCGGCTGGTCTTCGATATACCATCGCTGGAGAGTGGTGCACCATGGTATCGTTCCGTTTCAAATCCATGCATGCATTTCATAAAGTCGTGCGACACTGTTTCGCCATTTCAGACGGATGTTGCACCTTGCACCGCGGATGTTGCACCCTGTAGATATCGATTATTCGGACGACCATAACTTCTGGCTCGTTTAGAGTTATGGGAGACATAACCAGTCAAAACGAAGGCCTCAGGGAGTTCTACGGCTATGACCGCTTTCAGCCGTCAATGGATTATTTAATGCCCAAAAAAGACGATCCGAGTCTCAATCGAGTCTAGGAAGTTTTTTACCCTTCGTTTTTTCGACACGTGGATTTTTACGGTAAAACGGGATTACCGTGGCTGGTCTTCGATTTACCATCGCTGGAGAGTGGTGCACCATGGTACCGTTCCATTTCAAATCCGAGCACGCATTTCAAAAATTCATACGACACTGTTTCGCCATTTCGGACGGATGTTGCACCTTGCACGGCGGATGTTGCACCCTGTAGATATCGATTATTCGGACGGCCATAACTTCTGGCTCGTTTAGAGTTACGGGAGCCATAACCAGTAAAAACGAAGGTCTCAGTGAGTTCTACGGCTGTGACAGGTTTCAGCCGTCAATGGATTGTTTAATGCCCAAAAAAGACGATCCGAGTCTCAATCGGGTCTAGGAAGTTTATTACCCTTAGTTTTTTCGACACGTGGATTTTTCCGGTAAAACGGGGTTGCCGTGGCTGGTCTTCGATTTACCATCGCCGGAGAGTGGTGCACCATGGTACCGTTCCATTTCAAATCCATGCACGCAATTTAAAAAGTCGTACGACACTGTTCGCCATTTCGGACGGATGTTGCACCTTGCACCGTGGATGTTGCACCCTGTAGATATCGATTATTCGGACGGCCGTAACTTCTGGCTCGTTTAGAGTTCTGTGATCCATAACCAGTCAAAACGAAGGCCTCAGGGAGTTCTACGGCTATGACGGCTTTCACCCGTCATTGGATTGTTTAATGCCCAAAAAAGACGATCCGAGTCTCAATCGGGTCTAGGAAGTTTGTTACCCTTCGTTTTTTCGACACGTGGATTTTTGCGGTAAAACGGGATTACTACGGCTGGTCTTCGATTTACCATCGCTGGAGAGTGGTGCACTATAGTACCGTTCCGTTTCAAATCCATGCACGCATTTCATAAAGTCGTACGACACTGTTTCGCCATTTCGGACGGATGTTTCACCTTGTACGGCGGATGCTGCACCCTGTAAATATCGATTATTCGAACGGCCATAACTTCTGGCTCGTTTAGAGTTTCGGGAGCCATAACCACTCAAAACGAATGCCTCAGTGAGTTCTACGGCTATGACCGCTTTCAACCGTCAATGGATTGTTTAATGCCCAAAAAAGACTATCCGAGTCTCAATCGGGTCTAGGAAGTTTTTTACCCTTCGTTTTTTGGACACGTGGATTTTTACGGTAAAACGAGATTACCGTGGCTGGTCTTCGATTTACCATCGCTGGAGAGTGGTGGACCATGGTACCGTTCTGTTTCAAATCCATGCACGCATTTCAAAAAGTCGTACGACACTGTTTCGCCATTTCGGACGGATGTTGCACCTTGCATGGCGGATGTTGCACCCTGTAGATATCGATTATTCGGACGGCCATAACTTCTGGTTCGTTTAGAGTTACGGGAGCCATAAGCAGTCAAAACGAAGGCCTCAGTGAGTTCTATGGCTATGACCACTTTCAGCCGTCAATGGATTGTTTAATGCCCAAAAAAGACGATCCGAGTCTCAATCGGGTCTAGGAAGTTTTTTACCCTTCGTTTTTTCGACATGTGGATTTTTACGGTAAAACGGGATTACCGTGGCTGGTCTTCGATTTACCATCGCTGGAGAGTGGTGCACCATGGTACCGTTCCATTTCAAATCCATGCACGCATTTTAAAAAGTCGTATGACACTGTTTCGCCATTTCGGACGGATGTTGCACCTTGCACGGCGGATGTTGCACCCTGTAGATATCGATTATTCGGACGGCCATAACTTCTGGCTCTTTTAGAGTTACGGGAGTCATCACCATTCAAAACGAAGGCCTCAGGGAGTTCTACGGCTAAGATAGCTTTCAGCCGTCAGTGGATTGTTTAATTCCCAAAAAAGACGATCTGAGTTACCCTTCGTTTTTTCGACACGTGGTTTTTACGGTAAAACGGGATTACCGTGGATGGTCTTCGATTTACCATCGCTGGAGAGTGGTGCACCATGGTACCGTTCCATTTCAAATCCATGCACGCATTTCAAAAAGTGTACGACACTGTTCGCCATTTCGGATGGATGTTGCACCTTGCACCGTGGATGTTGCACCCTGTAGATATCGGACGGTCGTAACTTCTGGCTCGTTTGGAGTTACGGGAGCCATAACCAGTCAAAACGAAGGCCTCAGTGAGTTCTACGGCCATGATAGCTTTCATCCGTCAATGGATTGTTTAACGCCCAAAAAAGACGATCCGAGTCTCAATCGGGTCTAGGAAGTTTATTATCCTTAGTTTTTTTGACACGTGGATTTTTACGGTAAAACAGGATTACTGCGGCTGGTCTTCGATTTACCATCGCTGGAGAGTGGTGCACCATGGTACCATTCCGTTTCAAATCCATGCACGCATTTCATAAAGTCGTACGACACTGTTTCGCCATTTCGGACGGATGTTGCACCTTGCACCACAGATGTTGCACCCTATAGATATCGATTATTCGGACGACCGTAACTTCTGGCTCGTTTAGAGTTACGGGAGCCATTACCAGTCAAAACGAAGGCCACAGAGAGTTCTACGGCTATGACATCTTTCAGCCGTCAATTGATTGTTTAATTCCCAAAAAAGACGATCCGAGTCTCATTCGGGTCTAGGAAGTTTTTTACCCTTCGTTTTTTCGACACGTGGATTTTTACGGTAAAACGGGATTACCGTGGCTGGTCTTCGAATTACCATCGCTGGAGAGTGGTGCACCATGGTACCGTTCCATTTCAAATCCATGCACGCATTTCAAAAAGTCGTACGACACTGTTTCGCCATTTCGGACGGATGTTGCAACTTGCACGGCGGACGTTGCACCCTGTAGATATCGATTATTCGGACGGCCATAACTTTTAGCTCGTTTAGAGTTACGGGAGCCATAATCAGTCAAAACGAAGGCCTCAGTGAGTTCTACGGCTCTGATAGCTTTCAGCCGTCAATGGACTTTTTAATGCCCAAAAACGACTATCCGAATATCAATCGGGTCTCGGAAGTTTTTTACCCTTCATTTTTTCGACACGTAGATTTTTACGGTAAAACGGGATTACAGCGGCTGGTCTTCGATTTACCATCGCTGGAGAGTGGTGCACCATGGTACCATTCCGTTTCAAATCCATGCACGCATTTCATAAAGTCGTAGGACACTGTTTCGCCATTTCGGACGGATGTTGCACCTTGCACCGCGGATGTTGCACCCTGTAGATATCGATTATTCGGACGACCATAACTTCTGGCTCGTTTAGAGTTCCGGGAGCCATAACCAGTCAAAACGAAGGACTCAATGAGTTCTATGACTATGACCGCTTTCAGCCATCAATGGATTGTTTAATGTCCAAAAAAGACGATCCGAGTCTCAACGGGTCTAGGAAGTTTTTTACCCTTCGTTTTTTCGACACTTGGACTTTTACGGTAAAACGGGATTACCGTGGCTGGTCTTCGATTTACCATCGTTGGAGAGTGGTGCACCATGGTACCGTTCCATTTCAAATCCATGAATGCATTTCAAAAAGTCGCACGACACTGTTTCGCCATTTCGGACGGATGTTGCACCTTGCACGGCGGATGTTGCACCGTGTAGATATCGATTATTCGGACGGCCATAACTTTTGGCTCGTTTAGAGTTACGGGAGCCATAACCAGTCAAAATGAAGGCCTCAGCGTGTTCTATGTCTATGACCGCTTTCAGCCGTCAGTGGATTGTTTAATGCCCAAAAAAGACGATCCGAGTCTCAATCGGGTCTAGGAAGTTTTTTACCCTTCGTTTTTTTGACACGTGGATTTTTACGGTAAAACAGGATTACCGTGGCTGGTCTTCGATTTACCATCGCTGGAGAGTGGTGCACCATGGTACCGTTCCATTTCAAATCCATGCATGCATTTCAAAACGTCGTACGACACTGTTTCGCCATTTCGGACGGATGTTGCACCTTGCATGGCGGATGTTGCACCCTGTAGATATCGATTATTCGGACGGCCATAACTTCTGGCTCGTTTAGAGTTACAGGAGCCATAACCAGTCAAAACGAAGGCCTCAGGGTGTTCTACAGCTATGACAGCTTTCAGCCGTCAATGGATTGTTTAATTCCCAATAAAGACGATTCGAGTCTCATTCGGGTCTAGGAAGTTTTTTACCCTTCGTTTTTTCGACACGTGGATTTTTACGGTAAAACGGGATTACCATGGATGGTCTACGATTTAACATCGCTGGAGAGTGGTGCACCATGGTACTGTTCCGTTTCAAATCCATGCATGCATTTCAAAAGGTTGTACGACACTGTTCCCCATTTCGGACGGATGTTGCACCTTGCACCGTGGATGTTGCACCCTGTAGATATCGATTATTCGGACGACCATAACTTCTGGCTCGTTTAGAGTTACGGGAGCCATTACCAGTCAAAACGAAGGCCTCAGGGAGTTCTACGGCAATGACAGCTTTCAGCCATCAATGGATTGTTTAATTCCCATAAAAGACGATCCGAGTCTCATTCGGGTCTAGGAAGTTTATTACCCTTAGTTTGTTCGACACGTGGATTTTTACGGTAAAACAGGATTACTGCGGCTGGTCTTCGATTTACCATCGCTGGAGAGTGATGCACCATGGTACCGTTCCGTTTCAAATCCATGCATGCATTTCATAAAGTCGTACGACACTGTTTCGCCATTTCGGACGGATGTTGCACCTTGCACTGCGGATGTTGCACCCTGTAGATATCGATTATTGGGGCGGCCATAACTTCTGGCACGTTTAGAGTTACGTGAGCCATTACCAGTCAAAACGAAGGCCTCAGGGATTTCTACGGCTATGACAGCTTTCAGCCGTCAATGGATTGTTTAATTCCCAAAAAAGACGATCCGAGTCTTTTTCGGGTCTAGGAAGTTTTTTACCCTTCGTTTTTTCGACACGTTGATTTTTACGGTAAAACGGGATTACCGTGGCTGGTCTTCGATATACCATCGCTGGAGAGTGGTGCACCATGGTACCGTTCGATTTCAAACCCATGCTCGCATTTCAAAAAGTCGTACGACACTGTTTCGCCATTTCGGACGGATGTTGCACCTTGCACGGCGAATGTTGCACCCTATAGATATCGATTATTCAGACGGCCAAAACTTCTGGCTCGTTTAGAGTTACAGGAGCCATAACCAGTCAAAACGAAGGCCTTAGTGAGTTCTACGGCTGTGACCGCTTTCAGCCATCAATGGATTGTTTAATTCCCAAAAAAGACGATCCGAGTCTCAATCGGGTCTAGGAAGTTTTTTACCCTTCGTTTTTTCGACACGTGGATTTTTACGGTAAAACGGGATTACCATGGATGGTCTTCGATTTACCATCGCTGGCGAGTGGTGCACCATGGTACCGTTCCATTTCAAATCCATGCACGCAAATCAAAAAGTCGTACGACACGGTTCGCCATTTCGGACGGATGTTGCAACTTGCACCGTGGATGTTGCACCTTGTAGATATCGATTATTCGGACGGCCGTAACTTCTCGCTCGTTTAGAGTTACGGGAGCCATAACCAGTCAAAACAAAGGCCTCAGTGAGTTCTACGGCTATGACAGCTTTCAGCCGTCAATGGATTGTTTAATACCCAAAAAAGACTATCTGAGTCTCAATCGGGTCTAGGAAGTTTTTTACCCTTCGTTTTTTCGACACATGGATTCTTACGGTAAAACGGGATTACCGTGGCTGGTCTTCGATTTACCATCGCTGGACAGTGGTACCATTCCGTTTCAAATCCATGCACGCATTTCTAAAAGTCGTACGTCACTATTTCACCATTTCGGACGGATGTTGCACCTTGCACCGTGGATGTTGCACCCTGTAGATATCGATTATTCGGACGGCCATAACTTCTGGCTCGTTTAGAGTTACGGGGGCCATAACCAGTCAAAACGAAGGCCTCAGTGAGTTCTACGGCTATGACAGCTTTCAGCCGTCAATGGATTCTTTAATCCCCAAAAAAGACAATCCGAGTCTTAATCGGGTCTAGGAAGTTTATTACCCTTAGTTTTTTCCACACGTGGATTTTTACGGTAAAACGGGATTACCATGGCTGGTCTTCGATTTACCATCGCTGGAGAGTGGTGCACCATGGTACCATTCCGTTTCAAATCCATGCATGCATTTCAAAAAGTCGAACGACACTGTTCGCCATTTCGGACGGATGTTGCACCTTGCACCGTGGATGTTGCACCCTGTAGATATTGATTATTCGGACGGCAGTAACTTCTGGCTCGTTTAGAGTTACGGGAGCCATAAGTAGTCAAAACGAAGGCCTCAGTGAGTTCTACAGCTATGACCGCTTTCAGCCGTCATTGTATTGTTGAATGCCCAAAAAAGACTATCCGAGTCTCAATCGGGTCTAGGAAGTTTTTTACCCTTCGTTTTTTCGACGCGTGGATTTTTACGGTAAAACGGGATTACCGTGGATGGTCTTCGATTTACCATCGCTGGAGAGTGGTGCACCATGGTACCGTTCCATTTCATATCCATGCACGCATTTCAAAAAGTCGTACGACACTGTTTTGCCATTTCGGACGGATGTTGCACCTTGCACCGCGGATGTTGCACCCTGTATATATCGATTATTCGGACGGCCATAACTTCTGGATCGTTTAGAGTTACGGGAGCCATAACCAGTCAAAACGAAGGCCTCAATGAGTTCTATGGCTTTGCAGCTTTCAGCCGTCAATGGATTGTTGAATGCCCAAAAAAGACTATCCGAGTCTCAATCGGGTCTAGGAAGTTTTTTACCCTTCGTTTTTTCGACATGTGGATTTTTACGGTGAAACGGGATTACCGTGGATGGTCTTCAATTTTCCATCACTGGAGAGTGGGGCACCATGGTACCGTTCCGTTTCAAATCCATGCACGCATTTCAAAAAGTCGTACGACACTGTTCGCCATTTCGGACGGATGTTGCACCTTGCACCGTGGATGTTGCACCCTGTAGATATCGATTATTCGGACGGCCGTAATTTCTGGCTCGTTTAGAGTTACGGGAGCCATAACCAGTCAAAATGAAGGCCTTAGTGAGTTCTACGGCTATGACAGCTTTCAGTCGTCAATGGATTGTTTAATGCCCAAAAAAGACGATCCGAATCTCAATCGGGTCTAGGAAGTTTATTACCCTTAGTTTTTTCGACACGTGGATTTTTACGGTAAAACGGGATTACTGCGGCTGGTCTTCGATTTACCATCGCTGGAGAGTTGTGCACCATGGTACCATTCCGTTTCAAATCCATGCACGCATTTCATAAAGTCGTACGACACTGTTTCGCCATTTCGGACGGATGTTGCACCATGCACCGCGGATGTTGCACCGTGTAGATATCGATTATTCGGACGGGCATAAGTTCTGGCTCGTTTAGAGTTACGGGAGTCCTAACAAGTCAAAACGAAGGCCTTAGTGAGTTCTACGGCTATGACCGCTTTTAGCCGTCAATGGGTTGTTTAATGCCCAAATAAGATGATCCGAGTCTCAATCGGGTCTAGGAAGTTTTTTACCCTTCGTTTTTTCGACACGTGGATTTTTATGGTAAAACGGGATTACCGTGGCTTCTCTTCGATTTACCATCGCTAGAGAGTGGTGCACCATGGTACCGTTCCATTTCAAATCCATGCACGCATTTCAAAAAGTCGTACGACACTTTTTCGCCATTTCGGACGGATGTTGCACCTTGCACGGCGGATGTTGCGCCCTTTAGATATCGATTATTCGGACGGCCATATCTTCTGGCTCGTTTAGAGTTACGGGAGCCATAACCAGTGAAAACGAAGCCCTCAGGGAGTTCTACAGCTATGACAACTTTCAACCGTCAATGGATTGTTTAATTCCCAAAAAAGACGATCCGAGTCTCATTCGGGTCTAGGAAGTTTTTTACCCTTCGTTTTTTCGACACGTGGATTTTTACGGCAAAACGGGATTATCGTGGATGGTCTTCGATTTACCATCGCTGGAGAGTGGTGCACCATGGTACCATTCCGTTTCAAATCCATGCACGCATTTCAAAAAGTCGTACGACACTGTTTGCCATTTTGGACGGATGTTGCACCTTGCACCGTGGATGTTGCACCTTGTAGATATTGATTATTAGGACGGCCATAACTACTGGCTCGTTTAGATTTACGGAAGCCATAACCAGTCAAAACGAAGGACTTAGGGAGTTCTACGGCTATGACAGCTTTCAGCCATCAATGGATTGTTTAATGCCCTAAAAAGACTATCCGAGTCTCAATCGGGTCTAGGAAGTTTTATACCCTTCATTTTTTCGACACGTGGATTTTTACGGTAAAACGGGATTACCATGGCTGGTCTTCGATTTACCATCGCTGGAGAGTGGTGGACCATGGTACCGTTCCATTTCAAATCCATGCACGCATTTCAAAAAGTCGTACGACACTGTTTCGCAATTTCGGACGGATGTTGCACCTTGCACCGCGGATGTTGCACCCTGTAGATATCGATTATTCGGACGGCCATAACTTCTGGCTCGTTTAGAGTTACGGGAGCCATAACCAGTCAAAACGAAGGCCTCGGTGAGTTCTACGGCTATGATAGCTTTCAGCCGTCAATGGTTTGTTTAATGCCCAAAAAAGACGATTCGAGTCTCAATCGGGTCTAGGAAGTTTATTACCCTTAGTTTTTTCGACACGTGGATTTTTACGGTAAAACGGGATTCCCGTGGCTGGTCTTTGATTTACCATCGCTGGAGAGTGGTGCACCATGGTACCGTTCCATTTCAAATCCATGCACGCATTTCAAAAAGTCGTACGACACTGTTCGCCATTTCGGACGGATGTTGCACCTTGCACCATGGATGTTGCACCCTGTAGATATCGATTATTCGGACGGCCGTAACTTCTGGCTCGTTTAGAGTTACGGGAGCCATAAGCAGTCAAAACGGAGGCCTCAGTGAGTTCTACGGCTATGACCGCTTTCAGCTGTCATTATTTTGTTGAATGCCCAAAAAAGACTATCTGAGTCTCAATCGGGTCTAGGAAGTTTTTTACCCTTCGTTTTTTCGACATGTGGATTTTTACGGTAAAACGGGATTACCGTGGATGGTCTTCGATTTACCATCGCTGGAGAGTGGTATACCATGGAACCATTCCATTTCAAATCCATGCACGCATTTCAAAAAGTCGTACGACACTGTTTCGCCATTTCGGACGGATGTTGCACCCTGCAGATATCGATTATTCGGACGGCCATAACTTCTGGCTCGTTTAGATTTACGGGTGCCATAACCAGTTAAAATGAAGGCCTCGGTGAGTTCTACGGCTATGACAGATTTCAGCCGTCAATGGATTGTTGAATGCCCAAAAAAGACTATCCGAGTCTCAATCGAGTCTAGGAAGTTTTTTACCCTTCGTTTTTTCGACACGTGGATTTTTACGGTAAAACGGGATTACCGTGAATGGTATTCGATTTACCATCGCTGAAGAGTGGTGCACCATGGTACCGTTCCGTTTCAAATCCTTGCACGCTGTTACCCCGCTTTTTGGCAAAGCCGTGACATTAAAGGATCGATCAAAAACAAAAGACAATTCGTCTCAGAGATTGGTTGTACTTCACTTCGCCAATGGATATCGATGAATTTTGTCCAAGTCCGGATCAGGCCATAGTTGATAGGACATGGCAAGAGAGATCATAGAAGTCCGCATTTCAAATTTCAAGTCAATCCAAGGTCGTATGCTCAAGTTATGATGGATCCAAGTTAAGAGGGATGGACATTGCTCAGTTCGAACCCATCACCTTTCGTACGTTCGAACCCATCTAGTTCGAACCCATCATGTTCGAATCCATACAAAGAGGTGACGTTCGAATCCATCAGCTAACATCTTCCTTCGACTCCATCCAACTGAAACCACTTCATGTCCCTGCTTCGACTCCATCGGCCTCGACACCATCACAGTGACTCACCTTCGAATCCATGAACTAAACCTTTGCTTCGAATCCATCAAGCAAGCCCCCAGATAACCTTGCTTCGAATCCATCTTCACACGACCACAAACCCATCATGCGGCTTCACGCTGTCTTCGAATCCAACATGTTAGAGACGACTTCAAATCGATCCGAAGTAGCGCAGTTGGATCGATTCGAATGAATACCATTCCATCGATTCGAAAGCGATCTTCGAATCCAACACTCGAACCACTTGGTCAACACGGCAAAGAACTCAGAGTCGACCCAATCAACTCGGCGAAAAATATGGATCGACTCGAAGAAGGCGCGCCACGTCAACCCACTTACACGCCCTTAGATCAATTCGAAGTGCTCGATTCGAATTGATCGATTCGAACACGACAGCGTACCGAGAAACATCATTTCGAACCGATGATAACTCTCAATCCACTGATCCAAATCCCATGAAATTTTTACAGGAGTTCGTCTACATGTCAAAGAATGTCCACGCCAAGTTTCATCACGATTGGACGATTTCTTGATCGATTTGAACCAAGGGTCGAATCGATCCCAATGTGGGTCCAGATCTTCAGGTTTCGGCCATGTGGGCCCCCTCACGTGCCAGAAGCTGTCCACCTGACTTTTAGGAGAAATATCAGCCTCCAACGCCTATAAATAGAGCCCCAGGTCATTCAGAAAAGGGGTCGGAAATTCGGGAGAGAGAAAGCAAGCCCAGACTCTGCCAGATTCAGTTCTAGGTCTTTCCATCATCATTGTAATCAAGTATCAAAGCTGTTATCAACTGTAATCCATTGTAATCGATCTATCAAGCAAAGAAATAAAGAGAACTCCTTCAAAGTGGACGTAGGCACGAACGCCGAACCACTATAAATCATGTGCCTGCAATTGTTGTTTGTGAATTATTGTGATTGTTATTGCTTAGATCTGAATTCTATATTGATTGCTACTGATCTGTGTTAATAAACGGGTGCTTTCACGGTATTGGGTGTTTGTGACCAATTTTGGCGCAAACATTTTGGTGCTTTCACTGAGAATTGAACTAAGGAGAATTTGAATTTAGAGACTTAGGGATTCAGATCTGAGAACCATGACGAGACAAACAAGTAAGAAACAAAGGCCAGAGAGAAGTGAACATCAAGGAAGTCAAGAGGCTTCCTCAGGAGTGAATCAAGCGTCGATCTTCATCACTAAGGACGAGACGGAGACAATGATGAAAAAACAGGAGGAGCTGATCCAGAGTTTGTTCCAACAGATAGGGCAACTTGGAGCACAGAATCAAGGAGTAACCGGAGTTCAGAACGGAGTAGGACCATCCGACGTAGCACCTGGAGCAGGGGGCACACACATGGAGAATGTTGATCCAATCCCTGAAAGAGATAGAGATGCATCTACCCAAGCGAGGAGTAGCAGAGGAGTGAACGCTCAGTCAAGGGCGCAGATCCCAGAATTCCCTCGTGGACTCGGGGGGCAGGTTGAAAGTAATGAACGAAGATTGCATTTCAGGGACAATGACAAATTGGCAGAGATAGTTAGGCGAGCCATGAGAGGCGGATTAGTGAACAAAGATTTGGAAGATGTTAATAGGAGTCCTTTTACTCCAGCAATCAGGCGAGCAAGGAACCCACCGGATTTCAAGTTACCATCATTCGACATGTATGACGGGAGAACGGATCCCACAGTTCACCTAACGAAGTATATGAGGCATATGGAAGTGCTGGGGGCATCAGAGGAGGTTATGGCCCGGTGCTTTCCATTGTACTTGGCGGATATTGCAGCATTATGGTTTAGACAATTGGAGAATGAATCTATCGGAACGTGGAATGGTTTAGTGGAGAGATTTATAAGGCAATTCAGGGTTCACATTACGAGACCCAAGAATGTGATGACTTTGGCAACCCTAAAGCAGAAAACCGGAGAGACCTTGAGGAGTTATCTAGCGCGATTCAATGCAGCAGCAGCTTCGGTGGATCGAGCAGATCCATCTATGGTGGTGATGGCAGCTGTGTCCGGAGTAGCTGACGGCACAGAGTTCAAAAATTCATTGACTAAAGACCCACCTGTGGATCTAGAGGAATTCTACCACGAGGCAGAAAAGTTTTTACGATTAGAGGATGCGAAAGCAGACAGAGAAGAAGGAGGGGGAATAGAAGTTTATGTGCTTAAGGACAAAAAGCCTCTCGAAAAGGACTCAGACAAGGATAAAGGAAAAAGAAGGGCTGAGGATTATGAGGATAGGTCAAAACGGCAGCGGAGGGAACCGCGGTTCACTACTTACGCCGAGCTGACTGAGAGTTTGGAACGCATTTATCAGGATACCAAGAAGCAGGTTCCATATCGTAAGCCGATGAGAAGGGATCCAACCTCTAGCGAGAGAAAATCAGATAAGTTTTGTGTATTTCATGAATTAAACGGTCATAACACTAATGAGTGTAGGCATCTAAAGGACGAGGTGGAAGGACATATCAGGAATGGTATGCTCCTTCAATATGTGAGGAGGCGAGCTTCAGCGGTGGAGCCAGAGCGGCCACCGTCTACATCAATCAGGGGCAACCCTGAACCAGGACATCGTTTGGTTATCAATTAGTTAAAATAACGATGAACAAGTCGCAGGCTTCTACTAACGCAATTGAATCATTTACACATGTACGAGATCGCGAACGTTCTCCAGGCATGCTCTGAGTGATAATTGATTGTTTCGTGGTGGGAACTTACACTTTGACATCTTTGCTTTGCTTTTATTTCATGTTGATTTGGACATTTGAACTTGGTTTGTTTGGACATTTCTGTTTTTAAAACTCATCTGTTGAATAGATATTTGATTTTAATAACTATGAAATGGCTAAGCCACTTGCACATGTACGGGGTCGCGAACGGTCCTTAGGCATGCTCTGAGATAGTGATATACCCTAACAAATGATCCGGGTACCCACTCGAACGTGAACCTGTTATCAACAGAATCAAGCCCCCCCCCCCCCCCGGGCACACTGATTCGCCTCCAATAGGCACACAAACAATCCAGGAACTCACCCGAACGTGATCCTGGCACCCATAACAACAAGCCCTCCCGGGCACGCAAACTCGCCACGAACGGCACCCGACTTCGAACAGTCACAAATTCGCCTCGAACGGCAAACGATCGCGTACGATCACAATTCGCCTTGAACGGCACCCGACCGCGAACGGTCACAACTCGCCTCGAACGGCACAACTCACCTTACCTCAAATGGCTCGATCGCGAACGGTCGTCATTTGAGGTCCGCCACCTGATCGCTGGCTGCTACACCTCACCTCAAATGGCTTGATCGCGAACGATCGTCATTTGAGGTCCGCCACTTGACCGCGCATTGTCGCACTATACCTCGAATGACTCGATCCCGAACAGTCGTCATTTGAAGTTAAGCGCTTGACCTTGAAAAGGTCACATTTCACCGCAGATGACTCGATCTCGAACGATCAACGCATGGATTTATGCGCTTCACCGCGCACGGTCGCACTTCACCTTAAATGACTCGATCACGAACGATCGTCATTTGAAGTTAGGCACTTGACCATGAACGGCCGCGCTTCATCCCAAATAGCTCGATCCCGCGCGATCGTCATTTGAGGACATATGAAACAATTATGTTCTTTACAGGTCGATGATAGGATACGAACATCCAACTCAAAGCATCGCAAAACACACCTTCCTACCGCAAGGTATGTTTTGGGGGGAAAATGTTACCCCGCTTTTTGGCAAAGCCGTGACATTAAAGGATCGATCAAAAACAAAAGACAATTCGTCTCAGAGATTGGTTGTACTTCACTTCGCCAATGGATATCGATGAATTTTGTCCAAGTCCGGATCAGGCCACAGTTGATAGGACATGGCAAGAGAGATTATAGAAGTCCGCATTTCAAATTTCAAGTCAATCCGAGGTCGTATGCTCAAGTTATGATGGATCCAAGTTAAGAGAGATGGACATTGCTCAGTTCGAACCCATCACCTTTCGTACGTTCGAACCCATCTAGTTCGAACCCATCATGTTCGAATCCATACAAAGAGGTGACGTTCGAATCCATCAGCTAACATCTTCCTTCGACTCCATCCAACTGAAACCACTCCATGTCCCTGCTTCGACTCCATCGGCCTCGACACCATCACAGTGACTCACCTTCGAATCCATGAACTAAACCTTTGCTTCGACTCCATCAAGCAAGCCCCCAGATAACCTTGCTTCGAATCCATCTTCACACGACTACAAAACCATCATGCGACTTCACGTTGTCTTCGAATCCAACATGTTAGAGACGACTTCGAATCGATCCGAAGTAGCGCAGTTGGATCGATTCGAATGAATACCATTCCATCGATTCGAAGGCGATCTTCGAATCCAACACTCGAACCACTTGGTCAACACGGCAAAGTACTCGGAGTCGACCCAATCAACTCGGCGAAAAATATGGATCGACTCGAAGAAGGCGCGCCACGTCAACCCACTTACACGCTTTTAGATCGATTCGAAGTGCTCGATTCGAATTGATCGATTCGAACACGACAGCGTACCGAGAAACATCACTTCGAACCGATGATAACTCTCAATCCACTGATCCAAATCCCATGAAATTTTTACAGGAGTTCGTCTACATGTCGAAGAATGTCCACGCCAAGTTTCATCACGATTGGACGATTTCTTGATCGATTCGAACCAAGGGTCGAATCGATCCCAATGTGGGCCCGGATCTTCAGGTTTCGGCCATGTGGGCCCCCTCACGTGCCAGAAGCGGTCCACCTGACTTTTAGGAGAAATATCAGCCTCCAACGCCTATAAATAGAGCCCCAGGTCATTCAGGAAAGGGGTAGGAAATTCGGGAGATAGAAAGCAAGCCCAGACTCTGCCAGATTCAGTTCTAGGTCTTTCCATCATCATTGTAATCAAGTATCAAAGCTGTTATCAACTGTAATCCATTGTAATCGATCTATCAAGCAAAGCAATAAAGAGAACACCTTCAAAGTGGACGTAGGCACGAACGCCGAACCACTATAAATCCTGTGCCTGCAATTGTTGTTTGTGAATTATTGTGATTGTTATTGCTTAGATCTGAATTCTATATTCATTGCTACTGATCTGTGTTAATAAACGGGTGCGTTCACGGTATTGGGTGTTTGTGACCAATTTTGGCACAAACATTTTGGTGCTTTCACTGAGAATTGAACTCAGGAGAATTTGAATTTAGAGACTTAGGGATTCAGATCTGAGAACCATGACGAGACAAACAAGTAAGAAACAAAGGCCAGAGAGAAGTGAACATCAAGGAAGTCAAGAGGCTTCCTCAGGAGCGAATAAAGCGTCGATCTCGGACATTTCGGACGGATGTTGCACCTTGCACCGTGGATGTTGCACCCTGTAGATATCGATTATTCGGACGGCCGAAACTTCTGGCTCGTTTAGAGTTACGGGAGCTATAACTAGTCAAAACGAAGGCCTCAGTGAGTTCTACGGCTATGACAGCTTTCAGCCATCAATGGATTGTTCAATTCCCAAAAAAGACTATCCGAGTCTCAATCGGGTCTAGGAAGTTTTTTACCCTTCGTTTTTTCTACACGTGGATTTTTACGGTGAAACGGGATTACTGCAGATGGTCTTCGATTTACCATCGCTGGAGAGTGGTGCACCACGGTACCGTTTTGTTTCAAATCCATGCACGCATTTCATAAAGTCGTACGACACTGTTTCTCCATTTCGGACGGATGTTGCACCTTGCACCGTGGATGTTGCACCCTGTAGATATCGATTATTCGGACGGCCATAACTTCTGGCTCGTTTAGAGTTACGGGAGCCATAACCAGTCAAAACGAAGGCCTCAGTGAGTTCTACGGCTATGACCGCTTTCAGCCGTCAATGGATTGTTTATTGCCCAAAAAAGACGATCCGAGTCTCAATCGGGTCTAGAAAGTTTTTTACCCTTCGTTTTTTCGACACGTGGATTTTTACGGTAAAACGGGATTACCATGGCTGGTCTTCGATTTACCATCGCTGGAGAGTGGTGCACCATGGTACCATTCCATTTCAAATCCATGCACGCATTTCAAAAAATCGTACGACACTGTTTCGCCATTTCGGACGGATGTTGCACCTTGCACGGCGGATGTTGCACCCTATAGATATCGATTATTCGGGCGGCCATAACTTCTGGCTCGTTTAGAGTTACGGGATCCATAACCAGTCAAAACGAAGTCCTCAGGGAGTTCTACGGCTATGACAGCTTTCAGCCATTAATGGATTGTTTAATTCCTAAAAAAGACGATCCGAGTCTCATTCGGGTCAAGGAAGTTTTTTACCCTTCGTTTTTTCGACACGTGGATTTTTACCGTAAAACGGGATTACCGTGGATGGTCTTCGATTTACCATCGCTGGAGAGTGGTGCACCATTGTACCATTCCGTTTCAAATCCATGCATGCATTTCAAAAAGTCATACAACACTGTTCGCCATTTCGGACGGATGTTGCAACTTGCACCGTGGATGTTGCACCTTGTAGATATCGATTATTTGGACGGCCATAACTTCTAGCTCGTTTAGAGTTACGGGAGCCATAACCAGTCAAAACAATGGCCTCAGTGAGTTCTACGGCTACGCCAGCTTTCAACCGTCAATGGATTGTTGAATGCCCAAAAAAGACTATCCGAGTCTCAATCGGGTCTAGGATGTTTTTTACCCTTCGTTTTTTCGACACGTGGATTTTTACGGTAAAACGGGATTACCGTGGCTGGTCTTCGATTTACCATCGATGGAGAGTGGTGGACCATGGTACTATTCCATTTCAAATCCATGCACGCATTTTGAAAAGTCGTACGGCACTGTTTCGCCATTTCGGACGGATGTTGCACCTTGCACCGTGGATGTTGCACCCTGTAGATATCGATTATTCGGACGGCCATAACTTCTGGCTCGTTTAGAGTTACGGGAGCCATAACCAGTCAAAACGAAGGCCTCAGTGAGTTCTACGGCTATGACTGCTTTCAGCCGTCAATGGGTTGTTTAATGCCCAAAAAAGACAATCCGAGTCTCAATCGGGTCTAGGAAGTTTGTTACCCTTAGTTTTTTCGACACGTGGATTTTTACGGTAAAACGGGATTACCGTGGCTGGTCTTCGATTTACCATCGATGGAGAGTGGTGGACCATGGTACCATTCCGTTTCAAATCCATGCACGCATTTCAAAAAGTCGTACGCCACTGTTTCGCCATTTCGACGGATGTTGCACCTTGCACCGTGGATGTTGCACCCTGTAGATATCGATTATTCGGAAGGCCATAACTTCTGACTCGTTTAGAGTTACGGGAGCCATAACCAGTCAAAACGAAGGCCTCAGTGAGTTCTATGGCTATGACTGCTTTCAGCCGTCAATGGATTGTCTAATGCCCAAAAAAGACGATCCGAGTCTTAATCGGGTCTAGGAAGTTTATTACCCTTAGTTTTTTCGACACGTGGATTTTTACGGTAAAACGGGATTACCGTGGCTGGTGTTCAATTTACCATCGTTGGAGAGTGGTGCACCATGGTACCATTCCGTTTCAAATCCATGCACGCATTTCAAAAAGTCGTCCGACACTGTTCGCCATTTCGGACGGATGTTGCACCTTGCACCGTGGATGTTGCACCCTGTAGATATCGATTATTCGGACGGCCGTAACTTCTGGCTTGTTTAGAGTTACGGGAGCCATAAGCAGTCAAAACGAAGGCCTCAGTGAGTTCTACAGCTTTGACCGCTTTCAGCCGTCATTGTATTGTAGAATGCCCAAAAAAGACTATCCGAGTCTCAATCGGGTCTAGGAAGTTTTTTACCCTTCGTTTTTTCGACACGTGGTTTTTTACGGTAAAACGGGATTACCGTGGATGGTCTTCGATTTACCATCGCTGGAGAGAGGTGCACCATGGTACAGTTCCATTTCAAATCCATGCACGCATTTCAAAAAGTCGTACGACACTGTTTCGCCATTTCGGACGGATGTTGCACCTTGCACCGCGGATGTTGCACCCTGTAGATATCGATTATTCGGACGGCCATAACTTCTGGCTCGTTTAGAGTTACGGGATCCATAACCAGTCAAAACGAAGGCCTTAGTGAGTTCTACGGCTATGACCGCTTTCAGCCGTCAATGGTTTGTTGAATGCCCAAAAAAGACTATTCGAATCTCAATCGGGTCAACGAAGTTTTTTACCCTTCGTTTTTTCGACACGTGGATTTTTACGGTAAAACGGGATTACCGTGGATGGTCTTCGATTTTCCATCGCTGGAGAGTGGTGCACCATGGTATCGTTCCATTTCAAATCCATGCACGCATTTCAAAAAGTCGTACGACATTGTTCGCCATTTCGGACGTCTGTTGCAACTTGCACCGTGGATGTTGCACCTTGTAGATATCGATTATTCGGACGGCCATAACTTCTAGCTCGTTTAGAGTTACGAGAGCCATAACCGGTCAAAACAAAGGCCTCAGTGAGTTCTACGGCTATGACTGCTTTCAGCCGTCAATGTATTGCTTAATACCCAAAAAAGACTATCCGACTCTCAATCGGGTCTAGGAAGTTTTTTACCCTTCGTTTTTTCGACACGTGGATTTTTGCCGTAAAAGGGGATTACTGCGGCTGGTCTTCGATATACCATCGCTGGAGAGTGGTGCACCATGGTACCGTTCCGTTTCAAATCCATGCATGCATTTCATAAAGTCGTGCGACACTGTTTCGCCATTTCAGACGGATGTTGCACCTTGCACCGCGGATGTTGCACCCTGTAGATATCGATTATTCGGACGACCATAACTTCTGGCTCGTTTAGAGTTACGGGAGCCATAACCAGTCAAAACAAAGGCCTCAGTGAGTTCTACGGCTATGACCACTTTCAGCCGTCAATGGATTGTTTAATGCCCAAAAAAGACGATCCGAGTCTCAATCGCGTCTAGGAAGTTTTTTACCCTTCGTTTTTTCGACACGTGGATTTTTATGGTAAAACGGGATTACCGTGGCTGGTCTTCGATTTACCATTGCTGGAGAGTGGTGCACCATGGTACCGTTCCGTTTTAAATCCATGCACGCATTTCAAAATGTCGTACGACACTATTTCGCCATTTCGGACGGATGTTGCACCTTGCACGGCGGATGTTGCACCTTGTAGATATCGATTATTCGGACGGCCATAACTTCTGGCTCGTTTAGAGTTACGGGAGCCATAACCAGTCAAAACGAAGGCCTCAGGGAGTTCTACGGCTATGACGGCTTTCTGCCATGAATGGATTGTTTAATTCCCAAAAAAGACGATCCGAGTCTCAATCGGGTCTAGGAAGTTTTTTACCCTTCGTTTTTTCGACACGTGGATTTTTACGGTAAAACGGGATTACCGTGGATGGTCTTCGATTTTCCATCGCTGGAGAGTGGTGCACCATGGTATCGTTCCATTTCAAATCCATGCACGCATTTCAAAAAGTCGTACGACACTGTTCGCCATTTCGGACGGATGTTGCACCTTGCACCTTGTAGATATCGATTATTCGGACGGCCATAACTTCTGGCTCGTTTAGAGTTACGGGAGCCATAACCAGTCAAAACGAAGGCCTCAGTGAGTTCTACGGCTATGACCGCTTTCAGCCGTCAATGGATTGTTTAATGCCCAAAAAAGACTATCCGAGTCTCAGTCGGGTCTAGGAAGTTTTTTACCCTTCGTTTTTTCGACACGTGGATTTTTACGGTAAAACGGGATTATCGTTGTTGGTCTTCGATTTACCATCGCGGGAGAGTAGTGGACCATGGTACCGTTCCGTTTCAAATCCATGCACGCATTTCAAAAAGTCGTACGACACTGTTTCGCCATTTCGGACGGATGTTGCACCTTGCACCGTGGATGTTGCACCCTGTAGATATCGATTATTCGGACGGCCATAACTTCTGGCTCGTTTAGAGTTACGGGAGCCATAATCAGTCAAAACGAAGTCCTCAGTGAGTTCTACGGCTATGATATCTTTCAGACGTCAATGGATTGTTCAATGCCCAAAAAAGACGATCCGAACCTCAATCGGGTCTAGGAAGTTTATTACCCTTAGTTTTGTCGACACGTGGATTTTTACGGTAAAACGGGAATACCGTGGCTGGTCTTCGATTTACCACCGCTGGAGAGTGGTGCACTATGGTACCGTTCCGTTTCAAATCCATGCACGCATTTTAAAAAGTCGTACGACACTGTTCGCCATTTCGGACGGATGTTGCATCTTGCACCGTGGATGTTGCACCCTGTAGATATCGATTATTCGGACGGCCGTAACTTCCGGCTCGTTTAGAGTTACGGGAGCCATAAGTAGTCAAAAAGAAGGCCTCAGTGATTTCTACGGCTATGACCGCTTTCAGCCGTCATTGTATTGTTGAATGCCCAAAAAAGACTATCCGAGTCTCAATCGGGTCTAGGATGTTTTTTACACTTCGTTTTTTCGACACGTGGATTTTTACGGTAAAACGGGATTACCGTGGATGGAGTTTGATTTTCCATCGCTAGAGAATGGTGCACCATGGTACCGTTCCATTTCAAATCCATGCACACATTTCAAAAAGTCATACGACACTGTTTCGCCATTTCGGACGGATGTTGCACCTTGCACCGCGGATGTTGCACCCTGTAGATATCGATTTTTCGGACGGCCATAACTTCTGGCTCGTTTAAAGTTACGGGAGCCATAACCAGTCGAAACGAAGGCCTCAGTGAGTTCTACGGCTATGACAGCTTTCAGTCGTCAATGGATTGTTGAATGCCCAAAAAAGACTATCCGAGTCCTAATCGGGTCTAGGAAGTTTTTTACCCTTCGTTTTTTCGACACGTCGATTTTTACGGTAAATCGGGATTACTGCGGCTGTTTTTCGATTTACCATCGCTTGGGAGTGGTGCACCATGGTACCGTTCTGTTTCAAATCCATGCACGCATTTCATAAAGTCGTACGACCCTGTTTCGCCATTTCGGACGGATGTTGCACCTTGCACCGCGGATGTTGCACCCTGTAGATATCGATTATTCGGACGGCCATAACATCTGGCTCGTTTAGAGGTACGGGAGCCATAACCAGTCAAAATGAAGGCCTCAGTGAGTTCTACGGCTATGACCGCTTTCAGCCGTCAATGGATTGTTTAATGCCCAAAAAAGACGATCCGAGTCTCAATCGGGTCTAGGAAGTTTTTTACCCTTCGTTTTTTCGACACGTGGATTTTTACGGTAAAACGGGATTACCGTGGCTGGTCTTTGATTTACCATCGCTGGAGAGTGGTGCACCATGGTACCGTTCCATTTCATATCCATGCACGCATTTCGATAAGTCGTACAACACTGTTTCGCCATTTCGGACGGATGTTTCACCCTATAGATATCGATTATTCAGACGGCCATAACTTCTGGCTCGTTTAGAGTTACGGGAGCCATAACCAGTCAAAACGAAGGCCTCAGGGAGTTCTACGGCTATGATAGCTTTCAACTGTCAATGGGTTGCTTAATGCCCAAAAAAGACGATCCGAGTCTCATTCGGGTCTAGGAAGTTTTTTACCCTTCGTTTTTCCGACACGTGGATTTTTACGGTAAAACGGGAGTACCGTGGATGGCCTTCGATTTACCATCGCTGGAGAGTGGTGCACCATGGTACAGTTCCGTTTCAAATCCATGCACGCATTTCAAAAGGTCGTACGACACTGTTCGCCATTTTGGACGGATGTTGCACCTTGCACCGTGGATGTTGCACCTTGTAGATATCGATTATTCGGACGGCCATAACTTCTGGCTCGTTTAGAGTTACGGGAGCCATAACCAGTCAAAACGAAGGCCTCAGTGAGTTCTACGGCTACGACGGCTTTCAGCCGTCAATGGATTGTTTAATGCCCAAAAAAGACTATCCGAGTCTCAATCTGCACTAGGATGTTTTTTACCCTTCGTTTTTCGACACGTGGATTTTTACGGTAAAACGGGATTACCGTGGCTGGTCTTCGATTTACCATCGCTGGAGAGTGGTGGACCATGGTACCGTTCCGTTTCAAATCCATGCACGCATTTCAATCTTGCACCGTGGATGTTGCACCCTATAGATATCGATTATTCGAACGGCCATAACTTCTGGCTCGTTTAGAGTTACGGGAGCCATAACCAGTCAAAACGAAGGCCTCAGTGAGTTCTACGGCTATGATAGCTTTCAGCCATCAATGGATTTTTTAATGCCCAAGAAAGGCGATCCGAGTCTCAATCGGGTCTATCGGGTCTAGGAAGTTTATTACCCTTAGTTTTTTCGACACGTGGATTTTTACGGTAAAACGGGATTACCGTGGCTGGTCTTCGATTTACCATCGCTAGAGAGTGGTGCACCATGGTACCGTTCCGTTTTCAAATCCATGCACGCATTTCAAAAAGTCGTACGACACTGTTCGCCATTTCGAACGGATGTTGCACCTTGCACCGTGGATGGTGCACCTTGTAGATATCGATTATTCGGACGGCCGTAACTTCTGGCTCGTTTATAGTTACGGGAGCCATAAGCAGTCAAAACGAAGGCCTCAGTGAGTTCTACGGCTACGACCGCTTTCAGCCGTCATTGTATTGTTGAATACCCAAAAAAGACTATCCGAGTCTCAATCGCGTCTAGGAAGTTTTTTACCCTTCGTTTTTTCGACACGTGGATTTTTACGGTAAAACGGGATTACTACGGATGGTCTTCGATTTACCATTGCTGGAGAGTGGTGCACCATGGTACCGTTCCGTTTCAAATCCATGCACGCATTTCATAAAGTCGTACGATACTATTTCGCCATTTCGGACGGATGTTGTACCTTGCTCCGCGGATGTTGCACCCTGTAGATATCGATTATTCGGACGGCCATAACTTCTGGCTCGTTTAGAGTTACGGGAGCCATAACCAGTCAAAACGAAGGCCTCAGTGAGTTCTACGGCTATGACCGCTATCAATCGTCAATGGATTGTTTAATGCCCAAAAAAGACGATCCGAGTCTCAATCGGGTCTAGGAAGTTTTTTACCCTTCGTTTTTTCGACACGTGGATTTTTACGGTAAAACAGGATTACCGTGGCTGGTCTTCGATTTACCATCGCTGGAGAGTGGTGGACCATGGTACCGTTCCATTTCAAATCCATGTGCACATTTCAAAAAGTCGTACGACGCTGTTTCGCAATTTCGGACGGATGTTGCACCTTGCACCGTGGATATTGCACCCTGTAGATATCGATTATTCGGACGGCCGTAACTTCTGGCTCATTTAGAGTTACGGGATCCATAACCAGTCAAAACCTCAGTGAGTTCTACGGCTATGACAGCTTTCAGCCGTCAATGGATTGTTTAATGCCAAAAAAAGACGATCCGAGTCTCATTCGGGTCTAGGAAGTTTTTTACCCTTCGTTTTTTCGACACGTGGAATTTTACGGTAAAACGGGATTACCGTGGGTGGTCGTCGATTTACCATCGCTGAAGAGTGGTGGACCATGGTACCGTTCCGTTTCAAATCCATGCACGCATTTTAAAACGTCGTACGACACTGTTTCGCCATTTCGGACGGATGTTGCCCCTTGCACCGTGGATGTTGCACCCTGTAGATATCGATTATTCGGACGGCCATAACTTCTGGCTCGTTTAGAGTTACGGGAGCCATAACCAGTCAAAACGAAGTCCTCAGTGAGTTCAATGGCTATGACTGCTTTCAGCCGTCAATGGATTGTTTAATGCCCAAAAAAGACGATCCGAGTCTCAATCGGGTCTAGGAAGTTTATTACCCCTAGTTTTTTCGACACGTGGATTTTTACGGTAAAACGGGATTACTGCGGCTGGTCTTCGATTTACCATCGCTGGAGAGTGGTGCAACATGGTACCGTTATGTTTCAAATCGATGCACGCATTTCATAAATTCGTACGACACTGTTTCGCCATTTCGGACGGATGTTGCACCTTGCACCGCGGATGTTGCACCCTGTAGATATCGATTATTCGGACGACCATAACTTCTGGCTCGTTAAGAGTTACGGGAGCCATAACCAGTCAAAACGAAGGCCTCAAGGAGTTCTACGGCTATGACAGCTTTCAGCCGTCAATGGATTGTTTAATTCCCAAAAAAGATGATCCGAGTCTCATTCGGGTCTAGGAAGTTTTTTACCCTTCGTTTTTTCGACACGAGGATTTTTACGGTAAAACGGGATTACCGTGGATGGTCTTCGATTTACCATCGCTGGAGAGTGGTGCACCATGGTACCGTTCCATTTCAAATCCATGCACGCATTTCAAAAAGTCGTACGGCACTGTTTCGCCATTTCGGACGGATGTTGCACCTTACACCGCGGATGTTGCACCCTGTAGATATCGATTATTCGGACGGCCATAACTTCTGGCTCGTTAAGAGTTACGGGAGCCATAACCAGTCAAAACGAAGGCCTCAGTGAGTTCTACGGCTGTGACCGCTTTTAGCCGTCAATGGATTGTTTAATGCCCCCAAAACACGATCCGAGACTCAATCGGGTCTAGGAAGTTTTTTACCCTTCGTTTTTTCGACACGTGGATTTTTACGGTAAAACGGGATTACTATGGCTGGTCTTCGATTTACCATCGCTGGAGAGTGGTGCACCATGGTACCGTTCCATTTCAAATCCATGCACGCATTTCAAAAAGTCGTACGGCACTGTTTCGCCATTTCGGACGGATGTTGCACCTTGCACCGCGGATGTTGCACCCTGTAGATATCGATTATTCGGACGGCCATAACTTCTGGCTCGTTAAGAGTTACGGGAGCCATAACCAGTCAAAACGAAGGCCTCAAGGAGTTCTACGGCTATGACAGCTTTCAGCCGTCAATGGATTGTTTAATTCCCAAAAAAGATGATCCGAGTCTCATTCGGGTCTAGGAAGTTTTTTACCCTTCGTTTTTTCGACACGAGGATTTTTACGGTAAAACGGGATTACCGTGGATGGTCTTCGATTTACCATCGCTGGAGAGTGGGGCACCATGGTACCGTTCCGTTTCAAATCCATGCATGCATTTCAAAAAGTCCTACGACACTGTTCGCCATTTCGGACGGATGTTGCACCTTGCACCGTGGATGTTGCACCTTGTAGATATCCATTATTCGGACGGCCATAACTTCTGGCTCGTTTAGAGTTACGGGAGCCATAAACAATCAAAACGAAGGCCTCAGTGAGTTCTACGGCTATGACATCTTTCAGTCGTCAATGGATTGTTTAATTCCCAAAAAAGACTATCCGAGTCTCAATCGTGTCTAGGAAGTTTTTTACCCTTCGTTTTTCGACACATGGATTTTTACGGTAAAACGGGATTACCGTGGCTGGTCTTCGTTTTACCATCGCTGGAGAGTGGTGGACCATGGTACCTATTGGGAGAATTCTCACCCAGAAGATCTCGAGACCAAGAAGTTACAGTTTCACCCGGGTTCGCAACCTCCACTTTGTTCGACAGCCAAAAGGCTCAATACTAGCCTAGAAGTCCATCCAACATTCTCAATGTAGAAGCTCATTCGGCCCCAAGCTTTCATTCGGCCCAAGCCCTTCAAAATCGAACCAACTGGTTCGGTATACCGAACCAACACGCCTACTCTAAACTGCCGGACCAAGGCCTCATCCCCACCACCGAACCAACCTACCAACCCACGACCGGACCAAAGTCCTAACCGGACCAGCCCCTCTCACACTCCTACTACCGGTCTAAGCAAGCACCGAACCAACCCTCTCTTTTCCACTGCCGGTCCACATGCACACCTACCACCGGTCGAAGCTCAAAGCCGAATGGAGCTTTGCCGAACCAGAAGATTGCCAGTCCAGATTGCTTCCGCTCGGGCCCACCAGCAGCTATATACATCCAAGACCTCTGCCCCCTACCTCACTCTATAAATAGAGGGGTAGGGGTACGACAATGGCAGACAAGTTTGAGAGCTCAAGCACGGAAGGAACTTTCAAACTACTTTCATATACTTGTACACAAAGCATTGTACTTGTAATCTGAAACAAAGAAGATAATAACATATAAAGTGGACGTAGGCACGTTCTGGCCGAACCACTATAAATCTGTGTGTCTTTTACATTTCAGACCCTGCTTTTTTCATATTTACATAACTCATCTAAATCATTAAGAATCATATAAAATCAACTAAATCACACGACTTGGAGGTGTTTGCCCATTTTTTGCGCAAACATTTTTGGTGCTTTCACTGAGAGCTTCGAACTCGAAGCTTCAGCTTCCCTCATTCAACCTTCTTTCCCAATAGCACCCTTCATTGCCTAGGAAACATGACTTCCAGGCCAAGAAAAGACGCCAACAAGGGAAAGAACGTTGCAACTAGCAGCGCTCCAAATCCAGTGGATCCAGATCAAGAGAACCATCCCACTACAGCAGCGGTGCCACATGTAGATCAGGCAATTCCAACAGCCCCTGCCGCGGAACAACCGGCAGTAATCACTAGAGCAGACCTAGACAGAGTTGTGGTGGAAGTGACTAACCGCTTCGCATCCCAACAAGAAGCTTTGGTGAACCAACTCATGTCACGCTTGAGGGATGTCGAAGAATCCAGCCGCAACACTGAATCATGGGATGAATCTCAATCTGGAGGATCTCGGAGACAGCAAAGGTCTTCCCTCTTCGAGGAAGCCATCAACAGGAACAACAATGATAGGGGCCGCGCCCGGACTCAACCCGAACTCCGACTCGAGGAAGCGCTTGGAACCGAACCCAGTGGGGGAGGCGCCAGGCGAGGGTCGGATGTAGCTGAGCCAGTCATGCCACCTAATCATAGAAACCCCGCTGAATGGAGCCGAGCTAGAACCCAGCCCGAAGTTGACCCCATGGAAATGTTCGAAACAGAACCCCACAGGGGAAGATCAAGGCATGGGGCAAATGTAGCTGGTCCTAGCATACATCCGAGCAGCCAGAGGCAACCACTGGATAACGTCAGAAGTGATAGACTATACCATCCCTACAGGTCATCTGGACGAGATCGATCCCGCAGGGAAGAACCAAGTTCATTTCTATCCGCTCCAAATTCTGACGAAAGAATGGCACGATTATTTAGAGAATGCGTCCAACGGGAGAAAAGGGACCGAGGAATAGGCGCTAGGATCACCAGCCCCTTCACCCGCAATATCGAAACTGCCATCACCCCCCGGGAATGGAAAATGCCAACCATGGAACCTTACAAGGGAACTTCCGACCCCATCGTACACTTACAAAGATACACCTAGCATATGCTCATGAGCGGAGCAACAGAAGGGGTGCTGTGTAAATGCTTTCCGCTATTCCAAGCAGATCTAGCTACCTCCTGATTCTGCCATCTATCCAAAGGATCTATCAGCTCATGGGAGATGTTGAAAGAAAGGTTCATTAGCCAGTTCCGCATCCATGTAGAACAACCCAAGGATGCTTATTCTCCATCCAATGTCAAATAGAAATCCGGAGAGACACTGCAACAATATCTAACCCGGTTCAACGCCGCAGCGGCCGCAGTCCAAGATACCGATGAGAAGCTCACCCTAATGGCCCTCTGTAGTGGTGTACACCCAGATACCAAGTTCGCTAGAAGACTAACTAAGGAAAAACCAGCTAATTTACCTGATTTCTTCCATGAAGCTGGAAAGTATATGAGACTTGAAGACGCTGCCACTGAGAGGCAGTCAGGGCAACAAGGTAAGACAACTTCGGACAAGGTTCCCGCTGCAGCTAAGGACACTCGAAGAAATGAATCTAGAGACGATGCTGGGGGCAGGAAGGTTGAAAAACGCCAATATCGACCAGGACCAAGATTTGACTCCTACACTCCTTTGAATGAAACAATCGAAAACATCTTTCTAGCCACTCAGGGCGAACTCGGATACAAGCGCCCCCGGCACAAGAAAGAATCTGATAACGCACTCAAGTCTGGAAAGTTCTGCCGCTTCCACGAATCCCACGGACATGACACCAATGAATGCCACCATCTCCGGGACTTGATCGAAGAACACATCAGAAGAAGAAGGCTGGAACGCTATGTGAAAGGTCAGAACAGGACTCCAACTCCTGCCAATGAGAACTCAAAGCGACCCGTCCCAGAAGTAGGAGGAGGGAATCGCAACACCAGTGGCTCTAGTCAAGAGAAGATAGTGGTCCATACCATCTCGGGAGGACCACACATCGCCGACAGAAGCTGGGCAGAGATGGAAAGATACGACAAGTCACTTAGAAATGCTGAAGGCTATGTTAACTCCATTATGGAAGAACACCACCCGAAACAGAAAGAGAGTGACGACATCGTATTCAGTAGGCGTGATGTAGAAGGAAGACAGTATCCGCATATGGAGCCCATGGTCATCTCTGCCTGGTTCGGTCCAGCTAAAGTTTTCCAAATTCTAATAGACACAGGAAGCTCCGTAAATATCCTATTCAAGCATGCTTTCGACAAAATGAAGCTGTCAATGAAGGATGTGTCTCCCTGCAACAAACCCCTGCACGGTTTCACTGGAGATGCGAAAATGCCACTCGGGCAACTTGACCTCTTCGTCGAAATAGGAAGTCATCCCCGCTCCATTGTGCAAAAACAAACGTTCGTACTAATAGAAAACCACTCGGCCTATAACGCCTTCTTGGGAAGACCAGCCTTATCTGACTTCCAAATTGTCCTAGCCCCGTGGTGCCTAAAGATGAAATTCCCAACAGATAACGGAATAGGAGAAGTTGAAGGAGATCAAGACGCCGCTCGAGATTGCTAAGTAACTGAACTTCGCAATAACCGTAGAAAGAATAAAGGGAAAGATGCAGAGACTACTCTCTGCATGAAAAGCTTGGAAGCATAGCAACTAAAGAAAGCCCCTCCTCTTCGATACACCAGCGATCCTTTCAATGAACTAGACCCCAGGGATAAGGAGGAGGAGGCTACCGCTGAGCCTGCGGAGGCCATGGAATTTGTATCTGTAGACAAACATGATTTAAGTAGACTATTAAAAATAGGATCTCAGCTAAAAACAGAATTGAAGGATCAACTCATTGACTTTCTCCGCCACAACTTAGATGTATTTGCGTGGACACACACCGATATGACAGGAATCTCCCCAGACATAGCATGCCACATGCTGAACGTCGATCCCACCAAGGTACCGATAAAGCAGAAAAAGAGAAGCATGGGAGCAGAACGATCAGCAGCCCTTGATGAGGAAGTAAAGAACCTACTTGCTAATGACTTCATACGAGAAGCCATCTACCCAGAATGGATCGCTAACCCAGTACTAGTTAAGAAAGCTAATGGGAAGTGGCGAACATGCATTGATTTCTCCAACTTAAATGACGCTTGCCCGAAAGACTGCTTCCCGCTCTCCCGAATCGATCAGCTTGTGGACAGCACTGTCGGGCACGAACTTTTATCTTTTATGGATGCATACTCCGGATACAACCAGATTCCCATGCACGCTCCCGATCAAGACCACACTAGCTTCATCACTGACCGGGGATTATATTGTTACAAAGTCATGCCATTTGGACTCAAAAATGCCGAAGCTACCTATCAGCGCCTCGTCAACAAGATGTTCGCGGAATTAATAGGACGAACTATGGAACTATCTGTGGATGACATGTTGGTAAAGTCCAGGAGAGCCGACGATCATGTAAGCCACCTGAGCGAGATGTTTCAGGTACTTCGCCGATATGGAATGAAGCTGAATCCTCTAAAGCGCTCCTTCGGAGTGTCGTCGGGAAAATTCTTAGGATTCATCGTCCATGCCAGAGGAATTGAAGCAAACCTTGAACAAATCCGGGCTCTAAAAGAAATAAGGATACCTTCCACTCGAAAAGAAATGCAGAGCCTAAACGGAAAGGTGGCCGCCCTAAGCAGATTCATTTCCAAAGCAACTGACAAGTGCGTCCCTTTCTTCGAAGCTCTCAAGAAAGACAAAGGGAAGTTCGAGTGGACCGATGAATGCTTAAAAACCTTCCTTAACTTGATCGAACACCTTCAGAAACCACCAGTACTCTCAACTCCAAACGAAGGCGAAGAGCTATACCTATACCTCGCTGTATCATCTCATGCTCTAAGCGCTGCCCTGGTAAGAGAAGAGGACCGCACACATCGCCCGGTATACTTCATAAGTAAGAGATTTACGGGGGCAGAGGCCAGATATCCTAAACTTGAGAAATTGGCATATTGTTTATTGATCGCGTCACGAAAACTGCGACACTACTTCCAATCTCACTCCATTAGAGTTCTAACCGATCAACCACTAAGATAGGGGCTCCATCGTCCCGACACTTCTGGACGACTCCTCAAATGGTGCATTAAACTAAGTCAGTATGACATCACCTACCATCCTCGCACCGCTATCAAGGGGCAAGCCATGGCCGATTTCATTGCCAAATTCACTACCAACGAAGGCAAGGATCAGTTTGAAATAGCAAAAAACATCAAGTGGAACCTCTTTGTAGATGGAGCATCGAACGAACAAGGCTCGGGGGCAGGTATTGTGATAATCACCCCCAGGGGAAGAAAGCTGTACTATGCATTAAGGTTGGAATTCGCGGCCACTAACAACAATGCGGAGTATGAGGCAGTAATAGTGGGATTGGAGCTTGCCTTAGAAATTGGAGTCAATTCTTTATGTCTTCATAGTGATTCTCAACTTATCGTAAACCAAGTACTAGGAGAATTCCAGACACGAGGAGAACGACTCACAGCATATCTAAAGAAAACCAAACTGTTGCTCGATCAATTGGACCATTATCTAATCAAACACATTCCTCGAGAAGATAACCAAGAGGCCGATGAACTAGCAAAGCAAGCTAGTATGAAGAATAGCACCATTTCTGGAGCACTAGCCATCTCAAGGCAGCTAGCCCCAAGTTTCGAACAAGTGAATCTGATAACTGCAATCGAAGAAGGAACTTGGATGACTCCTATCCGAAAATATTTGCAGGACGGCACGCTACCAGACAAACGTGATGAAGTAAGGAGAATTTTGAGGAAAGCTCCCCACTACACAATACAAGAAGGCATCCTCTATCGGCGTGGCTTCTCTAGCCCCTTACTCAGATGCGTCGCTGGAAGGGAAACCAAGGAAATCTTATTCAACATCCATCAAGGAAGTTGCGGAGATCACACTGGAGGGCAGACTCTGGCGAAAAAGATACTCCGATATGGATATTACTGGCCCACACTAAACAAAGACGCCTTAGACTTCGTCAAGAGATGCGACAGATGTCAGAAATTTGCCAAGATTCCTCGACTACCCACAAATGAGATTACTCAAATGACCAGCCCTTGGCCCTTTGCTGTATGGGGAATTGATTTAATTGGCGAATTGCCAACGGGCCGAGGCGGAGCCAAATATGCTATAGTGGCAGTCGATTATTTCACCAAATGGGTGGAAGCGGAACCCCTAATAAAATATCTTCAGCAAAAGTTATCAACTTCTTGATCAAAAATATTCTGTGCAGGTACGGAGTACCACTCAAGATCATATCAGACAACGGACTCCAATTTGACAGCGAAGAATTCGCCGACTTGTGCCAAGAGCATGGAATTCATAAAAGCTTCTCATCAGTAGCTTATACTCAGGCAAACGGACAAGTCGAAGCTGTCAACAAAATTCTCAAAACCCTAATCAAGAAGAAACTTGAAAAGTCAAAAGGCGCTTGGGTGGGCGAACTTCCTACGGCACTTTGGGCCTACCGCACATCTTTCAGAACATCAACGGGACATACTCCTTTCTCTTTGGCATACGGATCAGAGGCATTGCTCCCTGTTGAGACTATTGTTCCTTCCCACCGTAGGATCCACTACAATCCAGAAGAAAACGAAGAACTCCTCCTCATGTCTTTGGATCTGATTGAGGAAAGGAGAAACGATGCAGCATTTAAAGCAGCGGCTCACAAACAAAAAGTGGCAGCACTATACAACTCCAAAGTCAAGCATCGCATCTTACAAGAAGGAGATCTTGTCCTCAGGCGAATCTTTCCGCGCCCCGGGGCACTGGACCCCATCTGGGACGGACCATATGTAATTCATAAAGATCTCCACAACGGAGCTTATATTTTCTCAACAGTGGACGGAGAGGTGTTCCAAAGGGCATGGAACATCCGACACCTCCGTCGATACTTTTCTTAACTTGTACTGCCCATATGAAGTGAATTAACAAAGAGAATCAGTGGACGTAGGCATTTTCATGCCGAACCACTTTAAAAAATCTTGTCTCTTTTTAACTTGTTCCTTTATATCTTGGCTGCTTGTTAAGCTTTATCCTTTTCTGTTGAACAAAATCTTATGGCATCTCCACTCAAGACGCACCACGGCCTCATCTGGACAAGGCCTAACAGGTACGCTACGATTCTATGCACTCGCGAATGAGACTCTTTTGCTCCAGCATCCCTCTGCTGCGGGTTAACTCATTGCTCGCGCCTGCCCTCAAAGCCAACAGTAATGAGCCGATTATAAGTCATCATAAAGGCCGACTATAGCCGATGGCAGCTCATTACGGCGTTCGGCTCGCCGGCAACTGTGAACCTACTTTAAGCCCCAACATAAGGTGTGGCCAGCCAGGGGTAGTTCACGACCAACGGCACCCACGCTAGCCGGCCATGGTAAATCGAATAATACCCACGATTACGGACCATAATGGTTCGGGTAGTTATCGTGCGCGATCTCGGCTCCGATGTGTCTTAAGTGCGGCTGTGGTAAAAATGAAAACTCCCCGCGGAGGCGTAAGATGGGTGACAAATGTCTCCAAGACCCACAGCTAGGGAAATTGACTACAAAACCCGTTTGCCACGAACTTAAGCACATCGACGGCCTTCCGTGACTGGAAGTTTTACTTTTTCTATATTTCCATTTCATTTAAATACTTTTCCCCTATCCTGTATAACAAACTCTAAAGTACAGGAAACCAAATAGGGAGCATTCGCTCATGAGAATCTAAGCCTGCGTACTGGGTGGCAAGGTACTCAGATATATCCATGATCAGTTACACAAGACGCTCAAAGCTACCGCCTGCAAATAAAACATGAAGGGCGGTACTCTCTTCCCTTGTACATAAATACATAACTATAGCTTATTCATACGTCACACTAACATTGCAAAACATGAAATTATATTTCAAGCAAAGGCTTAACATCAAACACAACTAAAATCACAGGCATATACATAGTTATACTTCTCACGCAGCACATCAAAATGACAACAACATTTAAACATAACAAAATCAGCTTATATTATAAAATCACACAAAGTTATTCTCTGCAAATAATATTATTACAGTCACATCAATGTTTTGGACTAACGTAAACAAAGATAAAAAGAAATAAAAAAGCGGCCGAATCCAGACAAATAACCAGCTGCGTCCACACCCCATCACCAACTTCCCAAGCCTACTTGGCCGCAGGGCCGGAACCCCCAGCATGTTGATCGGAAGTTCCACCTGTCCAATTCAGAAGAGGAATCCATTAAACAAACGATAAACGATCAGGTTATGGAAATCCAGAAAGAAAAGGAAAAGAGAAGAATAACTCACCAACGTCCGCCGCTTGATCCTCATCCTCCAGTTGCACACCCGCTTCCTCTGCAGCAAGCAACCGCATCCCCTCCTTCACCGCCGCTTGCTCCTCTTTCGAGAACTGAGCAGTGACCACATCCAGACTAAAAGCCACTCCACCTTCCTTACCCGCATTGACCCTGGCCTCCTCTAAAGCCCGAAGATATATCTTGGCCATGACCCGGGGATAGTCATCCATCCAAGACAAGCTGCCCTCCTTCCAAGTGCGGAAGTACATGTCCTGCAGCATCTCGTCCATCATCCCCTCATTCTCCTCAAACTCCCTCACCCGGGCCTCGGAAGCCTACAACTTGGCGACAGCGACATTCCTCTCTGATCGGTATCTCAAGCAGTCAGCCTGGAGAGACCTCCTCATCTCCTCCATCTCCTCCTTTAACTTGACTTGAGCCATCTCCGCGGCCTCAAGCCTTCCAGACAACTCCTCTACCTGCTCGAGTTCCGCGTTCCGAACCTCATCCACTGTCGCAATGGCCATGTCGATCCGCTCCTTACAGGCGGCCTCCATCTTCCGTAATTCTGCCCTACTAGCCTTTTCCATGGTCTCTTTCAGCCGCCTGGAGGCTTCCTCGTGCTGAGAAATCTGAACGGCTTGACCGGCAAGCTATTCGGCCTGATCGGCAACCTTCAGCCGCAACCGAATATTAGCACTCCCAATCTCCTCCCCGGTCTTGACCAATTGAGCATGATACTTCATTAACTTCTTGGTCTCTTTAGACACCCGATCGATATTAGCTTTGGCTTCGTCTCCCATGGTAACTACCCGAGTGGTAAGCAGATCAAGATCTAGGGACTTAGCCTCGTCTAACACTCGTACCATGGGGTTGCGGGGAAGGAGGTGCTCACCCGTGGCCTCATCAAATGAAATATCCCGAGAGCTTGGATCAAAATCAGGATGACCGGCAAAGGGGTCACGAGGCACGTCAGGACGCCTTATACGGATAACAGTGGGATTCTTAGAAGGAGGTGGAGGGGGGATAAACTCCGTGCTCTCCTCCGTGGTATCACGAGGAGGCTGAACAGGAAGCTGCGGACCAGGGGAAGGCTCAAATAAGGAACGACTCCTCTTCTTTTTCTGAATGCTCTCTTCAATGACCCTAAGAAGAGGACGGTATTTGACCACGTCCCCAGGACGACCAATAAGAGGCTTCGGCTTATCAATAGCTCTCATCAACTTGAATTGTTCAAGGCGATGTCGAACGTCTGACGTTTTAACCACCTGGCCTGCCCCTGGAATAAAAGGTAAGTGTTACGAACATACAATGGTCCACAATTTAAGAAACATGTTAAGTTAAAAAGAAAGAAAAGTGAGAAGGCACGTCTATTATTGTGATGACCGCCCATGACTCCCGCACGGAAATAAGCGAATGGTGCGCTGAAAATGTGCCAGGCAGTCATGAACGACCGCCAAGGGTAGAATAAACATCGCAGAATCTCTATCATAGAACTCACAGCGCATGGATCAAATACAATAGAGAAAAATATATATAGTGAAGCTCCAAAACAGAATATCATCATAGACATCATAGTGGTTTGATACAATCATCTGAAAGTTGGTACAATCATGCCTCACTACAAACACTCGGAGTAACAACAAAACAGCGGAAATATCCAGTACATAGAATATGAAAATAATATGTAAAAGCCTCCTGCTCGTCTTCGCCATCTACATCGTCAATCACTAAGGTCAGCACCTGCCACCTGTCACTTAGTCTGCCCATCCCAAAACATGGATGAACAACCCAAGGTAATAAGAGGAGACATAAAACCTTGAGTCAGACAAAGTCCTAGTGAGCAGTAAATCAACAATCAAACATACCAAAGGAACATAAAGGATAAAAGGAATAGGAACCCAAATCATCCCACTCCACCTCTTTCTACAGTGATAGCCCCAGACGCACACTAATAAGAAGCAAGCATAGCAACAGGTAATTAAAGTAAAGCGATAACCACTCGAGTCAAGGTCGATGTTTTCCAAATACAAACCCCCAAGGCCTAAACCAAGATCAGATAAGCACCCAGAAATCACCGCTCTTGAGACCGAATGATGATATAACCAACATCCATGACTCTGGCTATCACTGTTATCGTTGCCTTGATTTCATCGTTAGTTGAATGAACGGCACATACTTTCATCCGTCAGTCAAGGGCTAATGGTAACCCCGGTTCTAGACATAACTCTGCACGTCATCGTGACCCGTGCCAGGGATATCAATGCTGCCCAGAGTACTAGCACGTCATTGTGACCCGTGCCTGGGATATCAATGCCGCCCAACGTACTCTTGCTTTGAGCATGCTAGAACCTTCAACAACGATGAAGTCTTAGCCTCCTAGTCATCCTCCTCGACGACTATTCCCATACTAGATCAAGCGCCTCTCGAGCCATCCATTATCCATCAAAACTCGAACCATATCACCGAGTTAACATCATGCTTGGAATGATCCCGCCTGGACTAGACCAAGACTATCTCATATCATACTTTGCTTCATCGCATCTTAGCAAAGTCCATATCATGCTTCGCCTCATCATATCACGACAAAGTCCATCATCATCATACTTTGCTTCCTCGTATCATCGCAAATTCCTCGAATCCATCCATATGAGCTTCCTCATCCTCTTCATATGCCACAAGCAGCTTTCACCATTCAAGAGCCTTTCCACTTAGCTTTTGAATCATCTTCGACCATCTTGTTCCAAATCAACTACTAGCTAACTTGAAACAATCAAATCAATCATACATTCAAATAATCAATCATTCAAACAAGATCTAATAAGCAATATTAACTATAATGGCAATTTCGTAAATAAATGAGTGAAAGTCTATCATACATGAATTATGGATTTCTAGCATAGATCAATCAAATATAAAACATGGGTTTTGTTCCTATAACTCGATAAATGAATTTGCATAGGTAAACATCTTCATAAACAATGGATCTACATGCAGACTTAAGAGAAATGCGAGAAATCACTATCTTTAACACATAAACGAACCACCACTCCAATATACTCCTTTGGATCCGTGTGAGAGATAATCACCACTCACCTAATCACCCAAACACTTCAAAAACTAATCACTTCAAATCCGGACAGCAAGGATTCAAGCTCGATTTGTTGAAATCTCGCTTGAAATGGTGAAATCTAGCTTCGTCGGAAGAAGATCTTCAACTTTGGCTCTTCGATCTTCGATCTTGATCTTCGATCTTGGATGGATGTTAGCACTTGATCAAAGCGGAGAAATGAAGTGAAGAAATGTTGTAGTCGAGCTCTAAAAATGGCAGCACTTCGTCGCTTCAAAATCCGGTGCCAAAAAGTGAGCCAAACCCCTCTATTTATAGGCTGAAATCACCCTTAGGTCGTCGCCCAGTTTTAGGTCGTTGCCGACCTAGAGACCCCCGACCTAACTTAGGTCATTCACGACCTAAGTCTCTATAGCCCACGCGACCTAAAAACACAGCTGCCTTCAACGACCTACGACCTAAGACCATGCCGACCTAAAATAAACATGCGACCTATGATTCCGCCGACCCAACCTACCTAGCGACCTAACACAAACCACGATCTAACACTTCCCTTAGGTCGCTTAACAACCTAACTTAGGTCGTTACCCCTATAGGTCGTCCACGACCTATCTCTTAACTCGTTAACTCCCTTAAACCGTTAGCTCTTAGGTCGGTCTCCCTTTTAGGTCGCTCTACCTATAAGTCGTTAAACCCTATAGGTCGGCCAACCATACTAACTCGTTCACGACCTAACTTCCATAGGTCATAAACACTCTTAAGTCGGTCCATACCCAGGTCGGTCAGGAACCATAACTCGTAACTGTTAGGTCGTTAACCCTAGGTCGCTAACTACCTTAGCTCGGCAACTTCCTTAGGTCGCTACACCCTATAGGTCGCTCATCCTATAGGTCGCTCCTGCTCTTCCTTAGGTCGTTACTACTAGGTTTCATACAACCCTTAGGTCGCTTGAACGACCTTCCTCCCCTAGGTCGCTAATCTACTTAAACCGACCTATCTCCTTAGGTCGCTCCAACGACCTAAACTAACCTATCTTGCACACGACCTAAACTCCCTAGGTCGCTAACCTCTCTAACTTGCTAACGGCCTAACTTCTTCTTAAGGTCGCTGCAACACTTTTAGGTCGTTACCCATTAACTCGCACACGACCTATCACTTAACTTGTGCAACCGAGTTAACTTCCCATACGACTTAGGCTAAGGAGAACATAAACAACACTAACGACCTAATAATTCTACGATATATCAACACGTAAAATACGGGTCGTTACATTCTCTCCCCCTTAGGAATTTCGCCTCCGAAATTCCAAACAGACAAGAGCAACCATAACTATTCCGCATGCCTACCATCCATAGCAATCAACAAACCATGCATCCAATTTCTAGCCTAGCATGCAGAATTCTAAGATTAGAACAAGTTACAAATTCATGAGATGTCACGACACCTTAGGGCCATACCTTGAAGAGTTCAGGATGAGCTGCCTTCATCCTCTCTTCCTCCTCCCACGTACAGTCGTTAACATCATCACTCCATTGTATCTTGAGCAACGTAATCGTCTTCCTCCTAAGCTGTTTCGTGTCGGTTTCAACAACACGAAGCGGCTTACGAGGTCTCGTAACCACTGGATCAACCTCCAAGTCTTCACAGCTATCAGCAGAAACCACTGCACTCGAGTCGTGCACATACTTTCGTAGATAAGATACATGAAAAACATTGTGCACACCCGCCATCTTTTCCGGTAACTCCAATCTATAAGCGAGCTTTCCAATTCGCTCGATAATCAGGAATGGTCCAACAAATCTCGGGGTCAATTTTCCTTTCTTCCCGAATCGAATAACATTCTTCAATGGATAAATCTTCACAAAAACCATGTCACCTATGTCGAACTCCAACTCCTTTCGACGTTTATCTGCATAACTTTTCTGACGATCCTGGGCTGCCTTCATTCGTTGTCGAATGATCTCTATACAATCCGAAGTCTGACGAATCATCTCTGGCCCAAGTATCATCTTTTCTCCAGCTTCCAACCAACATGTCGGAGAGTTACACGGTCTTCCATACAAGGCTTCATATGGTGCCATACCAATACTTGACTGGTAACTGTTATTATATGCAAACTCCACCAAATGAAGATGATCTTCCCATGATCCTCCGAAATCCAAAACACATGCCCTCAGAAGATCTTCCAAAACTCGGTTGACCCTCTCAGTCTGACCATCTGTTTGGGGATGATAAGCTGTACTCAAACACAACTCAGTTCCCAAAACCTCCTGGAAGCTCTTCCAAAATCCACTAGTGAACAATGGGTCTCGATCGCTCACTATACTCTTTGGAATACCGTGGAATCGAACTATCCACTTAACATACAACTCAGCCAACTTCGACGCAATCCTAGTTGATCGAACAGGAATGAATCTTGCACTCTTGGTCAACCGATCTACGATGACCCAAATCCCTTCATTTCCCGCTCTCGTTCTAGGTAAACCATCGATAAAATCCATCGATATCTGCTCCCACTTCCACGTAGAAACTTCTAATGGCTGAAGCAATCCACTTGGCTTCTTCTGCTCTGCTTTAACCAACTGGCAATTCATGCACTTGGAAATAAAATTTCCAACATCCTTCTTCATACCTTCCCAATAATAGGTTCCCTTCATATCCCGATACATCTTATTTCCACCTGGATGAATTGTCAACTTCGAGTGATGGCTTTCCCTTAAAACTTCATCTCTCAATTCATCTATATCGGGAACAACCAGTCGTCCTTGTTTCCGAAGCCAACCCTCTCGATCGACTTCGAATCCCTTATCCTTCTCTGGTTCCAATCCAGATTCCAAATCACGGATAATCTTGACAAGCTTATCGTCTCACTTTTGACCCTCGCCGATCCTTTCCACAAGAGTAGGCCTTATCGATAAGTTTGCCAACATTTTAGGTTCCAATTCACATCTAGGCCTGAAATCAAATCCAGCCAAATACTCGAGACTCTTCCATTCCGAAAACATGACTCCCAATCCCGCATGTCTTTGACTTAACACATCAGCTACTGCGTTACCTTTTCCCGGAGTATAAGCTATACCAAAATCATATGATGCTAAAAACTCTAGCCATCGTTGCTGCCGAAGATTCAAATCCTTTTGGGAGAAAAGATACTTCAACGACTTGTGATCCGTAAACAACTCGAATCGAACACCCAATAGATAATGTCTCCACATCTTCAGAGCAAACACAATTGCCGCTAACTCCAAATCATGAGTCGGGTAATTCCTTTCATTCAGCTTCAGCTGTAGACTCGCGTACGCAACAACTTTATCCTTCTGCATTAGCACTGCCCCAAGTCCAGTACCACATGCATCGGTGTAAACCACCATCTCATCATTCCCACTTGGAATAGTCAAAACAGGAGAACTCGCCAGTCGCTCTTTCAGGATTCCAAAGGCCTGCTCACACTTAGCATCCCAACTGAATACCTGATTCTTCTTCGTCAATCCTGTCAATGGTGCAGCTATCTTGGAAAAGTCTTTGATAAACCGTCGATAATATCCTGCTAGTCCAAGAAAACTTCTCACATCTGATGCATTCTTAGGTCTGACCCAATCCTGGATCGCTGCCACCTTAGCGGGATCAACCGCTATTCCATTTCCAGAAATAACATGGCCTAAGAATCTCACTTCACTCTTCCAGAAGTGACAATTCGAAAACTTAGCCTTCAGCTGATGTTTCCGCAAGATTTCCAAAACAATACGCAAGTGCGTCTTCTGCTCTTCCTCAGTTCTGGAATAAATCAGAATATCATCCACGAACACAAGTACAAACTTGTTCAACTGATCTCTGAACACTCTATTCATAAGATCCACAAAATATGCTGGTGCGTTAGTCAATCCAAACGGCATTACCAGCCACTCATAAAACCCGGATGGTGTCCTAAAAGCAGTCTTCGGCACACTATCCTTCGCCACTCTCAACTGGTGAAATCTCATTGCCAAATCCATCTGAGAAAACACCTTCGCCTCGTGGAGCTGATCAAACAAGTCATCTATTCTCGGCAATGGATACTTGTTCTTCTTAGTCACCTTATTCAGCTCACGATAATCAACACACAACCTCAACGATCCATCTTCTTTGGTTGCGAACACAACTGGTGCACCCCATTCGGACACACTACCCCGAATGAATCCTTTCCGCAAAAGGTCATCAACTTGCACCCTCAACTCTTGCTGTTCTCTAGGCGCCATCCGCCTAAGAGGCATCACAACGGGTCTGGCTCCCTCAACTTGATCGATACGAAACTCGATCTCTCTATGCGGCGGTAACCCTTTGACCTCGTCAAAGACATCCTCGAATCCATTCACGATTGGCATCGATGACAGTCCATCCCGTGGAACAACCAGCGAATACATGAAGCTCATGAAGACGCCTTCTTCATGCTTACATCGTATCACAACCTTTCGCCCCTCCACATTCTCGACTGTCACCTCCAATCTCTCACAATCAACCTTTGCCGCATACATCCTAAGCCAGTCCATACCCAAAATAATTCTGAACCCCGCAAAGTTCAGAACAAAGCAATCACAAACAAAAGAGCAATCATGACTCGACACAACTAGACCACGGCATAGCATACACAAACAAGACGAACCCCCAACTGGATTAGTCACAACCAATGGCCTATCAACGATATCCGGTTCCAAACCCAACCGGTCTACTAACTCATTACAAACAAAGGAATGCGACGCCCCAGTATCAAACAACACCCTAACTGGAACACCACAAATGGAAAGAGTACCTTGAACCACCACACTCTTCCCCTTCTCTTCAGCAGTAGGAGCTTTCGAAGATGATGGAACAGCCCCCAAAGCATAAGCTTTCACAATCTGCTTTTCCCTCAACAGTTCCGGACAATTCTTCTTAATATGCCCCAGCTTGTCACAGTTGTGGCACTTCACCGATACCTTTGGATTCTTGCAATCCCTGGAGAAATGGCCTTTCTGTTGACAGTTGAAACAAGTCACTTCGCCTTTCGGCTTCTTCTGGCCATTCTTACCCTTCTGCTGTTGCTGCTTCCTCTTCTTATTTCCACCCTGCTGTGGTTTGAGCTCTTCCTTGGTCACAGCAACAACAGACCCTTCCTTAGGAAACAAACTCTCATGCCTAAGAGCTTTTTCCACAAGCTTCTCAAATGGATCGTCCAGGTGATCCACCAGCTGCCTTCCAAGATAAGCATCCAAGCCTGTCACGAACTTTTCATTCTTCTGATAGGGAGAATCAATATACGATCTAGCATACTTGGACAAGGCTTCAAACTCAGGAACATACTCAAGAACCGATCTCCCACCTTGCTTGAGCTCAACAAACTTCTTAAACAAGACAGACTTCTGAGTCGTAGAAATGAACTTAGCTTCAAATCTAGCTTGGAACTGCACCCAAGTAATTTCTTCCTCCGGAGTATCAATGGTGATAGAGTTCCACCAATCAGAAGCTCTCCTTTGAAGCTGTCTTGATGCAAGCTTCCTTTTAGTTGCATCTTCAATTCCCAAGTCACCAAAGATCCTTCTACAAGCATCTATCCATCTTTGGACTTCAATGGTTGACTCTGTCCCTAAGAAAACCTTTCCTCCAAGAGAAGTATAGTCCTTGCAAAGCTTAGCAAAATCCATCGGCCTTGGAGCTTGAACTTGAACTCCCACATCCACTGACGATCCTGAAGCTGGTATCCTCCTCATGATCGAAGTCATCATGGCCTCAAACATAGGAGCATAATCAACAGCTTCCCTAGCAGTACGGCTTTCCCTAGTAGCTTGTCTCTCGCCACGACTCATCCTTAATATTTGTAAAAAGAATGATTAGAACACCTTGAGAAACAACTGCATAAGTAGTTCAAATCCCTCTAACTACTATATTATATATAGTAATCATCCATCAAAATACAATTACGTCTCTCTTACGTAGTTACGTCGGCGAGCGTTGGCTAAAATCGATTAACCAAAGCTCTGATACCAAATGTGACGACCGCCCATGACTCCCGCACGGAAATAAGGGAATGGTGCGCTGAAAATGTGCCAGGTAGCCATGGACGACCGCCAAGGGTAGAATAAACATCGCAGAATCTCTATCATAGAACTCACAGCGCATGGATCAAATACAATAGAGAAAAATATATATAGTGAAGCTCCAAAACAGAATATCATCATAGACATCATAGTGGTTTGATACAATCATCTGAAAGTTAGTACAATCATGCCTCACTACAAACACTCGGAGTAACAACAAAACAGCGGAAATATCCAGTACATAGAATATGAAAATAATATTTAAAAGCCTCCTGCTCGTCTTCGCCATCTACATCGTCAATCACTAAGGTCAGCACCTTCCACCTGTCACTTAGTCTGCCCATCCCAAAAAATGGATGAACAGCCCAAGGTAATAAGAGGAGACATAAACCTTGAGTCAGACAAAGTCCTAGTGAGCAGTAAATCAACAATCAAACATACCAAAGGAACATAAAGGATAAAAGGAATAGGAACCCAAATCATCCCACTCCACCTCTTTCTACAGTGATAGCCCCCAGACACACACTAATAAGAAACAAGCATAGCAACAGGTAACTAAAGTAAAGCGATAACCACTCAAGTCAAGGTCGATGTTTTCCAAATACAAACCCCCATGGCCTAAACCAAGATCAGATAAGCACCCAGAAATCACCGCTCTTGAGACCGAATGATGATATAACCAACATCCATGACTCTGGCTATCACTGTTATCATTGCCTTGATTTCATCGTTAGTTGAATGAACGGCACATTCTTTCATCCGTCAGTCAAGGGCTAATGGTAACCCCGGTTCTAGACATAACTCCGCACGTCATAGTGACCCGTGCCAAGGATATCAATGCTGCCCAGAGTACTAGCACGTCATCGTGACCCGTGCCTGGGATATCAATGCCGCCCAACGTACTCTTGCTTTGAGCATGCTAGAACCTTCAACAACGATGAAGTCTTAGCCTCCTAGTCATCCTCCTCGACGACTATTCCCATACTAGCTCAAGCGCGTCTCGAACCATCCATTATCCATCAAAACTCGAACCATATCACCGAGTTAACATCATGCTTGGAATGATCCCGCCTAGACTAGACCAAGACTATCTCATATCATACTTTGCTTCATCGCATCTTAGCAAAGTCGATATCATGCTTCGCCTCATCATGTCACGGCAAAGTCCATCATCATCATACTTTGCTTCCTCGTATCATCGCAAAGTCCTCGAATCCATCCATACGAGCTTCCTCATCCGCTTCATATGCCACAAGCAGCTTTCACCATTCAAGAGCCTTTCTACTTAGCTTTTGAATCATCTTCGACCATCTTGTTCCAAATCAACTACTAGCTAACTTGAAACAATCAAATCAATCATACATTCAAATAATCAATCATTCAAACAAGATCTAATAAGCAATATTAACTATAATGGCAATTTCGTAAATAAATGAGTGAAAGTCTATCATACATGAATTATGGATTTCTAGCATAGATCTATCAAATATAAAACATGGGTTTTGTTCCTATAACTCGATAAATGAATTTGCATAGGTAAACATCTTCATAAACTATGGATCTACATGCAGACTTAAGAGAAATGTGAGAAATCACTATCTTTAACACATAAACGAACCACCACTCCAATATACTCCTTTAGATCCGTGTGAGAGATAATCACCACTCACCGAATCACCCAAACACTTCAAAAACTAATCCATTCAAATCTGGACAGCAAGGATTCAAGCTCGATTTGTTGAAATCTCGCTTGAAATGGTGAAATCTAGCTTCGTCGGAAGAAGATCTTCAACTTTGGCTCTTCGATCTTTGATCTTGATCTTCGATCTTGGATGGATGTTAGCACTTGATCAAAGCGGAGAAATGAAGTGACGAAATGTTGTAGTCGAGCTCTAAAAATGGCAGCACTTCGTCGTTTCAAAATCCGGTGCCAAAAAGTGAGCCAAACCCCTCTATTTATAGGCTGAAATTACCCTTAGGTCGTCGCCCAGTTTTAGGTCGTTGCCGACCTAGAGACCCCTGACCTAACTTAGGTCATTCACGACCTAAGTCTCCATAGCACACGCGACCTAAAAACACAGCTGCCTTCAACGACCTACGACCTAAGACCATGCCGACCTAAAATAAACATGCGACCTAATTTCCTTGCGACCTATGATTCTGCCGACCCAACCTACCTAGCGACCTAACACAAGCCACGATCTAACACTTCCCTTAGGTCGCTTAACAACCTAACTTAGGTCGTTACCCCTATAGGTCGTCCACGACCTATCTCTTAACTCGTTAACTCCCTTAAACCGTTAGCTCTTAGGTCGGTCTCCCTTTTAGGTCGCTCTACCTATAAGTCGTTAAACCCTATAGGTCGGCCAACCATACTAACTCGTTCACGACCTAACTTCCATTGGTCATAAACACTCTTAAGTCGGTCCATACCTAGGTCGGTCAGGAACCATAACTCGTAACTGTTAGGTCGTTAACCCTAGGTCGCTAACTACCTTAGCTCGGCAACTTCCTTAGGTCGCTACACCCTATAGGTCGCTCATCCTATAGGTCGCTCCCGCTCTTCCTTAGGTCGTTACTACTAGATTTCATACAACCCTTAGGTCGCTTGAACGACCTTCCTCCCCTAGGTCGCTAATCTACTTAAACTGACCTATCTCCTTAAGTCGCTCCAACGACCTAAACTAACCTATCTTACACACGACCTAAACTACCTAGGTCGCTAACCTATCTAACTTGCTAACGGCCTAACTTCTTCTTAAGGTCGCTGCAACACTTTTAGGTCGTTACCCATTAACTCGCACACGACCTATCACTTAACTTGTGCAACCTAGTTAACTTCCCATACGACTTAGGCTAAGGAGAACGTAAACAACACTAACGACCTAATAATTCTACGATATATCAACACGTAAAATACGGGTCGTTACAATTATACAAACCCTGCGGAGGAGTGGGGTACTGCAATAAGTCCTGAATCTCATTCCAGGACGGAAGTGAACCATAAAATATTCCTAAGTCCTTATCGAAAATGGAATCGGCGGAAGTCAAAAGTTCACCTTGCACCGCCGAAGTTACCCTTGCTGAGGAGCCTTTAGGGGATGGATCGGCACCAGCCACAGCCTTGCGCGCCTCCCTTGCCTTTTCCGCTTCCGATTCTTCCTCCGATTCCCCGAAGGCCTGACGGAGAGCCTCATCCAGTTCAGGGTCTTGCCCATAGGTTAAGGCACCAGCATCACCATCACCATCTCCATCGCCATCTCCTCCGCCTTCTGACTCTCCTCCCATATCGCCTCCTTCGCCCTCTTTCACGCCTTCCTCCTCCGGGATGATCGGGCGAGTACTAGGAGAGGGGCCATCAGACCCCTTAAGCTTCTTACCTCCCATGACTGGGTGTTGTGCAAAGGGCTTCCTCTTGCCACTCTTCACCGTGGCCCCCTCCTTAGCTTTAGCGGCCTTCTCCTCAACCGTGTCCCTCTGCTTAACCACGGACTGGTGCGACAGGATCAAGTTGTACTCCAGGAGGGTAGCGTTCCTGATCAGGAAAGAAGCCGACCTATCCCGTGCCGGAATGGCCTTTATTTCAGCAGCCATCCGCGTCAAAGAATCATCTTCCACGACTGCAATGCCACCTGTCGCTAGCAAGAAATAGAATCATGTCAGGAAAAGCACTACACTCAGAACATGGAAAATACAAATGAAATTCATCTTACAGCCGGAAGTGAAAAGGCGGAAAGAAACAGAATCGTCCTTGATAAAAAACCATTCTTTCTTGAACATGGTAAACTTTGAATATAAGTCCAGGACTGGTTTGAAGGGCAAGGCCGCTTCTAGACTAATATACGGAGACCCCTTCTTGTAGCCTCTCAGGTTATACAAATATCGAATTTCCCGGTTAGAAGGAGGGCTCTCGTACCTCCTCTGGAAGATAACGAAAAGGCTCACCAGAATGGCATAAGAGTTCGGCTGAAGCTGGAATGGAGCAACCTTCAAATATGTGGTAAAGCTGACTATCCAGGCATTGATAGGAGGGATAGCACCACACATGCAATGGTATCTGCTGTAAGCAAAGTAACCTTCGGGGGGATTTTACGGCATCACTCCATCTCCCGGCAGCAGCATAAGAGCCATGTCTATCCCGAATGAACGAGATATGACATCAAGTTGCTCCTCCTTTAGGGAGCTAGGAAAAAAATCGGGAGGAGAGACCAAAAGTTCCTGGGGCCCATATCCGTCCACTAACGACCTCGGGGCAGGCCCACGTGGCGCCGATCCCGATTGGGCTGGGGGCACGGAAGAAGACTCTCCTCCATCCCTCGACTTCCGTCTATCTGATCGTGTTTCCGCCTTGCGAGACATTACTGCATACACAAAAGTGAAAAGACAGGTTGTTAGAACAAAGAATACATAGATGTAAGCAAAAAAGTATGCATAAGTCCGAAATTCTGCTAAAATATCAAGTTCATTCGGCAGTGCAAGTGAGTTCATTCGGCAGGGAGATAACAGATTCATTCGGCACTAAGAGTTCATCCGGTATACGTGTCATTCGGCACTAAGACCTAAAGCACATTCGGCAAACAAAGAATTTCGTGTGTATTCGGCAGTCAGATTCATTCGGCGATAAAGGTCATTCGGCAAAAGATATATACCTGATTCGGTATAAGCTTGGTTCGGTAGACAAGTTGGTTCGGCTAAGAATTGGTTCGGCTTTCGTTGATTCGGTAAGGAAAAACCAAGGGGGTGTAGCCCCTTATATAGATGAGCGCAACACTACCGGACCAACCCATTCGGCAGACCGTACCAACTAAGACCGAATGAAGCTATCTCTACCAGCTAAAAACCGAATGAAGCTATCTCTATCAACTAAAAACCGAATGAAACTGTCTCTACCAGCAGAAACCAGAAACAGGGAGCACTAAAGCACCTCACTCAGATAAGTATCGAACTCTAGGACCTACTAATAAAGTAGAGAATATGATAACAATGAATGAGTCGTAAATCTCTCTCCAACGTTGGTTAATCATTTACACGTGTACACGACCACGAACGGCCGATAGGCATGCTCTGAATGGCTATTAACCCTATCGTCGTGAGAATTTGCGCTCTGACATCCTTTTTTAAGCTCATCGGTTAAATGGATATTTGATTCTGATCATTATGAAATTGCTAAGCTACTTACACATGTACGGGGTCACGAGCGATCCCTAGGCATGCTCTGAGCTGGCGATAAACCACCTTGACAAACGATCCAGGGACCCACTCTGACGTGAACTTGGCATCGATAATGCTAAACCCCCTCGGGGCACACCTCTTGCCCCGAACGGCGCGATTCACTTCGTCTCAAATGCTTCGATCCTGAACGGTTGTTATCTGAAGTCACACTAAAACTGTAAATTCCTTTGCAGGACATCAACAGGATATGAACATCCAACACATGGCATTACAAAACAAGCCTTCCTACCACAGGGAAACAAAGCGCGACACATGCATGCACGTGCCCCACTTTGGGGGGCAAATGTTGGGCGAATTCTCACCCAGAAGATCTCGAGACCAAGAAGTTACAGTTTCACCGGGGTTCGCAACCTCCACTTTGTTCGACAGCCAAAAGGCTCAATACTAGCCTAGAAGTCCATCCAACATTCTCAATGTAGAAGCTCATTCGGCCCCAAGCTTTCATTCGGCCCAAGCCCTCCAAAATCGAACCAATTGGTTCGGTATACCGAACCAACACGCCTCCTCTAAACTGCCGGACCAAGGCCTCATCCCCACAACCGAACCAACCTACCAACCCACGACCGGACCAAAGTCCTAACCGGACCAGCCCCTCTCACACTCCTACTACCGGTCCAAGCAAGCATCGAACCAACCCTCTCTTTTCCACTGCCGGTCCACATGCACACCTACCACCGGTCCAAGCTCAAAGCCGAATGGAGCTTTGCCGAACCAGAAGATTGCCAGTCCAGATTGCTTCCGCCCGGGCCCACCAGCAGCTATATACATCCAAGACCCCTGCCCCCTACCTCACTCTATAAATAGAGGGGCAGGGGTACGACAATGGCAGACAAGTTTGAGAGCTCAAGCACGGAAGGAACTTTCAAACTACTTTCATATACTTGTACACAAAGCATTGTACTTGTAATCTGAAACAAAGAAGATAATAACATATAAAGTGGACGTAGGCACGTTCTGGCCGAACCACTATAAATCTGTGTGTCTTTTACATTTCAGCCCCTGCTTTTTTCATATTTACACAACTCATCTAAATCATTAAGAATCGCATAAAATCAACTAAATCACACACTTGGAGGTGTTTGCCCATTTTTTGCGCAAACAGTACCGTTCCGTTTCAAATCCATGCACGCATTTCAAAAAGTCGTACGACACTGTTTCACCATTTCGGACGGATGTTGCACCTTGCACCGCGGATGTTGCACCCTATAGATATCGATTATTTGGACGGCCATAACTTCTGGCTCGTTTAGAGTTACGGGAGCCATAACCAGTCAAAACGAAGGCCTCAGTGAGTTCTGCTGCTATGACCGCTTTCAGCCATCAATGGATTTTTTAATGCCCAAAAAAGACGATCCGAGTCTCAATCGGGTCTAGGAAGTTTTTTACACTTCGTTTTTTCGACACGTGGATTTTTACGGTAAAACGGGATTACCGTGGCCAGTCTTCGATTTACCATCGCTGGAGAGTGGTGCACCATGGTACCGTTCCATTTCAAATCCATGCACGCATTTCAAAAAGTCATACGACACTGTTTCGCCTTTTCGGACGGATGTTGCACCTTGCACCGTGGATGTTGCACCCTATAGATATCGATTATTCGGACGGCCGTAACTTCTGGCTCGTTTAGACTTACGGGAGCCATAACCAGTCAAAACGAAGGCCTCAGTGAGTTCTACGGCTATGACAGCTTTCAGCCATTAATGGTTTGTTCAATGCCCAAAAAAGGCTATCCGAGTCTCAATCGGGTCTAGAAAGTTTTTTACCCTTCGTTTTTTCGACACGTGGATTTTTACGGTAAAACGGGATTACTGTGGCTGGTCTTCGATTTACCATCGCTGGAGGGTGGTGGACCATGGTACCGTTCTGTTTCAAATCCATGCGCGCATTTCAAAAAGTTGTACGACACTGTTTCGCCATTTCGGACGGATGTTGCACCTTGCACCGTGGATATTTCACCCTGTAGATATCGATTATTCGGACGGCCATAACTTCTGGCTCATTTAGAGTTACGGGATCCATAACCAGTCAAAACGAAGGCCTCAGTGAGTTCTACGGCTATGACAGCTTTCAGCCGTCAATGGATTGTTTAATGCCCAAAAAAGACGATCCGAGTCTCATTCGGGACTAGGAAGTTTTTTACCCTTCGTTTTTCGACATGTGGATTTTTACGGTAAAACGGGATTACCGTAGCTGGTCTTTGATTTACCATCGCTGAAGAGTGGTGGACCATGGTACCGTTCCGTTTCAATTCCATGCACGCATTTCAGAAAGTCGTACGACAATATTTCGCCATTTCGGACGGATGTTGCACCTTGCACCGTGGATGTTGCACCCTGTAGATATCGATTATTCGGACGGCCATAACTTCAGGCTCGTTTAGAGTTACGGGAGCCATAACTATTCAAAACGAATGCCTCAGTGAGTTCTACGGCTATGGCCGCTTTCAGCCGTCAATGGATTGTTTAATGCCCAAAAATAACTATCCGAGTCTCAATCGGGTCTAGGAAGTTTATTACCCTTAGTTTTTTCGACACGTGGATTTTTACGGTAAAACGGGATTACTGCGGCTGGTCTTCGATTTACCATCGCTGGAGAGTAGTGCACCATGGTACCGTTCCATTTCAAATCCATGCACGCATTTCATAAATTCGTACGACACTGTTTCGCCATTTCGGACGGATGTTGCACCTTGCACCGCCAATGTTGCACCCTGTTGATATCGATTATTCGGACGACCATAACTTCTGGCTCGTTTTGAGTTACGGGAGCCATAACTAGTCAAAACGAAGACCTCGGTGATTTCTACGGCTATGACCGCTTTCAGCCGTCAATGGATTGTTTAATGCCCAAAAAAGACGATCCGAGTCTCAATCGGGTCTAGGAAGTTTTTTACCCTTCGTTTTTTCGACACGTGGATTTTTACGGTAAAACGGGATTACCGTGGCTGGTCTTCGATTTACCATCGCTAAAGAGAGGTGCACCATGGTACCATTCCATTTCAAATCCATGCACGCATTTCAAAAAGTCGTACGACACTGTTTCGCCATTTCGGAAAGATGTTGCACCTTGCACCGCGGATGTTGCACCCGGTAGATATCGATTATTCGGACGGCCATAACTTCTGGCTCGTTAAGAGTTACGGGAGCCATAACCAGTCAAAACGAAGGCCTCAAGGACTTCTATGGCTATGACAGCTTTCAGCCGTCAATGGATTGTTTGATTCCCAAAAAAGAAGATCCGAGTCTCATTCTGGTCTAGGAAGTTTTTTACCCTTCGTTTTTTCGACACGAGGATTTTTACGGTAAAACAGGATTACCGTGGATGGTCTGCGATTTACCATCGCTGGAGAGTGGGGCACCATGGTACCGTTCCGTTTCAAATCCATGCACGCATTTCAAAAAGTCATACGACACTGTTCGCCATTTCGGACGGATGTTGCACCTTGCACCGTGGATGTTGCACCTTGTAGATATCGATTATTCGGACGGCCATAACTTCTGGCTCGTTTAGAGTTACGGGAGCCATAAACAGTAAAAACGAAGGCCTCAGTAAGTTCTACGGCTATGACTGGTTTCAGTCGTCAATGGATTGTTTAATGCCCAAAAAAGACTATCCGAGTCTCAATCAGGTCTAGAAAGTTTTTTACCATTCATTTTTCGACACGTGGATTTTTACGGTAAAACGGGATTACCGTGGCTGGTCTTCGATTTACCATCGCTGGAGAGTGGTGGACCATGGTACCATTCCGTTTCAAATCCATGCATGCATTTCAAAAAGTCGTACGACACTGTTTCGCCATTTCGGACGGATGTTGCACCTTGCACCGTGGATGTTGCACCTTGTAGATATCGATTATTCGGACGGCCATAACTTCTGGCTCGTTTAGAGTTACAGGAGCCATAACCAGTCAAAACGAAGGCCTCAGTGAGTTCTACGGCTATGACAGCTTTCAGCCGTCAATGGATTGTTTAATGCCCAAAAAAGACGATCCGAGTCTCAATCGGGTCTAGGAAGTTTATTACGCTTAGTTTTTTCGACACGTGGATTTTTACGGTAAAACGGGATTACTGTGGCTGGTCTTCGATTTACCATCGCTGGAGAGTGGTGCACCATGGTACCGTTCCGTTTCAAATCCATGCACGCATTTCATAAATTCATACGACACTTTTCGCCATTTCGGACGGATGTTGCACCCTGTGGATATCGATTATTCGGACGGCCATAACTTCTGGCTCGTTGAGAGTTACGGCAGCCATAACCATTCAAAACGAAGACCTCGGTGAGTTATACGGTTATGATCGCTTTCAGCCGTCAATGGATTGTTTAATGCCCAAAAAAGACGATCCGAGTCTCAATCGGGTCTAGGAAGTTTTTTACCCTTCGTTTTTTGACACGTGGATATTTACGGTAAAACGAGATTACCGTGGCTGGTCTTCGATTTACCACCGCTGGAGAGTGGTGGACCATGGTACCGTTCCGTTTCAAATCCATGCACGCATTTCAAAAAGTCATACGACACTGTTTCGCCATTTCGGACGGATGTTGCACCTTGCACCGTGGATGTTGCACCCTGTAGATATCGATTATTCGAACGGCCATAACTTCTGGCTCATTTAGAGTTACAGGAGCCATAACCAGTCAAAACGAAGGCCTCAGTGAGTTCTACGGCTATGACAGCTTTCAGCCGTCAGTGGATTGTTTAATGCCCAAAAAAGACGATCCGAGTCTCAATCGGGTCTAGGAAGTTTATTACGCTTAGTTTTTTCGACACGTGGATTTTTACGGTAAAACGGGATTACTGCGGCTGGTCTTCGATTTACCATCGCTGGAGAGTGGTGCACCATGGTACCGTTCCGTTTCAAATCCATGCATGCATTTCATAAATTCGTACGACACTGTTTCGCCATTTCGGACGGATGTTGCACCCTGTAGATATCGATTATTCGGACGGCCATAACTTCTGGCTCGTTTAGAGTTACGGGAGCCATAACCAGTGAAAACGAAGGCCTCGGTGAGTTCTACGGTTATGACCGCTTACAGCCGTCAATGGAATGTTTAATGCCCAAAAAAGACGATCTGAGTCTCAATCGGGTCTAGGAAGTTTTTTACTCTTCGTTTTTTTCGACACGTGGATTTTTACGGTAAAACGGGATTACCGTGGCTAGTCTTCAATTTACCATCGCTGGAGAGTGGTGCACCATGGTACCATTCCATTTCAAATCCATGTACGCATTTCAAAAAGTCGTACGACACTGTTTCGCCATTTCGGACGGATGTTGCACCTTGCACCGCGGATGTTGCACCTTGCACCGCGGATGTTGCACCCTGTAGATATCGATTATTCGGACGGCCATAACTTCTGACTCGTTTAGAGTTACGGGAGCCTTAACCAATCAAAACGAAGGCCTCAGGGAGTTCTACGGCTATGACAGCTTTTAGCCGCCAACGGATTGTTTAATTCCCAAAAAAGACGATCCGAGTCTCATTCGGGTCTAGGATGTTTTTTACCCTTCTTTTTTTCGACACGTGGATTTTTACGGTAAAACGGGATTACCGTGGATGGTCTTCGATTTACCATCGCTGGTGAGTGGGGCACCATGGTACCGTTCCGTTTCAAATCCATGCACGCATTTCGAAAAGTCGTACGACACTGTTCGCCTTTTCGGAAGGATGTTGCACCTTGCACCGTGGATGTTGCACCTTGTAGATATCGAGTATTCGGACGGCCATAACTTCTGGCTCGTTTAGAGTTGCGGTAGCCATAACCAGTCAAAACGAAAGCCTCAGTGAGTTCTACGGCTATGACAACTTTCAACCATCAATGGATTATTTAATGCCCAAAAAAGACTATCCGAGTCTCAATCGGGTCTAGGAAGTTTTTTACCCTTCGTTTTTTCGACACGTGGATTTTTACGGTAAAACGAGATTACCGTGGCTGGTCTTCGATTTACCATCGCTGGAGAGTGTTGGACCATGGTTCCGTTCTGTTTCAAATCCTTGCACGCATTTCAAAAAGTCGTACGACACTGTTTCGCCATTTCGGACGGATGTTGCACCTTGCACCGTGGATGTTGCACCCTGTAGATATCGATTATTCGGACGGCCATAACTTCTGGCTCGTTTAGAGTTACGGGAGCCATAACCAGTCAAAACGAAAGCCTCAGTGAGTTCTACGGCTATGACAGCTTTCAGCCGTCATTGGTGTTAGGCGAATTCTCGCTACCGGTCTAAGGCTTCTCCAACTACCATTGACCGAACCAACTCTCACCACTCCATCAACTACCGGTCCAAGATCACTCACCATCTACCTGCCGAATCCAATCCCTGCCGAACCAACACACTTCCCCACACCTACAGGACCACCTTCGTGCCGAACCAAACTCCACCGAGCTACCACCGAACCATGCGTGCCGAATAAACCTCCTGTCCACCTACCACCGAACCACGCCTGCCGAATAAACCTCCTGTCCACCGAATCATCCTTCATTCCATACACTACCAAATGAACCACCGGTCCAACCATCTCCTACCACCAATCGAACTATCTTAACCACTGCCGAATCAAGGCCAAGAAGAAACGACCGAACCAAATTGCCAGGCCAGATCGCTCCAGCCCAGGCCCACCAGCAGCTATATACTTCCAGGACCTCTGCCCCCAGCCTCACTCTATAAATAGAGGGGCAGGGGTACAACAATGGCAGACAAGTTTGAGAGCTCAAGCACGGAAGGAACTTTCAAACAACTTTCACATACTTGTATACAAAGCTTTGTACTTGTAATCTGAAAGAAAAGGGAGAATGACATATAAAGTGGACGTAGGCACGTTCTGGCCGAACCACTATAAATCTGCGTGTCCTTTTACAATTTAGCCCCTGTTTTTTACTTATTTGCATAACTCACCCAAATTACTAAGAACAACATAAAATCAACTAAATCATACGACTTTGAGGTGTTTGTCCATTTTTTATGCAAACATTTTTGGTGCTTTCACTGAGATCTACGAACCCGAAGCTTCAAGCTTCCCCCACTCAGCCTTCTTCCTAACAGCATCGCTTGGTTCCTGGAAAACATGACTTCCAGGCAGAGAAAGGGAAAGAACATCGCAACTAGCAGCATTCCGGATCCAATAATCACAGATCAAGAGAATCATCCCATTCCAACAGCAGTGCCGAACGAGGATCAGACAAACCCGACAGCCCCTACCACGGAACAACCGGCAGCAATTACTAGGGCAGATCTAGACAGAGTTGTGGCTGAAGTAACTAACCGCTTCACATCCCAACAAGAAGCTTTGGTGGACCAACTCATGTCACGCTTAAGGGATGCTGAAGAATCCAACCGCGACATTGAATCATGGGGTGAATCCCGATCTAGAGGATCTGGGGGGCGACAAAGGTCTTCCTTCTTCGAAGAAACTATCAACAGAAACAACAATGGTAGGAGCCGAACCCGAACTCAGCCCGAACTCCGACCCGAGGAAACGCTTGGAACCGAACCCGGCAGGGGAGGTACCAGGCAAGGATCGGATGTAGCTGAGCCGGTCATGCTGCCTAGCCAGAGAAACACCAATGAACGGAGCCGAGCTAGAATCCAGCCCGAAGTTGACCCCAAGGAAATGCTTGAAACAGAACCCCACAGGGGAAGATCAAGGCAAGGGCCAACTATAGCTGAACCTAGCATGCATCCGGACAGCCAAAGACAGCCGCTGGAAAACGTTAGGAGTTATAGACTATACCACCCCTACAGGCAATCTAGACAAAATCGATCCCGCAGGGAAGAACCAAGCTCTTTCTTATCTACCCCATATTCTGATGAGAGGATGGCACGATTGTTCGGAGAATGCATCCAACGGGACCAAAGAGATCGTGGGATAGGTGCTAGGGTAACCAGCCCTTTCACCCGCAATATTGAAATTGCCATCACTCCCCGGGAGTGGAAAATGCCGACAATGGAACCATACAAGGGAACCTCTGACCCCGTTGTACACCTGCAAAGATACACACAACATATGCTCATGAGCGGGGCAACGGAAGGAGTATTATGCAAATGCTTTCCACTATTTTTAGCAGATCTAGCTACCTCCTGGTTCTGCCATCTACCCCAAGGATCCATCAGTTCATGGGAAATGTTGAAGGAGAAGTTTATCAGCCAGTTCCACATTCATGTGGAACAACCCAAGGATGCTTACTCCCTATCTACTGTCAAACAGAAACCCGGAGGGACACTGCAGCAATACCTAACCCGGTTCAATGCCCAAGCGGCAGCAGTTCAAGATGCCGATGAGAAACTTGTCCTGATGGCCCTTTGCAGTGGTGTGCATCCGGATACCAAGTTTGCTAGAAGACTAACTAAAGAAAAACCAGCTACCTTGCCCGATTTCTTCCATGAAGCTGGAAAGTACATGAGACTGGAAGAGGCTGCCACTGAAAGGCAGACAGGACCACAGGCTAAGACGGCTCATGGAAACGCCCCCGCCGCAGCGAAGGACATTCGGAGAAACGACTCCAGAGACAATGCAGGGGGCAAGAAGGGAGAAAAGCGCTTGTACCGACCAGGACCGAGATTTGACGCTTACACTCCCTTGAATGAAACAGTCGAGAACATCTTCCTGGCCACCCAGGACGAGCTTACATACAAGCGCCCCCCGTACAAGAAAAAGTCAGATCGCGCAATCCAGTCCGGAAAATTCTGCCATTTCCACGAGTCTCATGGGCACGATACCAATGAATGCCGCCATCTCCGAGACCTAATTGAAGAACACATCAGGAGAAAGAGGCTAGAACGCTATGTAAAGGGCCAGGACAGGACTCCAGCTCCCGCCAAGGAAAACCCAGGGCAGCTCCACCCAGAAACAGGCGGAGCAAACCGCAACACCAGCGGTTCCAGCCAAGAGAAGATAGTGGTTCATACAATATCTGGAGGGCCACACATCGCCGACAAAAGCTGGGCAGAAATGGAAAGATACGGAAACTCACTCAGAAGCGAGGGAGACTGCGTCAATTCTATTATGGAAGAACGCCACCCTAAGCGGAAGGAAAATAATGACATCACATTCAGTGGGCGCGGCCTAGAAGGAAGGCAATACCCTCATACGGATCCTATGGTCATCTCTGCCTGGTTCGGCCCAGCTGAAGTTTTTCGAATCCTAGTAGACACTGGAAGCTCAGTGAATATTCTGTTCAAGCATGCTTTCGACAAATGAAGCTGTCAATGAAGGACGTGTCTCCCTGCAACAAACATCTACACGGTTTCACTGGAGAAGAAATGATGCCCCTCGGACAATTGGATCTCTTTGTTGAATTGGGAAGTCATCCCCGCTCCGCCGTTCGGAAACAAACATTCGTGCTAATAGACAACCACTCGGCCTACAATGCCTTTTTAGGAAGACCAGCCTTGTCCGACTTCCAAATTGTCCTTGCCCCATGGTGCCTGAAGATGAAGTTTCCAACGAATAATGGAGTGGGTGAAGTAGAAGGGTATCAAGACGTCGCTCGGGACTGCTATGTAACCGAACTTCGCAATAATCGCAGGAGAGATAAAGGGAAACATGCAGAGACTATTCTCTGCATGAAAAGCTTGGAAGCATAGCAACTAAAGAAAGACCCTCTTCTTCGGTATACCAGTGATCCTTTCAATGAATTAGACCCTAGGGACAGAGAGGAGGAGGCCACCGCCGAGCCCGCAGAGGCTATGGAGTTTGTATCTGTAGACAAATGTGACTCGAGCAGACTACTGAGGATCGGGTCTCAGTTAAAAACAGAATTGAAAGACCAACTTATTGATTTCCTCCGCCACAACCTAGATGTATTTACGTGGATGCATGCTAACATGGTTGGAATCTCCCTAGACATAGCATGCCACGCACTAAACATCGATCCTACCAAGGTACCGGTAAAGCAAAAGAAGAGAAGTATGGGGGCAGAACGACCGGCAGCCCTCAAAGAAGAGGCAAAGAACCTGCTTGCCAATAACGTCATACGAGAAGCCATCTACCCGGAATGGATCGCTAACCCGGTACTGGTAAAGAAGGCTAATGGGAAGTGGCGGACATGCATTGACTTCTCCAACTTAAACGACGCTTCCCCGAAGGATTGTTTCCCACTCCCCCGAATCGATCAGCGTGTGGACAGCAAAGCCGGGCACGAGCTCTTATCTTTTATGGATGCGTACTCAGGATACAACCAAATTCCTATGCATGCCCCCGATCAAGACCACACTAGCTTCATCACTGACCGAGGATTGTACTGCTACAACGTAATGCCATTTGGACTTAAAAACGCCGGAACTACTTATCAGCGCCTCGTCAACAAGATGTTTGCAGAACTGATAGGACGAACCATGGAAGTTAATGTGGATGACATGCTGGTAAAATCGAGGAAAGCCAACGACCATATAAACCACCTGGACGAGATGTTTCAAGTACTTCGCCAATATGGAATGAAGCTGAACCCTCTAAAGTGCTCCTTCGGAGTATCATCGGGAAAGTTCTTAGGATTCATCGTTCATGCCAGGGGGATTGAAGCAAACCCCGAACAAGTCCGAGCTTTACAAGATATCAAGACACCATCTACTCGAAGAGAGATGCAAAGCCTAAACGGGAAAGTGGCCGCCCTGAGTAGGTTCATCTCTAAAGCAACCGATAAATGCATCCCTTTCTTCGAAGCTCTAAAGAAAGACAAAGGAAAGTTCGAATGGACTGACGAATGCTCGACAGCCTTCCCTAACTTAATCGTACACCTCCAGAGACCACCGGTACTTTCAACTCCAAATGAAGGCAAGGAACTATACATATATCTTGCTGTGTCATCCCATGCTCTAAGCGCCGCTTTGGTAAGAGAAGAAAACCGCACACAACGGCCAGTGTACTTCATAAGCAAAAGGTTCACGGGAGCAGAAGCCCGGTATCCCAAACTCGAGAAACTGACATACTGTTTACTAATCACATCAAGGAAGCTACGACACTATTTCCAATCTCATCCCATCAGAGTCCTAACCGACCAACCATTGAGGCAAGTGCTCCATCGTCCCGACACCTTTGGGCGACTGCTCAAGTGGTGCATCGAGCTAAGCCAATATGATATCACCTACCATCCTCGCACTGCCATCAAGGGACAAGCCATAGCCGATTTCATCGCCAAGTTCACTATCAATGAAGGCAGGGAGCAGTCTGAAATAACAGAGGACATCAAGTGGAGTCTCTTTGTGGATGGAGCATCGAACGAACAAGGCTCGGGGGCAGGCGTTGCGATCATCACTCCCAGGGGAAGAAAGCTACGTCATGCACTAAGGCTGGAATTCGCTGCCACCAACAATGATGCCGAATATGAAGCAGTAATAGCCGGATTAGAGCTCGCCCTGGAGATCGGAGTCAGTTCCTTATGTCTTCACAGTGATTCGCAACTCATCGTAAATCAAATACTAGGGGAGTTCAAGACTCGAGGAGAGCGGCTCACGGCATATCTGAAAAAGACCAAGCGGCTGCTCAATCAATTGGATCACTACTCGATCAAACACATTCCTCGAGAAGAAAATCAAGAGGCCGACGAGCTGGCAAAGCAAGCTAGCATGGGAGATGATACCACTTCTGGAGCGATAACTGTCTCAAGGCTACTAACCCCGAGTTTCGAGCAAGTAAATCTGATAGCTGCAATCGAAGAAGAAACATGGATGACCACTATCCGAGAATACTTACAAAACGGCGCCCTACCCGACGGGCGAAATGAAATTAAGAAAATTCTGAGGAAAGCTTCCTGCTACACACTGCAAGAAGGAATCCTCTACCGCCGCGGCTTCTATAACCCCTTATTACGATGTGTCGCTGGAAGGGAAGCCAAAGAAATCTTATCCAACATCCACCAGGGAAGCTGCGGAGATCACACTGGAGGGCAGACACTGGAAAAGAAGATACTCCGATATGGATATTTCTGGCCCACCTTGAACAAAGACGTCTTAGACTTCGTCAAAAAATGTGACAGATGTCAGAAATTTGCCAAAATTCCTCGACTACCGACAAATGAAATTACTTAGATGACCAGCCCTTGGCCCTTCGCAATATGGGGAATTGACTAAATTGGCGAACTGCCGATGGGCCGAGGCGGGGCCAGGCATGTTATAGTGGCAGTTGACTATTTCACCAAATGGGTGGAAGCGGAACCCCTGAATAAAATATCTTAAACTAAAGTTATCAACTTCTTGATCAAAAACGTTCTGTGCAGGTACGGGGTTCCACTCAGAATCTTATCAGACAACGGGCTTCAATTTGACAGCGAGGAATTTGCCGACTGGTGCCAAGAGCACGGAATTCATAAGGGCACTCTTTTCTAAAAGTCGTACGGCACTGTTTCGCCATTTCGGACGGATGTTGCACCTTGCACCGTGGATGTTGCACCCTGTAGATATCGATTATTCGGACGGCCATAACTTCTGGCTCGTTTAGAGTTACTGGAGCCATAACCTGTCAAAATGAAGGCCTCGATGAGTTCTACAGCTTTGACAGCTTTGACCCGTCAACGGATAGATTAATGCCCAAAAAGGACAACCCGAATCTCAATCGGGTCTCATAAGTTTTTTACCCTTCGTTTTATCGACACGTGGATTTTTACGGTAAAACGAGATTACCGTGGCCCGTCTTCGACGTCCCATCGCTGGAGAGTGGTGCACCATGATACTATTCCGTTTCAAATCCATGCACGCATTTCTAAAAGTCATACGGCACTGTTTCGCCATTTCAGACGGATGTTGCGCCTTGCACCGTGGATGTTGCACCCTATAGATATCGATTATTCCGACGGACATAACTTCTGGCTCGTTAAGAGTTACGGGAGCCATAACCTATCAAAATGAAGGCCTCGATGAGTTCTACGGCTTTGACAGCTTTGAGCCATCAACGGATAGATTAATGCCCAAAAAGGACAACCCGAATCTCAATCGGGTCTCGTAAGTTTTTTACCCTTCATTTTTTCGACATGTGGATTTTTACGGTAAAACGGGATTACCGTGGCCTGTCTTCGACGTCCCATCGCTGGAGAGTGGTGCACCATGGTACTCTTCCGTTTCAAATCGATGCATGCATTTCTAAAAGTCGTACGGCATTGTTTCGCCATTTGGGACGGATGTTGCACCTTGCATCGTGGATGTTGCACCCTGTAGATATCGATTATTCGGACGGCCATAAATTCTGGCTCGTTTAGAGTTACGGGAGCCATAACCTGTCAAAACGAAGGCCTCGATGATTTCTACGGCTTTGACCGCTTTCAGCCGTCAACGTATAGATTAATGCCCAAAAAAGGACAACCCGAATCTCAATCGGGTCTCGTAAGTTTTTTACCCTTCGTTTTTTCGACACGTGGGTTTTTACATTAAAACGGGATTACGGTAGCTGGTCTTCGGTTTACCATCGCTGGAGAGTGGTGCACCATGGTACTGTTCCGTTTCAAATCCATGCACGCATTTCTTATGGTCGTACGGCACCGTTTCGCCATTTCGGACGGATGTTGCACCTTGCACCGTGGATGTTGCACCCTGTAGATATCGATTATTCGGACGGCCATAACTTCTGGCTCGTTTAGAGTTACAAAAGCCATAACCTGCCAAAACGAAGCCCTCGATGAGTTCTACGGATTTGACAGCTTTCAGCCGTCACCGGATAGATTAATGCCCAAAAAGGACAACCCGAATCTCAATCGGGTCTCGTAAGTTTTTTGCCCTACGTTTTTTCGACATGTGGATTTTTACGGTAAAACGGGATTACCGTTGCCCGTCTTCGACTTCCCATCGCTGGAGAGTGGTGCACCATGGTACTCTTCCGTTCCAAATCCATGCACGCATTTCTAAAAGTCATACGGCACTGTTTCGCCATTTCGGATGGATGTTGCACCTTGCACCGTGGATGTTGCAACCTGTAGATATCGATTATTCGGACGGCCATAACTTCTGGCTCGTTTAGATTTACGGGAGCCATAACTTGTCAAAACGAAGGCCTCGATGAGTTTTACGGCTTTGACAGCTTTCATCCGTCAACGGATAGATTAATGCCCAAAAAGGACAACCCGAATCTTAATCGGGTCTCGTAAGTTTTTTACCCTTCGTTTTTTCGACATGTGGATTTTTACGGTAAAACGGGATTACGTTGGCTGGTCTTTGATTTACCATCGCTGGAGAGTGGTGCACCATGGTACTGTTCCGTTTCAAATCCATGCACGCATTTCTAAAGGTCGTACGGCACTGTTTCGCCATTTCGGACAGATGTTGCACCTTGCACCGTGGATGTTGCACCCTGTAGATATCGATTATTCGGACGACCATAACTTCTAGCTCGTTTAGAGTTACTGGAGCCATAACCTATCAAAACGAAGGCCTCGATGAGTTCTACGGCTTTGACTGCTTTTAGCCGTCAACGGTAAGATTAATGCCCAAAAAGGACAACCCGAATCTCAATCGGGTCTCGTAAGTTTTATACCCTTCGTTTTTTCGACACGTGGATTTTTACTGTAAAACGGTATTACCGTGGCCCGTCTTCGACTTCCCATCGCTGAAGAGTGGTGCACCATGGGACTGTTTCGTTTCAAATCCATGCACGCATTTCTAAAAGTTGTACGGCACTGTTTCGTCATTTCGGACGGATGTTGCACCTTGCACCGTGGATGTTGCACCCTGTAGATATCGATTATTCGGACGGATGTTTCGGCCATAACTTCTGGCTCTTTTGGAGTTACGGGAGCCATAACCAGTCAAAATGAATGCCTCGATGAGTTCTACGACTATGATTACTTTCAGCCGTCAACGGATAGATTAATGCCCAAAAAGGACAGCCCGAATCTCAATCGGTTCTCGTAAGTTTTTTACCCTTTGTTTTTTCGACACGTGGATTTTTACGGTAAAACGGGATTACCATGGCCCGTCCTCGACTTCCCATCGCTGAAGAGTGGTGCACCAAGGTACTGTTCCGTTTCAAATCCATGCACGCATTTCTAAAAGTCGTACGGCACTGTTTCGACATTTCGGACGGATCTTGCACCTTGCACCGTGGATGTTGCACCCTGTAGATATCGATTATTCGGACGGCCATAACTTCTGGCTCGTTTATAGTTACGGGAGCCATAACCTGTCAAAACAAAGGCCTCGATGAGTTCTGCGGCTTTGACTGCTTTCAGCCGTCAACGGATAGATTAATGCCCAAAAAGGACAACCCGAATCTCAATCGGGTCTCGTAAGTTTTTTACCCTTCGTTTTTTCGACACGTGGATTTTTACGGTAAAACGGGATTACGGAGGCTGGTCTTCGATTTACCTTCGCTGGAGAGTGGTGCACCATGGTACTATTCCGTTTCAAATCCATGCACGCATTTCTAAAGGTCGTATGGCACTGTTTCGCCATTTCGGACGGATGTTGCACCTTGCACCGTGGATGTTGCACCCTGTAGATATCGATTATTCGGACGGCCATAACTTCTAGCTCGTTTAGAGTTACGGGAGCCATAACCTATCAACACGAAGGCCGCGATGAGTTCTACGGCTTTGACAGCTTTGAGCCGTCAACGGATAGATTAATGCCCACAAAGGACAACCCGAATCTCAATCGGGTCTCGTAAGTTTTTTACCCTTCGTTTTTTCGACACGTGGATTTTTACGGTAAAACGGGATTACCGTGGCCCTCCTTCGACTTCCCATCGCTGGAGAGTGGTGCACCAAGGTACTGTTCCGTTTCAAATCCATGCACGCATTTCTAAAAGTCGTAAGGCACTGTTTCGCCATTTCGGACGGATGTTGCACCTTACACCGTGGATGTTGCACCTTGTAGATATCAATTATTCGTACGGCCATAACTTCTGGCTCGTTTAGAGTTACTGGAGCCATAACCTGTCAAAACGAAGGCCTCGATGAGTTCTACGGCTTTGACAGCTTTGAGCCGTCAATGAATAGATTAATGCCCAAAAAGGACAACCCGAATCTCAATCGGGTCTCGTAAGTTTTTTACCCTTCGTTTTTTCGACACGTGGATTTTTACGGTAAAACGGGATTACCGTGGCCCGTCTTCGACTTCCCATCGCTGGAGAGTGGTGCACCATGGTACTGTTTCTTTTCAAATCCATGCACGCATTTCTAAAAGTCATACGGCACTGTTTCGCCATTTCGGACGGATGTTGCGCCTTGCACCGTGGATGTTGCACCCCGTAGATATCGATTATTCGGACGGCCATAACTTCTGGCTCGTTTAGAGTTACGGGAGCCATAACCTATCAAAACGAAGGCCTCGATGAGTTCTACGGCTTTGACTGCTTTTAGCCGTCAACGGTAAGATTAATGCCCAAAAAGGACAACCCGAATCTCAATCGGGTCTCGTAAGTTTTATACCCTTCGTTTTTTCGACACGTGGATTTTTACTGTAAAACGGGATTACCGTGGCCCGTCTTCGACTTCCCATCGCTGAAGAGTGGTGCACCATGGGACTGTTTCGTTTCAAATCCATGCACGCATTTCTAAAAGTTGTACGGCACTGTTTCGTCATTTCGGACGGATGTTGCACCTTGCACCGTGGATGTTGCACCCTGTAGATATCGATTATTCGGACGGATGTTTCGGCCATAACTTCTGGCTCTTTTGGAGTTACGGGAGCCATAACCAGTCAAAATGAATGCCTCGATGAGTTCTACGACTATGATTACTTTCAGCCGTCAACGGATAGATTAATGCCCAAAAAGGACAGCCCGAATCTCAATCGGTTCTCGTAAGTTTTTTACCCTTTGTTTTTTCGACACGTGGATTTTTACGGTAAAACGGGATTACCATGGCCCGTCCTCGACTTCCCATCGCTGAAGAGTGGTGCACCAAGGTACTGTTCCGTTTCAAATCCATGCACGCATTTCTAAAAGTCGTACGGCACTGTTTCGACATTTCGGACGGATCTTGCACCTTGCACCGTGGATGTTGCACCCTGTAGATATCGATTATTCGGACGGCCATAACTTCTGGCTCGTTTATAGTTACGGGAGCCATAACCTGTCAAAACAAAGGCCTCGATGAGTTCTGCGGCTTTGACTGCTTTCAGCCGTCAACGGATAGATTAATGCCCAAAAAGGACAACCCGAATCTCAATCGGGTCTCGTAAGTTTTTTACCCTTCGTTTTTTCGACACGTGGATTTTTACGGTAAAACGGGATTACGGAGGCTGGTCTTCGATTTACCTTCGCTGGAGAGTGGTGCACCATGGTACTATTCCGTTTCAAATCCATGCACGCATTTCTAAAGGTCGTATGGCACTGTTTCGCCATTTCGGACGGATGTTGCACCTTGCACCGTGGATGTTGCACCCTGTAGATATCGATTATTCGGACGGCCATAACTTCTAGCTCGTTTAGAGTTACGGGAGCCATAACCTATCAACACGAAGGCCGCGATGAGTTCTACGGCTTTGACAGCTTTGAGCCGTCAACGGATAGATTAATGCCCACAAAGGACAACCCGAATCTCAATCGGGTCTCGTAAGTTTTTTACCCTTCGTTTTTTCGACACGTGGATTTTTACGGTAAAACGGGATTACCGTGGCCCTCCTTCGACTTCCCATCGCTGGAGAGTGGTGCACCAAGGTACTGTTCCGTTTCAAATCCATGCACGCATTTCTAAAAGTCGTAAGGCACTGTTTCGCCATTTCGGACGGATGTTGCACCTTACACCGTGGATGTTGCACCTTGTAGATATCAATTATTCGTACGGCCATAACTTCTGGCTCGTTTAGAGTTACTGGAGCCATAACCTGTCAAAACGAAGGCCTCGATGAGTTCTACGGCTTTGACAGCTTTGAGCCGTCAATGAATAGATTAATGCCCAAAAAGGACAACCCGAATCTCAATCGGGTCTCGTAAGTTTTTTACCCTTCGTTTTTTCGACACGTGGATTTTTACGGTAAAACGGGATTACCGTGGCCCGTCTTCGACTTCCCATCGCTGGAGAGTGGTGCACCATGGTACTGTTTCTTTTCAAATCCATGCACGCATTTCTAAAAGTCATACGGCACTGTTTCGCCATTTCGGACGGATGTTGCGCCTTGCACCGTGGATGTTGCACCCCGTAGATATCGATTATTCGGACGGCCATAACTTCTGGCTCGTTTAGAGTTACGGGAGCCATAACCAGTCAAAACGAAGGCCTCGATGAGTTCTACGGCTTTGATAGCTTTGAGCCGTCAACGGATAGATTAATGCCCAAAAAGGACAACCCGAATCTCAATCGGGTGTCGTAAGTTTTTTACCCTTCGTTTTTTCGACACGTGGATTTTTACGGTAAAACGGGATTACCGTGGCCCGTCTTCGACTTCCCATCGCTGGAGAGTGGTGCACCATGGTACTTTTCCGTTTCAAATCCATGCACGCATTTCTAAAATTCATACGGCACTGTTTCGCCATTTCGGACGGATGTTGCACCTTGCACCGTGGATGTTGCACCCTGTAGATATCGATTATTCGGACGGCCATAACTTCTGGCTCGTTTAGAGTTACGGGAGCCATAACCTGCCAAAACGAAGGCCTCGATGAGTTATACGGCTTTGACAGCTTTCAGCCGTCAACGGATAGATTAATGCCCAAAAAGGACAACCCGAATCTCAATCGGGTCTCGTAAGTTTTTTACCCTTCGTTTTTTCGACACGTGGATTTTTACGGTAAAACGGGATTACCATGGCCCGTCCTCGACTTCCCATCGCTGAAGAGTGGTGCACCAAGGTACTGTTCCGTTTCAAATCCATGCACGCATTTCTAAAAGTCGTACGGCACTGTTTCGACATTTCGGACGGATCTTGCACCTTGCACCGTGGATGTTGCACCCTGTAGATATCGATTATTCGGACGGCCATAACTTCTGGCTCGTTTATAGTTACGGGAGCCATAACCTGTCAAAACAAAGGCCTCGATGAGTTCTGCGGCTTTGACTGCTTTCAGCCGTCAACGGATAGATTAATGCCCAAAAAAGACAACCCGAATCTCAATCGGGTCTCGTAAGTTTTTTACCCTTCGTTTTTTCGACACGTGGATTTTTACGGTAAAATGGGATTACGGAGGCTGGTCTTCGACTTCCCATCGCTGGAGAGTGGTGCACCATGGTACTGTTCCGTTTCAAATCCATGCACGCATTTCTAAAGGTCGTACGGCACTGTTTCGCCATTTCGGACGGATGTTGCACCTTGCACCGTGGATGTTGCACCCTGTAGATATCGATTATTCGGACGGCCATAACTTCTGGCTCGTTTAGAGTTACGGGAGCCATAACCTATCAACACGAAGGCCGCGATGAGTTCTACGGCTTTGACAGCTTTGAGCCGTCAACGGATAGATTAATGCCCACAAAGGACAACCCGAATCTCAATCGGGTTCTCGTAAGTTTTTTACCCTTCGTTTTTTCGACACGTGGATTTTTACGGTAAAACGGGATTACCGTGGCCCTCCTTCGACTTCCCATCGCTGGAGAGTGGTGCACCAAGGTACTGTTCCGTTTCAAATCCATGCACGCATTTCTAAAAGCCGTAAGGCACTGTTTCGCCATTTCGGACGGATGTTGCACCTTGCACCGTGGATGTTGCACCTTGTAGATATCAATTATTCGTACGGCCATAACTTCTGGCTCGTTTAGAGTTACTGGAGCCATAACCTGTCAAAACGAAGGCATCGATGAGTTCTACGGCTTTGACAGCTTTGAGCCGTCAATGAATAGATTAATGACCAAAAAGGACAACCCGAATCTCAATCGGGTCTCGTAAGTTTTTTACCCTTCGTTTTTTCGACACGTGGATTTTTACGGTAAAACGGGATTACCGTGGCCCGTCTTCGACTTCCCATCGCTGGAGAGTGGTGCACCATGGTACTGTTCCTTTTCAAATCCATGCACGCATTTCTAAAAGTCATACGGCACTGTTTCGCCATTTCGGACGGATGTTGCGCCTTGCACCGTGGATGTTGCACCCCGTAGATATCGATTATTCGGACGGCCATAACTTCTGGCTCGTTTAGAGTTACGGGAGCCATTACCAGTCAAAACGAAGGCCTCGATGAGTTCTACGGCTTTGATAGCTTTGAGCCATCAACGGATAGATTAATGCCCAAAAAGGACAACCCGAATCTCAATCGGGTGTCGTAAGTTTTTTACCCTTCGTTTTTTCGACACGTGGATTTTTACGGTAAAACGGGATTACCGTGGCCCGTCTTCGACTTCCCATCGCTGGAGAGTGGTGCACCATGGTACTTTTCCGTTTCAAATCCATGCACGCATTTCTAAAATTCATACGGCACTGTTTCGCCATTTCGGACGGATGTTGCACCTTGCACCGTGGATGTTGCACCCTGTAGATATCGATTATTCGGACGGCCATAACTTCTGGCTCGTTTAGAGTTACGGGAGCCATAACCTGCCAAAACGAAGGCCTCGATGAGTTATACGGCTTTGACAGCTTTCAGCCGTCAACGGATAGATTAATGCCCAAAAAGGACAACCCGAATCTCAATCGGGTCTCGTAAGTTTTTTACCCTTCGTTTTTTCGACACGTGGATTTTTACGGTAAAACGGGATTACGGTGGCTGGTCTTCGACTTCCCATCGCTGAAGAGTGGTGCACCATGGGACTGTTCCGTTTCAAATCCTGCACACATTTCTAAAAGTCGTACGGCACTGTTTCGCCATTTCGGACGGATGTTGCACCTTGCACCGTGGATGTTGCACCCTGTAGGTATCGATTATTCGGACGGATGTTTCGGCCATAACTTCTGGCTCGTTTGGATTTACGGGAGCCATGACCAGTCAAAACGAAGGCCTCGATGAGTTCTACGGCTATGACGGCTTTCAGCCGTCAACGGATAGATTAACGCCCAAAAAGGACAACCCGAATGTCAATCGGGTCTCGTAAGTTTTTTACCCTTCGTTTTTTCGACACGTGCATTTTTACGGTAAAACGGGATTACCCTGGCCCGTCTTCGACTTTCCATCACTGAAGAGTGGTGCACCAAGGTACTGTTCCGTTTCAAATCCATGCACGCATTTCTAAAAGTCGTACGGCACTGTTTCGCCATTTCGGACGGATGTTGCAACTTGCACCGTGGATGTTGCACCCTGTAGATATCGATCATTCGGACGGCCATATCTTCTGGCTCGTTTAGAGTTACGCGAGCCATAACCTGTCAAAACGAAGGCCTCGATGAGTTCTACGGCTTTGACAGCTTTCAGCCGTCAACGGATAGATTAATGCCCAAAAAGGACAACCCGAATCTCAATCGGGTCTCGTAAGTTTTTTACCCTTCGTTTTTTCGACAGGTGGATTTTTACGGTAAAACGGGATTACCGTGCCCCGTCTTCGACTTCCCATCGCTGGTGAGTGGTGCACCAAGGTACTGTTCTGTTTCAAATCCATGCACACATTTCTAAAAGTCGTATGGCACTGTTTCGCCATTTCGGACGGATGTTGCACCTTGCACCGTGGATGTTGCACCCTATAGATATCGATTATTCGGACGGCCATAACTTCTGGCTCGTTTAGAGTTACTGGAGCCATAACCTGTCAAAACGAAGGCCTCGATGAGTTCTACGGCTTTGACAGCTTTGAGCGGTCAACAGATAGATTAATGCCCAAAAAGGACAACCCGAATCTCAATCGGGTCTCGTAAGTTTTTTACCCTTCGTTTTTTCGACACGTGGATTTTTAAGGTAAAACGGGATTACCGTGGCCCGTCTTCGACTTCCCATCGCTGGAGAGTGGTGCACCATGGCACTGTTCCGTTTCAAATCCATGCACGCATTTCTAAAATTCGTACGGCACTGTTACGCCATTTCGGACGGATGTTGCAACTTGCACCGTGGATGTTGCACCCTGTAGATATCGATCATTCGGACGACCATATCTTCTGGCTCGTTTAGAGTTATGCGAGCCATAACATGTCAAAACGAAGGGCTCGATGAGTTCTACGGCTTTGACAGCTTTCAGCCGTCAACGGATAGATTAATGCCCAAAAATGACAACCCGAATCTCAATCGGGTCTCGTAAGTTTTTTACCCTTCGTTTTTTCGACACGTGGATTTTTACGGTAAAACAGGATTACAGTGGCTGGTCTTCGACTTCCCACCGCTGAAGAGTGGTGCACCATGGGACTGTTCCGTTTCAAATCCATGCACGCATTTCTAAAAGTCGTACGGCACTGTTTCGCCATTTCGGACGCATGTTGCACCTTGCACCGTGGATGTTGCATCCTGTAGATATCGATTATTCGGACGGCCATAACTTCTAGCTCGTTTAGAGTTACGGGAGACATAACCTGTCAAAACGAAGGCCTCGTTGATTTCTACGGCTTTGATAGCTTTGAGCCGTCAACGGATAGATTAATGCCCAAAAAGGACAACCCGAATCTCAATCGGGTCTCGTAAGTTTTTTACCCTTCGTTTTTTCGACACGTGGATTTTTACGGTAAAACGGGATTACCGTGGTCCGTCTTCGACTTCCCATCGCTGGAGAGTGGTGCACCACGGTACTGTTCCGTTTCAAATCCATGCACGCATTTCTAAAAGTCATACGGCACTGTTTCGCCATTTCGGACGGATGTTGCGCCTTGCACTGTGGATGTTGCACCCTGTAGATATCGATTATTCGGACGGCCATAACTTCTGGCTCGTTTAGAGTTATGAGAGCCATAACCTGTCAAAAGGAAGGCCTCGATGAGTTCTACGGCTTTGACAGATTTGAGCCATCAACGGATAGATTAATGCCCAAAAAGGACAACCCGAATCTCAATCGGGTCTCGTAAGTTTTTTACCCTTCGTTTTTTCGACACGTGGATTTTTATGGTAAAACGGGATTACCGTGGCCCGTCTTCGACTTTCCATCGCTGGAGAGTGGTGCACCATGGTACTGTTCCGTTTCAAATCCATGCACGCATTTCTAAAAGTCGTAAGGCACTATTTCGCCATTTCGGACGGATGTTGCACCTTGCAGCGTGGATGTTGCACCCTGTAGATATCGATTATTCGGATGGCCATAAGTTCTGGCTCGTTTAGAGTTACGGGAGCCATATCCTGTCAAAACGAAGGCCTCGATGAGTTCTACGGCTTTGACAGCTTTCAGCCGTCAACGGATAGATTAATGCCCAAAAAGGACAACCCGAATCTCAATCGGGTCTCGTAAGTTTTTTACCCTTCGTTTTTTCGACACGTGGATTTTTACGGTAAAACGGGATTACGGTGGCTGGTCCTCGACTTTCCATCGCTGAAGAGTGGTGCACATGGGACTGTTCCATTTCAAATCCATGCACGCATTTCTAAAAGTCGTACGGCACTGTTTCGCCATTTCGGACGGATGTTGCACCTTGCACCGTGGATGTTGCACACTGTAGATATCGATTATTCGGACGGCCATAACTTCTAGCTCGTTTAGAGTTACGGGAGCCATAACCTGTCAAAACGAAGGCCTCGATGAGTTATACGGCTTTGACAGCTTTCAGCCGTCAACGGATAGATTAATGTCCAAAAAGGACAACCCGAATCTCAATCGGGTCTCGTAAGTTTTTTACCCTTCGTTTTTTCGACACGTGGATTTTTACGGTAAAACGGGATTACCGTGGCCCGTCTTCGACTTTCCATCGCTGAAGATTGGTGCACCAAGGTACTGTTCCATTTCAAATCCATGCACGCATTTCTAAACGTCGTACAGTACTGTTTCGCCATTTCGGACGGATGTTGCACCTTGCACCGTGGATGTTGCACCCTGTAGATATCGATTATTCGGACGGCCATAACTTCTAGCTCGTTTAGAGTTACGGGAGCCATAACCTGTCAAAACGAAGGCCTCGATGAGTTCTACGGCTTTGAAAGATTTCAGCCGTCAACGGATAGATTAATGCCCAAAAAGGACAACCCGAATCTCCATCGGGTCTCGTAAGTTTTTTACCCTTCGTTTTTTCGACACGTGGATTTTTACGGTAAAACGGGATTGCCGTGGCCCGTCTTCGACTTCCCATCGCTGGAGAGTGGTACACCATGGTACTGTTCCGTTTCAAATCCATGAACGCATTTCTAAAATTCGTACGGCACTGTTTCGCCATTTCGGACGGATGTCGCACCTTGCACCGTGGTCGTTGCACCCTGTAGATATCGATTATTCGGACGGCCATAACTTCTGGCTCGTTTAGAGTTACTGGAGCCATAACCTGTCAAAACGAAGGCCTCGTTGATTTCTACGGCTTTGATAGCTTTGAGCCATAAACGGATAGATTAATGCCCAAAAAGGACAACCCGAATCTCAATCGGGTCTCGTAAGTTTTTTACCCTTCGTTTTTTCGACACGTGGATTTTTACGGTAAAACGGGATTACCGTGGTCCGTCTTCGACTTCCCATCGCTGGAGAGTGGTGCACCACGGTACTGTTCCATTTCAAATCCATGCACGCATTTCTAAAAGTCATACGGCACTGTTTCGCCATTTCGGACGGATGTTGCGCCTTGCACCGTGGATGTTGCACCCTGTAGATATCGATTATTCGGACGGCCATAACTTCTGGCTCGTTTAGAGTTATGAGAGCCATAACCTGTCAAAACAAAGGCCTCGATGAGTTCTACGGCTTTGACAGATTTGAGCCGTCAACGGATAGTATAATGCCCAAAAAGGACAACCCGAATCTCAATCGGGTCTCGTAAGTTTTTTACCCTTCCTTTTTTCGACACGTGGATTTTTACGGTAAAACGGGATTACCGTGGCCCGTCTTCGACTTTCCATCGCTGGAGAGTGGTGCACCATGGTACTGTTCCGTTTCAAATCCATGCACGCATTTCTAAAAGTCGTAAGGCACTGTTTCGCCATTTCGGACGGATGTTGCACCTTGCAGCGTGGATGTTGCACCCTGTAGATATCGATTATTCGGATGGCCATAACTTCTGGCTCGTTTAGAGTTACGGGAGCCATATCCTGTCAAAACGAAGGCCTCGATGAGTTCTACGGCTTTGACAGCTTTCAGCCATCAACGGATAGATTAATGCCCAAAAAGGACAACCCGAATCTCAATTGGGTCTCGTAAGTTTTTTACCCTTCGTTTTTTCGACACGTGGATTTTTACGGTAAAACGGGATTACATTGGCTGGTCTTCGATTTACCATCGCTGGAGAGTGGTGCACCACGGTACTGTTCCATTTCAAATCCCTGCACGCATTTCTAAAGGTCGTACGACACCGTTTTGCCATTTCGGACGGATGTTGCACCTTGCACCGTGGATGTTGCACCCTGTAGATATCGATTATTCGGACGGCCATAACTTCTGGCTCATTTAGAGTTACGGGAGCCATAACCTGTCAAAACGAAGGCCTCGATGAGTTCTATGGCTTTAACAGCTTTGAGCCGTCAACGGATAGATTAATGCCCAAAAAGGACAACCCGAATCTCAATCGGGTCTCATAAGTTTTTTACCCTTTGTTTTTTCGACACGTGGATTTTTACGGTAAAACGGGATTACCGTGGCCCGTCTTCGAGTTCCCATCGCTAGAGAGTGGTGCACCATGGTACTGTTCCGTTTCAAATCCATGCACTCATTTTTAGAATTCGTACGGCACTGTTTCGCCATTTCGGACGGATGTTGCACCTTACACCGTGGATGTTGCACCCTGTAGATATTGATTATTCGGACGGTCATAATTTCTGGCTCGTTTAGAGTTACGGGAGGCATAACCTGTCAAAACGAAGGCCTCGATGAGTTCTACGGCTTTGACAGCTTTCAGCCGTCAACGGATAGATTAATGCCCAAAAAGGACAACCCGAATCTCAATCGGGTCTCGTAAGTTTTTTACCCTTCGTTTTTTCGACACGTGGATTTTTACGGTAAAACGGGATTACGGTGGCTGGTCTTCGACTTCCCATCGCTGAAGAGTGGTGCACCATGGGACTGTTCCATTTCAAATCCATGCACGCATTTCTAAAAGTCGTACGGCACTGTTTCGCCATTTCGGACGGATGTTGCACCTTGCACCGTGGATGTTGCACACTGTAGATATCGATTATTCGGACGGCCATAACTTCTAGCTCGTTTAGAGTTACGGGAGCCATAACCTGTCAAAACGAAGGCCTCGATGAGTTATACGGCTTTGACAGCTTTCAGCCGTCAACGGATAGATTAATGTCCAAAAAGGACAACCCGAATCTCAATCGGGTCTCGTAAGTTTTTTACCCTTCGTTTTTTCGACACGTGGATTTTTACGGTAAAACGGGATTACCGTGGCCCGTCTTCAACTTTCCATCGCTGAAGATTGGTGCACCAAGGTACTGTTCCATTTCAAATCCATGCACGCATTTCTAAACGTCGTACGGTACTGTTTCGCCATTTCGGACGGATGTTGCACCTTGCACCGTGGATGTTGCACCCTGTAGATATCGATTATTCGGACGACCATAACTTCTAGCTCGTTTAGAGTTACAGGAGCCATAACCTGTCAAAACGAAGGCCTCGATGAGTTCTACGGCTTTGAAAGCTTTCAGCCGTCAACGGATAGATTAATGCCCAAAAAGGACAACCCGAATCTCAATCGGGTCTCGTAAGTTTTTTACCCTTCGTTTTTTCGACACGTGGATTTTTACGGTAAAACGGGATTACCGTGGCCCGTCTTCGACTTCCCATCGCTGGAGAGTGGTACACCATGGTACTGTTCCGTTTCAAATCCATGAACGCATTTCTAAAATTCGTACGGCACTGTTTCGCCATTTCGGACGGATGTCGCACCTTGCACCGTGGTCGTTGCACCCTGTAGATATCGATTATTCGGACGGCCATAACTTCTGGCTCGTTTAAGAGTTACTGGAGCCATAACCAGGCAAAACGAAGGCCTCGATGAGTTCTACGGCTTTGACAGCTTTGAGCCGTCAACGGATAGATTAATGCCCAAAAAGGACAACCCGAATCTCAATCGGGTCTTGTAATTTTTTTACCCTTCGTTTTTTCGACACGTGGATTTTTACGGTAAAACGGGATTACCGTGGTCCGTCTTCGACTTCCCATCGCTGGAGAGTGGTGCACCACGGTACTGTTCCGTTTCAAATCCATGCACGCATTTCTAAAAGTCATACGCCACTGTTTCGCCATTTCGGACGGATGTTGCGCCATGCACCGTGGATGTTGCGCCCCGTAGATATCGATTATTCGGACGGCCATAACTTCTAGCTCGTTTAAAGTTACGAGAGCCATAACCTGTCAAAACGAAGGCCTCGATGAGTTCTACGGCTTTGACAGCTTTGAGCCATCAATGGATAGATTAATGCCCAAAAAGGACAACCCGAATCTCAATCGGGTCTCGTAACTTTTTTACCCTTCGTTTTTTCGACACGTGGATTTTTACGGTAAAACGGGATTACCGTGGCCCGTCTTCGACTTCCCATCGCTGGAGAGTGGTGCACCATGGTACTGTTCCGTTTCAAATCCCTGCATGCATTTCTAAAGGTCGTACGGCACCGTTTCGCCATTTCGGACGGATGTTGCACCTTACACCGTGGATGTTGCACCCTGTAGATATCGATTATTCGGACGGCCATAACTTCTGGCTCGTTTAGAGTTACGGGAGCCATAATCTGTCAAAACGAAGGCCTCAATGAGTTCTACGGCTTTAAAAGCTTTGAGCCGTCAACGGATAGATTAATGCCCAAAAAGGACAACCCGAATCTCAATCGGATCTCGTAAGTTTTTTACCCTTTGTTTTTTCGACACGTGGATTTTTACGGTAAAACGGGATTACCGTGGCCCGTCTTCGACTTCCCATCGCTGAAGAGTGGTGCACCAAGGTACTGTTCCATTTCAAATCCATGCACGCATTTCTAAACGTCGTACGGCACTGTTTCGCCATTTCGGACGGATGTTGCACCTTGCACCGTGGATGTTGCACCCTGTAGATATCGATTATTCAGACGGCCATAACTTCTGGCTCGTTTAGAGTTACTGGAGCCATAACCTGTCAAAACGAAGGCCTCGTTGATTTCTACGGCTTTGATAGCTTTGAGCCGTCAACGGATAGATTAATGCCCAAAAAGGACAACCCGAATATCAATCGGGTCTCGTAAGTTTTTTACCCTTCGTTTTTTCGACACGTGGATTTTTACGGTAAAACGGGATTACCGTGGTCCGTCTTCGACTTCCCATCGCTGGAGAGTGGTACACCACGGTACTGTTCCGTTTCAAATCCATGCACGCATTTCTAAAAGTCATACGGCACTGTTTCGCCATTTCGGACGGATGTTGCGCCTTGCACCGTGGATGTTGCACCCTGTAGATATCGATTATTCGGACGGCCATAACTTCTGGCTCGTTTAGAGTTATGAGAGCCATAACCTGTCAAAACGAAGGCCTCGATGAGTTCTACGGCTTTGACAGATTTGAGCCGTCAACGGATAGATTAATGCCCAAAAAGGACAACCCGAATCTCAATCGGGTCTCGTAAGTTTTTTACCCTTCGTTTTTTCGACACGTGGATTTTTACTGTAAAACGGGATTACCGTGGCCCGTCTTCAACTTTCCATCGCTGGAGAGTGGTGCACCATGGTACTGTTCCGTTTCAAATCCATGCACGCATTTCTAAAAGTCGTAAGGCACTGTTTCGCCATTTTGGACGGATGTTGCACCTTGCAGCGTGGATGTTGCACCCTGTAGATATCGATTATTCGGATGGCCATAACTTCTGGCTCGTTTAGAGTTACGGGAGCCATATCCTGTCAAAACGAAGGCCTCGATGAGTTCTAAGGCTTTGACAGCTTTCAGCCGTCAACGGATAGATTAATGCCCAAAAAGGACAACCCGAATCTCAATCGGGTCTCGTAAGTTTTTTACCCTTCGTTTTTTCGACACGTGGATTTTTACGGTAAAACGGGATTACGGTGGCTGGTCTTCGATTTACCATCGCTGGAGAGTGGTGCACCACGGTACTGTTCCATTTTAAATCCCTGCACGCATTTTTAAAGGTCGTACGGCACCGTTTCGCCATTTCGGACGGATGTTGCACCTTGCACCGTGGATGTTGCACCCTGTAGATATCGATTATTCGGACGGCCATAACTTCTGGCTCGTTAAGAGGTGCGGGAGCCATAACCTGTCAAAACGAAGGCCTCGATGAGTTCTACGGCTTTAACAGCTTTGAGCCATCAACGGATAGATTAATGCCTAAAAAGGACAACCCGAATCTCAATCGGGTCTCGTAAGTTTTTTACCCTTTGTTTTTTCGACACGTGGATTTTTACGGTAAAACGGGATTACCGTGGCCCGTCTTCGACTTCCCATCGCTGGAGAGTGGTGCACCATGGTACTGTTCCGTTTCAAATCCATGCACGCATTTCTAAAATTCGTACGGCACTGTTTCGCCATTTCGGACGGATGTTGCACCTCGCACCGTGGATGTTGCAGCCTGTATATATCGATTATTCGGACGGTCATAACTTCTGTCTCGTTTAGAGTTACGGGAGCCATAACCTGTCAAAACGAAGGCCTCGATGAGTTCTATGGCTTTGACAGCTTTCAGCCGTCAACGGATAGATTAATGCCCAAAAAGGACAACCCGAATCTCAATCGGGTCTCGTAAGTTTTTTGCCCTTCGTTTTTTCGACACGTGGATTTTTACGGTAAAACGGGATTACGGTGGCTGGTCTTCGACTTCCCATCGCTGAAGAGTGGTGCACCATGGGACTGTTCCGTTTCAAATCCATGCACGCATTTCTAAAAGTCGTACGGCACTGTTTCGCCATTTCGGACGGATGTTGCACCTTGCACCGTGGATGTTGCACCCTGTAGATATCGATTATTCGGACGGCCATAACTTCTAGCTCGTTTAGAGTTACAGGAGCCATAACCTGTCAAAAGGAAGGCCTCGATGAGTTATACGGCTTTGACAGCTTTCAGCCGTCAACGGATAGATTAATGTCCAAAAAGGACAACCCGAATCTCAATAGGGTCTCGTAAGTTTTTTACCCTTCGTTTTTTCGACACGTGGATTTTTACGGTAAAACGGGATTACCGTGGCCCGTCTTCGACTTTCCATCACTGAAGAGTGGTGCACCAGGGGACTGTTCCATTTCAAATCCATGCACGCATTTCTAAACGTCGTACGGCACTGTTTCGCCATTTCGGACGGATGTTGCACCTTGCACCGTGGATGTTGCACCCTGTAGATATCGATTATTCGGATGGCCATAACTTCTAGCTCGTTTAGAGTTACGGGAGCCATAACCTGTCAAAACGAAGGCCTCGATGAATTCTACGGCTTCGAAAGCTTTCAGCCGTCAACGGATAGATTAATGCCCAAAAAGGACAACCCGAATCTCAATCGGGTCTCGTAAGTTTTTTACCCTTCGTTTTTTCGACACGTGGATTTCTACGGTAAAACGGGATTACCGTGGCCCGTCTTCGACTTCCCATCGTTGGAGAGTGGTGCACCATGGTACTGTTCCGTTTCAAATCCATGAACGCATTTCTAAAATTCGTACGACACTGTTTCGCCATTTCGGACGGATGTCGCACCTTGCGCCGTGGATGTTGCACCCTGTAGATATCGATTATTCGGACGGCCATAACTTCGGCTCGTTTAAGAGTTACTGGAGCCATAACCAGTCAAAACGAAGGCCTCGATGAGTTCTACGGCTTTGACAGCTTTCAGCCGTCAACGGATAGATTAATGCCCAAAAAGGACAACCCGAATCTCAATCGGGTCTTGTAATTTTTTTACCCTTCGTTTTTTCGACACGTGGATTTTTACGGTAAAACGGGATTACCGTGGTCCGTCTTCGACTTCCCATCGCTGGAGAGTGGTGCACCACGGTACTGTTCCGTTTCAAATCCATGCACGCATTTCTAAAAGTCATACGCCACTGTTTCGCTATTTCGGACGGATGTTGCGCCATGCACCGTGGATGTTGCACCCTGTAGATATCGATTATTCGGACGGCCATAACTTCTGGCTCGTTTAGAGTTACGAGAGCCATAACCTGTCAAAACGAAGGCCTCGATGAGTTCTACGGCTTTGACAGCTTTGAGCCATCAATGGATAGATTAATGCCCAAAAAGGACAACCCGAATCTCAATCGGGTCTCGTAACTTTTTTACCCTTCGTTTTTTCGACACGTGGATTTTTACGGTAAAACGGGATTACCGTGGCCCGTCTTCGACTTCCCATCCCTGGAGAGTGTTGCACCATGGTACTGTTCCGTTTCAAATCCATGCACGCGTTTCTAAAAGTCGTAAGGCACTGTTTCGCCATTTCGGACGGATGTTGCACCTTGCACCGTGGATGTTGCACCCTATAGATATCGATTATTCGGACGGCCATAACTTCTGGCTCGTTTAGAGTTATGGGAGCCTTAACCTGTCAAAACGAAGGCCTCGATGAGTTCTACGGCTTTGACAGCTTTCAGCCGTCAACGGATAAATTAATGCCCAAAAAGGACAACCCGAATCTCAATCGGGTCTCGTACGTTTTTTACCCTTCGTTTTTTCGACACGTGGATTTTTATGGTAAAACGGGATTACGGTGGCTGGTCTTCGATTTACCATCGCTGGAGAGTGGTGCACCACGGTACAGTTCTGTTTCAAATCCATGCATGCATTTCTAAAGGTCGTACGGCACCGTTTCGCCATTTCGGACAGATGTTGCACCTTGCACCGTGGATGTTGCACCCTGTAGATATCGATTATTCGGACGGCCATAACTTATGGCTCGTTTAGAGTTACGGGAGCCATAACCTGTCAAAGCGAAGGCCTCGATGAGTTCTACGGCTTTGACAGCTTTGAGCCATCAACGGATAGATTAATGCTCAAAAAGGACAACCCGAATCTCAATCGGGTCTCGTAAGTTTTTTACCCTTCGTTTTTTCGACACGTGGATTTTTACGGTAAAACGGGATTACCGTGGCCCGTCTTCGACTTCCCATCGCTGGAGAGTGGTGCACCATGGTACTGTTCCGTTTCAAATCCATGCACGCATTTCTAAAATTCGTACGGCACTGTTTCGCCATTTCGGACGGATGTTGCACCTTGCACCGTGGATGTTGCACCCTGTAGATATCGATTATTCGGACGGTCATAACTTCTGGCTCGTTTAGAGTTACGGGAGCTATAACCTGTCAAAACGAAGGCCTTGATGAGTTCTACAGCTTTGACAGCTTTGAGCCATCAACAGATAGATTAATGCCCAAAAAGGACAACCCGAATCTCAATCGGGTCTCGTAAGATTTTTACCCTTCGTTTTTTCGACACGTGGATTTTTACGGTAAAACGGGATAACCGTGGCCCGTCTTCGACTTCCCATCGCTGGAGAGTGGTGCACCATGGTACTGTTCCGTTTCAAATCCATGCACGCATTTCTAAAATTCGTACGGCACTGTTTCGCCATTTCGGACGGATGTTGCATCCTGCACCGTGGATGTTGCACCCTGTAGATATCGATTATTCGGACGGTCATAACTTCTGGCTCGTTTAGAGTTACGGGAGCCATAACCTGTCAAAACGAAGGCCTCGATGAGTTCTACGGCTTTGACAGCTTTCAGCCGTCAACGGATAGATTAATGCCCAAAAAGGACAACCCGAATCTCAATCGGGTCTCGTAAGTTTTTTACCCTTCATTTTTTCGACATGTGGATTTTTACGGTAAAACGGGATTACGGTGGCTGGTCTTCGACTTCCCATCGCTGAAGAGTGGTGCACCATGAGACTGTTCCGTTTCAAATCCATGCACGCATTTCTAAAAGTCGTACGGCACTGTTTCGCCATTTCGGACGGATGTTGCACCTTGCACCGTGGATGTTGCACCCTGTAGATATCGATTATTCGGACGGCCATAACTTCTGGCTCGTTTAGACTTACGGGAGCCATAACCTGTCAAAATGAAGGCCTCGATGATTTCTACGGCTTTGAAAGCTTTCTGCCGTCAACGGATAGATTAATGCCCAAAAAGGACAACCCAAATCTCAATCGGGTCTCGTAAGTTTTTAACCCTTCGTTTTTTCGACACGTGGATTTTTACGGTAAAACGGGATTACCGTGGCCCGTCTTCGACTTCCCATCGTTGAAGAGTGGTGAACCAAGGTACTGTTCTGTTTCAAATCCATGCACGCATTTCTAAACGTCGTACGGCACTATTTCGCCATTTCGGACGGATGTTGCACCTTGCACCGTGGATGTTCCACCCTGTAGATATCGATTATTCGGACGGCCATAACTTCTGGCTCGTTTAGAGTAACAGGAGCCATAACCTGTCAAAACGAAGGCCTCGATGAGTTCTACGGCTTTGACAGCTTTGAGCCGTCAACGGATAGATTAATGCCCAAAAAGGACAACCCGAATCTCAATCGGGTCTCGTAAGTTTTTTACCCTTCGTTTTTTCGACACGTGGATTATTACGGTAAAACGGGATTACTGTGGTTCGTCTTCGACTTCCCATCGCTGGAGAGTGGTGCACCACGGTACTGTTCCGTTTCAAATCCATGCACGCATTTCTAAAAGTCATACGGCACTGTTTCGCCATTTCGGACGGATGTTGCGCCATGCACCGTGGATGTTGCACCCTGTAGATATCGATTATTCGGACAGCCATAACTTCTGGCTCGTTTAGAGTTACGAGAGCCATAACCTGTCAAAACGAAGGCCTCGATGAGTTCTACGGCTTTGGCAGCTTTGAGCCGTCAACGGATAGATTAATGCCCAAAAAGGACAACCCGAATCTCAATCGGGTCTCATAAGTTTTTTACCCTTCGTTTTTTCGACACGTGGATTTTTACGGTAAAACGGGATTACCGTGGCCCGTATTCGACTTTCCATTGCTGGAGAGTGGTGCACCATGGTACTATTCCATTTCAAATCCATGCACGCATTTCTAAAAGTCGTAAGGCACTGTTTCGCCATTTCGGACGGATGTTGCACCTTGCACCGTGGATGTTGCATCCTGTAGATATCGATTATTCGGACGGCCATAACTTCTGGCTCGTTTAGAGTTACGGGAGCCATAACCTGTCAAAACCAAGGCCTCGATGAGTTCTATGGCTTTGACGGCTTTCAGTCGTCAACGGATAGATTAATGCCCAAAAAGGACAACCCGAATCTCAATCGGGTCTCGTAAGTTTTTTACCCTTCGTTTTTTCGAAACGTGGATTTTTACGGTAAAATGGGATTACTGTGGCCCATCTTCGACTTCCCATTGCTGGAGAGTGGTGCACCATGGTACTGTTCCGTTTCAAATCCATGCACGCATTTCTAAAGGTCGTACGACACTGTTTCGCCATTTCGGACGGATGTTGCGCCTTGCACCGTGGATGTTGCACCCTTTAGATATCGATTATTCGGACGGCCATAACTTCTGGCTCGTTTAGAGTTACGGGAGCCATAACCTGTCAAAATGAAGGCCTCAATGAGTTCTACGGCTTTGACAGCTTTGAGCCATCAACGGATAGATTAATACCCAAAAAGGACAACCCGAATCTCAATCGGGTCTCGTAAGTTTTTTACCCTTCGTTTTTTCGACACGTGGATTTTTACGGTAAAACGGGATTACCGTGGCCCGTCTTCGACTTCCCATCGCTGGAGAGTGGTGCACCATGGTACTGTTCCGTTTCAAATCGATGCACGCATTTCTAAAAGTCGTACGACACTGTTTCGCCATTTCGGACGGACGTTGCACCTTGCACCGTGGATGTTGCACCCTGTAGATATCGATTATTCGGACGGCCATAACTTCTGGCTCGTTTAGAGTTACGGGAGCCATAACCTGTCAAAACGAAGGCCTCGATGTGTTCTACGGCTTTGACAGCTTTCAGCCGTCAACGGATAGATTAATGCCCAAACAGGACAACCCGATTCTCAATCGGGTCTCGTAAGTTTTTTACCCTTCGTTTTTTCGACACGTGGATTTTTACGGTAAAACGGGATTACGGTGGCCGGTCTTCGATTTACCATCGCTGGAGAGTGGTGCACCACGGTACAGTTCCATTTCAAATCCATGCACGCATTTCTAAAGGTCGTACTGCACCATTTCGCCATTTCGGACGGATGTTGCACCTTGCACCGTGGATGTTGCACCCTGTAGATATCGATTATTCGGATGGCCATAACTTCTGGCTCGTTTAGAGTTACGGGAGCCATAACCTGTCAAAACGAAGGCCTCGATGAGTTCTACGGCTTTGACAGCTTTGAGCTGTCAACGGATAGATTAATGCCCAAAAAGGACAACCTGAATCTCAATCGGGTCTCGTAAGTTTTTTACCCTTCGTTTTTTCGACACGTGGATTTTTACGGTAAAACGGGATTACCGTGGCCCGTCTTCGACTTCCATCGCTGGAGAATGGTGCACTATGGTACTGTTCCGTTTCAAATCCATGCACGCATTTCTAAAATTCGTACGGCACTGTTTCGCCATTTCGGACGGATGTTGCACCTTGCAGCGTGGATGTTGCACCCTATAGATATCGATTATTCGGACGGCCATAACTTCTGGCTCGTTTAGAGTTACGGGAGCCATAACCTGTCAAAACGAAGACCTCGATGAGTTCTACGGCTTTGATAGCTTTCAGCCGTCAACGTATATAAAAGGACAACCTGAATCTCATTGGGTCTGGTAAGTTTTTTACCCTTCGTTTTTTCGACACGTGGATTTTTACGGTAAAACAGGATTACCGTGGCCCGTCTTCGACTTCCCATCGCTGGAGAGTGGAGCACCATGGTACTGTTCCTTTTCAAATCCATGCACGCATTTATAAAATTCGTACGACACTGTTTCGCCATTTCGGACGGATGTTGCACCTTGCACCGTGGATGTTGCACCCTGTAGATATCGATTATTCGGACGGCCATAACTTCTGGCTCGTTTAGAGTTACGGGAGCCATAACCTGTCAAAACGAAGGCCTCGATGAGTTCTACGGCTTTGGCAGCTTTCAGCCGTCAACGGATAGATTAATGCCCAAAAAGGACAACCCGAATCTCAATCGGGTCTCGTAAGTTTTTTACCCTTCGTTTTTTCGACACGTGGATTTTTACGGTAAAACGAGATTACGGTGGCTGGTCTTCGACTTCCCATCGCTGAAGAGTGTTGCACCATGGAACTGTTCCATTTCAAATCCATGCACGCATTTCTAAAAGTCGTACGGCACTGTTTCGCCATTTCGGACGGATGTTGCACCTTGCACCGTGGATGTTGCACCCTGTAGATATCGATTATTCGGACGGCCATAACATCTGGCTCGTTTAGAGTTAAGGGAGCCATAACCTGTCAAAACGAAGGCCTCGATGAGTTCTACGGTTTTGAAAGCTTTCAGCCATCAACGGATAGATTAATGCCCAAAAAGGACAACCCGAATCTCAATCGGGTCTCGTAAGTTTTTTACCCTTCGTTTTTTCGACACGTGGATTTTTACGGTAAAACGGGATTACCGTGGCCCGTCTTCGACTTCCCATCGCTGAAGAGTGGTGCACCAAGGTACTATTCCATTTCAAATCCATGCACGCATTTCTAAACGTCGTACGGCACTGTTTCGCCATTTCGGACGGATGTTGCACCTTGCACCGTGGATGTTGCACCCTGTAGATATCGATTATTCGGACGGCCATAACTTCCGGCTCGTTTAGAGTTACTGGAGCCATAACCTGTCAAAACGAAGGCCTCGATGAGTTCTACGGCTTCAATAGCTTTGAGCCATCAACGGATAGATTAATGCCCAAAAAGGACAACCCGAATCTCAATCGGGTCTCGTAAGTTTTTTACCCTTAGTTTTTTCGACACGTGGATTTTTACGGTAAAACGGGATTACCGTGGTCCGTCTTCGACTTTCCATCGCTGGAGAGTGGTGCACCATGGTACTGTTCCGTTTCAAATCCATGCACGCATTTCTAAAAGTCATACGGCACTGTTTCTCCATTTTGGACGGATGGTGCGCCTTGCACCGTGGATGTTGCACCCTGTAGATATCGATTATTCGGACGGCCATAACATCTGGCTCGTTTAGAGTTACGAGAGCCATAACCTGTCAAAACGAAGGCCTCGATGAGTTCTACGGCTTTGACAGCTTTGAGCCGTCAACGGACAGATTAATGCCTAAAAAGGACAACCCGAATCTCAATCGGGTCTCGTAAGTTTTTTACCCTTCGTTTTTACGACACGTGGATTTTTACGGTAAAACGGGATTACCGTGGCCCGTCTTCGACTTCCCATCGCTGGAGAGTGTTGCACCATGGTACTGTTCCGTTTCAAATCTATGCACGCATTTCTAAAGGTCGTACGGCACTGTTTCTCCATTTCGGACGGATGTTGCACCTTGCACCGTGGATGTTGCACCCAGTAGATATCGATTATTCGGACGGCCATAACTTCCGGCTCGTTTAGAGTTACGGGAGCCATAACCTGTCAAAACGAAGGCCTCGATGAGTTCTACGGCTTCGACAGCTTTCAGCCGTCAACGGATAGATTAATACCCAAAAAGGACAACCCGAATCTCAATCGTGTCTCGTAAGTTTTTTACCCTTCGTTTTTTCGACACGTGGATTTTTACGGTAAAACGAGATTACGGTGGCTGGTCTTCGACTTCCCATCGCTGAAGAGTGATGTACCATGGAACTGTTCCGTTTCAAATCCATGCACGCATTTCTAAACGTCGTACGGCACTATTTCGCCATTTCGGACGGATGTTGCACCTTGCACCGTGGATGTTGCACCCTGTAGATATCGATTATTCGGACGGCCATAACTTCCGGCTCGTTTAGAGTTACTGGAGCCATAACCTGTCAAAACGAAGGCCTCGATGAGTTCTACGGGTTTGAAAGCTTTCAGCCGTCAACGGATAGATTAATGCCTAAAAAGGACAACCCGAATCTCAATCGGGTCTCGTAAGTTTTTTACCCTTCGTTTTTTCGACACGTGGATTTTTACGGTAAAACGGGATTACCGTGGTCCGTCATCGACTTCCCATCGCTGGAGAGTGGTGCACCACGGTACTGTTCCGTTTCAAATCCATGCACGCATTTCTAAAAGTCATACGGCACTGTTTCGCCATTTTGGACGGTTGTTGCGCCTTGCACCGTGGATGTTGCACCCTGTAGATATCGATTATTCGGACGGCCATAACTTCTGGCTCGTTTAGAGTTACGAGAGCCATAACCTGTCAAAACGAAGGCCTCGATGAGTTCTATGGCTTTGACAGCTTTGAGCCGTCAACGGATAGATTAATGCCCAAAAAGGACAACCCGAATCTCAATCGGGTCTCGTAAGTTTTTTACCCTTTGTTTTTTCGACACGTGGATTTTTACGGTAAAACGGGATTACCGTGGCCCGTCTTCGACTTCCCATCGCTTGAGAGTGGTGCACCATGGTACTGTTCCGTTTCAAATCTATGCACACATTTCTAAAGGTCGTACGGCACTGTTTCCCCATTTCGGACGGATGTTGCACCTTGCACCGTGGATGTCGCACCCTGTAGATACCGATTATTCGGACGGCCATAACTTCTGGCTCGTTTAGAGTTACAGGAGCCATAACCTGTCAAAATGAAGGCCTCAATGAGTTCTACGGCTTTGACAGCTTTGAGCCGTCAACGGATAGATTAGTGCCCAAAAAGGACAACCTGAATCTCAATCGGGTCTCGTAAGTTTTTTACCCTTCGTTTTTTCGACACATGGATTTTTACGGTAAAACAGGATTACCGTGGCCCGTCTTCGACTTCCCATTGCTGGAGACTGGTGCACCATGGTACTGTTCCGTTTCAAATCCATGCACGCATTTCTAAAAGTCGTAAGGCACTGTTTCGCCATTTCGGACGGATGTTGCACCTTGCACCGTGGATGTTGCACCCTGTAGATATCGATTATTCGGACGGCCATAACTTCTGACTCGTTTAGAATTACGGGAGCCATAACCTGTCATGACGAAGGCCTCAATGAGTTCTACGAATTTGATAGCTTTCAGCCGTCAACGGATAGATTAATGCCCAAATAGGACAACCCAAATCTCAATCGGGTCTCGTAAGTTTTTTACCCTTCGTTTTTTCGACACGTGGATTTTTACGGTAAAACGGGATTACGATGGCTGGTCTTCGATTTACCATCGCTGGAGAGTGGTGCACCACGGTACTGTTCCGTTTCAAATCCATGCACGCGTTTCTAAAGGTCGTACGGCACCGTTTCGCCATTTCGGACGGATGTTGCACCTTGCACCGTGGATCTTGCACCCTGTAGATATCGATTATTCGGACGGTCATAACTTCTGGCTCGTTTAGAGTTACGGGAGCCATAACCTGTCAAAACCAAGGCCTCGATGAGTTCTACGGCTTTGACAGCTTTGCGCCGTCAATGGATAGATTAATGCCCAAAAAGGACAACCCGAATCTCAATCGGGTCTCATAAGTTTTTTACCCTTCGTTTTTTCGACACATGGATTTTTACGGTAAAACGGGATTACCGTGGCCCGTCTTCGACTTCCCATCGTTGGAGAGTGGTGCACCATGGTACTGTTTCGTTTCAAATCCATGCACGCATTTCTAAAATTCGTACGGCACAGTTTCTCCATTTCGGACGGATGTCGCACCTTGCACCATGGATGTTGCGCCCTATAGATATCTATTATTCGGAGGGCCATAACTTCTGGCTCGTTTAGAGTTACGGGAGCAATAACCTGTCAAAACGAAGGCCTCGATGAGTTCTACGGCTTTGACAGCTTTCAGCCGTCAACGGATAGATTAATGCCCAAAAAGGACAAACTGAATCTCAATCGGGTCTCGTAAGATATTGTTACCCTTCGTTTTTTCGACACGTGGATTTTTACGGTAAAACGGGATTATGGTGGCTGGTCTTCGACTTCCCATCGCTGAAGAGTGGTGCACCATGGGACTGTTCCGTTTCAAATCCATGCACGCATTTCTAAAAGTCGTACGGCAGTGTTTCGCCATTTCGGACGGATGTTGCACCTTGCACCGTGGATGTTGCACCCTGTAGATATCGATTATTCGGACGGCCATAACTTCTGGCTCGTTTAGAGTTACGGGAGCCATAACCTGTCAAAACGAAGGCCTCGATGAGTTCTACGGCTTTGAAAGCTTTCAGCCGTCAACGGATAGATTAATGGCCAAAAAGGACAACCCGAATCTCAATCAGGTCTCGTAAGTTTTTTACCCTTCGTTTTTTCGACACGTGGATTTTTACGGTAAAACGGGATTACCATGGCCCGTCTTCGACTTCCCATCGCTGAATAGTGGTGCACCAAGGTACTGTTCCATTTTAAATCCATGCACGCATTTCTAAACGTCGTACGACACTGTTTCCCCATTTCGGACGGATGTTGCACCTTGCACCGTGGATGTTGCACCCTGTAGATATCGATTATTCGGACGACAATAACTTCAGGCTCGTTTAGAGTTACTGGAGCCATAACCTGTCAAAACGAAGGCCTCGATGAGTTCCACGGCTTTGACAGCTTTGAGTCATCAACGGATAGATTAATGCCCAAAAAGGACAACCCGAATCTCAATCGGGTCTCGTGAGTTTTTTACCCTTCCTTTTTTCGACACGTGGATTTTTACGGTAAAACGGGTTTACCGTGGTCCGTCTTCGACTTCCCATCGCTGGAGAGTGGTGCACCACGGTACTGTTCCGTTTCAAATCCATGCACGCATTTCTAAAGGTCGTACGACACTGTTTCGCCATTTCGGACGGATGTTGCACCTTGCACCGTGGATGTTGCACCATGTAGATATCGATTATTCGGACGGCCATAACTTCTAGCTCGTTTAGAGTTACGGGAGCCATAACCTGTCAAAACGAAGGCCTCGATGAGTTCTACGGCTTTGACAGCTTTAAGCTGTCAACGGATAGATTAATGCCCAAAAAGGACAACCTGAATCTCAATCGGGACTCGTAAGTTTTTTACCCTTCGTTTTTTCGACACGTGGATTTTTACGGTAAAACAAGATTACGGTGGCTGGTCTTCGACTTCCCATCGCTGAAGAGTGATGTACCATGGAACTGTTCCGTTTCAAATCCATGCACACATTTCTAAAAGTCGTACGGCACTGTTTCGCCATTTCGGACGGATGTTGCACCTTGCACCGTGGATGTTGCACCCTGTAGATATCGATTATTCGGACGGCCATAACTTCTGGCTCGTTTGGAGTTACGGGAGCCATAACCTGTCAAAACGAAGGTCTTGATGAGTTCTACGGGTTTGAAAGCTTTCAGCCGTCAACGGATAGATTAATGCCCAAAAAGGACAAACCGAATCTCAATCAAGTCTCGTAAGTTTTTTACCCTTCGTTTTTTCGACACGTGGATTTTTACGGTAAAACGGGATTACCGTGGCCCGTCTTCGACTTCCCATCACTGAAGAGTGGTGCACCAAGGTACTATTCCATTTCAAATCCATGCACGCATTTCTAAACGTCGTACGGCACTGTTTCGCCATTTCGGACGGATGTTGCACCTTGCACCGTGGATGTTGCACCCTGTAGATATCGATTATTCGGACGGCCATAACTTCCGGCTCGTTTAGAGTTACTGGAGCCATAACCTGTCAAAACGAAGGCCTCGATTAGTTCTACGGCTTTGACAGCTTTGAGCCATCAACGGATAGATTAATGCCTAAAAAGGACAACCCGAATCTCAATCGGGTCTCGTAAGTTTTTTACCCTTCGTTTTTTCGACACGTGGATTTTTACGGTAAAACGGGATTACCGTGGTCCGTCATCGACTTCCCATCGCTGGAGAGTGGTGCACCACGGTACTGTTCCGTTTCAAATCCATGCACGCATTTCTAAAAGTCATACGGCACTGTTTCGCCATTTTGGACGGATGTTGCGCCTTGCACCGTGGATGTTGCACCCTTTAGATATCGATTATTCGGACGGCCATAACATCTGGCTCGTTTAGAGTTACGAGAGCCATAACCTATCAAAACGAAGGCCTCGATGAGTTCTATGGCTTTGACAGCTTTGAGCCGTCAACGGATAGATTAATGCCCAAAAAGGACAACCCGAATCTCAATCGGGTCTCGTAAGTTTTTTACCCTTTGTTTTTTCGACACGTGGATTTTTACGGTAAAACGGGATTACCGTGGCCCGTATTCGACTTCCCATCGCTTGAGAGTGGTGCACCACGGTACTGTTCCGTTTCAAATCTATGCACGCATTTCTAAAGATCGTACGGCACTGTTTCGCCATTTCGGACGGATGTTGCACCTTGCACCGTGGATGTCGCACCCTGTAGATATCGATTATTCGGACGGCCATAACTTCTGGCTCGTTTAGAGTTACGGAGCCATAACCTGTCAAAATGAAGGCCTCAATGAGTTCTACGGCTTTGACAGCTTTGAGCCGTCAACGGATAGATTAATGCCCAAAAAGGACAACCTGAATCTCAATCGGGTCTCGTAAGTTTTTTACCCTTCGTTTTTTCGACACATGGATTTTTACGGTAAAACAGGATTACCGTGGCCCGTCTTCGACTTCCCATTGCTGGAGACTGGTGCACCATGGTACTGTTCCGTTTCAAATCCATGCACGCATTTCTAAAAGTCGTAAGGCACTGTTTCGCCATTTCGGACGGATGTTGCACTTGCACCGTGGATGTTGCACCCTGTAGATATCGATTATTCGGACGGCCATAACTTCTGGCTCGTTTAGAATTACGGGAGCCATAACCTGTCATGACGAAGGCCTCAATGAGTTCTACGAATTTGACAGCTTTCAGCCGTCAACGGATAGATTAATGCCCAAAAAGGACAACCCAAATCTCAATTGGGTCTCGTAAGTTTTTTACCCTTCGTTTTTTCGACACGTGGATTTTTACGGTAAAACGGGATTACCGTGGCCCGTCTTCGACTTCCCATCGCTGGAGAGTGGTGCACCATGGTACTGTTCCGTTTCAAATCGATGCACGCATTTCTAAAAGTCGTACGACACTGTTTCGCCATTTCGGACGGACGTTGCACCTTGCACCGTGGATGTTGCACCCTGTAGATATCGATTATTCGGACGGCCATAACTTCTGGCTCGTTTAGAGTTACGGGAGCCATAACCTGTCAAAACGAAGGCCTCGATGTGTTCTACGGCTTTGACAGCTTTCAGCCGTCAACGGATAGATTAATGCCCAAACAGGACAACCCGATTCTCAATCGGGTCTCGTAAGTTTTTTACCCTTCGTTTTTTCGACACGTGGATTTTTACGGTAAAACGGGATTACGGTGGCCGGTCTTCGATTTACCATCGCTGGAGAGTGGTGCACCACGGTACAGTTCCATTTCAAATCCATGCACGCATTTCTAAAGGTCGTACTGCACCATTTCGCCATTTCGGACGGATGTTGCACCTTGCACCGTGGATGTTGCACCCTGTAGATATCGATTATTCGGATGGCCATAACTTCTGGCTCGTTTAGAGTTACGGGAGCCATAACCTGTCAAAACGAAGGCCTCGATGAGTTCTACGGCTTTGACAGCTTTGAGCTGTCAACGGATAGATTAATGCCCAAAAAGGACAACCTGAATCTCAATCGGGTCTCGTAAGTTTTTTACCCTTCGTTTTTTCGACACGTGGATTTTTACGGTAAAACGGGATTACCGTGGCCCGTCTTCGACTTCCATCGCTGGAGAATGGTGCACTATGGTACTGTTCCGTTTCAAATCCATGCACGCATTTCTAAAATTCGTACGGCACTGTTTCGCCATTTCGGACGGATGTTGCACCTTGCAGCGTGGATGTTGCACCCTATAGATATCGATTATTCGGACGGCCATAACTTCTGGCTCGTTTAGAGTTACGGGAGCCATAACCTGTCAAAACGAAGACCTCGATGAGTTCTACGGCTTTGATAGCTTTCAGCCGTCAACGTATATAAAAGGACAACCTGAATCTCATTGGGTCTGGTAAGTTTTTTACCCTTCGTTTTTTCGACACGTGGATTTTTACGGTAAAACAGGATTACCGTGGCCCGTCTTCGACTTCCCATCGCTGGAGAGTGGAGCACCATGGTACTGTTCCTTTTCAAATCCATGCACGCATTTATAAAATTCGTACGACACTGTTTCGCCATTTCGGACGGATGTTGCACCTTGCACCGTGGATGTTGCACCCTGTAGATATCGATTATTCGGACGGCCATAACTTCTGGCTCGTTTAGAGTTACGGGAGCCATAACCTGTCAAAACGAAGGCCTCGATGAGTTCTACGGCTTTGGCAGCTTTCAGCCGTCAACGGATAGATTAATGCCCAAAAAGGACAACCCGAATCTCAATCGGGTCTCGTAAGTTTTTTACCCTTCGTTTTTTCGACACGTGGATTTTTACGGTAAAACGAGATTACGGTGGCTGGTCTTCGACTTCCCATCGCTGAAGAGTGTTGCACCATGGAACTGTTCCATTTCAAATCCATGCACGCATTTCTAAAAGTCGTACGGCACTGTTTCGCCATTTCGGACGGATGTTGCACCTTGCACCGTGGATGTTGCACCCTGTAGATATCGATTATTCGGACGGCCATAACATCTGGCTCGTTTAGAGTTAAGGGAGCCATAACCTGTCAAAACGAAGGCCTCGATGAGTTCTACGGTTTTGAAAGCTTTCAGCCATCAACGGATAGATTAATGCCCAAAAAGGACAACCCGAATCTCAATCGGGTCTCGTAAGTTTTTTACCCTTCGTTTTTTCGACACGTGGATTTTTACGGTAAAACGGGATTACCGTGGCCCGTCTTCGACTTCCCATCGCTGAAGAGTGGTGCACCAAGGTACTATTCCATTTCAAATCCATGCACGCATTTCTAAACGTCGTACGGCACTGTTTCGCCATTTCGGACGGATGTTGCACCTTGCACCGTGGATGTTGCACCCTGTAGATATCGATTATTCGGACGGCCATAACTTCCGGCTCGTTTAGAGTTACTGGAGCCATAACCTGTCAAAACGAAGGCCTCGATGAGTTCTACGGCTTCAATAGCTTTGAGCCATCAACGGATAGATTAATGCCCAAAAAGGACAACCCGAATCTCAATCGGGTCTCGTAAGTTTTTTACCCTTAGTTTTTTCGACACGTGGATTTTTACGGTAAAACGGGATTACCGTGGTCCGTCTTCGACTTTCCATCGCTGGAGAGTGGTGCACCATGGTACTGTTCCGTTTCAAATCCATGCACGCATTTCTAAAAGTCATACGGCACTGTTTCTCCATTTTGGACGGATGGTGCGCCTTGCACCGTGGATGTTGCACCCTGTAGATATCGATTATTCGGACGGCCATAACATCTGGCTCGTTTAGAGTTACGAGAGCCATAACCTGTCAAAACGAAGGCCTCGATGAGTTCTACGGCTTTGACAGCTTTGAGCCGTCAACGGACAGATTAATGCCTAAAAAGGACAACCCGAATCTCAATCGGGTCTCGTAAGTTTTTTACCCTTCGTTTTTACGACACGTGGATTTTTACGGTAAAACGGGATTACCGTGGCCCGTCTTCGACTTCCCATCGCTGGAGAGTGTTGCACCATGGTACTGTTCCGTTTCAAATCTATGCACGCATTTCTAAAGGTCGTACGGCACTGTTTCTCCATTTCGGACGGATGTTGCACCTTGCACCGTGGATGTTGCACCCAGTAGATATCGATTATTCGGACGGCCATAACTTCCGGCTCGTTTAGAGTTACGGGAGCCATAACCTGTCAAAACGAAGGCCTCGATGAGTTCTACGGCTTCGACAGCTTTCAGCCGTCAACGGATAGATTAATACCCAAAAAGGACAACCCGAATCTCAATCGTGTCTCGTAAGTTTTTTACCCTTCGTTTTTTCGACACGTGGATTTTTACGGTAAAACGAGATTACGGTGGCTGGTCTTCGACTTCCCATCGCTGAAGAGTGATGTACCATGGAACTGTTCCGTTTCAAATCCATGCACGCATTTCTAAACGTCGTACGGCACTATTTCGCCATTTCGGACGGATGTTGCACCTTGCACCGTGGATGTTGCACCCTGTAGATATCGATTATTCGGACGGCCATAACTTCCGGCTCGTTTAGAGTTACTGGAGCCATAACCTGTCAAAACGAAGGCCTCGATGAGTTCTACGGGTTTGAAAGCTTTCAGCCGTCAACGGATAGATTAATGCCTAAAAAGGACAACCCGAATCTCAATCGGGTCTCGTAAGTTTTTTACCCTTCGTTTTTTCGACACGTGGATTTTTACGGTAAAACGGGATTACCGTGGTCCGTCATCGACTTCCCATCGCTGGAGAGTGGTGCACCACGGTACTGTTCCGTTTCAAATCCATGCACGCATTTCTAAAAGTCATACGGCACTGTTTCGCCATTTTGGACGGTTGTTGCGCCTTGCACCGTGGATGTTGCACCCTGTAGATATCGATTATTCGGACGGCCATAACTTCTGGCTCGTTTAGAGTTACGAGAGCCATAACCTGTCAAAACGAAGGCCTCGATGAGTTCTATGGCTTTGACAGCTTTGAGCCGTCAACGGATAGATTAATGCCCAAAAAGGACAACCCGAATCTCAATCGGGTCTCGTAAGTTTTTTACCCTTTGTTTTTTCGACACGTGGATTTTTACGGTAAAACGGGATTACCGTGGCCCGTCTTCGACTTCCCATCGCTTGAGAGTGGTGCACCATGGTACTGTTCCGTTTCAAATCTATGCACACATTTCTAAAGGTCATACGGCACTGTTTCCCCATTTCGGACGGATGTTGCACCTTGCACCGTGGATGTCGCACCCTGTAGATACCGATTATTCGGACGGCCATAACTTCTGGCTCGTTTAGAGTTACAGGAGCCATAACCTGTCAAAATGAAGGCCTCAATGAGTTCTACGGCTTTGACAGCTTTGAGCCGTCAACGGATAGATTAGTGCCCAAAAAGGACAACCTGAATCTCAATCGGGTCTCGTAAGTTTTTTACCCTTCGTTTTTTCGACACATGGATTTTTACGGTAAAACAGGATTACCGTGGCCCGTCTTCGACTTCCCATTGCTGGAGACTGGTGCACCATGGTACTGTTCCGTTTCAAATCCATGCACGCATTTCTAAAAGTCGTAAGGCACTGTTTCGCCATTTCGGACGGATGTTGCACCTTGCACCGTGGATGTTGCACCCTGTAGATATCGATTATTCGGACGGCCATAACTTCTGACTCGTTTAGAATTACGGGAGCCATAACCTGTCATGACGAAGGCCTCAATGAGTTCTACGAATTTGATAGCTTTCAGCCGTCAACGGATAGATTAATGCCCAAATAGGACAACCCAAATCTCAATCGGGTCTCGTAAGTTTTTTACCCTTCGTTTTTTCGACACGTGGATTTTTACGGTAAAACGGGATTACGATGGCTGGTCTTCGATTTACCATCGCTGGAGAGTGGTGCACCACGGTACTGTTCCGTTTCAAATCCATGCACGCGTTTCTAAAGGTCGTACGGCACCGTTTCGCCATTTCGGACGGATGTTGCACCTTGCACCGTGGATCTTGCACCCTGTAGATATCGATTATTCGGACGGTCATAACTTCTGGCTCGTTTAGAGTTACGGGAGCCATAACCTGTCAAAACCAAGGCCTCGATGAGTTCTACGGCTTTGACAGCTTTGCGCCGTCAATGGATAGATTAATGCCCAAAAAGGACAACCCGAATCTCAATCGGGTCTCATAAGTTTTTTACCCTTCGTTTTTTCGACACATGGATTTTTACGGTAAAACGGGATTACCGTGGCCCGTCTTCGACTTCCCATCGTTGGAGAGTGGTGCACCATGGTACTGTTTCGTTTCAAATCCATGCACGCATTTCTAAAATTCGTACGGCACAGTTTCTCCATTTCGGACGGATGTCGCACCTTGCACCATGGATGTTGCGCCCTATAGATATCTATTATTCGGAGGGCCATAACTTCTGGCTCGTTTAGAGTTACGGGAGCAATAACCTGTCAAAACGAAGGCCTCGATGAGTTCTACGGCTTTGACAGCTTTCAGCCGTCAACGGATAGATTAATGCCCAAAAAGGACAAACTGAATCTCAATCGGGTCTCGTAAGATATTGTTACCCTTCGTTTTTTCGACACGTGGATTTTTACGGTAAAACGGGATTATGGTGGCTGGTCTTCGACTTCCCATCGCTGAAGAGTGGTGCACCATGGGACTGTTCCGTTTCAAATCCATGCACGCATTTCTAAAAGTCGTACGGCAGTGTTTCGCCATTTCGGACGGATGTTGCACCTTGCACCGTGGATGTTGCACCCTGTAGATATCGATTATTCGGACGGCCATAACTTCTGGCTCGTTTAGAGTTACGGGAGCCATAACCTGTCAAAACGAAGGCCTCGATGAGTTCTACGGCTTTGAAAGCTTTCAGCCGTCAACGGATAGATTAATGGCCAAAAAGGACAACCCGAATCTCAATCAGGTCTCGTAAGTTTTTTACCCTTCGTTTTTTCGACACGTGGATTTTTACGGTAAAACGGGATTACCATGGCCCGTCTTCGACTTCCCATCGCTGAATAGTGGTGCACCAAGGTACTGTTCCATTTTAAATCCATGCACGCATTTCTAAACGTCGTACGACACTGTTTCCCCATTTCGGACGGATGTTGCACCTTGCACCGTGGATGTTGCACCCTGTAGATATCGATTATTCGGACGACAATAACTTCTGGCTCGTTTAGAGTTACTGGAGCCATAACCTGTCAAAACGAAGGCCTCGATGAGTTCCACGGCTTTGACAGCTTTGAGTCATCAACGGATAGATTAATGCCCAAAAAGGACAACCCGAATCTCAATCGGGTCTCGTGAGTTTTTTACCCTTCCTTTTTTCGACACGTGGATTTTTACGGTAAAACGGGTTTACCGTGGTCCGTCTTCGACTTCCCATCGCTGGAGAGTGGTGCACCACGGTACTGTTCCGTTTCAAATCCATGCACGCATTTCTAAAGGTCGTACGACACTGTTTCGCCATTTCGGACGGATGTTGCACCTTGCACCGTGGATGTTGCACCATGTAGATATCGATTATTCGGACGGCCATAACTTCTAGCTCGTTTAGAGTTACGGGAGCCATAACCTGTCAAAACGAAGGCCTCGATGAGTTCTACGGCTTTGACAGCTTTAAGCTGTCAACGGATAGATTAATGCCCAAAAAGGACAACCTGAATCTCAATCGGGACTCGTAAGTTTTTTACCCTTCGTTTTTTCGACACGTGGATTTTTACGGTAAAACAAGATTACGGTGGCTGGTCTTCGACTTCCCATCGCTGAAGAGTGATGTACCATGGAACTGTTCCGTTTCAAATCCATGCACACATTTCTAAAAGTCGTACGGCACTGTTTCGCCATTTCGGACGGATGTTGCACCTTGCACCGTGGATGTTGCACCCTGTAGATATCGATTATTCGGACGGCCATAACTTCTGGCTCGTTTGGAGTTACGGGAGCCATAACCTGTCAAAACGAAGGTCTTGATGAGTTCTACGGGTTTGAAAGCTTTCAGCCGTCAACGGATAGATTAATGCCCAAAAAGGACAAACCGAATCTCAATCAAGTCTCGTAAGTTTTTTACCCTTCGTTTTTTCGACACGTGGATTTTTACGGTAAAACGGGATTACCGTGGCCCGTCTTCGACTTCCCATCACTGAAGAGTGGTGCACCAAGGTACTATTCCATTTCAAATCCATGCACGCATTTCTAAACGTCGTACGGCACTGTTTCGCCATTTCGGACGGATGTTGCACCTTGCACCGTGGATGTTGCACCCTGTAGATATCGATTATTCGGACGGCCATAACTTCCGGCTCGTTTAGAGTTACTGGAGCCATAACCTGTCAAAACGAAGGCCTCGATTAGTTCTACGGCTTTGACAGCTTTGAGCCATCAACGGATAGATTAATGCCTAAAAAGGACAACCCGAATCTCAATCGGGTCTCGTAAGTTTTTTACCCTTCGTTTTTTCGACACGTGGATTTTTACGGTAAAACGGGATTACCGTGGTCCGTCATCGACTTCCCATCGCTGGAGAGTGGTGCACCACGGTACTGTTCCGTTTCAAATCCATGCACGCATTTCTAAAAGTCATACGGCACTGTTTCGCCATTTTGGACGGATGTTGCGCCTTGCACCGTGGATGTTGCACCCTTTAGATATCGATTATTCGGACGGCCATAACATCTGGCTCGTTTAGAGTTACGAGAGCCATAACCTATCAAAACGAAGGCCTCGATGAGTTCTATGGCTTTGACAGCTTTGAGCCGTCAACGGATAGATTAATGCCCAAAAAGGACAACCCGAATCTCAATCGGGTCTCGTAAGTTTTTTACCCTTTGTTTTTTCGACACGTGGATTTTTACGGTAAAACGGGATTACCGTGGCCCGTATTCGACTTCCCATCGCTTGAGAGTGGTGCACCACGGTACTGTTCCGTTTCAAATCTATGCACGCATTTCTAAAGATCGTACGGCACTGTTTCGCCATTTCGGACGGATGTTGCACCTTGCACCGTGGATGTCGCACCCTGTAGATATCGATTATTCGGACGGCCATAACTTCTGGCTCGTTTAGAGTTACGGAGCCATAACCTGTCAAAATGAAGGCCTCAATGAGTTCTACGGCTTTGACAGCTTTGAGCCGTCAACGGATAGATTAATGCCCAAAAAGGACAACCTGAATCTCAATCGGGTCTCGTAAGTTTTTTACCCTTCGTTTTTTCGACACATGGATTTTTACGGTAAAACAGGATTACCGTGGCCCGTCTTCGACTTCCCATTGCTGGAGACTGGTGCACCATGGTACTGTTCCGTTTCAAATCCATGCACGCATTTCTAAAAGTCGTAAGGCACTGTTTCGCCATTTCGGACGGATGTTGCACTTGCACCGTGGATGTTGCACCCTGTAGATATCGATTATTCGGACGGCCATAACTTCTGGCTCGTTTAGAATTACGGGAGCCATAACCTGTCATGACGAAGGCCTCAATGAGTTCTACGAATTTGACAGCTTTCAGCCGTCAACGGATAGATTAATGCCCAAAAAGGACAACCCAAATCTCAATTGGGTCTCGTAAGTTTTTTACCCTTCGTTTTTTCGACACGTGGATTTTTACGGTAAAACGGGATTACGGTGGCTGGTCTTCGATTTACCATCGCTGGAGAGTGGTGCACCACGGTACTGTTCCGTTTCAAATCCATGCACGCGTTTCTAAAGGTCGTACGGCACCGTTTCACCATTTCGGACGGATGTTGCACCTTGCACCGTGGATGTTGCACCATGTAGATATCGATTATTCGGACGGCCATAACTTCTGGCTCGTTTAGAGTTACATGAGCCATAACCTGTCAAAACGAAGGCCTCGATGAGTTCTACGGCTTTGACAGCTTTGCGCCGTCAATGGATAGATTAATGCCCAAAAAGGACAACCCGAATCTCAATCGGGTCTCTTAAGTTTTTTACCCTTCGTTTTTTCGACACGTGGATTTTTACGGTAAAACGGAATTACCGTGGCCCGTCTTCGACTTTCCATCGCTGGAGAGTGGTGCACCATGGTACTGTTTCGTTTCAAATCCATGCACGCATTTCTAAAATTCGTACGGCACAGTTTCTCCATTTCGGACGGATGTCGCACCTTGCACCATGGATGTTGCACCCTGTAGATATCGATTATTCGGACGGCTATAACTTCTGGCTCGTTTAGAGTTACGGGAGCCATAACCTGTCAAAACGAAGGCCTCGATGAGTTCTACGGCTTTGACAGCTTTCAGCCGTCAACGGATAGATTAATGCCCAAAAAGGACAAACTGAATCTCAATCGGGTCTCGTAAGATATTGTTACCCTTCGTTTTTTCGACACGTGGATTTTTACGGTAAAACGGGATTATGGTGGCCGGTCTTCGACTTCCCATCGCTGAAGAGTGGTGCACCATGGGACTGTTCCGTTTCAAATCCATGCACGCATTTCTAAAAGTCGTACGGCAGTGTTTCGCCATTTCGGACGGATGTTGCACCTTGCACCGTGGATGTTGCACCCTGTAGATATCGATTATTCGGACGGCCATAACTTCTGGCTCGTTTAGAGTTACGGGAGCCATAACCTGTCAAAACGAAGGCCTCGATGAGTTCTACGGCTTTGAAAGCTTTCAGCCGTCAACGGATAGATTAATGCCCAAAAAGGACAACCCGAATCTCAATCAGGTCTCGTAAGTTTTTTACCCTTCGTTTTTTCGACACGTGGATTTTTACGGTAAAACGGGATTACCATAGCCCGTCTTCGAATTCCCATCGCTGAAAAGTGGTGCACCAAGGTACTGTTCCATTTTAAATCCATGCACGCATTTCTAAACGTCGTACGACACTGTTTCCCCATTTCGGACGGATGTTGCACCTTGCACCGTGGATGTTGCACCCTGTAGATATCGATTATTCGGACGACAATAACTTCTGGCTCGTTTAGATTTACGGGAGCCATAACCTGTCAAAACGAAGGCCTCGATGAGTTCTACGGCTTTGACAGCTTTGAGTCATCAACGGATAGATTAATGCCCAAAAAGGACAACCCGAATCTCAATCGGGTCTCGTAAGTTTTTTACCCTTCGTTTTTTCGACACGTGGATTTTTACGGTAAAACGGGTTTACCGTGGTCCGTCTTCGACTTCCCATCGCTGGAGAGTGGTGCACCACGGTACTGTTCCGTTTCAAATCCATGCACAGATTTCTAAAAGTCATACAGCACTGTTTCGCCATTTCGGACGGATGTTGCGCCTTGCACCGTGGATGTTGCACCCTATAGATATCGATTATTCGGACGGCCATAACTTCTGGCTCGTTTAGAGTTACGAGAGCCATAACGTGTCAAAACGAAGGCCTCGATGAGTTTTATGGCTTTGACAGCTTTAAGCCATCAACGGATAGATTAATGCCCAAAAAGGACAACCCTAATCTCAATCGGGTCTCGTAAGTATTTTTACCCTTCGTTTTTTCGACACGTGGATTTTTACGGTAAAACGGGATTACCGTGCCCGTCTTCGACTTCCCATCTCTGGAGAGTGGTGCACCATGGTACTGTTCTGTTTCAAATCCATGCACGCATTTCTAAAAGTCGTAAGGCACTGTTTCGCCATTTCGGACGGATGTTGCACCTTGCACCGTGGATGTTGCACCATGTAGATATTGATTATTCGGACGGCCATAACTTCTGGCTCGTTAAGAGTTACGGGAGCCAAAACCTGTCAAAACGAAGGCCTCGATCAGTTCTATGGCTTTGACAGCTTTCAGCCGTCAACGGATAGATTAATGCCCAAAAAGGACAACCCGAATCTCAATCGGGTCTCGTAAGTTTTTTACCCGTCGTTTTTTCGACACGTGGATTTTTACGGTAAAACGGGATTACCGTGGCCCGTCTTCGACTTCCCATTGCTGGAGAGTGGTGCACCATGGTACTATTCCGTTTCAAATCCAAGCATGCATTTCTAAAAGTCGTAAGGCACTGTTTCGCCATTTTGGACGGATGTTGCACCTTGCACCGTGGATGTTGCACCCTGTAGATATCGATTATTCGGACGGCCATAACTTCTGGCTCGTTTAGAGCTCCGGGAGCCATAACCTGTCAAAACCAAGGCCTCGATGAGTTCTACGGCTTTGACAGCTTTCAGCCGTCAACGGATAGATTAATGCCCAAAAAGGACAACCCGAATCTCAATCGGTTCTCGTAAGTTTTTTACCCTTCGCTTTTTCGACACGTGGATTTTTACGGCAAAACGGGATTGCCGTGGCCCGTCTTCGACTTCCCATCGCTGGAGAGTGGTGCACCATGGTACTGTTCCGTTTCAAATCCATTCACGCATTTCTAAAGGTCGTACGGCACTGTTTCGCCATTTCGGACGGATGTTGCACCTTGCACCGTGGATGTTGCACCCTGTAGATATCGATTATTCGGACGGCCATAACTTCTGGCTCGTTTAGAGTTACGGGAGCCATAACCTGTCAAAATGAAGGCCTCAATGAGTTCTACGGCTTTGACAGCTTTGAGACGTCAACGGATTGATTAATGCCCAAAAAGGACAACCCGAATCTCAATCGGGTCTCGTAAGTTTTTTACCCTTCGTTTTTTCGACACGTGGATTTTTACCGTAAAACGGGATTACCGTGGCCCGTCTACGACTTCCCATCGCTGGAGAGTGGTGCACCATGGTACTGTTCCGTTTAAATCTATGCACGCATTTCTAAAATTCGTACGGCACTGTTTCGCCATTTCGGACGGATGTTGCACCTTGCACCGTGGATGTTGCACACTGTAGATATCGATTATTCGGACGGCCATAACTTCTGGCTCGTTTAGAGTTACGGGAGCCATAACCTGTCAAAATGAAGGCCTCGATGAGTTCTACGGCTTTGACTGCTTTTAGCCATCAACGGATAGATTAATGTCCAAAAAGGACAACCCGAATCTCAATCGGGTCTCGTAAGTTTTTTACCCTTCGTTTTTTCGACACGTGGATTTTTACGGTAAAACGGGATTACGGTGGCTGGTCTTCGATTTACAATCACTGCAGAGTGGTGCACCATGGTACTGTTCCGTTTCAAATCCATGCACGCATTTCCAAAGGTCGTACGGCACTGTTTCGCCATTTCGGACGGATGTTGCACCATGCACCGTGGATGTTCCTCCCTGTAGATATCGATTATTCGGACGGCCATAACTTCTAGCTCGTTTAGAGTTACGGGAGCCATAACCTGTCAAAACGAAGGCCTCGATGAGTTCTACGGCTTTGACGGCTTTCAGCCGTCAACAGATAGATTAATGCCCAAAAAGGACAACCCGAATCTCAATCGGGTCTCGTAAGTTTTTTACCCATCGTTTTTTCGACACGTGGATTTTTACGGTAAAACGGGATTACCGTGGCCCGTCTTCGACTTCCCATCACTGAAGAGTGGTGCACCATGGGACTGTTCCGTTTCAAATCCATGCACGCATTTCTAAAAGTCGTACGGCACTGTTTCGCCATTTCGGACGGATGTTGCACCTTGCACCGTGGATGTAGCACCCTGTAGATATCGATTATTCGGACGGCCACAACTTCTGGCTCGTTTAGAGTTACGGGAGCCATAACCTGTCAAAATGAAGGCCTCGATGAGTTCTACGGCTTTGACAGCTTTCAGCCGTCAACGGATAGATTAATGCCCAAAAAGGACAACCCGAATCTCAATCGGGTCTCGTAAGTTTTTTACCCTTCGTTTTTTCGACACGTGGATTTTTACGGTCAAACGGGATTACGGTGGCTGGTCCTCGACTTCCCATCGCTGAAGAGTGGTGCAGCATGGGACTGTTTCGTTTCAAATCCATGCACGCATTTCTAAAAGTCATACGGCACTGTTTCGCCATTTCGGATGGATGTTGCGCTTTGAACCGTGGATGTTGCACCCTGTAGATATCGATTATTCGGACGGCCATAACTTCTGACTCGTTTAGAGTTACGGGAGCCATAACCTGTCAAAACGAAGGCCTCGATGAGATCTACGGCTTTGACAGCTTTCAGCCTTCAACGGATAGATTAATGCCCAAAAAGGACAAGCCGAATCTCAATCGGTTCTCGTAAGTTTTTTACCCTTCGTTTTTTCGACAGGTGGATTTTTACGGTAAAACGGGATTACCGTGCCCCGTCTTCGACTTCCCATCCATGAAGAGTGCTGCACCATGGTACTGTTCCGTTTCAAATCCATGCACGCAATTCTAAAAGTCGTACGGCACCGGTTCGCCATTTCGGACGGATGTTGCACCTTGCACCGTGGATGTTGCACCCTGTAGATATCGATTATTCGGACGGGCATAACTTCTAGCTCGTTTAGAGTCGCGGGAGCCATAACCTATCAAAAAGAAGGCCTCGATGAGTTCAACGGCTTTGACGGCTTTCAGCCTTCAACGGATATATTAATGCCCAAAAAGGACAACCCGAATCTCAATCGGGTCTTGTAAGTTTTTTACCCTTCGTTTTTTCGACACGTGGATTTTTACGGCAAAACGGGATTACGGTGGCAGGTCTTCGATTTACCATCGCTGGAGAGTGGTGCACCATGGTACTATTCCGTTTCAAATCCATGCACGCATTTCTAAAGGTCGTACGGCACTGTTTCGTCATTTCGGACGGATGTTGCACCTTGCACCGTGGATGTTGCACCCTGTAGATATCGATTATTCGGACGGCAATGACTTCTGGCTAGTTTAGAGTTATGGGAGCCATAACCTGTCAAAACGAAGGCCTCGATGAGTTCAACGGCTTTGATAGCTTTCAGCCGTCAACGGATAGATTAATGCCCAAAAAGGACAACCCGAATCTCAATCGGGTCTCGTAAGTATTTTACCCTTCGTTTTTTTCGACACGCGGATTTTTACGGTAAAACGGGATTACGGTGGCTGGTCTTCGACTTCCCATCGCTGAAGAGTGATGCACCATGGTACTGTTCCGTTTCAAATCCACGCACGCATTTCTAAAAGTCGTACGACACTGTTTCGCCATTTCGGACGGATGTTGCACCTTGCACCGTGGATGTTGCACCCCGTAGATATCGATTATTCGGACGGCCAAAACTTCTGGCTCGTTTAGAGTTACAAAATCTATAACCTGTCAAAACGAAGGCCTCGATGAGTTCTACGGCTTTGATGGCTTTCAGCCATGAACGAATAGATTAATGCCCAAAAAGGACAAACCGAATCTCAATCGGGTCTCGTAAGCTTTTTACCCTTCGTTTTTTTGACACGTGGATTTTTACGGTAAAACGGGATTACCGTGGCCCGTTTTCGACTTCCCATCGCTGAAGAGTGGTGCACCAAGGTACTGTTCCGTTTCAATCCATGCACGCATTTCTAAAAGTCGTACGGCACTGTTTCACACTTTCGGACGGATGTTGCACCTTGCACCGTGGATGTTGCACCCTGTAGATATCGATTATTCGGACTGCCATAACTTCTGGCTCGTTTAGAGTTACGGGAGCCATAACCTGTCAAAACGAAGGCCTCAATGAGTTCTACGGCTTTGACTGCTTTCAGCCGTCAACGGATAGATTAATGCCCAAAAACGACAACCCGAATCTCAATCGGGTCTCGTAAGTTTTTTGCCCTTCGTTTTTTCGACACGTGGATTTTTACGGTAAAACAGGATTACGGTGACTGGTCTTCTATTTACCATAGCTGGAGAGTGGTGCACGATGGTACTGTTCCGTTTCAAATCCATGCACGCATTTCTAAAGGTCGTACTGCACTGTTTCGCCATTTCGGATGGATGTTGCACCTTGCACCGTGGATGTTGCACCCTGTAGATATCGATTATTCGGACGACCATAACTTCTGGCTCGTTTAGAGTTACGGGAGCCATAACCTGTCAAAATGAAGGCCTCGATGAGTTCTACGGCTTTTACAGCTTTCAGCCGTCAACGGATAGATTAATTCCCAAAAAGGACAACCCGATTCTCAATCGGGTCTCGTAAGTTTTTTATCCTTCGTTTTTTCGACACGTGGATTTTTACGGTAAAACGTGATTACGGTGGCTGGTCTTCGATTTACCATCGCTGGAGAGTGGTGCACCATGGTACTGTTCCACTCCAAATCCATGCATGCATTTCTAAAGTTCGTACGGCACATTTTCGCCATTTCGGACGGATGTTGCACCTTGCACCGTGGATGTTGCACCATGTAGATATCGATTATTCGGACGGCCATAACTTCTGGCTCGTTTAGAGTTACAAAAGCCATAACCTGTCAAAACGAAGGCCTCGATGAGTTCTACGGCTTTGAAAGCTTTCAGCCGTCAACGGATAGATTAATGCCCAAAAAGGACAACCCGAATCTCAATCAGGCCTCATAAGTTTTTTACCCTTCGTTTTTTCGACACGTGGATTTTTACGGTAAAACGGGATTACTATGGCCCGTCTTCGACTTTCCATCGCTGGAGAGTGGTGCACCATGGTACTGTTCCATTTCAAATCCATGCACGCATTTCTAAAAGTCATACGGCACTGTTTCGCCATTTTGGACGGATGTTGCGCCTTGCACCGTGGATGTTGCACCCTGTAGATATCGATTATTCGGACGGCCATAACTTCTGGCTCGTTTAGAGTTACAGGAGCCATAATCTGTCAAAACGAATACCTCGATGAGTTATACTACTTTGACGGCTTTCAGCCTTCAATGGATATATTAATGCCCAAAAAGGACAACCCGAATCTCAATCGGGTCTCGTAAGTTTTTTACCCTTCGTTTTTTCGACACGTGGATTTTTACGGTAAAACGGGATTATGGTGGCTAGTCTTCGATTTACCATCGCTGGAGAGTGGTGCACCAAGGTACTGTTCCGTTTCAAATCCATTCATGCATTTTTAAATGTCGTACGGCACCGTTTCGCCATTTCGGACGGATGTTGCACCTTGCACCGTGGATGTTGCACCCTGTAGATACGATTATTGGGACGGCCATAACTTCTGGCTCGTTTCGAGTTACAGGAGCCATAACCTGTCAAAACGAAGGCCTCGATGAGTTCTACGGCTTTGACAGCTTTCAGCCGTCAACGGATAGATTAATGCCCAAAAAGGACAACCCGAATCTCAATCAGGTCTCGTAAGTTTTTTACCCTTCGTTTTTTCGACACGTGGATTTTTACGGTAAAACGGAATTACGGTGGATGGTCTTCGATTTACCATCGCTGGAGAGTGGTGCACCAAGGTACTGTTCTATTTCAAATCCATGCACGCATTTCTAAAGGTCGTACGGCACCGTTTCGCCATTTCGGACGGATGTTGCACCTTGCACCGTGGATGTTGCACCTTGTAGATATCGATTATTGGGACGGCCATAACTTCTGGCTCGTTTAGAGTTACGGGAGCCATAACCTGTCAAAACGAAGGCCTCGATGAGTTCTACGGCTTTGACCGCTTTCAGCCGTCAACGGATAGATTAATGCCCAAAAAGGACAACCCGAATCTCAATCGGGTCTCGTAAGTTTTTTACCCTTCGTTTTTTCGACAGGTGGATTTTTACGGTAAAACGGGATTACCGTGCCCTGTCTTCGACTTCCCATCGCTGAAGAGTGGTGCACCATGGTTCTGTTCCGTTTCAAATTTACGCACGCAATTCGAAAAGTCGTACGGCACCGTTTTGCAATTACGAACAGATGTTGCACCTTGCACCGTGGATGTTGCACCCTGTAGATATTGATTATTCGGACGGGCATAACTTCTGGCTCGTTTAGTGTCACGGGAGCCATAACCTGTCAAAACGAAGGCCTCGATGAGTTCTACGGCATTGACGGCTTTCAGCCATCAACGGATATATTAATGCCCAAAAAGGACAACCCGAATCTCAATCGGGTCTCGTAAGTTTTTTACCCTTTGTTTTTTCGACACGTGGATTTTTACGGCAAAATGGGATTACGGTGGCTGGTCTTCGATTTACCATCGCTGGAGAGTGGTGCACCATGGTACCATTCCGTTTCAAATCCATGCACGCATTTCTAAAGGTCGTACGACACTGTTTCGCCATTTCGGACGGATGTTGCACCTTGCACCGTGGATGTTGCACCCTGTAGATATCGATTATTCGGACGGCCATAACTTCTGGCTAGTTTAGAGTTACGGGAGCCATAACCTGTCAAAATGAAGGCCTCGATGAGTTCTACGTCTTTAACAGCTTTCAGCCGTCAACGGATAGATTAATGCCCAAAAAGGACAACCCGATCTGAATCGGGTCTCGTAAGTTTTTTACCCTTCGTTTTTTCGACACGTGGATTTTTACGGTAAAACGGGATTGCGGCGGCTGGTCTTCGACTTCCCATCGCTGAAGAGTGGTGCACCATGGTACTGTTCCGTTTCAAATCCATGCACGCATTTCTAAAAGTCGTACGGCAATGTTTCGCCATTTCGGACGGATGTTGCACCTTGCGCCGTGGTTGTTGCAACCTGTAGATATCGATTATTCGGACGGCCATAACTTCTGCCTCGTTTAGAGTTACTGGAGCCATAACCTGTCAAAACGAAGGCCTCGATGAGTTCTACGGCTTTGACAGCTTTGAGCCATCAACGGATAGATTAATGCCCAAAAAGGACAACCCGAATCTCAATCGGGTTTCGTATGTTTTTTACCCTTCGTTTTTTCGACACGTGGATTTTTACGGTAAAACGGGATTACCATGGCCCATCTTCGACTTCCCATCGCTGAAGAGTGGTGCACCAAGGTATTGTTCCGTTTCAAATCCATGCACGTATTTCTAAAAGTCGTACGGCACTGTTTCGCCATTTCGGACGGATGTTGCACCTTGCGCCGTGGATGTTGCACCCTATAGATATCGATTATTCAGACGGGAATAACTTCTGGCTCATTTAGAGTCATGGGAGCCATAACCTTTCTAAACGAAGGCCTGGATGAGTTCTACGGCTTTGACGGCTTTCAGCCTTCAACGGATATATTAATGCCCAAAAAGGACTACCCGAATCTCAATCGGGTCTCGTAAGTTTTTTTCCCTTCGTTTATTCGACACGTGGATTTTTACGGCAAAACTGGATTACGGTGGCTGGTCTTCGATTTACCATCGTTGGAGAGTGATGCACCATGGTACTGTTCCGTTTCAAATCCATGCACGCATTTCTAAAGGTCGTACGACACTGTTTCGCCATTTCGGACGGATGTTGCACCTTGCACCGTGGATGTTGCACCCTGTAGATATCGATTATTCGGACGGCCATAACTTCTGGCTAGTTTAGAGTTACGGGAGCCATAACCTGTCAAAATGAAGGCCTCGATGAGTTCTACGTCTTTAACAGCTTTCAGCCGTCAACGGATAGATTAATGCCCAAAAAGGACAACCCGATCTGAATCGGGTCTCGTAAGTTTTTTACCCTTCGTTTTTTCGACACGTGGATTTTTACGGTAAAACGGGATTGCGGCGGCTGGTCTTCGACTTCCCATCGCTGAAGAGTGGTGCACCATGGTACTGTTCCGTTTCAAATCCATGCACGCATTTCTAAAAGTCGTACGGCACTGTTTCGCCATTTCGGACGGATGTTGCACCTTGCGCCGTGGTTGTTGCAACCTGTAGATATCGATTATTCGGACGGCCATAACTTCTGCCTCGTTTAGAGTTACTGGAGCCATAACCTGTCAAAACGAAGGCCTCGATGAGTTCTACGGCTTTGACAGCTTTGAGCCATCAACGGATAGATTAATGCCCAAAAAGGACAACCCGAATCTCAATCGGGTTTCGTATGTTTTTTACCCTTCGTTTTTTCGACACGTGGATTTTTACGGTAAAACGGGATTACCATGGCCCATCTTCGACTTCCCATCGCTGAAGAGTGGTGCACCAAGGTATTGTTCCGTTTCAAATCCATGCACGTATTTCTAAAAGTCGTACGGCACTGTTTCGCCATTTCGGACGGATGTTGCACCTTGCGCCGTGGATGTTGCACCCTATAGATATCGATTATTCAGACGGGAATAACTTCTGGCTCATTTAGAGTCATGGGAGCCATAACCTTTCTAAACGAAGGCCTGGATGAGTTCTACGGCTTTGACGGCTTTCAGCCTTCAACGGATATATTAATGCCCAAAAAGGACTACCCGAATCTCAATCGGGTCTCGTAAGTTTTTTTCCCTTCGTTTATTCGACACGTGGATTTTTACGGCAAAACTGGATTACGGTGGCTGGTCTTCGATTTACCATCGTTGGAGAGTGATGCACCATGGTACTGTTCCGTTTCAAATCCATGCACGCATTTCTAAAGGTCGTACGGCACTGTTTCGCCATTTCGGACGGATGTTGCACCTTGCACCGTGGATGTTGCACCCTGTAGATATCGATTATTCGGACGGCCATAACTTCTGGCTAGTTTAGAGTTACGGGAGCCATAACCTGTCAAAACGAAGGCCTCGATGAGTTCTACGGCTTCGACAGCTTTCAGCCGTCAACGGATAGAATAATGCCCAAAAAGGACAACCCGAATCTGAATCGGGTCTCGTAAATTTTTTACCCTTCGTTTTTTCGACAGGTGGATTTTTACGTAAAACAGGATTACGGTGGCTGGTCTTCGACTTCCCATCGCTGAAGAGTGGTACACCATGGTACTGTTCCGTTCCAAATCCATGCACGTATTTCTAAAAGTCGTACGGCACTGTTTCGCCATTTCGGACGGATGTTGCACCTTGCACCGTGGTTGTTGCAACCTGTAGATATCGATTATTCGGACGGCCATAACTTCTGGCTCGTTTAGAGTTACAAAAGCCATAACCTGTCAAAACGAAGGCCTCGATGAGTTCTACGGCTTTGACGGCATTCAGCCGTCAACGGATAGATTAATGCCCAAAAAGGACAACCCGAATCTCAATCGGGTCTCGTAAGTTTTTTACCCTTCGTTTTTTCGACACGTGGATTTTTACGGTAAAACGGGATTACCGTGGCCCGTCTTCGACTTCCCATCGCTGAAGAGTGGTGCACCAAGGTACTGTTCCATTTCAAATCCATGCACGCATTTCTAAAAGTCGTACGGCACTGTTTTGCCATTTCGGACGGATGTTGCACCTTGCACTGCGAATGTCGCACCTTGTAGATATCGATTATTCGGACGGCCATAACTTCTGGCTCGTTTAGAGTTACGGGAGCCATAACCAGTCAAAACGAAGGCCTCGATGAGTTCTACGACTTTGACTGCTTTCTGCCGTCAACGGATAGAGTAATGCCCAAAAAGGACAACCCGAGTCTCAATCGGGTCTCGTAAGTATTTTACCCTACGTTTTTTCGACACGTGGATTTTTACGGTAAAACGGGATTACGGTGCCTGGTCTTCGATTTACCATCCCTGGAGAGTGGTGCACCACGGTACTGTTCCATTTCAAATCAATGCAAGCATTTCAAAAGGTCGTACGACACTGTTTTGCCATTTCGGACGGATGTTGCACCTTGCACCGTGGATGTTGCACCCTGTAAATATCGATTATTCGGACGGCCATAACTTCTGGCTCGTTTAGAGTTACGGGAGCCATAAGCTGTCAAAACAAAGGCCTCGAAGAGTTCTACGGCTTTGACAGCTTTCAACCGTCAACGGATAGATTAATGCCCAAAAAGGACAACCCGAATCTCAATCGGGTCTCGTAAGTTTTTTACCCTTCGCTTTTTCGAAACGTGGATTTTTACGGTAAAACAGGATTACCGTCGCCCGTCTTCGACTTCCCATCGTTGGAGAGTGGTGCACCATGGTACTGTTCCGTTTCAAATCCATGCACGCATTTCTAAAGGTCGTATGGCACTGTTTCGCCATTTCGGACGGATGTTGCACCTTGCACCGTGGATGTTGCACCCTGTAGATATCGATTATTCGGACGACCATAACTTCCGGCTCGTTTAGAGTTACGGGAGCCATAACTTGTCAAAACGAAGACCTCGATAAGTTCTACGGCTTTGACGGCTTTCAGCCGCCAACGGAGAGATTAATGCCCAAAAAGGACAACCCGAATCTCAATCCGGTCTCGTAAGTTTTTACCCTTCGTTTTTTCGACACGTGGATTTTTACGGTAAAACGGGATTACGGTGGCTGTTCTTCGACTTCCCATCGCTAAAGAGTGGTTCACCATGGTACTATACCGTTTCAAATCCATGCACGCATTTCTAAAAGTCGTACGACACTGTTTCACCATTTCGGACGGATGTTGCACCTTGCACCGTGGATGTTGCAACCTGTAGATATCGATTATTCGGACGGCCATAACTTCTGGCTCGTTTAGAGTTACTGGAGCCATAACCTGTCAAAACGAAGGCCTCGATGAGTTCTACGGCTTTGACAGCTTTGAGCCATCAACGGATAGATTAATGCCCAAAAAGGACAACCCGAATCTCAATCGGGTCTCGTAAGTTTTTTACCCTTCGTTTTTTCGACACGTGGATTTTTACGGTAAAACGGGATTACCGTGGCCCACCTTCGACTTCCCATCGCTGAAAAGTGGTGCACCAAGGTACTGTTCCGTTCCAAATCCATTCACGCATTTCTAAAAGTCGTACGGCACTGTTTCGCCATTTCAGACGGATGTTGCACCTTGCACCGTGGATGTTGCACCCTATAGATATCGATTATTCAGACGGGAATAACTTCTGGCTCGTTTAGAGTCATGGGAGCCATAACCTATCTAAACGAAGGCCTCGATGAGTTCTACGGCTTTGACGGCTTTCAGCCTTCAACGGATATATTAATGCCCAAAAAGGACTACCCGAATCTCAATCGGGTCTCGTAAGTTTTTTGCCCTTCGTTTTTTCGACACGTGGATTTTTACGGCAAAACGGGATTACGGTGGATGGTCTTCGATTTACCATCGCTGGAGAGTGGTGCACCATGGTACTGTTCCGTTTCAAATCCATGCACGCATTTCTAAAGGTCGTACGGCACTGTTTCGCCGTTTCGGACGGATGTTGCACCTTGCACCGTGGATGTTGCACCCTGTAGATATCGATTATTCGGACGGCCATAACTTCTGGCTAGTTTAGAGTTACGGGAGCCATAACCTGTCAAAACGAAGGCCTCGATGAGTTCTACGGCTTCGACAGCTTTCAGCCGTCAACGGATAGAATAATGCCCAAAAAGGACAACCCGAATCTGAATCGGGTCTCGTAAATTTTTTACCCTTCGTTTTTTCGACAGGTGGATTTTTACGGTAAAACAGGATTACGGTGGCAGGTCTTCGACTTCCCATCGCTGAAGAGTGGTGCACCATGGTACTGTTCCGTTTCAAATCCATGCACGCATTTCTAAAAGTCGTACGGCACTGTTTCGCCATTTCGGACGGATGTTGCACCTTGCACCGTGGTTGTTGCAACCCGTAGATATCGATTATTCGGACGGCCATAACTTCTGGCTCGTTTAGAGTTACAAAAGCCATAACCTGTCAAAACGAAGGCCTCGATGAGTTCTACGGCTTTGACGGCATTCAGCCGTCAACGGATAGATTAATGCCCAAAAAGGACAACCCGAATCTCAATCGGGTCTCGTAAGTTTTTTACCCTTCGTTTTTTCGACACGTGGATTTTTACGGTAAAACGGGATTACCGTGGCCCGTCTTCGACTTCCCATCGCTGAAGAGTGGTGCACCAAGGTACTATTCTGTTTCAAATCCATGCATGCATTTCTAAAAGTCGTACGACACTGTTTTGCCATTTCGGACGGATGTTGCACCTTGCACTGCGAATGTTGCACCTTGTAGATATCGATTATTCGGACGGCCATAACTTCTGGCTCGTTTAGAGTTACGGGAGCCATAACCTGTCAAAACGAAGGCCTCGATGAGTTCTACGACTTTGACTGCTTTCTGCCATCAACGGATAGATTAATGCCCAAAAAGGACAATCCGAGTCTCAATCGGGTCTCGTAAGTATTTTACCCTACGTTTTTTCGACACGTGGATTTTTACGGTAAAACGGGATTACGGTGCCTGGTCTTCGATTTACCATCACTGGAGAGTGGTGCACCATGGTACTGTTCCGTTTCAAATCTATGCACGCATTTCTAAAGATCGTACGGCACTGTTTTGCCATTTCGGACGGATGTTGCACCTTGCACCGTGGATGTTGCACCCTGTAAATATCGATTATTCGGACGGCCATAACTTCTGGCTCGTTTAGAGTTACGGGAGCCATAACCTGTCAAAATGAAGGCCTCGACGAGTTCTACGGCTTTGAAAGCTTTCAGCCATCAACGGATAGATTAATGCCCAAAAAGGACAACCCGAATCTCAATCGGGTCTCGTAAGTTTTTTACCCTTCGTTTTTTTGACACGTGGATTTTTACGGTAAAACGGGATTACCGTGGCCCATCTTCGACTTCCCATCGCTGAAGAGTGGTGCACCAAGGTACTGTTCCATTTCAAATCCATGCATGCATTTCTAAAAGTCGTACGGCACTGTTTCTCCATTTCGGACGAATGTTGCACCATGCACCGTGGATGTTGCACCCTGTAGATATCGATTATTCGGACGGCCATAACTTCTGGCTCGTTTAGAGTTACGGGAGCCATAACCTGTCAAAATGAAGGCCTCGATGAGTTCTACGGCTTTGATAGCTTTCAGCCGTCAATGGATAGATTAATGCCCAAAAAGGACAACCCGAATCTCAATCGGGTCTCGTAAGTTTTTTACCCTTCGCTTTTTCGACACGTGGATTTTTACGGTAAAACAGGATTAGCATGGCCCGTCTTCGACTTCCCATCGCTGGAGAGTGGTGCAACATTGGTACTGTTCTGTTTCAAATCCATGCACGCATTTCTAAAGGTCGTATGGCAGTGTTTCGCCATTTCGGACGGATGTTGCACCTTGCACCGTGGATGTTGCACCCTGTAGATATCGATTATTCGGACGGCCGTAACTTCCGGCTCGTTTCGAGTTACGGGAGCCATAACCTGTCAAAACGAAGACCTCGATAAGTTCTACGGCTTTGACGGCTTTCAGCCGCCAACGGAGAGATTAATGCCCAAAAAGGACAACCCGAATCTCAATCCGGTCTCGTAAGTTTTTACCTTTCGTTTTTTCGACACGTGGATTTTTACGGTAAAACGGGATTACAGTGGCTGTTCTTCGACTTCCCATCGCTAAAGAGTGGTTCACCATGGTACTGTACCGTTTCAAATCCATGCACGCATTTCTAAAAGTCGTACGACACTGTTTCACCATTTCGGACGGATGTTGCACCTTGCACCGTGGATGTTGCACCCTGTAGATATCGATTATTCGGACAGCCATAACTTCTGGCTCGTTTTGAGTTACAAAAGCCATAACCTGTCAAAACGAAGGCCTCGATGAGTTCTACGGCTTTGACGGCTTTCAGCCGTCAACGGATTGATTAATGCCCAAAAAGGACAACCCGAATCTCAATCGGGTCTCGTAAGTTTTTTACCCTTCGTTTTTTCGACACGTGGATTTTTACGGTAAAATGGGATTACCGTGGCCCGTCTTCGACTTCCCATCGTTGGAGAGTGGTGCACCATGGTACTGTTCCGTTTCAAATCCATGCACGCATTTCTAAAAGTCATATGGCACTGTTTCGCCATTTCGGACGGATGTTGCACCTTGCACCGTGTATGTTGCACCCTGTAGATATGGATTATTCGGACGGCCATAACTTCTGGCTCGTTTAGAGTTACGGGAGCCATAGCCTGTCAAAACAAAGGGCTCGATGAGTTCTACAGCTTTGACAGCTTTCAGCCGTCAACGGATAGATTAATGCCCAAAAAGGACAACCCGAATCTCAATCGGGTCTCATAAGTTTTTTACCCTTCGTTTTTTCGACACGTGGATTTTTACGGTAAAACGAGATTACGGTGGCTGGTCTTCGATTTACCATCGCTAGAGAGTGGTGCACCATGGTACTGTTCCATTTCAAATCCATGCACGCATTTCTAAAGGTCGTACGGCACTGATTCGCCATTTCGGACGGATGTTGCACCTTGCGCCGTGGATGTTGCACCTGTAGATATCGATTATTCGGACGGCCATAACTTCTGGCTCGTTTTGATTTACGGGAGCCATAAACTGTCAAAACGAAGGACTCGATGAGTTCTACGGCTTTGACAGTTTCAGCAATCAACAGGTAGATTAATGCCCAAAAAGGACAGCCCGAATCTCAATCGGGTCTCGTAAGTTTTTTACCCTTCGTTTTTTCGACACGTGGATTTTAACGGTAAAACGGGATTACCGTGGCCCGTCTTTGACTTCCTATCGCTGAAGAGTGGTGCACCATGGTACTATTCCGTTTCAAATCCATGCACGCATTTCTAAAAGTCGTACGGCACTGTTTCTCCATTTCGGACGGATGTTGCACCTTGCACCGTGGACGTTGCACCCTGTAGATATCGATTATTCGGATGGTCGTAACTTCTGGCTTGTTTATAGTTACGGGAGCCATAACCTGTCAAAACGAAGGCCTCGATGAGTTCTACGGCTTTGACTGCTTTCAGCCGTCAACGGATAGATTATTGCCCAAAAAGGACAACCCGAATCTCAATCGTGTCTCGTAAGTTTTTTACCCTTCGTTTTTTCGACACGTGGATTTTTACGGTAAAACGGGATTACCGTGGCCCGTCTTCGACTTCCCATCGCTGGAGAATGGTGCACCATGGTACTGTTCTGTTTCAAATCCATGCATGCATTTCTAAAAGTCATACGGCACTGTTTTGCCATTTCGGACGGATGTTGCACCTTGCACCGTGGATGTTGCATCCTGTAGATATCGATTATTCGGACGGCCATAACTTCTGGCTCGTTTAGAGTTACGGGAGCCATAACCTGTCAAAACGAAGGCCTCGATGAGTTCTACGGCTTTGACAGCTTTCAGCCATCAACGGATAGATTAATGGCCAAAAAGGATAACCCGAATCTCAATCGGGTCTCGTAAGTTTTTTAACCTTCGTTTTTTCGAAACGTGGATTTTTACGGTAAAACGGGATTACGGTGGCTGGTCTTCGACTTCCCATCGCTTAAGAGTGGTGCACCATGGTACTGTTCCGTTTCAAATCCATGCACGCATTTCTAAAAGTCGTACAACACTGTTTCGCCATTTCGGACGGATGTTGCACCTTGCACCGTGGATGTTGCACCCTGTTGATATCGATTATTCGGACGGCCATAACTTCTGGCATGTTTAGAGTTATGTTTGTGCCAAAATTGGAAACAAACCCCGAATACCGTGAAAGCACCAGTATATGAATACAAATCAATAATATTCAAACACAAATCTCAAATCTCAGCAAATATTAAACAGTGATTCCAAAATAAAGAACAGAGACACGAGTTTTATAGTGGTTCGGCTATCTCCGGCCTACGTCCACTCCAAAAAATTTATCCTTTTATTGATTATCCTTGATGATTACAGATGATTACAGCAGTTACAAAGTCCAAAACTTGAAATAAATAGCAGCAATGATGATATGGAGTGATTCTGGCAGCGTCCGGGCGTGCTTTATCTCTCTAGAATCTCCGACCCCTTTTCTAAATGACCAGGGGCTCTATTTATAAGCGTAGGAGGCTGATATTTCTCCTACAATCCGGGAAGACCGCTTCAGGCATGTGAGGGCGCCCACACGCCCGAAATCTGAAGGTCCGGGCCCACCTTGGGATCGATTCAAAGTAAGGTTCGAATCGATCAAGAAATCATCCAATTGAGCAGAAATTTGGTGAGAACATTCTTCAACATGTATGTAAGCTCCTGTAAAAATTTCATTGCATTTGGATCAATGGTTTGGAAGATATGATCGATTCAAGTTCAAAGCTTCGTGTGTTCTGCCTGGTTCGAACCCATATTTCGAATCCATCTCCTTCGAATCCATCTCCTTCGAACCCATCTCGTTCGAATCCATCGCCTTCAAACCCAATGCTTCAAACCCACCTTCGAATCCAGTGTCTCGAATCCACCTCCTTCGAACCCATCTCCTTCGAATCCATTGCTACGAGCTAACCTGTGTACACCATATGGATACGAAGGAGATCCATGCTGCGATCGAGTCGAAGTCTACCTGTTCTTCATCCTACTTTGCCTTACGAACACCATGAAGTCGACTCCATATTGATCGATACGAGCGGCATCGATACGAAGTCCTCGTCTTTCGATCGATATGAAGTAGCCGTGTCTCGTCCATGCCAATCGATACGAAGTGTATCGATTCGAAGTCCTTCACCTTGCTTCGCCTTTGACCGATACGAACGCTATCAAGTCGAACCAACACCTAACGTGAACTTCTTAGAGCCGAATCCATACCAATCGATACGAAGTGCATCGATTCGAACCTTGTGTGCCTTTGATCGATTCGAACCTGATGGGTTCGAAACGAAAACCTTGATGGATTCGAACAGCATGCCTTTCCTACCTTGAATCGATCATAACTTCTCCATACGAACTCCGATTAACCTGAAATTTGAAACATAGCCTTTCCTAATCCTTATCATCACCTCCAATAAATTTCGTCCAGATCGGAGTTCAACCAAATTTTAGTGATATCGATCGTAGCCTTGATTACAACCGATCTCCAATCCTGATATCCATAATTCCTTGCCAATTTGTTGGTATTCCAGTTTTGACCAAAAAATTGGATAACACTTTGCCCCCCCAAAACATGCCTTGTGATAACAAGGCGTGTTTTGAATAGTTCCGAATCCAATATCCGAAGTCCATAGCCATATCGCTAGAGTACATCATCCTTGGCCGCTTCGAGTCGATGCCCGATTCCAAATCCCGTAACCAAAGCCTTAGCCAATTCCATATCCATTTGAACTCGACAACTGAGTCCCAATCCATCCTTATCCATTAGCCAATAACCGAATCCATGACCTCTCCGGGTTGATATCCAAGTCCATAACCTCTCCGAGTTCTTGCCAAGCGTGATCTACATCTGATGACTGTGGTCCAGTGTCCCTCGACGTTGAGCTAACCTCTCCGGGTTCTTGCCAAGCGTGATCAACATCTGATGACCGTGGTCCAGTGTACCTGGACGTTGAGCTAACCTCTCCAGGTTCTTGCCAAGCGTGATCCACACTTGACAACCTTGGTCCAGTGTCCCTGGACGCTGAGCTAAGCTATGGCTTAAGTCCTAAGCCGAATCCTGGTCTCTCCGGACCCTTGTTGTGCATAGTCCATACTCAACGACTTGAAACAATAACCGATAATGCGGGACCTAAGTCCTAGGCCGAATCTTGGTCACTTTGGACCCTTGCTGAGCATAGTCCATGCTCAGCGACCTCAATGAGTCGATCTACCACGTTCAGGCAAAGTGACTCCCCCCTTGCCAGGCATAATCCATACCCGACGACCATTTATCAAAAACCAGATGAAAATCCAATCAAAATCCAATCCAACATCCAAACCCCAAAATCCAAATCCAAAACCAGAAAACCCGAAAACCAAACCAGCATTCAAAACCGAAAACAATCATCCAAAGAAAAATCCAAATCAAAAGAAAGCAAAATCAGGAGCTCGATCCAAACTCCAAAACCAAAATCCGAAAAGAAAAGTAGTGTCCAATCCAAAAGCAAAAGATAGATTTCACAAACCATAGCATTGCAGTTTATCATCATTCAGAGCATGCCTAGGGGCTATCTCCGTCGCCGTACATTTGTAAATGACTTGGTCGCTTGCTAATAGTTCGCTACTTATTCCATATTATCCTGGTCAATGGATGATCAATCGACCATCGTCCCTGGGCCTCACATCATCACGGCGTGAGGTGGTCGGTGGTTGCTCCTGCTCCACCGTTGCATTCCGTGTTTCGACGTATTGCCGTAACTGTCCATTCCTTACATGCTCCTCGATTATATCCTTCAAGTGCCTGCAGCTGTTTGTGTCATGTCTGTCTAAGTCATGGAAGATACAATGCCTCCCTGATGCCCTCTCTCGTTCAGAAGGCTCTCTCCTGGCTGGCCTCCGGTAGGGAAGGCGATTCCGAGTATCCATGTATATACGCTCCAGCGTCTCGTTCAATCCTGTGTATGTGGAAAACTTTGGATGCTTCCATCGCTTCCTAGCATTTCCAGAATCATTATCCAATTTCCTTTTTCCTTTGTCTTTATCCGAACCACCGCTAGATACTGCCCCAACCTCGATTGCACTAACCTTTTTCACCTTTAAATCCGTACTTGCATCTTCTTGTTGAAGGAACCTTTCTGCCTCGTGAAAGAATTCGTCGAGATCATGTGGGGGATCTCGTATCAGAGATACCTTGAAATCCGAGTTCTCCCTGACTCCTAATACTGCTGCCATTAAAACCATCGATGGATCGGGCCGATCCACCGAAGCGATTGCCGCACTGAATCGAGTTAGAAAAGCTCTAAGCGATTCATCCATTCTTTGCTTTACCGATGTCAATGTCATCACGTTCTTCGGTCTCTTGACATGAACCCGAAACTGCCCCAAAAACCTTTCCACTAATTCCCTCCAAGTCCTGATAGATCCTTCTTCCAGCTGCCTAAACCACATCGTAGCTAAGTCCGTCAAATACAAAGGGAAGCATCGGGCCATCACTTCCTCCGGTGCCCCCAGCACCTCCATGTGTCTAGTGTACCTCATCAAGTGATCTGTTGGATCTGCCTTGTCGTCATATACTTCCACGCTCGGTAGCTTGAACTTAGGTGGATTCTGAGCCATCCTTATTTCCTGAGCGAACGGACTCCTATTCACTCCTTCCAAGTCTCTGTTGGTCAAACCACCTCGCACAGTTCTTCTGATGATTTCTACTAATCCGGTGTTGTCCGTTGGGGGTTGCCCTCCATGCCCCCGAGGGAACTCTGGCACATATTCCTCGTGTGGTTCACTAGCAGCAACGTTAGCTCTAGTCCGTTGGACTCCTTCCAAAGGTCCTCCTGTGTTGGATCCCGAGGGCCTGCCCCCAAGCCCTTGTTGATTGCCTTCTGGCTCCATATCTCGTCCTCCATTGGGTTCCACGACCCTAGTCCCCTGTCCTGCATCCACAGCGGCTGTTGCTGTCCCTAGGTTCTGCATCCCTGCAGCTCTCATTTGCTCAAAGAAAGCCTGCATCATTTCCTGTTGACTCTTCAATAATCTCTCTTGCAAAGAATTTGCCATAGCCTCCATCTCATCCCGTGTTATGTCGATCGAAGCCTGTCCTTCCCCAGCTCCGGAGGATGCTTGTTGACTTCCGTCCTGTTGGCTTCTCTCAGCCCTTTGCCTTCTACTATTTTGCCTAGTCATAGTCCTTGAATCCAAATTCTTCAAAACCTCCAAATCCAACATTCAAATCCGATGTAGCGGGTGCTAGTCGCTCTCAGTGAAAGCACCAAAGTGTTTGTGCCAAAATTGGTCACAAACCCCGAATACCGTGAAAGCACCAGTATATGAATACAAATCAATAATATTCAAACACAAATCTCAAATCTCAGCAAATATTAAACAGTGATTCCAAAATAAAGAACAGAGTCACAAGTTTTATAGTGGTTCGGCTGTCTTCGGCCTACGTCCACTTCAAAGTTTTTATCCTTTTATTGATTATCCTTGATGATTACAGATGATTACAGCAGTTACAAAGTCCAAAACTTAAAATAAATAGCAGCAATGATGATATGCAGTGCTGGCAGCGTCCGGGCGTGCTTTATCTCTCTACAATCCCTGACCCCTTTTCTGAATGACCAGGGGCTCTATTTATAACCGTAGGAGGCCGATATTTCTCCTACAATCCGAGAAGACCACTTCAGGCACGTGAGGGGGCCCACACGCCCGAAATCTGGAGGTCCGGGCCCACCTTGGGATTGATACGAAGTAAGGTTCGAATCGATCAAGAAATCATCCAATTGAGCTGAAATTTGGTGAGAACATTCTTCAACATGTATGTGAGCTCCTGTAAAAATTTCATTGCATTTGGATCAACGGTTTGGAAGATATGATCGATTCAAGTTCAAAGCTTCGTGTGTTCTGCCTGGTTCGAACCCATATTTCGAATCCATCTCCTTCGAATCCATCTCCTTCGAACCCATCTCCTTCGAACCCATCTCGTTCAAATCCATCGCCTTCGAACCCAATGCTTCTAACCCACCTTCGAATCCAGTGTCTAGAAACCACCTCCTTCGAACCCATCTCCTTCGAATCCATTGCTACGAGCTAACCTGTGTACACCATATGGATACGAAGGAGATCCATGCTGCGATCGAGTCGAAGTCTACCTGTTCTTCATCCTACTTTGCCTTACGAACACCATGAAGTCGACTCCATATTGATTAATATGAGCGGCATCGATACAAAGTCCTCGCCTTTTGATCGATATGAAGTAGTCGTGTCTCGTCCATGCCAATCGATACGAAGTGTATCGATTCGAAGTCCTTCACCTTGCTTCGCCTTTGACCGATACGAACGCTATCGAGTCGAACCAACACCTAACGCGAACTTCTTAGAGCCGAACATACCAATCGATACGAAGTGCATCGATTCGAAACTTGTGTGCCTTTTCTCGATTCGAACCTGATGGGTTCGAAACGAAAACCTTGATGGATTCGAACAGCATGCCTTTCCTACCCTGAATCGATCATAACTTCTCCATACGAACTCCGATTAACCTGAAATTTGAAGCATAGCCTTTCCTAAGCCTTATCATCACCTCCAATTAATTTCGTCCAGATCGGAGTTCAACCAAATTTTGGTGATATCGATCGTAGCCTTGATTCCAACCGATCTCCAATCCTGATATCCATAATTCCTTGCCAATTTGTTGGTATTCCAGTTTTGACCAAAAAATGGGATAACAAGTTACAAAAGCCATAACCTGTCAAAGCGAAGGTCTTGATGAGTTCTACGGCTTTGACAGCTTTCAGCCGTCAACGGATAGATTAATGCCCAAAAAGGACAACCCGAATCTCAATCTGGTCTCGTAATTTTTTACCCTTCGTTTTTTCGACACGTTGATTTTCACGGTAAAACGGGATTACCGTGGCCCGTCTTCGACTTCCCATCGCTGGAGAGTGGTGCACCATGGTACTGTTCCGTTTCAAATCCATGCACGCATTTCTAAAAGTCATACGGAACTGTTTCTCCATTTCGGACGGATGTTCACCTTACACCGTGGATGTTGCACCCTGTAGATATCGATTATTAGGACGGCCATAACTTCTGGCTCGTTTAGAGTAACGGGAGCCATAACCTGTCAAAACGAAGGCCTCGATGAGTTCTATGGCTTTGACAACTTTCAACCGTCAACGGATAGATTAATGCCCAAAAAGGACAACCCGAATCTCAATCGGGTCTCGTAAGTTTTTTACCCTTCGTCTTTTCGACACGTGGATTTTTACGGTAAAACGGGATTACGGTGGCTGGTCTTCGATTTACCATCACTGGAGAGTGGTGCACCATGGTACTGTTCCGTTTCAAATCCATGCACGCATTTCTAAAGGTCGTACGACACTGTTCCACCATTTCGGACGGATGTAGCACCTTGCACCGTGGATGTTGCACTATGTAGATATCGATTATTCGGACGGCTATAACTTCTGGCTCGTTTAGAGTTACGGGAGCTATAACCTGTCAAAACAAAGGACTCGATGAGTTCTACGGCATTGACAGCTTTCAGCCGTCAACGGATAGATTAATGCCCAAAAAGGACAACCCGAATCTCAATCGGGTCTCGTAAGTTTTTTACCCTTCGTTTTTTCGACCCGTGGATTTTTACGGTAAAACGGGATAACCGTGGTCCTTCTTCGACTTCCCATCGCTAAAGAGTGGTGCACCATGGTACTGTTCCATTTCAAATCCATGCACGCATTTCTAAAAGTCTTACGGCACTGTTTCGCCATTTCGGACGGATGTTGCACCTTGCACCGTGGATGTTGCACCCTATAGATATCGATTATTCGGATGGCCATAACTTCTGGCTCGTTTAGAGCTACGGGAGCCATAACCTATCAAAATGAAGGCCTCGATGAGTTCTATGGCTTTGACTGCTTTCAGCCATCAACGGATAGATTAATGCCCAAAAAGGACAACTCGAATCTCAATCGGGTCTCGTAAGTCTTTTACCCTTCGTTTTTTCGACACGTGGATTTTTACGGTAAAACGGGATTACCGTGGCCCATCTTCGACTTTCCATCGCTGGAGAGTGGTGCACCATGGTACTGTTCCGTTTCAAATCCATGCACGCATTTCTAAAAGTCATAAGGCACTGTTTCGCCATTTTGGATGGATGTTGCACCTTACACCGTGGATGTTGCACCCCATAGATATCGATTATTCGGACGGCCATAACTTCTGGCTCGTTTAGAGTTACGGGAGCCATAACCTGTCAAAACGAAGGCCTCGATGAGTTCTACGGCATTGACGGCTTTCAGCCCTCAACGGATAGATTAATGCCCAAAAAGGACAGCCCGAATCTCCATCGGGTCTCGTAAGTTTTTTACCGTTCGTTTTTTCGACACGTGGATTTTTACGGTAAAACGGGATTACGGTGGCTGGTCTTCGATTTACCATCGCTGGAGAGTGGTGCACCAAGGTACTGTTCCGTTTCAAATCCATGTACGCATTTCTGAAGGTCGTACGACACTGTTTCGCCATTTCGGACGGATGTTGCACCTTGCACCGTGGATGTTGCACCCTGTAGATATCGATTATTCGGACGGCCATAACTTCTGGCTCGTTTAGAGTTACGGGAGCCATAACCTGCCAAAACGAAGGCCTCGATGAGTTCTACGGCTTTGACAGCTTTCAGCCATCAAAGGATAGATTAATGCCCAAAAAGGACAACCCGAATCTCAATCGGGTCACGTAAGTTTTTTACCCTTCGTTTTTTCTACACGTGGATTTTTACGGTAAAACGGGATTACCGTGGCTGGTCTTCGATTTACTATCGCTGGACAGTAGTGCACCATGGTACTGTTCCGTTTCAATTCCATGCATGCATTTCTAAATGTCGTACGGCACTGTTTCGCCATTTCGGACGGATGTTGCACCTTGCACCGTGGATGTTGCACCCTGTAGATATCGATTATTCGGACGGGCATAACTTCTGGCTCGTTTAGAGTTACGGGAGCCATAACCTATCAAAACGAAGGCCTCGATAAGTTCTACGACTTTAACAGCTTTCAGCCATCAACGGATATATTAATGCCTAAAAAGGACAACCCGAATCTCAATCGGGTCTCGTAAGTTTTTTACCCTTCGTTTTTTCGACACGTGGATTTTTACGGCAAAACGGGATTACGGTGGCTGGTCTTCGATTTACCATCGCTGGAGAGTGGTACACCATGGTACTGTTTCGTTTCAAATCCATACATGCATTCCTAAAAGCCGTACGGCACTATTTCGCCATGTCGGACGGATGTTGCACCTTGCACCGTGGATGTTGCACCCTGTAGATATCGATTATTCGGACGGCCATAACTTCTGGCTCGTTAAGAGTTACGGGAGCCATAACCTGTCAAAATGAAGGCCTCGATGAGTTCTACGGCTTTGACAGCTTTCAGTCGTCAACGGATAGATTAATTCCCAAAAAGTACAACCCGAATCTCAATAGGGTCTCGTAAGTTTTTTACACTTCGTTTTTTCGACACGTGGATTTTTACGGTAAAACGGGATTACGGTGGCTGGTCTTCGATTTACCATCGCTAGAGAGTGGTGCACCATGGTACTGTTCCGTTTCAAATCCATGCACGCATTTCTAAAGGTCATGCGGCACTGTTTCGCCATTTCGGACGGATGTTGCACCTTGCACCGTGGATGTTGCACCCTGTAGATATCGATTATTCGGACGGCCATAACTTCTGGCTCGTTTAGAGTTACGGGAGCCATAACCTGTCAAAACGAAGGCCTCGATGAGTTCTACGGCTTTGACCGCTTTCAGCCGTCAACGGATAGATTAATGCCCAAAAAGGACAACCCGAATCTCAATCGGGTCTCGTAAGTTTTCTACCCTTCGTTTTTTCGACACGTGGATTTTTACGGTAAAACGGGATTACCGTGGCCCATCTTCGACTTCCCATCGCTGGAGAGTGATGCACCATGGTACTATTCCGTTTCAAATCCATGCACGCATTTCTAAAGGTCGTACGACACTGTTTCTCCATTTCGGACGGATGTTGCACCTTGCACCGTGGATGTTGCAGCCTGTAGATATCGATTATTCGGACGGCCATAACTTCTGGCTCGTTTAGAGTTACGGGAGCCATAACCTGTCAAAACGAAGTCCTCGATGAGTTCTACGGCTTTGACAGCTTTCAGCATTCAACGGATAGATTAATGCCCAAAAAGGACAACCCGATTCTCAATCGCGTCTCGTAAGTTTTTTACCCTTCGTTTTTTCGACACGTGAATTTTTATGGTAAAACGGGATTACGGTGGCTTGTCTTCGATTTACCATTGCTGGAGAGTGGTGCACCATGGTACTGTTCCGTTTCAAATCCATGCACGCATTTCTAAAGGTCGTACGACACTGTTTCGCCATTTCGGACGAATGTTGCACCTTGCACCGTTGATGTTGCACCCTGTAGATATCGATTATTCGGACGGCCATAACTTCTGGCTCGATTAGAGTTACGGGAGCCATAACCTGTCAAAACGAAGGTTTTGATGAGTACGGCTTTGACAGTTTTCACCCGTCAACGGATAGATTAATGCCCAAAAAGGACAACCCGAATCTCAATCGGGTCACGTAAGCTTTTTACCCTTCGTTTTTTCGACACGTGGATTTTTACGGTAAAACGGGATTACCGTGGCTGGTCTTCGATTTACCATCGCTGGACCGTGGTGCACCATGGTACTGTTCCATTTCAAATCCATGCACGCATTTCCAAAAGTCGTACGGCACTGTTTCGCCATTTCGGACGGATGTTGCACCTTGCACCGTGGATGTTGCACACTGTAGATATCGATTATTCGGACGGGCATAACTTCTGGCTCGTTTAGAGTTACGGGAGCCATAACCTATCAAAACGAAGGCCTCGATGAGCTCTACGGCTTTGACAGCTTTCAGCCATCAACGGATATATTAATGCCCAAAAAGGACAACCCGAATCTCAATCGGGTCTCGGAAGTTTTCTACATTCGTTTTTTCGACACGTGGATTTTTACGGCAAAACGGGATTACGGTGGCTGATCTTCGATTTACCATCGCTGGAGAATGGTGCACCATGGTACTGTTCCGTTTCAAATCCATGCACACATTTCTAAAAGTCGTACGGCACTGTTTCGCCATGTCGGACGGATGTTGCACCTTGCACCGTGGATGTTGCACCCTGTAGATATCGATTATTCGGACGGCCATAACTTTTGGCTCGTTAAGAGTTACAGGAGCTATAACCTGTCAAAACGAAGGCCTCGATGAGTTCTACGGCTTTGACAGCTTTCAGCCATCAACGGATAGATTAATGCCCAAAAAGAACAACCCGAATCTCAATCGGGTCTCGTAAGTTTTTTACCCTTCGTTTTTTCGACACGTGGATTTTTACGTTAAAACGGGATTACGGTGGCTGGTCTTCGATTTACCATCGCTGGAGAGTGGTGCACCTCGGTACTGTTCCATTTCAAATCCATGCACGCATTTCTAAAGGTCGTACGACATTGTTTCGCCATTTCGGACGGATGTTGCACCTTGCACCGTGGATGTTGCACCCTGTAGATATCGATTATTCGGACGGCCATAACTTCTGGCTCGTTTAGAGATACGGAAGCCATAACCTATCAAAATGGAGGCCTCGATGAGTTCTACGGATTTGACCGCTTTCAGCCGTCAACGGATAGATTAATGCCCAAAAATGACAACCCGAAACTCAATCAGGTCTCGTAAGTTTTTTACCCTTCATTTTTTCGACACGTGAATTTTTACGGTAAAACGGGATTACCGTGGCCCGTCTTCGACTTCCCATCGCTGAAGAGTGGTGCACCATGGTACTGTTCCGTTTCAAATCCATGCACGCATTTCTAAAAGTCGTACGGCACTGTTTCGCCAATTCGGATGGATGTTGCACCTTGCACCGTGGATGTTGCACCCTCTAGATATCGATTATTCGGACGGCCATAACTTATGGATCGTTTATAGTTATGGGAGCCATAACCTGTCAAAAGGAAGGCCTCGATGAGTTCTACGGGTTTGACAGCTTTCAGCCATCAACGGATAGATTAATGCCCAAAAAGGACAACCCGAATCTCAATCGGGTCTCGTAAGTTTTTTGCCCTTTGTTTTTTTGACACGTGGATTTTTACGATAAAACGGGATTACCGTGGCCCGTCTTCGACTTTCCATCGCTGGAGAGTGGTGCACCATGGTACTGTTCCGTTTCAAATCCATGCACGCATTTCTAAAAGTGATACGGCACTGTTTCGCCATTTTGGACGGATGTTGCACCTTGCACCGTGGATGTTGCACCCTGTAGATATCGATTATTCGGACGGCCATAACTACTGACTCCTTTAGAGTTATGGGAGTCATAACCTGTCCAAACGAAGGCCTCGATGAGTTCTACGGCTTTGACAGCTTTCAGCCTTCAACGGATAGATTAATGCCCAAAAAGGACAACCCGAATCTCAATCGGGTCTCGTAAGTTTTTTACCCTTCGTTTTTTCGACACGTGGATTTTTACGGTAAAACGGGATTACGGTGTCTATGGTGCACCATGGTGCTGTTCCGTTTCAAATCCATGCATGTGTTTCTAAAGGTCGTACGACACAGTTTCGCCATTTCGGATGGATGTTGCACCTTGCACCGTGGATGTTGCACCCTGTAGATATCGATTATTCGGACGGCCATAACTTCTGGCTCGTTTAGAGTTACGGGAGCCACAACCTGTCAAAACGAAGGCCTCGATGAGTACTACGGCTTTGACATCTTTCAGCCGTCAACGGATAGATTAATGCCCAAAAAGGACAACCCGAATCTCAATCGGGTCTCGTATGTTTTTTACCCTTCGTTTTTTCGACACGTGTATTTTTACGGTAAAACGGGATTACGGTGGCTGGTCTTCGATTTACCATCACTGGAGAGTGGTGCACCATGGTACTGTTCCGTTTCAAATCCATGCACGCATTTCTAAAAGTCGTACGGCACTGTTTCGCCATGTCGGACGGATGTTGCACCTTGCACCGTGGATGTTGCACTCTGTAGATATCTATTATTCGGACGGTCATAACTTCTGGCTCGTTAAGGTTTACGGGAGCCATAACCTGTCAAAACGAAGGCCTCGATGATTTCTACGGCTTTGACAGCTTTCAGCCATCAACGGATGGATTAATGCCCAAAAAGGACAACCCGAATCTCAACCGGGTCTCGTAAGTTTTTTACCCTTCGTTTTTTCGACACGTGGAATTTTACGGTAAAATGGGATTATGGTGGCAGGTCTTCGATTTACCATCGCTGGAGAGTGGTGCACCATGGTACTGTTCTGTTTCATATCCATGCACGCCTTTCTAAAAGTCGTACGGCACTGTTTCGCCATTTCGGACGGATGTTGCATCATGCACCGTGGATGTTGCACCTTATAGATATCGAATATTCGGACGGCCATAACTTCTGGCTCGTTTAGAGTTACAAAAGCCAATACCTGTCAAAACGAAGGCCTCGATGAGTTCTACGGCTTTGATGTCTTTCAGCCGTCAACGGATAGATTAATGCCCAAAAAGGACAACCCGAATCTCAATCGGGTCTCTTAAGTTTTTTACCCTTCATTTTTTCGACACGTGGATTTTTAGTGTAAAACGGGATTACCGTGGCCCGTCTTCGGCTTCCCATTGCTGGAGAGTGGTGCACCATGGTACTGTTCCGTTTCAAATCCATGCACGCATTTCTAAAAGTCATACGACACTGCTTCGCCATTTCGGACGGATGTTGCACCTTGCACCGTGGATGTTGCACCCTGTAGATATCGATTATTTGGACGGCCATAACTTCTGCCTCGTTTAGAGTTACGGGAGCCATAACCTGTCAAAACGAAGGACTCGATGAGTTCTACGGCTTTGACAGCTTTCATCCGTCAACGGATAGATTAATGCCCAAAAAGGACAACCCGAATCTCAATCGGGTCTCGTAAGTTTTTTACCCTTCGTTTTTTCGACACGTGGATTTTTACGGTAAAACGGGATTACGGTGGCTGGTCTTCGATTTACCATCGCTGGAGAGTGTTGCACCATGGTACTGTTCTGTTTCAAATCCATGCACGCATTTCTAAAGGTCGTATGGCACTGTTTCGCCATTTCGAACGGATGTTGCACCTTGCACCGTGGATGTTGCACCCTGTAGATATCGATTATTCAGACGGCCATAACTTCTGGCTCGTTTAGAGTTACGGGAGCCATAACCTGTCAAAACGAAGGCCTCGATGAGTGTTTGCATCAAAATTGACCACAAACACCCAATATTCGTGAAAGCACCCGTTTATCAACACAGATCAGCAACAATCAATATAGAATTTATATTTAAGCAACAACAATCACGATAATTCACAGATAACAATCACAAACACAGGATTTATATTGGTTCGGCGATCTTGCCTACGTCCACTTTGAAGGTTCTCTCTTTATTGATTCACTTGATGATAATGATTGATTATAATGGATTACAGTTGATGATAGGTTTTAAATCTGAATACAACAGCGTTAATGAAGTATGGAATTCAATCCGGTAGAGTCTGGACGTTCAATGGTGGAAGCTCCGAAAGATCCCCTTTTCTGAAGGCTCGGGGTGCTATTTATAGGCGTAGGAGGCCCAGATCTCGCTCAAACTTCGGGAGACTTCTTCTAGCACGTGAGTAGGCCCACGCGACCGACCCCACCAAGTTTCGACTCGATCTGACATCGATTCGAAGTGATTTCGAACCCATCAAGAAATGGTCCGATCGAGCTGAAACTTGGCAGGAACAATCTTTATCATGTATGGAAGCTACTGTGAAAATTTCGTTGCATTTGGATCAGTGGTTTAGGAGATACGATCGATTCGAATTGGAGTTTTTCGGCTGGCTGTGTAGTTCGAATCCATCCCTTCGAATACATTAGCTCATCGTGGCCTTGTGATGAGGTGGCATGCGTCTTTCGAGTCGATCCGGTCTTCTCTCCTTGTTGAGCGCTTCGTCTTCGTCAATCTTGCTGTCTTCGTATCATGGAGTGACACGTCATCCAAGTTGACTTGGTGGGTACGAACAAATGAATATTCCTGGGTTCGAACGCGACCGATTCGAACCGAGGTGTCCCAATGGGTTCGAACTCGATCGATTCGAACAACATCGGTTCGATGTGACTTGGATTCGAACCTGGTGGGTTTGAATGGATTCGAACATAGTCATGCAAGTATGGATTCGAAGTGAGGGCTTGCCTGATGGAGTCGAGGCAAAGGATCTTCTCATGGGTTCGAAGGTGATGGAGTCGAACCAAGGCACTCTGATGGGTTCCACTGGATGGATTCGAAGGTGATGGGTTCGAAGTAGGTGGAGTCGAATCAATGGATTCGAACATAGTCTCTGGCCATCGGTTCGAACTATGGGGTATCCTATGGGTTTGAACCGAACATGGGCCATCTTTCTCAAATTGAATCCATCATATCTTGAGCATACGAACTCGGATTAACTTGAAACTCGAAACGCTAGCTCTCGTGGATTTGCTTGTCATGTCTTGTCGATTATGGCACAATCTGGACTCGAACAAAATTCATCGATATCCATAGCGAAGCGAAGTACAACCAATCTCTGAGATGAACTGTTTCTTGTTTTCGAACAATCTTTTGGTATCACGGCTTTGCCAAAAAGCGGGATAACATTTGCCCCCCAAAACATGCCTTGTGGTAGAAAGGTGTGTTTTGCAATGCCTTGAGTTGGATGTTCATATCCTATCACCAACCTGTAAAGAATTTGATAGTTCCATATGTCCTCCAATGACGATTGTTCGGGATCGAGCTATTTGGGATGAAACGCGGCCGTTCATGGTCAAGCGCCTAACTTCAAATGACGACCGTTCGTGATCGAGTCACTTGAGGTGAAGTGCGACCGTGCGCGGTCAAGCGCATAAATCCATGCGTCGATCGTTCAGGATCGAGTCATCTGCGGTGAAATGTGACCGTTCAAGGTCTAGCACTTAACCTCAAATGACGACCGTTCGGGATCGAGTCATTCGAGGTAAAGCGCGACAGTGCGCGGTCAAGTGGTGGACATCAAATGACGATCGTTCGCGATCGAGCCATTTGAGGTGAGATGAGTTGTGCCGTTTGGGGCGAGTCGTGACCGTTCGCGATCGTGTGCCGTTCGAGGCGTTTTTGTGACCGTTCGAGGTCGGGTGTCGTTCGTGGCGAGTGGTGACTGTTCGAAGTCGAGTGCCGTTCGTGGCGAGTGGTGACTGTTCGAAGTCGGGTGCCGTTCGTGGCGAGAAAGTGTGCCCGGGAGGGCTTGTTATTATCGATACCAGGCTCACGTTCGCGTGGGTCCCTCGATCGTTTGTCAGGGCGGTTTATCGCCATCTCAGAGCATGCCTAAGGACCGTTCGCGACCCCGTACATGTGTAAGTAGCTTAGCCATTTTAGAATTCTCAAAATCAAATATCTATTCAACAGTTGAATTTTAAAAACAGAAATGTCCAAACAAACCAAGTTCAAATATCCAAATCAAAATGAAACAAGAGCAAAGCAAGGATGTCAAAGTGTAAATTCTCACAACGATAGGGTTAATAGCCATTCAGAGCATGCCTGTGGACCGTTCGCGATCTTGTACATGTGTAAATGGTTATCCCATGTTAGTGAGAGGTTTACTACTTGTTCGTCGTTATTTCAATTAATTGATGATCAAATGGTGTACCGGTTCAGGGCCACCCCTGGATGATGTAGACGGTGGCCACTCTGGCTCTACCGCTGAAGCTCGCCTCCTCACATATTGAAGGAGCATACCGTTCCTGATATGCCCTTCCACCTCGTCCTTCAGATGCCTACAATCAATAGTGTTATGACCATTTAATTCATGAAATACACAAAACTTATCTGATCTCCTTTCGTCAGAAGTTGGATCCCTTCGTATCGGTCTACGATAGGGAACCTGCTTTTTGGTATCCTTATAAATCCGCTCCAAACTCTCAGTCATCTCGGTGTAAGTAGTGAATCGCGGCTCCCTCCATTGCCGTTTTGACCTGTCATTATAATGCTCAGCCATTCATTTTCCTTTATCCTTGTCTGAGTCCTTTTCGAGAGGCTTTTTGTCCTTAAGCACATAAACTTCTATTCCCTCCCCTTCTTCTCTTTCTGCATTCGCATCCTCTAATCGTAAAAACTTTTCTGCCTCGTTGTAGAATTCCTCTAGATCCATGGGTGGATCTTTAGTCAATGAATTTTTGAACTCTATGCCGTCAGCTACTCCGGACACAGCTGCCATCACCACCATAGATAGATCCATGGGTGGTTCGGCGATCTTGCCTACGTCCACTTTGAAGGTTCTCTCTTTATTGATTCACTTGATGATAATGATTGATTACAATGGATTACAGTTGATGATAGCTTTTAAATCTGAATACAACAACGATAATGAAGTATGGAATTCAATCCGGCAGAGTCTGGACGTTCAATGGTGGAAGCTCCGAAAGATCCCCTTTTCTAAAGGCTTCAGGGTGCTATTTATAGGCGTAGGAGGCCCAGATCTCGCTCAAACTTCGGGAGACTTCTTCTGGCACGTGAGTGGGCCCACGCGACCGACCCCACCAAGTTTCGACTCGATCTGACATCGATTCAAAGGGATTTCGAACCCATCAAGAAATGGTCTAATCGAGCTGAAACTTAGCAGGAACAATCTTTATCATGTATGGAAGCTACTGTGAAAATTTCGTTTTATTTGGATCAGTGGTTTAGGAGTTACGATCGATTCGAATTGGAGTTTTTCGGCTGGCTGTGTAGTTCGAATCCATCCCTTCGAATCCATCAGCTCATCGTGGCCTTGTGATGAGGTGGCGCGCGTCTTTCGAGTCGATCCGGTCTTCTCTCCTTGTTGAGCGCTTCGTCTCCGTGAATCTTGCTGTCTTCGTATCGTGGAGTGACACGTCATCCAAGTTGACTTGGTGGGTACGAACAAATGAATATTCCTGGGTTCGAACGCGACCAATTCGAACCGAGGTGTCCCAATGGGTTCGAACTCGATCGATTCGAGCAACATCGGTTCGAAGTGACTTGGATTCGAACCTGTGGGTTTCAATGGATTCGAACATAGTCATGCAAGGATGGATTCGAAGTGAGGGCTTGCCTGATGGAGTCGAGGCAAAGGAACTTCTCATGGGTTCGAAGCTGATGGAGTCGAACCAAGGCACTCTGATGGGTTCGACTGGATGGATTTGAAGGTGATGGGTTCGACGTAGGTGGAGTCGAATCAATGGATTCGAACATAGTCTATGGCCATCGGTTCGAACTATGGGGTATCCTATGGGTTCGAACCGAACATGGGCCATCTTTCTCAAATTGAATCCATCATATCTTGAGCATACGAACTCGGATTAACTTGAAACTTGAAACGCTGGCTCTCGAGGATTTGCTTGTCATGTCTTGTCGATTCTGGCACAATCCGGACTCGGACAAAATTCATCGATATCCATAGCGAAGCGAAGTACAACCAATCTTTGAGATGAACTGTTTCTTGTTCTCGAACAATCTTTTGGTATCACGGCTTTGCCAAAAAGCAGGATAACAATGTGTTATACGGCTTTGACTGCATTCAGCCGTCAACGGATAGATTAATGCCCAAAAATTACATCCCGAATCTCAATAGGGTCTCTTAAGTTTTTTACCCTTCGTTTTTTCGACACGTGGATTTTTATGGTAAAACGGGATTACTGTGGCCCGTCATCGACTTCCCATTGCTGAAGAGTGGTGCACCATGGTACTGTTCCGTTTCAAATCCATGCACGCATTTCTAAAAGTCGTACGGCACTGTTTCTCCATTTCGGACGGATGTTGCACCTTGCACCGCGGATGTTGCACCCTGTAGATATCGATTATTCGGACAGCCATAACTTCTGGCTCGTTTAGAGTTACGAGAGCCATAACATGTCAAAACAAAGGCCTCGATGAGTTCTACGGCTTTGATAGCTTTCAGCCGTCAACGGATAGATCAATGCCCAAAAAGGACAACCCGAATCTCAATTGGGTCTCGTAAGTTTTTTACCCTTCGTTTTTTCGACACGTGGATTTTTACGGTAAAACGGGATTACCGTGGCTGATCTTCGATTTACCATCGCTGGACAGTGGTGCACCATTGTACTGTTCCGTTTCAAATCCATGCACGCATTTCAAAAACTCATACGGCACTGTTTCGCCATTACGGACGGATGTTGCACCTTGCACCGTGGATGTTGCACCCTGTAGATATCGATTATTCGGACGGCCATAACTTCTGGCTCGTTTAGAGTTACAGGAGCCATAACCTGTCAAAACGAAGGCCTCGATGAGTTCTACGGCTTTGACAGCTTTCAGCCGTCAACGGATAGATCAATGCCCAAAAAGGACAACACGAATCTCAATCGGGTCTCCTTAGTTTTTTACCCTTCGTTTTTTCGACACGTGGATTTTTACGGTAAAATGGGATTGGCGTGGCCTTTCTTCGACTTCCCATCGCTGAAGAGTGGTGCACCATGGTACTATTCCGTTTCAATTCCATGCACGCATTTCTAAAAGTCGTACGGCACTGTTTCGACATTTCGGACGGATGTTGCACCTTGCACCGTGGATGTTGCACCCTGTAGATATCGATTATTCGAATGGCCATAACTTCTGGCTCGTTTAGAGTTACGGGAGTCATAACATGTCAAAACGAAGGCCTCGATGAGTTCTACGGCTTTGATAGCTTTCAGCCGTCAACAGATAGATTAATGCCCAAAAAGGACAACCCGAATCTCAATCGGGTCTCATAAGTTTTTTACCCTTCGTTTTTTCGACACGTGGATTTTTACGGTAAAACGGGATTACGGTGGCTGGTCTTCGATTTACCATCGCTGGAGAGTGGTGCGCCATGGTACTGTTCCGTTTCAAATCCATGCACGAATTTCTAAAGGTCGTACGACACTGTTTCGCAATTTCGGACGGATGTTGCACCTTGCACCGTGGATGTTGCACCCTGTAGATATCGATTATTCGGACGGCCATAACTTCTGGCTCGTTTAGAGTTACGGGAGCCATAACCTGTCAAAACGAAGGCCTCGATGAGTCCTACGGCTTTGACAGCATCAGCCGTCAACGGATAGATCAATGCCCAAAAAGGACAACCCGAATCTCAATCGGGTCTCGTTAGTTATTTACCCTTCGTTTTTTCGACACGTGGATTTTTACGGTAAAACGGGATTACCGTGGTTGGTCTTCGATTTACCATCGCTGGACAGTGGTGCACCATTTTACTGTTCCGTTTCAAATCCATGCACGCATTTCTAAAGGTCGTACGGCACTGTTTCGCCATTTCGGACGGATGTTGCACCTTGCACCGTGGATGTTGCACCCTGTAGATATCGATTATTCGGACGGTCATAACTTCTGGCTCGTTTAGATTTACGGGAGCCATAACCTGTCAAAACGAAGGCCTCGATGAGTTCTACGGCTTTGACTGCTTTCAGCCGTCAACGGATAGATTAATGTCCAGAAAGGACAACCCGAATCTCAATCGGGTCTCATAAGTTTTTTACCCTTCGGTTTTTTGACACGTGGATTTTTACGGTAAAACGGGATTACGGTGGCTGGTCTTCGATTTACCATCGCTGGAGAGTGGTGCACCATGGTATTGTTCCGTTTCAAATCCATGCACGCATTTCTAAAAGTCGTATGGCACTGTTTCGCCATTTCGGACGGATGTTGCACCTTGCACCGTGGATGTTGCACAATGCAGATATCGATTATTCGGACGGCCATAACTTCTGGCTCGTTTAGAGTTACGGAAGCCATAACCTGTCAAAACGAAGGCCTCAATGAGTTCTACGACTTTGACAGCTTTCAGCCATCAATGGATAGATTAATGCCCAAAAAGGACAACCCGAATCTCAATCGGGTCTCGTAAGTTTTTTACCCTTCGTTTTTTCGACACGTGGATTTTTACGGTAAAACGGGATTACGGTGGCTGGTCTTCGATTTACCATCGCTGGAGAGTGGTACACCATGGTACTGTTTCGTTTTAAATCCATGCACGCATTTCTAAAAGTCGTACGGCACTGTTTCGCCATTTCGGACGGATGTTGCACCTTGAACCGTGGATGTTGCACCCTGTTGATATCGATTATTCGAAAGGCCGTAACTTCTGGCTCGTTTAGAGTTACGAGAGCCATAACCTTTCAAAAAGAAGGCCTCGATGAGTTCTACGGCGTTGACAACTTTCAGCCATCAACGGATAGATTAATGCCCAAAAAGGACAACCCGAATCTCAATCGGGTCTCGTAAGTTTTGTACCCTTCGTTTTTTCGACACGTGGATTTTTACGGAAAAACGGGATTACCGTGGCCCGTCTTCGACTTCCCATCGCTGGAGAGTGGTGCACCATGGTACTGTTCCGTTTCAAATCCATGCACGCATTTCTAAATGTCGTACGGCACTGTTTCGTCATTTCGGACGAATGTTGCACCTTGCACCGTGGATGTTGCACCCTGTAGGTATCGATTATTCGGACGGCCATAACTTCTGGCTCGATTAGAGTTACGGGAGCCATAACATGTCAAAACAAAAGCCTCGATGAGTTCTACGGCTTTGACAGCTTTCAGCCGACAACGGAAAGATTAATGCCCAAAAAGGACAACCCGAATCTCAATCGAGTCTCGTAAGTTTTTTACCCTTCGTTTTTTCGACACGTGGATTTTTATGGTAAAAGGGATTACGGTGGCTGGTCTTCGATTTACCATCGCTGGAGAGTGGTGCACCATGGTACTATTCTGTTTCAAATCCATGCACGCGTTTCTAAAGGTCGTACGACACTGTTTCGCCATTTCGGACGGATGTTGGATATCGATTATTCGGACGGCCATAACTTCTGGCTCGTTTAGAGTTACGGGAGCCATAACCTGTCAAAGCGAAGGCCTCGATGAGTTCTACGGCTTTGACAGCTTTCAGCCGTCAACGGATAGATTACTGCCCAAAAAGAACAACCCGAATCTCAATCGGGTCTCGTAAGTTTTTTACCCTTCGTTTTTTCGACACGTGGATTTTTACGGTAAAACGGGATTACCGTGGCCCGTCTTCGACTTCCCATCGCTGGAGAGTGGTGCACCATGGTACTGTTCCGTTTCAAATCCATGCACGCATTTCTGAAAGTCGTACGGCACTGTTTCGCCATTTTGGACGGATGTTGCACCTTGCACCGTGGATGTTGCACCCTGTAGATATCGATTATTCGGACGACCATAACTTCTGGCTCAATTAGAGTTACGGGAGCCATAACCTGTCAAAACGAAGGCGTCGATGAGTTCTACGGCTTTGACAGCTTTCAGCCGACAACGGATAGATTAATGCCCAAAAAGGACAACCCGAATCTCAATCAGGTCTCGTAAGTTTTTTACCCTTCGTTTTTTCGACACGTGGATTTTTACGGTAAAACGGGATTACGGTGGCTAGTCTTCGATTCACCATCGCTGGAGAGTGGTGCACCATGGTACTGTTCCGTTTCAAATCCATGCACGCATTTCTAACGGTCGTACGGCACTGTTTCGCCATTTCGTACAGATGTTGCACCTTGCACCGTGGATGTTGCACCCTATAGATGTCGATTATTCGGACGGCCATAACTTCTGGCTCGTTTAGAGCTACGGGAGCCATAACCTGTCAAAACGAAGCCCTCGATGAGTTCTACGGCTTTGACAGCTTTCAGCCGTCAACGGATAGATTACTGCCCAAAAAGGACAACCCGAATCTCAATCGGGTCTCGTAAGTTTTTTACCCTTAGTTTTTTCGACACGTGGATTTTTATGGTAAAACGGGATTACCGTTGCCCGTCTTCGACTTCCCATCGCTGAAGAGTGGTGCACCATGGTACTGTTCCGTTTCAAGTCCATGTACGCATTTCTAAAAGTCGTACGGCACTGTATCGCCATTTCGGACGGATGTTGCACCTTGCACCGTGGATGTTGCACCCTATAGATATCGATTATTCGGACGGCCATAACTTCTGGCTCGTTTAGAGTTGCGGGAGCCATAACCTGTCAAAACGAAGGCCTCGATGAGTTCTACGGCTTTGACAGCTTACAGCCGTCAACGGATAGATTAATGCCCAAAAAGGACAACCCGAATCTCAATCGGGTCTCGTAAGTTTCTTACCCTTCGTTTTTTCGACACGTGGATTTTTACGGTAAAACGGGATTACCGTGGACCGTCTTCGACTTCCCACCGCTGGAGAGTGGTGCACCATGGTACTGTTCCATTTCAAATCCATGCACGCATTTCTAAAAGTCGTACGATACTGTTTCGCCATTTCGGACGGATGTTGCACCTTGCACCGTGGATGTTGCACCCTGTAGATATCGATTATTCGGACGACCATAACTTCTGGCTCGATTAGATTTACGGGAGCCATAACCTGTCAAAACGAAGGCCTCGATGAGTTCTACGGCTTTGATAGCTTTCAGCCATCAATGGATAGATTAATGCCCAAAAAGGACAACCCGAATCTCAATCGGGTCTCGTAAGTTTCTTACCCTTCGTTTTTTCGAAACGTGGATTTTTACAGTAAAACGGGATTACCGTGGCCCGTCTTCGACTTCCCATCGTTGGAGAGTGGTGCACCATGGTACTGTTCCGTTTCAAATCCATGGATGCATTTCTAAAAGTCATACGGCACTGTTTCGCCATTTCGGACGGATGTTGCACCTTGCACCGTGGATGTTGCACCCTGTAGATATCGATTATTCGGACGGCCATAACTTCTGGCTCGTTTAGAGTTACGGAAGCCCTAACCTGTCAAAACAAAGGCCTCGATGAGTTCTACGGCTTTGAAGCTTTCAGCCGTCAACGGATAGATTAATGCCCAAAAAGGACAACCCGAATCTCAATCGGGTCTCGTAAGTTTTTTACCCTTCGTTTTTTCGACACGTGGATTTTTACGGTAAAACGGGATTACCGTGGCCCGTCTTCGACTTCCCATCGCTGGAGATTGGTGCACCAAGGTACTGTTCCGTTTCAAATCCATGCACGCATTTCTAAAAGTCGTACGGCACAGTTTCGCCATTTCGGACGGATGTTGCACCTTGCACCGTGGATGTTGCACCCTGTAGATATCGATTATTCGGACGGCCATAACTTCTCGCTCGATTAGAGTCACGGGAGCCATATCCTGTCAAAACGAAGGCCTCGATGAGTTCTATGATCTTGACAACTTTCACCCGACGACGGATAGATTAATGCCCAAAAAGGACAACCCGAATCTCAATTGGGTCTCATAATTTTTTTACCCTTCGTTTTTTCGACACGTGGATTTTTACGGTAAAACGGGATTACGGTGGCTGGTCTTCGATTTACCATCGCTGGAGAGTGGTGCACCAAGGTACTGTTCCATTTCAAATCCATGCATGAATTTCTAAAGGTCGTACGACATTGTTTTGCAATTTCGGACGGATGTTGCACCTTGCACCGTGGATGTTGCACCCTGTAGATATCGATTATTCGGACGGCCATAACTTCTGGCTCGTTTAGAGTTACGGGAGTCATAACCTATCAAAACGAAGGCCTCGATGATTTCTACGGCTTTGATAGCTTTCAGCCGTCAACGGATAGATTAATGCCCAAAAAGGGCAACCCGAATCTCAATCGGGTCTCGTAAGTTTTTTACCCTTGGTTTTTTCGACACGTGGATTTTTACGGTAAAACGGGATTACGGTGGCTTGTCTTAGATTTACCATCGCTGGAGAGTGGTGCACCATGGTACTGTTTCGTTTCAAATCCATGCACGAATTTCTAAAGGTCGTACGGCACTGTTTCGCCATTTTGGACGGATGTTGCACCTTGCACCGTGGATGTTGCACCCTGTAGATATCGATTATTCGGACGGTCATAACTTCTGGCTCGTTTAGATTTACGGGAGCCATAACCTGTCAAAACGAAAGCCTCGATGAGTTCTATGGCTTTGACTGCTTTCAGCCGTCGACGGATAGATTAATGTCCAAAAAGGACAACCCGAATCTCAATCGGGTCTCGTAAGTTTTTTACCCTTCGTTTTTTCGACACGTGGATTTTTACGGTAAAACGGGATTACGGTGGCTGGTCTTCGATTTACCATCGCTTGAGAGTGGTGCACCATGGTACTGTTTCGTTTTAAATCCATGCCCGCATTTCTAAAAGTCGTACGGCACTGTTTCGCCATTTCGGACGGATGTTGCACCATGAACCGTGGATGTTGCACCCTGTAGATATCGATTATTCGAAAGGCCGTAACTTCTGGCTCGTTTAGAGTTACGAGAGCCATAACCTTTCAAAAAGAAGGCCTCGATGAGTTCTACGGCGTTGACAACTTTCAGCCGTCAACGGATAGATTAATGCCCAAAAAGGACAATCCGAATCTCAATCGGGTCTCGTAAGTTTTTTACCCTTCGTTTTTTCGACACGTGGATTTTTATGGTAAAACGGGATTACCGTGTCCCGTCTTCGACTTCCCATCGCTGGAGAGTGGTGCACCATGGTACTGTTCCGTTTCAAATCCATGCACACATTTCTAAAAGTCGTACGACACTGTTTCGTCATTTCGGACGGATGTTGCACCTTGCACCGTGGATGTTGCACCCTGTAGATATCGATTATTCGGACGGCCATAACTTCTGGCTCGATTAGAGTTACGGGAGCCATAACATGTCAAAACGAAGGCCTCGATGAGTTCTACGGCTTTGACAGCTTTCAGCCGACAACGGACAGATTAATGCCCAAAAAGGACAACCCGAATCTCAATCGGGTCTCGTAAGTTTTTTACCCATCGTTTTTTCGACACGTGGATTTTTATGGTAAAACGGGATTACGGTTGCTGGTCTTCGATTTACCATCGCTGGAGAGTGGTGCACCATGGTACTATTCTGTTTCAAATCCATGCACGCATTTCTAAAGGTCGTACGGCACTGTTTCGCCATTTCGGACGGATGTTGCACCTTGCACCGTGGATGTTGCACCCTGTAGATATCGATTATTCGGACGGCCATAACTTCTGGCTCGTTTAGATTTACGGGAGCCACAACCTGTCAAAACGAAGGCCTCGATGAGTTCTATGGCTTTGACAGCTTTCAGCCGTCAACGGATAGATTACTGCCCAAAAAGGACAACCCGAATCTCAATCGGGTCTCGTAAGTTTTCTACCCTTCGTTTTTTCGACACGTGGATTTTTACAGTAAAACGGGATTACCGTGACCCGTCTTCGACTTCCCATCGCTGGAGAGTGGTGCACCATGGTACTGTTCCGTTTCAAATCCATGCACGCATTTCTAAAAGTCGTACGGCACTGTTTCGCCATTTCGGACGGATGTTGCACCTTGCACCGTGGATGTTGCACCCTATAGATATCGATTATTCGGACGGCCATAACTTCTGGCTCGTTTAGAGTTACGGGAGGCATAACCTATCAAAACGAAGGCCTCGATGATTTCTACGGCTTTGATAGCTTTCAGCCGTCAACGGATAGATTAATGCCCAAAAAGGGCAACCCGAATCTCAATCGGGTCTCGTAAGTTTTTTACCCTTGGTTTTTTCGACACGTGGATTTTTACGGTAAAACGGGATTACGGTGGCTTGTCTTAGATTTACCATCGCTGGAGAGTGGTGCACCATGGTACTGTTTCGTTTCAAATCCATGCACGAATTTCTAAAGGTCGTACGGCACTGTTTCGCCATTTCGGACGGATGTTGCACCTTGCACCGTGGATGTTGCACCCTGTAGATATCGATTATTCGGACGGTCATAACTTCTGGCTCGTTTAGATTTACGGGAGCCATAACCTGTCAAAACGAAAGCCTCGATGAGTTCTATGGCTTTGACTGCTTTCAGCCGTCGACGGATAGATTAATGTCCAAAAAGGACAACCCGAATCTCAATCGGGTCTCGTAAGTTTTTTACCCTTCGGTTTTTCGACACGTGGATTTTTACGATAAAACGGGATTACCGTTGCCCGTCTTCGACTTCCCATCGCTGAAGAGTGGTGCACCGTGGTACTGTTCCGTTTCAAGTCCATGTACGCATTTCTAAAAGTCGTACGGCACTGTATCGCCATTTCGGACGGATGTTGCACCTTGCACCGTGGATGTTGCACCCTATAGATATCGATTATTCGGACGGCCATAACTTCTGGCTCGTTTAGAGTTACGGGAGCCATAACCTGTCAAAACGAAGGCCTCGATGAGTTCTACGGCTTTGACAGCTTTCAGCCGTCAATGGATAGATTAATGCCCAAAAAGGACAACCCGAATCTCAATCGGGTCTCGTAAGTTTTTTACCCTTGGTTTTTTCGACACGTGGATTTTTACGGTAAAACGGGATTACGGTGGCTTGTCTTAGATTTACCATCGCTGGAGAGTGGTGCACCATGGTACTGTTTCGTTTCAAATCCATGCACGAATTTCTAAAGGTCGTACGGCACTGTTTCGCCATTTTGGACGGATGTTGCACCTTGCACCGTGGATGTTGCACCCTGTAGATATCGATTATTCGGACGGTCATAACTTCTGGCTCGTTTAGATTTACGGGAGCCATAACCTGTCAAAACGAAAGCCTCGATGAGTTCTATGGCTTTGACTGCTTTCAGCCGTCGACGGATAGATTAATGTCCAAAAAGGACAACCCGAATCTCAATCGGGTCTCGTAAGTTTTTTACCCTTCGGTTTTTCGACACGTGGATTTTTACGGTAAAACGGGATTACGGTGGCTGGTCATCGATTTACCATCGCTGGAGAGTGGTGCACCATGGTACTGTTCCGTTTCAAATCCATGCACGCTTTTCTAAAAGTCGTACGGCACTGTTTCGCCATTTCGGACGGATGTTGCACCTTGCACCGTGGATGTTGCACCCTGCAGATATCGATTATTCGGACGGCCATAACTTCTGGCTCGTTTAGAGTTACGGAAGCCATAACCTGTCAAAACGAACGCCTCAATGAGTTCTACGGCTTTGACAGCTTTCAGCCGTCAATGGATAGATTAATGCCCAAAAAGGACAACCCGAATCTCAATCGGGTCTCGTAAGTTTTTTACCCTTCGTTTTTTCGACACGTGGATTTTTACGGTAAAACGGGATTACGGTGGCTGGTCTTCGATTTACCATCGCTTGAGAGTGGTGCACCATGGTACTGTTTCGTTTTAAATCCATGCCCGCATTTCTAAAAGTCGTACGGCACTGTTTCGCCATTTCGGACGGATGTTGCACCATGAACCGTGGATGTTGCACCCTGTAGATATCGATTATTCGAAAGGCCGTAACTTCTGGCTCGTTTAGAGTTACGAGAGCCATAACCTTTCAAAAAGAAGGCCTCGATGAGTTCTACGGCGTTGACAACTTTCAGCCGTCAACGGATAGATTAATGCCCAAAAAGGACAATCCGAATCTCAATCGGGTCTCGTAAGTTTTTTACCCTTCGTTTTTTCGACACGTGGATTTTTATGGTAAAACGGGATTACCGTGTCCCGTCTTCGACTTCCCATCGCTGGAGAGTGGTGCACCATGGTACTGTTCCGTTTCAAATCCATGCACACATTTCTAAAAGTCGTACGACACTGTTTCGTCATTTCGGACGGATGTTGCACCTTGCACCGTGGATGTTGCACCCTGTAGATATCGATTATTCGGACGGCCATAACTTCTGGCTCGATTAGAGTTACGGGAGCCATAACATGTCAAAACGAAGGCCTCGATGAGTTCTACGGCTTTGACAGCTTTCAGCCGACAACGGACAGATTAATGCCCAAAAAGGACAACCCGAATCTCAATCGGGTCTCGTAAGTTTTTTACCCTTCGTTTTTTCGACACGTGGATTTTTATGGTAAAACGGGATTACGGTTGCTGGTCTTCGATTTACCATCGCTGGAGAGTGGTGCACCATGGTACTATTCTGTTTCAAATCCATGCACGCATTTCTAAAGGTCGTACGGCACTGTTTCGCCATTTCGGACGGATGTTGCACCTTGCACCGTGGATGTTGCACCCTGTAGATATCGATTATTCGGACGGCCATAACTTCTGGCTCGTTTAGATTTACGGGAGCCACAACCTGTCAAAACGAAGGCCTCGATGAGTTCTATGGCTTTGACAGCTTTCAGCCGTCAACGGATAGATTACTGCCCAAAAAGGACAACCCGAATCTCAATCGGGTCTCGTAAGTTTTCTACCCTTCGTTTTTTCGACACGTGGATTTTTACAGTAAAACGGGATTACCGTGACCCGTCTTCGACTTCCCATCGCTGGAGAGTGGTGCACCATGGTACTGTTCCGTTTCAAATCCATGCACGCATTTCTAAAAGTCGTACGGCACTGTTTCGCCATTTCGGACGGATGTTGCACCTTGCACCGTGGATGTTGCACCCTATAGATATCGATTATTCGGACGGCCATAACTTCTGGCTCGTTTAGAGTTACGGGAGGCATAACCTATCAAAACGAAGGCCTCGATGATTTCTACGGCTTTGATAGCTTTCAGCCGTCAACGGATAGATTAATGCCCAAAAAGGGCAACCCGAATCTCAATCGGGTCTCGTAAGTTTTTTACCCTTGGTTTTTTCGACACGTGGATTTTTACGGTAAAACGGGATTACGGTGGCTTGTCTTAGATTTACCATCGCTGGAGAGTGGTGCACCATGGTACTGTTTCGTTTCAAATCCATGCACGAATTTCTAAAGGTCGTACGGCACTGTTTCGCCATTTCGGACGGATGTTGCACGTTGCACCGTGGATGTTGCACCCTGTAGATATCGATTATTCGGACGGTCATAACTTCTGGCTCGTTTAGATTTACGGGAGCCATAACCTGTCAAAACGAAAGCCTCGATGAGTTCTATGGCTTTGACTGCTTTCAGCCGTCGACGGATAGATTAATGTCCAAAAAGGACAACCCGAATCTCAATCGGGTCTCGTAAGTTTTTTACCCTTCGGTTTTTCGACACGTGGATTTTTACGGTAAAACGGGATTACCGTTGCCCGTCTTCGACTTCCCATCGCTGAAGAGTGGTGCACCGTGGTACTGTTCCGTTTCAAGTCCATGTACGCATTTCTAAAAGTCGTACGGCACTGTATCGCCATTTCGGACGGATGTTGCACCTTGCACCGTGGATGTTGCACCCTATAGATATCGATTATTCGGACGGCCATAACTTCTGGCTCGTTTAGAGTTACGGGAGCCATAACCTGTCAAAACGAAGGCCTCGATGAGTTCTACGGCTTTGACAGCTTTCAGCCGTCAATGGATAGATTAATGCCCAAAAAGGACAACCCGAATCTCAATCGGGTCTCGTAAGTTTCTTACCCTTCGTTTTTTCGACACGTGGATTTTTACGGTAAAACGGGATTACCGTGGCCCGTCTTCGACTTCCCATCGCTGGAGAGTGGTGCACCATGGTACTGTTCCTTTTCAAATCCATGCACGCATTTCTAAAAGTCGTACGATACTGTTTCGCCATTTCGGACAGATGTTGCACCTTGCACCGTGGATGTTGCACCCTGTAGATATCGATTATTCGGACGGCCATAACTTCTGGCTCGATTAGATTTACGGGAGCCATAACCTGTCAAAACGAAGGCCTTGATGAGTTCTACGGCTTTGACAGCTTTTAGCCGTCAACCGATAGATTAATGCCCAAAAAGGACAACCCGAATGTCAATCCGGTCTTGTAAGTTTTTTACCCTTCGTTTTTTCGACACGTGGATTTTTACGGTAAAACGGGATTACCATGGCCCGTCTTCGACCTCCCATCGGTGGAGAGTGGTGCACCATGGTACTGTTCCGTTTCAAATCCATGCACGCATTTCTAAAAGTCATACGGCACTGTTTCGCCATTTCGGACGGATATTGCACCTTGCACCGTGGATGTTGCACCCTGTAGATATCGATTATTCGGACGGCCATAACTTCTGGCTCGTTTAGAGTTACGGAAGCCCTAACCTGTCAAAACAAAGGCCTCGATGAGTTCTACGGCTTTGAAGCTTTCAGCCGTCAACGGATAGATTAATGCCCAAAAAGGACAACCCGAATCTCAATCGGGTCTCGTAAGTTTTTTACCCTTCGTTTTTTCGACACGTGGATTTTTACGGTAAAACGGGATTACCGTGGCCCGTCTTCGACTTCCCATCGCTGGAGAGTGGTGCACCATGGCACTGTTCCGTTTCAAATCCATGCACGCATTTCTAAAAGTCGTACGGCACTGTTTCGCCATTTCGGACGGATGTTGCACCTTGCACGGTGGATGTTGCACCCTGTAGATATCGATTATTCGGACGGCCATAACTTCTCGCTCGATTAGAGTCACGGGAGCCATATCCTGTCAAAACGAAGGCCTCGATGAGTTCTACGATCTTGACAGCTTTCACCCGACAACGGATAGATTAATGCCGAAAAAGGACAACCCGAATCTCAATCGGGTCTCGTAGGTTTTTTACCCTTCGTTTTTTCGACACGTGGATTTTTACGGTAAAACGGGATTACGGTGGCTGGTCTTCGATTTACCATCGCTGGAGAGTGGTGCACCATGGTACTGTTCCGTTTCAAATCCATGCACGCATTTCTAAAGGTCGTACGGCACTGTTTCGCCATTTCGGACGGATGTTGCACCTTGCACCGTGGTTGTTGCACCCTGTAGATATCGATTATTCGGACGGCCATAACTTCTGGCTCAATTAGAGTTACGGGAGCCATAACCTGTCAAAACGAAGGCGTCGATGAGTTCTACTGCTTTGACAGCTTTCAGCCGACAACGGATAGATTAATACCCGAAAAGGACAACCCGAATCTCAATTGGGTCTCGTAAGTTTTTTACCCTTCGTTTTTTTGACACGTGGATTTTTACGGTAAAACGGGATTACGGTGGCTAGTCTTCGATTCACCATCGCTGGAGAGTGGTGCACCATGGTACTGTTCCGTTTCAAATCCATGCACGCATTTCTAAAGGTCGTACGGCACAGTTTCGCCATTTCGTACAGATGTTGCACCTTGCACCGTGGATGTTGCACCCTGTAGATATCGATTATTCGGACGGCCATAACTTCTGGCTCGTTTAGAGCTACGGGAGCCATAACCTGTCAAAACGAAGGCCTCGATGAGTTCTACAGCTTTGACAGCTTTCAGCCGTCAACGGATAGATTACTGCCCAAAAAGGACAACCCGAATCTCAATCGGGTCTCGTAAGTTTTTTACCCTTAGTTTTTTCAACACGTGGATTTTTATGGTAAAACGGGATTACCGTTGCCCGTCTTCGACTTCCCATCGCTGAAGAGTGCTGCACCATGGTACTGTTCGGTTTCAAGTCCATGTACGCATTTCTAAAAGTCGTAAGGCACTGTATCGCAATTTCGGACGGATGTTGCACCTTGCACCGTGGATGTTGCACCCTATAGATATCGATTATTCGGACGACCATAACTTCTGGCTCGATTAGAGTTACGGGAGCCATAACCTGTCAAAACGAAGACCTCGATGTGTTCTACGGCTTTGACAACTTTCAGCCGTCAACGGATAGATTAATGCCCAAAAAGGACAACCCGAATCTCAATCGGGTCTCGTAAGTTTCTTACCCTTCGTTTTTTCGACACGTGGATTTTTACGGTAAAACGGGATTACCGTGGCCCGTCTTCGACTTCCCATCGCTGGAGAGTGGTGCACCATGGTACTGTTCCGTTTCAAATCCATGCACGCATTTCTAAAAGTCGTATGATACTGTTTCGCCATTTCGGACGGATGTTGCACCTTGCACCGTGGATGTTGCACCCTGTAGATATCGATTATTCGGACGGCCATTACTTCTGGCTCGATTAGATTTACGGGAGCCATAACCTGTCAAAACGAAGACCTTGATGATTTCTACGGCTTTGACAGCTTTTAGCCGTCAACGGATAGATTAATGCCCAAAAAGGACAACCCGAATCTCAATCCGGTCTCGTAAGTTTTTTACCCTTCGTTTTTTCGACACGTGGATTTTTACGGTAAAACGGGATTACCATGGCCCGTCTTCGACTTCCCATCGCTGGAGAGTGGTGCACCATGGTACTGTTCCGTTTCAAATCCATGCACGCATTTCTAAAAGTCATACGGCACTGTTTCGCCATTTCGGACGGATATTGCACCTTGCACCGTGGATGTTCCACCCTGTAGATATCGATTATTCGGACGGCCATAACTTCTGGCTCGTTTAGAGTTACGAAAGCCCTAACCTGTCAAAACAAAGGCCTCGATGAGTTCTACGGCTTTGAAGCTTTCAGCCGTCAACGGATAGATTAATGCCCAAAAAGGACAACCCGAATCTCAATCGGGTCTCGTAAGTTTTTTACCCTTCGTTTTTTCGACACGTGGATTTTTACGGTAAAACGGGATTACCGTGGCTCGTCTTCGACTTCCCATCGCTGGAGAGTGGTGCACCATGGTACTGTTCCGTTTCAAATCCATGCACGCATTTCTAAAAGTCGTACGGCACTGTTTCGCCATTTCGGATGGATGTTGCACCTTGCACCGTGGATGTTGCACCCTGTAGATATCGATTATTCGGACGGCCATAACTTCTCGCTCGATTAGAGTCACGGGAGCCATATCCTGTCAAAACGAAGGCCTCGATGTGTTCTACGATCTTGACAGCTTTCACCCGACAACGAATAGATTAATGCCCTAAAAGGACAACCCGAATCTCAATCGGGTCTCGTAGGTTTTTTACCCTTCGTTTATTCGACACGTGGATTTTTACGGTAAAACGGGATTACGGTGGCTGGTCTTCGATTTACCATCGCTGGAGAGTGGTGCACCATGATACTGTTCCGTTTCAAATCCATGCACGCATTTCTAAAGGTCGTACGGCACTGTTTCGTCATTTCGGACGGATGTTGCACCTTGCACCATGGATGTTGCACCCTGTAGATATCGATTATTCGGACGGCCATAACTTCTGACTCGTTTAGAGTTAAGGGAGCCTTAACCTGTCAAAATGAAGGCCTCGATGATTTCTACGGCTTTGACAGCCTTCAGCCGTCAACGGATAGATTACTGCCCAAAAAGGACAACCCGAATCTCAATCGGGTCTCGTAAGTTTTTTACCCTTCGTTTTTTTGACACGTGGATTTTTACGGTAAAACGGGATTACCGTGGCCCATCTTCGACTTCCCATCGCTGAAGAGTGGTGCACAATGGTACTGTTTCGTTTCAAATCCATGCACGCATTTCTAAAAGTCATACGGCACTGTTTCGCCATTTCGGACGGATGTTGCACCTTGCACCGTGGATGTTGCACCCTGTAGATATCGATTATTCGGACGGCCATAACTTCTGGCTCGTTTAGAGTTACGGGAGCCATAACCTGTCAAAACGAAGGCCTCGATGAGTTCTATGGCTTTGACAGCTTTAAGCCATCAACGGATAGATTAATGCCCAAAAAGGACAACCCGAATCTCAATCGGGTCTCGTAAGCTTTTTGCCCTTTGTTTTTTCGACACGTGGATTTTTACGGTAAAACGGGATTACCGTGGCCCGTCTTCGACTTCCCATCGCTGGAGAGCGGTGCACCAAGGAACTGTTTCTTTTCAAATCCATGCACGCATTTCTAAAAGTCGTACGGCACTATTTCCCCATTTCGGACGGATGTTGCACCTTGCACCGTGGATGTTGCACCCTGTAGATATCGATTATTCGGACGGCCATAACTTCTGGCTCGATTAGAGTTACGGGAGCCATAACCTGTCAAAATGAAGTCCTCGATGAGTTCTACGGCTTTGACAGCTTTCAGCCATCAACGGATAGATCAATGCCCAAAAAGGACAACCCGAATCTCAATCGGGTCTCGTAAGTTTTTTACCCTTCGTTTTTTCGACACGTGGATTTTTACGGTAAAACGGGATTACCGTGGCTGGTCTTTGATTTACCATCGCTGGATAGTAGTGCACCATTGTACTGTTCCGTTTCAAATCCATGCATGCATTTCAAAAAGTCATACGGCACTGTTTCGCCATTTCGGACGGATGTTGCACCTTGCACCGTGGATGTTGCACCCTGTAGATATCGATTATTCGGACGGCCATAACTTCTGGCTCGTTTAGAGTTACGGGAGCCATAACCTGTCAAAACGAAGGCCTCGATGAGTTCTTCGGCTTTGACAGCTTTCAGCCGTCAACGGATAGATCAATGCCCAAAAAGGACAACCCGAATCTCAATCGGGTCTCGTTAGTTTTTTACCCTTCGTTTTTTCGACACGTGGATTTTTACGGTAAAATGGGATTAGCGTGGCCTGTCTTCGACTTCCCATCGCTGAAGAGTGGTGCACCATGGTACTATTCCGTTTCAAATCCATGTACGCATTTCTAAAAGTCGTACGGCACTGTTTCGCCATTTCGGACGGATGTTGCACCTTGCACCGTGGATGTTGCACCCTGTAGATGTCGATTATTCGGACGGCCATAACTTCTGGCTCAATTAGAGTTACGGGAGCCATAACCTGTCAAAACGAAGGCGTCGATGAGTTCTACGGCTTTGACGGCTTTCAGCCGACAATGGATAGATTAATGCCCAAAAAGGACAACCCGAATGTCAATCGGGTCTCGTAAGTTTTTTACCCTTCGTTTTTTTGACACGTGGATTTTTACGGTAAAACGGGATTACGGTGGCTAGTCTTCGATTCACCATCGCTGGAGAGTGGTGCACCATGGTACTGTTCCGTTTCAAATCCATGCACGCATTTCTAAAGGTCGTACGGCACAATTTCGCCATATCGTACAGATGTTGCACCTTGCACCGTGGATGTTGCACCCTGTAGATATCGATTATTCGGACGGCCATAACTTCTGGCTCGTTTAGAGCTACGGGAGCCATAACGTGTCAAAACGAAGGCCTCGATGAGTTCTACGGCTTTGACAGCTTTCAGCCGTCAACGGATAGATTAATGCCCAAAAAGGACAACCCGAATCTCAATCGGGTCTAGTAAGTTTTTTACCCTTCGTTTTTTCGACACGTGGATTTTTACGGTAAAACGGGATTACGGTGGCTTGTCTTCGATTTACCATCGCTGGAGAGTGGTGCACCATGGTACTGTTTCGTTTCAAATCCATGCACGAATTTCTAAAGGTCGTACGGCACTGTTTCGCCATTTCGGACGGATGTTGCACCTTGCACCGTGGATGTTGCACCCTGTAGATATCGATTATTCGGACGGTCATAACTTCTGGCTCGTTTAGATTTACGGGAGCCATAACCTGTCCAAACGAAGGCCTTGATGAGTTCTACGGCTTTGACTGCTTTCAGCCGTCAACGGATAGATTAATGTCCAAAAAGGACAACCCGAATCTCAATCGGGTCTCGTAAGTTTTTTACCCTTCGGCTTTTCGACACGTGGATTTTTACAGTAAAACGGGATTACGGTGGCTGGTCTTCGATTTACCATCGCTGGAGAGTGGTGCACCATGGTACTGTTCTGTTTCAAATCCATGCACTCATTTATAAAAGTCGTACGACATTGTTTCGCCATTTCGGACGGATGTTGCACCTTGCACCATGGATGTTGCACCCTGCAGATATTGATTATTCGAACGACCATAACTTCTGGCTCGTTTAGAGTTACGGAAGCCATAAGCTGTCAAAACGAAGGCCTCAATGAGTTCTACGGCTTTGACAGCTTTCAGCCGTCAACGAATAGATTAATGCCCAAAAAGGACAACCTGAATCTCAATCGGGTCTCGTAAGTTTTTTACCCTTCGTTTTTTCGACACGTGGATTTTTACGGTAAAACGGGATTACCGTGGCCCGTCTTCGACTTCCCATCGCTGGAGAGTGGTGCACCATGGTACTGTTCCATTTCAAATCCACGCACGCATTTCTAAAAGTCCTACGGCACTGTTTCGTCATTTCGGACGGATGTTGCACCTTGCACCGTGGATGTTGCACCCTGTAGATATCGATTATTCGGACGGCCATAACTTCTGGCTCGATTAGAGTTACGGGAGCCATAACATGTCAAAACGAAGGCCTCGATGAGTTCTACGGCTTTGACAGCTTTCAGCCGACAACGGAAAGATTAATGCCCAAAAAGTACGACCCGAATCTCAATCGGGTCTCGTAAGTTTTTTACCCTTCGTTTTTTCGACACGTGGATTTTTATGGTAAAACGGGATTACGGTGGCTGGTCTTCGATTTACCATCGCTGGAGAGTGGTGCACCATGGTACTATTCTGTTTCAAATCCATGCACGCATTTCTAAAGGTCGTACGGCACTGTTTCGCCATTTCGGACGGATGTTGCACCTTGCACCGTGGATGTTGCACCCTGTAGATATCGATTATTCGGACGGCCATAACTTCTGGCTCGTTTAGAGTTACGGGAGCCATAACCTGTCAAAACGAAGGACTCGATGAGTTCTACGGCTTTGACAGCTTTCAGCCGTCAACGGATAGATTACTGCCCAAAAAGGACAACCCGAATCTCAATCGGGTCACGTAAGTTTTTTACCCTTCGTTTTTTCGACACGTGGATTTTTACGGTAAAACGGGATTACCGTGGCCCGTCTTCGACTTCCCATCGCTGGAGAGTGGTGCACCATGGTACTGTTCCGTTTCAAATCCATGCACGCATTTCTAAAAGTCGTACGGCACTGTTTCGCCATTTCGGACGGATGTTGCACCTTGCACCGTGGATGTTGCACCCTGTAGATATCGATTATTCGGACGACCATAACTTCTGGCACAATTAGAGTTACGGGAGCCATAACCTGTCAAAACGAAGGCGTCGATGAGTCTACGGCTTTGAAAGCTTTCAGCCGACAACGGATAGATTAATGCCCAAAAAGGACAACCCGAATCTCAATCGGGTCTCGTAAGTTTTTTACCCTTCGTTTTTTCGACACGTGGATTTTTACGGTAAAACGGGATTACGGTGGCTAGTCTTCGATTTACCATCGCTGGAGAGTGGTGCACCATGGTACTGTTCCGTTTCAATTCCATGCACGCATTTCTAAAGGTCGTACGGCACTGTTTCGCCATTTCGTACAGATGTTGCACCTTGCACCGTGGATGTTGCACCCTGTAGATATCGATTATTCGGACGGCCATAACTTCTGGCTCGTTTAGAGCTACGGGAGCCATAACCTGTCAAAACGAAGTCCTCGATGAGTTCTACGGCATTGATAGCTTTCAGCCGTCAACGGATAGATTACTGCCCAAAAAGGACAACCCGAATTTCAATCGGGTCTCGTAAGTTTTTTACCCTTAGTTTTTTCGACACGTGGATTTTTATGGTAAAACGGGATTACCGTTGCCCGTCATCGACTTCCCATCGCTGAAGAGCGGTGCACCATGGTACTGTTCCGTTTCAATCCATGTACGCATTTCTAAAAGTCGTACGACACTATATCGCCATTTCGGACGGATGTTGCACCTTGCACCGTGGATGTTGCACCCTATAGATATCGATTATTCGGACGGCCATAACTTCTGGCTCGTTTAGAGTTACGGGAGCCATAACCTGTCAAAACGAAGGCCTCGATGAGTTCTACGGCTTTGACAGCTTTCAGCCGTCAACGGATAGATTAATGCCCAAAAAGGACAACCCAAAACTCAATCGGGTCTCGTAAGTTTCTTACCCTTCGTTTTTTCGACACGTGGATTTTTACGGTAAAACGGGATTACCGTGGCCCGTCTTCGACTTCCCATCGCTGGAGAGTGGTGCACCATGGTACTGTTCCGTTTCAAATCCATGCACGCATTTCTAAAAGTCGTACGATACTGTTTCGCCATTTCGGACGGATGTTGCACCTTGCACCGTGGATGTTGCACCCTGTAGATATTGATTATTCGGACGGCCATAACTTCTGGCTCGATTAGATTTACGGGAGCCATAACCTATCAAAACGAAGGCCTTGATGAGTTCTACGGCTTTGACAGCTTTTAGCCGTCAACGGATAGATTAATGCCTAAAAAGGACAACCCGAATCTCAATCCGGTCTCGTAAGTTTTTTACCCTTCGTTTTTTCGACACGTGGATTTTTACGGTAAAACGGGATTACCGTGGCCCGTCTTCGACTTCCCATCGCTGGAGAGTGGTGCACCATGGTACTGTTCCGTTTCAAATCCATGCACGCATTTCTAAAAGTCGTACGGCACTGTTTCGCCATTTCGGACGGATGTTGCACCTTGCACCGTGGATGTTGCACCCTGTAGATATCGATTATTCGGACGGCCATAACTTCTGGCTCAATTAGAGTTACGGGAGCCATAACCTGTCAAAACGAAGGCGTCGATGAGTTCTACGGCTTTGACAGCTTTCAGCCGACAACGGATAGATTAATGCCCAAAAAGGACAACCCGAATCTCAATCGGGTCTCGTAAGTTTTTTACCCTTCGTTTTTTCGACACGTGGATTTTTACGGTAAAACGGGATTACGGTGGCTAGTCTTCGATTTACCATCGCTGGAGAGTGGTGCACCATAGTACTATTCCGTTTCAAATCCATGCACGCATTTCTAAAGGTCGTACGGCACTGTTTCGCCATTTCGTACAGATGTTGCACCTTGCACCGTGGATGTTGCACCCTATAGATATCGATTATTCGGACGGCCATAACTTCTGGCTCGTTTAGAGCTACGGGAGCCATAACCTGTCTAAACGAAGGCCTCGATGAGTTCTACGGCTTTGACAGCTTTCAGCCGTCAACGGATAGATTACTGCCCAAAAAGGACAACCCGAATCTCAATCGGGTCTCGTAAGTTTTTTACCCTTAGTTTTTTCGACACGTGGATTTTTATGGTAAAACGGGATTACCGTTGCCCGTCATCGACTTCCCATCGCTGAAGAGTGGTGCACCATGGTAATGTTCCGTTTCAATCCATGTACGCATTTCTAAAAGTCGTACGACACTGTATCGTCATTTCGGACGGATGTTGCACCTTGCACCGTGGATGTTGCACCCTATAGATATCGATTATTCGGACGGCCATAACTTCTGGCTCGTTTAGAGTTACGGGAGCCATAACCTGTCAAAACGAAGGCCTCGATGAGTTCTACGGCTTTGACAGCTTTCAGCCGTCAATGGATAGATTAATGCCCAAAAAGGACAACCCGAATCTCAATCGGGTCTCGTAAGTTTCTTACCCTTCGTTTTTTCGACACGTGGATTTTTACGGTAAAACGGGATTACCGTGGCCCGTCTTCGACTTCCCATCGCTGGAGAGTGGTGCACCATGGTACTGTTCCGTTTCAAATCCATGCACGCATTTCCAAAAGTCGTACGATACTGTTTCGCCATTTCGGACGGATGTTGCACCTTGCACCGTGGATGTTGCACCCTATAGATATCGATTATTCGGACGGCCATAACTTCTGGCTCGATTAGATTTACGGGAGCCATAACCTGTCAAAACGAAGGCCTTGATGAGTTCTATGGCTTTGACAGCTTTTAGCCATCAACGGATAGATTAATGCCCAAAAAGGACAACCCGAATCTCAATCCGGTCTCGTAAGTTTTTTACCCTTCGTTTTTTCGACACATGGATTTTTACGGTAAAACGGGATTACCGTGGCCTGTCTTCGACTTCCCAACGCTGGAGAGTGGTGCACCATGGTACTGTTCCGTTTCAAATCCATGTACGCATTTCTAAAAGTCGTACAGCACTGTTTCGCCATTTCGGACGGATGTTGCACCTTGCACCGTGGATGTTGCACCCTGTAGATATCGATTATTCGGACGGCCATAACTTCAGGCTCAATTAGAGTTACGGGAGCCATAACCTGTCAAAACGAAGGCGTCGATGAGTTCTACGGCTTTGACAGCTTTCAGCCAACATCGGATAGATTAATGCCCAAAAAGGAGAACCCGAATCTCAATCGGGTCTCGTAAGTTTTTTACCCTTCGTTTTTTCGACACGTGGATTTTTACGGTAAAACGGGATTACGGTGGCTAGTCTTCGATTTACCATCGCTGGAGAGTGGTGCACCATGGTACTGTTCCGTTTCAAATCCATGCACGCATTTCTAAAAGTCGTACGGCACTGTTTCGCCATTTCGGACGGATGTTGCACCTTGCACCGTGGATGTTGCACCCTGTAGATATCGATTATTCGGACGGCCATAACTTCTGGCACAATTAGAGGTACGGGAGCCATAACCTGTCAAAACGAAGGCGTCGATGAGTCTACGGCTTTGAAAGCTTTCAGCCGACAACGGATAGATTAATGCCCAAAAAGGACAACCCGAATCTCAATCGGGTCTCGTAAGTTTTTTACCCTTCGTTTTTTCGACACGTGGATTTTTACGGTAAAACGGGATTACGGTGGCTAGTCTTCGATTTACCATCGCTGGAGAGTGGTGCACCATGGTACTGTTCCGTTTCAATTCCATGCACGCATTTCTAAAGGTCGTACGGCACTGTTTCGCCATTTCGTACAGATGTTGCACCTTGCACCGTGGATGTTGCACCCTGTAGATATCGATTATTCGGACGGCCATAACTTCTGGCTCGTTTAGAGCTACGGGAGCCATAACCTGTCAAAACGAAGGCCTCGATGAGTTCTACGGCTTTGACAGCTTTCAACCGTCAACGGATAGATTACTGCCCAAAAAGGAAAACCCGAATGTCAATCGGGTCTCGTAAGTTTTTTACCCTTAGTTTTTTCGACACGTGGATTTTTATGGTAAAACGGGACTACCGTTGCCCGTCATCGACTTCCCATCGCTGAAGAGTGGTGCACCATGGTACTGTTCCGTTTCAATCCATGTACGCATTTCTAAAATTCGTACGACACTGTATCGCCATTTCGGACGGATGTTGCACCTTGCACCGTGGATGTTGCACCCTACAGATATCGATTATTCGGACGGCCATAACTTCTGGCTCGTTTAGAGTTACGGGAGCCATAACCTGTCAAAACGAAGGCCTCGATGAGTTCTACGGTTTTGACAGCTTTCAGCCGTCAACGGATAGATTAATGCCCAAAAAGGACAACCCGAATCTCATTCGGGTCTCGTAAGTTTCATACCCTTCGTTTTTTCGACACGTGGATTTTTACGGTAAAACGGGATTACCGTGGCCCGTCTTCGACTTCCCATCGCTGGAGAGTGGTGCACCATGGTACTGTTCCGTTTCAAATCCATGCACGCATTTCTAAAAGTCGTACGATACTGTTTCGCCATTTCAGACGGATGTTGCACCTTGCACCGTGGATGTTGCACTCTGTAGATATCGATTATTCGGACGGCCATAACTTCTAGCTCGATTAGATTTACGGGAGCCATAACCTGTCAAAACGAAGGCCTTGATGAGTTCTACGGCTTTGACGGCTTTTAGCCGTCAACGGATAGATTAATGCCCAAAAAGGACAACCCGAATCTCAATCCGGTCTCGTAAGTTTTTTACCCTTCGTTTTTTCGACACGTGGAGTTTTGCGGTAAAACGGGATGACCATGGCCCGTCTTCGACTTCCCATCGCTGGAGAGTGGTGCACCACGGTACTGTTCCATTTCAAATCCATGCACGCATTTCTAAAAGTCATACGGCACTGTTTCGCCATTTCGGACGGATATTGCACCTTGCACCGTGGATGTTGCACCCTGTAGATATCGATTATTCGGACGGCCATAACTTCTGGCTCGTTTAGAGTTACGGAAGCCCTAACCTGTCAAAACAAAGGCCTCGATGAGTTCTACGGCTTTGAAGCTTTCAGCCGTCAACGGATAGATTAATGCCCAAAAAGGACAACCCGAATCTCAATCGGGTCTCGTAAGTTTTTTACCCTTCGTTTTTTCGACACGTGGATTTTTACGGTAAAACGGGATTACCGTGGCCCATCTTCGACTTCCCATCGCTGAAGAGTGGTGCACCATGGTACTGTTTCGTTTCAAATCCACGCACGCATTTCTAAAAGTCAGACGGCACTGTTTCGCCATTTCGGACGGATGTTGCACCTTGCACCGTGGATGTTGCACCCTGTAGATATCGATTATTCGGACGGCCATAACTTCTGGCTCGTTTAGAGTTACGGGAGCCATAACCTGTCAAAACGAAGGCCTCGATGAGTTCTATGGCTTTGACAGCTTTAAGCCATCAACGGATAGATTAATGCCCAAAAAGGACAACCCGAATCTCAATCGGGTCTCGTAAGCTTTTTGCCCTTCGTTTTTTCGACACGTGGATTTTTACGGTAAAACGGGATTACCGTGGCCCGTCTTCTACTTCCCATCGCAGGAGAGCGGTGCACCATGGTACTGTTCCGTTTCAAATCCATGCACGCATTTTTAAAAGTCGTACGTCACTGTTTCCCTATTTCGGACGGATGTTGCACCTTGCACCGTGGATGTTGCACCCTGTAGATATCGATTATTCGGACGGCCATAACTTCTGGCTCGATTAGAGTTACGGGAGCCATAACCTGTCAAAATGAAGGCCTCGATGAGTTCTACGGCTTTGACAGCTTTCAGCCATCAATGGATAGATTAATGCCCAAAAAGGACAACATGAATCTCAATCGGGTCTCGTAAGTTTTTTACCCTTCGTTTTTTCGACACGTCGGTTTTTACGGTAAAACGGGATTCCCGTGGCCTGTCTTCGACTTCCCACCGCTGGAGAGTGGTGCACCATGGTACTGTTCCGTTTAAATCCATGCACGCATTTCTAAAAGTCATACGGCACTGTTTCGCCATTTCGGACGGATGTTGCACCTTGCACCGTGGATGTTGCACCCTGTAGATATCGATTATTCGGAAGGCCATAACTTCTGGCTCGTTTAGAGTTACGGGAGCCATAACCTGTCAAAACGAAGGCCTCGATGAGTTCTACGGCTTTGACAGCTTTCAGTCGTCAACGGTTAGATTAATGCCCAAAAAGGACAACCCGAATCTCAATCGGGTCTCGTAAGTTTTTTACCCTTCGTTTTTTCGACACGTGGATTTTTACGGTAAAATGGGATTACGGTGGCTGGTACTCAATTTGCCATCACTGGAGAGTGGTGCTCCATGGTACTGTTCCGTTTCAAATCTATGCACGAATTTCTAAAGGTCGTACGGCATTGTTTCGCCATTTCGGACGGATGTTGCACCTTGCACCATGGATGTTGCACCCTGTAGATATGGATTATTCGGACGGCCATAACTTCTGGCTCGTTTAGAGTTAAGGGAGCCATAACCTTTCAAAACGAAGGCCTTGATGAGTTCTACGGCTTTGATAGCTTTCAGCCATCAACGGATAGATTACTGCCCAAAAATGACAACCCGAATCTCAATCGGGTCTCGTAAGTTTTTTACCCTTCGTTTTTTCGACACGTGGATTTTTACGGTAAAACGGGATTACCGTGGCCCGTCTTCGACTTTCCATCGCTGAAGAGTGGTGCACCATGGTACTGTTCCGTTTCAAATCCATGCACGCATTTCTAAAAGTCGTACGATACTGTTTCGCCATTTCGGACGGATGTTGCACCTTGCACCGTGGATGTTGCACCCTGTAGATATCGATTATTCGGACGGCCATAACTTCTGGCTCGATTAGATTTACGGGAGCCATAACCTATCAAAACGAAGGCCTTGATGAGTTCTACGGCTTTGACAGCTTTTAGCCGTCAACAGATAGGTTAATGCCTAAAAAGGACAACCCGAATCTCAATCCGGTCTCGTAAGTTTTTTACCCTTCGTTTTTTCGACACGTGGATTTTTACGGTAAAACGGGATTACCGTGGCCCGTCTTCGACTTCCCATCGCTGGAGAGTGGTGCACCATGGTACTGTTCCGTTTCAAATCCATGCACGCATTTATAAAAGTCGTACGGCACTGTTTCGCATTTTCGGACGGATGTTGCACCTTGCACCGTGGATGTTGCACCCTGTAGATATCGATTATTCGGACGGCCATAACTTCTGGCTCAATTAGAGTTACGGGAGCCATAACCTGTCAAAACGAAGGCATCGATGAGTTCTACGGCTTTGACAGCTTTCAACCGACAACGGATAGATTAATGCCCAAAAAGGACAACCCGAATCTCAATCGGGTCTCGTAAGTTTTTTACCCTTCGTTTTTTCGACACGTGGATTTTTACGGTAAAACGGGATTACGGTGGCTAGTCTTCGATTTACCATCGCTGGAGAGTGGTGCACCATAGTACTATTCCGTTTCAAATCCATGCACGCATTTCTAAACGTCGTACGGCACTGTTTCGCCATTTCGTACAGATGTTGCACCTTGCACCGTGGATGTTGCACCCTATAGATATCGATTATTCGGACGGCCATAACTTCTGGCTCGTTTAGAGCTACGGGAGCCATAACCTGTCAAAACGAAGGCCTCGATGAGTTCTACGGCTTTGACAGCTTTCAACCGTCAACGGATAGATTACTGCCCAAAAAGGACAACCCGAATCTCAATCGGGTCTCGTAAGTTTTTTACCCTTAGTTTTTTCGACACGTGGATTTTTATGGTAAAACGGGATTACCGTTGCCCGTCATCGACTTCCCATCGCTGAAGAGTGGTGCACCATGGTAATGTTCCGTTTCAATCCATGTACGCATTTCTAAAAGTCGTACGACACTGTATCGTCATTTCGGACGGATGTTGCACCTTGCACCGTGGATGTTGCACCCTGTAGATATCGATTATTCGGACGGCCATAACTTCTGGCTCGTTTAGAGTTACGGGAGCCATAACCTGTCAAAACGAAGGCCTCGATGATTTCTACGGCTTTGACAGCTTTCAGCCGTCAACGGATAGATTAATGCCCAAAAAGGACAACCCGAATCTCAATCGGGTCTCGTAAGTTTCTTACCCTTCGTTTTTTCGACACATGGATTTTTACGGTAAAACGGGATTACCGTGGCCCGTCTTCGACTTCCCATCGCTGGAGAGTGGTGCACCATGGTACTGTTCCGTTTCAAATCCATGCACGCATTTCCAAAAGTCGTACGATACTGTTTCGCCATTTCGGACGGATGTTGCACCTTGCACCGTGGATGTTGCACCCTGTAGATATCGATTATTCGGACGGCCATAACTTCTGGCTCGATTAGATTTACGGGAGCCATAACCTGTCAAAACGAAGGCCTTGATGAGTTCTATGGCTTTGACAGCTTTTAGCCATCAACGGATAGATTAATGCCCAAAAAGGACAACCCGAATCTCAATCCGGTCTCGTAAGTTTTTTACCCTTCGTTTTTTCGACACATGGATTTTTACGGTAAAACGGGATTACCGTGGCCTGTCTTCGACTTCCCAACGCTGGAGAGTGGTGCACCATGGTACTGTTCCGTTTCAAATCCATGTACGCATTTCTAAAAGTCGTACGGCACTGTTTCGCCATTTCGGACGGATGTTGCACCTTGCACCGTGGATGTTGCACCCTGTAGATATCGATTATTCGGACGGCCATAACTTCAGGCTCAATTAGAGTTACGGGAGCCATAACCTGTCAAAACGAAGGCGTCGATGAGTTCTACGGCTTTGACAGCTTTCAGCCAACATCGGATAGATTAATGCCCAAAAAGGAGAACCCGAATCTCAATCGGGTCTCGTAAGTTTTTTACCCTTCGTTTTTTCGACACGTGGATTTTTACGGTAAAACGGGATTACGGTGGCTAGTCTTCGATTTACCATCGCTGGAGAGTGGTGCACCATGGTACTGTTCCGTTTCAAATCCATGCACGCATTTCTAAAGGTCGTACGGCACTGTTTCGCCATTTCGTACAGATGTTGCACCTTGCACCGTGGATGTTGCACCCTGTAGATATCGATTATTCGGACGGCCATAACTTCTGGCTCGTTTAGAGCTACGGGAGCCATAACCTGTCAAAACGAAGGCCTCGATGAGTTCTACGGCTTTGACAGCTTTCAACCGTCAACGGATAGATTACTGCCCAAAAAGGAAAACCCGAATGTCAATCGGGTCTCGTAAGTTTTTTACCCTTAGTTTTTTCGACACGTGGATTTTTATGGTAAAACGGGACTACCGTTGCCCGTCATCGACTTCCCATCGCTGAAGAGTGGTGCACCATGGTACTGTTCCGTTTCAATCCATGTACGCATTTCTAAAATTCGTACGACACTGTATCGCCATTTCGGACGGATGTTGCACCTTGCACCGTGGATGTTGCACCCTATAGATATCGATTATTCGGACGGCCATAACTTCTGGCTCGTTTAGAGTTACGGGAGCCATAACCTGTCAAAACGAAGGCCTCGATGAGTTCTACGACTTTGACAGCTTTCAGCCGTCAACGGATAGATTAATGCCCAAAAAGGACAACCCGAATCTCATTCGGGTCTCGTAAGTTTCATACCCTTCGTTTTTTCGACACGTGGATTTTTACGGTAAAACGGGATTACCGTGGCCCGTCTTCGACTTCCCATCGCTGGAGAGTGGTGCACCATGGTACTGTTCCGTTTCAAATCCATGCACGCATTTCTAAAAGTCGTACGATACTGTTTCGCCATTTCAGACGGATGTTGCACCTTGCACCGTGGATGTTGCACTCTGTAGATATCGATTATTCGGACGGCCATAACTTCTGGCTCGATTAGATTTACGGGAGCCATAACCCGTCAAAACGAAGGCCTTGATGAGTTCTACGGCTTTGACGGCTTTTAGCCGTCAACGGATAGATTAATGCCCAAAAAGGACAACCCGAATCTCAATCCGGTCTCGTAAGTTTTTTACCCTTCGTTTTTTCGACACGTGGATTTTTGCGGTAAAACGGGATTACCATGGCCCGTCTTCGACTTTCCATCGCTGGAGAGTGGTACACCATGGTACTGTTCCGTTTCAAATCCATGCACGCATTTCTAAAAGTCATACGGCACTGTTTCGCCATTTCGGACGGATATTGCACCTTGCACCGTGGATGTTGCACCCTGTAGATATCGATTATTCGGACGGCCATAACTTCTGGCTCGTTTAGAGTTACGGGAGCCATAACCTGTCAAAACGAAGGCCTCGATGAGTTCTACGGCTTTGACAGCTTTCAGCCGTCAACGGATAGATTAATGCCCAAAAAGGACAACCCGAATCTCAATCGGGTCTCGTAAGTTTCTTACCCTTCGTTTTTTCGACACGTGGATTTTTACGGTAAAACGGGATTACCGTGGCCCGTCTTCGACTTCCCATCGCTGGAGAGTAGTGCACCATGGTACTGTTCCGTTTCAAATCCATGCACGCATTTCCAAAAGTCGTACGATACTGTTTCGCCATTTCGGACGGATGTTGCACCTTGCACCGTGGATGTTGCACCCTGTAGATATCGATTATTCGGACGGCCATAACTTCTGGCTCGATTAGATTTACGGGAGCCATAACCTGTCAAAACGAAGGCCTTGATGAGTTCTATGGCTTTGACAGCTTTTAGCCATCAACGGATAGATTAATGCCCAAAAAGGACAACCCGAATCTCAATCCGGTCTCGTAAGTTTTTTACCCTTCGTTTTTTCGACACATGGATTTTTACGGTAAAACGGGATTACCGTGGCCTGTCTTCGACTTCCCAACGCTGGAGAGTGGTGCACCATGGTACTGTTCCGTTTCAAATCCATGTACGCATTTCTAAAAGTCGTACGGCACTGTTTCGCCATTTCGGACGGATGTTGCACCTTGCACCGTGGATGTTGCACCCTGTAGATATCGATTATTCGGACGGCCATAACTTCAGGCTCAATTAGAGTTACGGGAGCCATAACCTGTCAAAACGAAGGCGTCGATGAGTTCTACGGCTTTGACAGCTTTCAGCCAACATCGGATAGATTAATGCCCAAAAAGGAGAACCCGAATCTCAATCGGGTCTCGTAAGTGTTTTACCCTTCGTTTTTTCGACACGTGGATTTTTACGGTAAAACGGGATTACGGTGGCTAGTCTTCGATTTACCATCGCTGGAGAGTGGTGCACCATGGTACTGTTCCGTTTCAAATCCATGCACGCATTTCTAATGGTCGTACGGCACTGTTTCTCCATTTCGTACAGATGTTGCACCTTGCACCGTGGATGTTGCACCCTGTAGATATCGATTATTCGGACGGCCATAACTTCTGGCTCGTTTAGAGCTACGGGAGCCATAACCTGTCAAAACGAAGGCCTCGATGAGTTCTACGGCTTTGACAGCTTTCAACCGTCAACGGATAGATTACTGCCCAAAAAGGAAAACCCGAATGTCAATCGGGTCTCGTAAGTTTTTTACCCTTAGTTTTTTCGACACGTGGATTTTTATGGGAAAACGGGACTACCGTTGCCCGTCATCGACTTCCCATCGCTGAAGAGTGGTGCACCATGGTACTGTTCCGTTTCAATCCATATACGCATTTCTAAAATTCGTACGACACTGTATCGCCATTTCGGACGGATGTTGCACCTTGCACCGTGGATGTTGCACCCTATAGATATCGATTATTCGGACGGCCATAACTTCTGGCTCGTTTAGAGTTACGGGAGCCATAACCTGTCAAAACGAAGGCCTCGATGAGTTCTACGGCTTTGACAGCTTTCAGCCGTCAACGGATAGATTAATGCCCAAAAAGGACAACCCGAATCTCATTCGGGTCTCGTAAGTTTCATACCCTTCGTTTTTTCGACACGTGGATTTTTACGGTAAAACGGGATTACCGTGGCCCGTCTTCGACTTCCCATCGCTGGAGAGTGGTGCACCATGGTACTATTCCGTTTCAAATCCATGCACGCATTTCCAAAAGTCGTACGATACTGTTTCGCCATTTCGGACGGATGTTGCACCTTGCACCGTGGATGTTGCACTCTGTAGATATCGATTATTCAGACGGCCATAACTTCTGGCTCGATTAGATTTACGGGAGCCATAACCCGTCAAAACGAAGGCCTTGATGAGTTCTACGGCTTTGATGGCTTTTAGCCGTCAACGGATAGATTAATGCCCAAAAAGGACAACCCGAATCTCAATCCGGTCTCGTAAGTTTTTTACCCTTCGTTTTTTCGACACGTGGATTTTTGCGGTAAAACGGGATTACCATGGCCCGTCTTCGACTTCCCATCGCTGGAGAGTGGTGCACCACGGTACTGTTCCGTTTCAAATCCATGCACGCATTTCTAAAAGTCATACGGCACTGTTTCGCCATTTCGAACGGATATTGCACCTTGCACCGTGGATGTTGCACCCTGTAGATATCGATTATTCGGACGGCCATAACTTCTGGCTCGTTTAGAGTTACGGGAGCCATAACCTGTCAAAACGAAGGCCTCGATGAGTTCTACGGCTTTGACCGCTTTCAGCCGTCAACGGATAGATTAATGCCCAAAAAGGACAACCCGAATCTCAATCGGGTCTCGTAAGTTTCTTACCCTTCGTTTTTTCGACACGTGGATTTTTACGGTAAAACGGGATTACCGTGGCCCGTCTTCGACTTCCCATCGCTGGAGAGTGGTGCACCATGGTACTGTTCCGTTTCAAATCCATGCACGCATTTCCAAAAGTCGTACGATACTGTTTCGCCATTTCGGACGGATGTTGCACCTTGCACCGTGGATGTTGCACCCTGTAGATATCGATTATTCGGACGGCCATAACTTCTGGCTCGATTAGATTTACGGGAGCCATAACCTGTCAAAACGAAGGCCTTGATGAGTTCTATGGCTTTGACAGCTTTTAGCCATCAACGGATAGATTAATGCCCAAAATGGACAACCCGAATCTCAATCCGGTCTCGTAAGTTTTTTACCCTTCGTTTTTTCGACACATGGATTTTTACGGTAAAACGGGATTACCGTGGCCTGTCTTCGACTTCCCAACGCTGGAGAGTGGTGCACCATGGTACTGTTCCGTTTCAAATCCATGTACGCATTTCTAAAAGTCGTACGGCACTGTTTCGCCATTTCGGACGGATGTTGCACCTTGCACCGTGGATGTTGCACCCTGTAGATATCGATTATTCGGACGGCCATAACTTCAGGCTCAATTAGAGTTACGGGAGCCATAACCTGTCAAAACGAAGGCGTCGATGAGTTCTACGGCTTTGACAGCTTTCAGCCAACATCGGATAGATTAATGCCCAAAAAGGAGAACCCGAATCTCAATCGGGTCTCGTAAGTTTTTTACCCTTCGTTTTTTCGACACGTGGATTTTTACGGTAAAACGGGATTACGGTGGCTAGTCTTCGATTTACCATCGCTGGAGAGTGGTGCACCATGGTACTGTTCCGTTTCAAATCCATGCACGCATTTCTAAAGGTCGTACGGCACTGTTTCGCCATTTCGTACAGATGTTGCACCTTGCACCGTGGATGTTGCACCCTGTAGATATCGATTATTCGGACGGCCATAACTTCTGGCTCGTTTAGAGCTACGGGAGCCATAACCTGTCAAAACGAAGGCCTCGATGAGTTCTACGGCTTTGACAGCTTTCAACCGTCAACGGATAGATTACTGCCCAAAAAGGAAAACCCGAATGTCAATCGGGTCTCGTAAGTTTTTTACCCTTAGTTTTTTCGACACGTGGATTTTTATGGTAAAACGGGACTACCGTTGCCCGTCATCGACTTCCCATCGCTGAAGAGTGGTGCACCATGGTACTGTTCCGTTTCAATCCATGTACGCATTTCTAAAATTCGTACGACACTGTATCGCCATTTCGGACGGATGTTGCACCTTGCACCGTGGATGTTGCACCCTATAGATATCGATTATTCGGACGGCCATAACTTCTGGCTCGTTTAGAGTTACGGGAGCCATAACCTGTCAAAACGAAGGCCTCGATGAGTTCTACGGCTTTGACAGCTTTCAGCCGTCAACGGATAGATTAATGCCCAAAAAGGACAACCCGAATCTCATTCGGGTCTCGTAAGTTTCATACCCTTCGTTTTTTCGACACGTGGATTTTTACGGTAAAACGGGACTACCGTGGCCCGTCTTCGACTTCCCATCGCTGGAGAGTGGTGCACCATGGTACTGTTCCGTTTCAAATCCATGCACGCATTTCTAAAAGTCGTACGATACTGTTTCGCCATTTCAGACGGATGTTGCACCTTGCACCGTGGATGTTGCACTCTGTAGATATCGATTATTCGGACGGCCATAACTTCTGGCTCGATTAGATTTACGGGAGCCATAACCCGTCAAAACGAAGGCCTTGATGAGTTCTACGGCTTTGACGGCTTTTAGCCGTCAACGGATAGATTAATGCCCAAAAAGGACAACCCGAATCTCAATCCGGTCTCGTAAGTTTTTTACCCTTCGTTTTTTCGACACGTGGATTTTTGCGGTAAAACGGGATTACCATGGCCCGTCTTCGACTTCCATCGCTGGAGAGTGGTGCACCACGGTACTGTTCCGTTTCAAATCCATGCACGCATTTCTAAAAGTCATACGGCACTGTTTCGCCATTTCGGACGGATATTGCACCTTGCACCGTGGATGTTGCACCCTGTAGATATCGATTATTCGGACGGCCATAACTTCTGGCTCGTTTAGAGTTACGGAAGCCCTAACCTGTCAAAACAAAGGCCTCGATGAGTTCTACGGCTTTGAAGCTTTCAGCCGTCAACGGATAGATTAATGCCCAAAAAGGACAACCCGAATCTCAATCGGGTCTCGTAAGTTTTTTACCCTTCGTTTTTTCGACACGTGGATTTTTACGGTAAAACGGGATTACCGTGGCCCATCTTCGACTTCCCATCGCTGAAGAGTGGTGCACCATGGTACTGTTTCGTTTCAAATCCGCGCACGCATTTCTAAAAGTCAGACGGCACTGTTTCGCCATTTCGGACGGATGTTGCACCTTGCACCGTGGATGTTGCACCCTGTAGATATCGATTATTCGGACGGCCATAACTTCTGGCTCGTTTAGAGTTACGGGAGCCATAACCTATCAAAACGAAGGCCTCGATGAGTTCTATGGCTTTGACAGCTTTAAGCCATCAACGGATAGATTAATGCCCAAAAAGGACAACCCGAATCTCAATCGGGTCTCGTAAGCTTTTTGCCCTTCGTTTTTTCGACACGTGGATTTTTCCGGTAAAACGGGATTACCGTGGCCCGTCTTCGACTTCCCATCGCAGGAGAGCGGTGCACCATGGTACTGTTCCGTTTCAAATCCATGCACGCATTTTTAAAAGTCGTACGGCACTGTTTCCCTATTTCGGACGGATGTTGCACCTTGCACCGTGGATGTTGCACCCTGTAGATATCGATTATTCGGACGGCCATAACTTCTGGCTCGATTAGAGTTACGGGAGCCATAACCTGTCAAAATGAAGGCCTCGATGAGTTCTACGGCTTTGACAGCTTTCAGCCATCAATGGATAGATTAATGCCCAAAAAGGACAACATGAATCTCAATCGGGTCTCGTAAGTTTTTTACCCTTCGTTTTTTCGACACGTGGATTTTTACGGTAAAACGGGATTACCGTGGCCCATCTTCGACTTCCCATCGCTGAAGAGTGGTGCACCATGGTACTGTTTCGTTTCAAATCCGCGCACGCATTTCTAAAAGTCAGACGGCACTGTTTCGCCATTTCGGACGGATGTTGCACCTTGCACCGTGGATGTTGCACCCTGTAGATATCGATTATTCGGACGGCCATAACTTCTGGCTCGTTTAGAGTTACGGGAGCCATAACCTGTCAAAACGAAGGCCTCGATGAGTTCTATGGCTTTGACAGCTTTAAGCCATCAACGGATAGATTAATGCCCAAAAAGGACAACCCGAATCTCAATCGGGTCTCGTAAGCTTTTTGCCCTTCGTTTTTTCGACACGTGGATTTTTCCGGTAAAACGGGATTACCGTGGCCCGTCTTCGACTTCCCATCGCAGGAGAGCGGTGCACCATGGTACTGTTCCGTTTCAAATCCATGCACGCATTTTTAAAAGTCGTACGGCACTGTTTCCCTATTTCGGACGGATGTTGCACCTTGCACCGTGGATGTTGCACCCTGTAGATATCGATTATTCGGACGGCCATAACTTCTGGCTCGATTAGAGTTACGGGAGCCATAACCTGTCAAAATGAAGGCCTCGATGAGTTCTACGGCTTTGACAGCTTTCAGCCATCAATGGATAGATTAATGCCCAAAAAGGACAACATGAATCTCAATCGGGTCTCGTAAGTTTTTTACTCTTCGTTTTTTCGACACGTCGGTTTTTACGGTAAAACGGGATTACCGTGGCCTGTCTTCGACTTCCCACCGCTGGAGAGTGGTGCACCATGGTACTGTTCCGTTTAAATCCATGCACGCATTTCTAAAAGTCATACGGCACTGTTTCGCCATTTCGGACGGATGTTGCACCTTGCACCGTGGATGTTGCACCCTGTAGATATCGATTATTCGGAAGGCCATAACTTCTGGCTCGTTTAGAGTTACGGGAGCCATAACCTGTCAAAACGAAGGCCTCGATGAGTTCTACGGCTTTGACAGCTTTCAGTCGTCAACGGTTAGATTAATGCCCAAAAAGGACAACCCGAATCTCAATCGGGTCTCGTAAGTTTTTTACCCTTCGTTTTTTCGACACGTGGATTTTTATGGTAAAATGGGATTACGGTGGCTGGTACTCAATTTGCCATCACTGGAGAGTGGTGCTCCATGGTACTGTTCCGTTTCAAATCTATGCACGAATTTCTAAAGGTCGTACGGCATTGTTTCGCCATTTCGGACGGATGTTGCACCTTGCACCATGGATGTTGCACCCTGTAGATATGGATTATTCGGACGGCCATAACTTCTGGCTCGTTTAGAGTTAAGGGAGCCATAACCTTTCAAAACGAAGGCCTCGATGAGTTCTACGGCTTTGATAGCTTTCAGCCATCAACGGATAGATTACTGCCCAAAAATGACAACCCGAATCTCAATCGGGTCTCGTAAGTTTTTTACCCTTCGTTTTTTCGACACGTGGATTTTTACGGTAAAACGGGATTACCGTGGCCCGTCTTCGACTTTCCATCGCTGAAGAGTGGTGCACCATGGTAATGTTCCGTTTCAAATCCATGCACGCATTTCTAAAAGTCGTACGACACTGTTTCGCCATTTCGGACGGATGTTGCACTTGCACCGTGGATGTTGCACCCTGTAGATATCGATTATTCGGACGGCCATAACTTCTGGCTCGTTTAGATTTACGGGAGCCATAACCTGTCAAAACGAAGGCCTCGATGAGTTCTATGGCTTTGACAGCTTTAAGCCATCAACGGATAGATTAATGCCCAAAAAGGACAACCCGAATCTCAATCGGGTCTCGTAAGCTTTTTGCCCTTCGTTTTTTCGACACGTGGATTTTTACGGTAAAACGGGATTACCGTGGCCCGTCTTCGACTTCCCATCGCTGGAGAGCGGTGCACCATGGTACTGTTCCGTTTCAAATCCATGCACGCATTTCTAAAAGTCGTACGGCACTGTTTCCCCATTTCGGACGGATGTTGCACCTTGCACCGTGGATGTTGCACCCTGTAGATATCGATTATTCGGACGGCCATAACTTCTGGCTCGATTAGAGTTACGGGAGCCATAACCTGTCAAAATGAAGGCCTCGATGAGTTCTACGGCTTTGACAACTTTCAGCCATCAACGGATAGATTAATGCCCAAAAAGGACAACATGAATCTCAATCGGGTCTCGTAAGTTTTTTACCCTTCGTTTTTTCGACACGTCGATTTTTACGGTAAAACGGGATTACCGTGGCCTGTCTTCGACTTCCCATCGCTGAAGAGTGGTGCACCATGGTACTGTTTCGTTTCAAATCCACGCACGCATTTCTAAAAGTCAGACGGCACTGTTTCGCCATTTCGGACGGATGTTGCACCTTGCACCGTGGATGTTGCACCCTGTAGATATCGATTATTCGGACGGCCATAACTTCTGGCTCGTTTAGAGTTACGGGAGACATAACCTGTCAAAACGAAGGCCTCGATGAGTTCTATGGCTTTGACAGCTTTAAGCCATCAACGGATAGATTAATGCCCAAAAAGGACAACCCGAATCTCAATCGGGTCTCGTAAGCTTTTTGCCCTTCGTTTTTTCGACACGTGGATTTTTACGGTAAAACGGGATTACCGTGGCCCGTCTTCGACTTCCCATTGCAGGAGAGCGGTGCACCATGGTACTGTTCCGTTTAAATCCTTGCACGCATTTCTAAAAGTCATACGGCACTGTTTCGCCATTTCGGACGGATGTTGCACCTTGCACCGTGGATGTTGCACCCTGTAGATATCGATTATTCGGAAGGCCATAACTTCTGGCTCGTTTAGAGTTACGGGAGCCATAACCTGTGAAAACGAAGGCCTCGATGAGTTATACGATCTTGACAGCTTTCAGCCGACAATGGATAGATTAATTCCCAAAAAGGACAACCCGAATCTCAATCGGGTCTCGTAGGTTTTTTACCCTTCGTTTTTTCGATACGTGGATTTTTATGGTAAAACGGGATTACGGTGGCTGGTCTTCGATTTACCATCGCTGGAGAGTGGTCCACCATGGTACTGTTCCGTTTCAAATCCATGCACGCATTTCTAAAGGTCGTACGGCATTGTTTCGCCATTTCAGACGGATGTTGCACCTTACACCGTGGATGTTGCATCCTGTAGATATCGATTATTCGGACGGCCATAACTTCTGGCTCGTTTAGAGTTAAGGGAGCCATAACCTTTCAAAACGAAGGCCTCGATGAGTTCTACGGCTTTGATAGCTTTCAGCCATCAACGGATAGATTACTGCCCAAAAAGGACAACCCGAATCTCAATCAGGTCTCGTAAGTTTTTTACCCTTCGTTTTTTCGACACGTGGATTTTTACGGTAAAACGGGATTACCGTGGCCCGTCTTCGACTTTCCATCGCTGAAGAGTGGTGCACCATGGTAATGTTCCGTTTCAAATCCATGCACGCATTTCTAAAAGTCGTACGGCACTGTTTCGCCATTTCGGACGGATGTTGCACCTTGCACCGTGGATGTTCCACCCTGTAGATATCGATTATTCGGACGGCCATAACTTCTGGCTCGTTTAGAGTTACGGGAGCCATAACCTGTCAAAACGAAGGCCTCGATGAGTTCTACGGCTTTGACAGCTTTCAGCCGTCAACGGTTAGACTAATGCCCAAAAAGGACAACCCGAATCTCAATCGGGTCTCGTAAGCTTTTTACCCTTCGTTTTTTCGACACGTGGATTTTTACGGTAAAACGGAATTACCGTGACCCGTCTTCGACTTCCCATCGCTGGAGAGTGGTGCACCATTGTACTGCTCCGTTTCAAATCCATGCACGCATTTCTAAAAGTCGTACGGCACTGTTTCGCCATTTCGGACGGATGTTGCACCTTGCGCCGTGGATGTTGCACCCTGTAGATATCAATTATTCGGACGGCCTTAACTTCTGGCTCGTTTAGAGTTACGGGAGGCATAACCTGTCAAAACGAAGGCCTCGATGAGTTCTACGGCTTTGACAGCTTTCAGCCATCAACGGATAGATTACTGCCCAAAAAGGACAACCCGAATCTCAATCGGGTCTCGTAAGTTTTTTACTCTTCGTTTTTTCGACACGTGGATTTTTGCGGTAAAACAGGATTACCGTGGCCCGTCTTCGACTTTCCATCGCTGAAGAGTGGTGACCCATGGTGCTGTTCCGTTTCAAATCCATGCACGCATTTCTAAAAGTCGTACGACACTATTTCGCCATTTCGGACGGATGTTGCACCTTGCACCGTGGATGTTGCACCCTGTAGATATCGATTATTCGGATGGCCATAACTTCTGGCTCGTTTAGAGTTACGGGAGCCATAACCTGTCAAAACGAAGGCCTCGATGAGTTCTACGGCTTTGACAGCTTTCAGCCGTCAACGGATAGATTAATGCCCAAAAAGGACCACCCGAATCTCAATCGGGTCTCGTAAGTTTTTTACCCTTCGTTTTTTCGACACGTGGATTTTGACAGTAAAACGGGATTACCGTGGCCCGTCTTCGACTTCCCATCGCTGGAGAGTGGTGCACCATGGTTGTAACAACCCGCAAATCCGTACCCCTTGAGTCAACACTATTCTACAACAATCAACTCAAGTTGTACAGAAATACGAACCATTTGGGTTTAAGAAGAAGAGGTAGAAGAAGAGAAAACAAGTTCAACATCAGAATCTAACCATCGCAGCGGAATAAAATATAATAGATAATAAATAATCTTTACTCAATCAAATTTATCTATGTTTATATATATTACATCAATCTGAGTACATCAATCACAACTCAACATCAATATCATACAAATGTATACTCAACAACTCAACACAGCGGAATGTGTGTATATATACAAGTACGGGAGTACGTATTGCCATCCTGCTCGTCTCCTGAGCTTCACAGCATCATGTCCTGTATTCTATAATACTCGGTCTGACCCAAGCATTATAGTTAAATAATACCCGAGTCAGTCTGGAATACCAGCGTGAGAAAATCACACCCAATTGATTATTAAAGTTTAAAAAATCCTTTGAAAACAAAAGCATCTCGTAAGACCACGCCACAAATAAACATGTCGGGTTTTTACCTTACGATAACTAAAACAATTTTTATAGAAATCCTCTGATATTATAATAGGGTCTATATACAAATACTTATAAAATAGCCGAAATTGTTACATGATTAAATTCCAGCTACTAGCACAGAGTGGGTAATACAAACAAAACTCGTACAAGGCTCGTAGGGAAAATGGATTTCCAACTAATGACTAGGCACTGGGGTACCACATGTCACAGTACGCGGCCTAGATCACCGTACCGAGGATTACTCCCTTCATCCCCTGCAACACAAGGCCGGAACCATCCCTTACTGGACAGTCCCGAGTGAGATCACACCGCGGTTGGGATCAGCAACCGCCCACTAAGCCGGAAAAAAAAGGGACATCTAGACTGGAATGACCTCGCCCTGCTTGGGTGCTACCCACCTAGCCTTGCTGCATAACCCCTAATTTTGAGTCATTCCCATTTGATGAGGCTTGAGGCTTAGCGTTACCTTTAGAACGTTTCACTTAGAATGCCCATCGTCCACCCGACGATCTTTCGCAAGCATTCATCCATACAAGTCCGTCCCGGGTTCGAACGGAACCGAAGGCACTATTCCTACTACATCCATTTTGGAATTATCCTCAGGATTAGTAGCGACTAGCCCTTGCACTTCACTGCTCCATCTTCGACTCCGAACACGTTTTTCGCACGAAACGTACAAACCAGATCGAAGTGGTTTTCGAGAAATAAATCTTGATCCCGGTCTCTTCGAAACGATCAACGCAGTTGGCCAAAATTGATAGTCGGTTATTCAACTATCAATTAATATTCACAAACAACCATCCAACTATAAATAGTTTTCCAAATTATTTATTACCCTAAAAAATATCTTCACAAGATATATTTCTATTTTCAACCCTTGAAAACAGTTTCAATACCATCTTTCCTTCCAGAATAAACTTTCCCATATATTTTCTATCCCCATTGAAATTACCAAGCACAAAACTAGATTTTAAAAATAATTTTAAAACACTTTACTTTGAAATATATACTTTTAAAACATTTAAATTAAAAACTATTTTAATAGTTTGTTAAAAATACATACTATACGAATATTTGTAAACAAAGTTACTAAATAAATAAATAAAAACTTGTTTTTCACTTTTACAAAACAAAACACCAAATCACTTTTTAAATAATTACTGCTATAATAAATTAAAAGGAAATACTTACTTTAGACTTTAAATATTAGAAATAATAAATTTTTCAAAACATACCTTTTAAAAAAATTTAAAACTATTAACTTATACTTAAAAATTTACTTAAAAACGTTCTTGGTTATTCAGGGAGAATTTCCAACTTCAATCAATTGAATCAATTTTCCAAATTGATTCCATTTGAAATAAATTTCTTTAATTACTCAATTCATTTCAAATTTCATTTATTATGGACTTTATTATTATTGTTACTATTTCTCGTTTGATTTAAAATTCTTTAACTGAAATATACAAATCTCGGCTACTTCCCAATTTCTTTCTTATTCTTTCAATAATTTAAATCTTTAAATTTTAAATAAATATTTTGTTCTTTAAAAATAATAATACTGAAATTTAAAATTCATTAATCTTCTATTTATTTAAAATTACCCTTTCTATACTCAAGATTTATTCATTAGAAATTTTTACATTACTTTATTTCTTTTCCCAATTCATTCTTAAATTTATTCAAATTTTCTATAATTGTTTCACTTACAAATTCACTTCTTTTATTTTCTTTCCAACAATCCAATTTATATATATTTTTTTGGAATTCATTATATCAAAATATATCAAATCAAACCATAACATTTAATATTATAATATAACTCATCATAGAATATCAATATTCATAGCAGAGAATATTAAATAATTTAAATAAATGTTGAGGGGTCCAGTTGGATCCCTCCAACCTGTTTTCCTTGCATCCACAGACGTTAGCACAGTATAAAATTCCAATTCCAGAATATACCATAATATAGCACAACAATCAATTTCAACCATTCAAACAATTATATAAATTTAATCATTTAAATTTAAATTAACTGAGTGAGATTAACTCACCTTTGCATTCGTTTGCAGTCCACTTCAATTCTGTCTTAGTTTTCCCGGTTTATAACCTTGTATACACAGTTATACAGTTTATATATATTTGAACTAATCAAATAACCAATTACCATGTACTAATTTATTTTAAATTAACAAATTTGGTTTTGAATGATTAATTCAATTTCAACTAATTATTTATAATTAATTATTTTTAAGAACTCATACAAATTAAATAATTTATTTAAACAAGTTAATCACCGTAATACTTTAATTAAAAATAAACTAGTGAATTTAGAATGGATATAAGTTTTTCAATTAGAAACTACATATATACAATGTTTTAAAACAATCCACATAGGCTTTAAAAGTCGAATTTTATATGAATTCCTATATTTTCCATTTACTGAAAATAATACTTTACTGACTAGACTTACAAATTGAAGAAATAAATTGCTTCGTAAACTTACTGCACTATTATTTTTATTTTTATTTCCTGTTAGTTCCAATATACATACTCACATAGATGTGTTATAAGTTTTAAATCAACAACCGTAACATCTAAGATAATTTAAATCAAAATGTTAAATTTTTAACTTCTGTCGAAATTTTCCCGAACTACATTAAGATTTGTAAACAATAACATGGGTAAATTAAATTTGCAGAATAGGTCGAGAAATCGCTGCACCTGATTCGTGACCACCGCCACCCTACTCGCGATTCCCTTCTGCCGTGCCCGTCCAAACCCTAGCCCCACCATCATGAGACCCAAGTCGACAACATCGCACCCAACTGCAGTTCATCATTCTCCGCCTGCAGGTGCGAATCGTCCATGGCACCCTCGAACTCGAACGCGCGACACACGATTCCAATGCGCGCCTCAAAGATAGGCTCTGACGAACAAAAAGGGAAGCACATCTGGATCTGCTTCGAACAGATCTGAGCGAATCTCGAATGAATTGCGACACAAGAAGGCCACGGCCATTGCATCTCGAAGAAATGAATTTGATTTTTAGAAAGGGGAAACGACTATTTTTTTTTCGAACTGAATGGTAGAGGGGAAGAGAGGAACTCGACTTCTTTTTGTTCGACCATTAGTTTCGTTTAGACGAGATGATTTTTTTTTAAAGGATTCGAACAAAGATATTTTTATATTCTTAAAGGAAGAGGAGAATGATATTTCTTCGGCTGTGAACATGAGGTAGAGGAGGAATGTTGTCTGCTTTGAAAAGGCAAGAGGCGTGTTATTGAAGACAAGGTAGGTCGGCTGAGAAAAATAGGGTGACGGCTGAGAAGAAGGCTGATGGGAAAGAATATCTGTTTTGTTGCCTTAGGTTATATAAATAAATATATGTTAAATTTTCGACAAGTTTACTTACCGTACTCTCACACTACTACTCCAAATGCTACGAAATTTGAAATCCGATAATAATACACTATTTCGGATCCAATGGAACTGGTTTCGTCGAATTCCGAGACGATGCCTCGGAAGGCTATTTTTAAATACAATTTAAACGATATATTTTTAAACAGAACAAATAAGTGTTAAATTCAAATTTTAAAACTTCTATTATCCTCAGCATTATCAATATAAATTTTTCGAGCCTTCAAATTATTTTTAACAGGCTTACAACTCCAGATTCAACATTTTACCCAACTTCAATTATTAAATTCAATGATTCGATTATCAAATAAATAGAGATATTCGTAATTCAAGTTAAAATTTCTCTATTGAATATTTAAAATCAATTAAATATCCCCATTTTAAAAGCTTGAAAATTCTGGGTCGTCACATTCCTCCCCCCTTAAAAGAATTTCGTCCCCGAAATTACTAATTAGGAAGAATGGTCCAATTCCCGTTACTTATCCCAAAAACGAAACAATCCAACATCCTACCAACTATCTTTTTATAGGATACTCATTACCATTCTTATTAACTTCTCAACTCTCCTATAGTTTCAAACTATACTATTTGTTTAACCATTCAAGTTTCAATTTAAAACAAAATTTTGAATTCTCACTTTTTTTTTCTAACTCTCTAAATTTCCGAAAAATTTCGCCAGCGTCTCCTTTGCGCGGCTAGCTCGCTACAACTATAAAATGGCTCTACGGCCTCCCAAATCCAAAAGAAAACAAAAGCCAAGTGGCTCGATCCAAAAATCCAATCAAATTCCATACGGAAATTTAAACACGTACCCTTTTGTCGGGCAATTCAATTTATCTTCTGGAATCAAAAATATCAATTTCCATTTTTCACTTTATCCATTGCTTTTATACACCTGTATATCTAGTTTAGCAATAATACCCAATCACAACATTCCAAAAACATTTTATCGCCTCCCTTACAAAATGTCAATACTTATTCATTTAAATATTAACTTAGAATATAATTGCAGTTTCAATTTCCAACTAAGAGTTGACCATTCTTTTTCTAAGTTTAGTATAAGCATTTAATATGCTTCTTTATTGATTTTCACCTTACTATTATAGTTTATATCTATTTCCATTTACTACGCCTTTACAACCCAATTTGAATTCAATTGGCTTCAATTTACTAATTACTTTCAAATCTAAATACTTTTTCAAATTTCCATTTAGATTTCCATCTTCCAATTCCACTTGAATTCAATTTTGTCTTCAAACTTTGAATATTGAATTGTATTCATCTTATCTCAACCCACATGTAATTAACCATTTCCTTTTATTAGTTTCGCTTACTAATTTGTTTAAATTTAAAATAAAAGTTTACTTGCAAACTTTTTCTTCCTTTAGCTTCTTCAACAATTTCTTCAATTTCACTTTACTTTATATTCACACTTTTAAATTAGGGTTCTATATTCAGTTTTAAATCTATTTGCTTACTAATTTTAAATCCTTTATTGTTAGTGAAATTTTTTTTAAAAAAAAACAATTCTAACTCCCAAAATTTTCGAAAAATTTTGGCAGAGTCTCCTTTGTACGGAGGGACTTCTGCGATATCGCAGGATACACAAATATATATATACATTGGCCTCAGGCCGGAAATCAGAATATATATCAATATATGCAGTTCATATCTCCTATTTTGAATTCTTTTGCGTAAGCGTACCTTTATTTAGCATTTTTAAGCAAGCGGCTTATTTAATTTGCATTTTGCGCGATCAAATCCATCCATATAGCTTCCCTGAACCTGTACTTACTCAATTAAAATATGTAAGTACCAAATATAAGCAATTTATTAACATTTCAATTTCTTTCAATAGCAAACACATAGATTTTACCCATAAAGCATGTTATATAATTTCCATAAGCATATATGCAAGGTTCCGACACTTACTATAATTGATTACAACCAATTCCCAAACCATTTCATTCAGTTTTAGCGATTTACAACTTACTCGCTTATATTTAATTCGTTTTAAGCAAAACAAATCCATATTCATTCCAATTGATGCCAACATCAATTTATTAAACTGCTATTGATTCATATAATTTGTTTACTTCCGTCTACAACAAACGACAAATTTTCTAAAGCAATTCGACAATATTTATGTGAATAAATAATAACAAAAGCTTTATAACCAATTTACATTGATTCCAATTCAATGTACACTTAATCCTATTTTACATTTATTCACAAACTTCCATTGCATTTCTTCCATATCCAAAAAGATTTGATCCAAACTATTTTATTAAACCCGACAACCAATAACCATCTCATAATTTACTTAAGTTATTAATTTTCCTCAAAGTGTCCCACCCAATAACTTAAGTTTATTCTATTCAGCCAACTTCTATTAACTTTAAACTTAAGTTAATTTACTTCCATTCACTACCATTTCATAACTTATGTTTCAATCCCATTTTTAATTTATTCATACTCGAATTGGATTTATTTTCATCTCAAAATATTTTTATTTGAATCCAATTCCATACAATTCAAGCTTTATTTCCAAACTTTATTACCCATTTACAATCTTTGATTTGATTTTCCTTTGATCAAATCCTAACCATTTCACTATTTTATTCAATTAGTTTATTCTTTTATCCATTTTAAATTTCAATCAACAATTCATTGTTGAACTCATTAATAATAAGGCAATTCAATTTATGCTTGAATTGGATTTGTTTATATTTCACACTATATCCATTTTAGCCCAATTCAAATTGTTTTTCAACAACACTTCCAACTATAATCCAATTTCAATCCAATATTGATTTTCTGTTTCATTTATCTTGAAAATCATTTTATTTGATTTCTTTGAGTTCAATCTTATTTTATATCCCAAGTTTGGATTTTTACATTTATTTGTTTGAGTAGAATTTTATTCCATTCAATATTATCTATACTCAGCTAAATTTATTTCAATCCAATTTAATTTAGCTTACTTCCCGTTAATATCATTTCAATATACAAATTTTCAACTCATGTGCTTACTCACACGACTCAATTAGCACTTACAAATTTTTAATCCCAACACATTGTTGAATTTAGTCCATCCTGACCAATTTTCCCATTTCACGTAACTTCACACAATTAAATTTTAAATTCCAGTATTCAATTTTCACCTTACTTTTACAAATTTAAATAAATTTGTCCTCTCACAATTTACTTCCAGAATATTTACTTTTATTTATTAGATTTAATTACATTCCATTCACAATTCTTTTTTAATTCAGTCCATTGTATTGGTTTACTAACTTATTTTATTTCCTACTTCATTTATTCAACTCTTTCAAGTTGAAATTTTTTTTCAACAAATTCCAAATTTACAAGTTATGCAAATTTTATATGCCATAAACATTCTTAATTAAGATTCTAGAGTTTAAACATTCTTTCAACATCTCAAAATTCCCTTTGAAATCACATATATCTAAAATTCCTGGCATTTCTAAAACCAATTTATCTTTTGCAAACAATTTCAATTCAAAACAATTTGGTAGCAATTTCTCTTCTGGAAACTCGAAAATGGACATCGATGATGCTACAGTCATCACCGAAGTTATTCTCTAGCGACCAAAAGAGTTCAATGCTTTTATTCTCTTGCTAAAATCCTTTCAAAAATTCCAAACTCCCCTAGAGTTCAAATCCGATTCAAAAATTTTACCAAAACTCCAAATTTGAAATCCATACAACACGTTACTCTGGAACTTCCAAAAACATTTTCAAGTTCAAGGAAATTACAATTTCCAATTTTTATTTTCCAAATTCCAAATTCTTTAAATTTATATTTAAACATTACTTTGGAATTTCATCTTATTTTAATTTTCAATCACACTATAATTTACATTTATCATTTATACTTATCAATTTCATTTGTGTATGTTTTGTTTCTTAGTTTGTAAATTATAGTTTCAATTCCGCATTCAATTACGAATCACATTTACAAATTCCATTTATTTTATTGATTTATTCCTTAATCTTTGGTTATTAGTTCAATTTCTTATTCAATTCACATACCATAATGATAATAATTTAATATTATCACCTTCTAATAACCAAGCATCCATATATACTATAATGATTTAAGCAAAATTATTTCCTTTATATATAAAAATAATTTGGGTAAAATTATTTCATTTACCCTATTTAAAACAATACTGTGTCGGTTTATCTCGTATAAGAGTTTAGAAATCCCTATCGATAACATGGCGTCCCACATATCGACCAGAATCCATAAACACTCAACCGATAAGTCAACACAATATAAAACAAATTTTTATTCACTAACAAATACGCGCTCATATCTATTAATACTCTCAAACTCATTCTAGAGTACTATAGACTCTATTCTATGAGTAATTCCCACCAGAGCCAAGGTTGTCGCCAACCCAAGCTCTGATACCAAGTGTAACGACCCGCAAATCCATACCCCTTGAGTCAACACTATTCTACAACAATCAACTCAAGTTGTACAGAAATACGAACCATTTGGGTTTAAGAAGAAGAGGTAGAAGAAGAGAAACAAGTTCAACATCAGAATCTAACCATCGCAGCGGAATAAAATATAATAGATAATAAATAATCTTTACTCAATCAAATTTATCTCTGTTTATATATATTACATAAATCCGAGTACATCAATCACAACTCGACATCAATATCATACAAATGGATACTCAACAACTCAACACAGCGGAATATGTATATATATACAAGTACGGGAGTACGTATTGCCATCCTGCTCGTCTCCTGAGCTTCACAACATCATATCCTGTATTCTATAATACTCGGTCTGACCCGAGCATTATAGTTAAATAATACCCGAGTCAGTCTGGAATACTAGCGTGAGAAAATCACACCCAATTAATTATTAAAGTTTCAAAAATCCTTTGAAAACAAAAGCATCTCGTAAGACCACGCCACAAATAAACATGTCGGGTTTTTACCTTACGATAGCTAAAACAATTTTTATAGAAATCCTCTGATATTATAATAGGGTCTATATACAAATACTTATAAAATAGCCAAAATTGTTACATGATTAAATTCCAGCTACTAGCCACAGAGTGGGTAATGCAAACAATACTCGTACAAGGCTCATAGGGAAAATGGATTTCCAACTAATGACTAGGCACTGGGGTACCACCTGTCACAGTACGGGGCCTAGATCACCGTACCGAGGATTACTCCCTTCATCCCCTGCAACACAAGGCCGGAACCATCCCTTACTGGACAGTCCCGAGTGAGATCACCCCGCGGTTGGGATCAGCAACCGCCCACTAAGCCGAAATTAAAAGGGACATCTAGACTGGAATGACCTCACCCTGCTTGGGTGCTACCCACCTAGCCTTGCTGCATAACCCCTGATTTTCAGTCATTCCCATTTGATGAGGCTTGAGGCTTAGCGTTACCTTTAGAACGTTTCACTTAGAATGCCCATCGTCCACCTGACGATGTTTCGCAAGCATTCATCCATACAAGTCCGTCCCGGGTTCGAACGGAACCGAAGGCACTATTCCTACTACATCCACTTTGGAATTATCCTCAGGATTAGTAGCGACTAGCGCTTGCACTTCACTGCTCCATCTTCGACTCCGAACACGTTTTCCGCACGAAACGTACAAACCGGATAGAAGTGGTTTTCGAGAAATAAATCTCGATCCCGGTCTCTTCGAAACGATCAACGCAGTTGGCCAAAATTGATAGTCGGTTATTTAACTATCAATTAATATTCACAAACAACCATCCAACTATAAATAATTTTCCAAATTATTTATTACCCTCAAAAATATCTTCACAAGATATATTTCTATTTTCAACCCTTGAAAACAGTTTCAATACCATCTTTCTTTCCAGAATAAACTTTCCCATATATTTTCTATCCCCATTGAAATTACCAAGCACAAAACTAGATTTTAAAAATAATTTTAAAACACTTTACTTTGAAATATATACTTTTAAAACATTTAAATTAAAAACTATTTTAATAGTTTGTTAAAAATACATACTATACGAATATTTTAAAATAAAGTTACTAAATAAATAAATAAAAACTAGTTTTTCACTTTTACAAAACAAAACACCAAATCACTTTTTAAATAATTACTGCTATAATAAATTAAAAGGAAATACTTACTTTAGACTTTAAATATTAGAAATAATAAATTTTTCAAAACATACCTTTTAAAAAAATTTAAAACTATTAACTTATACTTAAAAATTTACTTAAAAACGTTCTTGGTTATTCAGGGAGAATTTCCAACTTCAATCAATTGAATCAATTTTCCAAATTGATTACATTTGAAATAAATTTCTTTAATTACTCAATTCATTTCAAATTTCATTTATTATGGACTTTATTATTATTGTTACTATTTCTCGTTTGATTTAAAATTCTTTAACTGAAATATACAAATCTCGGCTACTTCCAAATTTCTTCCTTATTCTTTCAATAATTTAAATCTTTAAATTTTAAATAAATGTTTTGTTCTTTAAAAATAATAATACTGAAATTTAAAATTCATTAATCTTCTATTTATTTAAAATTACCCTTTCTATACTCAAGATTTATTCATTAGAAATTTTTACATTACTTTATTTCTTTTCCCAATTCATTCTTAAATTTATTCAAATTTTCTATAATTGTTTCACTTACAAATTCACTTCTTTTATTTTCTTTTCAACAATCCAATTTATATATATTTTTTTGTAATTCATTATATCCAAATAGATCAAATCAAACCATAACATTTAATATTATAATATAACTTATCATAGAATATCAATATACACAGCAGAGAATATTAAATAATTTAAATAAATGTTGAGGGGTCCAGTTGGATCCCTCCAACTTGTTTTCCCTGCATCCACAGACGTTAGCACAGTATAAAATTCCAATTCTAGAATATACCATAATATAGCACAACAATCAATTTCAACCGTTCAAACAATTATATAAATTTAATCATTTAAATTTAAATTAACTGAGTGAGATTAACTCACCTTTGCATTCGTTTGCAGTCCACTTCAATTTTGTCTTGGTTTTCCCGGTTTATAACCTTGTATACACAGTTATACAGTTTATATATATTTGAACTAATCAAATAACCAATTACCATGTACTAATTTATTTTAAATTAACAAATTTGGTTTTGAATGATTAATTCAATTTCAACTAATTATTTATAATTAATTATTTTTAAGAACTCATACAAATTAAATAATTTATTTAAACAAGTTAATCACCTAATACATTAATTAAAAATAAACTAGTAAATTTAGAATGGATATAAGTTTTTCAATTAGAAACTACATATATACAATGTTTTAAAACAATCCATATAGACTTTAAAAGTCGAATTTTATATGAATCCCTATATTTTCCATTTACTGAAAATAATACTTTACTGACTAGACTTACAAATTGAAGAAATAAATTGCTTTGTAAACTTACCGCGCTATTATTTTTATTTTTATTTCCTGTTAGTTCCAATATACATACTCACATAGATGTGTTATAAGTTTTAAATCAACAACCATAACATCTAAGATAATTTAAATCAAAATGTTAAATTTTTAACTTCTGTCGAAATTTTCCCGAACTACATCAGGATTTGAAAACAATAACATGGGTAAATTAAATTTGCAGAATAGGTCGAGAAATCGCTGCACCTGATTCGTGACCACCAGCACCCTACTCGCGATTCCCTTCTGTCGTGCCCGTCCAAACCCTAGCCCCGCCATCACGAGACCCAAGCCGACAACATCGCACCCAACTGCACTTCATCATTCTCCGCCTGCAGGTGCGAATCGTCCATGGCGCCCTCGAACTCGAACGCGCGACACACGATTCCAATGCGCGCCTTAAAGATAGGCTCTGACGAACAAAAAGGGAAGCACATCTGGATCTGCTTCGAACAGATCTGAGCGAATCTCGAATGAATTGCGACACAAGAAGGCCACGGCCATTGCATCTCGAAGAAATGAATTTGATTTTTAGAAAGGGGAAACGACTATTATTTTTTTCCGAACTGAATGGTAGAGGGGAAGAGAGGAACTCGACTTCTTTTTGTTCGGCCATTAGTTTCATTTGAACGAGATGATTTTTTTTAAAGGATTCGAACAAAGAGATTTTTATTTTCTTAAAGGAAGAGGAGAATGATATTTCTTCGGCTGTGAACATGAGGTAGAGGAGGAATGTTGTCTGCTTTGAAAGGCAGGAGGCGTGTTATTGAAGACAAGGTAGGTCGGCTGAGAAAAATAGGGTGACGGCTGAGAAGAAGGCTGATGGGAAAGAATATTTGTTTTGTTGCCTTAGGTTATATAAATAAATATATGTTAAATTTTCAACACGTTTACTTACCATACGCTCACACAACTAATCCAAATGCTACGAAATTTGAAATCCGATAATAATACACTATTTCGGATCCAATGGAACTGGTTTCGTCGAATTCCGAGATGGTGCCTCGGAAGGCTATTTTTAAATACAATTTAAACGATATATTTTTAAACGGAACAAATAAGTGTTAAATTCAAATTTTAAAACTTCTATTATCCTTAGCATTATCAATATAAAATTTTTGAGCCTTCAAATTATTTTTAACAGGCTTACAACTCCAGATTCAACATTTTACCCAACTTCCATTATTAAATTCAATGATTCGATTATCAAATAAATAGAGATATTCGTAATTCAAGTTAAAATTTCTCTATTGAATATTTAAAATCAATTAAATATCCCCATTTTAAAAGCTTGAAAATTCTGGGTCGTCACAATGGTACTGTTCCGTTTCAAATCAATGCACGCATTTCAAAAAGTCGTACGGCACTGTTTCGCCATTTTGGACGGATGTTGCACCTTGCACCGTGGATGTTGCACCCTGTAGATATCGATTATTCGGACGGCCATAACTTCTGGCTCGATTAGAGTTACGGGAGCCATAGCCTGTCAAAATGAAGGCCTCGATGAGTTCTACGGCTTTGACAGCTTTCAGCCGTCAGCGGATAAATTAATGCCCAAAAGGACAACCCAAATCTCAATCGGGTCTCGTAGGTTTTTTACCCTACGTTTTTTCGACACGTGGATTTTTACGGTAAAACGGGATTACCGTGGCCCGTCTTCGACTTCCCATCGCTAGATAGTGGTGCTCCATGGTACTGTTCCGTTTCAAATCCATGCACGCATTTCTAAAAGTCATACGACACTGTTTCGCCATTTCGGACGGATGTTGCACCTTGCACCGTGGATGTTGCACCCAGTAGATATCGATTATTCGGACGGCCATAACTTCTAGCTCGTTTAGAGTTACGGGAGCCATAACCTGTCAAAACGAAGGCCTCGATGAGTTCTACGGCTTTGACAGCTTTCAGCTGTCAATGGACAGATTAATGCCCAAAAAGGACAACCCGAATCTCAATCGGGTCTCGTAAGTTTTTTACCCTTCGTTTTTTCGACACGTGGATTTTTATGGTAAAACGGGATTAAGGTGGCTGGTCTTCGATTTACCATAACTGGAGAGTGGTGCACCATGGTACTGTTCCGTTTCAAACCTATGCACGAATTTCTAAAGGTCGTACGGCACTGTTTCGCCATTTCGGACGGATGTTGCACCTTGCACCATGGATGTTGCACCCTGTAGATATCGATTATTCGGACGACCATAACTTCTGGATCGTTTAGAGTTATGGGAGCCATAACCTTTCAAAATGAAGGCCTCGATGAGTTCTACGGCTTTGACAGCTTTCAGCCGTCAACGAATAGATTAATGCCCAAAAAGGACAGCCCGAATCTCAATCGGGTCTCGTAAGTTTTTTACCCTTCGTTTTTTCGACACGTGGATTTTTACGGTAAAACGGGATTACGGTGGCTGGTCTTCGATTTACCATCACTGGAGAGTGGTGCACCATGGTACTGTTCCGTTTCAAATCCATGCACGAATTTCTAAAGGTCGTACGGCACTGTTTCGCCATTTCGGACGGATGTTGCACCTTGCACCGTAGATGTTGCACCCTGTAGATATCGATTATTCGGACGGCCAAAACTTCTGGCTCGTTTAGAGTTACGGGAGCCATAACCTGTCAAAACGAAGGCCTCGATGAGTTCTACGGCTTTGACAGCTTTCAGCCATCAACGGATAGATTAATGCCCAAAAAGGACAACCCAAATCTCAATCGGGTCTCGTAAGTTTTTTACCCTTCGTTTTTTCGACAGGTGGATTTTTACAGTAAAACAGGATTACTGTGGCCGGTCTTCGATTTACCATCCCTGGAGAGTGGTGCACCATGGTACTGTTCCGTTTCAAATCCATGCACGAATTTCTAAAGGTCGTACGGCACTGTTTCGCCATTTCGGACGGATGTTGCACCTTGCACCGTGGATGTTGCACCCTGTAGATATCGATTATTCGGACGGCCATAACTTCTGGCTCGTTTAGAGTTACAGGAGCCAAAACCTGTCATAACGAAGGCCTCGATGAGTTCTATGGGTTTGACAGCTTTCAGCCGTCAACGGATAGATTAATGCCCAAAAAGGACAACCCGAATCTCAATCGGGTCTCGTAAGTTTTTTACACTTCGTTTTTTTGACACGTGGATTTTTACGGTAAAACGGGATTACGGTGGCTGGTATTCGACTTACCATCACTGGAGAGTGGTGCACCAAGGTACTGTTCCGTTTCAAATCTATGCACGAATTTCTAAAGGTTGTACGGCACTGTTTCGCCATTTCGGACGGATGTTGCACCTTGCACCGTGGATGTTGCACCCTGTAGATATCGATTATTCGGACGGCCATAACTTCTGGATCGTTTAGAGTTACGGGAGCCATAACCTGTCAAAATGAAGGCCTCGATGAGTTCTATGGCTTTGACAGCTTTCAGCCGTCAACGGATAGATTAATGCCCAAAAAGGACAACCCGAATCTCAATCGGGTCTCGTAAGTTTTTTACACTTCGTTTTTTTGACACGTGGATTTTTACGGTAAAACGGGATTACGGTGGCTGGTCTTCGATTTACCATCACTGGAGAGTGGTGCATCATGGTACTGTTCCGTTTCAAATCCATGCACGAATTCCTGAAGGTCGTACGGCAGTGTTTCGCCATTTCGGACGGATGTTGCACCTTGCACCGTGGATGTTGCACCCTGTAGATATCGATTATTCGGACGGCCATAACTTCTGGCTCGTTTAGATTTACGGGAGCCATAACCTGTCAAAATGAAGGCCTCGATGAGTTCTACGGCTTTGAAAGCTTTCAGCCATCAACGGATAGATTAGTGCCCAAAAAGGACAACCCGAATCTCAATCGGGTCTCGTAAGTTTTTTACCCTTCGTTTTTTCGACACGTGGATTTTTACGGTAAAACGGGATTACGGTGGTCGGTCTTCGATTTACCATCGCTGGAGAGTGGTGCACCATGATACTATTCCGTTTCAAATCCATGCACGAATTTCTAAAGGTCGTACGTCACTGTTTCGCCATTTCGGACGGATGTTGCACCTTGCACCGTGGATGTTGCACCCTGTAGATATCGATTATTCGGACGGCCATAACTTCTGACTCGTTTAGAGTTACGGGAGTCATAACCTGTCAAAACGAAGGCTTCGATGAGTTCTATGGCTTTGACAGCTTTCAGCCGTCAACGGATAGATTAATGCCCAAAAAGGACAACCCGAATCTCAATCGGGTCTCGTAAGTTTTTTACCCTTCGTTTTTTCGACACGTGGATTTTTATGGTAAAACGGGATTACGGTGGCTGGTCTTCGATTTACCATCGCTGGAGATTGGTGCACCATGGTACTGTTCTGTTTCAAATCCATGCACGAATTTCTAAAGGTCGTACGGCACTGTTTCGCCATTTCGGACGGATGTTGCACCTTGCACCGTGGATGTTGCACCCTGTAGATATCGATTATTCGGACGGCCATAACTTCTGGCTCGTTTAGAGTAACGGGAGCCAAAACCTGTCAAAACAAAGGCCTCGATGAGTTCTACGGCTTTGACAGCTTTCAGCCGTCAACGGATAGATTAGTGCCCAAAAAGGACAACCCGAATCTCAATCGGGTCTCGTAAGTTTTTTACCCTTCGTTTTTTCGACACGTGGATTTTTATGGTAAAACGGGATTACGGTGGATGGTCTTCGATTTACCATCGCTGGAGAGTGGTGCACCGTGGTACTGTTCCGTTTCAAATCCATGCACGAATTTCTAAATGTCGTACGACACTGTTTCGCCATTTCGGACGGATGTTGCACCTTGCACCGTGGATGTAGCACCCTGTAGATATCGATTATTCGGACGGCGATAACTTCTGGCTCGTTTAGAGTTACGGGAGCCATAACCTGTCAAAACGATGGCCTCGATGAGTTCTACGGCTTTGACAGCTTTTAGCCATCAACGGATAGATTAATGCCCAAAAAGGACAACCCGAATCTCTGTCGGGTCTCGCAAGTTTTTTACCCTTTGTTTTTTCGACACGTGGATTTTTACGGTAAAACGGGATTACGGTGGCTGGTCTTTGATTTACCATCACTGGAGAGTGGTGCACCATGGTACTGTTCCGTTTCAAATTTACGCACGAATTTCTAAAGGTCGTACGGCACTGTTTCGCCATTTCGGACGGAGTTGCACCTTGCACCGTGGATGTTGCACCCTGTAGATATCGATTATTCGGACGGCCATAACTTCTGCATCGTTTAGAGTTACGGGGGCCTAAGCTGTCGAAACGAAGGCCTCGATGAGTTCTACGGCTTTAACAGCTTTCAGTCGTCAACGGATAGATTAATGCCCAAAAAGGACAACCCGAATCTCAATCGGGTCTCGTAAGTTTTTTACCCTTCGTTTTTTCGACACGTGGATTTTTACGGTAAAACGGGATTACGGTGGATGGTCTTCCATTTACCATTGCTAGAGAGTGGTGCACCATGGTACTGTTCCGTTTCAAATCCATGCACGAATTTCTAAAGGTCGTACGGCACTGTTTCGCCATTTCGGTTGGATGTTGCACCTTGCACCGTGGATGTTGCACCCTGTAGATATCGATTATTCGGACGGCCATAACTTCTGGCTTGTTTAGAGTTAAGGGAGCCATAACCTGTCAAAACGAAGGCCTCGATGAGTTCTACGGCTTTGACAGCTTTTAGCCGTCAACGGATAGATTAATGCCCAAAAGGACAACCCGAATCTCAATCGGGTCTCGTAAGTTTTTTACCCTTCATTTTTTCGACACGTGGATTTTTACGGTAAAACGGGATTACGGTGGCTGGTCTTTGATTTACCATCACTGGAGAGTGGTGCACCATGGTGCTGTTCCATTTCAAATCGATGCACGAATTTCTAAAGGTCGTACGACACTGTTTTGCCATTTCGGACGGAGTTGCACCTTGCACCGTGGATGTTGCACCCTGTAGATATCGATTATTCGGACGGCCATAACTTCTGGCTCGTTTAGAGTTACCGGAGCCATAACCTGTCAAAACGAAGGCCTCGATGAGTTCTACGGCTTTGACAGCTTTCAGCCGTCAACGGATAGAATAATGCCCAAAAAGGACAACCCGAATCTCAATTGGGTCTCGAAAGTTTTTTACCCTTCGTTTTTTCGACAAGTGGATTTTTACGGTAAAACGGGATTACGTTGGCTGGTCTTCGATTTACCATCGCTGGAGAGTGGTGCACCACGGTACTGTTCCGTTTCAAATCCATGCACGAATTTCTAAACGTCGTACGGCTCTGTTTCGCCATTTCGGACGGATGTTGCACCTTGCACCGTGGATGTTGCACCCTTTAGATATCGATTATTCGTACGGCCATAACTTTTGGCTCGTTTAGAGTTACGGGAGCCATAACCTGTCAAAACGAAGGCCTCGATGAGTTCGACGGCTTTTAGAGCTTTCAGCCCTCAACGAATAGATTAATGCCCAAAAAGGACAACCCGAATCTCAATCGGGTCTCATAAGTTTTTTACCCTTCGTTTTTTCGACACGTGGATTTTTACGGTAAAACGGGATTACGGTGGCCGGTCTTCGATTTACCATCGCTAGAGAGTGGTGCACCATGGTACTGTTCCGTTTCAAATCTACGCACGAATTTCTAAAGGTCGTACGGCACTGTTCCGCCATTTCGGACGGAGTTGCACCTTGCACCGTGGATGTTGCACCCTGTAGATATCGATTATTCGGACGGCCATAACTTTTGCATCGTTTAGAGTTACGGGGGCCTAAGCTGTCAAAACGAAGGCCTCGATGAGTTCTACGGCTTTGACAGCTTTCAGTCGTCAACGGATAGATTAACGCCCAAAAAGGACAACCCGAATCTCAATCGGGTCTCGTAAGTTTTTTACCCTTCGTTTTTTCTACACGTGGATTTTTACGGTAAAACGGGATTACGGTGGATGGTCTTCGATTTTCCATCGCTGGAGAGTTGTGCACCATGGTACTGTTCCGTTTCAAATACATGCACGAATTTCTAAAGGTCGTACGGGACTGTTTCTCCATTTCGGACGGATGTTGCACCTTGCACCGTGGATGTTGCACCCTGTAGATATCGATTATTCGGACGGCCATAACTTCTGGCTCGTTTAGAGTTACGGGAGCCATAACCTGTCAAAACGAAGGCCTCGATGAGTTCTACGGCTTTGACAGCTTTCAGCCATCAACGGATAGATTAATGCCCAAAAGGACAACCCGAATCTCAATCGGGTCTCGTAAGTTTTTTACCCTTCGTTTTTTCGACACGTGGATTTTTACGGTAAAACGGGATTACGGTGGCTGGTCTTTGATTTACCATCACTGGAGAGTGGTGAACTATGGTGCTGTTCCGTTTCAAATCGATGCACGAATTTCTAAAGGTCGTACGACACTGTTTTGCCATTTCGGACGGAGTTGCACCTTGCACCGTGGATGTTGCACCCTGTAGATATCGATTATTCGGACGGCCATAACTTCTGGCTCGTTTAGAGTTACGGGAGCCATAACCTGTCAAAACGAAGGCCTCGATGAGTTCTACGGCTTTGACAGCTTTCAGCCGTCAACGGATAGAATAATGCCCAAAAAGGACAACCCGAATCTCAATCGGGCCTCGAAAGTTTTTTACCCTTCGTTTTTTCGAAAAGTGGATTTTTACGGTAAAACGGGATTACGGTGGCTGGTCTTCGATTTACCATCGCTGGAGAGTGGTGCACCACGGTACTGTTCCGTTTCAAATCCATGCACGAATTTCTAAATGTCGTACGGCTTTGTTTCGCCATTTCGGACGGATGTTGCACTTTGCACCGTGGATGTTGCACCCTGTAGATATCGATTATTCGTACGGCCATAACTTTTGGCTCGTTTAGAGTTACGGGAGCCATAACCTGTCAAAACGAAGGCCTCGATGAGTTCTACGGCTTTGACAGCTTTCAGTCGTCAACGGATAGATTAATGCCCAAAAAGGACATCCCGAATCTCAATCGGGTCTCGTAAGTTTTTTACCCTTCGTTTTTTCTACACGTGGATTTTTACGGTAAAACGGGATTACGGTGGCCGGTCTTCGATTTACCATCGCTGGAGTGTGGTGCACCATGGTGCTGTTCCGTTTCAAATCCATGCACGAATTTCTAAAGGTCGTACGGCACTGTTTCGCCATTTCGGACGGATGTTGCACCTTGCACCGTGGATGTTGCACCCTGTAGATATCGATTATTCGGACGGCCATAACTTCTGGCTCGTTTAGTGTTACGGGAGCCATAACCTATAAAAACGAAGGCCTCGATGAGTTCTACGGCTTTGACAGCTTTCGGCCGTCAACGGATAGAATAATGCCCAAAAGGACAACCCGAATCTCAATCGGGTCTCGTAAGTTTTTTACCCTTCGTTTTTTCTACACGTGTATTTTTACGGTAAAACGGGATTACGGTGGCCGGTCTTCGATTTAAAATCGCTAGAGAGTGGTGCACCATGGTACTGTTCCGTTTCAAATCTATGCACGAATTTCTAAAGGTCGTATGGCACTGTTTCGCCATTTCGGACGGATGTTGCACCTTGCACCGTGGATGTTGCACCCTATAGATATCGATTATTCGGACGGCCATAACTTCTGGCTCGTGTAGAGTTACGGGAGCCATAACCTGTCAAAACGAAGGCCTCGATGAGTTCTACGTCTTTGACAGCTTTCAGCCGTCAACGGATAGATTAATGCCCAAAAAGGACAACCCGAATCTCAATCGGGTCTCGTTAGTTTTTTACCCTTCGTTTTTTCGACACGTGGATTTTTACGGTAAAACGTGGTTACGGTGGCTGGTCTTCGATTTACCATCGCTGGAGAGTGGTGCACCATGGTACTGTTCCGTTTCAAATCCATGCACGAATTTCTAAAGGTCGTACGGCACTGTTTCGCCATTTCGGACAGATGTTGCACCTTGCACCGTGGATGTTGCACCCTGTAGATATCGATTATTCGGACGGCCATAACTTCAGGCTCGTTTAGAGTTACGGGAGCCATAAGCTTTCAAAACGAAGGCCTCGATGAGTTCTACGGGTTTGAACGCTTTCAGCCGTCAACGGATAGATTAATGCCCAAAAAGGACAACCCGAATCTCAATCGGGTCTCGTAAGTTTTTTACCCTTCGTTTTTTTGACACGTGGATTTTTACGGTAAAACGGGATTACAGTGGCTGGTGTTAGGCGAATTCTCACATAGAAGATCTCGAGACCAAGAAGTCACAAGTTTTACCCGGGCTCGCAACCTCCACTTCGTTCAGCAAACACAAGGCTCGAAGTCCATCCGTCATTCTCTATGCACAAGCTCATTCGGCATAAGGACATTCGGTCATCCCCATTCGGCATACCGGACCAAGGGCACCACCGAACCACCTCTCCAACACCCTACCGGACCAACCTACAACCGGACCAAGGCCATCACCGAGCCAACACTCCTCCCCTACACGACCGGACCAGACCACCACCGGACCACGCCTATCACCGTACCACCATGACTGAACCAAACTCCAACTTCTCTAAGCACAGCCGAATGAAGCCTCGCCGAACTAGATGATTGCCAGTCCAGATTGCTCCAGCCCGGGCCCACCAGCAGCTATATACATCCAAGACCCCTGCCCCCTACCTCACTCTATAAATAGAGGGGCAGGGGTACAACAATGGCAGACAAGTTTGAGAGCTCAAGCACGGAAGGAACTTTCAAACTACTTTCATATACTTGTACACAAAGCATTGTACTTGTAATCCGAAAGAAAGAAGATAATAACATATAAAGTGGACGTAGGCACGTTCTGGCCGAACCACTATAAATCTGTGTGTCTTTTACATTTCAGTCCCTGCTTTTTTCATATTTACATAACTCATCTAAATCATTGGGAATCACATAAAACCCATTAAATCTCACGATTTGGAGGTGTTTGCCCACTTTTCGCGCAAACATTTTTGGTGCTTTCACTGAGAGCTTCGAACTCGAAGCTCCAGCTTCCCTCATCCAACCTTCTTTCCCAATAGCATTCTTCATTGCCTAGGAAACATGACTTCCAGACCAAGAAAAGACGCCAACAAGGGAAAGAACGCTGCAACTAGCAGCGCTCGAAATCCAGTGGATCTAGATCAAGAGAACCATCCCACTACGGCAGTAGTGCCACATGTAGATCAGGCAATTCCAACAGCCCCTGCCGCGGAACAACCGGCAGTAATCACTAGAGCGGACCTAGACAGAGTTGTGGTGGAAGTGACTAACCGCTTCGCATCCCAACAAGAAGCTTTGGTGAACCAACTCATGTCATGCTTGAGGGATGTCGAAGAATCCAACCGCAACACTGAATCATGGGATGAATCTCAATCTGGAGGATCTCGGAGACAGCAAAGGTCTTCCCTCTTCGAGGAAGCCATCAACAGGAACAACAATGATAGGGGCCGCGCCCGGACTCAGCCCGAACTCCGACTCGAGGAAGCGCTTGGAACCGAACCCAGTGGGGGAGGCGCCAGGCGAGGGTCGGATGTAGCTGAGCCAGTCATGCCACCTAATCATAGAAACCCCGCTGAACGGAGCCGAGCTAGAACCCAGCCCGAAGTTGACCCCATGGAAATGCCCGAAACAGAACCCCATAGGGGAAGACCAAGGCAAGGGACAACTGTAGCTGGTCCTAGCATGCATCCGAGCAGCCAGAGGCAACCACTGGATAACGTCAGAAGTGATAGACTATACCATCCCTACAGGTCATCTGGACGAGATCGATCCCACAGGGAAGAACCAAGTTCATTTCTATCCGCTCCAAATTCTGATGAAAGAATGGCACGATTATTCAGAGAATGCGTCCAACGGGAGCAAAGGGACCGAGGAATAGGCGCTAGGGTCACCAGCCCCTTCACCCGCAATATCGAAACTGCCATCACCCCCCGGGAGTGGAAAATGCCAACCATGGAACCTTACAAGGGAACTTCCGACCCCATCGTACACTTACAGAGGTACACCCAGCATATGCTCATGAGCAGAGCAACAGAAGGGGTGTTGTGTAAATGTTTTCCGCTATTCCTAGCGGATCTAGCTACCTCCTGGTTCTGCCATCTACCCCAAGGATCTATCAGCTCATGGGAGATGTTGAAAGAAAGGTTCATTAGCCAGTTCCGCATCCATGTAGAGCAACCTAAGGATGCTTATTCTCTATCCAATGTCAAACAGAAATCCGGAGAGACACTACAATAATATCTAACCCGGTTCAACGCCGCAGCGGCCGCAGTCCAAGATGCCGATGAGAAGCTCACCCTAATGGCCCTCTGTAGTGGTGTACACCCACATACCAAGTTCGCTAGAAGACTAACTAAGGAAAAACCAGCTACTTTACCTGATTTCTTCCATGAAGCTGGAAAGTATATGAGACTTGAAGACGCCGCCACTGAGAGGCAGTCAGGGCAACAAGGTAAGACGACTTCGGACAAGATTCCCGCTGCAGCTAAGGACACTCGAAGAAATGAATCTAGAGATAATGCTGGGGGCAGGAAGGTTGAAAAACGCCAATATAGATCAGGACCAAGATTTGACTCCTACACTCCTATGAATGAAACAATCGAAAACATCTTTCTAGCCACTCAGGGCGAACTCGAATACAAGCGCCCCCCGCACAAGAAAGAATCTGATAACGCACTCAAGTCTGGAAAGTTTTGCCGCTTCCATGAATCCCACGGACATGACACCAATGAATGCCACCATCTCCGGGACTTGATCGAAGAACACATCAGAAGAAGAAGGCTGGAACGCTATGTGAAAGGTCAGAACAGGACTCCAACCCCTGCCAATGAGAACTCAAAGCGACCCCTCCCAGAAGTAGGCGGAGGGAATCGCAACACCAGTGGCTCTAGTCAAGAGAAGATAGTGGTCCATACCATCTCGGGAGGACCACCCATCGCCGACAGAAGCTGGGCAGAGATGGAAAGATACGGCAAGTCACTTAGAAATGCTGAAGGCTATGTTAACTCCATTATGGAAGAACGCCACCCGAAACGGAAAGAGAGTGACGACATCATATTCAGTAGGCGTGATTTAGAAGGAAGACAATATCCGCATATGGATCCCATGATCATCTCTGCCTGGTTCGGTCCAGCTAAAGTTTTCCGAATTCTAATAGACACAGGAAGCTCCGTAAATATCCTGTTCAAGCATGCTTTCGACAAAATGAAACTGTCAATGAAGGATGTGTCTCCTTCCAACAAACCCCTGCACAGTTTCACTGGAGATGCGAAAATGCCCCTCGGGCAACTTGACCTCTTCGTCGAAATAGGAAGTCATCCCCGCTCCGTTGTGCGAAAACAAACGTTCGTACTAATAGAAAACCACTCGGCCTACAACGCCTTCTTGGGAAGACCAGCCTTATCTGACTTCCAAATTGTCCTAGCCCCGTGGTGCCTAAAGATGAAATTCCCAATAGATAACGGAATAGGAGAAGTTGAAGGAGATCAAGACGCCGCTCGAGATTGCTATGTAACTGAACTTCGCAATAACCGTAGAAAGAATAAAGGGAAAGATGCAGAGACCACTCTCTGCATGAAAAGCTTGGAAGCATAACAACTAAAGAAAGCCCCTCCTCTTCGATACACCAGCGATCCTTTCAATGAACTAGACCCCAGGGATAAGGAGGAGGAGGCTACCGCTGAGCCTGCAGAGGCCATGGAATTCGTATCTGTAGACAAACATGATTCAAGCAGACTATTAAAAATAGGATCTCAGCTAAAAACAGAATTGAAGGATCAACTCATTGACTTTCTCCGCCACAACTTAGATGTATTTGCGTGGACACATGCCGATATGACAGGAATCTCCCCAGACATAGCATGCCACATGTTGAACATCGATCCCACCAAGGTACCGATAAAGCAGAAAAAGAGAAGCATGGGAGCAGAACGATCAGCAGCCCTCGATGAGGAAGTAAAGAACCTACTTGCTAATGACTTCATACGAGAAGCCATCTACCCCGAATGGATAGCTAACCCGGTACTAGTAAAGAAAGCTAATGGGAAGTGGCGAACATGCATTGATTTCTCCAACTTAAATGACGCTTGCCCGAAAGACTGCTTCCCGCTCCCCCGAATCGATCAACTTGTGGACAGCACTGCCGGGCACGAACTTTTATCTTTTATGGACGCATACTCCAGATACAACCAGATTCCCATGCACGCTCCCGATCAAGACCACACTAGCTTCATCACTGACCGGGGATTATATTGTTACAAAGTCATGCCTTTTGGACTCAAAAATGCCGGAGCTATCTATCAACGCCTCGTCAACAAGATGTTCGCGGAATTAATAGGACGAACTATGGAAGTATATGTGGATGACATGTTGGTAAAGTCCAGGAAAGCCGACGATCATGTAAGCCACCTGAGCGAGATGTTTCAGGTACTTCGCCGATATGGAATGAAGCTGAATCCTCTAAAGTGCTCCTTCGGAGTGTCATCGGGAAAATTCTTAGGATTCATTGTCCATTCCAGAGGAATTGAAGCAAACCCTGAACAAATCCGGGCTCTAAAAGAAATAAGGATACCTTCCACCCGAAAAGAAATGCAGAGCTTAAACGGAAAGGTGACCTCCCTAAGCAGATTCATTTCCAAAGCAACTGACAAGTGCGTCCCTTTCTTCGAAGCTCTCAAGAAAGACAAAGGAAGGTTCGAGTGGACCGATGAATGCTTAAAAGCCTTCCTTAACCTGATCGAACACCTTCAGAAACCACCAGTACTCTCAACTCCGAACGAAGGCGAAGAGCTATACCTATACCTCGCTGTATCATCTCATGCTTTAAGCGCTGCCCTAGTAAGAGAAGAAGACCGCACACAATGCCCGGTGTACTTTATAAGTAAGAGATTTACGGGGGCAGAAGCCAGATATCCTAAACTTGAGAAATTGGCATATTGTTTATTGATCGCGTCACGAAAACTACGACACTACTTCCAATCTCACTCCATCAGAGTTCTAACCGATCAGCCACTAAGACAGGTGCTCCATCGTCCCGACACTTCTGGACGACTCCTCAAATGGTGCATTGAACTAAGTCAGTATGACGTCACCTACCATCCTCGCACTGCTATCAAGGGGCAAGCCCTGGCCGATTTCATTGCCGAATTCACTACCAACGAAGGCAAGGATCAGTTTGAAATAGCAAAAAACATCAAGTGGAACCTCTTTGTAGATGGAGCATCAAACGAATAAGGCTCGGGGGCAGGTATTGTGATAATCACCCCCAGGGGAAGAAAGCTGTACTATGCATTAAGGTTGGAATTCGCGGCCACTAACAACGATGCGGAGTATGAGGCAGTAATAGCGGGATTAGAGCTTGCCTTAGAAATTGGAGTCAATTCTTTATGTCTTCATAGTGATTCTCAACTTATCGTAAACCAAGTACTAGGAGAATTCCAGACACGAGGAGAACGACTCACAACATATCTAAAGAAAACCAAACTGCTGCTCGACCAATTGGACCATTATCTAATCAAACACATTTCTCGAGAAGATAACCAAGAGGCCGATGAACTAGCAAAGCAAGCTAGTATGAAGAATAGCACCATTTCCGGAGCACTAGCCATCTCAAGGCAGCTAGCCCCAAGTTTTGAACAAGTGAATCTGATAACTGCAATTGAAGAAGCAACTTGGATGACTCCTATCCGGAAATATTTGCAGGACGGCACACTACCAGACAAACGTGATGAAGTCAGGAGAATTTTGAGGAAAGCTCCCCATTACACAATACAAGAAGGCATCCTCTATCGGCGTGCTTTCTCTAGCCCCTTATTCAGATGCGTCGCTGGAAGGGAAGCCAAGGAAATCTTATTCAACATCCATCAAGGAAGTTGCGGAGATCACACTGGAGGGCGGACTCTGGCGAAAAAGATACTCCGATATGGATATTACTGGCCCACACTAAACAAAGACGCCCTAGACTTCGTCAAGAGATGCGACAGATGTCAGAAATTTGCCAAGATTCCTCGACTACCCACAAATGAGATTACTCAAATGACCAGCCCTTGGCCCTTTGCTGTATGGGGAATTAATTTAATTGGCGAACTGCCAACGGGCAGGGGCGGGGCCAAATATGCTATAGTGGCAGTCGATTATTTCACCAAATGGGTGGAAGCGGAAACCCTAAATAAAATATCTTCAGCAAAAGTTATCAACTTCTTGATCAAAAATATTCTGTGCAGGTACGGAGTACCACTCAAGATCATATCAGACAACGGACTCCAATTTGACAGCGAAGAATTCGCCGACTGGTGCCAAGAGCATAGAATTCATAAAAGCTTCTCATCGGTAGCTTATCCTCAGGCAAACGGACAAGTCGAAGCTATCAACAAAATTCTCAAAACCCTAATCAAGAAGAAACTTGAAAAGTCAAAAGGCGCTTGGGTGGACGAACTTCCTACGGCACTTTGGGCCTACCGCACCTCTTTCAGAACATCAACGGGACATACTCCTTTCTCTTTGGCATACGGATCGGAGGCAATGCTCCCTGTTGAAACTATTGTTCCTTCCCACCGTAGGATCCACTACAATCCAGAAGAAAATGAAGAACTACTCCTCATGTCTTTGGATCTGATTGAGGAAAGGAGAAACGATGCAGCACTCAAAGCAGCAGCTTACAAACAAAAAGTGGCAGCACTATACAACTCCAAAGTCAAGCATCGAATCTTACAAGAAGGAGATCTTGTTCTCAGGCGAATCTTTCCGTGCCCCGGGGCACTGGACCCCATCTGGGACGGACCATATGTAATTCATAAAGATCTCCACAACGGAGCTTATATTTTGTCAACAGTGGACGGAGAGGTGTTCCAGAGGGCATGGAACATCCGACACCTCCGTCGATACTTTTCTTAACTTGTACTGCCCATATGAAGTGAATTAACAAAGAGAATCAGTGGACGTAGGCATTTTCATGCCGAACCACTTTAAAAAATCTCGTCTCTTTTTAACTCGTTCCTTTATATCTTGGCTGCTTGTTAAGCTTTATCCTTTTCTGTTGAACAAAATCTTATGGCATCTCCACTCAAGACGCACCATGGCCTCATCTGGACAAGGCCTAACAGGTACGCTACGATTCTATGCACTCGCCAATGAGACTCTTTTGCTCCAGCATCCCTCTGCTGCGGGTTAACTCATTGCTCGCGCCTGCCCTCAAAGCCAACTGTAATGAGCCGATTATAAGTCATCATAAAGGCCGACTATAGCCGATGGCAGCTCATTACGGCGTTCGGCTCGCCGGCAACCGCGAACCTACTTTAAGCCCCAACATAAGGTGTGGCCAGCCAGGGGTAGTTCACGGCCAACGGCACCCACGCTAGCCGGCCACGGTAAATCGAATAATACCCACGATTACGGACCATAATGGTTCGGGTAATTACCGTGCGCGATCTCGGCTCCGATGTGTCTTAAGTGCGGCTGTGGTAAAAAAGAAAACTCCCCGCGGAGGCGTAAGATGGGTGACAAATGTCTCCAAGACCCACAGCTAGGGAAAGTGACTACAAAACCCGTTTGCCACGAACTTAAGCACATCGACGGCCTTCCGTGACTGGAAGTTTTACTTTTTCTATATTTCCATTTCATTTAAATACTTTTCTCCTATCCTGTATAACAAACTCTAAAGTACAGGAAACCAAATAGGGAGCATTCAGTCATGAGAATCTAAGCCTGCGTACTGGGTGGCAATGTACTCAGAGATATCTATGATCAGTTACACAAGAAGCTCGAAGCTACCGCCTGCAAATAAAACATGAAGGGCGGTACTCTCCTCTCTTGTACATAAATACATAACTATAGCTTATTCATACGTCACACCAACATTGCAAAACATGAAATTATATTTCAAGCAAAGGCTTAACATCAAACACAACTATAATCACAGGCATATACATGGTTATACTTCTCACGCAGCACATCAAAATGACAACAACATTTAAACATAACAAAATCAGCTTATATTATAAAATCACACAAAGTTATTCTCTGCAAATAATATTATTACAATCACATCAATGTTTTGGACTAACGTAAACAACAGTAAAAAGAAATAAAAAGCGGCCGAATCCGGACTAGTAACCAGCTGCGTCCGCACTCCATCACCAACTTCCCAAGCCTATTTGGCCGTAGGGCCGGAACCCCCAGCATGCTGATCGGAAGTTCCAACTGTCCAATTCAGAAGAGGAATCCATTAAACAAACGATAAACGATCAAGTTATGGAAACCCGGAAAGAAAAGGAAAAGAGAAGAATAACTCACCAACGTCCGCCGCTTGATCCTCATCCTCCAGTTGCACACCCGCTTCCTCCGCAGCAAGCAACCGCATCCCCTCCTTCACCGCCGCTTGCTCCTCTTTCGAGAACTGAGCAGTGACCACGTCCAGACTAAAAGCCGCTCCACCTTCCTTACCCGCATCAACCCTGGCCTCCTCTAAAGCCCGAATATATATCTTGGTCATGACCCGGGGATAGACATCCATCCAAGACAAGCTGCCCTCCTTCCAAGTGCGGAAGTACATGTCCTGCAGCATCTCGTCCATCATCCCCTCATTCTCCTCGAACTCCCTCACCCGGGCCTCGGAAGCCTGCAACTTGGCGACAGCAACATCCCTCTCTGATCGGTATCTCGAGCAGTCAGCCTGGAGAGACCTCCTCATCTCCTTCATCTCCTCCTTTAACTTGACTTGAGCTATCTCCGCGGCCTCAAGCCTTCCAGACAACTCCTCTACCTGCTCGAGATCCGCATTCCGAACCTCATCCACTGTCGCAATGGCCATGTCGATCCGCTCCTTACAAGCGGCCTCCATCTTCCGTAATTCCGCCCTACTAGCCTTTTCCATGGTTCTTTCAGACGCCTGGAGGCTTCCTCGTGCCGAGAAATTTGAACGGCTTGACCGGCAAGCTGTTCGGCCTGATCAGCAACCTTCAGCCGCAACCGAATATTAGCGCTCCCAATCTCCTCCCCGGCCTTGACCAATTGAGTATGATACTTCATTAACTTCTTGGCCTCTTCAGCCACCCGATCGATATTAGCCTTGGCCTCGTCTCCCATGGTAACTACCCGAGTGGTAAGCAGATCAACATCTAGGGACTTAGCCTTGTCTAACACTCGTACCATGGGGTTGCGGGGAAGGAGGTGTTCACCCGTGGCCTCATCAAATGAAATATCCCGAGAGCTTGGATCTAAATCAGGATGACCGGCAAAGGGGTCACGAGGCACGTCAGGACGCCTTATACGGATAACCGTGGGATTCTTGGAAGGAGGTGGAGGGGGGATAAACTCCGTGCTCTCCTCCGTGGCATCACGAGGAGGCTGAACAGGGAGCTGCAGACCAGGGGAAGGCTCAAATAAAGAATGACTCCTCTTCTTTTTCTGAATGCTCTCTTCGATGACCCCAAGAAGAGGACGGTATTTGACCACGTCCCCAGTACGACCAGTGGGAGGCTTCGCAGAAGCTCTCATCAACTTGAACTGTTCGAGGCGGTGTCGAACGTCTGACGTTTTAACCGCCTGGCCTGCCCCTGGAATAAAGAACAAGTGTTACGAACATACAATGGTCCCCAATTCAGGAAACATGTTAAGTAAAAAGAAAGAAAAGTGTGAAGGCACGTCTATTATACAAACCCTGCGGAGGAGTGGGGTACTGCAATGAGTCCTGAATCTCATTCCAGCACGGAAGTGAACCATAAAATATTTCTAAGTCCTTATCGAAAAGGAAATCGACAGAGGACAAAAGTTCACCTTGCACCGCCGAAGTTACCCTAGCTGAGGAGCCTTTAGGGGATGGATCGGCACCAGCCACAACCATGCCCGCCTCCTTTGCCTTTTCCGCTTCCGATTCTTCCTCCGATTCCCCAAAGGCCTGACGGAGGGCCTCATCCAGTTCAGGATCTTTCCCAGAGATTAAGGCACCAGCATCACCATCACCATCTCCATCGCCATCTCCTCCGCCTCCTGACTCTCCTCCCACATCGCCTCCTTCGCCCTCTTCCACACCTTCCCCCTCCGGGATGATCGTGCGAGTACTAGGAGAGGGGCCATCAGACTCCTTGAGCTTCTTACCCCCCACGACTGGGTGTTGTGCAAAGGGCTTCCTCTTGCCACTCTTCACCGTGGCCCCCTCCTTAGCTTTAGCGGCCTTCTCCTCAACCGTGTCCCTTTGCTTAACCACGGACTGGTGCGGCAGGATCAAGTTGTATTCCAGGAGGGTAGCGTTCCTGATCAGGAAAGAAGCCGACCTGTCCCGTGCCGGAATGGCCTTTATTTCAGCAGCCATCCGCGTCAAAGAATCATCTTCCACGACTGCAATACCACCTGTCGCTAGCAAGAAACAGAAGCGTGTCAGAAGAATCACAACAGTTAGAACATGGAAAATATAAATGAAATTCATCTTACAGCCGGAAGTGAAAAGGCGGAAAGAAACAGAATCGTCCTTGATAAAGAACCATTCCTTCTTGAACATGGTGAACTTTGAATATAAGTCCAAGACCGGTTTGAAGGGCACGGCCGCTTCCAGACTAATATACGGAGACCCCTTCTTGTAGCCCCTCAGGTTATACAAATACCGAATTTCCCGGTTAGAAGGAAGGCGCCCGTATCTCCTCTGGAAGATGACGAAAAGGCTTACCAGAATGGCATAAGAGTTCGGCTGAAGCTGGAATGGAGCCACTTTCAAATATGTGGTAAAGCTAACTATCCAGGCATTGATAGGAGGGATAGCACCACACATGCAATGGTACCTGCTGTAAGCGAAGTAACCTTCGGGGGGATTATACGGCATCACTCCATCTCCCGGCAGCACCATAAGAGCCCTGTCTATCCCAAATGAACGAGAGATGACATCAAGTTGCTCCTCCTTTAGGGAGCTAGGAAAGCAATCGGGAGGGGAGACCAGAAGTTCCCGTGGACCATATCCGTCCACTAACGACCTCGGAACAGGTCGATGCTGCCCAGATCCTGGTTAGGCTGGGGGCACGGAGGAAGACTCGCCTCTATCTTTGGATTTCCGTCTGTCTGATCGTGTTTCCGCCTTGCGAGACATTTATCTGCATACACAAAAGCGAAAAGACAAGTTGTTAGAACAAGGAGTACAGAGATGTAAGCGAAAAAGAATGCATAAGTCCAGAGTTCCACTCAAAGTCCAAATACAAGAGTTCATTCGGTATACATGTCATTCGGCACTAAGAGTTCATTCGGTATACATCCATTCGGCACTAAGGCCTAAGGCCCATTCGGTAAAACGAGGACCTTCGTATGTATTCGGCAAATTAGGCACATTCGGTAGTAAGTCCATTCGGCAATAAGTGTATACCTGATTCGGCAAGCAAGTTGGTTCGACACGAAATGGTTCGGCTTTCGTTTGATTCGGCAAGATTGTTGATTCGGTATAGTATTGGTTCGGCGCTTGTTGATTCGGTGAAGAAAACCTAAGAGGGTGCAGCCCCTATATATAGACTGGAGGAACACCACCGGACCAGATGGTTCGGCATACCGGACCAACCTCCAACCGAATGAAAACCTATACCTACTCGAAGCCGAATGAAACTGTCTCTACCAGCAGAAACCAGAAGCAGGGGGCACGCAGGGCGCCTCACTCAGGTGTATGCAACCACGAACGGTCCATAGGCACGCTCTGAATGGCTATTAACCCTGTAATCGGTCGCGAACGATCCTTAGGCATGCTCCGAGCTGGCGATAAACCACCTTGGCAAACGATCCAGGGGCCCACTCTAACGTGAACCTGGCATCGATAATGCTAAGCCCCCTCGGGGCACACTCTCTCGTCCCGAACGACACAATTTACTTCATCTCGAATATGTCAATCCCGAACGATCGTTACCTGAAATCACACTAAAACTGTAAATTCCTTTGCAGGACACCAACAGGATATGGGAATCTAACCCATGACACTACGAAACAAGCCTTCCTACCACAGGGAAACAAAGCGCGACACATGCAAGCACGTGCCCCACTTTGGGGGGCAAATGTTGGGCGAATTCTCACACAGAAGATCTCGAGACCAAGAAGTCACAAGTTTTACCCGGGCTCGCAACCTCCACTTCGTTCAGCAAACACAAGGCTCGAAGTCCATCCGACATTCTCCATGCACAAGCTCATTCGGCATAAGGACATTCGGTCATCCCCATTCGGCATACCGGACCAAGGGCACCACCGAACCACCTCTCCAACACCCTACCGGACCAACCTACAACCGGACCAAGGCCATCACCGAGCCAACACTCCTCCCCTACACGACCGGACCAGACCACCACCGGACCACGCCTATCACCGGACCACCATGACCGAACCAAACTCCAACTTCTCTAAGCACAGCCGAATGAAGCCTCGCCGAACCAGATGATTGCCAGTCCAGATTGCTCCAGCCCGGGCCCACCAGCAGCTATATACATCCAAGACCCCTACCCCCTACCTCACTCTATAAATAGAGGGGCAGGGGTACAACAATGGCAGACAAGTTTGAGAGCTCAAGCACGGAAGGAACTTTCAAACTACTTTCATATACTTGTACACAAAGCATTGTACTTGTAATCCGAAAGAAAGAAGATAATAACATATAAAGTGAACGTAGGCACGCTCTGGCCGAACCACTATAAATCTGTGTGTCTTTTACATTTCAGTCCCTGCTTTTTTCATATTTACATAACTCATCTAAATCATTGAGAATCACATAAAACCCATTAAATCTCACGACTTGGAGGTGTTTGCCCACTTTTCGCGCAAACAGATGGTCTTCGATTTACCATCGCTGGGGAGTGGTGCACCATGGTACTGTTCCGTTTCAAATCCATGCACGAATTTCTAAAGGTCGTACGACACTGTTTCTCCATTTCGGACGGATGTTGCACCTTGCACCGTGGATGTTGCACCCTGTAGATATCGATTATTCGGACGGCCATAACTTCTGGCTTAGAGTTACGGGAGCCATAACCTGTCAAAACGATGGCCTCGATGAGTTCTACGGCTTTGACAGCTTTCAGCCGTCAACGGATAGATTAATGCCCAAAAAGGACAACCCGAATCTCAATCGGGTCTCGTAAGTTTTTTACCCTTCGTTTTTTCGACAAGTGGATTTTTACGGTAAAACGGGATTACGGTGGCTGGTCTTCGATTTACCATCGCTGGAGAGTGGTGCACCATGGTACTGTTCTGTTTCAAATCCATGAACGCATTTCTAAAGGTCATACGGCACTGTTTCGCCATTTTGGACGGATGTTGCACCTTGCACCGTGGATGTTGCACCCTGTGGATATCGATTATTCGAACGGCCATAACTTCTGGCTCGTTTTGAGTTACGGGAGCCATAACCTGTCAAAACGAAGGACTCGATAAGTTCTACGGCTTTGACAGCTTTCAGCCATCAACCAATAGATTAATGCCCAAAAAGGACAAACCGAATCTCAATCGGGTCTCGTATGTTTTTTACCCTTCGTATTTTCGACACGTGGATTTTTACTGTAAAACGGGATTACGGTGGCCGGTCTTCGATTTACCATCGCTGGAGAGTGGTGCACCATGATACTGTTCATTTCAAATCCATGCACGAATTTCTAAAGGTCGTATGTCACTGTTTCGCCATTTCGGACGGATGTTGCACCTTGCACCGTGGATGTTGCACCCTGTAGATATCGATTATTCGGACGGTCATAACTTCTGGCTCGTTTAGAGTTACGGGAGCCATAACCTGTCAAAACGAAGGCTTCGATGAGTTCTATGGATATGACAGCTTTCAGCCGTCAACGGATAGATTAATGCCCAAAAAGGACAACCCGAATCTCAATCGGGTCTCGTAAGTTTTGTACCCTTCGTTTTTTCGACACGTGGATTTTTACGGTAAAACGGGATTACGGTGGCTGGTCTTCGATTTACCATCACTGGAGAGTGGTTCACCATGGTACTGTTCCGTTTCAAATCTATGCACGAATTTCTAAAGGTCGTACGACACTGTTTCGCCATTTCGGACGGATGTTGCACCTTGCACCGTGGATGTTGCACCCTATAGATATCGATTATTCGGACGGCCATAACTTCTGGATCGTTTAGAGTTACGGGAGCGATAACCTGTCAAAACGAAGGCCTCGATGAGTTCTACGGTTTTGAACGCTTTCAGCCGTCAACGGATAGATTAATGCCCAAAATGGACAAGCCGAATCTCAATCGGGTCTCATAAGTTTTTTACCCTTCGTTTTTTCGACACGTGGATTTTTACGGTAAAACGGGATTACGGTGGCCGGTCTTCGATTTACCATCGCTGGAGAGTGGTGCACCATGGTACTGTTCCGTTTCAAACCTATGCACAAATTTCTGAAGGTCGTATGGCACTGTTTCGCCATTTCGGACGGATGTTGCACCTTGCACCGTGGATGTTGCACCCTGTAGATATCGATTATTCGGACGGCCATAACTTCTGGATCGTTTAGAGTTACGGGAGCGATAACCTGTCAAAACGAAGGCCTCGATGAGTTCTACGGCTTTGACAGCTTTCAGTCGTCAACGGATAGATTAATGCCCAAAAAGGACAACCTGAATCTCAATCGGGTCTCGAAAGTTTTTTACCCTTCGTTTTTTCGACACGTAGATTTTTACGGTAAAACGTGATTACGGTGGCCGGTCTTCGATTTACCATCACTGGAGAGTGGTGCACCATGGTACTGTTCCATTTCAAATCCATGCACGAATTTCTAAAGGTCGTACGGCACAGTTTCGGCATTTCGGACGGATGTTGCACCTTGCACCGTGGATGTTGCACCCTGTAGATATCGATTATTCGGACGGCCATAACTTCTGGCTCGTTTAGAGTTACGGGAGCCATAACCTGTCAAAACGAAGGCCTCGATGAGTTCTACGGCTTTGACAGCTTTCAGCCATCAACGGATAGATTAATGCCCAAAAAGGACAACCCGAATCTCAGTCAGGTCTCGTAAGTTTTTTACCCTTCGTTTTTTCGACACGTGGATTTTTACGGTAAAACGTGATTACGGTGGCTGGTCTTCGATTTACCATCGCTGGAGAGTGGTGCACCATGGTACTGTTCCGTTTCAAATCCATGCATGAATTTCTAAAGGTCGTACAGCACAGTTTCACCATTTCGGACGGATGTTGCACCTTGCACCGTGGATGTTGCACCCTGTAGATATCGATTATTCGGACAGCCATAACTTCTGGCTCGTTTAGAGTTACGGGAGCCATAACCTGTCAAAACGAAGGCCTCGATGAGTTCTACGGCTTTGACAGCTTGCAGCCGTCAACGGATAGATTAATGCCCAAAAAGGACAACCTGAATCTCAATCGGGTCTCGTAAGTTTTTTACCCTTCGTTTTTTCGACACGTGGAATTTTACGGTAAAACGGGATTACGGTGGCTGGTCTTCGATTTACCATTGCTGGAGAGTGGTGCACCATGGTACTGTTCTGTTTCAAATCCATGCACGAATTTCTAAAGGTCCTACGACACTGTTTCGCCATTTCGGACGGATGTTGCACCTTGCACCGTGGATGTTGCACCATGTAGATATCGATTATTCGGACAACCATAACTTCTGGCTTAGAGTTACGGGAGCCATAACCTGTCAAAACGAAGGCCTCAACGAGTTCTACGGCATTGACGGCTTTCAGCCGTCAACGGATAGATTAATGCCCAAAAAGGACAACCCGAATCTCAATCGGGTCTCGTAAGTTTTTTACCCTTCGTTTTTTCGACACATGGATTTTTACGGTAAAACGGGATTACCGTGGCCCGTCTTCGACTTCCCATTGCTGGAGAGTGGTGCACATTGGTACTGTTCCGTTTCAAATCCATTCATGCATTTCTAAAAGTCGTACGGCACTGTTTCGCCATTTCGGACGGATGTTGCACCTTGCACCGTGAATGTTGCACCCTATAGATATCGATTATTCGGACGGCCATAACTTCTGGCTCGATTAGAGTTACGGGAGCCATAACCTGTCAAAACGAAGGCCTCGATGAGTTCTACGGATTTGATAGCTTTCAGCCGTCAATGGATAGATTAATGCCCAGAAAGGACAACCCGAATCTCAATCGGGTCTCGTAAGTTTTTTACCCTTCGTTTTTTCGACACGTGGATTTTTACAGTAAAACGGGATTACCGTGGCTCGTCTTCGACTTCCCATCGCTGGAGAGTGGTGTACCATGGTACTGTTCCATTTCAAATCCATGCACGCATTTCTAAAAGTCATACGGCACTATTTCGCCATTTCGGACGGATGTTGCACCGTGCACCGTGGATGTTGCACCCTATAGATATCGATTATTCGGACGGCCATAACTTCTGGCTCGTTTAGAGTTACGGGAGCCATAACCTGTCAAAACGAAGGCCTTGATGAGTTCTACGGCTTTGACAGCTTTCAGCCATCAACGGATAGATTACTGCCCAAAAAGGACAACCCGAATCTCAATCGGGTCTCGTAAGTTATTTACCCTTCGTTTTTTCGACACGTGGATTTTTACGGTAAAACGGGATTACCGTGGCCCGTCTTCGACTTTCCATCGCTGAAGAGTGGTGCACCATGGTACTGTTCCGTTTTAAATCCATGCATGCATTTCTAAAAGTCGTACGGCACTGTTTCGCCATTTCGGACGGATGTTGCACCCTTTAGATATCGATTATTCGGACGGCCATAACTTCTGGCTCGTTTAGAGTTACGGGAGCCATAACCTGTCAAAAAGAAGGCCTCGATGAGTTCTACGGCTTTGATAGCTTGCAGCCGTCAACGGATAGATTAATGTCCAAAAAGGACAACCCGAATCTCAATCGGGTCTCGTAAGTTTTTTACCCTTCGTTTTTTCGACACGTGGATTTTTAGGGTAAAACGGGATTACAGTGGCCCGTCTTCGACTTCCCATCGCTGGAGAGTGGTGCAACATGGTACTGTTCCGTTTCAAATCCATGCACGCATTTCTAAAAGTCGTACGGCACTGTTTCGCCATTTCGGACGGATGTTGCACCTTGCACCGTGGTTGTTGCACCCTGTAGATATCGATTATTCGGACGGCCATAACTTCTGGCTCGATTAGAGTTACGGGAGCCATAACCTGTCAAAATGAAGGCCGCGATGAGTTCTATGGCTTTGACAGCTTTCAGCCGTAAACAGATAGATTAATGCCCAAAAAGGACAACCCGAATCTCAATCGGGTCTCGTAAGTTTTTTACCCTACGTTTTTTCGACACATGGATTTTTACGGTAAAACGGGATTACCGTGGCCCGTCTTCGACTTCCCATTGCTGGAGAGTGGTGCACATTGGTACTGTTCCATTTCAAATCCATTCATGCATTTCTAAAATTCGTACGGCACTGTTTCGCCATTTCGGACGGATGTTGCACCTTGCACCGTGAATGTTGCACCCTATAGATATCGATTATTCGGACGGCCATAACTTCTGGCTCGATTAGAGTTACGGGAGCCATAACCTGTCAAAACGAAGGCCTCGATGAGCTCTACGGATTTGATAGCTTTCAGCCGTCAATGGATAGATTAATGCCCAGAAAGGACAACCCGAATCTCAATCGGGTCTCGTAAGTTTTTTACCCTTCGTTTTTTCGACACGTGGATTTTTACGGTAAAACGGGATTACCGTGGCCCGTCTTCGACTTCCCATCGCTGGAGAGTGGTGTACCATGGTACTGTTCCGTTTCAAATCCATGCACGCATTTCTAAAAGTCATACGGCACCATTTCGCCATTTCGGACGGATGTTGCACCGTGCACCGTGGATGTTGCACCCTGTAGATATCGATTATTCGGACGGCCATAACTTCTGGCTCGTTCAGAGTTACGGGAGCCATAACCTGTCAAAACGAAGGCCTTGATGAGTTCTACGGCTTTGATAACTTTCAGCCGTCAACGGATAGATTACTGCCCAAAAAGGACAACCCGAATCTCAATCGGGTCTCGTAAGTTTTTTACCCTTCGTTTTTTCGACACGTGGATTTTTACGGTAAAACGGGATTACCGTGGCCCGTCTTCGACTTTCCATCGCTGAAGAGTGGTGCACCATGGTACTGTTCCGTTTTAAATCCATGCATGCATTTCTAAAAGTCGTACGGCACTGTTTCGCCATTTCGGACGGATGTTGCACCCTGTAGATATCGATTATTCGGACGGCCATAACTTCTGGCTCGTTTAGAGTTACGGGAGCCATAACCTGTCAAAACGAAGGCCTCGATGAGTTCTACTGCTTTGATAGCTTTCAGCCGTCAACGGATAGATTAATGTCCAAAAAGGACAACCCGAATCTCAATCGGGTCTCGTAAGTTTTTTACCCTTCGTTTTTTTGACACGTGGATTTTTACGGTAAAACGGGATTACTGTGGCCCGTCTTCGACTTCCCATCGCTGGAGAGTGGTGCAACATGGTACTGTTCCGTTTCAAATCCATGCACCCATTTCTAAAAGTCGTACGGCACTGTTTCGCCATTTCGGACGGATGTTGCACCTTGCACCGTGGTTGTTGCACCCTGTAGATATCGATTATTCGGACGGCCATAACTTCTGGCTCGATTAGAGTTACGGGAGCCATAACCTGTCAAAATGAAGGCCGCGATGAGTTCTATGGCTTTGACAGCTTTCAGCCGTCAACAGATAGATTAATGCCCAAAAAGGACAACCCGAATCTCAATCGCGTCTCGTAAGTTTTTTACCCTACGTTTTTTCGACACATGGATTTTTACGGTAAAACGGGATTGCCGTGGCCCGTCTTCGACTTCCCATCGCTGGAGAGTGGTGCACCATTGTACTGTTCCGTTTCAAATCCATGCACGCATTTCTAAAAGTCATACGGTACTGTTTCGCCATTTCGGACGGATGTTGCACCTTGCACCGTGGATGTTGCACCCTGTAGATATCGATTATTTGGACGGCCATAACTTCTGGCTCGTTTAGATTTACGGGAGCCATAACCTGTCAAAATGAAGGCCTCGATGAGTTCTACGGCTTTGACAGCTTTCAGCCGTCAATGGATAGATTAATGCCCAAAAAGGACAACCCGAATCTCAATCGGGTCTCGTAAGTTTTTTACCCTTCGTTTTTTCGACACGTGGATTTTTACGGTAAAACGGGATTACGGTGGCTGGTCTTCGATTTTCCATAACTGGAGAGTGATGCACCATGGTACTGTTCCGTTTCAAATCTATGCACGAATTTCTAAAGGTCGTACGACACTGTTTCGCGATTTCGGACGGATGTTGCACCTTGCACCATGGATGTTGCACCCTGTAGATATCGATTATTCGGACGTCCATAACTTCTGGATTGTTTAGAGTTACGGGAGCCATAACCTTTCAAAACGAAGGCCACGATGAGTTCTACGGCTTTGACAGCTTTCATCCATCAACGGATAGATTAATGCCCAAAAAGGACAACCCGAGTCTCAATCGGGTCTCGTAAGTTTTTTACCCTTCGTTTTTTCGACACGTGGATTTTTATGGTAAAGCGGGATTACGGTGGTCGGTCTTCGATTTACCATCGGTGCAGAGTGGTGCACCATGATACTGTTCCGTTTCAAATCCATGCACGACTTTCTAAAGGTCGTACGGCACTGTTTCGCCATTTCGGACGGATGTTACACCGTGCATCGTGGATGTTGCACCCTCTAGATATCGGTTATTCGGACGGCCATAACTTCTGGCTCGTTTAGAGTTACGGGAGCCATAACCTGTCAAAACGAAGGCCTCGATGAGTTCTACGGCTTTGACAGCTTTTAGCCGTCAACGGATAGATTAATGCCCAAAAAGGGCAACCCTAATCTCAATCGGGTCTCGTAAGTTTTTTTCCCTTCGTTTTTTCGACACGCGGATTTTTACGGTAAAACGGGATTACGGTGGATGGTCTTCGATTTACCATCGCTGGAGAGTGGTGCACCATGGTACTGTTCCGTTTCAAATCCGTGCACGAATTTCTAAAGGTCTTACGGCACTGTTTCGCCATTTCGGACGGATGTTGCACCTTGCACCGTGGATGTTGCACCCTGTAGATATCGATTATTCGGACGGCCATAACTTCTGGCTCGTTTAGAGTTACGGGAGCCATAAACTGTCAAAACGAAGGCCTCGATGAGTTCTATGGCTTTGACAGCTCTCAGCTGTCAACAGATAGATTAATGCCCAAAAAGGACAACCCGAATCTCAATCGGGTCTCGTAAGTTTTTTACCCTTTTATTTTTTCGACACGTGGATTTTTACGGTAAAACGGGATTACGGTGGCTGGTCTTCGATTTACCATCACTGGAGCATGTTGCACCATGGTACTGTTTCGTTTCAAATCTATGCACGAATTTCTAAAGGGCGTACGGCACTGTTACGCCATTTCGGACGGATGTTGCACCTTGCACCGTGGATGTTGCACCCTGTAGATATCGATTATTCGGACGGCCATAACTTCTGGATCGTTTAGAGTTACGGGAGCCATAACCTTTCAAACCGAAGGCCTCGATGAGTTCTACGGCTTTGACAGCTTTCAGACGTCAACGGATAGATTAATGCCCAAAAAGGACAACCCGAATCTCAATCGGGTCTCGTAAGTTTTTAACCCTTCGTTTTTTCGACACGTGGATTTTTACGGTAAAACGGGATTACCGTGGCCCGTCTTCGACTTACCATTGCTGGAGAGTGGTGCACCATGGTACTGTTTCGTTACAAATCTATGCACGAATTTCTAAAGGTCGTACGGCACTGTTACGCCATTTCGGACGGATGTTGCACCTTGCACCGTGGATGTTGCACCCTATAGATATCGATTATTCGGACGGCCATAACATCTGGCTCGTTTAGAGTTACGGGAGCCATAACCTATTAAAACGAAGGCCTCGATGAGTTCTACTGCTTTGATAGCTTTCAGCCGTCAACGGATAGATTAATGCCCAAAAAGGACAACCCGAATCTCAATCGGGCTCGTAAGTTTTTTACCCTTCGTTTTTTCGACACGTGGATTTTTACGGTAAAACGGGATTACGGTGGCTGGTCTTCGATTTACCATCACTGGAGAGTGGTGCACCATTGTACTGTTCCGTTTCAAATCCATGTACGAATTTCTAAAGGTCGTACGACACTGTTTCGCCATTTCGGACGGATGTTGCACCTTGCACCGTGGATGTTGCACCCTGTAGATATCGATTATTCGGACGGCCATAATTTCTGGCTCGTTAAGGGTTACGGGAGCCATAACCTGTCAAAACGAAGGCCTCGATGAGTTCTACGTCTTTGACCGCTTTCAGCCGTCAACGGATAGATTAATGCCCAAAAAGGACAACCCGAATCTCAATCGGGTCTCGTAAGTTTTTTACCCTTCGTTTTTTCGACACGTGGATTTTTACGGTAAAACGGGATTACGGTGGCTGGTCTTCGATTTACCATCGCTGGAGAGTGGGGCACCATGGTACTGTTCCGTTTCAAATCCATGCACGGATTTCTAATGGTGTACGACACTGTTTCGCCATTTCGGACGGATGTTGCACCTTGCACTGTGGATGTTGCACCCTGTAGATATCGATTATTCGGACGGCCATAACTTCTGGCTCGTTTAGATTTACGGGAGCCATAACCTGTCAAAACGAAGGCCTCGATGAGTTCTACGGCTTTGACAGCTTGCAGCCATCAACGGATAGATTAATGCCCAAAAAGGACAACCCGAATCTCAATCGGGTCTCGTAAGTTTTTTACCCTTCGTTTTTTCGACACGTGGAATTTTACGGTAAAACGGGATTACGGTGGCTGGTCTTCGATTTACCATCGCTGGAGAGTGGTGCACCATGGTACTGTTCAGTTTCAAATCCATGCACGAATTTCTCAAGGTCGTACGGCACTGTTTCGCCATTTCGGACGGATGTTGCACCTTGCGCCGTGGATGTTGCACCCTGTAGATATCGATTATTCGGACGGCCATAACATCTGGCTCGTTTAGAGTTACGGGATCCATAACCTGTCAAAACGAAGGCCTCGATGAGTTCTACGGCTTTGATAGCTTTCAGCCGTCAACGGATAGATTAATGCCCAAAAAGGACAACACGAATCTCAATCAGGTCTCGTAAGTTTTTTACCCTTCGTTTTTTCGACAAGTGGATTTTTACGGTAAAATGGGATTACGGTGGCTAGTCTTCGATTTACCATCGCTGGAGAGTGGTGCACCATGGCACTGTTCCGTTTCAAATCCATGCACGAATTTCTAATGGTCGTACGACACTGTTTCGCCATTTCGGACGAATGTTGCACCTTGCACTGTGTATGTTGCACCCTGTAGATATCGATTATTCGGACGGCCATAACTTCTGGCTCGTTTAGAGTTACGGGAGCCATAACCTGTCAAAACGGAGGCCTCGATGAGTTCTACGGCTTTGACAGCTTGCAGCCGTCAACGGATAGATTAATGCCCAAAAAGGATAACCCGAATCTCAATCGGGTCTCGTAAGTTTTTTACCCTTCGTTTTTTCGACACGTGGATTTTTACGGTAAAACGGGATTACGGTGGCTGGTCTTCGATTTACCATCGCTGGAGAGTGGTGCACCATGGTACTGTTCCGTTTCAAATCCATGCACGAATTTCTCAAGGTCGTACGGCACTGTTTCGCCATTTCGGACGGATGTTGCACCTTGCACCATGGATGTTGCACCCTGTAGATATCGATTATTCGGACGGCCATAACTTCTGGCTCATTAGAGTTACGGGAGCCATAAACTGTCAAAACGAAGGCCTCGATGAGTTCTACGGCTTTGACAGCTTTCAGCCGTCAACGGATAGATTAACGCCCAAAAAGGACAACCCGAATCTCAATCGGGTCTCGTAAGTTTTTAACCATTCGTTTTTTCGACAGGTGGATTTTTACGGCAAAACGGGATTACCGTGGCCCGTCTTCGACTTCCCATCGCTGGAGAGTGGTGCACCACGGTACTGTTCCGTTTCAAATCCATGCACGAATTTCTAAACGTCGTACGGCACTGTTTCGCCATTTCGGACGGATGTTGCACCTTGCACCGTGGATGTTGCACCCTGTAAATATCGATTATTCGTACGGCCATAACTTTTGGCTCGTTTAGAGTTACGGGAGCCATAACCTGTCAAAACGAAGGCCTCGATGAGTTCTACGGCTTTTACAGCTTTTAGCCCTCAACGGATAGATTAATGCCCAAAAAGGACAACCCGAATCTCAATCAGGTCTCATAAGTTTTTTACCCTTCGTTTTTTCGACACGTGGATTTTTACGGTAAAACGGGATTACGGTGGCCCGTCTTCGACTTCCCATCGCTGAAGAGTGGTGCACCATGGTACTGTTCCGTTTCAAATCCATGCACGCATTTCTAAAAGTCATACGGCACTGTTTCGCCATTTCGGATGGATGTTGCACCTTGCACCGTGGATGTTGCACCCTGTAGACATCCATTATTCGGACGGCCATAACTTCTGGCTCGTTTAGAGTTACGGGACCCATAACCTGTCAAAACGAAGGCCTCGATGAGTTCTACGTCTTTGATCGCTTTCAGCCGTCAACGGATAGATTAATGCCCAAAAAGGACAACCCGAATCTCAATCGGGTCTCGTAAGTTTTTTACCCTTCGTTTTTTCGACACGTGGATTTTTACGGTAAAACGGGATTACGGTGGCTGGTCTTCGATTTACCATCGCTGGAGAGTAGTGCACCATGGTACTGTTCCGTTTCAAATCCATGCACGAATTTCTAATGGTCGTACGACACTGTTTCGCCATTTCGGACGGATGTTGCACCTTGCACTGTGGATGTTGCACCCTGTAGATATCAATTATTCGGACGGCCATAACTTCTGGCTCGTTTAGATTTACGGGAGCCATAACCTGTCAAAACGAAGGCCTCGATGAGTTCTACGGCTTTGACAGCCTGCAGCCGTCAACGGATACATTAATGCCCAAAAAGGACAACCCGAATCTCAATCGGGTCTCGTAAGTTTTTTACCCCTCGTTTTTTCGACACGTGGATTTTTACGGTAAAACGGGATTACGGTGGCTGGTCCTCGATTTACCATCGCTGGAGAGTGGTGCACCATGGTACTGTTCCGTTTCAAATCCATGCACGAATTTCTCAAGGTCGTACGGCACTGTTTCGCCATTTCGGACGGATGTTCCACCTTGCACCGTGGATGTTGCGCCCTGCAGATATCGATTATTCGGACGGCCATAACATCTGGCTCGTTTAGAGTTACGGGATCCATAACCTGTCAAAACGAAGGCCTCGACGAGTTCTACGGCTTTGACAGCTTTCAGCCGCCAACGGATAGATTAATGCCCAAAAAGGACAACCCGAATCTCAATCAGGTCTCGTAAGTTTTTTACCCTTCGTTTTTTCGACACGTAGATTTTAGCGGTAAAACGGGATTACGGTGGCTGGTCTTCGATTTACCATCGCTGGAGAGTGGTGCACCATGGCACTGTTCCGTTTCAAATCCATGCACGAATTTCTCAAGGTCGTACGGCACTGTTTCGCCATTTCGGACGGATGTTGCACCTTACACCGTGGATGTTGCGCCCTGCAGATATCGATTATTCGGACGGCCATAACATCTGGCTCGTTTAGAGTTACGGGATCCATAACCTGTCAAAACGAAGGCCTCGATGAGTTCTACGGCTTTGACAGCTTTCAGCCGTCAACGGATAGATTAATGCCCAAAAAGGACAACCTGAATCTCAATCAGGTCTCGTAAGTTTTTTACCCTTCGTTTTTTCGACACGTAGATTTTTGCGGTAAAACGGGATTACGGTGGCTGGTCTTCGATTTACCATCGCTGGAGAGTGGTGCACCATGGCACTGTTCCGTTTCAAATCCATGCACGAATTTCTAATGGTCGTACGACACTGTTTCGCCATTTCGGACGAATGTTGCACCTTGCACTGTGCATGTTGCACCCTGTAGATATCGATTATTCGGACGGCCATAACTTCTGGCTCGTTTAGAGTTACGGGAGCCATAACCTGTCAAAACGAAGGCCTCGATGAGTTCTACGGCTTTGACAGCTTGCAGCCGTCAACGGATAGATTAATGCCCAAAAAGGACAACCCAAATCTCAATCGGGTTTCGTAAGTTTTTTACCCTTCGTTTTTTCGACACGTGGATTTTTACGGTAAAACGGGATTACGGTGGCTGGTCTTCGATTTACCATCGCTGGAGAGTGGTGCACCATGGTACTGTTCCGTTTCAAATCCATGCACGAATTTCTCAAGGTCGTACGGCACTGTTTCGCCATTTCGGACGGATGTTGCACCTTGCACCATGGATGTTGCACCCTGTAGATATCGATTATTCGGACGGCCATAACTTCTGGCTCATTAGAGTCACGGGAGCCATAACCTGTCAAAACGAAGGCCTCGATGAGTTCTACGGCTTTAACAGCTTTCAACCGTCAACGGATAGATTAACGCCCAAAAAGGACAACCCAAATCTCAATCGGGTCTCGTAAGTTTTTTACCCTTCGTTTTTTCGACACGTGGATTTTTATGGTAAAACGGGATTACGGTGGCTGGTCTTCGATTTACCATCGCTGGAGAGTGGTGCACCACGGTACTGTTCCGTTTCAAATCCATGCACGAATTTCTAAATATCGTACGACACTGTTTCGCCATTTCGGACGGATGTTGCACCTTGCACTGTGTATGTTGCACCCTGTAGATATCGATTATTCGGACGGCCATAACATCTGGCTCGTTAAGAGTTACGGGAGCCATAACCTGTCAAAACGAAGGCCTCGATGAGTTCTACGTCTTTGACCGCTTTCAGCCGTCAACGGATAGATTAATACCCAAAAAGGACAACCCGAATCTCAATCGGGTCTCGTAAGGTTTTTACCCTTCGTTTTTTCGACACGTGGATTTTTACGGTAAAACGGGATTACGGTGGCTGGTCTTCGATTTACCATCGCTGGAGAGTGGTGCACCATGGTACTGTTCCGTTTCAAATCCATGCACGAATTTCTAATGGTCGTACGACACTGTTTCGCCATTTCGGACGGATGTTGCACCTTGCACTGTGGATGTTGCACCCTGTAGATATCGATTATTCGGACGGCCATAACTTCTGGCTCGTTTAGATTTACGGGAGCCATAACCTGTCAAAACGAAGGCCTCGATGAGTTCTACAGCTTTGACAGCTTGCAACCGTCAACGGATAGATTAATGCCCAAAAAGGACAACCCGAATCTCAATCGGGTCTCGTAAGTTTTTTACCCTTCGTTTTTTCGACACGTGGATTTTTACGGTAAAACGGGATTACGGTGGCTGGTCTTCGATTTACCATCGCTGGAGAGTGGTGCACCATGGTACTGTTCCGTTTCAAATCCATGCACGAATTTCTCAAGGTCGTACGGCACTGTTTCGCCATTTCGGACGGATGTTGCACCTTGCACCGTGGATGTAGCACCCTGTAGATATCGATTATTCGGACGGCCATAACATCTGGCTCGTTTAGAGTTACGGGATCCACAACCTGTCAAAACGAAGGCCTCGATGAGTTCTACGGCTTTGACAGCTTTCATCCGTCGACGGATAGATTAATGCCCAAAAAGGACAACACGAATCTCAATCAGGTCTCGTAAGTTTTTTACCCTTCATTTTTTCGACAAGTGGATTTTTACGGTAAAATGGGATTACGGTGGCTGGTCTTCGATTTACCATCGCTGGAGAGTGGTGCACCATGGCACTGTTCCGTTTCAAATCCATGCACGAATTTCTAATGGTCGTACGACACTGTTTCGCCATTTCGGACGGATGTTGTACCTTGCACTGTGTATGTTGCACCCTGTAGATATCGATTATTCGGACGGCCATAACTTCTGGCTCTTTTAGAGTTACGGGAGCCATAACCTGTCAAAACGAAGGCCTCGATGAGTTCTACGGCTTTGACAGCTTGCATCCATCAACGGATAGATTAATGCCCAAAAAGGACAACCCGAATCTCAATCGGGTCTCGTAAGTTTTTTACCCTTCGTTTTTTCGACACGTGGATTTTTACGGTAAAACGGGATTACGGTGGCTGGTCTTCGATTTACCATCGCTGGAGAGTGGTGCACCATGGTACTGTTCCGTTTCAAATCCATGCACGAATTTCTCAAGGTCGTACGGCACTGTTTCGCCATTTCGGACGAATGTTGCACCTTGCACCATGGATGTTGCACCCTGTAGATATCGATTATTCGGACGGCCATAACTTCTGGCTCGTTTAGAGTTACGGGAGCCATAACCTGTCAAAACGAAGGCCTCGATGAGTTCTACGGCTTTGAAAGCTTGCAGCCGTCGTACGGATAGATTAACGCCCAAAAAGGACAACCCAAATCTCAATCGGGTCTCGTAAGTTTTTTACCCTTCGTTTTTTCGACACGTGGATTTTTACGGTAAAACGGGATTACGGTGGCTGGTCTTCGATTTACCATCGCTGGAGAGTGGTGCACCATGGTACTGTTCCGTTTCAAATCCATGCACGAATTTCTCTAGGTCGTACGGCACTGTTTCGCCATTTCGGACGGATGTTGCACCTTGCACCATGGATGTTGCACCCTGTAGATATCGATTATTCGGACGGCCATAACTTCTGGCTCATTAGAGTTACGGGAGCCATAAACTGTCAAAACGAAGGCCTCGATGAGTTCTACGGCTTTGACAGCTTTCAGCCGTCAACGGATAGATTAACGCCCAAAAAGGACAACCCAAATCTCAATCGGGTCTCGTAAGTTTTTTACCCTTCGTTTTTTCGACACGTGTATTTTTACGGTAAAACGGGATTACGGTGGCTGGTCTTCGATTTACCATCGCTGGAGAGTGGTGCATCATGGTACTGTTCCGTTTCAAATCCGTGCAAGAATTTCTAATGGTCGTACGGCACTGTTTCGCCATTTCGGACGGATGTTGCACCTTGCACTGTGGATGTTGCACCCTGTAGATATCGATTATTCGGACGGCCATAACTTCTGGCTCGTTTAGATTTACGGGAGCCATAACCTGTCAAAACGAAGGCCTCGATGAGTTCTACGGCTTTGACAGCCTGCAGCCGTCAACGGATACATTAGTGCCCAAAAAGTACAACCCGAATCTCAATCGGGTCTCGTAAGTTTTTTACCCTTCGTTTTTTCGACACGTGGATTTTTACGGTAAAACGGGATTACGGTGGCTGGTCTTCGATTTACCATCGCTGGAGAGTGGTGCACCATGGTACTGTTCCGTTTCAAATCCATGCACGAATTTCTCAAGGTCGTACGGCACTGTTTCGCCATTTCGGACGGATGTTCCACCTTGCACCGTGGATGTTGCGCCCTGCAGATATCGATTATTCGGACGGCCATAACATCTGGCTCGTTTAGAGTTACGGGATCCATAACCTGTCAAAACGAAGGCCTCGACGAGTTCTACGGCTTTGACCGCTTTCAGCCGTCAACGGATAGATTAATGCCCAAAAAGGACAACCCGAATCTCAATCAGGTCTCGTAAGTTTTTTACCCTTCGTTTTTTCGACACGTAGATTTTTGCGGTAAAATGGGATTACGGTGGCTGGTCTTCGATTTACCATCACTGGAGAGTGGTGCACCATGGCACTGTTCCGTTTCAAATCCATGCACGAATTTCTAATGGTCGTACGACACTGTTTCGCCATTTCGGACAAATGTTGCACCTTGCACTGTGTATGTTGCACCCTATAGATATCGATTATTCGGACGGCCATAACTTCTGGCTCGTTTAGAGTTACGGGAGCCATAACCTGTCAAAACGGAGGCCTCGATGAGTTCTACGGCTTTGACAGCTTGCAGCCGTCAACGGATAGATTAATGCCCAAAAAGGATAACCCGAATCTCAATCGGGTCTCGTAAGTTTTTTACCCTTCGTTTTTTCGACACGTGGATTTTTACGGTAAAACGGGATTACGGTGGCTGGTCTTCGATTTACCATCGCTGGAGAGTGGTGCACCATGGTACTGTTCCGTTTCAAATCCATGCACGAATTTCTCAAGGTTGTACGGCACTGTTTCGCCATTTCGGACGGATGTTGCACCTTGCACCATGGATGTTGCACCCTGTAGATATCGATTATTCGGACGGCCATAACTTCTGGCTCATTAGAGTTACGGGAGCCATAACCTGTCAAAACGAAGGCCTCGATGAGTTCTACGGCTTTAACAGCTTTCAGCCGTCAACGGATAGATTAACGCCCAAAAAGGACAACCCAAATCTCAATCGGGTCTCGTAAGTTTTTTACCCTTCGTTTTTTCGACACGTGGATTTTTATGGTAAAACGGGATTACGGTGGCTGGTCTTCGATTTACCATCGCTGGAGAGTGGTGCACCACGGTACAGTTCCGTTTCAAATCCATGCGCGAATTTTTAAATATCGTACGACACTGTTTCGCCATTTCGGACGGATGTTGCACCTTGCACTGTGTATGTTGCACCTTGTAGATATCGATTATTCGGACGGCGATAACATCTGGCTCGTTAAGAGTTACGGGAGCCATAACCTGTCAAAACGAAGGCCTCGATGAGTTCTACGTCTTTGACCGCTTTCAGCCGTCAACGGATAGATTAATGCCCAAAAAGGACAACCCGAATCTCAATCGGGTCTCGTAAGGTTTTTACCCTTCGTTTTTTCGACACGTGGATTTTTACGGTAAAACGGGATTACGGTGGCTGGTTTTCGATTTACCATCGCTGGAGAGTGGTGCACCATGGTACTGTTCCATTTCAAATCCATGCACGAATTTCTAATGGTCGTACGACACTGTTTCGCCATTTCGGATGGATGTTGCACCTTGCACTGTGGATGTTGCACCCTGTAGATATCGATTATTCGGACGGCCATAACTTCTGGCTCGTTTAGATTTACGGGAGCCATAACCTGTCAAAACGAAGGCCTCGATGAGTTCTACGGCTTTGACAGCTTGCAACCGTCAACGGATAGATTAATGCCCAAAAAGGACAACCCGAATCTCAATCGGGTCTCGTAAGTTTTTTACCCTTCGTTTTTTCGACACGTGGATTTTTACGGTAAAACGGGATTACGGTGGCTGGTCTTCGATTTACCATCGCTGGAGAGTGGTGCACCATGGTACTGTTCCGTTTCAAATCCATGCACGAATTTCTCAAGGTCGTACGGCACTGTTTCGCCATTTCGGACGGATGTTGCACCTTGCACCGTGGATGTTGCACCCTGTAGATATCGATTATTCGGACGGCCATAACATCTGGCTCGTTTAGAGTTACGGGATCCATAACCTGTCAAAACGAAGGCCTCGATGTGTTCTACGGCTTTGACAGCTTTCATCCGTCGAAGGATAGATTAATGCCCAAAAAGGACAACACGAATCTCAATCAGGTCTCGTAAGTTTTTTACCCTTCATTTTTTCGACAAGTGGATTTTTACGGTAAAATGGGATTACGGTGGCTGGTCTTCGATTTACCATCGCTGTAGAGTGGTGCACCATGGCACTGTTCCGTTTCAAATCCATGCACGAATTTCTAATGGTCGTACGACACTGTTTCGCCATTTCGGACGGATGTTGTACCTTGCACTGTGTATGTTGCACCCTGTAGATATCGATTATTCGGACGGCCATAACTTCTGGCTCTTTTAGAGTTACGGGAGCCATAACCTGTCAAAACGAAGGCCTCGATGAGTTCTACGGCTTTGACAGCTTGCAGCCATCAACGGATAGATTAATGCCCAAAAAGGACAACCCGAATCTCAATCGGGTCTCGTAAGTTTTTTACCCTTCGTTTTTTCGACACGTGGATTTTTACGGTAAAACGGGATTACGGTGGCTGGTCTTCGATTTACCATCGCTGGAGAGTGGTGCACCATGGTACTGTTCCGTTTCAAATCCATGCACGAATTTCTCAAGGTCGTACGGCACTGTTTCGCCATTTCGGACGGATGTTGCACCTTGCACCATGGATGTTGCACCCTGTAGATATCGATTATTCGGACGGCCATAACTTCTGGCTCGTTAGAGTTACGGGAGTCATAACCTGTCAAAACGAAGGCCTCGATGAGTTCTACGGCTTTGACAGCTTTCAGCCGTCAACGGATAGATTAACGCCCAAAAAGGACAACCCAAATCTCAATCGGGTCTCGTAAGTTTTTTACCCTTCGTTTTTTCGACACGTGGATTTTTACGGTAAAACGGGATTACGGTGGCTGGTCTTCGATTTACCATCGCTGGAGAGTGGTGCACCACGGTACTGTTCCGTTTCAAATCCATGCACGAAATTCTAAACGTCGTACGGCACTGTTTCGCCATTTCGGACGGATGTTGCACCTTGCACCGTGGATGTTGCACCCTGTATATATCGATTATTCGTACGGCCATAACTTTTGGCTCGTTTAGAGTTACGGGAGCCATAACCTGTCAAAACGAAGGCCTCGATGAGTTCTACGGCTTTTACAGCTTTCAGCCCTCAACGGATAGATTAATGCCCAAAAAGGACAACCCGAATCTCAATCAGGTCTCATAAGTTTTTTACCCTTCGTTTTTTCGACACGTGGATTTTTACGGTAAAACGGGATTACGGTGGTCCGTCTTCGACTTCCCATCGCTGAAGAGTGGTGCACCATGGTACTGTTCCGTTTCAAATCTATGCACGCATTTCTAAAAGTCGTACGGCACTGTTTCGCCATTTCGGACGGATGTTGCACCTTGCACCGTGGATGTTGCACCCTGTAGACATCCATTATTCGGACGGCCATAACTTTTGGCTCGTTTAGAGTTACGGGAGCCATAACCTGTCAAAACGAAGGCCTCGATGAGTTCTACTGCTTTGACAGCTTTCAGCCGTCAACAGATAAATTAATGCCCAAAAAGGACAACCCGAATCTCAATCGGGTCTCGTAAGTTTTTTACCCTTCGTTTTTTCGAAACGTGGATTTTTACGGTAAAACGGGATTACGGTGGCTGGTCTTCGATTTACCATCGCTGGAGAGTGGTGCACCATGGTACTGTTCCGTTTCAAATCCATGCACAAATTTCTAAAAGTCGTACGACACTGTTTCGCCATTTCGGACGGATGTTGCACCTTGCACCGTGGATGTTGCACCCTGTAGATATCGATTATTCGGACGAACATAACTTCTTGCTCGTTCAGAGTTACGGGAGCCATAACATGTCAAAACGAAGGCCTCGATGAGTTCTACGGCTTTGACAGCTTTTAGCTGTCAAAAGATAGATTAATTCCCAAAAAGGACAACCCGAATCTCAATTGGGTCTCGTAAGTTTTTTACCCTTCGTTTTTTCGACACGTGGATTTTTACGGTAAAACGGGGTTACCGTGGCCCGTCTTCGACTTCCCATCGCTGAAGAGTGGTGCACCATGGTACTGTTCCATTTCAAATCCATGCACGCATTTCTAAAAGTTGTACGGAACTGTTTCGCCATTTCGGACGGATGTTGCACCTTGCACCGTAGATGTTGCACCCTTTAGATATCGATTATTCGGACGGCCATAACTTCTGGCTCGTTTAGAGTTATGGGATCCATAACCTGTCAAAACGAAGGCCTCGATGAGTTCTATGGCTTTGACGGCTTTCAGCCATCAACGGATAGATTAATGCCCAAAAAGGACAACCCGAATCTCAATCGGGTCTCTTAAGTTTTTTACCCTTCGTTTTTTCGACACGTGGATTTTTACGGTAAAACAGGATTACCGTGGCTGGCCTTCGATTTACCATCGCTGGAGAGTGGTGCACCATGGTACTGTTCCGTTTCAAATCCATGCACGAATTTCTAAAGGTCGTACGGCACTGTTTCGCCATTTCGGACGGATGTTGCACCTTGCACCGTGGATGTTGTACCCTGTAGATATCGATTATTCGGACGGCCATAATTTCTGGCTCGTTAAGAGTTACGGGAGCCATAACCTGTCAAAACGAAGGCCTCGATGAGTTCTACGTCTTTGACCGCTTTCAGCCGTCAACGGATAGATTAATGCCCAAAAAGGACAACCCGAATCTCAATCGGGTCTCGTAAGGTTTTTACCCTTCGTTTTTTCGACACGTGGATTTTTACGGTAAAACGGGATTACGGTGGCTGGTCTTCGATTTACCATCGCTGGAGAGTGGTGCACCATGGTACTGTTCCATTTCAAATCCATGCACGAATTTCTAATGGTCGTACGACACTGTTTCGCCATTTCGGACGGATGTTGCACCTTGCACTGTGGATGTTGCACCCGGTAGATATCGATTATTCGGACGACCATAACTTCTGGCTCGTTTAGATTTATGGGAGCCATAACCTGTCAAAACGAAGGCCTCGATGAGTTCAACGGCTTTGACAGCTTGCAACCGTCAACGGATAGATTAATGCCCAAAAAGGACAACCCGAATCTCAATTGGGTCTCGTAAGTTTTTTAGCCTTCGTTTTTTCGACACGTGGATTTTTACGGTAAAACGGGATTACGGTGGCTGGTCTTCGATTTACCATCGCTGGAGAGTGGTGCACCATGGTACTGTTTCGTTTCAAATCTGTTACCCCATTTTATGGTCAAAACGGGAATAACAACAAATTGGCAAGGAATTATGGATAGCAGGACTGGGAATAAAGGCTACGATGGATATCGTCAAAATTCTGTTGAACTCCGATCGAGACGAAATTGATTGAAAATGACGATAAGGACTATGAAAGGCTATGTTTCAAATATCAAGTTAATCGGAGTTCGTATGGAGGAAATATGATGGATTCAAGGTGGGAGAGGAATGTTGTTCGAACCCATCAGGTTCGATCCCATCAGGTTCGAAACCATCAGGTTCGAACCCATCAGGTTCGAACCCATCAGGTTCGAACCCATCAGGATCGAACCCATCAGGTTCGAACCCATCAGGTTCGAACCCATCAGGTTCGAACCCATCAGGTTCGAATCAACGGGAACTAGATTGGGTTCGAAAGGAATGACTTCAGTGCAATGGACATGGATTCGAATGATGGACGCGGACTCGAAGATAGTGGATTCGAATGATGAAGCTCGAAGAAGGAAATGGATACAAAGTTTTAATGGATTCGTAGGAAATGATGGATTCGAAGTTCTGATGGATTCGTGGAAAATGATGGATTCGAAGTTCTGATGGATTCGTGGAAAATGATGGATTCGAAGTTTTGATGGATTCGTAGAAAGTGAATAGACACGAAGTTTTGATGGATTCGTAGAAAGTAAATGGATTCGAAGTTTCGATGGATTCGTAGGAGGTGAATGGTTTCGAAGTTTGCATGGATTCGAGAGTTATGGAGTCGAAGGACTGGAGATGGATTCGAAGGGTATGGATTCGAGAGAGTTGGCCTCGTGGGTTCGAAATACATGGTTTCGAAGTAGACAGACCATGGGTTCGAACCAATCAGGACGCACGAATTCTAGAACTTGGATCGATCATATCTTCCAAACCGTTGATCCAAATGCAATGAAATTTTTACAGGAGCTTACATACATGTTGAAGAATGTTCACACCAAATTTCAGCTCAATTGGATGGATTCTTGATCGATTCGAAAATCACTTCGAATCGATCCCAAACTGGGCACGGATTCCGAGAACACGGGCATGTGGGCCCCCCCTCACGTGCCAAGCAACCTCCCCAGGTTTTAGGCGGGATTTCAACCTTCCACGCCTATAAATAGAGCCCCTGGTCATTCAGAAAAGGGGTCGGAAGATTTGGAGAGGAAAAGCAAGCCCAGACGCTGCTAAAATCATTCCATAGCATTATTTCTACTATTTTCTTCAGATTTGGTCACTACAACTGTTGTAATCACTTGTAATCTTCAAGGATAATCAATAAAAAGGAAAAAATTGGAGTGGACGTAGGCCGGAGATAGCCGAACCACTATAAAACTTGTGTCTCTGTTCTTTACTTTTGTGGTTGCTGTCTATTATATGTTGAGATCTGTTGTTTGTGTTTGAATATCATTAATTTATATTCATACACTGGTGCTTTCACGGTATTGGGTGTTTGTGGCCAATTTTGGCGCAAACATTTTGGTGCTTTCACTGAGAACAACTAGCACCCGCTACATCGGATTTGAAGAGTTTGAGGAATTTGGATTTGGAAGACAATGGCTAGACAGGATAGCAGAAGGCTAAGGGCTGAGAGAAGCCAACAAGGAGGAAGTCAGCAAGCATCCTCCGGAGGTGAGGAAGGACGGGCTTCAGTCTACATAACTCGGGATGAAATGGAAGCTATGGCCAATTCTTTGCAGGAGAGATTGTTGAAAAGTCAACAGGAAATGATGCAAACTTTCTTGGAACAAATGAGAGCTACAGGAATGCAGAGCTTAGGAGCAGCTACAGCAGCTGCGGATGCAGGACAAGGAGCTAGGATTGTGGAACCCAATGAAGGACAGGATACGGAGCCAGAAGGCAATCAACAAGGGCTTGGGGGCAGGCCCACAGGATTCAATGCAGAAGTACCTTTGGAAGGAGTTCAGCAAGCTAGAACTAACGTTGCTGCTAGTGAGCCACACGAGGAATATGTACCAGAGTTCCCTCGGGGGCATGGGGGGCAACCCCTACCAGACAATACAGGGTTAGTAGAGATGATTAGGAAGACTGTGCGAGGTGGGTTGACAAACGGAGATTTGGAAGGAGTGAATAGAAGTCCATTCGTTCGGGAGATAAGGATGGCTCGGAATCCACCTAAGTTCAAGCTACCTAGCGTGGAGGTATATGATGGTAAGACGGATCCAACAGATCACTTAATGAGGTACACCAGACACATGGAGGTGCTGGGGGCATCGGAGGAAGTGATGGCCCGATGTTTCCCTTTGTATTTGAAGGACTTGGCTGCAATGTGGTTTAGGCAACTGGGAGAAGGATCTATCAGGACTTGGAAGGAATTAGTGGAAAAGTTTCTAGGACAGTTTCGGGTTCACGTTAAGAGGCCAAAGAACGTGATGACTTTAACATCGGTAAACCAAAGAATGGACGAATCACTTAGAACTTTTCTAACTCGATTCAGCGCGGCAGTCGCTTCGGTGGATCGGCCTGATCCATCAATGGTTTTAATGGCAGCAGTATCAGGAGTCAAGGAGAATTCGGATTTCAAGGTATCTCTGATACGAGATCCCCCGCGAAATCTCGACGAATTCTTTCATGAGGCAGAAAGGTTCCTTCGACAAGAAGATGCAAGTACGGATTTAAAGTCAAAAAAGGTTAGCACAATCGAGGTTGGAGCGGTATCCAAAAACGGTTCGGATAGGGATAAAGGAAAAAGGAAGTTAGATGACGACTCTGGAAACGCTAGAAAACGATGGAAGGACCCAAAGTTTTCCACATACACTGGATTGAACGAGACGCTGGAACGGATATACTTGGAAACTCGGAATCGCCTTCCCTACCGAAGGCCGGCTAGGAGGGAACCAACAGAGCGGGAAAGGACATCAGGAAGGCACTGTCTCTTCCATGATCTGGATGGACACGATACCAACAGCTGCAGGCACCTAAAGGATATAATCGAGGAGCATGTAAGGAATGGACAGTTGCAGCAATATGTTGGGACTCGGGATGCAACGGTGGAGCAGGAGCAACCGCCGACCACCTCACGCCGTGATGATGGGAGGCCCAGGGATGATCGTCGATTGATCATCCATTGACCAAGGTAATATGGAATAAGTAGCAAGCTGTTAGCAAACGGTAAAGTCATTTACACATGTACGGGGACGGAGATAGCCCCTAGGCACGCTCTGAATGATGATAACCCGGGACGCTATGGTTTGTGAAATTTATTTCTTGCTTTCAGATTGGACATTGCTTTTCTTTTTGGATTTGGTTTTGGAGCTTGGATTGAGCTCCTGGTTTTTCTTGCTTTTTTATTTGGATTTTCCTTTGGACAATTGTTTTTGGTTTTGGATTCTGGTTTGGATTTCTGGTTTTCTGGTTTTGGATTTGAATTTTTGGGTTTGGATTTGGATTTTGGATTTGGATTTCGGATTTGAATTTTTGGATTTGGATTTTTGGGCTTTGGAATAGATTTTTGGTTGGACTTTTATCTGGTTTTTGATAAATGGTCGTCGGGTATGGATTATGCCTGGCAAGGGGTGAGTCACTTTACCCAAACAAGGTGAGTTGACTCATTCAGGTCGTCGAGTATGTACTATGCTCGGCAAGGGTCCGGAGAGATCAGGATTCGGCTTAGGACTTAAGCCATGGCATTTTACAGCACCCAGGGACACTGGGCCAAGGTCGTCGAGTATGTACTATGCTCGGCAAGGGTCCGGAGAGATCAGGATTCGGCTTAGGACTTAAGCCATGGCATTTTACAGCGCCCAGGGACACTGGGCCAAGGTCGTTGAGTATGGACTATGCTCGGCAAGGGTCCGGAGAGATCAAGATTCGGCTTAGGACTTAAGCCATGGCATTTTACAACGCCCAGGGACACTGGGCCAAGGACATCAAGTATGGATCGCGCTTGGCAGGAACCCGGAGAGGTTATGGATTTGGCTATAGACCCGGAGAGGTCCTGGCTTCAGTAATTGGCTATTGGATAAGGATGGATTGGAACTCGGTTGTCGACTTCGAATGGATACGGAATTGGCTAAGGCTTTGGTTATTGGATATGGAACTGGACATCGACTCGAAGCAGTCAAGAATGATATACTCTGGCAATATGGCTTTGGACTTCGAATATTGGATTCGGAACTATTCAAAACACGTCTTGTTATCACAAGGCATGTTTTGGGGGGCAGACTGTTACCCCATTTTATGGTCAAAACGGGAATAACAACAAATTGGCAAGGAATTATGGATAGCAGGACTGGGAATAAAGGCTACGATGGATATCGTCAAAATTCTGTTGAACTCCGATCGAGACGAAATTGATTGAAAATGACGATAAGGACTATGAAAGGCTATGTTTCAAATATCAAGTTAATCGGAGTTCGTATGGAGGAAATATGATGGATTCAAGGTGGGAGAGGAATGTTGTTCGAACCCATCAGGTTCGATCCCATCAGGTTCGAAACCATCAGGTTCGAACCCATCAGGTTCGAACCCATCAGGTTCGAACCCATCAGGATCGAACCCATCAGGTTCGAACCCATCAGGTTCGAACCCATCAGGTTCGAACCCATCAGGTTCGAATCAACGGGAACTAGATTGGGTTCGAAAGGAATGACTTCAGTGCAATGGACATGGATTCGAATGATGGACGCGGACTCGAAGATAGTGGATTCGAATGATGAAGCTCGAAGAAGGAAATGGATACAAAGTTTTAATGGATTCGTAGGAAATGATGGATTCGAAGTTCTGATGGATTCGTGGAAAATGATGGATTCGAAGTTCTGATGGATTCGTGGAAAATGATGGATTCGAAGTTTTGATGGATTCGTAGAAAGTGAATAGACACGAAGTTTTGATGGATTCGTAGAAAGTAAATGGATTCGAAGTTTCGATGGATTCGTAGGAGGTGAATGGTTTCGAAGTTTGCATGGATTCGAGAGTTATGGAGTCGAAGGACTGGAGATGGATTCGAAGGGTATGGATTCGAGAGAGTTGGCCTCGTGGGTTCGAAATACATGGTTTCGAAGTAGACAGACCATGGGTTCGAACCAATCAGGACGCACGAATTCTAGAACTTGGATCGATCATATCTTCCAAACCGTTGATCCAAATGCAATGAAATTTTTACAGGAGCTTACATACATGTTGAAGAATGTTCACACCAAATTTCAGCTCAATTGGATGGATTCTTGATCGATTCGAAAATCACTTCGAATCGATCCCAAACTGGGCACGGATTCCGAGAACACGGGCCTGTGGGCCCCCCCTCACGTGCCAAGCAACCTCCCCAGGTTTTAGGCGGGATTTCAACCTTCCACGCCTATAAATAGAGCCCCTGGTCATTCAGAAAAGGGGTCGGAAGATTTGGAGAGGAAAAGCAAGCCCAGACGCTGCTAAAATCATTCCATAGCATTATTTCTACTATTTTCTTCAGATTTGGTCACTACAACTGTTGTAATCACTTGTAATCTTCAAGGATAATCAATAAAAAGGAAAAAATTGGAGTGGACGTAGGCCGGAGATAGCCGAACCACTATAAAACTTGTGTCTCTGTTCTTTACTTTTGTGGTTGCTGTCTATTATATGTTGAGATCTGTTGTTTGTGTTTGAATATCATTAATTTATATTCATACACTGGTGCTTTCACGGTATTGGGTGTTTGTGGCCAATTTTGGCGCAAACAAAATCCATGCACGAATTTCTCAAGGTCGTACGGCACTGTTTCGCCATTTCGGACGGATGTTGCACCTTGCACCGTGGATGTTGCACCCTGTAGATATCGATTATTCGGACGGCCATAACATCTGGCTCGTTTAGAGTTACGGGATCCATAACCTGTCAAAACGAAGGCCTCGATGAGTTCTACGGCTTTGACAGCTTTCATCCGTCAACGGATAGATTAATGCCCAAAAAGGACAACACGGATCTCAATCAGGTCTCGTAAGTTTTTTACCCTTCGTTTTTTGGACAAGTGGATTTTTACGGTAAAATGGGATTACGGTGGCTGGTCTTCGATTTACCATCGCTGGAGAGTGGTGCACCATGGCACTGTTCCGTTTCAAATCCATGCACGAATTTCTAATGGTCGTACGACACTGTTTCGCCATTTCGGACGGATGTTGCACCTTGCACTGTGTATGTCGCACCCTGTAGATATCGATTATTCGGACGGCCATAACTTCTGGCTCGTTTAGAGTTACGGGAGCCATAACCTGTCAAAACGAAGGCCTCGATGAGTTCTACGGCTTTGACAGCTTGCAGCCATCAACGGATAGATTAATGCCCAAAAAGGACAACCCGAATCTCAATCGGGTCTCGTAAGTTTTTTACCCTTCGTTTTTTCGACACGTGGATTTTTACGGTAAAACGGGATTACGGTGGCTGGTCTTCGATTTACCATCGCTGGAGAGTGGTGCACCATGGTACTGTTCCGTTTCAAATCCATGCATGAATTTCTCAAGGTCGTACGGCACTGTTTCGCCATTTCGGACGGATGTTGCACCTTGCACCGTGGATGTTGCACCCTGTAGATATCGATTATTCGGACGGCCATAACTTCTGGCTCGTTAGAGTTACGGGAGCCATAACCTGTCAAAACGAAGGCCTCGATGAGTTCTATGGCTTTGACAGCTTTCAGCCGTCAACGGATAGATTAACGCCCAAAAAGGACAACCCAAATCTCAATCGGGTCTCGTAGGTTTTTTACCCTTCGTTTTTTCGACACATGGATTTTTACGGTAAAACGGGATTACGGTGGCTGGTCTTCGATTTACCATCGCTGGAGAGTGGTGCACCACGGTACTGTTCCGTTTCAAATCCATGCACGAATTTCTAAACGTCGTACGGCACTGTTTCGCCATTTCGGACGGATGTTGCACCTTGCACCGTGGATGTTGCACCCTGTAGATATTGATTATTCGTACGGCCATAACTTTTGGCTCGTTTAGAGTTACGGGAGCCATAATCTGTCAAAACGAAGGCCTCGATGAGTTCTATGGCTTTTACAGCTTTCAGCCCTCAACGGATAGATTAATGCCCAAAAAGGACAACCCGAATCTCAATCAGGTCTCATAAGTTTTTTACCCTTCGTTTTTTCGACACGTGGATTTTTACGGTAAAACGGGATTACGGTGGCCCGTCTTCGACTTCCCATCGCTGAAGAGTGGTGCACCATGGTACTGTTCCGTTTCAAATCCATGCACGCATTTCTAAAAGTCGTACGGCACTGTTTCGCCATTTCGGACGGATGTTGCACTTGCACCGTGGATGTTGCACCCTGTAGACATCCATTATTCGGACGGCCATAACTTCTCGCTCGTTTAGAGTTACGGGAGCCATAACCTGTCAAAACGAAGGCCTCGATGAGTTCTACTGCTTTGATAGCTTTCAGCCGTCAACAGATAGATTAATGCCCAAAAGTACAACCCGAATCGCAATCGGGTCTCGGAAGTTTTTTACCCTTCGTTTTTTCGACACGTGGATTTTTACGGTAAAACGGGATTACGGTGGCTGGTCTTCGATTTACCATCGCTGGAGAGTGGTGCACCATGGTACTGTTCCGTTTCAAATCCATGCACGAATTTCTAAAGGTCGTACGACACTGTTTCGCCATTTCGGATGGATGTTGCACCTTGTACCGTGAATGTTGCACCCTGTAGATATCGATTATTCGGACGGCCATAACTTCTCGCTCGTTTAGAGTTACGGGAGCCATAACCTGTCAAAACGAAGGCCTCGATGAGTTCTACGGCTTTGACAGCTTTCAGCCATCAACGGATAGATTAATGCCCAAAAAGAACAACCCGAATCTCAATCGGGTCTCGTAAGTTTTTTACTCTTCCTTTTTTCGACACGTGGATTTTTACGGTAAAACGGGATTACGGTGGATGGTCTTCGATTTACCGTCGCTGGAGAGTGATGCACCATGGTACTGTTCCATTTCAAATCCATGCACGAATTTCTCAAGGTCGTACGGCAATGTTTCGCCATTTCGGACGGATGTTGCACCTTGCACCGTGGATGTTGCGCCCTGCAGATATCGATTATTGGGACGGCCATAACTTCTGGCTCGTTTAGAGTTACGGGAGCCATAACCTGTCAAAACGAAGGCCTCGATGAGTTCTACGGCTTTGACAGCTTTCAGCCATCAATGGATAGATTAATGCCCAAAAAGGACAACCCGAATCTCAATTGGGTCTCGTAAGTTTTTTACCCTTCGTTTTTTCGACACGTAGATTTTTGCGGTAAAACGGGATTACGGTGGCTGGTCTTCGATTTACCATCGCTGGAGAGTGGTGCACCATGCTACTGTTCCGTTTCAAATCCATGCACAAATTTCTAAATGTCGTACGACACTGTTTCGCCATTTCGGACGGATGTTGCACCTTGCACCGTGGATGTTGCACCCTGTAGATATCGATTATTCGGACGACCATAACTTCTTGCTCGTTCAAAGTTACGGGAGCCATAACATGTCAAAACGAAGGCCTCGATGAGTTCTACAGCTTTGACAGCTTTTAGCTGTCAAAAGATAGATTAATGCCCAAAAAGGACAACCCGAATCTCAATTGGGTCTCGTAAGTTTTTTACCCTTCGTTTTTTCGACATGTGGATTTTTACGGTAAAACGGGATTACCGTGGCCCGTCTTCGACTTCCCATCGCTGAAGAGTGGTACACCATGGTACTGTTCCATTTCAAATCCATGCACGCATTTCTAAAAGTCGTACGGAACTGTTTCGCCATTTCGGACGGATGTTGCACCTTGCAACGTAGATGTTGCACCCTTTGGATATCGATTATTCGGACGGCCATAACTTCTGGCTCGTTTAGAGTTATGGGAGCCATAACCTGTCAAAACGAAGGCCTCGATGAGTTCTACGGCTTTGACGGCTTTCAGCCGTCAACGGATAGATTAATGCCCAAAAAGGACAACCCGAATCTCAATCGGGTCTCTTAAGTTTTTTACCCTTCGTTTTTTCGACACGTGGATTTTTACGGTAAAACAGGATTACCGTGGCTGGCCTTCGATTTACCATCGCTGGAGAGTGGTGCACCATGGTACTGTTCCGTTTCAAATCCATGCACGAATTTCTAAAGGTCGTACGGCACTGTTTCGCCATTTCGGACGGATGTTGCACCTTCCACCGTGGATGTTGCACCCTGTAGATATCGATTATTCGGACGGCCATAATTTCTGGCTCGTTAAGAGTTACGGGAGCCATAACCTGTCAAAACGAAGGCCTCGACGAGTTCTACGTCTTTGACCGCTTTCAGCCGTCAACGGATAGATTAATGCCCAAAAAGGACAACCCGAATCTCAATCGGGTCTCGTAAGTTTTTTACCCTTCGTTTTTTCGACACGTGGATTTTTACGGTAAAACGGGATTACGGTGCCTGGTCTTCGATTTACCATCGCTGGAGAGTGGTGCACCATGGTACTGTTCCGTTTCAAATCCATGCACGAATTTCTAATGGTCGTACGACACTGTTTCGCCATTTCGGACGGATGTTGCACCTTGCACTGTGGATGTTGCACCCTGTAGATATCGATTATTCGGACGGCCATAACTTCTGGCTCGTTTAGATTTACGGGAGCCATAACCTGTCAAAACGAAGGCCTCGATGAGTTCTACGGCTTTGATAGCTTGCAGCCGTCAACGGATAGATTAATGCCCAAAAAGGCCAACCCGAATCTCAATCGGGTCTCGTATGTTTTTTACCCTTCGTTTTTTCGACACGTAGATTTTTACGGTAAAATGGGATTACGGTGACTGGTCTTCGATTTACCATCGCTGGAGAGTGGTGCACCATGGTACTGTTCCGTTTCAAATCCATGCACGAATTTCTCAAGGTCGTACGGCACTGTTTCGCCATTTCGGACGGATGATGCACCTTGCACCGTGGATGTTGCACCCTGTATATATCGATTATTCGGACGGCCATAACATCTGGCTCGTTTAGAGTTACGAGATCCATAACCTGTCAAAACGAAGGCCTCGATGAGTTCTACGGCTTTGACAGCTTTCAGCCGTCAACGGATAGATTAATGCCCAAAAAGGACAATACGAATCTCAATCAGGTCTCGTAAGTTTTTTACCCTTCGTTTTTTCGACAAGTGGATTTTTACGGTAAAATGGGATTACGGTGGCTGGTCTTCGATTTACCATCGCTGGAGAGTGGTGCACCATGGCACTGTTCCGTTTCAAATCCATGCACGAATTTCTAATGGCGTACGACACTGTTTCGCCATTTCGGACGGATGTTGCACCTTGCACCGTGGATGTTGCATCCTGTGGATATCGATTATTCGGACGGCCATAACTTCTTGCTCGTTTAGAGTTATGGGAGCCATAACCTGTCAAAACGAAGGCCTCGATGAGTTCTACGGCTTTGATAGCATTCAGCCATCAACGGATAGATTAATGGCCAAAAAGGACAACCCGAATCTCAATCGGGTCTCGTAAGTTTTTTACCCTTCGTTTTTTTCACACGTGGATTTTTATGGTAAAACTGGATTACGGTGGCTGGTCATCGATTTACCATCGCTGGAGAGTGGTGCACCATGGTAGTGTTCCGTTTCAAATCCATGCACGAATTTCTAAAGGTCGTACGACACAGTTTCGCCATTTCGGACGTATGTCGCACCTTGCACCGTGGATGTTGCACCCTGTTGATATCGGTTATTCGGACGGCCATAACTTCTGTCTCGTTTAGAGTTACGGCAGCCATAACCTGTCAAAACGAAGGCCTCGATGAGTTCTACGGCTTCGACTGCTTTCAGCCATCAACGGATAGATTAATGCCAAAAAGGACAACCCGAATCTCAATCGGGTCTCGCAAATTTTTTACCCTTCGTTTTTTCGACACGTGGATTTTTACGGTAAAACGGGATTACGGTGGCTGGTCTTCGATTTACCATCGCTAGAGAGTGGTGCACCATGGTACTGTTCCATTTCAAATCCATGCACGAATTTCTAAAGGTCGTACGGCACTATTTCGCCATTTCGGACGGATGTTGCACCTTCACCGTGGATGTTGCACCCTGTAGATATCGATTATTCGGACGGCCATAACTTCTGGTTCATTTAGAATTACGGGAGCCATAACCTTTCAAAACGAAGGCCTCGATGAGTTCTACGGCTTTGACAGCTTTCAGCCGTCAACGGATAGATTAATGCCCAAAAAGGACAACCCGAATCTCAATCGGGTCTCGTAATTTTTTTACCCTTCGTTTTTTCGACACGTGGATTTTTACGGTAAAACGGGATTACCGTGGCCCGTCTTCGACTTACCATAGCTGGAGAGTGGTGCACCATGGTACTGTTCCTTTTCAAATCCATGCACGCATTTCTAAAGGACGTACGGTATCCATGGTGCACCATTTCGAACGGATGTTGCACCTTGCACCGTGGATGTTGAATCCTGTAGATATCGATTATTCGGACGGCCATTACTTCTGGCTCGTTTAGAGTTACGGGAGCCATAACCTGTCAAAACGAAGGCCTCGATGAGTTCTACGGCTTTGACAGCTTTCAGCCGTCAACGGATAGATTAATGCCCAAAAAGGACAACCCGAATTTCAATCGGGTCTCGTAAGTTTTTTACCCTTCGTTTTTTCGACACGTGGATTTTTACGGTAAAACGGGATTACGGTGGCTGGTCTTCGATTTACCATCGCTGGAGAGTGGTGCACCCTGGTACAGTTCCGTTTCAAATCCATGCACGAATTTCTCAAGGTCGTACGGCACTGTTTCGCCATTTCGGACGGATGTTGCACCTTGCACCGTGGATGTTGTACCCTGTAGATATCGATTATTCGGACGGCCATAACTTCTGGATCGTTTAGAGTTACGGGAGCCATAACCTGTCAAAACGAAGGCCTCGATGAGTTCTACGACTTTGACAACTTTTAGCCGTCAACGGATAGATTAATGCCAAAAAAGGACAACCCGAATCTCAATCGGGTCTCGTAAGTTTTTTACCCTTCGTTTTTTCGACACGTGGATTTTTTTGCGGTAAAACGGGATTACGGTGGCTGGTCTTCGATTTACCATCGCTGGAGAGTGGTGCACCATGTTACTGCTCCGTTTCAAATCCATGCACGAATTTCTAAAGGTCGTACGACACTGTTTCGCCATTTCAGACGGATGTTGCACCTTGCACCGTGGATGTTGCACCCTGTAGATATCGATTATTCGGACGGCCATAACTTCTTGCTCGTTTAGAGTTACGGGAGCCATAACCTGTCAAAATGAAGGCCTCGATGAGTTCTATGGCTTTGACGGCTTTCAGCCGTCAAAGGATAGATTAATGTCCAAAAACGACAACTCGAATCTCAATCGGGTCTCGTAAGTTTTTTACCCTTCGTTTTTTCGACACGTGGATTTTTACGGTAAAACGGGATTACCGTGGCCCGTCTTCGACTTCCCATCGCTAAAGAGTCGTGCACCATGGTACTTTTCCGTTTCAAATCCATGCACGCATTTCTAAAAGTCGTACGGTACTGTTTCACTATTTCGGACGGATGTTGCACCTTGCACCGTGGATGTTGAATCCTGTAGATATCGATTATTCGGACGGCCATAACTTCTGGCTCGTTTAGAGTTACGGGAGCCATAACCTGTCAAAACGAAGGCCTTGATGAGATCTATGGATTTGACAGCTTTCAGCCGTCAACGGATAGATTAATGCCCAAAAAGGACAACCCGAATCTCAATCGGGTCTCGTAAGTTTTTTACCCTTCGTTTTTTTCACACGTGGATTTTTACGGTAAAACGTGATTACGGTGGCTGGTCATCGATTTACCATCGCTGGAGAGTGGTGCACCATGGTACTGTTCCGTTTCAAATCCATGTATGAATTTCTAAAGGTCGTACGGCACTGTTTCGCCATTTCGGACGGATGTTGCACCTGCACCGTGGATGTTACACCCTATAGATATCGATTATTCGGACGGCCATAACTTCTGGCTCGTTTAGAGTTACGGGAGCCATAACCCGTCAAAACGAAGGCCTCGATGAGTTCTACGGCTTTGACGCATAGATTAATGCCCAAAAAGGACAACCCGAATCTCAATCGGGTCTCGTAAGTTTTTTACCCTTCGTTTTTTCGACACGTGGATTTTTACTGTAAAACGGGATTACCGTGGCCCGTCTTCGACTTACCATAGCTGGAGAGTGGTGCACTATGGTACTGTTCCATTTCAAATCCATGCACGCAGTTCTAAAGGTCGTACGGCACTGTTTCGCCATTTCAGACGGATGTTGCACCTTGCACCATGGATGTTGCACCCTGTGGATATCGATTATTCGGACGGCCATAACTTCTGGCTCGTTTTGAGTTACGGGACCCATAACCTGTCAAAACTAAGGCCTCGATAAGTTCTACGGCATTGATAGCTTTCAGCCATCAACGGATAGATTAATGCCCAAAAAGGACAACCCGAATCTCAATTGTGTCTCGTAAGTTTTTTACCCTTCGTTTTTTCGACACGTGGATTTTTGCGGTAAAACGGGATTATGGTGGCTGGTCTTCGATTTACCATCGCTGGAGAGTGGTGCACCATGGTACTATTCCGTTTCAAATCCATGCACAAATTTCTAAAAGTCGTACGACACTGTTTCGCCATTTCGGACGGATGTTGCACCTTGCACCGTGGATGTTGCACCCTGTAGATATCGATTATTCGGACGACCATAACTTCTTGCTCGTTCAGAGTTACGGGAGCCATAACATGTCAAAATGAAGGCCTCGATGAGTTCTACGGCTTTGACAGCTTTTAGCTGTCAAAAGATAGACTAATGCCCAAAAAGGACAACCCGAATCTCAATTGGGTCTCGTAAGTTTTTTACCCTTCGTTTTTTCGATACGTGGATTTTTACGGTAAAACGGGATTACCGTGGCCCGTCTTCGACTTCCCATCGCTGAAGAGTGGTGCACCATGGTACTGTTCCATTTCAAATCCATGCACGCATTTCTAAAAGTCGTACGGAACTGTTTCGCCATTTCGGACGGATGTTGCACCTTGCACCGTAGATGTTGCACCCTTTAGATATCGATTATTCGGACGGCCATAACTTCTGGCTCGTTTAGAGTTATGGGAGCCATAACCTGTCAAAACGAAGGCCTCGATGAGTTCTATGGCTTTGACGGCTTTTAGCCGTCAACGGATAGATTAATGCCCAAAAAGGACAACCCGAATCTCAATCGGGTCTCGTAAGTTTTTTACCCTTCGTTTTTTCGACACGTGGATTTTTACGGTAAAACGGGATTACCGTGGCCCGTCTTCAACTTCCCATCGCCGGATAGTGGTGCACCATGGTGCTGTTCCTTTTCAAATCCATGCACGAATTTCTAAAGGTCGTACGGCACTGTTTCGCCATTTCGGACGGATGTTGTACCTTACACCGTGGATGTTGCACCCTGTAGATATCGATTATTCGGACGGCCATAACTTCTGGCTCGTTTAGAGTTACGAGAGCCATAACCTGTCAAAACGAAGGCCTCGATGAGTTCTACAGCTTTGACAGCTTTCAGCCATCAACGGATAGACTAATGCCCAAAAAGGACAACCCGAATCTCAATCGGGTCTCGTAAGTTTTTTACCCTTCGTTTTTTCGACACGTGGATTTTTACGGTAAAACGGGATTACGGTGGCTGGTCTTCGATTTACCATCGCTGGAGAGTGGTGCACCATGGTACTGTTCCGTTTCAAATCCATGCATGAATTTCTAAAGGTCGTACGGAAATGTTTCGCCATTTCGGACGGATGTTGCACCTTGCACCGTGGATGTTGCACCCTGAAGATATCGATTATTCGGACAGCCATAACTTCTGGCTCGTTTAGAGTTACGGGAGCCATAACCTGTCAAAACAAAGGCCTCGATGAGTTCTACGGCTTTGACAGCTTTCAACCGCCAACGGATAGATTAATGCCCAAAAAGGACAACCCGAATCTCAATCGGGTCTCGTAAGTTTTTTACCCTTCGTTTTTTCGACACGTGGATTTTTACGGTAAAACGGGATTACGGTGGCTGGTCTTCGATTTACCATCGCTGGAGAGTGGTGCACCATGGTACTGTTCTGTTTCAAATCCATGCACGAATTTCTAAAGGTCGTACGACACTGTTTCGCCATTTCGGACGGATGTTGCACCTTGCACCGTGGATGTTGCACCCTGTAGATATCGATTATTCGGACGGCCATAATTTCTGGCTCGTTAAGAGTTACGGGAGCCATAACCTGTCAAAACGAAGGCCTCGATGAGTTCTACGGCTTTGACCGCTTTCAGCCGTCAACGGATAGATTAATGCCCAAAAAGGACAACCCGAATCTCAATCGGGTCTCGTAAGTTTTTTACCCTTCGTTTTTTCGACACGTGGATTTTTACGGTAAAACGGGATTACGGTGGCTGGTCTTCGATTTACCATCGCTGGAGAGTGGTGCACCATGGTACTGTTCCGTTTCAAATCCATGCACGAATTTCTAAAGGTCGTACGGCACTGTTTCGCCAATTCGGACGGATGTTGCACCATGCACCGTGGATGTTGCACCCTGTAGATATCGATTATTCGGACGGTCATAATTTCTGGCTCGTTAACAGTTACGGTTGCCATAACCTGTCAAAACGAAGGCCTCGATGAGTTCTATGGCTTTGACCGCTTTCAGCCGTCAACGGATAGATTAATGCCCAAAAAGGACAACCCGAATCTCAATCGGGTCTCGTAAGTTTTTTACCCTTCGTTTTTTCGACACGTGGATTTTTACGGTAAAACGGCATTACGGTGGCTGGTCTTCGATTTACCATCGCTAGAGAGTGGTGCACCATGGTACTGTTCCGTTTCAAATCCATGCACGAATTTCTAAAGGTCGTACGGCACTGTTTCGCCATTTCGGACGGATGTTGCACCTTGCACCGTGGATGTTGCACCCTGTAGATATCGATTATTCGGACGGCCATAACTTCTGGCTCGTTTAGAGTTACGGGAGCCATAACCTATCAAAACGGAGGCCTCGATGAGTTCTACGGCTTTGACAGCTTTCAGCCATCAACGGATAGATTAATGCCCAAAAAGGACAACACGAATCTCAATCGGGTCTCGTAAGTTTTTTACCCTTCGTTTTTTCGACAAGTGGATTTTTACGGTAAAATGGGATTACGGTGGCTGGTCTTCGATTTACCATCGCTGGAGAGTGGTGCACCATGGCACTGTTCCGTTTCAAATCCATGCACGAGTTTCTAATGGTTGTACGACACTGTTTCGCCATTTCGGACGGATGTTGCACCTTGCATTGTGGATGTTGCACCCTGTAGATATCGATTATTCGGATGGCCATAACTTCTGGCTCGTTTAGAGTTACGGGAGCCATAACCTGTCAAAACGAAGGCCTCGATGAGTTCTACGGCTTTGACAGCTTGCAGCCGTCAACGGATAGATTAATGCCCAAAAAGGACAACCCGAATCTCAATCGGGTCTCGTAAGTTTTTTACCCTTCGTTTTTTCGACCCGTGGATTTTTACGGTAAAACGGGATTACGGTGGCTGGTCTTCGATTTACCATCGCTGGAGAGTGGTGCACCATGGTACTGTTCCGTTCCAAATCCATGCACGAATTTCTCAAGGTCGTACGACACTGTTTCGCCATTTCGGACGGATGTTGTACCTTGCACCGTGGATGTTGCACCCTGTAGATATCGATTATTCGGACGGCCATAACTTCTGGCTCGTTTAGAGTTACGGGAGCCATAACCTGTCAAAACGAAGGCCTCGATGAGATCTACGGCTTTGACAACTTTCAGCCATCAAGGGATAGATTAATGACAAAAAAGGACAACCCGAATCTCAATCGAGTCTCGTAAGTTTTTTACCCTTCGTTTTTTCGACACGTGGATTTTTACGGTAAAACGGGATTACGGTGGCTGGTCTTCGATTTACCATCGCTGGAGAGTGGTGCACCATGTTACTATTCGATTTCAAATCCATGCACGAATTTCTAAAGGTCGTACGGCACTATTTCGCCATTTCGGACGGATGTTGCACCTTGCACCGTGGATGTTGCACCCTGTAGATATCGATTATTCGGACAGCCATAACTTCTTGCTCGTTTAGAGTTATGGGAGCCATAACCTGTCAAAACGAAGACCTCGATGAGTTCTACGGCTTTGACAGCTTTCAGCCGTCAACGGATAGATTAATGCCCAAAAAGGACAACCCGAATCTCAATCGGGTCTCGTAAGTTTTTTACCATTCGTTTTTTTCACACGTGGATTTTTATGGTAAAACGGGATTACGGTGGCTGGTCATCGATTTACCATCGCTGGAGAGTGGTGCACCATGGTACTGTACCGTTTCAAATCCATGCACGAATTTCTAAAGGTCGTACGACACAGTTTCGCCATTTCGGACGGATGTCGTACCTTGCACCGTGGATGTTGCACCCTGTTGATATCGATTATTCGGACAGCCATAACTTCTGGCTCGTTTAGAGTTACGGGAGCCATAACCTGTCAAAACGAAGACCTCGATGAGTTCTACGGCTTTGACTACTTTCAGCCATCAACGGATAGATTAATGCCAAAAAGGACAACCCGAATCTCAATCGGGTCTCGTAAATTTTTTACCCTTCGTTTTTTCGACACGTGGATTTTTACGGTAAAACGGGATTACAGTGGCTGGTCTTCGATTTACCATCGCTAGAGAGTGGTGCACCATGGTACTGTTCCGTTTCAAATCCATGCACGAATTTCTAAAGGTCGTACGGCACTGTTTCGCCATTTTGGACGGATGTTGCACCTGCACCGTGGATGTTGCACCCTATAGATATTGATTATTCGGACGGCCATAACTTCTGGTTCATTTAGAATTACGGGAGCCATAACCTTTCAAAACGAAGGCCTCGATGAGTTCTACGGTTTTGACAGCTTTCAGCCATCAAAGGATAGATTAATGCCTAAAAAGGACTACCCGAATCTCAATCGGGTCTCGTAAGTTTTTTACCCTTCGTTTTTTCGACACGTGGATTTTTACGGTAAAACGGGATTACCGTGGCCCGTCTTCGACTTACCATAGCTGGAGAGTGGTGCACCATGGTAGTGTTCCGTTTCAAATCCATGCACGCATTTCTAAAGGTCGTACGGCACTGTTTCGCCAATTCGGACGGATGTTGCACCTTGCACCGTGGATGTTGCACCCTGTGGATATCGATTATTCGGACGGCCATAACCTCTGGCTCGTTTTGAGTTACGGGAGCCATAACCTGTCAAAACGAAGGCCACGATAAGTTCTACGGCTTTGACAGCTTTCAGCCATCAAAGGATAGATTAATGCCTAAAAAGGACTACCCGAATCTCAATCGGGTCTCGTAAGTTTTTTACCCTTTGTTTTTTCGACACGTGGATTTTTACGGTAAAACCGGATTACCGTGGCCCGTCTTGAACTTCCCATCGCTGAAGAGTCGTGCACCATGGTAATTTTCCATTTCAAATCCATGCACGCATTTCGAAAAGTCGTACGGTATAGTTTCACCATTTCGGACGGATGTAGCACCTTGCACCGTGGATGTTGGATCCTGTAGATATCGATTATTTGGACGGCCATAACTTCTGGCTCGTTTAGAGTTACGGGAGCCATAACCTGTCAAAACGAAGGCCTTGATGAGTTCTACGGATTTGACAGCTTTCAGCCATCAACGGGTAGATTAATGCCCAAAAAGGACAACCCGAATCTCAATCGGGTCTCGTAAGTTTTTTACCCTTCGTTTTTTTCACACGTAGATTTTGACGGTAAAACGGGATTACGGTGGCTGGTCATCAATTTACCATCGCTGGGGAGTGGTGCACCATGGTACTGTTCCGTTTCAAATCCATGCACGAATTTCTAAAGGTCGTATGACACAGTTTCGCCATTTCGGACGGATGTTTCACCTTGCACCGTGGATGTTGCACCCTGTTGATATCGATTATTCGGACGGCCATAACTTCTGGCTCGTTTAGAGTTACGGGAGCCATAACCTGTCAAAACGAAGGCCTCGATGAGTTCTACGGCTTTGACCGCTTTCTGCCATCAACTGATAGATTAATGCCAAAAAGGACAACCCGAATCTCAATCGGGTCTCGTTAGTTTTTTACCCTTCATTTTTTCGACACGTGGATTTTTACGATAAAACGGGATTACGGTGGCTGGTCTTCGATTTACCATCGCTGGAGAGTGGTGCACCATGGTACTGTTCCGTTTCAAATCCATGCACAAATTTCTAAAAGTCGTACGACACTGTTTCGCCATTTCGGACGGATGTTGTACTTTGCACCGTGGATGTAGCACCCTGTAGATATCGATTATTCGGACGGCCACAACTTCTTGCTCGTTTAGAGTTATGGGAGCCATAACATGTCAAAACGAAGGCCTCGATGTGTTCTACGGCTTTGACAGCTTTTAGCTGTCAAAAGATAGATTAATGCCCAAAAAGGACAACCCGAATCTCAATTGGGTCTCGTAAGGTTTTTACCCTTCGTTTTTTCGACACGTGGATTTTTAAGGTAAAACGGGATTACCATGTCCCGTCTTCGACTTCCCATCGCTGAAGAGTGGTGCACCATGGTACTGTTCCATTTCAAATCCATGCACGCATTTCTAAAAGTCATGCGGCACTGTTTCGCCATTTCGGACGAATGGTGCACCTTGCACCATGGATGTTGCACCCTTTAGATATCGATTATTCGGACGGCCATAACTTCTGGCTCGTTTAGAGTTACGGGAGCCATAACCTGTCAAAACGAAGGCCTCGATGAGTTCTACGGCTTTGACAGATTTCAGCCGTCAACGGATAGATTAATGCCCAAAAAGGACAACCCGAATCTCAATCGGGTCTCGTAAGTTTTTTACCCTTCGTTTTTTCGACACGTGGATTTTTACGGTAAAACGGGATTACCGTGGCCCGTCTTCGACTTCCCATCGCCGGATAGTGGTGCACCATGGTGCTGTTCCTTTTCAAATCCATGCACGAATTTCTAAAGGTCGCACTGTTTCTCCATTTCGGACGGATGTTGTACCTTACACCGTGGATGTTGCACCCAGTAGATATCGATTATTCGGACGGCCATAACTTCTGGCTCGTTTAGAGTTACGGGAGCCATAACCTGTCAAAACGAAGGCCTCGATGAGTTCTACAGCTTTGACAGCTTTTAGCCATCAACGGATAGATTAATTCCCAAAAAGGACAACCCGAATCTCAATCGGGTCTCGTAAGTTTTTTACCCTTCGTTTTTTCGACACGTGGATTTTTACGGTAAAACAGGATTACGGTGGCTGGTCTTCGATTTACCATCGCTGGAGAGTGGTGCACCATGGTACTGTTCCGTTTCAAATCCATGCATGAATTTCTAAAGGTCGTACGGAAATGTTTCGCCATTTCGGACGGATGTTGCACCTTGCACCGTGGATGTTGCACCCTGTAGATATCGATTATTCGGACAGCCATAACTACTGGCTCGTTTAGAGTTACGGGAGCCATAACCTGTCAAAACGAAGGCCTCGATGAGTTCTACGGTTTTGACCTCTTTCAGCCGTCAACAGATAGATTAATGCCCAAAAAGGACAACCCGAATCTCAATCGGGTCTCGTAAGTTTGTTACCCTTCGTTTTTTCGACACGTGGATTTTTACGGTAAAACGGGATTACGGTGGCTGGTCTTCGATTTACCATCGCTGGAGAGTGGTGCACCATGGTACTGTTCCGTTTCAAATCCATGCACGAATTTCTAAAGGTCGTACGGCACTGTTTCGCCATTTCGGACGGATGTTGCACCTTGCACCGTGGATGTTGCACCCTGTAGATATCGATTATTTGGACGGCCATTATTTCTGGCTCGTTAAGAGTTACGGGAGCCGTAACCTGTCAAAACGAAGGCCTCGATGAGTTCTACGGTTTTGACCTCTTTCAGCCGTCAACAGATAGATTAATGCCCAAAAAGGACAACCCGAATCTCAATCGGGTCTCGTAAGTTTGTTACCCTTCGTTTTTTCGACACGTGGATTTTTACGGTAAAACGGGATTACGGTGGCTGGTCTTCGATTTACAATCGCTGGAGAGTGGTGCACCATGGTACTGTTCCGTTTCAAATCCATGCACGAATTTCTAAAGGTCGTACGGCACTGTTTCGCCATTTCGGACGGATGTTGCACCTTGCACCGTGTATGTTGCACCCTGTAGATATCGATTATTCGGACGGCCATAACTTCTAGCTCGTTTAGAGTTACGTGAGCCATAACCTGTCAAAACGAAGGCCTCGATGAGTTCTACGGCTTTGACAGCTTTCAACCATCAACGGATAGATTAATGCCCAAAAAGGACAGCACGAATCCCAATCGGGTCTCGTAAGTTTTTTACCCTTCGTTTTTTCGACAAGTGGATTTTTACGGTAAAATGGGACTACGGTGGCTGGTCTTCGATTTACCATCGCTGGAGAGTGGTGCACCATGGCACTGTTCCGTTTCAAATCCATGCACGAATTTCTAATGGTCGTACGACACTGTTTCGCCATTTCGGACGGATGTTGCACCTTGCACTGTGGATGTTGCACCCTGTGGATATCGATTATTCGGACGGCCATAACTCCAGGCTCGTTTAGAGTTACGGGAGCCATAACCTGTCAAAACGAAGGCCTCGATGAGTTCTACGGCTTTGACAGCTTTCAGCCGTCAACGGATAGATTAATGCCCAAAAAGGACAAGCCGAATCTCAATCGGGTCCCGTAAGTTTTTTATCCTTCGTTTTTTCGACACGTGGATTTTTATAAAACGGGATTACGGTGGCTGGTCTTCGATTTACCATCGCTGGAGAGTGGTGCACCATGGTACTGTTCCGTTTCAAATCCATGCACGAATTTCTCAAGGTCGTACGGCACTGTTTCGCCGTTTCGGACGGATGTTGCACCTTGCACCGTGGATGTTGCACCCTGTAGATATCGATTATTCGGACGGCCATAACTTCTGGCTCGTTTAGAGTTATGGGAGCCATAACCTGTCAAAACGAAGGCCTCGATGAGTTCTACGGCTTTGACAACTTTCAGCCGTCAACGGATAGATTAATGCCAAAAAAGGACAACCCGAATCTCAATCGGGTCTCGTAAGTTTTTTACCCTTCGTTTTTTCGACACGTGGATTTTTACGGTAAAACGGGATTACGGTGGCTGGTCTTCGATTTACCATCGCTGGAGAGTGGTGCACCATGTTACTGCTCCGTTTCAAATCCGTGCACGAATTTCTAAAGGTCGTACGGCACTGTTTCGCCATTTCGGACGGATGTTGCACCTTGCACCGTGGATGTTGCACCCTGTAGATATCGATTATTCGGACGGCCATAACTTCTTGCTCGTTTAGAGTTACGGAAGCCATAACCTGTCAAAACGAAGGCCTCGATGAGTTCTATGGCTTTGACAGCTTTCAGCTGTCAAAGGATAGATTAACGCCCAAAAAGGACAACTCGAATCTCAATCGGGTCTCGTAAGTTTTTTACCCTTCGTTTTTTTGAAACGTGGATTTTTACGGTAAAACGGGATTACCGTGGCCCGTCTTCGACTTCCCATCGCTGAAGAGTCGTGCACTATGGTACTTTTCCGTTTCAAATCCATGCACGCATTTCTAAAAGTCGTACGGTACTGTTTCACCACTTCGGACGGATGTTGCACCTTGCACCGTGGATGTTGAATCCTGTAGATATCGATTATTCGGACGGCCATAACTTTTGGCTCGTTTAGAGTTACGGGAGCCATAACCTGTCAAAACGAAGGCCTTGATGAGTTCTACGGATTTGACAGCTTTCAGCCGTCAACGGATAGATTAATGCCCAAAAGGACAACCCGAATCTCAATCGGGTCTCGTAAGTTTTTTACCCTTCGTTTTTTTCACACGTGGATTTTTACGGTAAAACGGGATTACGGTGGCTGGTCATCGATTTACCATCGCTGGAGAGTGGTGCACCATGGTACTGTTCCGTTTCAAATCCATGTACGAATTTCTAAAGGTCGTACGGCACTGTTTCGCCATTTCGGACGGATGTTGCACCTGCACCGTGGATGTTGCACCCTGTAGATATCGATTATTCGGACGGCCATAACTTCTGGCTCATTTAGAGTTACGGGAGCCATAACCTGTCAAAACGAAGGCCTCGATGAGTTGTACGGCTTTGACAGCTTTCAGCCATCAACGGATAGATTAATGCCCAAAAAGGACAACCCGAATCTCAATCGGGTCTCGTAAGTTTTTTACCCTTCGTTTTTTCGACACGTAGATTTTTACGGTAAAACGGGATTACCGTGGCCCGTCTTCGACTTACCATAGCTGGAGAGTGGTGCACCATGGTACTGTTCCGTTTCAAATCCATGCATGAATTTCTAAAGGTCGTACGGAAATGTTTCGCAATTTCGGACGGATGTTGCACCTTGCACCGTGGATGTTGCACCATGTAGATATCGATTATTCGGACGGCCATAACTTCTGGCTCGTTTAGAGTTACGGGAGCCATAACCTGTCAAAACGAAGACCTCGATGAGTTCTACGGCTTTGACAGCTTTCAGCCGTCAACGGATAGATTAATGCCCAAAAAGGACAACACGAATCTCAATCGGGTCTCGTAAGTTTTTTACCCTTCGTTTTTTCGACAAGTGGATTTTTACGGTAAAATGGGATTACGGTGGCTGGTCTTCGATTTACCATCGCTGGAGAGTGGTGCACCATGGCACTGTTCCGTTTCAAATCCATGCACGAACTTCTAATGGTCGTACGACACTGTTTCGCCATTTCGGACGGATGTTGCACCTTGCACCGTGGATGTTGCACCCTGTAGATATCGATTATTCGGACGGCCATAACTCCAGGCTCGTTTAGAGTTACGGGAGCCATAACCTGTCAAAACGAAGGCCTCGATGAGTTCTACGGCTTTGACATTTTTCAGCCGTCAACGGATAGATTAATGACCAAAAAGGACAACCCGAATCTCAATCGGGTCTCGTAAGTTTTTTACCCTTCGTTTTTTCGACACGTGAATTTTTACGGTAAAACGGGATTACGGTGGCTGGTCTTCGATTTACCATCGCTGGAGAGTGGTGCACAATGGTACTGTTCCGTTTCAAATCCATGCACGAATTTCTCAAGGTCGTAGGGCACTGTTTCGCCATTTCGGACGGATGTTGCACCTTGCACCGTGGATGTTGCACCCTGTAGATATCGATTATTCGGACGGCCATAACTTCTGGCTCGTTTAGAGTTACGGGAGCCATAACCTGTCAAAACGAAGGCCTCGATGTGTTCTACGGCTTTGACAACTTTCAGCCGTCAACGGATAGATTAATGCCAAAAAAGGACAACCCGAATCTCAATCGGGTCTCGTAAGTTTTTTACCCTTCGTTTTTTCGACACGTGAATTTTTACGGTAAAACGGGATTACGGTGGCTGGTCTTCGATATACCATCGCTGGAGAGTGGTGCACCATGTTACTGCTCCGTTTCAAATCCATGCACGAATTTCTAAAGGTCGTACGGCACTGTTTCGCCATTTCAGACCGATGTTGCACCTTGCACCGTGGATGTTGCACCCTGTAGATATCGATTATTCGGACGGCCATAACTTCTTGCTCGTTTAGAGTTACGGGAGCCATAACCTGTCAAAACGAAGGCCTCGATGAGTTCTATGGCTTTGACAGCTTTCAGCCGTCAAAGGATAGATTAATTCCCAAAAAGGACAACTCGAATCTCAATCGGGTCTCGTAAGTTTTTTACCCTTCGTTTTTTCGACACGTGGATTTTTACGGTAAAACGGGATTACCGTGGCCCGTCTTCGACTTCCCATCATTGAAGAGTCGTGCACCATGGTACTTTTCCGTTTCGAATCCACGCACGCATTTCTAAAAGTCATACGGTACTGTTTCACCATTTCGGACGGATGTTGCACCTTGCACCGTGGATGTTGAATCCTGTAGATATCGATTATTCGGACGGCCATAACTTCTGCCTCGTTTAGAGTTACGGGAGCCATAACCTGTCAAAACGAAGGCCTTGATGAGTTCTACGGATTTGACAGCTTTCAGCCGTCAATGGATAGATTAATGCCCAAAAAGGACAACCCGAATCTCAATCGGGTCTCGTAAGTTTTTTACCCTTCGTTTTTTTCACACGTGGATTTTTACGGTAAAACGGGATTACGGTGGCTGGTCATCGATTTACCATCGCTGGAGAGTGGTGCACCGTGGTACTGTTCCATTTCAAATCCATGTACGCATTTCTAAAGGTCGTACGTCACTGTTTCGCCATTTCGGACGGATGTTGCACCTGCACCGTGGATGTTGCACCCTGTAGATATCGATTATTCGGACGGCCATAACTTCTGGCTCGTTTAGAGTTACGGGAGCCATAATATGTCAAAACGAAGGCCTCGATGAGTTCTACGGCTTTGATAGCTTTCAGCTATCAACGGATGGATTAATGCCCGAAAAGGACAACCCGAATCTCAATCGGGTCTCGTAAGTTTTTTACCCTCCGTTTTTTCGACACGTGGATTTTTACGGTAAAACGGGATTACCGTGGCCCGTCTTCAACTTCCCATCGCTGGAGAGTGGTGCACCATGCTACTGTCCCGTTTCAAATCCATGCACGCATTTCTAAAAGTCATACGACACTGTTTCGCCATTTCGGACGGATGTTGCACATTGCACCCTGGATGTTGCACCCTGTGGATATCGATTATTCGGACGGCCATAACTTCTGGCTCGTTTTGAGTTACGGGAGCCATAACCTGTAAAAACGAAGTCCTCGATAAGTTCTACAGCTTTGGTAGCTTTCAGCCATCAACGGATAGATTAATGCCCAAAAAGGACAACCCGAATCTCAATCGGGTCTCGTAAGTTTTTTACCCTTCGTTTTTTCGACACGTGGATTTTTACGGTAAAACGGGATTACCGTGGCCCGTGTTCAACTTCCCATCGCTGGAGAGTGGTGCACCATGGTACTGTTCCATTTCAAATCCATGCACGCATTTCTAAAAGTCATACGGCACTGTTTCGCCATTTCGGACCGATGTTGCACCGTGCACCGTGGATGTTGCACCCTGTAGATATCGATTATTCGGACGGCCATAACTTCTGGTTCATTTAGAGTTACGGGATCCATAACCTGTCAAAACGAAGGCCTCGATGAGTTCTACGACTTTGACAGCTTTCAGCCGTCAACGGATAGAATAATGCCCAAAAAGGACAACCGGAATCTCAATCGGGTCTCGAAAGTTTTTTACCCTTCGTTTTTTCGACAAGTGGATTTTTACGGTAAAACGGGATTACGGTGGCTGGTATTCGATTTACCATCGCTGGAGAGTGGTGCACCACGGTACTGTTCCGTTTGAAATCCATGCACGAATTTCTAAAGGTCGTACGGCACTGTTTCGCCATTTCGGACGGATGTTGCACCTTGCACCGTGGATGTTGCACCCTGTAGATATCGATTATTCGGACGGCCATAACTTTTGGCTCGTTTAGAGTTACTGGAGCCATAACCTGTCAAAACGAAGGCCTCGATGAGTTCTATGGCTTTGACAGCTTTCAGCCCTCAACGGATAGATTAATGCCCAAAAAGGACAATCCGAATCTCAATCGGGTCTCCTAAGTTTTTTACCCTTCGTTTTTTCGACACGTGGATTTTTACGGTAAAACGGGATTACGCTGGCTGGTCTTCGATTTACCATCGCTGGAGAGTGGTGCACCATGGTACTGTTCCGTTTCAAATCCATGCATGAATTTCTAAAGGTCGTACGGCACTGTTTCGTAATTTCGGACGGATGTTGCACCTTGCACCGTGGATGTTGCACCCTGTGGACATCGATTATTCGGACGGCCATAACTTCTGGTTCATTAAGAGTTACGGGAGCCATAACCTGTCAAAACGAAGGCCTCGATGAGTTCTGCGGCTTTGACAGCTTTCAACCGTCAACGGAAAGATTAGTGCCCAAAAAGGACAACCCGAATCTCAATCGGGTCTCGTAAGTTTTTTACCCTTCGTTTTTTCGACACGTGGATTTTTACGGCAAAACGGGATTACGGTGGCCCGTCCTCGACTTCCCATCGCTGAAGAGTGGTGCACCATGGTACTGTTCCATTTCAAATCCATGCACGCATTTTTAAAAGTCGTACGGCACTGTTTCGCCATTTCGGACGGATGTTGCACCTTGCACCGTGGATGTTGCACCCTGTAGACATCGATTATTCGGACGGCCATAACTTCTGGCTCGTTTAGAGTTACGGGAGCCATAACCTATCAAAACGAAGGCCTCGATGAGTTCTACTGCTTTGACAGCTTTCAGCCGTCAACGGATAGATTAATGCCCAAAAAGGACACCCCGAATCTCAATCGGGTCTCGTAAGTTTTTTACCCTTCGTTTTTTCGACACGTGGATTTTTACGGTAAAACGGGATTACCGTGGCCCATCTTCGACTTCCCATCGCTGGAGAGTGGTGCACCATGGTACTGTTCCGTTTCAAATCCATGCACGCATTTCTAAAAGTCATACGACATTGTTTTGCCATTTCGGACGGATGTTGCACCTTGCACCGTGAATGTTGCACCCTGTAGATATCGATTATTCGGACGGCCATAACTTCTCGCTCGTTTAGAGCTACGGGAGCCATAACCTGTCAAAATGAAGGCCTCGATGAGTTCTACGGCTTTGATAGCTTTCATCCATCAACGGATAGATTAATGCCTAAAAAGAACAACCCGAATCTCAATCGGGTCTCGTGAGTTTTTTACTCTTCGTTTTTTCGACACGTGGATTTTTACGGTAAAACGGGATTACGGTGGCTGGTCTTCGATTTACCATCGCTGGAGAGTGGTGCACCATGGTACTGTTCCGTTTCAAATCCATGCACGAATTTCTCAAGGTTGTACGGCACTGTTTCGCCATTTCGGACGGATGTTGCACCTTGCACCGTGGATGTTGCACCCTGTAGATATAGATTATTCGGACGGCCATAACTTCTGGCTCGTTTAGAGTTACGAGAGCCATAACCTGTCAAAACGAAGGCCTCGATGAGTTTTACGGCTTTGACAGCTTTCAGCCGTCAACGGATAGATTAATGCCCAAAAAGGACAACCCGAATCTCAATTGGGTCTCGTATGTTTTTTACCCTTCGTTTTTTCGACACGTGGATTTTTGCGGTAAAACGGGATTACGGTGGCTGGTCTTCGATTTACCATCGCTGGAGAGTGGTGCACCGTGGTACTGTTCCGTTTCAAATCCATGCATAAATTTCTAAAAGTCGTACGACACTGTTTCGCCATTTCGGACGGATGTTGCACCTTGCACCGTGGATGTTGCACCCTGTAGATATCGATTATTCGGACGGACATAACTTCTTGCTCGTTTAGAGTTACGGGAGCCATAACATATCAAAACGAAGTCCTCGATGAGTTCTACGGCTTTGACAGCTTTTAGTTGTCAAAAGATAGATTAATTCCCAAAAAGGACAACCCGAATCTCAATCGGGTCTCGTAAGTTTTTTACCCTTTGTTTTTTCGACACGTGGATTTTTACGGTAAAACGGGATTACCGTGGCCCGTCTTCGACTTACCATAGCTGGAGAGTGGTGCACCATGGTACTGTTCCATTTCAAATCCATGCACGCATTTCTAAAGGTCGTACGGCACTGTTTCGCCATTTCGGACGGATGTTGCACCTTGCACCGTGGATGTTGCACCCTGTGGATATCGATTATTTGGACGGCCATAACTTCTCGCTCGTTTTGAGTTACGGGAGCCATAACCTGTCAAAACGAAGGCCTCGATAAGTTCTACGGCTTTGATAGCTTTCAGCTATCAACGGATAGATTAATGCCCGAAAAGGACAACCCGAATCTCAATCGGGTCTCGTAAGTTTTTTACCCTCCGTTTTTTCGACACGTGGATTTTTACGGTAAAACGGGATTACCGTGGCCCGTCTTCAACTTCCCATCGCTGGAGAGTGGTGCACCATGGTACTGTCCCGTTTCAAATCCATGCACGCATTTCTAAAAGTCATACGACACTGTTTCGCCATTTCGGACGGATGTTGCACCGTGCGCCGTGGATGTTGCACCCTGTAGATATCGATTATTCGGACGGCCATAACTTCTGGCTCATTTAGAGTTACGGGAGCCATAACCTGTCAAAACGAAGGCCTCGATGAGTTCTACGGCTTTGACAGCTTTCAGCCGTCAACGGATAGAATAATGCCCAAAAAGGACAACCCAAATCTCAATCGGGTCTCGAAAGTTTTTTACCCTTCGTTTTTTCGACAAGTGGATTTTTACGGTAAAACGGGATTACGGTGGCTGGTATTCGATTTACCATCGCTGGAGAGTGGTGCACCACGGTACTGTTCCGTTTCAAATCCATGCACGAATTTCTAAAGGTCGTACGGCACTGTTTCGCCATTTCGGACGGATGTTGCACCTTGCACCGTGGATGCTGCACCCTGTAGATATCGATTATTCGGACGGCCATAACTTTTGGCTCGTTTAGAGTTACTGGAGCCATAACCTGTTAAAACGAAGGCCTCGATAAGTTCTACGGCTTTGACAGCTTTCAGCCCTCAACGGATAGATTAATGCCCAAAAAGGAGAACCCGAATCTCAATCGGGTCTCATAAGTTTTTTACCCTTCGTTTTTTCGACACGTGGATTTTTACGGTAAAATGGGATTACGCTGGCTGGTCTTCGATTTACCAAAGCTGGAGAGTGGTGCACCATGGTACTGTTCCGTTTCAAATCCATGCATGAATTTCTAAAGGTCGTACGGCACTGTTTCGTAATTTCGGACGGATGTTGCACCTTGCACCGTGGATGTTGCACCCTGTGGACATCGATTATTCGGACGGCCATAACTTCTGGCTCATTAAGAGTTACGGGAGCCATAACCTGTCAAAACGAAGGCCTCGATGAGTTCTACGGCTTTGACCGCTTTCAGCCATCAACGAATAGATTAGTGCCCAAATCGGACAACCCGAATCTCAATCGGGTCTCGTAGGTTTTTTACCCTTCGTTTTTTCGACACGTGGATTTTTACGGTAAAACGGTATTACGGTGGCCCATCTTCGACTTCCCATCGCTGGAGAGTGGTGCACCATGGTACTGTTCCGTTTCAAATCCATGCACGCATTTCTAAAGGTCGTACGACACTGTTTCGCCATTTCGGACGGATGTTGCACCTTGCACCGTGGATGTTGCACCCTGTAGACATCGATTATTCGGACGGCCATAACTTCTGGCTCGTTTAGAGTTACGGGAGCCATAACCTATCAAAACGAAGGCTTCGATGAGTTCTACTGCTTTGACAGCTTTCAGCTGTCAACGGATAGACTAATGCCCAAAAAGGACAACCCGAATCTCAATCGGGTCTCGTAAGTTTTTTACCCTTCGTTTTTTCGACACGTGGATTTTTACGGTAAAACGGGATTACCGTGGCCCATCTTCGACTTCCCATCGCTGGAGAGTGGTGCACCATGGTACTGTTCCGTTTCAAATCCATGCACGCATTTCTAAAAGTCATACGACACTGTTTCGCCATTTCGGACGGATGTTGCACCTTGCACCGTGAATGTTGCACCCTGTAGATATCGATTATTCGGACGGCCATAACTTCTCGCTCGTTTAGAGTTACGGGAGCCATAACCTGTCAAAACAAAGGCCTCGATGAGTTCTATGGCTTTGATTGCTTTCTGCCATCAACGGATAGATTAATGCCCAAAAAGAACAACCCGAATCTCAATCGGGTCTCGTGAGTTTTTTACTCTTCGTTTTTTCGACACGTGGATTTTTACGGTAAAACGGGATTACGGTGGCTGGTCTTCGATTTACCATCGCTGGAGAGTGGTGCACCATGGTACTGTTCCGTTTCAAATCCATGCACGAATTTCTCAAGGTTGTACGGCACTGTTTCGCCATTTCGGACGGATGTTGCACCTTGCACCGTGGATGTTGCACCCTGTAGATATAGATTATTCGGACGGCCATAACTTCTGGCTCGTTTAGAGTTACGGGAGCCATAACCTGTCAAAACGAAGGCCTCGATGAGTTTTACGGCTTTGACAGCTTTCAGCCGTCAACGGATAGATTAATGCCCAAAAAGGACAACCCGAATCTCAATTGGGTCTCGTATGTTTTTTACCCTTCGTTTTTTCGACACGTGGATTTTTGCGGTAAAACGGGATTACGGTGGCTGGTCTTCGATTTAACATCGCTGGAGAGTGGTGCACCATGGTACTGTTCCGTTTCAAATCCATGCATAAATTTCTAAAAGTCGTACGACACTGTTTCGCCATTTCGGACGGATGTTGCACCTTGCACCGTGGATGTTGCACCCTGTGGATATCGATTATTCGGACGGCCATAACTTCTCGCTCGTTTAGAGCTACGGGAGCCATAACCTGTCAAAATGAAGGCCTCGATGAGTTCTACGGCTTTGATAGCTTTCATCCATCAACGGATAGATTAATGCCTAAAAAGAACAACCCGAATCTCAATCGGGTCTCGTGAGTTTTTTACTCTTCGTTTTTTCGACACGTGGATTTTTACGGTAAAACGGGATTACGGTGGCTGGTCTTCGATTTACCATCGCTGGAGAGTGGTGCACCATGGTACTGTTCCGTTTCAAATCCATGCACGAATTTCTCAAGGTTGTACGGCACTGTTTCGCCATTTCGGACGGATGTTGCACCTTGCACCGTGGATGTTGCACCCTGTAGATATAGATTATTCGGACGGCCATAACTTCTTGCTCGTTTAGAGTTACGGGAGCCATAACATATCAAAACGAAGTCCTCGATGAGTTCTACGGCTTTGACAGCTTTTAGTTGTCAAAAGATAGATTAATTCCCAAAAAGGACAACCCGAATCTCAATCGGGTCTCGTAAGTTTTTTACCCTTTGTTTTTTCGACACGTGGATTTTTACGGTAAAACGGGATTACCGTGGCCCGTCTTCGACTTACCATAGCTGGAGAGTGGTGCACCATGGTACTGTTCCATTTCAAATCCATGCACGCATTTCTAAAGGTCGTACGGCACTGTTTCGCCATTTCGGACGGATGTTGCACCTTGCACCGTGGATGTTGCACCCTGTGGATATCGATTATTTGGACGGCCATAACTTCTCGCTCGTTTTGAGTTACGGGAGCCATAACCTGTCAAAACGAAGGCCTCGATAAGTTCTACGGCTTTGATAGCTTTCAGCTATCAACGGATAGATTAATGCCCGAAAAGGACAACCCGAATCTCAATCGGGTCTCGTAAGTTTTTTACCCTCCGTTTTTTCGACACGTGGATTTTTACGGTAAAACGGGATTACCGTGGCCCGTCTTCAACTTCCCATCGCTGGAGAGTGGTGCACCATGGTACTGTCCCGTTTCAAATCCATGCACGCATTTCTAAAAGTCATACGACACTGTTTCGCCATTTCGGACGGATGTTGCACCGTGCGCCGTGGATGTTGCACCCTGTAGATATCGATTATTCGGACGGCCATAACTTCTGGCTCATTTAGAGTTACGGGAGCCATAACCTGTCAAAACGAAGGCCTCGATGAGTTCTACGGCTTTGACAGCTTTCAGCCGTCAACGGATAGAATAATGCCCAAAAAGGACAACCCAAATCTCAATCGGGTCTCGAAAGTTTTTTACCCTTCGTTTTTTCGACAAGTGGATTTTTACGGTAAAACGGGATTACGGTGGCTGGTATTCGATTTACCATCGCTGGAGAGTGGTGCACCACGGTACTGTTCCGTTTCAAATCCATGCACGAATTTCTAAAGGTCGTACGGCACTGTTTCGCCATTTCGGACGGATGTTGCACCTTGCACCGTGGATGCTGCACCCTGTAGATATCGATTATTCGGACAGCCATAACTTTTGGCTCGTTTAGAGTTACTGGAGCCATAACCTGTTAAAACGAAGGCCTCGATAAGTTCTACGGCTTTGACAGCTTTCAGCCCTCAACGGATAGATTAATGCCCAAAAAGGAGAACCCGAATCTCAATCGGGTCTCATAAGTTTTTTACCCTTCGTTTTTTCGACACGTGGATTTTTACGGTAAAATGGGATTACGCTGGCTGGTCTTCGATTTACCAAAGCTGGAGAGTGGTGCACCATGGTACTGTTCCGTTTCAAATCCATGCATGAATTTCTAAAGGTCGTACGGCACTGTTTCGTAATTTCGGACGGATGTTGCACCTTGCACCGTGGATGTTGCACCCTGTGGACATCGATTATTCGGACGGACATAACTTCTTGCTCGTTTAGAGTTACGGGAGCCATAACATATCAAAACGAAGTCCTCGATGAGTTCTACGGCTTTGACAGCTTTTAGTTGTCAAAAGATAGATTAATTCCCAAAAAGGACAACCCGAATCTCAATCGGGTCTCGTAAGTTTTTTACCCTTTGTTTTTTCGACACGTGGATTTTTACGGTAAAACGGGATTACCGTGGCCCGTCTTCGACTTACCATAGCTGGAGAGTGGTGCACCATGGTACTGTTCCATTTCAAATCCATGCACGCATTTCTAAAGGTCGTACGGCACTGTTTCGCCATTTCGGACGGATGTTGCACCTTGCACCGTGAATGTTGCACCCTGTAGATATCGATTATTCGGACGGCCATAACTTCTCGCTCGTTTAGAGCTACGGGAGCCATAACCTGTCAAAATGAAGGCCTCGATGAGTTCTACGGCTTTGATAGCTTTCATCCATCAACGGATAGATTAATGCCTAAAAAGAACAACCCGAATCTCAATCGGGTCTCGTGAGTTTTTTACTCTTCGTTTTTTCGACACGTGGATTTTTACGGTAAAACGGGATTACGGTGGCTGGTCTTCGATTTACCATCGCTGGAGAGTGGTGCACCATGGTACTGTTCCGTTTCAAATCCATGCACGAATTTCTCAAGGTCGTACGACACTGTTTCGCCATTTCGGACGGATATTGCACCTTGCACCGTGGATGTTGCACCCTGTAGATATCGATTATTCGGACGGCCTTAACTTCTGGCTCGTTTAGAGTTACGGGAGCCATAACCTGTCAAAACGAAGGCCTCGATGAGTTCTACAGCTTTGACAGCTTTCAGCCGTCAACGGATAGATTAATGCCCAAAAAGGACAACCCGAATCTCAATTGGGTCTCGTATGTTTTTTACCCTTCGTTTTTTCGACACGTGGATTTTTGCGGCAAAACGGGATTACGGTGGCTGGTCTTCGATTTACCATCGCTGGAGAGTGGTGCACCATGGTACTGTTCCATGTCAAATCCATGCATAAATTTCTAAAAGTCTTACGACACTGTCTCGCCATTTCGGACGGATGTTGCACCTTGCACCGTGAATGTTGCACCCTGTAGATATCGATTATTCGGACGGCCATAACTTCTTGCTCGTTTAGAGTTATGGGAGCCATAACATGTCAACACGAAGTCCTCGATGAGTTCTACGGCTTTGACAGCTTTTAGTTGTCAAAAGACAGATTAATGCCCAAAAAGGACAACCCGAATCTCAATCGGGTCTCGTAAGTTTTTTTCCCTTTGTTTTTTCGACATGTGGATTTTTACGGTAAAACGGGATTACCGTGGCCCGTCTTTGGCTTCCCATCGCTGAAGAGTGGTGCACCATGGTACTGTTCCATTTCAAATCCATGCACCCATTTCTAAAAGTCGTACGGCACTGTTTCGCCATTTCGGACGGATGTTGCACCTTGCACCGTGGATGTTGCACCCTTTAGATATCGATTATTCGGACGGCCATAACTTCTGGCTCGTTTAGAGTTACGGGAGCCATAACCTGTCAAAACGAAGGCCTCGATGAGTTCTACGGCTTTGACAGCTTTCGTCCGTCAACGGATAGATTAATGCCCAAAAAGGACAACCCGAACCTCAATCGGGTCTCATAAGTTTTTTACCCTTCGTTTTTTCGACACGTGGATTTTTACGGTAAAACGGGATTACCGTGGCCCGTCTTCGACTTCCCATCGCTGGAGAGTGGTGCACCATGGTACTGTTCCGTTTCAAATCCATGCACGAATTTCTAAAGGTCGTACGGCACTGTTTCGCCATTTCGGACGGATGTTGCACCTTGCACCGTGGATGTTGCACCCTGTAGATATCGATTATTCGGACGGCCATAACTTTTGGCTCGTTTAGAGTTACTGGAGCCATAACCTGTCAAAACGAAGGCCTCGATGAGTTCTACGGCTTTGACAGCTTTCAGCCCTCAACGGATAGATTAATGCCCAAAAAGGACAACCCGAATCTCAATCGGGTCTCATAAGTTTTTTACCCTTCGTTTTTTCGACACGTGGATTTTTACGGTAAAACGGGCTTACGCTGGCTGGTCTTCGATTTACCATCGCTGGAGAGTGGTGCACCATGGTACTGTTCCGTTTCAAATCCATGCATGAATTTCTAAAGGTCGTACGGCACTGTTTCGTAATTTCGGACGGATGTTGCACCTTGCACCGTGGATGTTGCACCCTGTGGACATCGATTATTCGGACGGCCATAACTTCTGGTTCATTAAGAGTTACGGGAGCCATGACCTGTCAAGACGAAGGCCTTGATGAGTTCTACGGCTTTGACAGCTTTCAGCCGTCAACGGATAGATTAGTGCCCAAAAAGGACAACCCGAATCTCAATCGGGTCTCGTAAGTTTTTTACCCTTCGTTTTTTCGACACGTGGATTTTTACGGTAAAACGGGATTACGGTGGCCCGTCTTCAACTTCCCATCGCTGAAGAGTGGTGCACCATGGTACTGTTCCGTTTCAAATCCATGCACGCATTTCTAAAAGTCGTACGGCACTGTTTCGCCATTTTGGACGGATGTTGCACCTTGCACCGTGGATGTTGCACCCTGTAGACATCGATTATTCGGACGGCCATAACTTCTGGCTCGCCTAGAGTTACGGGAGCCATAACCTATCAAAACGAAGGCCTCGATGATTTCTACTGCTTTGACAGCTTTCAGCCGTCAACGGATAGATTAATGCACAAAAAGGACAACTCGAATCTCAATCGGGTCTCGTAAGTTTTTTACCCTTCGTTTTTTCGACACGTGGATTTTTACGGTAAAGCGGGATTACGGTGGCTGGTCTTCGATTTACCATCGCTGGAGAATGGTGCACCATGGTACTGTTCCGTTTCAAATCCATGCACGAATTTCTAAAGGTCGTACGGCAATGTTTCGCCATTTCGGACGGATGCTGCACCTTGCACCGTGGATGTTGCACCCTGTAGATATCGATTATTCGGACGGCCATAACTTCTCGCTCGTTTAGAGTTACAGTAGCCATAACCTGTCAAAATGAAGGCCTCGATGAGTTTTACGGCTTTGACAGCTTTCAGCCGTCAACGGATAGATTAATGCCCAAAAAGGACAACCCGAATCTCAATCGGGTCTCGTAAGTTTTTTACCCTTCGTTTTTTCGACACGTGGATTTTTACGGTAAAACGGGATTACGGGGGCCCGTCTTTAACTTCCCATCGCTGGAGAGTGGTGCACCATGGTACTGTTCCGTTTCAAATCCATGCACGAATTTCTCAAGGTCGTACGGCACTGTGTCGCCATTTCGGACGGATGTTGCACCTTGCACCGTGAATGTTGCACCCTGTAGATATCGATTATTCGGACGGCCATAACTTCTCGCTCGTTTAGAGTTACGGGAGCCATAACCTGTCAAAACGAAGGCCTCGATGTGTTCTACGGCTTTGATAGCTTTCAGCCATCAACGGATAGATTGATGCCCAAAAAGAACAACCCGAATCTCAATCGGGTCTCATGAGTTTTTTACTCTTCGTTTTTTCGACACGTGGATTTTTACGGTAAAACGGGATTACGGTGGCTGGTCTTCGATTTACCATCGCTGGAGAGTGGTGCACCATGGTACTGTTCCGTTTCAAATCCATGCACGAATTTCTCAAGGTCGTACGGCACTGTTTCGCCATTTCGGACGGATGTTGCACCTTGCACCGTGGATGTTGCACCCTGTAGATATCGATTATTCGGACGGCCATAACTTCTGGCTCGTTTAGAGTTACGGGAGCCATAACCTGTCAAAACGAAGGCCTCGATGAGTTCTACGGTTTTGACGGCTTTCAGCCGTCAACGGATAGATTAATGCCCAAAATGGACAACCCGAATCTCAATTGGGTCTCGTATGTTTTTTACCCTTCGTTTTTTCGACACGTGGATTTTTGCGGTAAAACGGGATTACGGTGGCTGGTCTTCGATTTACCATCACTGGAGAGTGGTGCACCATGGTACTGTTCTGTTTCAAATCCATGCATAAATTTCTAAAAGTCGTACGACACTGTTTCGCCATTTCGGACGGATGTTGCACCTTGCACCGTGGATGTTGTACCCTGTAGGTATCGATTATTCGGACGACCATAACTTCTTGCACGTTTAGAGTTACGGGAGCCATAACATGTCAAAACGAAGTCCTCGGTGAGTTCTACGGCTTTGACAGCTTTTAGTTGTCAAAAGATAGATTAATGCCCAAAAAGGACAACCCGAATCTCAATCGGGTCTCGTAAGTTTTTTACCCTTCGTTTTTTCGACACGTGGATTCTTACTGTAAAACGGGATTACCGTGGCCCGTCTTTGGCTTCCCATCGCTGAAGAGTGGTGCACCATGGTACTGTTCCATTTCAAATCCACGCTCCCATTTCTAAAAGTCGTACGGCACTGTTTCGCCATTTCGGACGGATGTTGCACCTTGCACCATGGATGTTGCACCCTTTAGATATCGATTATTCGGACGGCCATAACTTCTGGCTCGTTTAGAGTTACGAGAGCCATAACCTGTCAAAACGAAGGCCTCGATGAGTTCTACGGCTTTGACAGCTTTCGGCCGTCAACGGATAGATTAATGCCCAAAAAGGACAACCCGAATCTCAATCAGGTCTCATAAGTTTTTTACCCTTAGTTTTTTCGACACGTGGATTTTTACGTAAAACGAGATTACCGTGGCCCGTCTTCGACTTCCCATCGCTGGAGAGTGGTGTACCATGGTACTGTTCCGTTTCAAATCCATGCACGAATATCTAAAGGTCGTACGGCACTGTTTCGCCATTTCGGACGGATGTTGTACCTTACACCGTGGATGTTGCACCCTATAGATATCGATTATTCGGACGGCCATAACTTCTGGCTCGTTTAGAGTTACGGGAGCCATAACCTGTCAAAACGAAGGTCTCGATGAGTTCTACGGCATTGACAGCTTTCAACCGTCAACGGATAGATTAATGACCAAAAAGGACAACCCGAATCTCAATCGGGTCTAGTAAGTATTTTACCCTTCGTTTTTTCGACACGTGGATTTTTACAGTAAAACGGGATTACGGTGGCTGGTCTTCGATTTACCATCGTTGGAGAATGGTGCACCATGGTACTGTTCCGTTTCAAATCCATGCACGAATTTCTAAAGGTCGTACGGCAATGTTTCGCCATTTCGGACGGATGCTACACCTTGCACCGTGGATGTTGCACCCTGTAGATATCGATTATTCGGACAGCCATAACTTCTTGCTCGTTTAGAGTTACGGGAGCCATAACCTGTCAAAACGAAGGCCTCGATGAGTTCTACGGCTTTGACAGCTTTCAACCGTCAACGGATAGATTAATGCCCAAAAAGGACCACCCGAATCTCAATCGGATCTCGTAAGTTTTTTACCCGTCGTTTTTTGGACACGTGAATTTTAACGGTAAAACGTGATTGCGGTGGCTGGTCTTCGATTTACCATCGCTGGAGAGTGGTGCACTATGGTACTGTTCCATTTCAAATCCATGCACGAATTTCTAAAGGTCGTATGGCACTATTTCGCCATTTCGGACGGATGTTGCACCTTGCACCGTGGATGTTGCACCCTGTAGATACCGATTATTCGGACGGCCATAATTTCTGGCTCGTTAAGAGTTACGGGAGCCATAACCGGTCAAAACGAAGGCCTCGATGAGTTATACGGCTTTGACCGCTTTCAGCCGTCAGCGGATAGATTAATGCCCAAAAAGGACAACCCGAATCTCAATCGGGTCTCGTAAGTTTTTTACCCTTCGTTTTTTCGACACGTGGATTTTTACGGTAAAACGGGATTACGGTGGCTGGTCTTCGATTTACCATCGCTGGAGAGTGGTGCACCATGGTACTGTTCCGTTTCAAATCCATGGGCGAGTTTCTAAAGTTCGTACGGCACTGTTTCGCCATTTCGGACGGATGTTGCACCTTGCACCGTGGATGTTGCACCCTGTAGATATCGATTATTCGGACGGCCATAACTTCTGGCTCGTTTAGAGTTACGGGATCCATAACCTGTCAAAAAGAAGGCCTCAATGAATTCTACGGCTTTGACAGCTTTCAGCCCTCAACGGATACATTAATGCCCAAAAAGGACAACCCGAATCTCAATCGGGTCTCATAAGTTTTTTACCGTTCGTTTTTTCGACACGTGGATTTTTACGGTAAAACGGGATTAATTTGGCTGGTCTTCGATTTACCATCGCTGGAGAGTGGTGCACCATGGTACTATTCCGTTTCAAATCCATGCACGAATTTCTAAAGGTCGTACGGCACTGTTTCGTAATTTCGGACGGATGTTGCACCTTGCACCGTGGATGTTGCACCCTGTGGACATCGATTATTCGGACGGTCATAACTTCTGGTTCGTTAAGAGTTACGGGAGCCATAATCTGTCAAAACGAAGGCCTCGATTAGTTCTACGGGTTTGACAGCTTTCAGCCGTCAACGGATAGATTAATGCCCATAAAGGACAACCCGAATCTCAATCGGGTCTCGTAAGTTTTTTACCCTTCGTTTTTTCGACACGTGGATTTTTACGGTAAAACGGGATTACGGTGGCTGGTCTTCGATTTACCATCGCTGGAGAGTGGTGCAACATGGTACTGTTTCATTTCAAAATCCATGCACAAATTTCTCAAGGTCGTACGACACTGTTTCGCCATTTCGGACGGATGTTGCACCTTGCACCGTGGATGTTGCACCCTATAGATATCGATTATTCGGACGGCCATAACTTCTGACTCGTTTAGAGTTACGGGAGCCATAACCTGTCAAAATGAAGGCCTCGATGAATTCTACGGCTTTGACAGCTTTCAGCCGTCAACGGATAGATTAATGCCAAAAAAGGACAACCCGAATCTCAATCGGGTCTCGTAAGTTTTTTACCCTTCGTTTTTTCGACACGTGGATTTTTATGGTAAAACGGGATTACGGTGGCTGGTCTTCGATTTACCATCGCTGGAGAGTGGTGCACCATGGTACTGTTCTGTTTCAAATCCATGCACGAATTTCTAAAGGTCGTACGGCACTGTTTCGCCATTTCGGACGAATGTTGCACCTTGCACCGTGGATGTTGCACCCTGTAGATATCGATTATTCGGACGGCCATAACTTCTTGCTTGTTTAGAGTTACGTGAGCCATAACCTGTCAAAACGAAGGCCTCGATGAGTTCTGCGGCTTTGACAGCTTTCAGCCGTCAAAGGATAGATTAATTCCCAAAAAGGACAACCCGAATCTCAATCGGGTCTCGTAAGTTTTTTACCCTTCGTTTTTTCGACACGTGAATTTTTACGGTAAAACGGGATTACGGTGGCTGGTCTTCGATATACCATCGCTGGAGAGTGGTGCACCATGTTACTGCTCCGTTTCAAATCCATGCACGAATTTCTAAAGGTCGTACGGCACTGTTTCGCCATTTCGGACGGATGTTGCACTTGCACCGTGGATGTTGCACCCTGTAGATATCGATTATTCGGACGGCCATAGCTTCTTGCTCGTTTAGAGTTACGTGAGCCATAACCTGTCAAAACGAAGGCCTCGATGAGTTCTGCGGCTTTGACAGCTTTCAGCCGTCAAAGGATAGATTAATGCCAAAAAAGGACAACCCGAATCTCAATCGGGTCTAATAAGTTTTTTACCCTTCGTTTTTTCGACACGTGGAATTTTACGGTAAAACGGGATTACGGTGGCTGGTCTTCGATTTACCATCGCTGGAGAGTGGTGCACCATGGTACTGTTCCGTTTCAAATCCATGCACGAATTTCTAAAGGTCGTACGGCAATGTTTCGCTATTTCGGACGGATGCTGCACCTTGCACCGTGGATGTTGCACCCTGTAGATATCGATTATTCGGACAGCCATAACTTCTTGCTCGTTTAGAGTTACGGGAGCCATAACCTGTCAAAACGAAGGCCTCGATGAGTTCTACGGCTTTGACAGCTTTCAACCGTCAACGGATAGATTAATGCCCAAAAAGGACCACCCGAATCTCAATCGGATCTCGTAAGTTTTTTACCCTTCGTTTTTTTGGACACGTGAATTTTTACGGTAAAACGTGATTACGGTGGCTGGTCTTCGATTTACCATCGCTAGAGAATGGTGCACTATGGTACTGTTCCATTTCAAATCCATGCACGAATTTATAAAGTTTGTACGGCACTGTTTCGCCATTTCGGACGGATGTTGCACCTTGCACCGTGGATGTTGCACCCTGTAGATATCGATTATTCGGACGGCCATAATTTCTGGCTCGTTAAGAGTTACGGCAGCCATAACCGGTCAAAACAAAGGCCTGGATGAGTTCTACGGCTTTCACCGCTTTCAGCCGTTAACGGATAGATTAATGGCCAAAAAGGACAACCCGAATCTCAATCGGGTCTCGTAAGTTTTTTGCCCTTCGTTTTTTCGACATGTGGATTTTTACGGTAAAACGAGATTACGGTGGCTGGTCTTCGATTTACCATCGCTGGAGAGTGGTGCACCATGGTACTTTTCCGTTTCAAATCCATGCACGAATTTCTAAAGGTCGTACGACACAGTTTCGCCATTTCGGACGGATGTTGCACCTTGCACCGTGGATGTTGCACCCTGTAGATATCGATTATTCGGACGGCCATAACTTCTGGCTCGTTTAGAGTTACGGGAGCCATAAGCTGTCAAAAAGAAGGCCTCGATGAATTCTACGGCTTTGACAGCTTTCAGCCCTCAACAGATAGATTAATGCCCAAAAAGGACAACCCGAATCTCAATTGGGTTTCATAAGTTTTTTACCCTTCGTTTTTTCGACACGTGGATTTTTACGGTAAAACGGGATTAATTTGGCTGGTCTTCGATTTACCATCGCTAGAGAGTGGTGCACCATGGTACTATTCCGTTTCAAATCCATGCACGAATTTCTAAAGGTCGTACGGCACTGTTTCGTAATTTCGGATGGATGTTGCACCTTGCACCGTGGATGTTGCACCCTGTAGACATCGATTATTCGGACGGTCATAACTTCTGGTTCGTTAAGAGTTACGGGAGCCATAATCTGTCAAAACGAAGGCCTCGATGAGTTCTACGGCTTTGATATCTTTCAGCCGTCAACGGATAGATTAATGCCCAAAATGGACAACCCGAATCTCAATCGGGTCTCGTAAGTTTTTTACCCTTCGTTTTTTCGACACGTGGATTTTTACGGTAAAACGGGATTACGGTGGCTGGTCTTCGATTTACCATCGCTGGAGAGTGGTGCACCATGGTACTGTTTCGTTTCAAATCCATGCACGAATTTCTCAAGGACGTACGGCACTGTTTCGCCATTTCGGACGGATGTTGCACCTTGCACCGTGGATGTTGCACCCTGTAGATATCGATTATTCGGACGGCCATAACTTCTGGCTCGTTTAGAGTTACGGGAGCCATAACCTGTCAAAACGAAGGCCTCGATGAATTCAACGGCTTTGACAGCTTTCAGCCGTCAACGGATAGATTAATGCCAAAAAAGGACAACCCGAATCTCAATCGGGTCTCGTAAGTTTTTTACCCTTCGTTTTTTCGACACGTGGATTTTTAAGGTAAAACGGGATTACGGTGCCTGGTCTTCGATTTACCATCGCTGGAGAGTGGTGCACCATGGTACTGTTCCGTTGCAAATCCATGCACGAATTTCTAAAGGTCGTACGGCACTGTTTCGCCATTTCGGACGGATGTTGCACCTTGCACCGTGGATGTTGCACCCTGTAGATATCGATTATTCGGACGACCATAACTTCTTGCTCGTCTAGAGTTATGTGAGCCATAACCTGTCAAAACGAAGGCCTCGATGAGTTCTGCGGCTTTGACAGCTTTCAGCCGTCAAAGAATAGATCAATGCCCAAAAAGGACCACCCGAATCTCAATCGGATCTCGTAAGTTTTTTACCGTTCGTTTTTTCAACACGTGGATTTTTACGGTAAAACGGGATTACCGTGGCCTGTCTTCGACTTCCCATCGCTGAAGAGTCGTGCACTATGGTACTTTTCCGTTTCAAATCCATGCACGCATTTCTAAAAGTCGTACGGTACTGTTTCACCATTTCGGACGGATGTTGCACCTTGCACCGTGGATGTTGAATCCTATAGATATCGATTATTCGGACGGCCATAACTTCTGGCTCGTTTAGGGTTACGGGAGCCATAACCTGTCAAAACGAAGGCCTCGATGAGTTCTACGGATTTGACAGCTTTCAGCCATCAACGGATAGATCAATGCCCAAAAAGGACAACCCGAATCTAAATCGGGTCTCGTAAGTTTTTTACCCTTCGTTTTTTCGACAAGTGGATTTTTACGGTAAAATGGGATTACGGTGGCTGGTCATCGATTTACCATCGCTGGAGAGTGGTGCACCATGGTACTTTTCCGTTTCAAATCCATGCACGAATTTCTAAAGGTCGTACGACACAGTTTCGCCATTTCGGACGGATGTTGCACCTTGCACCATGGATGTTGCATCCTGTAGATATCGATTATTCGGACGGCCATAACTTCTGGCTCGTTTAGAGTTACGGGAGCCATAACCTGTCAAAACGAAGGCCTCGATGAGTTCTACGGCTTTGACCGCTTTCAGCCATCAACGGATAGATTAATGCCCAAAAAGGACAACCCGAATCTCAATCGGGTCTCGTAAGTTTTTTACCCTTCGTTTTTTCGACACGTGGATTTTTACGGTAAAACGGGATTACGGTGGCTGGTCTTCGATTTACCATCGCTGGAGAGTGGTGCACCATGGTACTGTTCCGTTTCAAATCCATGCACGAATTTCTAAAGATCATACGGCACTGTTTCGCCATTTCGGACGGATGTTGCACCTTGCAACGTGGATGTTGCACCCTGTAGATATCGATTATTCGGACGGCCATAACTTCTGGCTCGTTTTGAGTTACGGGAGCCATAACCTGTCAAAACGAAGGCCTCGATGAGTTCTATGGTTTTGATAGCTTTCAGCCGTCAACGGATAGATTAATGCCCAAAAAGGACAACACGAATCTCAATCGGGTCTCGTAAGTTTTTTACCCTTCGTTTTTTCGACAAGTGGATTTTTACGGTAAAACGGGATTACGGTGGCTGGTCTTCGATTTACCATTGCTGGAGAGTGGTGCACCATGGTACTGTTCCGTTTCAAATCCATGCACGCATTTCTAAAGGTCGTACGGCACTGTTTCGCCATTTCGGACGGATGTTGCACCTTGCACCGTGGATGTTGCACCCTGTGGATATTGATTATTCGGACGGCCATAACTTCTGGCTCGTTTTGAGTTACGGGAGCCATAACCTGTCAAAACGAAGGCCTCGATAAGTTCTACGGTTTTGACAGCTTTCAGCCATCAACGGATAGATTAATGCCCAAAAAGGCCAACCCGAATCTCAATCGGGTCTCGTAAGTTTTTTACCCTTCGTTTTTTCGACACGTGGATTTTTACGGTAAAACGGGATTACCGTGGCCCGTCTTCGACTTCCCATTGCTGGAGAGTGGTGCACCATGGTACTGTTCCGTTTCAAATCGATGCACGCATTTCTAAAAGTCGTACGGCACTGTTTCGCCATTTCGGACGGATGTTGCACCTTGCACCGTGAATGTTCCACCCTTTTGATATCGATTATTCGGACGGTCATAACTTCTGGCTCGATTAGAGTTACGGGAGCCATAACCTGTCAAAACGAAAGCCTCGATGAGTTCTACAGCTTTGAAAGCTTTCAGCCATCAACGGATAGGTTAATGCCCAAAAAGGACAACCCGAATCTCAATTGGGTCTCCTAAGTTTTTTACCCTTCGTTTTTTCGACACGTGGATTTTTACGGTAAAACGGGATTACCGTGTCCCGTCTTCGACTTTCCATCGCTGGAGAGTGGTGCACCATGGTACTATTCCATTTCAAATCCATGCACGCATTTCTAAAAGTCATACGGCACTGTTTCGCCATTTCGGACGGATGTTGCACCTTGCATCGTGGATGTTTTCACCCTGTAGGTATCGATTATTCGGACGGCCATAACTTCTGGCTCGTTTAGAGTTACGGGAGCCATAACCTGTCAAAACGAAGGCCTCTATGAGTTCACGGCTTTGACCGCTTTCAGCCGCCAACGGATAGATTAATGCCCAAAAAGGACAACCAGAATCTCAATCGGGTCTCTTAAGTTTTTTACCCTTCGTTTTTTCGACAAGTGGATTTTTACGGTAAAACGGGATTACGGTGGCTGGTCTACGATTTACCATCGCTGGAGAGTGGTGCACCATGGTTGTTCCGTTTCAAATCCATGCACGAATTTCTAAAGGTCGTACGGCACTGTTTCGCCATTTCGGACGGATGTTGCACCTTGCACCGTGGATGTTGCACCCTGTAGATATCGATTGTTCGGACGGCCATAACTTTTGGCTCGTTTAGAGTTACGGGAGCCATAACTTATCAAAACGAAGGCCTCGATGAGTTCTACGGCTTTGACAGCTTTTAGCCGTCAACGGATAGATTAATGGCCAAAAAGGACAACCCAAATCTCAATCGGGTCTCGTAAGTTTTTTACCCTTCGTTTTTTCGACAGGTGGATTTTTACGGTAAAACGGGATTACCGTGGCTGGTCTTCGATTTACCATTGCTGGAGAGTGGTGCACAATGGTACTGTTCCATTTCAAATCCATGCACGAAATTCTAAAGGTCGTACGGCACTGTTTCGTAATTTCGGACGGATGTTGCACCTTGCACCGTGGATGTTGCACCCTGTAGATATCGATTATTCGGACGGCCATAACTTCTGGCTCGTTAAGAGTTACGGGAGCCATAACCTCTCAAAACGAAGGCCTCGATGAGTTCTACAGCTTTAATAGGTTTCAGCCGTCAACGGATAGATTAGTGCCCAAAAAGGACAACCCGAATCTCAATCGGGTCTCGTAAGTTTTTTACCCTTCGTTTTTTCGACACGTGGATTTTTATGGTAAAACGGGATTACGGTGGCCCGTCTTCGACTTCCCATCGCTGAAGAGTAGTGAACTATGGTACTGTTCCGTTTCAAATCCATGCACGCATTTCTAAAAGTCGTACGGCACTGTTTCGCCATTTCAGACGGATGTTGCACCTTGCACCGTGGATGTTGCACCCAGTAGACATCGATTATTCGGACGGCCATAACTTCTGGCTCGTTTAGAATTACGGGAGCCATAACCTATCAAAACGAAGGCCTCGATGAGTTATACGGCTTTGACAGCTTTCAACCGTCTACGGATAGATTAATGCCCAAAAAGGACAACCCGAATCTCAGTCGGGTCTCGTAAGTTTTTTACCCTTCGTTTTTTCGACACGTGGATTTTTACGGTAAAACCGGATTACCGTGGCCCGTCTTCGACTTCCCATCGCTGGAGAGTGGTGCACCATGGTACTGTTCCGTTTCAAATCCATGCACGCATTTCTAAAAGTCATACGGCACTGTTTCGCCATTTCGGACGGATGTTGCACCTTGCACTGTGAATGTTGCACCCTGTAGATATCGATTATTCGGACGGCCATAACTTCTTGCTCGTTTAGAGTACGGGAGCCATAACCTGTCAAAACGAAGGCCTCGATGAGTTCTACGGCTTTGGAAGCTTTCAGCCGGCAAAGGATAGATTAATGCCCAAAAAGGACAACCCGAATCCCAATCGGGTCTCGTAAGTTTTTTACCCTTCGTTTTTTCGACATGTGGATTTTTACGGTAAAACGGGATTACCCTGGCCCGTCTTCGACTTCCCATCGCTGAAGAGTGGTGCACCATGGTACTGTTCCGTTTCAAATACATGCACGAATTTCTAAAAGTCGTACGGCACTGTTTCGCCATTTCGGACGGATGTTGCACCTTGCACCGTGGATGTTGCATCCTGTAGATATCGATTATTCGGACGGCCATAACTTCTGGCTCGTTTAGAGTTACGGGAGCCATAACCTGTCAAAATGAAGGCCTCGATGAGTTCTACGGCTTTGACAGCTTTCAGTCATCAACGGATAGATTAGTGCCCAAAAAGGACAACCCGAATCTCAATCGGGTCTCGTAAGTTTTTTACCCTTCGTTTTTTCGACACGTGGATTTTTACGGTAAAACGGGATTACGGTGGACCGTCTTCGTCTTCCCATCGCTGAAGAGTGGTGCACCATGGTACTGTTCCGTTTCAAATCCATGCATGCATTTCTTAAAGTCGTACGGCACTGTTTCGCCATTTCGGAAGGATGTTGCACCTTGCACCGTGGTTGTTGCACCCTGTAGACATCGATTATTCGAACGGCCATAACATCAGGCGTTTAGGGTTACGGGAGCCATAACCTGTCAAAACGAAGGCCTCGATGAGTTCTACGGCTTTGACAGCTTTCAACCGTCAATGGATAGATTAATGCCCAAAAAGGACAACCCGAATCTCAATCGGGTCTCGTAAGTTTTTTACCCTTCGTTTTTTCGACACGTGGATTTTTACGGTAAAACGGGATTACCGTGGCCCGTCTTCGACTTTCCATCGCTGGAGAGTGGTGCACCATGGTACTGTTCCGTTTCAAATCCATGCACGAATTTCTAAAAGTCATACGACAATGTTTCGCCATTTCGGACGGATGTCGCACCTTGCACCGTGGATGTTGCACCCTGTAGATATCGATTATTCGGACGGCCATAACTTCTCGCTCGTTTAGAGTTACGGGAGCCATAACCTGTCAAAACGAAGGCCTCGATGAGTTCTATGGCTTTGACAGCTTTCAGCCATCAACGGATAGATTAATGCCCAAAAAGGACAACCCGAATCTCAATCGGGTCTCGTAAGTTTTTTACCCTTCGTTTTTTCGACAGGTGGATTTTTACGGTAAAACAGGATTACGGTGGCCCGTCTTCGACTTCCCATCGTTGAAGAGTGGTACACCGTGGTACTGTTCCGTTTCAAATCCACGCACGCATTTCTAAAGGTCGTACGGCACTTTTCCCCATTTTGGACGGATGTTGCACCTTGCACCGTGGTTGTTGCACCCGGTAGACATTGATTATTCGGACGGCCATAACATCTGGCTCGTTTAGAGTTACGGGAGCCATAACCTGTAAAAACGAAGGCCTCGATGAGTTCTACGGCTTTGACGGCTTTCAGCCGTCAACGGATAGAATAATGCCCAAAAAGGACAACCCGAATCTCAATCGGGTCTCGTAAGTTTTTTACCCTTTGTTTTTTCGACACGTGGATTTTTACGGTAAAACGGGATTATCGTGGCCCGTCTTCGACTTCCCATCGCTGGTGAGTGGTGCACCATGGTACCGTTCCGTTTCAAATCCATGCACGCATTTCTAAAAGTCATACGACACTGTTTCGCCATTTCGGACGGATGTTGCACCTTGCACCGTGGATGTTGCACCCTGTAGATATCGATTATTCGGACGTCCATAACTTCTCGCTCGTTTAGAGTTATGGGAGCCATAACCTGTCAAAACGAAGGCCTCGATGAGTTCTACGGCTTTGACAGCTTTCAGCCGTCAACGGATAGATTAATGCCCAAAAAGGACAACCCGAATCTCAATCGGGTCTCGTAAGTTTTTTACCCTTCGTTTTTTCGGCACGTGGATTTTTACGGTAAAGCGGGATTACGGTGGCTGGTCTTCGATTTACCATAGCTGGAGAGTGGTGCACCATGGTACTGTTCCATTTTAAATCCATGCACGCATTCCTAAAGGTCGTACGACACTGTTTCGCCATTTTGGACGGATGTTGCACCTTGCACCATGGATGTTGCACCCTGTGGATATCGATTATTCGGACGGCCATAACTTCTGGCTCGTTTTGAGTTACGGGAGCCATAACCTGTCAAAAGGAAGGCCTCGATAAGTTCTATGGCTTTGATAGCTTTCAGCCATCAACGGATAGATTAATGCCCAAAAAGGACAACCCGAATCTCAATCGGGTCTCGTAAGTTTTTTACCCATCGTTTTTTCGACACGTGGATTTTTACGGTAAAACGGGATTACGGTGGCTGGTCTTCGATTTACCATAGCTGGAGAGTGGTGCACCATGGTACTGTTCCGTTTAAAATCCATGCACGCATTTCTAAAGGTCGTACGACACTGTCTCGTAATTTCGGACAGATGTTGCACCTTGCACCGTGGATGTTGCACCCTGTAGATATCGATTATTCGGACGGCCATAACTTCTGGCTCGTTAAGAGTTACGGGAGCCATAACCTGTCAAAACGAAGGCCTCGATGAGTTCTACGGCTTTGACAGCTTTCAGCCATCAACGGATAGATTAATGCCAAAAAAGGACAACCCGAATCTCAATCGGGTCTCGTAAGTTTTTTACCCTTCGTTTTTTCGACACATGGATTTTTACGGTAAAACGGGATTACGGTGGCTTGTCTTCGATTTACCATCGCTGGAGAGTGGTGCACCATGGTACTGTTCCATTTCAAATCCATGCACGAATTTCTAAAGGTCGTACGGCAATGTTTCGTAATTTCGAACGGATGTTGCACCTTGCACCGTGGATGTTGCACCCTGTAGATATCGATTATTCGGACGGCAATAACTTCTGGCTCGTTAAGAGTTACGGGAGCCATAACATGTCAAAACGAAGGCCTCGATGAGTTCTACGGCTTTGACAGGTTTCAGCCGTCAACGGATAGATTAGTGCCCAAAAAGGACAACCCGAATCTCAATCGGGTCTCGTAAGTTTTTTTCCCTTCGTTTTTTCGACGCGTGGATTTTTACGGTAAAACGGCATTTCGGTGGCCCGTCTTCGACTTCCCATCGCTGAAGAGTGGTGCACCATGGTACTGTTCCGTTTCAAATCCATGCACGCATTTCTAAAAGTCGTACGGCACTGTTTCGCCATTTCAGACGGATGTTGCACCTTGCACCGTGGATGTTGCACCCTGTAGACATCGATTATTCGGACGGCCATAACTTCTGGCTCGTTTAGAGTTACGGGAGCCATAACCTGTCAAAACAAAGGCCTCGATGAGATCTATGGGTTTGATAGCTTTCAGCCGTCTACGGATAGATTAATGCCCATAAAGGACAACCCGAATCTCAATCGGGTCTCGTAAGTTTTTTACCCTTCGTTTTTTCGACACGTGGATTTTTACGGTAAAACCGGATTACCTTGGCCCGTCTTCGACTTCCCATCGCTGAAGAGTGGTGCACCATGGTACTGTTCCGTTTCAAATCCATGCACGCATTTCTAAAAGTCGTACGGCACTGTTTCGCCATTTCGGACGGATGTTGCACCTTGCACCGTGGTTGTTGCACCCTGTAGACATCGATTATTCGGACGGCCATAACTTCTCTCTCGTTTAGAGTTACGGGAGCCATAACCTGTCAAAACGAAGTCCTCGATGAGTTCTACGGCTTTGACAGCTTTCAGCCGTCAACGGATAGATTAATGCCCAAAAAGGACAACCCGAATCTCAGTCGGGTCTCGTAAGTTTTTTACCCTTCGTTTTTTCGACACGTGGATTTTTACGGTAAAACGGGATTACCGTGGCCCGTCTTCGACTTCCCATCGCTGGTGAGTTGTGCAATATGGTACCGTTCGGTTTCAAATCCATGCACGCATCTCTAAAAGTCATACGGCACTGTTTCGCCATTTCGGACGGATGTTGTACCTTGCACCGTGGATGTTGCACCCTGTGGATATCGATTATTCGGACGACCATAACTTCTGGCTCGTTTTGAGTTACGGGAGCCATAACCTGTCAAAAGGAAGGCCTCGATGAGTTCTACGGCTTTGACAGCTTTCAGCCGTCAATAGAAAGATTAGTGCCCAAAAAGGACAACCCGATCTCAATCGGGTCTCGTAAGTTTTTTACCCTTCATTTTTTCGACACGTGGATTTTTACGGTAAAACGGGATTACGGCGGCCCGTCTTCGACTTTCCATCGCTGAAGAGTGGTGCACCATGGTACTGTTCCGCTTCAAATCCATGCACGAATTTCTAAAGGTCGTACGGCACTGTTTCGCCATTTCGGACGGATGTTGCACCTTGCACCGTGGATGTTGCACCCTGTAGACATCGATTATTCGGACGGCCATAACTTCTGGCTCGTTTAGAGTTACGGGAGCCATAACCTGTCAAAACGAAGGCCTCGATGAGTTCTACGGCTTTGACAGCTTTCAGCCGTCTACGGATAGATTATTGCCCAAAAAGGACAACCCGAATCTCAATCGGATCTCGTAAGTTTTTTACCCTTCGTTTTTTCGACACGTGGATTTTTACGGTAAAACGGGATTACCGTGACCCGTCTTCGACTTCCCATCGCTGGAGAGTGGTGCACCATGGTACTGTTCCGTTTCAAATCCATGCACGCATTTCTAAAAGTCGTACGACACTTTTCGCCATTTCGGACGGATGTTGCACCTTGCACCGTGGATGTTGCACCCTGTAGATATCGATTATTCGGACGGCCATAACTTCTCGCTCGTTTAGAGTTACGGGAGCCATAACCTGTCAAAACGAAGGCCTCGATGAGTTCTACGGCTTTGACAGCTTTCAGCCGTCAATGGATAGATTAATGCCCAAAATGGACAACCCGAATTTCAATCGGGTCTCGTAAGTTTTTTACCCTTCGTTTTTTCGACACGTGGATTTTTACGGTAAAACGGGATTACGGTGGCTGGTCTTCGATTTACCATCGCTGGAGAGTGGTGCACCATGGTACTGTTCCGTTTCAAATCCATGCACGAATTTCTCAAGGTCGTACGGCACTGTTTCTCCATTTCGGACGGATGTTGCACCTTGCACCGTGGATGTTGCACCCTGTAGATATCGATTATTCGGACGTCCATAACTTCTCGCTCGTTTAGAGTTACGGGAGCCTTAACCTGTCAAAACGAAGGCCTCGATGAGTTCTACGGCTTTGACAGCTTTCAGCCGTCAACGGATAGATTAATGCCCAAAAAGGACAACCCGAATCTCAATCGGGTCTCGTAAGTTTTTTACCCTTCGTTTTTTCGACACGTGGATTTTTATGGTAAAACGGGATTACGGTGGCTGGTCTTCGATTTACCATCGCTGGAGAGTGGTGCACCATGGTACTATTCCGTTTCAAATCAATGCACGAATTTCTAAAGGTCGTACGACACTGTTTCGCCATTTCGGACGGATGTTGCACCTTGCACTGTGAATGTTGCACCCTGTAGATTTCGATTATTCGGACGGCCATAACTTCTTGCTCGTTTAGAGTTACGGGAGCCATAACCTGTCAAAACGAAGGCCTCGATGAGTTATACGGCTTTGAAAGCTTTCAGCCGTCAAAGGATAGATTAATGCCCAAAAAGGACAACCCCAATCTCAATCGGGTCTCGTAAGTTTTTTACCCTTCGTTTTTTCGACACGTGCATTTTTACGGTAAAACGGGATTGCCCTGGCCCGTCTTCGACTTCCCATCGCTGAATAGTGGTGCACCATGGTACTGTTCCGTTTCAAATCCATGCACGAATTTCTAAAAGTCGTACGGCACTGTTTCGCCATTTCGGACCGATGTTGCACCTTGCACCGTGGTTGTTGCACCCTGTAGACATCGATTATTCGGACGGCCATAACATATGGCTCGTTTAGAATTACGGGAGCCATAACCTGTCAAAACGAAGGCCTCGATGAGTTCTACAGCTTTGACAGCTTTCAGCCGTCAACGGATAGATTAATGCCCAAAAAGAACAACCCGGATCTCAATCGGATCTCGTAATTTTTTTACCCTTCGTTTTTCGACACCTGGATTTTTACGGTAAAACGGGATTACCGTGGCCCGTCTTCGACTTCCCATCGCTGAAGAGTGGTGCACCATGGTACTGTTCCGTTTCAAATCCATGCACGCATTTCTAAAAGTCGTACGGCACTGTTTCGCCATTTCGGACGGATGTTGCACCTTGCACCGTGGTTGTTGCACCCTGTAGACATCGATTATTCGGACGGCCATAACATCTGGCTCGTTTAGAATTACGGGAGCCATAACCTGTCAAAACGAAGGCCTCGATGAGTTCTACGGCTTTGACAGCTTTCAGCCGTCAACGGATAGATTAATGCCCAAAAAGAACAACCCGGATCTCAATCGGATCTCGTAAGTTTTTTACCCTTCGTTTTTCGACACCTGGATTTTTACGGTAAAACGGGATTACCGTGGCCCGTCTTCGACTTCCCATCGCTGGTGAGTGGTGCACTAGGGTACTGTTCCGTTTCAAATCCATGCACGCATTTCTAAAAGTCATACGGCACTGTTTCGCCATTTCGGACGGATGTTGCACCTTGCACCGTGGATGTTGCCCCCTGTAGATATCGATTATTCGGACGACCATATCTTCTCGCTCGTTTAGAGTTACGGGAGCCATAACCTGTCAAAACGAAGGCCTCGATGAGTTCTACGGCTTTGACAGCTTTCAGCCGTCAACGGATATATTAATGCCCAAAAAGGACAACCCGAATCTCAATCGGGTCTCGTAAGTTTTTTGCCCTTCGTTTTTTCGACACGTGGATTTTTACGGTAAAACTGGATTATCGTGGCCCGTCTTCGACTTCCCATCGCTGGTGAGTTGTGCAATATGGTACCGTTCCGTTTCAAATCCATGCACGCATTTCTAAACGTCATACGGCACTGTTTCGCCATTTCGGACGGATGTTGCACCTTGCACCGTGGATGTTGCACCCTGTGGATATCGATTATTCGGACGACCATAACTTCTGGCTCGTTTTGAGTTACGGGAGCCATAACCTGTCAAAAGGAAGGCCTTGATGAGTTCTACGGCTTTGACAGCTTTCAGCCATCAACAGAAAGATTAGTGCCCAAAAAGGACAACCCGATCTCAATCGGGTCTCGTAAGTTTTTTAACCTTCGTTTTTTCGACACGTGGATTTTTACGGTAAAAAGGGATTACAGTGGCCCGTCTTCGACTTTCCATCACTGAAGAGTGGTGCACCATGGTACTGTTCCGCTTCAAATCCATGCACGAATTTCTAAAGGTCGTACGGCACTGTTTCGCCATTTCGGACGGATGTTGCACCTTGCACCATGGATGTTGCACCCTGTAGACATCGATTATTCGGACGGCCATAACTTCTGGCTCGTTTAGAGTTACGGGAGCCATAACCTGTCAAAACGAAGGCCTCGATGTGTTCTACGGCTTTGACAGCTTTCAGCCGTCTACGGATAGATTATTGCCCAAAAAGGACAACCCGAATCTCAATCGGGTCTCGTAAGTTTTTTACCCTTCGTTTTTTCGACACGTGGATTTTTACGGTAAAACGGGATTACCGTGGCCCGTCTTCGACTTTCCATCGCTGGAGAGTGGTGCACCATGGTACTGTTCCGTTTCAAATCCATGCACGCATTTCTAAAAGTCGTACGGCACTTTTCGCCATTTCGGACGGATGTTGCACCTTGCACCGTGGATGTTGCACCCTGTAGATATCGATTATTCGGACGGCCATAACTTCTCGCTCGTTTAGAGTTACGGGAGCCATAACCTTTCAAAACGAAGGCCTCGATGAGTTCTACGGCTTTGACTGCTTTCAGCCGTCAATGGATAGATTAATGCCCAAAATGGACAACCCGAATTTCAATCGGCTCTCGTAAGTTTTTTACCCTTCGTTTTTTCGACACGTGGATTTTTACGGTAAAATGGGATTACGGTGGCTGGTCTTCGATTTACCATCGCTGGAGAGTGGTGCACCATGGTACTGTTCCGTTTCAAATCCATGCACGAATTTCTCAAGGTCGTACGGCACTGTTTCGCCATTTCGGACGGATGTTGCACCTTGCACCGTGGATGTTGCACCCTGTAGATATCGATTATTCGGACGGCCATAACTTCTCGCTCGTTTAGAGTTACGGGAGCCTTAACCTGTCAAAACGAAGGCCTCGATGAGTTCTACGGCTTTGACAGCTTTCAGCCGTCAACGGATAGATTAATGCCCAAAAAGGACAACCCGAAACTCAATCGGGTCTCGTAAGTTTTTTACCCTTCGTTTTTTCGACACGTGGATTTTTATGGTAAAACGGGATTACGGTGGCTGGTCTTCGATTTACCATCGCTGGAGAGTGGTGCACCATGGTACTATTCCGTTTCAAATCCATGCACGAATTTCTAAAGGACGTACGGCACTGTTTCGCCATTTCGGACGGATGTTGCACCTTGCACTGTGAATGTTGCACTCTGTAGATTTCGATTATTCGGACGGCCATAACTTCTTGCTCGTTTAGAGTTACGGGAGCCATATCCTGTCAAAACGAAGGCCTCGATGAGTTATACGGCTTTGAAAGCTTTCAGCCATCAAAGGATAGATTAATGGCCAAAAAGGACAACCCGAATCTCAATCGGGTCTCGTAAGTTTTTTACCCTTCGTTTTTTCGACACGTGCATTTTTACGGTAAAACGGGATTGCCCTGGCCCGTCTTCGACTTCCCATCGCTGAAGAGTGGTGCACCATGGTACTGTTCCGTTTCAAATCCATGCACCAATTTCTAAAAGTCGTACGACACTGTTTCGCCATTTCGGACCGATGTTGCACCTTGCGCCGTGGATGTTGCACCCTGTAGGTATCGATTATTCGGACGGCCATAACTTCTGGCTCGTTTAGAGTTACGGGAGCCATAACCTGTCAAAACGAAGGCCTCCATGAGTTCTACGGCTTTGACAGCTTTCATCCGTCAACGGATAGATTAGTGCCCAAAAAGGACAACCCGAATCTCAATCGGGGCTCGTAAGTTTTTTACCCTTCGTTTTTTCGACACGTGGATTTTTACGGTAAAACGGGATTCCCGTGGCCCGTCTTCGACTTCCCATCGCTGGAGAGTGGTGCACCATGGTACTGTTCCGTTTCAAATCCATGCACGCATTTCTAAAAGTCGTACGGCACTTTTCGCCATTTCGGACGGATGTTGCACCTTGCACCGTGGATGTTGCACCCTGTAGATATCGATTATTCGGACGGCCATAACTTCTCGCTCGTTTAGAGTTACGGGAGCCATAACCTGTCAAAACGAAGGCCTCGATGAGTTCTACGGCTTTGACAGCTTTCAGCCATCAATGGATAGATTAATGCCCAAAATGGACAACCCGAATTTCAATCGGGTCTCGTAAATTTTTTACCCTTCGTTTTTTCGACACGTGGATTTTTACGGTAAAACGGGATTACGGTGGCTGGTCTTCGATTTACCATCGCTGGAGAGTGGTGCACCATGGTACTGTTCCGTTTCAAATCCATGCACGAATTTCTCAAGGTCGTACGGCACTGTTTCGCCATTTCGGACGGATGTTGCACCTTGCACCGTGGATGTTGCACCCTGTAGATATCGATTATTCGGACGGCCATAACTTCTCGCTCGTTTAGAGTTACGGGAGCCTTAACCTGTCAAAACGAAGGCCTCGATGAGTTCTACGGCCTTGACAGCTTTCAACCGTCAACGGATAGATTAATGCCCAAAAAGGACAACCCGAATCTCAATCGGGTCTCGTAAGTTTTTTACCCTTCGTTTTTTCGACACGTGGATTTTTATGGTAAAACGGGATTACGGTGGCTGGTCTTCGATTTACCATCGCTGGAGAGTGGTGCACCATGGTACTATTCCATTTCAAATCCATGCACGAATTTCTAAAGGTCGTACGGCACTGTTTCGCCATTTCGGACGGATGTTGCACCTTGCACTGTGAATGTTGCACTCTGTAGATTTCGATTATTCGGACGGCCATAACTTCTTGCTCGTTTAGAGTTACGGGAGGCATATCCTGTCAAAACGAAGGCCTCGATGAGTTATACGGCTTTGTAAGCTTTCAGCCATCAAAGGATAGATTAATGGCCAAAAAGGACAACCCGAATCTCAATCGGGTCTCGTAAGTTTTTTACCCTTCGTTTTTTCGACACGTGCATTTTTACGGTAAAACGGGATTGCCCTGGCCCGTCTTCGACTTCCCATCGCTGAAGAGTGGTGCACCATGGTACTGTTCCGTTTCAAATCCATGCACGAATTTCTAAAAGTCGTACGGCACTGTTTCGCCATTTCGGACCGATGTTGCACCTTGCGCCGTGGATGTTGCACCCTGTAGGTATCGATTATTCGGACGGCCATAACTTCTGGCTCGTTTAGAGTTACGGGAGCCATAACCTGTCGAAACGAAGGCCTCGATGAGTTCTACGGCTTTGACAGCTTTCATCCGTCAACGGATAGATTAGTGCCCAAAAAGGACAACCCGAATCTCAATCGGGGCTCGTAAGTTTTTTACCCTTCGTTTTTTCGACACGTGGATTTTTACGGTAAAACGGGATTACAGTGGCCCGTCTTCGACTTCCCATCGCTGAAGAGTGGTGCACCATGGTACTGTTCCGTTTCAAATCCATGCACGCATTTCTAAAAGTCGTACGGCACTGTTTCGCCATTTCGGACGGATGTTGCACCTTGCACCGTGGTTGTTGCACCCTGTAGACATCGATTATTCGGACGGCCATAACATCTGGCTCGTTTAGAGTTACGGGAGCCATAACCTGTCAAAACGAAGGCCTCGATGAGTTCTACGGCTTTGACAGCTTTCAGCCGTCAACGGATAGATTAATGCCCAAAAAGGACAACCCGGATCTCAATCGGGTCTCGTAAGTTTTTTACCCTTCGTTTTTCGGCACCTGGATTTTTACGGTAAAACGGGATTACCGTGGCCCGTCTTCGACTTCCCATCGCTGGTGAGTGGTGCACCATGGTACTGTTCCGTTTCAAATCCATGCACGCATTAAAAGTCATACGGCACTGTTTCGCCATTTCGGACGGATGTTGCACCTTGCACCGTGGATGTTGCCCCCTGTAGATATCGATTATTCGGACGACCATATCTTCTCGCTCGTTTAGAGTTACGGGAGCCATAACCTGTCAAAACGAAGGCCTCGATGAGTTCTACGGCTTTGACAGCTTTCAGCCGTCAACGGATATATTAATGCCCAAAAAGGACAACCCGAATCTAAATCGGGTCTCGTAAGTTTTTTGCCCTTCATTTTTTCGACAGGTGGATTTTTACGGTAAAACGGGATTACGCTGGCCCGTCTTCGACTTCCCATCGCTGAAGAGTGGTACACAAAGGTACTGTTTTGTTTCAAATCCATGCACGCATTTCTAAAGGTCGTACGGCACTTTTCGCCATTTCGGACGGATGTTGCACCTTGCACCGTGGTTGTTGCACCCTGTAGACATCGATTATTCGGACGGCCATAACGTCTGGCTCGTTTAGAGTTACGGGAGCCATAACCTGTCAAAACGAAGGCCTCGATGAGGTCTACGGCTTTGACAACTTTCAGCCATCAACGGATATATTAATGCCCAAAAACGACAACCCGAATCTCAATCGGGTCTCCTAAGTTTTTTACCCTTCGTTTTTTCGACACGTGGATTTTTACGGTAAAACGGGATTACGGTGGCTGGTCATCGATTTACCATCGCTGAAGAGTGGTGCACAATGGTACTGTTCCGTTTCAAATCCATGCACGCATTTCTAAAGGTCGTACGGCACTTTTCGCCATTTCGGACGGATGTTGCACCTTGCACCGTGGTTGTTGCACCCTGTAGACATCGATTATTCGAACGGCCATAACATCTGGCTCGTTTAGAGTTACGGGAGCCATAACCTGTCAAAACGAAGGCCTCGATGAGGTCTACGGCTTTGACAGCTTTCAGCCATCAACGGATATATTAATGCCCAAAAAGGACAACCCGAATCTCAATCGGGTCTCGTAAGTTTTTTACCCTTCGTTTTTTCGACACGTGGATTTTTACGGTAAAACGGGATTACGGTGGCTGGTCTTCGATTTACCATCGCTGGAGAGTGGTGCACCATGGTACTGTTCCATTTCGAATCCATGCACGAATTTCTCAAGGTCGTACGGCACTGTTTCGCCATTTCGGACGGATGTTGCACCTTGCACAGTGGATGTTGCACCCTGTATATATCGATTATTCGGACGGCCATAACTTCTCGCTCGTTTACAGTTACGGGAGCCTTAACCTGTCAAAACGAAGGCCTCGATGAGTTCTACGGCTTTGACGGCTTTCAGCCGTCAACGGATAGATTAATGCCCAAAATGGACAACCCGAATCTCAATCGGGTCTCGTAAGTTTTTTACCCTTCGTTTTTTCGACACGTGGATTTTTACGGTAAAACGGGATTACCGTGGCCCGTCTTCGACTTCCCATCACTGGTGAGTGGTGCACCATGGTACTGTTCCGTTTAAAATCCATGCACGCATTTCTAAAAGTCGTACGGCACTGTTTCGCCATTTCGGACGGATGTTGCACCTTGCACCGTGGTTGTTGCACCCTGTAGACATCGATTATTCCGACGGCCATAACATCTGGCTCGTTTAGAGTTACGGGAGCCATAACCTGTCAAAACGAAGGCCTCGATGAGTTCTACGGCTTTTACATCTTTCAGGTGTCAATGGATAGATTAGTGCCCAAAAGGACAACCCGAATCTCAATCGGGTCTCGTAAGTTTTTTACCCTTCGTTTTTTCGACACGTGGATTTTTACGGTAAAATGGGATTACGGTGGCTCGTCTTCGACTTCCCATCGCTGAAGAGTGGTGCACCATGGTACTGTTCCGTTTCAAATCCATGCACGCATTTCTAAAAGTCGTACGGCACTGTTTCGTCATTTCGGACGGATGTTGCACCTTGCACCGTGGTTGTTGCACCCTGTAGACATCGATTATTCAGACGGCCATAACATCTGGCTCGTTTAGAGTTACGGGAGCCATAACCTGTCAAAACGAAGGCCTCGATGAGTTGTAGGGCTTTGACAGCTTTCAGCCGTCAACGGATAGATTAATGCCCAAAAAGGACAACGCGAATCTCAATCGGGTCTCGTAAGTTTTTTACCCTTCGTTTTTTCGACACGTGGATTTTTACGGTAAAACGGGATTACGGTGGCTGGTCTTCGATTTACCATCGCTGGAGAGTGGTGCACCATGGTACTGTTCCGCTTCAAATCCACGCACGAATTTCTAAAGGTCGTACGGCACTGTTTCGCCATTTCGGACGGATGTTGCACCTTGCACTGTGAATGTTGCACCCTGTAGATATCGATTATTCGGACGGCCATAACTTCTTTCTCGTTTAGAGTTACGGGAGCCATAACCTGTCAAAACGAAGGCCTCGATGAGTTCTACGGCTTTGAAAGCTTTCAGCCGTCAAAGGATAGATTAATGCCCAAAAAGGACAACCCGAATCTCAATCGGGTCTCGTAAGTTTTTTACCCTTCGTTTTTTCGATACGTGGATTTTAACGGTAAAACGGGATTACCCTGGCCCGTCTTCGACTTCCCATCGCTGAAGAGTGGTGCACCATGGTACTGTTCCGTTTCAAATCCATGCACGCATTTCTAAAAGTCGTACGGCACTGTTTCGCCATTTCGGACGGATGTTGCACCTTGCGCCGTGGATGTTGCACCCTGTAGATATCGATTATTCGGACGGCCATAACTTCTGGCTCGTTTAGAGTTACGGGAGCCATACCCTGTCAAAACGAAGGCATCGATGATTTCTACGGCTTTGACAGCTTTCAGCCGTCAACGGATAGATTAGTGCCCAAAAAGGACAACCCGAATCTCAATCGGGTCTCGTAAGTTTTTTACCCTTCGTTTTTTCGACACGTGGATTTTTACGGTAAAACGGGATTACGGTGGCTCGTCTTCGACTTCCCATCGCTGAAGAGTGGTGCACCATGGTACTGTTCCGTTTCAAATCCATGCACGCATTTCTAAAACTCGTACGGCACTGTTTCGCCATTTCGGACGGATGTTGCACCTAGCACCGTGGTTGTTGCACCCTGTAGACATCGATTATTCGGACGGCCATAACATCTGGCTCGTTTAGAGTTACGGGAGCCATAACCTGTCAAAACGAAGGCCTCGATGAGTTCTACGGCTTGACAGCTTTCAGCCATCAACAGATAGATTAATGCCCAAAAAGGACAACCCGAATCTCAATCGGGTCTCGTAAGTTTTTTACCCTTCGATTTTTCGACACATGGATTTTTACGGTAAAACGGGATTACCGTGGCCCGTCTTCGACTTCCCATCGCTGGTGAGTGGTGCACCATGGTACTGTTCCGTTTCAAATCCATGCACGCATTTCTAAAAGTCATACGGCACTGTTTCGCCATTTCGGACGGATGTTGCACCTTGCACCGTGGATGTTGCACCCTGTAGATATCGATTATTCGAACGGCCATAACTTCTCGCTCGTTTAGAGTTACGGGAGCCATAACCTGTCAAAACGAATGCCTCGATGAGTTCTACGGCTTTGACAGCTTTTAGCCATCAACGGATATATTAATGCCCAAAAAGGACAACCCGAATCTCAATCGGGTCTCGTAAGTTTTTTACCCTTCGTTTTTTCGACACGTGGATTTTTACGGTAAAACGGGATTACGGTGGCTGGTCTTCGATTTACCATCGCTGAAGAGTGGTGCACCATGGTACTGTTCCGTTTCAAATCCATTCACGCATTTCTAAAGGTCGTACGGCACTGTTTCGCCATTTCGGACGGATGTTGCACCTAGCACCGTGGATGTTGCACCCTGTAGATATCGATTATTCGGACGGCCATAACTTCTGGCTCGTTTAGATTTAAGTGAGCCATAACTAGTCAAAACGAAGGCCTCGATGAGTTCTATGGCTTTGACAGCTTTAAGCCGTCAATGGATAGATTAATGCCCAAAAAGGACAACCCGAATCTCAATCAGGTCTCGTAAGTTTTTTACCCTTCGATTTTTCGAGACGTGGATTTTTACGGTAAAACGGGATTACGGCGGCTGGTCTTCGATTTACCATCGCTGGAGAGTGGTGCATCATGGTACTGTTCCGTTTCGAATCCATGCACGAATTTCTAAAGGTCGTACGGCACTGTTTCGCCATTTCGGACGGATGTTGCACCTTGCACCGTGGATGTTGCACCCTGTAGATATCGATTATTCCGACGGCCAATACTTCTTGCTCGTTTAGAGTTACGGGAGCCATAACCTGTCAAAACGAAGGCCTCGATGAGTTCTATGGCTTTGACAGCTTTCAGCCGTCAAAGGATAGATTAATGCCCAAAAAGGACAACCCGAATCACAATCGGGTCTCGTAACTTTTTTACCCTTCGTTTTTTCGACACGTGGATTTTTACGGCAAAACGGGATTACGGTGGCTGGTCTTCGATTTACCATCGCTGTAGAGTGGTGCACCATGGTACTGTTCCGTTTCAAATCCATGCACGAATTTCTCAAGGTCGTACGACACTGTTTCGCCATTTCGGACGGATGTTGCACCTTGCACCGTGGATGTTGCACCCTGTAGATATCGATATTCGGACGGCCATAACTTCTGGCTCGTTTAGAGTTACGGGAGCCATAACCTATCAAAACGAAGGCCTCGATGAGTTCTACAGCTTTGATAGCTTTCAGCCATCAACAGATAGATTAATGCCCAAAAAGGACAACCCGAATCTCAATCGGGTCTCGTAAGTTTTTTACCCTTCGTTTTTTCGACACGTGGATTTTTACGGTAAAACGGGATTACGGTGGCTGGTCTTCGATTTACCATCGCTGGAGAGTGGTGCACCATGGTACTGTTCCGTTTCAAATCCATGCACGAATTTCTAATGGTCGTACGGCACTGTTTCGCCATTTCGGACGGATGTTGCACCTTGCACCGTCGATGTTGCACCCTGTAGATATCGATTATTCGGACGGCCATAACTTCTCGCTCGTTTAGAGTTACGGGAGCCATAACCTATCAAAACGAAGGCCTCGATGAGTTCTTCGGCTTTGACTGCTTTCAGCAGTCAACGGATATGTTAATGACCAAAAAGGACAACCCGAATCTCAATCGGGTCTCGTAAGTTTTTTACCCTTCGTTTTTTCGACACGTGGATTTTTACGGTAAAACGGGATTACGGTGGCTGGTCTTTGATTTACCATCGCTGGAGAGTGGTGCACCATGGTACTGTTCCATTTCAAAACCATGCACGAATTTCTCAAGGTCGTACGGCACTGTTTCGCCATTTCGGACGGATGTTGCACCTTGCACCGTGGATGTTGCACCCTGTAGATATTGATTATTCGGACGGCCATAACTTCTCGCTCGTTTAGAGTTACGGGAGCCTTAACCTGTCAAAACGAAGGCCTCGATGAGTTCTACGGCTTTGACAGCTTTCAGCCGTCAACGGATAGATTAATGCCCAAAAAGGACAACCCGAATCTCAATCGGGTTTCGTAAGTTTTTTACCCTTCGTTTTTTCGACACGTGGATTTTTACGCTAAAACGGGATTAGGGTGGCTGGTCTTCGATTTACCATCGCTGGAGAGTGGTGCACCATGGTACTATTCCGTTTCAAATCCACGCACGAATTTCTAAAGGTCGTACGGCACTGTTTCGCCATTTCGGACGGATGTTGCACCTTGCACCGTGAATGTTGCACCCTGTAGATATCGATTATTCGGACGGCCATAACTTCTTGCTCGTTTAGAGTTACGGGAGCCATAACCTGTCAAAACGAAGGCCTCGATGAGTTCTACGGCTTTGGAAGCTTTCAGCCGTCAAAGGATAGATTAATGTCCAAAAAGGACAACCCGAATCTCAATCGGGTGTTGTAAGTTTTTTACCCTTCGTTTTTTCGACACGTGGATTTTTACGGTAAAATGGGATTACCCTGGCCCGTCTTCGACTTCCCATCGCTGAAGAGTGGTGCACCATGGTACTGTTCCGTTTCAAATCCATGCATGAATTTCTAAAAGTCGTACGGCACTGTTTCGCCATTTCGGACGGATGTTGCACCTTGCACCGTGGATGTTGCACCCTGTAGATATCGATTATTCGGACGGCCATAACTTCTGGCTCGTTTAGAGTTACGGGAGCCATAACCTGTCAAAACGAAGGCATCGATTAGTTCTACGGCTTTGACAGCTTTCAGCCGTCAAAGGATAGATTAATACCCAAAAAGGACAACCCGAATCTCAATCGGGTCTCGTAACTTTTTTACCCTTCGTTTTTTCGACACGTGGATTTTTACGGCAAAACGGGATTACAGTGGTTGGTCTTCGATTTACCATCGCTGTAGAGTGGTGCACCATGGTACTGTTCCGTTTCAAATCCATGCACGAATTTCTCAAGGTCGTATGACACTGTTTCGCCATTTCGGACGGATGTTGCACCTTGCACCGTGGATGTTGCACCCTGTAGATATCGATTATTCGGACGGCCATAACTTCTGGCTCATTTTGAGTTACGGGAGCCATAACCTGTCCAAAGGAAGGCCTCAATAAGTTCTACGGCTTTGATAGCTTTCAGCCATCAACGGATAGATTAATGCCCAAAAAGGACAACCCGAATGTCAATTGGGTCTCGTAAGTTTTTTACCCTTCGTTTTTTCGACACGTGGATTTTTACGGTAAAACGGGATTATCGTTGCCCGTCTTCGACTTCCCATCGCTGGTGAGTGGTGCACCATGGTACCGTTCCGTTTCAAATCCAAGCACGCATTTCTAAAAGTCATACGGCACTGTTTCGCCATTTCGGACGGATGTTGCACCTTGCACCGTGGATGTTGCACCCTGTAGATATCGATTATTCGGACGGCCATAACTTCTCGCTCGTTTAGAGTTATGGGAGCCATAACCTGTCAAAACGAAGGCCTCAATGAGTTCTACGGCTTTGACAGCTTTCAGCCGTCAACGGATAGATTAATGCCCAAAAAGGACAACCCGAATCTCAATCGGGTCTCGTAAGTTTTTTACCCTTCGTTTTTTCGACACGTGGATTTTTACGGTAAAGCGGGATTACGGTGGATGGTCTTCGATTTACCATAGCTGGAGAGTGGTGCACCATGGTACAGTTCCGTTTCAAATCCATTCACGCATTTCAAAAGGTCGTACGGCACTGTTTCGCCATTTCGGACGGATGTTGCACCTTGCACCGTGGATGTTGCACCCTGTGGATATCGATTATTCGGACGGTCATAACTTCTGGCTCGTTTTGAGTTACGGGAGTCATAACCTGTCCAAAGGAAGGCCTCAATAAGTTCTACGGCTTTGATAGCTTTCAGCCATCAACGGATAGATTAATGCCCAAAAAGGACAACCCGAATCTCAATCGGGTCTCGTAAGTTTTTAACCCTTCGTTTTTTCGACACGTGGATTTTTACGGTAAAACGGGATTACGGTGGCTGGTCTTCGATTTACCATAGCTGGAGAGTGGTGCACCATGGTACTGTTCGTTTCAAATCCATGCACGCATTTCTAAAGGTCGTACGGCACTGTTTCGTAATTTCGGACGGATGTTGCACCTTGCACCGTGGATGTTGCACCCTGTAGATATCGATTATTCGGACGGACATAACTTCTGGCTCGTTAAGAGTTACGGGAGCCATAACCTGTCAAAACGAAGGCCTCGATGAGTTCTACAGCTTTGACAGCTTTCAGCCGTCAACGGATAGATTAATGCCAAAAAAGGACAACCCGAATCTCAATCGGGTCTCGTAAGTTTTTTACCCTTCGTTTTTTCGACACGTGGATTTTTACGGTAAAACGGGATTACGGTGGCTGGTCTTCGATTTACCATCGTTGGAGAGTGGTGCACCATGGTACTGTTCCGTTTCAAATCCATGCATGAATTTCTAAAGGTCGTACGGCACTGTTTCGTAATTTCAGACGGATGTTGCACCTTGCACCGTGGATGTTGCACCCTGTAGATATCGATTATTCGGACGGCAATAACTTCTGGCTCGTTAAGAGTTACGGGAGCCATAACCTGTCAAAACGAAGGCCTCGATGAGTTCTACGGCTTTGACAGGTTTCAGCCATCAACGGATAGATTAGTGCCCAAAAAGGACAACCCGAATCTCAATCGGGTCTCGTAAGTTTTTTACCCTTCGTTTTTTCGACACGTGGATTTTTACGGTAAAACGGCATTACGGTGGCCCTTCTTCGACTTCCCATCGCTGAAGAGTGGTGCACCATGGTACTGTTCCATTTCAAATCCATGCACGCATTTCTAAAAGTCGTACGGCACTGTTTCGCCATTTCAGACGGATGTTGCACCTTGCACCGTGGATGTTCCACCCTGTAGACATCGATTATTCGGACGGCCATAACTTCTGGGTCGTTTAGAGTTACGGGAGCCATAATCTGTCAAAACGAAGGCCTCGATGAGTTCTACGGGTTTGACAGCTTTCAGCCGTCTACGGATAGATTAATGCCCAAAAAGGACAACCCGAATCTCAGTCGGGTCTCGTAAGTTTTTTACCCTTCGTTTTTTCGACACGTGGATTTTTACGGTAAAACCGGATTACCGTGGCCCGTCTTCGACTTCCCATCGCTGGTGAGTGGTACACCATGGTACTGTTCCGTTTCAAATCCATGCACGCATTTCTAAAAGTCATACGGCACTGTTTCGCCATTTCGGACGGATGTTGCACCTTGCACCATAAATGTTGCACCCTGTAGATATCGATTATTCGAACGGCCATAACTTCTCGCTCGTTTAGAGTTACGGGAGCCATAACCTGTCAAAACGAAGGTCTCGATGAGTTCTACGGCTTTGACAGCTTTCAGCCGTCAACGGATATATTAATGCCCAAAAAGGACAACCCGAATCTCAATCGGGTCTCGTAAGTTTTTTACCCTTCGTTTTTTCGACACGTGGATTTTTACGGTAAAACGGGATTACGGTGGCTGGTCTTCGATTTACCATCGCTGAAGAGGGGTGCACCATGGTACTGTTCCATTTCAAATCCATGCACGCATTTCTAAAGGTCGTATGGCACTGTTTCGTAATTTCGGACGGATGTTGCACCTTGCACCGTGGATGTTGCACCCTGTAGATATCGATTATTCGGACGGCCATAACTTCTGGCTCGTTAAGAGTTACGGGAGCCATAACCTGTCAAAACGAAGGCCTCGATGAGTTCTACAGCTTTGACAGCTTTCAGCCGTCAACGGATAGATTAATGCCAAAAAAGGACAACCCGAATCTCAATCGGGTCTCGTAAGTTTTTTACCCTTCGTTTTTTCGACACGTGGATTTTTACGTTAAAACGGGATTACGGTGGCTGGTCTTCGATTTACCATCGCTGGAGAGTGGTGCACCATGGTACTGTTCCGTTTCAAATCCATGCACGAATTTCTAAAGGTCGTACGGCACTGTTTCGTAATTTCGGACGGATGTTGCACCTTGCACCGTGGATGTTACACCCTGTAGATATCGATTATTCGGACGGCAATAACTTCTGGCTCGTTAAGAGTTACGGGAGCCATAACCTGTCAAAACGAAGGCCTCGATGATTTCTACGGCTTTGACAGGTTTCAGCCGTCAACGGATAGATTAGTGCCCAAAAAGGACAACCCGAATCTCAATCGGGTCTCGTAAGTTTTTTACCCTTCGTTTTTTCGACACGTGGATTTTTACGGTAAAACGGCATTACGGTGGCCCTTCTTCGACTTCCCATCGCTGAAGAGTGGTGCACCATGGTACTGTTCCATTTCAAATCCATGCACGCATTTCTAAAAGTCGTACGGCACTGTTTCGCCATTTCAGACGGATGTTGCACCTTGCACCGTGGATGTTCCACCCTGTAGACATCGATTATTCGGACGGACATAACTTCTGGCTCGTTTAGAGTTACGGGAGCCATAACCTGTCAAAATGAAGGCCTCGATGAGTTCTACGGATTTGACAGCTTTCAGCCGTCTACGGATAGATTAATGCCCAAAAAGGACAACCCGAATCTCAGTCGGGTCTCGTAAGTTTTTTACCCTTCGTTTTTTCGACACGTGGATTTTTACGGTAAAACGGGATTACGGTGGCTGGTCTTCGACTTCCCATCGCTGGTGAGTGGTGCACCATGGTACTGTTCCGTTTCAAATCCATGCACGCATTTCTAAAAGTCATACGGCACTGTTTCGCCATTTCGGACGGATGTTGCACCTTGCACCATAGATGTTGCACCCTGTAGATATCGATTATTCGAACGGCCATAACTTCTCGCTCGTTTAGAGTTACGGGAGCCATAACCTGTCAAAACGAAGGTCTCGATGAGTTCTACGGCTTTGACAGCTTTCAGCCGTCAACGGATATATTAATGCCCAAAAAGGACAACCCGAATCTCAATCGGGTCTCGTAAGTTTTTTACCCTTCGTTTTTTCGACACGTGGATTTTTACGGTAAAACGGGATTACGGTGGCTGGTCTTCGATTTACCATCGCTGAAGAGGGGTGCACCATGGTACTGTTCCGTTTCAAATCCATGCACGCATTTCTAAAGGTCGTATGGCACTGTTTCGTAATTTCGGACGGATGTTGCACCTTGCACCGTGGATGTTGCACCCTGTAGATATCGATTATTCGGACGGTCATAACTTCTGGCTCGTTAAGAGTTACGGGAGCCATAACCTGTCAAAACGAAGGCCTCGATGAGTTCTACAGCTTTGACAGCTTTCAGTCGTCAACGGATAGATTAATGCCAAAAAAGGACAACCCGAATCTCAATCGGGTTTCGTAAGTTTTTTACCCTTCGTTTTTTCGACACGTGGATTTTTACGGTAAAACGGGATTACGGTGGCTGGTCTTCGATTTACCATCGCTGGAGAGTGGTGCACCATGGTACTGTTTCGTTTCAAATCCATGCACGAATTTCTAAAGGTCGTACGACACTGTTTCGTAATTTCGGACGGATGTTGCACCTTGCAGCGTCGATGTTTCACCCTGTAGACATCGATTATTCGGACGGCCATAACTTCTGGCTCGTTTAGAGTTACGGGAGCCATAACCTGTCAAAACGAAGGCCTCGATGAGTTCTATGGGTTTGACAGCTTTCAGCCGTCTACGGATAGATTAATGCCCAAAAAGGACAACCCGAATCTCAGTCGGGTCTCGTAAGTTTTTTACCCTTCGTTTTTTCGACACGTGGATTTTTACGGTAAAACCGGATTACTGTGGCCCGTCTTCGACTTCCCATCGCTGGTGAGTGGTGCACCATGGTACTGTTCCATTTCAAATCCATGCACGCATTTCTAAAAGTCATACGGCACTGTTTCGCCATTTCGGACGGATGTTGCACCTTGCACCATGGATGTTGCACCCTGTAGATATCGATTATTCGAACGGCCATAACTTCTCGCTCGTTTAGAGTTACGGGAGCCATAACCTGTCAAAACGAAGGTCTCGATGAGTTCTACGGCTTTGATGCCTTTCAGCCGTCAACGGATATATTAATGCCCAAAAAGGACAACCCGAATCTCAATCGGGTCTCGTAAGTTTTTTACCCTTCGTTTTTTCGACACGTGGATTTTTACGGTAAAACGGGATTACGGCGGCTGGTCTTCGATTTACCATCGCTGAAGAGGGGTGCACCATGGTACTGTTCCGTTTCAAATCCATGCACGCATTTCTAAAGGTCGTACGGCACTGTTTCGTAATTTCGGACGGATGTTGCACCTTGCACCGTGGATGTTGCACCCTGTAGATATCGATTATTCGGACGGCCATAACTTCTGGCTCGTTTAGAGTTAAGTGAGCCATAACCTGTCAAAACGAAGGCCTCGATGAGTTCTATGGCTTTGACAGCTTTAAGCCGTCAATGGATAGATTAATGCCCAAAAAGGACAACCCGAATCTCAATCCGGTCTCGTAAGTTTTTTACCCTTCGTTTTTTCGACACGTGGATTTTTACGGTAAAACGGGATTACCCTGGCCCGTCTTCGACTTCCCATCGCTGAAGAGTGGTGCACCATGGTACTGTTCCGTTTCAAATCCATGCACGAATTTCTGAAGGTCGTACGGCACTGTTTCGCCATTTCGGACGGATGTTGCACCTTGCACCGTGGATGTTGCACCCTGTAGATATCGATTATTCGGACGGCCATAACTTCTTGCTCGTTTAGAGTTACGGGAGCCATAACCTGTCAAAACGAAGGCCTCGATGAGTTCTACGGCTTTGACAGCTTTCAGCCGTCAACGGATAGATTAGTGCCCAGAAAAGACAACCCGAATCTCAATCGGGTCTCGTAAGTTTTTTACCCTTCGTTTTTTCGACACGTGGATTTTTACGGTAAAACGGGATTACGGTGGCTCGTCTTCGACTTCGCATCACTGAAGAGTGGTGCACCATGGTACTGTTCCGTTTCATATCCATGCACGCATTTCTAAAAGTCGTACGGCACTGTTTCGCCATTTCGGACGGATGTTGCACCTTGCACCGTGGTTGTTGCACCCTGTAGACATCGATTATTCGGACGGCCATAACATCTGGCTCGTTTAGAGTTACGGGAGCCATAACCTGTCAAAACGAAGGCCTCGATGATTTCTACGGCTTTTACATCTTTCAGCCGTCAATGGATAGATTAGTGCCCAAAAAGGACAACCCGAATCTCAATCGGGTCTCGTAAGTTTTTCACCCTTCGTTTTTTCGACGCGTGGATTTTTACGGTAAAACGGGATTACCGTGGCCCGTCTTCGACTTTCCATCGCTGGAGAGTGGTGCACCATGGTACTGTTCCATTTCAAATCCATGCATGAATTTCTAAAAGTCATACGACACTGTTTCGCCATTTCGGACGGATGTCGCACCTTGCACCGTGGATGTTGCACCCTGTAGATATCGATTATTCGGACGGCCATAACTTCTCACTCGTTAAGAGTTACGGGAGCCATAACCTGTCAAAACGAAGGCCTCGATGAGTTCTACGGGTATGACAGCTTTCAGCCGTCAACGTATAGATTAATGCCCAAAAAGGACAACCCGAATCTCAATCGGGTCTCGTAAGTTTTTTACCCTTCGTTTTTTCGACAGGTGGATTTTTACGGTAAAAGGGGATTACGGTGGCCCGTCTTCGACTTCCCATCGCTGAAGAGTGGTACACCATGGTACTGTTCCGTTTCAAATCCATGCACGCATTTCTAAAGGTCGTACGGCACTTTTCGCCATTTCGGACGGATGTTGCACCTTGCACCGTGGTTGTTGCACCCTATAGACATTGATTATTCGGACGGCCATAACATCTGGCTCGTTTAGAGTTACGGGAGCCATAACCTGTCAAAACGAAGGCCTCGATGAGTTCTACGGCTTTGACAGCTTTCAGCCGTCAACGGATAGAATAATGCCCGAAAAGGACAACCCGAATCTCAAACGGGTCTCGTAAGTTTTTTACCCTTCGTTTTTTCGACACGTGGATTTTTACGGTAAAACGGGATTATCGTTGCCCGTCTTCGACTTCCCATCGCTGGTGAGTGGTGCACCATGGTATCGTTCCGTTTCAAATCCAAGCACGCATTTCTAAAAGTCATACGGCACTGTTTCGCCATTTCGGACGGATGTTGCACCTTGCACCGTGGATGTTGCACCCTGTAGATATCGATTATTCGGACGGCCATAACTTCTCGCTCGTTTAGAGTTATGGGAGCCATAACCTGTCAAAACGAAGGCCTCAATGAGTTCTACGGCTTTGACAGCTTTCAGCCGTCAACGGATAGATTAATGCCCAAAAAGGATAACCCGAATCTCAATCGGGTCTCGTAAGTTTTTTACCCTTCGTTTTTTCGACACGTGGATTTTTACGGTAAAGAGGGATTACGGTGGCTGGTCTTCGATTTACCATAGCTGGAGAGTGGTGCACCATGGTACTGTTCCGTTTCAAATCCATTCACGCATTTCTAAAGGTCGTACGGCACTGTTTCGCCATTTCGGATGGATGTTGCACCTTGCACCGTGGATGTTGCACCCTGTGGATATCGATTATTCGGACGGCCATAACTTCTGGCTCGTTTAGAGTTACGGGAGCCATAACCTGTCAAAACGAAGGCCTCGATGAGTTCTACGGCTTTGAAAGCTTTCAGCCGTCAACGGATATATTAATGCCCAAAAGGACAACCCGAATTTTAATTGGGTCTCGTAAGTTTTTTGCCCTTCGTTTTTTCGACAGGTGGATTTTTACGGTAAAACGGGATTACGGTGGCCCGTCTTCGACTTTACATCGCTGAAGAGTGGTACACAATGGTACTGTTCCGTTTCAAATCCATGCACGCATTTCAAGGTCGTACGGCACTTTTCGCCATTTCGGAAGGATGTTGCACTTTGCACCGTGGTTGTTGCACCCTATAGACATCGATTATTCGGACGGCCATAACATCTGGCTCGTTTAGAGTTACGGGAGCCATAATCTGTCAAAACGAAGGACTCAATGAGTTCTACGGCTTTGACAGCTTTCAGCCATCAACGGATAGATTAATGCCCAAAAAGGACAACCCGAATCTCTATCGGGTCTCGTAAGTTTTTTACCCTTCGATTTTTCGACACGTGGATTTTTACGGTAAAACGGGAATACCGTGGCCCGTCTTCGACTTCCCATCGCTGGTGAGTGGTGCACCATGGTACTGTTCCGTTTCAAATCCATGCACGCATTTCTAAAAGTCATACGGCACTGTTTCGCCATTTCGGACGGATGTTGCACCTTGCACTGTGGATGTTGCACCCTGTAGATAACGATTATTCGAACGGCCATAACTTCTCGCTCGTTTAGAGTTACGGGAGCCATAACCTGTCAATACGAAGGCCTCGATGAGTTCTACGGCTTTGACAGCTTTCAGCCATCAATGGATATATTAATGCCCAAAAAGGACAACCCGAATCTCAATCGGGTCTCGTAAGTTTTTTACCCTTCGTTTTCTCGACACGTGGATTTTTACGGTAAAACGGGATTACGGTGGCTGGTCTTCGATTTACCATCGCTGAAGAGTGGTGCACCATGGTACTGTTCCGTTTCAAATCCATGCACGAATTTCTCAAGGTCGTACGGCACTGTTTCGCCATTGCGGACGGATGTTGCACCTAGCACCGTGGATGTTGCACCCTGTAGATATCGATTATTCGGACGGCCATAACTTCTGGCTCGTTTAGAGTTAAGTGAGCCATAACCTGTCAAAACGGAGGCCTCGATGAGTTCTATGGCTTTGAAAGCTTTATGCCGTCAATGGATAGATTAATGCCCAAAAAGGACAAACCGAATCTCAATCAGGTCTCGTAAGTTTTTTACCCTTCGTTTTTTCGACACGTGGATTTTTACGGTAAAACGAGATTACGGTGGCTGGTCTTCGATTTACCATCGCTAGAGAGTGGTGCATCATGGTACTGTTCCGTTTCGAATCCATGCATGAATTTCTAAAGGTCGTACGGAACTGTTTTGCCATTTCGGACGGATGTTGCACCTTGCACTGTGGATGTTGCACCCTGTAGATATCGATTATTCGTACGGCCATAACTTCTTGCTCGTTTAGAGGTACGGGAGCCATAACCTGTCAAAACGAAGGCCTCGATGAGTTCTACGGCTTTGACAGCTTTCAGCCATCAAAGGATAGATTAATGCCCAAAAAGGACAACCCGAATCTCAATCGGGTCTCGTAAGTTTTTTTCCCTTCGTTTTTTCGACACGTGGATTTTTACAGCAAAACGGGATTACGGTGGCTGGTCTTCGATTTACCATCGCTGTAGAGTGGTGCACCCGTTTCAAATCCATGCACGAATTTCACAAGGTCGTACGACACTGTTTCGCCATTTCGGACGGATGTTGCACCTTGCACCGTGGATGTTGCACCCTGTAGATATCGATTATTCGGACGGCCATAATTTCTGGCTCGTTTAGAGTTACGGGAGCCATAACCTATCAAAACGAAGGCCTCGATGAGTTCTACGGCTTTGACAGCTTTCAGCCATCAACGGATAGATTAATGCCCAAAAAGGACAACCCGAATCTCAATCGGGTCTCGTAAGTTTTTTACCCTTCGTTTTTTCGACACGTGGATTTTTACGGTAAAACGGGATTACGGTGGCTGGTCTTCGATTTACCATCGCTGGAGAGTGTGCACCATGGTACTGTTCCATTTCAAATCCATGCACAAATTTCTAAAGGTCGTACGGCACTGTTTCGCCATTTCGGACGGATGTTGCACCTTGCACCGTCGATGTTGCACCCTGTAGATATCGATTATTTGGACGGCCATGACTTCTCGCTCGTTTAGAGTTACGGGAGCCATAACCTGTCAAAACGAAGGCCTCGATGAGTTCTACTGCTTTGACAGCTTTCAGCCGTCAACGGATAGATTAATGACCAAAAAGGACAACCCGAATCTCAATCGGGTCTCGTAAGTTTTTTACCCTTCGTTTTTTCGACACGTGGATTTTTACGGTAAAACGGGATTACGGTGGCTGGTCTTCGATTTTCCATCGCTGGAGAGTGGTGCACCATAGTACTATTCCGTTTCAAATCCATGCACGAATTTCTCAAGGTCGTAAGCACTGTTTCGCCATTTCGGACGGATGTTGCACCTTGCACCGTGGATGTAGCACCCCGTAGAAATCGATTATTCGGACGGCCATAACTTCTGGCTCGTTTAGAGTTACGGGAGCCATAACCTGTCAAAACGAAGGCCTCGATGATTTCTAGGGCTTTGACATATTTCAGCAGTTAACGGACATATTAATGCCCAAAAAGGACAACCCGAATCTCAATCGCGTCTCGTAAGTTTTTTACCCTTCGTTTTTTCGACACGTGGATTTTTACGGTAAAACGGGATTACGGCGGCTGGTCTTCGATTTACCATCGATGGAGAGTGGTGCAACTTGGTACTGTTCCGTTTCAAATCCATGCACGCATTTCTAAAAGTCGTACGACACTGTTTCGCCATTTAGGACGGATGTTGCACCTTGCACCGTGGATGTTGCACCCTGTAGATATCGATTATTCGGACGGCCATAACTTCTGGCTCGTTTAGAGTTACGGGAGCCATAACCTATCAAAACGAAGGCCTCGATTAGTTCTACGGCTTGACAGCTTTCAGCCATCAACGGATAGATTAATGCACAAAAAGGACAACCCGAATCTCAATCGGGTCACGTAAGTTTTTTTACCCTTCGTTTTTTCGACACGTGGATTTTTACGGTAAAACGGGATTACCGTGGATGGTCTTCGATTTACCATGGCTGGAGAGTGGTGGACCATGGTACTGTTCCGTTTCAAATCCATGCACGCATTTCTAAAAGTCGTACGGCATTGTTTCGCCATTTCGGATGGATGTTGCACCTTGCACCGTGGATGTTGCACCCTGTAGATATCGATTATTCGGACGACCATAACTTCTGGCTCGTTTAGAGTTACGGGAGCCATAACCTGTCAACACGAAGGCCTCGATGAGTTCTACGACTTTGATAGCTTTCAGCCGTCAACGGATAGATTAATGCCCAAAAAGGACAACCCGAATCTCAATCGGGTCTCGTAAGTTTTTTACACTTCGTTTTTTCGACACGTGGATTTTTACGGTAAAACGGGATTACGGTGGCTGGTCTTCGATTTACCATCGCTGGAGAGTGGTGCACCATGGTACTGTTCCGTTTCAAATCAATGCACGCATTTCTAAAAGTCGTACGGCACTGTTTCGCCATTTCGGACGGATGTTGCACCTAGCACCGTGGATGTTGCACCCTGTAGACATCGATTATTCGGATGGCCATAACTTCTGGCTCGTTTAGAGTTACGGGAGCCATAACCTGTCAAAACGAAGGCCTCGATGAGTTCTACGGCTGTGACCACTTTCAGATGTCAACGGATAGATTAATGCCCAAAAAGGACAACCCGAATCTCAATCGGGTCACGTAAGTTTTTACCCTTCGTTTTTTCGACACGTGGATTTTTACGGTAAAACCGGATTACCGTGGCTCGTCTTCGATTTACCATCGCTGGAGAGTGGTGCACCATGGTACTGTTCCGTTTCAAATCCATGCACGCATTTGTAAAAGTCGTACGGCACTGTTTCGCCATTTCGGACGGATGTTGCACCTTGCACCGTGGATGTTGCACCCTGTCTATATCGATTATTCGGACGACCAAAACTTCTGGCTCTTTTAGAGTTACGGGAGCCATAACCTGTCAAAACGAAGGCCTCGATGAGTTCTACGGCTTTGACAGCTTTGAGCCGTCAACGGATAGACTAATGCCAAAAAAGGACAACCCGAATCTCAATCGGGTCACGTAAGTTTTTTACCCTTCGTTTTTTCGACACGTGGATTTTTACGGTAAACGGGATTACCGTGGCCCGTCTTCGACTTCCCAACGCTGGAGAGTGGTGCACCATGGTACTGTTCTGTTTAAAATCCATGCACGTATTTCTAAAAGTCATACGGCACTGTTTTGCCATTTCGGACAGATGTTGCACCTTGCACCGTGGATGTTGCACCCTGTAGATATCGATTATTCGGACGGCCATAACTTCTGGCTCATTTGGAGTTACGGGAGCCATAACCTGTCAAAACGAAGGCCTCGATGAGTTCTAAAGCTTTGACAGCTTTGAGCCGTCAACGGATAGATTAATGCCCAAAAAGGACAACCCGAATCTCAATCGGGTCTCGTAAGTTTTTTACCCTACGTTTTTTTGACACGTGGATTTTTACGGTAAAACGGGATTACGGTGGCTGGTCATCGATTTACCATCGCTGGAGAGTGGTGCACCATGGTACTGTTACGTTTCAAATCCATGCATGAATTTCTAAAGGTCGTAGGGCACTGTTTCGCCATTTCGGACGGATGTCGCACCTTGCACAGTGGATGTTGCACCCTGTAGATATCGATTATTCGTACGGCCATAACTTCTGGCTCGTTTAGAGTTACGGGAGCCATAACCTGTCAAAACGAAGGCCTCGATGAGTTCTACGGCTTTGACAGCTTTCAGCCGTCAACGGACATATTAATGCAAAAAAAGGACAACCCGAATCTCAATCGAATCTCTTAAGTTTTTTACCTTTCGTTTTTTCGACACGTGGATTTTTACGGTAAAATGGGATTACGGTGGCTGGTCTTCGATTTACCATCGCTGGAGAGTGGTGCACCATGGTACTGTTCCGTTTCAAATCCATGCACGCATTTCTAAAAGTCGTACGGCACTGTTTCGCCATTTCGGACGGATGTTGCACCTTGCACCGTGGATGTTGCACCCTGTAGATATCGATTATTCGGACGGCCATTAATTCTGGCTCGTTCAGAGTTACGGTAGCCATAACCTGTCAAAACGAAGGCCTCGATGAGTTCTACGGCTTTGACAGCTTTCAGCCGTCAACGGATAGATTAATGCCCAAAAATGACAACCCGAATCTCAATCGGGTCTCGTAAGTTTTTTACCCTTCGTTTTTTCGACACGTGAATTTTTACGGTAAAACGGGATTACGGTGGCCCGTCTTCGACTTCCCATCGCTGGAGAGTGGTGCACCATGGTACTGTTCCGTTTCAAATCCATGCACGCATTTCGAAAAGTCGTACGGCACTGTTTCGCCATTTCGGACGGAAGTTGCACCTTGCACCGTGGATGTTGCACCCTGTAGATATCGATTATTCGGACGACCATAACTTCTGGCTCGTTTAGAGTTACGGGAGCCATAACCTGTCAAAACGAAGGCCTCGATGAGTTCTACGGCTTTGACAGCTTTGAGCCGTCAACGGATAGATTAATGTCCGAAAAGGACAACCCGAATCTCAATCGGGTCTCGTAAGTTTTTTACCCTTCATTTTTTCGACACGTGGATTTTTACGGTAAACGGGATTACCGTGGCCCGTCTTCGACTTCCCATCGCTGGTGACTGGTACACCATGGTACTGTTCCGTTTCAAATCCATGCACGCATTTCTAAAAGCCCTACGGCACTGTTTCGCCATTTCGGACGGATGTTGCACCTTGCACCATGGATGTTGCACCCTGTAGATATCGATTATTCGGACGGCCATAACTTCTGGCTCGTTCAGAGTTACGGGAGCCATAACCTGTCAAAACGAAGGCCTCGATGGGTTCTACGGCTTTGACTGCTTTCAGCCGTCAACGGATAGATTAATGCCTAAAAAGGACAACCGGAATCTCAATCGGGTCTCGTAAGTTTTTTACCCTTCGTTTTTTTGACACGTGGATTTTTACGGTAAAACGGGATTACGGTGGCTGGTCTTCGATTTACCATCGCTGGAGAGTGGTGCACCATGGTACTGTTCCGTTTCAAATCCATGTACGGATTTCTAAAGGTCGTAAGGCACTGTTTCGCCATTTCGGACGGATGTTGCACCTTGCACCGTGGATGTTGCACCCTGTAGATATCGATTATTCCGACGGCCTTAACTTCTGGCTCGTTTAGAGTTACGGGAGCCATAACCTGTCAAAACGAAGGCCTCAGTGAGTTCTACGGCTTTGATAGCTTTCAGCCGTCAACGGACATATTAATGCCCAAAAAGGACAACCCGAATCTCAATCGAGTCTCGTAAGTTTTTTACCCTTCGTTTTTTCGACACGTGGATTTTTACGGTAAAACGGGATTACGGTGGCTGGTCTTCGATTTACCATCGCTGGAGAGTGGTGCACCATGGTACTGTTCCGTTTCAAATCCATGCACGCAATTCTAAAAGTCGTATGACACTGTTTCGCCATTTCGGACGGATGTTGCACCTTGCACCATGGATGTTGCACCCTCTAGATATCGATTATTCGGACGGCCATAACTTCTGGCTCGTTTAGAGTTACGGGAGCCATAACCTGTCAAAACGAAGGCCTCGATGAGTTCTACGGCTTTGACAGCTTTCAGCCGTCAACGGATAGATTAATGACAAAAAAGGACAACCCGAATCTCAATCGGGTGTCGTAAGTTTTTTACCCTTCGTTTTTTCGACACGTGGATTTTTATGGTAAAACGGGATTACGGTGGCTAGTCTTCGATTTACCATTGCTGGAGAGTAGTGCACCATGGTACTGTTCCGTTTCAAATCCATGTACGCATTTCTAAAAGTCGTACGGCACCGTTTCTCCATTTCGGACGGATGTTGCACCTTGCACCGTGGATGTTGCACCCTGTAGATATCGATTATTCGGACGGCCATAACTTCTGGCTCGTTTAGAGTTACTGGAGCCTTAACCTGTCAAAACGAAGGCCTCGATGAGTTCTACGGCTTTAACGGCTTTCAGCCGTCAGCGGATAGATTAATGCCCAAAAAGGACAACCCGAATCTCAATCGGGTCTCGTAAGTTTTTTACCCTTCGTTTTTTCAACACGTGGATTTTTACGGTAAAACGGGATTACCATGGCCCGTCTTCGACTTCCCATCGCTGGATAGTGGTGTACCATGGTACTGTTCCATTTTAAATCCATGCACGCATTTCTAAAAGTCATATGGCACTGTTTTTCCATTTCGGACGGATGTTGCACCTTGCACCGTGGATGTTGCACCCTGTAGATATCGATTATTCGGACGGCCATAACTTCTGGCTCGTTTAGAGTAACGGGAGCCATAACAAGTCAAAACGAAGGCCTCGATGAGTTCTACGGCTTTGACAGCTTTCAGCCATCAACGGATAGATTAATGTACAAAAAGGACAACCCGAATCTCGATCGGGTCTCGTAAGTTTTTTACCCTTCGTTTTTTCGACACGTGGATTTTTACGGTAAAACGGGATTACCGTGGCCCGTCTTCGACTTCCCATCGCTGAAGAGTGGTGCACCATGGTACTGTTCCGTTTCAAATCCATGCTCGCATTTCTAAAAGTCGTACGGAACTGTTTCGCCATTTCGGACGGATGTTGCACCTTGCACCGTGGATGTTGCACCCTGTAGATATCGATTATTCAGACGACCATAACTTCTGGCTCGTTTAGAGTTACGGGAGCCATAACCTTTCAAAACGAAGGCCTCGATGAGTTATATGGCTTTGACAGCTTTCAGCCGTCAACGGATAGATTAATGCCCAAAAAGGACAACCCGAATCTCAATCGGGTCTCGTAAGTTTTTTACCCTTCGTTTTTTCGACACGTGGATTTTTACGATAAAAGGGGATTGCCGTTCCCCGTCTTCAACTTCCCATCGCTGGGGAGTGGTGCACCATGGTACTGTTCTGTTTCAAATCCATGCACGCATTTCTAAAAGTCGTACGGCACTGTTTCGCCATTTCTGACGGATGTTGCACCCTGTAGATATCGATTATTCGGACGACCATAACATCTGGCTCGATTAGAGTTACGGGACCCATAACTTGTCAAAACGAAGGCCTCGATGAGTTCTACGGCTTTGACAGCTTTCAGCCGACAACGGATAGATTGATGCCCAAAAAGGACAACTCGAATCTCAATCGGGTCTCATAAGTTTTTTACCCTTCTTTTTTCGACACGTGGATTTTTACGGTAAAACGGGATTGCCGTTCCCCGTCTTCGACATCCCATCGCTGGAGAGTGGTGCACCATGGTACTGTTCTGTTTCATATCCATGCACGCATTTCTAAAAGTCGTACGGCACTTTTCGCCATTTCGGACGGATGTTGCACCCTGTAGATATCGATTATTCGGACGGCCATAACTTCTGGCTCGTTTAGAGTTACGGGAGCGATAACCTATCAAAACGAAGGCCTCAATGAGTTCTACGGCTTTGACTGCTTTCAGCCGTCAACGGATAGATTACTGCCAAAAAAGGACAACCCGAATCTCAATCGGGTCTCGTAAGTTTTTTAACCTTCTTTTTTTCGACACGTGGATTTTTACGGTAAAACGGGATTTCCGTGGCCCGTCTTCGACTTGCCATCGCTGAAGAGTGGTGCACCATGGTACTGTTCAATTTCAAATCCATGCACGCATTTCTAAAAGTCGTACGGCACTGTTTCGCCATTTCGGACGGATGTTGCGCCTTGCAACGTGGATGTTGCACCCTGTAGATATCGATTATTCGGACGGCCATAACTTCTGGCTCGTTTAGAGTTACTGGAGCCTTAACCTGTCAAAACGAAGGCATCGATGAGTTCTACAGGTTTGACAGCTTTCAGCCATCAACGGATAGATTAATGTCCAAAAAGGACAACCCGAATCTCAATCGGGACTCGTAAGTTTTGTACTCTTCGTTTTTTCGACACGTGGATTTTTACGGTAAAACGGGATTACCGTGGCCCGTCTTCGACTTCCCATCGCTGAAGAGTGGGGCACCGTGGTACTGTTACGTTTCAAATCCATGCACGCATTTCTAAAAGTCCTACGGCACTGTTTCGCCATTTCGGACGGATGTTGCACCTTGCACCGTGGATGTTGCACCTTGTAGAAATCGATTATTCGGACGGCCATAATTTCTGGCTCGTTTAGAGTTACGGGAGCCATAACCTATCAAAACGAAGGCCTCGATGAGTTATACGGCTTTGACAGCTTTCAGCCATCAACGGATAGATTAATGCCCAAAAAGGACAACCCGAATCTCAATCGGGTCTCGTAAGTTTTTTACCCTTCGTTTTTTCGACACGTGGATTTTTACGGAAAAACGGGATTACGGTGGCTGGTCTTCGATTTACCATCGCTGGAGAGTGGTGCACCATGGTACTGTTCCGTTTAAAATCCATGCACAAATTTCTAAAGGTCGTACGGCACTGTTTCGCCATTTCGGACGGATGTTGCACCTTGCACCGTGGATGTTGCACCTTGTAGAAATCGATTATTCGGACGGCCATAATTTCTGGCTCGTTTAGAGTTACGGGAGCCATAACCTATCAAAACGAAGGCCTCGATGAGTTATACGGCTTTGACAGCTTTCAGCCATCAACGGATAGATTAATGCCCAAAAAGGACAACCCGAATCTCAATCGAGTCTCGTAAGTTTTTTACCCTTCGTTTTTTCGACACGTGGATTTTTACGGTAAAACGGGATTACGGTGGCTGGTCTTCGATTTACCATCGCTGGAGAGTAGTGCACCATGGTACTGTTCCGTTTCAAATCCATGCACGCAATTCTAAAAGTCGTACGACACTGTTTCGCCATTTCGGACGGATGTTGCACCTTGCACCGTGGATGTTGCACCCTCTAGATATCGATTATTCGGACGGCCATAACTTCTGGCTCGTTTAGAGTTACGGGAGCCATAACCTGTCAAAACGAAGGCCTCGATGAGTTCTACGGCTTTGACAGCTTTCAGCCGTCAACGGATAGATTATTGACCAAAAAGGACAACCCGAATCTCAATCGGGTGTCGTAAGTTTTTTACCCTTCGTTTTTTCGACACGTGGATTTTTACGGCAAAACGGGATTACGGTGGCTAGTCTTCGATTTACCATCGCTGGAGAGTGGTGCACCATGGTACTGTTCCGTTTCAAATCCATGTACGCATTTCTAAAAGTCGTACGGCACCGTTTCTCCATTTCGGACGGATGTTGCACCTTGCACCGTGGATGTTGCACCCTGTAGATATCGATTATTCGAACGTCAATAACTTCTGGCTCGTTTAGAGTTACAAAAGCCATAACCTGTCAAAACGAAGGCCTCGATGAGTTCTACGACTTTAACGGCTTTCAGCCGTCAGCGGATAGATTAATGCCCAAAAAGGACAACCCGAATCTCAATCGGGTCTCGTAAGTTTTTTACCCTTCGTTTTTTAAACACGTGGATTTTTACGGTAAAACGGGATTACCATGGCCCGTCTTCGATTTCCCATCACTGGATAGTGGTGTACCATGGTACTGTTCCATTTTAAATCCATGCACGCATTTCTAAAAGTCATATGGCACTGTTTTTCCGTTTCGGACGGATGTTGCACCTTGCACCGTGGATGTTGCACCCTGTAGATATCGATTATTCGGACGGCCGTAACTTCTGGCTCGTTTAGAGTAACGGGAGCCATAACAAGTCAAAACGAAGGCCTCGATGAGTTCTACGGCTTTGACAGCTTTCAGCCATCAACGGATAGATTAATGTACAAAAAGGACAACCCGAATCTCGATCGGGTCTCGTAAGTTTTTTACCCTTCGTTTTTTCGACACGTGGATTTTTACGGTAAAACGGGATTACCGTGGCCCGTCTTCGACTTCCCATCGCTGAAGAGTGGTGCACCATGGTACCGTTCCGTTTCAAATCCATGCTCGCATTTCTAAAAGTCGTACGACACTGTTTCGCCATTTCGGACGGATGTTGCACCTTGCACCGTGGATGTTGCACCCTGTAGATATCGATTATTCAGACGACCATAACTTCTGGCTCGTTTAGAGTTACGGGAGCCATAACCTTTCAAAACGAAGGCCTCGATGAGTTATATGGCTTTGACAGCTTTCAGCCGTCAACGGATAGATTAATGCCCAAAAAGGACAACCCGAATCTCAATCGGGTCTCGTAAGTTTTTTACCCTTCGTTTTTTCGACACGTGGATTTTTACGATAAAACGGGATTGCCGTTCCCCGTCTTCGACATCCCATCGCTGGAGAGTGGTGCACCATGGTACTGTTCTGTTTCAAATCCATGCACGCATTTCTAAAAGTCGTACGGCACTTTTCGCCATTTCGGACGGATGTTGCACCCTGTAGATATCGATTATTCGGACAGCCATAACTTCTGGCTCGTTTAGAGTTACGGGAGCGATAACCTGTCAAAACGAAGGCCTCAATGAGTTCTACGGCTTTGACTGCTTTCAGCCGTCAACGGATAGATTACTGCCAAAAAAGGACAACCCGAATCTCAATCGGGTCTCGTAAGTTTTTTACCCTTCTTTTTTTCGACACGTGGATTTTTACGGTAAAACGGGATTTCCGTGGCCCGTCTTCGACTTGCCATCGCTGAAGAGTGGTGCACTATGGTACTGTTCAATTTCAAATCCATGCACGCATTTCTAAAAGTCGTACGGCACTGTTTCGCCATTTCGGACGGATGTTGCACCTTGCAACGTGGATGTTGCACCCTGTAGATATCGATTATTCGGACGGCCATAACTTCTGGCTCGTTTAGAGTTACTGGAGCCATAACCTGTCAAAACGAAGGCCTCGATGAGTTCTACAGCTTTGACAGCTTTCAGCCATCAACGGATAGATTAATGTCCAAAAAGGACAACCCGAATCTCAATCGGGACTCGTAAGATTTTTACCCTTCGTTTTTTCGACACGTGGATTTTTACGGTAAAACGGGATTACCGTGGCCCGTCTTCGACTTCCCATCGCTGAAGAGTGGGGCACCGTGGTACTGTTACGTTTCAAATCCATGCACGCATTTCTAAAAGTCGTACGGCACTGTTTCGCCATTTCTGACGGATGTTGCACCTTGCACCGTGGATGTTGCACCCTGTAGATATCGATTATTCGGACGGCCATAACTTCTGGCTCATTTAGAGTTACGGGAGGCATAACCTTTCAAAACGAAGGCCTCAATGAGTTCTACGGCTTTGACAACTTTCAACTGTCAACGGATAGATTAATGTCCAAAAAGAACAACCCGAATCTCAATCGGGTCTCGTAAGTTTTTTACCCTTCTTTTTTTCGACACGTGGATTTTTACGGTAAAACGGAATTACTGTGGCTGGTCTTCGATTTACCATCGCTGGAGAGTGGTGCACCATGGTACTGTTCCGTTTCAAATCCATGCACGCATTTGTAGAATTCATACGGCACTGTTTCGCCATTTCGGACGGATGTTGCACCTTGCACCGTGGATGTTGCACCCTGTAGATATCGATTATTCGGACGGCCGTAACTTCTGGCTCGTTTAGAGTTACGGGAGCCATAACCTTTCAAAATGAAGGCCTCGATGAGTTCTACGGCTTTGACAGCTTTCAGCCGTCAACGGATAGATTAATGCCCAAAAAGGACAACCCGAATCTCAATCGGGTCTCGTAAGTTTTTTACCCTTTGTTTTTTCGACACGTGGATTTTTACGGTAAAACGGGATTACCGTGGCCCGTCTTCGACTTCCCATCGCTGGAGAGTGGTGCACCATGGTACTGTTCCGTTTCAAATCCATGCACGAATTTCTAAAGGTCGTACGGCACTGTTTCGCCATTTCGGACGGATGTTGCACCTTGCACCGTCGATGTTGCACCCTGTAGATATCGATTATTCGAACGGCCATAGCTTCTCGCTCGTTTAGAGTTACGGGAGCCATAACCTGTCAAAACGAAGGCCTCGATGAGTTCTATGGCTTTGACAGCTTTCAGCCGTCAACGGATAGACTAATGACCAAAAAGGACAACCCGAATCTCAATCGGGTCTCGTAAGTTTTTTACCCTTCGTTTTTTCGACACGTGGATTTTTACGGTAAACGGGATTACCGTGGCCCGTCTTCGACTTCCCATCGCTGGAGAGTGGTGCACCATGGTAATGTTCTGTTTCAAATCCATGCACGCATTTTTAAAAGTCGTACGGCACTGTTTCGCCATTTCGGACAGATGTTGCACCTTGCACCGTGGATGTTGCACCCTGTAGATATCGATTATTCGGACGGCCATAACTTCTGGCTCGTTTAGAGTTACTGGAGCCTTAACCTGTCAAAACGAAGGCCTCGATGAGTTCTACGGCTTTAACGGCTTTCAGCCGTCAGCGGATAGATTAATGCCCAAAAAGGACAACCCGAATCTCAATCGGGTCTCGTAAGTTTTTTACCCTTCGTTTTTTCAACACGTGGATTTTTACGGTAAAACGGGATTACCATGGCCCGTCTTCGACTTCCCATCGCTGGATAGTGGTGTACCATGGTACTGTTCCATTTTAAATCCATGCACGCATTTCTAAAAGTCATATGGCACTGTTTTTCCATTTCGGACGGATGTTGCACCTTGCACCGTGGATGTTGCACCCTGTAGATATCGATTATTCGGACGGCCATAACTTCTGGCTCGTTTAGAGTAACGGGAGCCATAACAAGTCAAAACGAAGGCCTCGATGAGTTCTACGGCTTTGACAGCTTTCAGCCATCAACGGATAGATTAATGTACAAAAAGGACAACCCGAATCTCGATCGGGTCTCGTAAGTTTTTTACCCTTCGTTTTTTCGACACGTGGATTTTTACGGTAAAACGGGATTACCGTGGCCCGTCTTCGACTTCCCATCGCTGAAGAGTGGTGCACCATGGTACTGTTCCGTTTCAAATCCATGCTCGCATTTCTAAAAGTCGTACGGAACTGTTTCGCCATTTCGGACGGATGTTGCACCTTGCACCGTGGATGTTGCACCCTGTAGATATCGATTATTCAGACGACCATAACTTCTGGCTCGTTTAGAGTTACGGGAGCCATAACCTTTCAAAACGAAGGCCTCGATGAGTTATATGGCTTTGACAGCTTTCAGCCGTCAACGGATAGATTAATGCCCAAAAAGGACAACCCGAATCTCAATCGGGTCTCGTAAGTTTTTTACCCTTCGTTTTTTCGACACGTGGATTTTTACGATAAAAGGGGATTGCCGTTCCCCGTCTTCAACTTCCCATCGCTGGGGAGTGGTGCACCATGGTACTGTTCTGTTTCAAATCCATGCACGCATTTCTAAAAGTCGTACGGCACTGTTTCGCCATTTCTGACGGATGTTGCACCCTGTAGATATCGATTATTCGGACGGCCATAACATCTGGCTCGATTAGAGTTACGGGACCCATAACTTGTCAAAACGAAGGCCTCGATGAGTTCTACGGCTTTGACAGCTTTCAGCCGACAACGGATAGATTGATGCCCAAAAAGGACAACTCGAATCTCAATCGGGTCTCATAAGTTTTTTACCCTTCTTTTTTCGACACGTGGATTTTTACGGTAAAACGGGATTGCCGTTCCCCGTCTTCGACATCCCATCGCTGGAGAGTGGTGCACCATGGTACTGTTCTGTTTCATATCCATGCACGCATTTCTAAAAGTCGTACGGCACTTTTCGCCATTTCGGACGGATGTTGCACCCTGTAGATATCGATTATTCGGACGGCCATAACTTCTGGCTCGTTTAGAGTTACGGGAGCGATAACCTATCAAAACGAAGGCCTCAATGAGTTCTACGGCTTTGACTGCTTTCAGCCGTCAACGGATAGATTACTGCCAAAAAAGGACAACCCGAATCTCAATCGGGTCTCGTAAGTTTTTTAACCTTCTTTTTTTCGACACGTGGATTTTTACGGTAAAACGGGATTTCCGTGGCCCGTCTTCGACTTGCCATCGCTGAAGAGTGGTGCACCATGGTACTGTTCAATTTCAAATCCATGCACGCATTTCTAAAAGTCGTACGGCACTGTTTCGCCATTTCGGACGGATGTTGCGCCTTGCAACGTGGATGTTGCACCCTGTAGATATCGATTATTCGGACGGCCATAACTTCTGGCTCGTTTAGAGTTACTGGAGCCTTAACCTGTCAAAACGAAGGCATCGATGAGTTCTACAGGTTTGACAGCTTTCAGCCATCAACGGATAGATTAATGTCCAAAAAGGACAACCCGAATCTCAATCGGGACTCGTAAGTTTTGTACTCTTCGTTTTTTCGACACGTGGATTTTTACGGTAAAACGGGATTACCGTGGCCCGTCTTCGACTTCCCATCGCTGAAGAGTGGGGCACCGTGGTACTGTTACGTTTCAAATCCATGCACGCATTTCTAAAAGTCGTACGGCACTGTTTCGCCATTTCGGACGGATGTTGCACCTTGCACCGTGGATGTTGCACCTTGTAGAAATCGATTATTCGGACGGCCATAATTTCTGGCTCGTTTAGAGTTACGGGAGCCATAACCTATCAAAACGAAGGCCTCGATGAGTTATACGGCTTTGACAGCTTTCAGCCATCAACGGATAGATTAATGCCCAAAAAGGACAACCCGAATCTCAATCGGGTCTCGTAAGTTTTTTACCCTTCTTTTTTTCGACACGTGGATTTTTACGGTAAAACGGAATTACTGTGGCTGGTCTTCGATTTACCATCGCTGGAGAGTGGTGCACCATGGTACTGTTCCGTTTCAAATCCATGCACGCATTTGTAGAATTCATACGGCACTGTTTCGCCATTTCGGACGGATGTTGCACCTTGCACCGTGGATGTTGCACCCTGTAGATATCGATTATTCGGACGGCCGTAACTTCTGGCTCGTTTAGAGTTACGGGAGCCATAACCTTTCAAAATGAAGGCCTCGATGAGTTCTACGGCTTTGACAGCTTTCAGCCGTCAACGGATAGATTAATGCCCAAAAAGGACAACCCGAATCTCAATCGGGTCTCGTAAGTTTTTTACCCTTTGTTTTTTCGACACGTGGATTTTTACGGTAAAACGGGATTACCGTGGCCCGTCTTCGACTTCCCATCGCTGGAGAGTGGTGCACCATGGTACTGTTCCGTTTCAAATCCATGCACGAATTTCTAAAGGTCGTACGGCACTGTTTCGCCATTTCGGACGGATGTTGCACCTTGCACCGTCGATGTTGCACCCTGTAGATATCGATTATTCGAACGGCCATAGCTTCTCGCTCGTTTAGAGTTACGGGAGCCATAACCTGTCAAAACGAAGGCCTCGATGAGTTCTATGGCTTTGACAGCTTTCAGCCGTCAACGGATAGACTAATGACCAAAAAGGACAACCCGAATCTCAATCGGGTCTCGTAAGTTTTTTACCCTTCGTTTTTTCGACACGTGGATTTTTACGGTAAACGGGATTACCGTGGCCCGTCTTCGACTTCCCATCGCTGGAGAGTGGTGCACCATGGTAATGTTCTGTTTCAAATCCATGCACGCATTTTTAAAAGTCGTACGGCACTGTTTCGCCATTTCGGACGGATGTTGCACCTTGCACCGTGGATGTTGCACCCTGTAGATATCGATTATTCGGACGGCCATAACTTCTGGCTCGTTTAGAGTTACTGGAGCCTTAACCTGTCAAAACGAAGGCCTCGATGAGTTCTACGGCTTTAACGGCTTTCAGCCGTCAGCGGATAGATTAATGCCCAAAAAGGACAACCCGAATCTCAATCGGGTCTCGTAAGTTTTTTACCCTTCGTTTTTTCAACACGTGGATTTTTACGGTAAAACGGGATTACCATGGCCCGTCTTCGACTTCCCATCGCTGGATAGTGGTGTACCATGGTACTGTTCCATTTTAAATCCATGCACGCATTTCTAAAAGTCATATGGCACTGTTTTTCCATTTCGGACGGATGTTGCACCTTGCACCGTGGATGTTGCACCCTGTAGATATCGATTATTCGGACGGCCATAACTTCTGGCTCGTTTAGAGTAACGGGAGCCATAACAAGTCAAAACGAAGGCCTCGATGAGTTCTACGGCTTTGACAGCTTTCAGCCATCAACGGATAGATTAATGTACAAAAAGGACAACCCGAATCTCGATCGGGTCTCGTAAGTTTTTTACCCTTCGTTTTTTCGACACGTGGATTTTTACGGTAAAACGGGATTACCGTGGCCCGTCTTCGACTTCCCATCGCTGAAGAGTGGTGCACCATGGTACTGTTCCGTTTCAAATCCATGCTCGCATTTCTAAAAGTCGTACGGAACTGTTTCGCCATTTCGGACGGATGTTGCACCTTGCACCGTGGATGTTGCACCCTGTAGATATCGATTATTCAGACGACCATAACTTCTGGCTCGTTTAGAGTTACGGGAGCCATAACCTTTCAAAACGAAGGCCTCGATGAGTTATATGGCTTTGACAGCTTTCAGCCGTCAACGGATAGATTAATGCCCAAAAAGGACAACCCGAATCTCAATCGGGTCTCGTAAGTTTTTTACCCTTCGTTTTTTCGACACGTGGATTTTTACGATAAAAGGGGATTGCCGTTCCCCGTCTTCAACTTCCCATCGCTGGGGAGTGGTGCACCATGGTACTGTTCTGTTTCAAATCCATGCACGCATTTCTAAAAGTCGTACGGCACTGTTTCGCCATTTCTGACGGATGTTGCACCCTGTAGATATCGATTATTCGGACGGCCATAACATCTGGCTCGATTAGAGTTACGGGACCCATAACTTGTCAAAACGAAGGCCTCGATGAGTTCTACGGCTTTGACAGCTTTCAGCCGACAACGGATAGATTGATGCCCAAAAAGGACAACTCGAATCTCAATCGGGTCTCATAAGTTTTTTACCCTTCTTTTTTCGACACGTGGATTTTTACGGTAAAACGGGATTGCCGTTCCCCGTCTTCGACATCCCATCGCTGGAGAGTGGTGCACCATGGTACTGTTCTGTTTCATATCCATGCACGCATTTCTAAAAGTCGTACGGCACTTTTCGCCATTTCGGACGGATGTTGCACCCTGTAGATATCGATTATTCGGACGGCCATAACTTCTGGCTCGTTTAGAGTTACGGGAGCGATAACCTATCAAAACGAAGGCCTCAATGAGTTCTACGGCTTTGACTGCTTTCAGCCGTCAACGGATAGATTACTGCCAAAAAAGGACAACCCGAATCTCAATCGGGTCTCGTAAGTTTTTTAACCTTCTTTTTTTCGACACGTGGATTTTTACGGTAAAACGGGATTTCCGTGGCCCGTCTTCGACTTGCCATCGCTGAAGAGTGGTGCACCATGGTACTGTTCAATTTCAAATCCATGCACGCATTTCTAAAAGTCGTACGGCACTGTTTCGCCATTTCGGACGGATGTTGCACCTTGCAACGTGGATGTTGCACCCTGTAGATATCGATTATTCGGACGGCCATAACTTCTGGCTCGTTTAGAGTTACTGGAGCCTTAACCTGTCAAAACGAAGGCATCGATGAGTTCTACAGGTTTGACAGCTTTCAGCCATCAACGGATAGATTAATGTCCAAAAAGGACAACCCGAATCTCAATCGGGACTCGTAAGTTTTGTACTCTTCGTTTTTTCGACACGTGGATTTTTACGGTAAAACGGGATTACCGTGGCCCGTCTTCGACTTCCCATCGCTGAAGAGTGGGGCACCGTGGTACTGTTACGTTTCAAATCCATGCACGCATTTCTAAAAGTCGTACGGCACTGTTTCGCCATTTCGGACGGATGTTGCACCTTGCACCGTGGATGTTGCACCTTGTAGAAATCGATTATTCGGACGGCCATAATTTCTGGCTCGTTTAGAGTTACGGGAGCCATAACCTATCAAAACGAAGGCCTCGATGAGTTATACGGCTTTGACAGCTTTCAGCCATCAACGGATAGATTAATGCCCAAAAAGGACAACCCGAATCTCAATCGGGTCTCGTAAGTTTTTTACCCTTCGTTTTTTCGACACGTGGATTTTTACGGAAAAACGGGATTACGGTGGCTGGTCTTCGATTTACCATCGTTGGAGAGTGGTGCACCATGGTACTGTTCCGTTTCAAATCCATGCACAAATTTCTAAAGGTCGTACGGCACTGTTTCGCCATTTCGGACGGATGTTGCACCTTGCACCGTGGATGTTGCACCTTGTAGAAATCGATTATTCGGACGGCCATAATTTCTGGCTCGTTTAGAGTTACGGGAGCCATAACCTATCAAAACGAAGGCCTCGATGAGTTATACGGCTTTGACAGCTTTCAGCCATCAACGGATAGATTAATGCCCAAAAAGGACAACCCGAATCTCAATCGAGTCTCGTAAGTTTTTTACCCTTCGTTTTTTCGACACGTGGATTTTTACGGTAAAACGGGATTACGGTGGCTGGTCTTCGATTTACCATCGCTGGAGAGTAGTGCACCATGGTACTGTTCCGTTTCAAATCCATGCACTCAATTCTAAAAGTCGTACGACACTGTTTCGCCATTTCGGACGGATGTTGCACCTTGCACCGTGGATGTTGCACCCTCTAGATATCGATTATTCGGACGGCCATAACTTCTGGCTCGTTTAGAGTTACGGGAGCCATAACCTGTCAAAACGAAGGCCTCGATGAGTTCTACGGCTTTGACAGCTTTCAGCCGTCAACGGATAGATTAATGACCAAAAAGGACAACCCGAATCTCAATCGGGTGTCGTAAGTTTTTTACCCTTCGTTTTTTCGACACGTGGATTTTTACGGCAAAACGGGATTACGGTGGCTAGTCTTCGATTTACCATCGCTGGAGAGTGGTGCACCATGGTACTGTTCCGTTTCAAATCCATGTACGCATTTCTAAAAGTCGTACGGCACCGTTTCTCCATTTCGGACGGATGTTGCACCTTGCACCGTGGATGTTGCACCCTGTAGATATCGATTATTCGAACGTCAATAACTTCTGGCTCGTTTAGAGTTACAAAAGCCATAACCTGTCAAAACGAAGGCCTCGATGAGTTCTACGACTTTAACGGCTTTCAGCCGTCAGCGGATAGATTAATGCCCAAAAAGGACAACCCGAATCTCAATCGGGTCTCGTAAGTTTTTTACCCTTCGTTTTTTAAACACGTGGATTTTTACGGTAAAACGGGATTACCATGGCCCGTCTTCGATTTCCCATCGCTGGATAGTGGTGTACCATGGTACTGTTCCATTTTAAATCCATGCACGCATTTCTAAAAGTCATATGGCACTGTTTTTCCGTTTCGGACGGATGTTGCACCTTGCACCGTGGATGTTGCACCCTGTAGATATCGATTATTCGGACGGCCATAACTTCTGGCTCGTTTAGAGTAACGGGAGCCATAACAAGTCAAAACGAAGGCCTCGATGAGTTCTACGGCTTTGACAGCTTTCAGCCATCAATGGATAGATTAATGTACAAAAAGGACAACCCGAATCTCGATCGGGTCTCGTAAGTTTTTTACCCTTCGTTTTTTCGACACGTGGATTTTTACGGTAAAACGGGATTACCGTGGCCCGTCTTCGACTTCCCATCGCTGAAGAGTGGTGCACCATGGTACCGTTCCGTTTCAAATCCATGCTCGCATTTCTAAAAGTCGTACGACACTGTTTCGCCATTTCGGACGGATGTTGCACCTTGCACCGTGGATGTTGCACCCTGTAGATATCGATTATTCAGACGACCATAACTTCTGGCTCGTTTAGAGTTACGGGAGCCATAACCTTTCAAAACAAAGGCCTCGATGAGTTATATGGCTTTGACAGCTTTCAGCCGTCAACGGATAGATTAATGCCCAAAAAGGACAACCCGAATCTCAATCGGGTCTCGTAAGTTTTTTACCCTTCGTTTTTTCGACACGTGGATTTTTACGATAAAACGGGATTGCCGTTCCCCGTCTTCGACATCCCATCGCTGGAGAGTGGTGCACCATGGTACTGTTCTGTTTCAAATCCATGCACGCATTTCTAAAAGTCGTACGGCACTTTTCGCCATTTCGGACGGATGTTGCACCCTGTAGATATCGATTATTCGGACAGCCATAACTTCTGGCTCGTTTAGAGTTACGGGAGCGATAACCTGTCAAAACGAAGGCCTCAATGAGTTCTACGGCTTTGACTGCTTTCAGCCGTCAACGGATAGATTACTGCCAAAAAAGGACAACCCGAATCTCAATCGGGTCTCGTAAGTTTTTTACCCTTCTTTTTTTCGACACGTGGATTTTTACGGTAAAACGGGATTTCCGTGGCCCGTCTTCGACTTGCCATCGCTGAAGAGTGGTGCACTATGGTACTGTTCAATTTCAAATCCATGCACGCATTTCTAAAAGTCGTACGGCACTATTTCGCCATTTCGGACGGATGTTGCACCTTGCAACGTGGATGTTGCACCCTGTAGATATCGATTATTCGGACGGCCATAACTTCTGGCTCGTTTAGAGTTACTGGAGCCATAACCTGTCAAAACGAAGGCCTCGATGAGTTCTACAGCTTTGACAGCTTTCAGCCATCAACGGATAGATTAATGTCCAAAAAGGACAACCCGAATCTCAATCGGGACTCGTAAGATTTTTACCCTTCGTTTTTTCGACACGTGGATTTTTACGGTAAAACGGGATTACCGTGGCCCGTCTTCGACTTCCCATCGCTGAAGAGTGGGGCACCGTGGTACTGTTACGTTTCAAATCCATGCACGCATTTCTAAAAGTCGTACGGCACTGTTTCGCCATTTCTGACGGATGTTGCACCTTGCACCGTGGATGTTGCACCCTGTAGATATCGATTATTCGGACGGCCATAACTTCTGGCTCATTTAGAGTTACGGGAGGCATAACCTTTCAAAACGAAGGCCTCAATGAGTTCTACGGCTTTGACAGCTTTCAACTGTCAACGGATAGATTAATGTCCAAAAAGAACAACCCGAATCTCAATCGGGTCTCGTAAGTTTTTTACCCTTCTTTTTTTCGACACGTGGATTTTTACGGTAAAACGGGATTACTGTGGCTGGTCTTCGATTTACCATCGCTGGAGAGTGGTGCACCATGGTACTGTTCCGTTTCAAATCCATGCACGCATTTGTAGAATTCATACGGCACTGTTTCGCCATTTCGGACGGATGTTGCACCTTGCACCGTGGATGTTGCACCCTGTAGATATCGATTATTCGGACGGCCGTAACTTCTGGCTCGTTTAGAGTTACGGGAGCCATAACCTTTCAAAATGAAGGCCTCGATGAGTTCTACGGCTTTGACAGCTTTCAGCCGTCAACGGATAGATTAATGCCCAAAAAGGACAACCCGAATCTCAATCGGGTCTCGTAAGTTTTTTACCCTTTGTTTTTTCGACACGTGGATTTTTACGGTAAAACGGGATTACCGTGGCCCGTCTTCGACTTCCCATCGCTGGAGAGTGGTGCACCATGGTACTGTTCCGTTTCAAATCCATGCACGAATTTCTAAAGGTCGTACGGCACTGTTTCGCCATTTCGGACGGATGTTGCACCTTGCACCGTCGATGTTGCACCCTGTAGATATCGATTATTCGAACGGCCATAGCTTCTCGCTCGTTTAGAGTTACGGGAGCCATAACCTGTCAAAACGAAGGCCTCGATGAGTTCTATGGCTTTGACAGCTTTCAGCCGTCAACGGATAGACTAATGACCAAAAAGGACAACCCGAATCTCAATCGGGTCTCGTAAGTTTTTTACCCTTCGTTTTTTCGCACGTGGATTTTTACGGTAAACGGGATTACCGTGGCCCGTCTTCGACTTCCCATCGCTGGAGAGTGGTGCACCATGGTAATGTTCTGTTTCAAATCCATGCACGCATTTTTAAAAGTCGTACGGCACTGTTTCGCCATTTCGGACGGATGTTGCACCTTGCACCGTGGATGTTGCACCCCATAGATATCGATTATTCGGACGGCCATAACTTCTCGCTCGTTTAGAGTTACGGGAGCCATAACCTGTCAAAACGAAGGCCTCGATGAGTTCTACGGCTTTGACGGCTTTCAGCCGTCAACGGATAGATTAATGACCAAAAAGGACAACCCGAATCTCAATCGGGTCACGTAAGTTTTTTATCCTTCGTTTTTTCGACACGTGGATTTTTACGGTAAAACGGGATTACCGTGGCTGGTCTTCGATTTACCATCGCTGGAGAGTGGTGCACCAAGGTACTGTTCCATTTCAAATCCATGCACGCATTTCTAAAAGTCGTACGACACTGTTTCGCCATTTCGGACGGATGTTGCACCTTGCACCGTGGATGTTGCGCCCTGTAGATATCGATTATTCGGACGGCCATAACTTCTGGCTCTTATAGAGTTACGGGAGCCATAACCTGTCAAAACGAAGGCCTCGATGAGTTCTACGGCTTTGACAGCTTTGAGCTGTCAACGGATAGATTAATGCCCAAAAAGGACAACCTGAATCTCAATCGGGTTACGTAAGTTTTTTACCCTTCGTTTTTTCGACACGTGGATTTTTACGGTAAACGGGATTACCGTGGCCCGTCTTCGACTTCCCAACGCTGGAGAGTGGTGCACCTTGGTACTGTTCTGTTTAAAATCCATGCACGCATTTCTAAAAGTCATACGGCACTGTTTTGCCATTTCGGACGGATGTTGCACCTTGCACCGTGGATGTTGCACCCTGTAGATATCGATTATTCGGACGGCCATAACTTCTGGCTCATTTAGAGTTACGGGAGCCATAACCTGTCAAAACGAAGGCCTCGATGAGTTCTACGGCTTTGACAGCTTTGAGCCGTCAACGGATAGATTAATGCACAAAAAGGACAACATGAATCTCAATCGGGTCTCGTAAGTTTTTTACCCTACGTTTTTTTGACACGTGGATTTTTACGGTAAAACGGGATTACGGTGGCTGGTCTTCGATTTACCATCGCTGGAGAGTGTGCACCATGGTACTGTTATGTTTCAAATCCATGCATGAATTTCTAAAGGTCGTGTGGCACTGTTTCGCCATTTCGGACGGATGTCGCACCATGCACAGTGGATGTTGCACCCTGTAGATATCGATTATTCGGACGGCCATAACTTCTGGCTCTTTTAGAGTTACGGGAGCCATAACTTGTCAAAACGAAGGCCTCGATGAGTTCTACGGCTTTGACAGCTTTGAGCCGTCAACGGATAGATTAATGCCCAAAAAGGACAACCCGAATCTCAATCGGGTCACGTAAGTTTTTTACCCTTCGTTTTTTCGACACGTGGATTTTTAAGGTAAACGGGATTACCGTGGCCCGTCTTCGACTTCCCAACGCTGGAGAGTGGTGCACCATGGTACTGTTCTGTTTAAAATCCATGCACGCATTTCTAAAAGTCATACGACACTGTTTCGCCATTTCGGACGGATGTTGCACCTAGCACCGTGGATGTTGCACCCTGTAGATATCGATTATTCGGACGGCCATAACTTCTGGCTCGTTTAGAGTTAAATGAGCCATAACCTGTCAAAACGGAGGCCTCGATGAGTTCTATGGCTTTGACAGCTTTAAGCCGTCAATGGATAGATTAATGCCCAAAAAGGACAACCCGAATCTCAATCAGGTCTCGTAAGTTTTTTACCCTTCGTTTTTTCGACACGTGGATTTTTACGGTGAAATGGGATTACGGCGGCTGGTCTTCGATTTACTATCGCTGGAGAGTGGTGCATCATGGTACTATTCCGTTTCGAATCCAAGCATGAATTTCTAAAGGTCGTACGGCACTGTTTTGCCATTTCGGACGGATGTTGCACCTTGCACCGTGGATGTTGCACCCTGTAGATATCGATTATTCGGACGACCATAACTTCTTGCTCGTTTAGAGTTACGGGAGCCATAACCTGTCAAAACGAAGGCCTCGATGAGTTCTACGGCTTTGACAGCTTTCAGCCATCAAAGGATAGATTAATGCCCAAAAAGGACAACCCGAATCTCAATCGGGTCTCGTAAGTTTTTTACCCTTCGTTTTTTCGACACGTGGATTTTTACGGCACAACGGGATTATGGTGGCTGGTCTTCGATTTACCATCGCTGTAGAGTGGTGCACCATGGTACTGTTCCGTTACAAATCCATGCACGAATTTCTCAAGGTCGTACGACACTGTTTCGCCATTTCGGACGGATGTTGCACCTTGCATCGTGGATGTTGCACCCTGTAGATATCGATTCTTCGGACGGCCATAATTTCTGGCTCGTTCAGAGTTACGGGAGCCATAACCTATCAAAACGAAGGCCTCGATGAGTTCTACGGCTTTGACAGCTTTCAACCATCAACGGATAGATTAATGCCCAAAAAGGACAACCCGAATCTCAATCGGGTCTCGTAAGTTTTTTTACCCTTCGTTTTTTCGACACGTGGATTTTTATGGTAAAACGGGATTACGGTGGCTGGTCTTCGATTTACCATCGCTGGAGAGTGGTGCACCATGGTACTGTTCCATTTCAAATCCATGCACAAATTTCTAAAGGTCGTACGGCACTGTTTCGCCATTTCGAACGGATGTTGCACCTCGCACCGTCGATGTTGCACCTTGTAGATATCGATTATTCGGACGGCCATAACTTCTCACTCGTTTAGAGTTACGGGAGCCATAACTGTCAAAACGAAGGCCTCGATGAGTTCTTCGGCTTTGACTACTTTCAGCCGTCAATGGATAGATTAATGACCAAAAAGGATAACCCGAATCCCAATCGGGTCTCGTAAGTTTTTTACCCTGCGTTTTTTCGACACGTGGATTTTTACGGTAAAACGGGATTACGGTGGCTGGTCTTCGATTTACCATCGCTGGAGAGTGGTGCACCATAGTACTATTCCGTTTCAAATCCATGCACGAATTTCTCAAGGTCGTACGGCACTGTTTCGCCATTTCGGACGGATGTTGCACCTTGCACCGAGGATGTTGCACCCCGTAGAAATCGATTATTCGGACGGCCATAACTTCTGGCTCGTTTAGAGTTACGGGAGCCATAACCTGTCAAAACGAAGGCCTCGATGATTTCTACGGCTTTGATAGTTTTCAGCCGTCAACGGACATGTTAATGCCCAAAAAGGACAACCCGAATCTCAATCGCGTCTAGTAAGTTTTTTACCCTTTGTTTTTTCGACACGTGGATTTTTACGGTAAAACGGGATTACGGCGGCTGGTCTTCGATTTACCATCGCTGGAGAGTGGTTCACCGTGGTACTGTTCCATTTAAAATCCATGCACGCATTTCTAAAGGTCGTACGGCACTGTTTCGCCATTTCCGACGGATGTTGCACCTTGCACCGTGGAAGTTGCACCCTGTAATATCGATTATTCGGACGGCCATAACTTCTGGCTCGTTTAGAGCTACGGGATCCATAACCTGTCAAAACGAAGGCCTCGATGAGTTCTACGGCTTCGACAGCTTTCAGCCGTCAACGGATAGATTAATGCCCAAAAAGGACAACCCGAATCTCAATCGGGTCTCGTAAGTTTTTTACCCTTCGTTTTTTTGACACTTGGATTTTTACGGTAAAACGGGATTACGGTGGCTGGACTTCGATTTCCCATCGCTGGAGAGTGGTGCACCATGGTAATGTTCCGTTTCAAATCAATGCACGCATTTCTAAAAGTCGTACGGCACTGTTTCGCCATTTCGGACGGATGTTGCACCTTGCACCATGTTGCACCCTGTAGATATCGATTATTCGGACGTCCATAACTTCTGGCTCGTTTAGAGTTACGGGAGCCATAACCTGTCAAAATGAAGGCCTCGATGAGTTCTACGGCTTTGACAGCTTTCAGCCGTCAACGGACATATTAATGCCCAAAAAGGACAACTCGAATCTCAATCGAGTCTCGTAAGTTTTTTACCCTTCGTTTTTTCGACACGTGGATTTTTACGGTAAAACGGGATTACGGTGGCTGGTCTTCGATTTACCATCGCTGGAGAGTGGTGCACCATGGTACTGTTCCGTTTCAAATCAATGCACGCATTTCTAAAAGTCGTACGGCACTGTTTCGCCATTTCGGACGGATGTTGCACCTAGCACCGTGGATGTTGCACCCTGTAGATATCGATTATTCGGACGGCCATAACTTCTGGCTCGTTTAGAGTTACGGGAGCCATAACCTGTCAAAACGAAGGCCTCGATGAGTTCTACGGCTGTGACCACTTTCAGATGTCAACGGATAGATTAATGCCCAAAAAGGACAACCCGAATCTCAATCGGGTCACGTAAGTTTTTTACCCTTCGTTTTTTCGACACGTGGATTTTTACGGTAAAACGGGATTACCGTGGCTGGTCTTCGATTTACCATCGCTGGAGAGTGGTGCACAGTGGTTCTGTTCCGTTTCAAATCCATGCACGCATTTCTAAAAGTCGTACGGCACTGTTTCGCCATTTCGGACGGATGTTGCACCTTGCACCGTGGATGTTGCACCCTGTAGATATCGATTATTCGGACGGTCATAAATTCTGGCTCTTTTAGAGTTACGGGAGCCATAACCTGTCAAAACGAAGGCCTCGATGAGTTCTACGGCTTTGACAGCTTTGAGCCGTCAACGGATAGATTAATGCCCAAAAAGGACAACCCGAATCTCAATCGGGTCTCGTAAGTTTTTTACCCTTCGTTTTTTTGACACGTGGATTTTTACGGTAAAACGGGATTACAGTGGCTGGACTTCGATTTCCCATCGCTGGAGAGTAGTGCACCATGGTAATGTTCCGTTTCAAATCAATGCACGCATTTCTAAAAGTCGCACGACACTGTTTCGCCATTTTGGACGGATGTTGCACCTTGCACCATGTTGCACCCTGTTGATATCGATTATTCGGACGTCCATAACTTCTGGCTCGTTTAGAGTTACGGGAGCCATAACCTGTCAAAACGAAGGCCTCGATGAGTTCTACGGCTTTGACAGCTTTCAGCCGTCAACGGACATATTAATTCCCAAAAAGGACAACTCGAATCTCAATCGAGTCTCGTATGTTTTTTACCCTTCGTTTTTTCGACACGTGGATTTTTACGGTAAAACGGGATTACGGTGGCTGCTCTTTGATTTACCATCGCTGGAGAGTGGTGCACCATGATACTGTTCCGTTTCAAATCAATGCACGCATTTCTAAAAGTCGTACGGCACTGTTTCGCCATTTCGGACGGATGTTGCACCTAGCACCGTGGATGTTGCACCTTGTAGATATCGATTATTCGGACGGCCATAACTTCTGGCTCGTTTAGAGTTACGGGAGCCATAACCTGTCAAAACGAAGGCCTCGATGAGTTCTACGGCTGTGACCACTTTCAGATGTCAACGGATAGATTAATTCCCAAAAAGGACAACCCGAATCTCAATCGGGTCACGTAAGTTTTTTACCCTTCGTTTTTTCGACACGTGGATTTTTACGGTAAAACGGGATTACCGTGGCTGGTCTTCGATTTACCATCGCTGGAGAGTGGTGCACCGTGGTACTGTTCCGTTTCAAATCCATGCACGCATTTGTAAAAGTCGTACAACACTGTTTCGCCATTTCGGACGGATGTTGCACCTTGCACCTTGGATGTTGCACCCTGTAGATATCGATTATTCGGACGGCCATAACTTATGGCTCTTTTAGAGTTACGGGAGCAATAACCTGTCAAAACGAAGACCTCGATGAGTTCTACGGCTTTGACAGCTTTGAGCTGTCAACGGATAGATTAATGCCCAAAAAGGACAACCCGAATCTCAATCGGGTCACGTAAGTTTTTTACCCTTCGTTTTTTCGACACGTGGATTTTTACGGTAAACGGGAATACCGTGGCCCGTCTTCGACTTCCCAACGCTGGAGAGTGGTGCACCATGGTACTGTTCTGTTTAAAATACATGCATGCATTTCTAAAAGTCATACGGCACTGTTTTGCCATTTCGGACGGATGTTGCACCTTGCACCGTGGATGTTGCACCCTGTAGATATCGATTATTAGGACGGCCATAACTTCTGGCTCATTTAGAGTTACGGGAGCCATAACCAGTCAAAACGAAGGCCTCGATGAGTTCTACGGCTTTGACAGCTTTGAGCCGTCAACGGACAGATTAATGCCCAAAAAGGACAACCCGAATCTCAATCGGGTCTCGTAAGTTTTTTACCCTTCGTTTTTTTGACACGTGGATTTTTACGGTAAAACGGGATTACGGTGGCTGGTCTTCGATTTACCATCGCTGGAGAGTGGTGCACCATGGTACTGTTACGTTTCAAATCCATGCATGAATTCCTAAAGGACGTATGGCACTGTTTCGCCATTTCGGACGGATGTTGCACCTTGCACAGTGGATGTTGCACCCGGTAGATATCGATTATTCGGACGGCCATAACTTCTGGCTCGTTTAGAGTTACGGGAGCCATAACCTGTCAAAACGAAGGCCTCGATGAGTTCTACGGCTTTGATAGCTTTCAGTCGTCAACGGACATATTAATGCCCAAAAAGGACAACCCGTATCTCAATCGAGTCTCTTAAGTTTTTTACCCTTCGTTTTTTCGACACGTGGATTTTTACGGTAAAACGGGATTACGGTGGCTGGTCCTCGATTTACCATCGCTGGAGAGTGGTGCACCATGGTACTGTTCCGTTTCAAATCCATGCACGCATTTCTAAAAGTCGTACGGCACTGTTTCGCCATTTCGGACGGATGTTGCACCTTGCACCGTGGATGTTGCACCCTGTAGATATCGATTATTCGGACGACCATAAATTCTGGTTCGTTCAGAGTTACGGGAGCCATAACCTGTCAAAACGAAGGCCTCGATGAGTTCTACGGCTTTGACAGCTTTCAGCCGTCAACGGATAGATTAATACCCAAAAATGACAACCTGAATCTCAATCGGGTCTCGTAAGTTTTTTACCCTTCGTTTTTTCGACACGTGGATTTTTACGGTAAAACGGGATTACAGTGGCCCGTCTTCGACTTCCCATCGCTGGAGAGTGGTGCACCATGGTACTGTTCCGTTTCAAATCCATGCACGCGTTTCGAAAAGTCATACGGCACTATTTCGCCATTTCGGACGGATGTTGCACCTTGCACCGTGGATGTTGCACCCTGCAGATATCGATTATTCGGACGGCCATAACTTCTGGCTCGTTTAGAGTTACGGGAGCCATAACCTGTCAAAACGAAGGCCTCGATGAGTTCTACGGCTTTGACAGCTATGAGCCGTCAACGGATAGATTAATGCCCAAAAAGGACAACCCGAATCTCAATCGGGTCACGTAAGTTTTTTACCCTTCGTTTTTTCGACACGTGGATTTTACGGTAAACGGGATTACCGTGGCCCGTCTTCGACTTCCCATCGCCGGTGACTGGTGCACCATGGTACTGTTCCGTTTCAAATCCATGCACGCATTTCTAAAAGTCATACGGCACTGTTTCGCCATTTCGGACGGATGTTGCACCTTGCACCGTGGATGTTGCACCCTGTAGATATCGATTATTCGGACGGCCATGACTTCTGGCTCGTTCAGAGTTACGGGAGCCATAACCTGTTAAAACGAAGGCCTCGATGAGTTCTACGGCTTTGACTGCTTTCAGCTGTCAACGAATAGATTAATGCCCAAAAAGGACAACCCGAATCTCAATCGGGTCTCGTAAGTTTTTTACCCTTCGTTTTTTTGACACGTGGATTTTTACGGTAAAACGGGATTACGGTGGCTGGTCTTCGATTTACCATCGCTGGAGAGTGGTGCACCATGGTACTGTTCCGTTTCAAATCCATGCACGCAATTCTAAAAGTCGTACGACACTGTTTCGCCATTTCGGACGGATGTTGCACCTTGCACCGTGGATGTTGCACCCTGTAGATATCGATTATTCGGACGACCATAACTTCTGGCTCGTTTAGAGTTACGGGAGCCATAACCTGTCAAAACGAATGCCTCGATGAGTTCTACGGCTTTGACAGCTTTCAGCCGTCAACGGATAGATTAATGACCAAAAAGGACAACCCGAATCTCGATCGGGTGTCGTAAGTTTTTTACCCTTCGTTTTTTCGACACGTGGATTTTTACGGTAAAACGGGATTACGGTGGATGGTCTTCGATTTACCACCGCTGGAGAGTGGTGCACCATGGTACTGTTCCGTTTCAAATCCATAAACGCATTTCTAAAATTCGTACGGCACTGTTTCGCCATTTCGGACGGATGTTGCACCTTGCACCGTGGATGTTGCACCCTGTAGATATCGATTATTCGGACGGCCATAACTTCTGGCTCTTTTAGAGTTACGGGAGCCATAACCTGTCAAAACGAAGGCCTCGATGAGTTCTACGGCTTTGACAGCTTTGAGCCGTCAACGGATAGATTAATGCCCAAAAAGGACAACCCGAATCACAATCGGGTCTCGTAAGTTTTTTACCCTTCGTTTTTTTGACACGTGGATTTTTACGGTAAAACGGGATTACGGTGGCTGGACTTCGATTTCCCATCGCTGGAGAGTGGTGCACCATGGTAATGTTCCGTTTCAAATCAATGCACGCATTTCTAAAAGGCGCACGACACTGTTTCGCCATTTCGGACGGATGTTGCACCTTGCACCATGTTGCACCCTGTAGATATCGATTATTCGGACGTCCATAACTTCTGGCTCGTTTAGAGTTACGGGAGCCATAACCTGTCAAAACGAAGGCCTCGATGAGTTCTACGGCTTTGACAGCTTTCAGCCGTCAACGGACATATTAATGCCCAAAAAGGACAACTCGAATCTCAATCGAGTCTCGTAAGTTTTTTACCCTTCGTTTTTTCGACACGTGGATTTTTACGGTAAAACGGGATTACGGTGGCTGGTCTTTGATTTACCATCGCTGGAGAGTGGTGCACCATGATACTGTTCCGTTTCAAATCAATGCACGCATTTCTAAAAGTCGTACGGCACTGTTTCGCCATTTCGGACGGATGTTGCACCTAGCACCGTGGATGTTGCACCTTGTAGATATCGATTATTCGGACGGCCATAACTTCTGGCTCGTTTAGAGTTACGGGAGCCATAACCTGTCAAAACGAAGGCCTCGATGAGTTCTACGGCTGTGACCACTTTCAGATGTCAACGGATAGATTAATTCCCAAAAAGGACAACCCGAATCTCAATCGGGTCACGTAAGTTTTTTACCCTTCGTTTTTTCGACACGTGGATTTTTACGGTAAAACGGGATTACCGTGGCTGGTCTTCGATTTACCATCGCTGGAGAGTGGTGCACCGTGGTACTGTTCTGTTTCAAATCCAAGCACGCATTTCTAAAAGTCGTACAGCACTGTTTCGCCATTTCGGACGGATGTTGCACCTTGCACCGTGGATGTTGCACCCTGTAGATATCGATTATTCGGACGGCCATAACTTATGGCTCTTTTAGAGTTACGGGAGCAATAACCTGTCAAAACGAAGACCTCGATGAGTTCTACGGCTTTGACAGCTTTGAGCTGTCAACGGATAGATTAATGCCCAAAAAGGACAACCCGAATCTCAATCGGGTCACGTAAGTTTTTTACCCTTCGTTTTTTCGACACGTGGATTTTTACGGTAAACGGGATTACCGTGGCCCGTCTTCGACTTCCCAACGCTGGAGAGTGGTGCACCATGGTACTGTTCTGTTTAAAATACATGCACGCATTTCTAAAAGTCATACGGCACTGTTTTGCCATTTCGGACGGATGTTGCACCTTGCACCGTGGATGTTGCACCCTGTAGATATCGATTATTCGGACGGCCATAACTTCTGGCTCATTTAGGGTTACGGGAGCCATAACCTGTCAAAACGAAGGCCTCGATGAGTTCTACGGCTTTGACAGCTTTGAGCCGTCAACGGACAGATTGATGCCCAAAAAGGACAACCCGAATCTCAATCGGGTCTCGTAAGTTTTTTACCCTTCGTTTTTTTGACACGTGGATTTTTACGGTAAAACGGGATTACGGTGGCTGGTCTTCGATTTACCATCGCTGGAGAGTGGTGCACCATGGTACTGTTACGTTTCAAATCCATGCATGAATTTCTAAAGGACGTATGGCACTGTTTCGCCATTTCGGACGGATGTTGCACCTTGCACAGTGGATGTTGCACCCGGTAGATATCGATTATTCGGACGGCCATAACTTCTGGCTCGTTTAGAGTTACGGGAGCCATAACCTGTCAAAACGAAGGCCTCGATGAATTCTACGGCTTTGATAGCTTTCAGTCGTCAACGGACATATTAATGCCCAAAAAGGACAACCCGAATCTCAATCGAGTCTCTTAAGTTTTTTACCCTTCGTTTTTTCGACACGTGGATTTTTACGGTAAAACGGGATTACGGTGGCTGGTCCTCGATTTACCATCGCTGGAGAGTGGTGCACCATGGTACTGTTCCGTTTCAAATCCATGCACGCATTTCTAAAAGTCGTACGGCACTGTTTCGCCATTTCGGACGGATGTTGCACCTTGCACCGTGGATGTTGCACCCTGTAGATATCGATTATTCGGACGGCCATAAATTCTGGTTCGTTCAGAGTTACGGGAGCCATAACCTGTCAAAACGAAGGCCTCGATGAGTTCTACGGCTTTGACAGCTTTCAGCCGTCAACGGATAGATTAATACCCAAAAATGACAACCTGAATCTCAATCGGGTCTCGTAAGTTTTTTACCCTTCGTTTTTTCGACACGTGGATTTTTACGGTAAAACGGGATTACAGTGGCCCGTCTTCGACTTCCCATCGCTGGAGAGTGGTGCACCATGGTACTGTTCCGTTTCAAATCCATGCACGCGTTTCGAAAAGTCATACGGCACTATTTCGCCATTTCGGACGGATGTTGCACCTTGCACCGTGGATGTTGCACCCTGCAGATATCGATTATTCGGACGGCCATAACTTCTGGCTCGTTTAGAGTTACGGGAGCCATAACCTGTCAAAATGAAGGCCTCGATGAGTTCTACGGCTTTGACAGCTATGAGCCGTCAACGGATAGATTAATGCCCGAAAAGGACAACCCGAATCTCAATCGGGTCTCGTAAGTTTTTTACCCTTCGTTTTTTCGACACGTGGATTTTTACGGTAAACGGGATTACCGTGGCCCGTCTTCGACTTCCCATCGCTGGTGACTGGTGCACCATGGTACTGTTCCGTTTCAAATCCATGCACGCATTTCTAAAAGTCATACGGCACTGTTTCGCCATTTCGGACGGATGTTGCACCTTGCACCGTGGATGTTGCACCCTGTAGATATCGATTATTCGGACGGCCATGACTTCTGGCTCGTTCAGAGTTACGGGAGCCATAACCTGTTAAAACGAAGGCCTCGATGAGTTCTACGGCTTTGACTGCTTTCAGCTGTCAACGGATAGATTAATGCCCAAAAAGGACAACCCGAATCTCAATCGGGTTTCGTAAGTTTTTTACCCTTCGTTTTTTTGACACGTGGATTTTTACGGTAAAACGGGATTACGGTGGCTGGTCTTCGATTTACCATCGCTGGAGAGTGGTGCACCATGGTACTGTTCCGTTTCAAATCCATGCACGCAATTCTAAAAGTCGTACGACACTGTTTCGCCATTTCGGACGGATGTTGCACCTTGCACCGTGGATGTTGCACCCTGTAGATATCGATTATTCGGACGACCATAACTTCTGGCTCGTTTAGAGTTACGGGAGCCATAACCTGTCAAAACGAATGCCTCGATGAGTTCTACGGCTTTGACAGCTTTCAGCCATCAACGGATAGATTAATGACCAAAAAGGACAACCCGAATCTCGATCGGGTGTCGTAAGTTTTTTACCCTTCGTTTTTTCGACACGTGGATTTTTACGGTAAAACGGGATTACGGTGGATGGTCTTCGATTTACCACCGCTGGAGAGTGGTGCACCATGGTACTGTTCCGTTTCAAATCCATGTACGCATTTCTAAAATTCGTACGGCACCGTTTTGCCATTTCGGACGGATGTTGCACCTTGCACCGTGGATGTTGCACCCTGTAGATATCGATTATTCGAACGACAATAACTTCTGGCTCGTTTAGAATTACAAAAGCCATAACCTGTCAAAACGAAGGCCTCGATGAGTTCTACGGCATTAACGGCTTTCAGCTGTCAACGGATAGATCAATGCCCAAAAAGGACAACCCGAATCTCAATCGGGTCTCGTAAGTTTTTTACCCTTCGTTTTTTCAACACGTGGATTTTTACGGTAAAACGGGATTACCGTGGCCCGTCTTCGACTTCCCATCGCTGGAGAGTGGTGTACCATGGTACTGTTCCGTTTTAAATCCATGCACGCATTTCTAAAAGTCATACGGCACTGTTTTTCCATTTCGAACAGATGTTGCACCTTGCACCGTGGATGTTGCACCCTGTAGATATCGATTATTCGGACGGCCATAACTTCTGGCTCGTTTAGAGTAACGGGAGCCATAACAAGTCAAAACGAAGGCCTCGATGAGTTCTACGGCTTTGACAGCTTTCAGCCATCAACGGATAGATTAGTGTCCAAAAAGGACAACCCGAATCTCGATCGGGTCTCGTAAGTTTTTTACCCTTCGTTTTTTCGACACGTGGATTTTTACGGTAAAACGGGATTACCGTGGCCCGTCTTCGACTTCCCATCGCTGAAGAGTGGTGCACCATGGTACTGTTCCGTTTCAAATCCATGCTCGCATTTCTAAAAGTCGTACGGCACTGTTTCGCCATTTCGGACGGATGTTGCACCTTGCATCATGGATGTTGCACCCTGTAGATATCGATTATTCAGACGACCATAACTTCTGGCTCGTTTAGAGTTACGGGAGCCATAACCTGTCAAAACGAAGGCCTCGATGAGTTCTACGGCTTTGACAGCTTTCAGCCATCAACGGATAGATTAATGACCAAAATGGACAACCCGAATCTCAATCGGGTGTCGTAAGTTTTTTACCCTTCGTTTTTTCGACACGTGGATTTTTACGGTAAAACGGGATTGCCGTTCCCCGTCTTCGACTTCCCATCGCTGGAGAGTGGTGCACCATGGTGCTGTTCTGTTTCAAATCCATGCACGCATTTCTAAAAGTCGTACGGCACTGTTTCGCCATTTCTGACGGATGTTGCACCCTGTAGATATCGATTATTCGGACGGCCATAACTTCTGGCTCGATTAGAGTTACGAGAGCCATAACCTGTCAAAACGAGGCCTCGATGAGTTCTACGGTTTTGACAGCTTTCAACCGACAACGGATAGATTAATGCCCAAAAAGGACAACCCGAATCTCAATCGGGTCTCATAAGTTTTTTACCCTTCTTTTTTCGACACGTGGATTTTTACGGTAAAACGGGATTGCCGTTCCCCGTCTTCGACTTCCCATCGCTGGAGAGTGGTGCACCATGGTACTGTTCTGTTTCAAATTCATGCACGCATTTCTAAAAGTCGTACGGCACTGTTTCGCCATTTCGGAAGGATGTTGCACCCTGTAGATATCGATTATTTGGACGGCCATAACTTCTGGCTCGTTTAGAGTTACAGGAGCGATAACCTGTCAAAACGAAGGCCTCAATGAGTTCTACGGCTTTGACTGCTTTCAGCCGTCAACGGATAGATTACTGCCCAAAAAGGACAACCCGAATCTCAATCGGGTCTCGTAAGTTTTTTACCATTCTTTTTTTCGACACGTGGATTTTTACGGTAAAACGGGATTTCCGTGGCCCGTCTTCGACTTCCCATCGCTGAAGAGTGGTGCACCATGGTACTGTTCAATTTCAAATCCATGCAGGCATTTCTAAAAGTCGTACGGCACTGTTTCGCCATTTCGGACGGATGTTGCACCTTGCAACGTGGATGTTGCACCCTGTAGATATCGATTATTCGGACGGCCATAACTTCTGGATCGTTTAGAGTTACTGGAGCCATAACCTGTCAAAACGAAGGCCTCGATGAGTTCTACAGATTTGACAGCTTTCAGCCATCAACGGATAGATTAATGTCCAAAAAGGACAACCCGAATCTCAATCGGGACTCGTAAGTTTTTTACCCTTCGTTTTTTCGACACGTGGATTTTTACGGTAAAACGGGATTACCGTGGCCCGTCTTCGACTTCCCATCGCTGAAGAGTGGTGCACCGTGGTACTGTTACGTTTCAAATCCATGCACGCATTTCTAAAAGTCGTACGGCACTGTTTCGCCATTTCGGACGGATGTTGCACCTTGCACCGTGGATGTTGCACCTTGTAGATATCGATTATTCGGACGGCCATAACTTCTGGCTCATTTAGAGTTACGGGAGCCATAACCTTTCAAAACGAAGGCCTCAATGAGTTCTACGGCTTTGACAGCTTTCAACCGTCAACGGATAGATTAATGTCCAAAAAGAACAACCAAAATCTCAATCGGGTCTCGTAAGTTTTTTACCCTTCTTTTTTTCGACACGTGGATTTTTACGGTAAAACGGGATTACGGTGGCTGGTCTTCGATTTACCATCGCTGGAGGGTGGTGCACCATGGTACTGTTCCGTTTCAAATCCATGCACGCATTTGTAGAATTCGTACGGCACTGTTTCGCCATTTCGGACGGATGTTGCACCTTGCACCGTGGATGTTGCACCCTGTATATATCGATTATACGGACGGCCGTAACTTCTGGCTCGTTTAGAGTTACGGGAGCCATAATCTTTCAAAACGAAGGCCTCGATGAGTTCTACGGCTTTGACAGCTTTCAGCCGTCAACGGATAGATTAGTGCCCAAAAAGGACAACCCGAATCTCAATCCGGTCTCGTAAGTTTTTTACCCTTCGTTTTTTCGACGCGTTGATTTTTACGGTAAAACGGGATTACCGTGGCCCGTCTTCGACTTACCATCGCTGGAGAGTGGTGCACCATGGTACTGTTCCGTTTCAAATCCATGCACGAATTTCTGAAGGTCGTACGGCACTGTTTCGCCATTTCGGACTGATGTTGCACCTTGCACCGTGGATGTTGCACCCTGTAGATATCGATTATTCGGACGGCCGTAACTTCTGGCTCGTTAAGATTTACGGGAGCCATAACCTGTCAAAACGAAAGCCTCGATGAGTTCTACGGCTTTGACAGCATTCAGCCGTCAACGGATAGATTAGTGCCCAAAAAGGACAACCCGAATCTCAATCGGGTCACGTAAGTTTTTTACACTTCGTTTTTTCGACACGTGGATTTTTACGGTAAAACGGGATTACGGTGGCTGGTCTTCGATTTACCATCGCTGGAGAGTGGTGCACCATGGTACTGTTCCGTTTCAAATCCATGCACGAATTTCCAAAGGTCGTACGACACTGTTTCGCCATTTCGGACGGATGTTGCACCTTGCACTGTGGATGTTGCACCCTGTAGATATCGATTATTCGGACGGCCATAACTTCTGGCTCGTTTAGAGTTACGGGAGCCATAACCTATCAAAACGAAGGCCTCGATGATTTCTACGGCTTTGACAGCTTTCCGCCGTCAATGGATAGATTAATGCCCAAAAAGGACAACCCGAATCTCAATCGGGTCTCGTAAGTCTTTTACCCTTCATTTTTTCGACACGTCGATTTTTACGGTAAAACGGGATTACGGTGGCTGGTCTTCGATTTACCATCGCTGGAGAGTGGTGCACCATGGTACTGTTCCGTTTCAAATCCATGCACGAATTTCTCAAGGTCGTACGACACTGTTTCGCCATTTCGGACGGATGTTGCACCTTGCACCGTGGATGTTGCACCCTGTAGATATCGATTATTCGGACGGCCATAACTTCTAGCTCGTTTAGAGTTACGGGAGCCATAACCTGTCAAAACAAAGGCCTCGATGAGTTCTACGGCTTTGACAGCTTTCAACCGTCAACGGATAGATTAGTGCCCAAAAAGGACAACCCGAATCTCAATCGGGTCTCGTAAGTTTTTTACCCTTCGTTTTTTCGACACGTGGATTTTTACGGTAAAACGGGATTACGGTGGCTGGTCTTCGATTTACCATCGCTGGAGAGTGGTGCACCATGGTACTGTTCCGTTTCAAATCCATGCACGAATTTTCAAAGGTCGTACGACACTGTTTCGCCATTTCGGACGGATGTTGCACCTTGCACCGTGGATGTTGCACCCTGTAGATATCGATTATTCGGACGGCCATAACTTCTGGCTCGTTTAGAGTTACGGGAGCCATAACCTATCAAAATGAAGGCATCGATGAGTTCTACGGCTTTGACAGGTTTCAGCCATCAACGGATAGATTAATGCCCAAAAAGGACAACCCGAATCTCAATCGGATCTCGTAAGTTTTTTACCCTTTGTTTTTTCGACACGTGGATTTTTACGGCAAAACGGGATTACGGTGGCCCATCTTCGACTTCCCATCGCTGAAGAGTGGTGCAACATGGTACTGTTCCGTTTCAAATCCATGCACGCATTTCTAAATGTCGTACGGCACTGTTTCGCCATTTCGGACGGATGTTGCACCTTGCACCGTGGATGTTGCACCATGTGGATATCGATTATTCGGACGACCATAACTTCTGGCTCGTTTAGAGTTACGGGAGCCATAACCTGTCAAAACGAAGGCCTCGATGAGTTCTACGGCTTTGACAGCTTTCAGCCGTCAACGGATAGGTTAATGCCCAAGAAGGACAACCCGAATCTCAATCGGGTCTCGTAAGTTTTTTACCCTTCGCTTTTTCGACACTTGGATTTTTACGGTAAAATGGGATTACCGTGGCCCGTCTTCGACTTCCCATCGCTGGAGAGTGGTGCACCATGGTACTGTTCTGTTTCAAATCCATGCACGCATTTCTAAAAGTCATACGGCACTGTTTCGCCCTTTCGGACAGATGTTGCACCTGCACCGTGGATGTTGCACCCTGTAGATATCGATTATTCGGACGGCCATAACTACTGGCTCGTTAAGACTTACGGGAGCCATAACCTGTCAAAACGAAGGCCTCGATGAGTTCTACGGCTTTGGCAGCTTTCGGCCGTCAACGGATAGATTAGTGCCCAAAAAGGACAACCCGAATCTCTATCAGGTCTCGTAAGTTTTTTACCCTTCGTTTTTTCGACACGCGGATTTTTACGGTAAAACGGGATTACGGTGGCCGGTCTTCGATTTACCATCGCTGAAGAGTGGTGCACCATGGTACTGTTCCGTTTCAAATCCATGCACAAATTTCCAAAGGTCGTACGACACTGTTTCGCCATTTCGGACGAATGTTGCACCTTGCACTGTGGATGTTGCACCCTGTAGATATCGATTATTCGGACGGCCATAACTTCTGGCTCGTTTAGAGTTACGGGAGCCATAACCTGTCAAAATGAAGGCCTCGATGAGTTCTACAGCTTTGACAGCTTTCAGCCATCAACGGATAGATTAATGCCCAAAAATGACAACCCGAATCTCAATCGGGTCTCGTGAGTTTTTTACCCTTCGTTTTTTCGACACGTGGATTTTTACGGTAAAACGGGATTACGGTGGCCCGTCTTCGACTTCCCATTGCTGGAGAGTGGTGCACCATGGTACTATTCCGTTTCAAATCCATGCACAAATTTCCAAAGGTTGTAGGACACGGTTTCGCCATTTCGGACGGATGTTGCACCTTGCACTGTGGATGTTGCACCCCGTAGATATCGATTATTCGGACGGCCATAACTTCTGGCTCGTTTAGAGTTACGGGAGCCATAACCTGTCAAAATGAAGGCCTCGACGAGTTCTACGGCTTTGACAGCTTTCAGCCGTCAACGGATAGATTAATGCCCAAAAAAGACAACCAAAATCTCAATCGGGTCTCGTAAGTTTTTTGCCCTTCGTTTTTTCGACACGTGGATTTTTACGGTAAAACGGGATTACGGTGGCCCGTCTTCGACTTCCCATCGCTGAAGAGTGGTGTACCATGTTACTATTCCGTTTCAAATCTATGCACGCATTTCTAAAAGTCCTACGGCACTGTTTCGCCATTTCGGACGGATGTCGCACCTTGCACCGTGGATGTTGCACCCTGTAGACATCGATTATTCGGACGGCCATAACTTCTGGCTGTTTAGAGTTGCGGGAGCCATAACCTGTCAAAACGAAGGCCTCGATGAGTTCTACGGCTTTGACAGCTTTCAGCTGACAACGGATTGATTAATGCCCAAAAAGGACAACCTGAACATCAATCGGGTCTCGTAAGTTTTTTACCCTTCGTTTTTCCGACACGTGGATTTTTACGGTAAAACGGGATAACGTAGCCCGTCTTCGACTTCCCATCGCTGGAGAGTGGTGCACCATGGTACTGTTCTGTTTCAAATCCATGCACGAATTTCTCAAGGTCGTACGACACTGTTTCGCCATTTCGGACGGATGTTGCACCTTGCATCGTGGATGTTGCACCCTGTAGATATCGATTATTCGGACGACAATAACTTCTCGCTCGTTTAGATTTACGGGAGCCATAACCTGTCAAAACGAAGGCCTCGATGAGTTCTATGGCTTTGACAGCTTTCAGCCGTCAACGGATAGATTAATGCCCAAAAAGGACAGCCCGAATCTCAATCGGGTCTCGTAAGTTTTTTACCCTTCGTTTTTTCGACACGTGGATTTTTACGGTAAAACGGGATTACGGTGGCTGGTCTTCGATTTACCATCGCTGGAGAGTGGTGCACCATGGTACTGTTCCGTTTCAAATCCATGCATGAATTTCTAAAGATCGTACGGCACTGTTTCGCCATTTCGGACGAATGTTGCACCTTGCACCGTGGATGTTGCACCCTTTAGATATCGATTATTCGGACGGCCATAACTTCTCGCTCGTTTAGAGTTACGGGAGCCATAACCTGTCAAAACGAAGGCCTCGATGAGTTCTACGGCTTTGACAACTTTCAGCCGTCAACAGATAGATTAATGCCCAAAAAGGACAACCCGAATCTCAATCGGGTCTCGTAAGTTTTTCACCCTTCGTTTTTTCGACAGGTGGATTTTTACGGTAAAACGGGATTACGGTGGCCCGTTTTCGACATCCCTTCGCTGAAGAGTGGTGCACCATAGTATTGTTCCGTTTCAAATCCATGCACGCATTTCTAAAGGTCGTACGGCACTTTTCGCCATTTCGGATGGATGTTGCACTTTGCACCCTGTAGATATCGATTATTCGGACGGCCATAACTTCTGGCTCGATTAGAGTTATGGGAGCCATAACCTGTCAAAACGAAGGCCTCGATGAGTTCTACGGTTTTGACAGCTTTCAGCCGTCAACGGATAGATTAATGCCCAAAAAGGACAACCCGAATCTCAATCGGGTCTCGTAAGTTTTTTACCCTTCGTTTTTTCGACACGTGGATTTTTACGGTAAAACGGGATTACGGTGGCCCGTTTTCGACTTCCCATCGCTGAAGAGTGGTGCACCATAGTACTGTTCCGTTTCAAATCCATGCACGCATTTCTAAAGGTCGTACGACACTTTTCGCCATTTCGGACGGATGTTGCACTTTGCACCGTGAATGTTGCACCCTGTAGATATCGATTATTCGGACGGCCATAACTTCTGGCTCGATTAGAGTTATGGTAGCCGTAACTTGTCAAAATGAAGGCCTCGATGAGTGCTACGGCTTTGACAGCTTTCAGCCGTCAACAGATAGATTAATGCCCAAAAAGGACAACCCGAATCTCAATCGGGTCCCGTAAGTTTTTTACCCTTCGTTTTTTCGACAAGTGGATTTTTACGGTAAAACGGGATTTCGGTGGCTGGTCTTCGATTTACCATCGCTGGAGAGTGGTGCACCATGGTACTGTTCCGTTTCAAATCCATGCATGAATTTCTAAATGTCTTACGGCACTGTTTCGCCATTTCGGACGGATGTTGCACCTTGCACCGTGGATGTTGCACCCTGTAGATATCGATTATTCGGAGGGCCATAACTTTTGGCTCGTTTAGAATTACGGGAGCCATAACCTGTCAAAACGAAGGCCGCGATGAGTTCTACAGCTTTGACATCTTTCAGCCTTCAACAGATAGATTAATAGCCAAAAAGGACAACCCGAATCTCAATCGGGTCTAGTAAGTTTTTTACCCTTCGTTTTTTCGACACGTGGATTTTTACGGTAAAACGGGATTACGGTGGTTGGTCTTCGATTTATCATCGCTGGAGAGTGGTGCACCATGGTACTATTCCGTTTCAAATCCATGCACGAATTTCTAAAGGTCGTACGGCACTGTTTCATAATTTCGGACGGATGTTGCACCTTACACCGTGGATGTTGCACCCTGTAGATATCGATTATTCGGACGGCCATAAGTTCTGGCTCGTTGAGAGTTACGGGAGCCATAACCTGTCAAAACGAAGGCCTCGACGAGTTCTACGGCTTTGACAGCTTTCAGCCATTAACGGATAGATTAGTGCCCAAAAAGGACAACCCGAATCTCAATTGGGTCTCGTAAGTTTTTTACCCGTCGTTTTTTCGACACGTGGATTTTTACGGTAAAACGGGATTACGGTGGCCCGTCTTCGACTTCCAATCGCTGAGGAGTGGAGCACCATGGTAAGGTTCCGTTTCAAATCCATGCACCCATTTCTAAAAGTCGTACGGCACTGTTTCGCCATTTCGGACGGATGTTGCACCTTGCACCGGATGTTGCACCCTGTAGACATCGATTATTCGGACGGCCATAACTTCTGGCTCGTTTAGAGTTACAGGAGCCATAACCTGTCAAAACGAAGGCCTCGATGAGTTCTACAGCTTTGAGAGCTTTCGTCCGTCAACGGATAGATTAATGCCCAAAAAGGACAACCCGAATCTCAATCGGGTCTCGTAAGTTTTTTACCCTTCGTTTTTTCGACACGTGGATTTTTACGATAAAACGGGATTACCGTGGCTCGTCTTCGACTTCCCATCGCTGGAGAGTGGTGCACCATGGTACTGTTCCGTTTCAAATCCATGCACGCATTTCTAAAAGTCATACGGCACTGTTTCGCCATTTCGAACGGATGTTGCACCTTGCACCGTGGATGTTGCACCCTGTAGTTATCGATTATTCGGACGGCCATAACTTCTTGCTCGTTTAGAGTTACGAGAGCCATAACCTGTCAAAATGAAGGTCTCGATGATTTCTACTGCTTTGACAGCTTTCAGCCGTCAACGGATAGATTAATGCCCAAAAAGGACAACCCGAATCTCAATCGGGTCTCGTAAGTTTTTTACCCTTCGTTTTTTCGACACGTGGATTTTTACGGTAAAACGGGATTACGGTGGCTGGTCTTCGATTTACCATCGCTGGAGGGTGGTGCACCATGGTATTGTTGCGTTTCAAATCCATGCACGAATTTCTCATGGTCGTACGACACTGTTTCGCCATTTCGGACGAATGTTGCACCTTGCACCGTGGATGTTGCACCTTGCACCGTGGATGTTGCACCCTGTAGATATCGATTATTCGGACGGCCATAACTTCTCGCTCGTTTAGAGCCATAACCTGTCAAAATGAAGGCCACGATGAGTTCTACGGCTTTGACAGCTTTCAGCCGTCAACGTATAGATTAATGCCCAAAAAGGACAACCCGAATCACAATCGAGGCTCGTAAGTTTTTTACCCTTCGTTTTTTCGACACGTGGATTTTTACGGTAAAACGGGATTACGGTGGCTGGTCTTCGATTTACCATCGCTGGAGAGTGGTGCACCATGGTACTATTCCGTTTCAAATCCATGCACGAATTTCTAATGGTCGTACGGCACTATTTCGCCATTTCGGACGGATGTTGCACCTTGCACCATGGATGTTGCACCCTGTAGATATCGATTATTCGGACGACCATAACTTCTTGCTCGTTTAGAGTTACGGGAGCCATAACCTGTCAAAACGAAGGCCTCGATGAGTTCTACGGCTTTGACAGCTTTCAGCCGTCAAAGGATAGATTAATGCCCAAAAACAACAACCCGAATCTCAATCGGGTCTCGTAAGTTTTTTACCCTTCGTTTTTTCGACACGTGGATTTTTACGGTAAAACTGGATTACCGTGGCCCGTCTTCGACTTCCCATCGCTGAAGAGTGGTGCAACATGGTATTGTTCCGTTTCAAATCTATGCACGCATTTCTAAAAGTCATACGGCACTGTTTCGCCATTTCGGACGGATGTTGCACCTTGCACCGTGGATGTTGCACCCTATAGTTCTCGATTATTCGGACGGCCATAATTTTTGGCTCCTTTATAGTTACGGGAGCCATAACCTGTCAAAACGAAGGCCTCGATGAGTTCTACGGCATTGACAGCTTTCAGCCGTCAACGGATAGACTAATGCCCAAAAAGGACAACTCGAATCTCAATCGGGTCTTGTAAGTTTTTTATCCTTCGTTTTTTCGACACGTGGATTTTTATGGTAAAACGGGATTACCGTGGCTGGTCTTCGATTTACCATCGCTGGAGAGTGGTGCACCATGGTACTGTTCCATTTCAAATCCATGCACGAATTTCTCAAGGTCGTACGGCACTGTTTCGCCATTTCGGACGGATGTTACACCTTGCACCGTGGATGTTGCACCCTGTAGATATCGATTATTCGGACGGCCATAACTTCTCGCTCGTTTAGAGTTACGGGAGCCATAACCTGTCAAAACGAAGGCCTCGACGAGATCTACGGATTTGACAGCTTTCAGCCATCAACGGATAGATTAATGCCCAAAAAGGACACCCCGAATCTCAATCGGGTCTCGTAAGTTTTTTACCCTCCGTTTTTTCGACACGTGGATTTTTACGGTAAAACGGGATTACGGTGGCTGGTCTTCGATTTACCATCGCTGGAGAGTGATGCACTATGGTACTGTTCCGTTTCAAATCCTTGCACGAATTTCTAAAGGTCGTACGACACTGTTTCGCCATTTCGGACGGATGTTGCACCTTACACCATGGATGTTGCACCCTGTAGATATGGATTGTTCGGACGGCCATAACTTCTTGCTCGTTTAGAGTTACGGGAGCCGTAACCTGTCAAAACGAAGGCCTCAGTGAGTTTTACGGCTTTGACAGCTTTCATCCGTCAACGGATAGACTAATGCCCAAAAAGGACAACCCGAATCTCAATCGGGTCTCGTAAGTTTTTTATCCTTTGTTTTTTCGACACGTGGATTTTTACGGTAAAACAGGATTACTGTGGCCCGTCTTTTACTTCCCATCGCTGGAGAGTGGTGCACTATGGTACTGTTCGTTTCAAATCCATGCACGAATTTCTAGAGGTCGTACGACACTGTTTCGCCATTTCGGACAGATGTTGCACCTTGCACCGTGGATGTTGCACCCTGTAGATATCGATTATTCGGACGGCCATAACTTCTCGCTCGTTTAGAGTTACGGGAGCCATAACCTGTCAAAACGAAGGTCTCGATGAGTTCTACGGCTTTGACGGCTTTCAGCCGTCAACGGATAGATTAATGCCCAAAAGGACAACCCGAATCTCAATCGGGTCTCGTAAGTTTTTTACTCTTCGTTTTTTCGACACGTGGATTTTTACGGTAAAACGGGATTACGGTGGCTGGTCTTCGATTTACCATTGCTGGAGAGTTGTTTACCATGGTAGTGTTCCGTTTCAAATCCATGCACGAATTTCTAAAGGTCGTACGACACTGTTTCGCCATTTCGGACGGATGTTGCACCTTGCACCGTGGATGTTGCACCCTGTAGATATCGATTATTTGGACGACCATAACTTCTTGCTCGTTTAGAGTTACGGGAGCCATAACCTGTCAAAACGAAGGCCTCGATGAGTTCTACGGCTTTGACAGCTTTCAACCGTCAAAGGATAGATTTCTGACCAAAAACGACAACCTGAATCTCAATCGGGCCTCGTAAGTTTTTTACCCTTCGTTTTTTCGACACGTGGATTTTTACGGTAAAACTGGATTACCGTGGCCCGTCTTCAACTTTCCATCGCTGAAGAGTGGTGCACCATGGTACTGTTCCGTTTCAAATCCATGCACACATTTCTAAAAGTCATACGGCACTGTTTCGCCATTTCGGACAGATGTTGCACCTTGCACCGTGGATGTTGCACCCTGTAGATATCGATTATTCAGACGGCAATAACTTCTCGCTCGTTTAGAGTTACGGGAGCACAAACTTGTCAAAACGAAGGCCTCGATGAGTTCTATTGCTTTGACAGCTTTCAGCCGTCAACGGATAGATTAATGCCCAAAAAGGACAATCCGAATCTCAATCGGGTCTCGTAAGTTTTTTACCCTTCGTTTTTTCGACACGTGGATTTTTACGGTAAAACTGGATTACGGTGGCTGGTCTTCGATTTACCATCGCTGGAGAGTGGTGCACCATGGTACTGTTCCGTTTCAAATCCATGCACGAATTTCTCAAGGTCATACGGCACTGTTTCGCCATTTCGGACGGATGTTGCACCTTGCACCGTGGATGTTGCACCCTGTAGATATCGATTATTCGGACGGCCATAACTTCTCGCTCGTTTAGAGTTACCGGAGCCATAACCTGTCAAAACAAAGGCCTCGATGAGTTCTACGGCTTTGATAGCTTTCAGCCATCAACGGATAGATTAATGCCCAATAAGGACAACCCGAATCTCAATCGGGTCTCGTAAGTTTTTTACCCTTCGTTTTTTCGACACATGGATTTTTACGGTAAAACGGGATTACGGTGGCTGGTCTTCGATTTACCATCACTGGAGAGTGGTGCACCATGGTACTGTTCCATTTCAAATCCATGCACGAATTTCTAAAGGTCGTACGACACTGTTTCGCCATTTCGGACGGATGTTGCACCTTGCACCGTGGATGTTGCACCCTGTAGATATCGATTATTCGGACGAGCATAACTTCTTGCTCGTTTAGAGTTACGGGAGCCATAACCTGTCAAAACGAAGGCCTCGATGAGTTCTACGGCGTTGACCGCTTTCAGCCGTCAACGGAGAGACTAATGCCCAAAAAGGACAACCCGAATCTCAATCGGGTCTCGTAAGTTTTTTATCCTTTGTTTTTTCGACACGTGGATTTTTACGGTAAAACGGAATTACCGTGGCCCGTCTTTTACTTCCCATCGCTGGAGAGTGGTGCACCATGGTACCGTTCGTTTCAAATCCATGCACGAATTTCTAAAGGTCGTACGGCACTGTTTCGCCATTTCGGACGGATGTTGCACCTTGCACCGTGGATGTTGCACCCTGTAGATATCGATTATTCGGACGGCCATAACTTCTCGCTCGTTTAGAGTTGCGGGAGCCATAACCTGTCAGAACGAAGGCCTCGATGAGTTCTACTGCTTTGATAGCTTTCAGCCGTCAACGGATAGATTAATGCCCAAAAAGGACAACCCGAATCTCTATCGGGTCTCGTAAGTTTTTTACCCTTCGTTTTTTCGACACGTGGATTTTTACGGTAAAACGGGATTACGGTGGCTGGTCTTCGATTTACCATCGCTGGAGAGTGGTGCACCATGGTACTTTTCCGTTTCAAATCCATGCATGAATTTCTCAAGGTCGTACGGCACTGTTTCGCCATTTCGGACGGATGTTGCACCTTGCACCGTGGATGTTGCACCCTGTAGATATCGATTATTCGTACGGCCATAACTTCTCGCTCGTTTAGAGTTACGGGAGCCATAACCTGTCAAAACAAAGGCCTCGATGAGTTCTACGGCTTTGACAGCTTTCAGTCGTCAACGGATAGAATAATGCCCAAAAAGGACAACCCGAATCTCAATCGGGTCTCGTAAGTTTTTTACCCTTCGTTTTTTCGACACGTGGACTTTTACGGTAAAACGGGATTACGGTGGCTGGTCTTCGATTTACCATCGCTGGAGAGTGGTGCACCATGGTACTGTTCCGTTTCAAATCCATGCACGAATTTCTAAAGGTCGTACGGCACTGTTTCGCCATTTCGGACGGATGTAGCACCTTGCACTGTGGATGTTGCACCCTATAGATATCGATTATTCGGACGACCATAACTTCTTGCTCGTTTAGAGTTAAGGGAGCCATAACCTGTCAAAACAAAGGCCTCGATGAGTTCTACGGCTTTGACAGCTTTCAGCCGTCAAAGGATAGATTAATGCCCAAAAACGACAACCCGAATCTCAATCGGGTCTTGTAAGTTTTTTACCCTTCGTTTTTTCGACACGTGGATTTTTACGGTAAAACGGGATTACCGTGGCCAGTCTTCGACTTCCCATCGCTGAAGAGTGGTGCACCATGGTACTGTTCCATTTCAAATCTATGCACGCATTTCTAAAAGTCGTACGGCACTGTTTCGCCATTTCGGACGGATGTTGCACCTTGCACCGTGGATATTGCACCCTATAGTTCTCGATTATTCGGACGGCCATAACTTTTGGCTCGTTTATAGTTACGGGAGCCATAACCTGTCAAAACGAAGGCCTCGATGAGTTCTACGGCTTAGACGGCTTTCAGCCGTCAACGGATAGACTAATGCCCAAAAAGGACAACCCGAATCTCAATCGGGTCTCGTAAGTTTTTTATCCTTCGTTTTTTCGACACGTGGATTTTTACGGTAAAACGGGATTACCGTGGCCCGTCTTCTACTTCCCATCGCTGGAGAGTGGTGCACCATGGTACTGTTCGTTTCAAATCCATGCACGAATTTCTAGAGGTCGTACGGCACTGTTTCGCCATTTCGGACGGATGTTGCACCTTGCACCGTGGATGTTGCACCCTGTAGATATCGATTATTCGGACGGCCATAACTTCTCGCTCGTTTAGAGTTACGGGAGCCATAACCTGTCAAAACGAAGGCCTCGATGAGTTCTACGGCTTTGACGGCTTTCAGCCATCAACGGATAGGTTAATGCCCAAAAAGGACAACCCAAATCTCAATCGGGTCTCGTAAGTTTTTTACCCTTCGTTTTTTCGACACGTGGATTTTTACGGTAAAACGGGATTACGGTGGCTGGTCTTCGATTTACCATTGCTGGAGAGTGGTTTACCATGGTACTGTTCCGTTTCAAATCCATGCACGAATTTCTAAAGGTCGTACGGCACTGTTTCGCCATTTCGGACGGATGTTGCACCTTGCACCGTGGATGTTGCACCCTGTAGATATCGATTATTTGGATGACCATAACTTCTTGCTCGTTTAGAGTTACGGGAGCCATAACCTGTCAAAACGAAGGCCTCGATGAGTTCTACGGCTTTGACAGCTTTCAACCGTCAAAGGATAGATTTATGCCCAAAAACGACACCCTGAATCTCAATCGGGTCTCGTAAGTTTTTTACCCTTCTTTTTTTCGACACGTGGATTTTTACGGTAAAACTGGATTACCGTGGCCCGTCTTCAACTTTCCATCGCTGAAGAGTGGTGCACCATGGTACTGTTCTGTTTCAAATCCATGCACGCATTTCTAAAAGTCATACGGCACTGTTTCGCCATTTCGGACGGATGTTGCACCTTGCACCGTGGATGTTGCACCCTGTAGATATCGATTATTCAGACGGCAATAACTTCTCGCTCGTTTAGAGTTACGGGAGCACAAACCTGTCAAAACGAAGGCCTCGATGAGTTCTATTGCTATGACAGCTTTCAGCCGTCAACGGATAGATTAATGCCCAAAAAGGACAATCCGAATCTCAATCGGGTCTCGTAAGTTTTTTACCCTTCGTTTTTTCGACACGTGGATTTTTACGGTAAAACTGGATTACGGTGGCTGGTCTTCGATTTACCATCGCTGGAGAGTGGTGCACCATGGTACTGTTCCGTTTCAAATCCATGCACGAATTTCTCAAGGTCATACGGCACTGTTTCGCCATTTCGGACGGATGTTGCACCTTGCACCGTAGATGTTGCACCCTGTAGATATCGATTATTCGGACGGCCATAACTTCTCGCTCGTTTAGAGTTACGGGAGCCTTAACCTGTCAAAACAAAGGCCTCGATGAGTTCTACGGCTTTGACAGCTTTCAGCCGTCAACGGATAGATTAATGCCCAATAAGGACAAACCGAATCTCAATCGGGTCTCGTAAGTTTTTTACCCTTCGTTTTTTCGACACATAGATTTTTACGGTAAAACGGGATTACGGTGGCTGGTCTTCGATTTACCATCACTGGAGAGTGGTGCACCATGGTACTGTTCCATTTCAAATCCATGCACGAATTTCTAAAGGTCGTACGGCACTGTTTCGCCATTTCGGACGGATGTTGCACCTTGCACCGTGGATGTTGCACCCTGTAGATATCGATTATTCGGACGACCATAACTTCTTGCTCGTTTAGAGTTACGGGAGCCATAACCTGTCAAAACGAAGGCCTCGATGAGTTCTACGGCGTTGACCGCTTTCAGCTGTCAACGGATAGACTAATGCCCAAAAAGGACAACCCGAATCTCAATCGGTTCTCGTAAGTTTTTTATCCTTTGTTTTTTCGACACGTGGATTTTTGCGGTAAAACGGGATTACCGTGGCCCGTCTTTTACTTCCCATCGCTGGAGAGTGGTGCACCATGGTACCGTTCGTTTCAAATCCATGCACGAATTTCTAAAGGTCGTACGGCACTGTTTCGCCATTTCGGACGGATGTTGCACCTTGCACCGTGGATGTTGCACCCTGTAGATATCGATTATTCGGACGGCCGTAACTTCTCGCTCGTTTAGAGTTGCGGGAGCCATAACCTGTCAGAACGAATGCCTCGATGAGTTCTACTGCTTTGATAGCTTTCAGCCGTCAACGGATAGATTAATGCCCAAAAAGGACAACCCGAATCTCTATCGGGTCTCGTAAGTTTTTTACCCTTCGTTTTTTCGACACGTGGATTTTTACGGTAAAACGGGATTACGGTGGCTGGTCTTCGATTTACCATCGCTGGAGAGTGGTGCACCATGGTACTTTTCCGTTTCAAATCCATGCATGAATTTCTCAAGGTCGTACGGCACTGTTTCGCCATTTCGGACGGATGTTGCACCTTGCACCGTGGATGTTGCACCCTGTAGATATCGATTATTCGTACGGCCATCACTTCTCGCTCGTTTAGAGTTACGGGAGCCATAACCTGTCAAAACAAAGGCCTCGATGAGTTCTACGGCTTTGACAGCTTTCAGTCGTCAACGCATAGAATAATGCCCAAAAAGGACAACCCGAATCTCAATCGGGTCTCGTAAGTTTTTTACCCTTCGTTTTTTCGACACGTGGACTTTTACGGTAAAACGGGATTACGGTGGCTGGTCTTCGATTTACCATCGCTGGAGAGTGGTGCACCATGGTACTGTTCCGTTTCAAATCCATGCACGAATTTCTAAAGGTCGTACGGCACTGTTTCGCCATTTCGGACGGATGTTGCACCTTGCACCGTGGATGTTGCACCCTGTAGATATCGATTATTCGGACGACCATAACTTCTTGCTCGTTTAGAGTTAAGGGAGCCATAACCTGTCAAAACGAAGGCCTCGATGAGTTCTACGGCTTTGACAGCTTTCAGCCGTCAAAGGATAGATTAATGCCCAAAAACGACAACCCGAATCTCAATCGGGTCTTGTAAGTTTTTTACCCTTCGTTTTTTCGACACGTGGATTTTTACGGTAAAACTGGATTACCGTGGCCCGTCTTCGACTTCCCATCGCTGAAGAGTGGTGCACCATGGTACAGTTCCGTTTCAAATCTATGCACGCATTTCTAAAAGTCGTACGGCACTGTTTCGCCATTTCTGACGGATGTTGCACCTTGCACCGTGGATATTGCACCCTATAGTTCTCGATTATTCGGACGGCCATAACTTTTGGCTCGTTTATAGTTACGGGAACCATAACCTGTCAAAACGAAGGCCTCGATGAGTTCTACGTTAGACAGCTTTCAGCCGTCAACGGATAGACTAATGCCCAAAAAGGACAACCCGAATCTCAATCGGGTCTCGTAAGTTTTTTATCCTTCGTTTTTTCGACACGTGGATTTTTACGGTAAAACGGGATTACCGTGGCCCGTCTTCTACTTCCCATCGCTGGAGAGTGGTGCACCATGGTACTGTTCGTTTCAAATCCATGCATGAATTTCTAAAGGTCGTACGGCACTGTTTCCTCATTTCGGACGGATGTTGCACCTTGCACCATGGATATTGCACCCTGTAGATATCGATTATTCGGACGGCCATAACTTCTCGCTCGTTTAGAGTTACGGGAGCCATAACCTGTCAAAACGAAGGCCTCGATGAGTTCTATGGCTTTGACCGCTTTCAGCCGTCAACGGATAGATTAATGCCCAAAAAGGACAACTCGAATCTCAATCGGGTCTCGTAAGTTTTTTACCCTTCGTTTTTTCGACACGTGGATTTTTACGGTAAAACGGGATTACGGTGGCTGGTCTTCGATTTACCATCACTGGAGAGTGGTGCACCGTGGTACTGTTCCGTTTAAAATCCATGCATGAATTTCTAAAGATCGTACGGCACTGTTTCACCATTTCGGACGGATGTTGCACCTTGCACCGTGGATGTTGCACCCTGTAGATATCGATTATTCGGACGACCATAACTTCTTGCTCGTTTAGAGTTACGGGAGCCATAACCTGTCAAAACGAAGGCCTCGATGAGTTCTACGGCTTTGACAGCTTTCAGCCGTCAAAGGATAGATTAATGCCCAAAAACGACAATCCGAATCTCAATCGGGTCTCGTAAGTTTTTTACCCTTCGTTTTTTCGACACGTGGATTTTTACGGTAAAACTGGATTACCGTGGCCCGTCTTCGACTTCCCATCGCTGAAGAGTGGTGCACCATGGTACTATTCCATTTCAAATCCATGCACGAATTTCTCAAGGTCGTACGGCACTGTTTCGCCATTTCGGACGAATGTTGCACATTGCACCGTGGATGTTGCACCCTGTAGATATCGATTATTCGGACGGCCATAACTTCTCGCTCGTTTAGAGTTGCGGGATCCATAACATGTCAAAACGAAGGCCTCGATGAGTTCTACTGCTTTGACGGCTTTTAGCCGTCAACGGATAGATTAATGCCCAAAAAGGACAACCCGAATCTCAATCGGGTCTCGTAAGTTTTTTACCCTTCGTTTTTTCGACACGTGGATTTTTACGGTAAAACGGGATTACGGTGGCTGGTCTTCAATTTACCATCGCTGGAGAGCGGTGCACCATGGTACTGTTCCGCTTCAAATCCATGCACGAATTTCTCAAGGTCGTACGACACTGTTTCGCCATTTCGGACGGATGTCCACCTTGCACCGTGGATGTGCACCCTGTAGATATCGATTATTCGGATGGCCATAACTTCTCGCTCGTTTAGAGTTACGGGAGCCATAACCTGTCAAAACGAAGGCCTCGATGAGTTCTACGGCTTTGACAGCTTTCAGCCGTCAACGGATAGATTAATGCCCAAAAAGGACAACCCGAATCTCAATCGGGTCTCGTAAGTTTTTTACCCTTCGTTTTTTCGACACGTGGATTTTTACGGTAAAACCGGATTACGGTGGCTGGTCTTCGATTTACCATCGCTGGAGAGTGGTGCACCATGGTACTGTTCCGTTTCAAATCTATGCACGAATTTCTAAAGGTCGTACGACACTGTTTCGCCATTTCGGATGGATGTTGCACCTTGCACCGTGGATGTTGCACCCTGTAGATATCGATTATTCGGACGACCATAACTTCTTGCTCGTTTAGAGTTACGGGAGCCATAATCTGTCAAAACGATGGCCTCGATGAGTTCTACGGCTTTGACAGCTTTCAGCCATCAAAGGATAGATTAATACCCAAAAACGACAACCCGAATCTCAATCGGGTCTCGTAATTTTTTTACCCTTCGTTTTTTCGACACGTGGATTTTTACGGTAAAGCTGGATTACCGTGGCCCGTCTTCGACTTTCCATCCATGAAGAGTGGTGCACCATGGTACTGTTCCGTTTCAAATCCATGCACGCATTTTTAAATGTCATACGGCACTGTTTCGCCATTTCGGACGGATGTTGCACCTTGCACCGTGGATGTTGCACCCTATAGTTCTCGATTATTCGGACGGCCATGACTTTTGGCTCGTTTATAGTTACGGGAGCCATAACCTGTCAAAACGAAGGCCTCGATGAGTATTACAGCTTTGATAGCTTTCAGCCGTCAACGGATAGATTAATGCCCAAAAAGGACAACCCGAATCCCAATCGGGTCTCGTAAGTTTTTTACCCTTCGTTTTTTCGACACGTGGATTTTTACGGTAAAACGGTATTACCTTGGCCCGTCTTCGACTTCCCATCGCTGGAGAGTGGTGCACCATGGTACTGTTCCGTTTCAAATCCATGCACGAATTTCTAAAGGTCGTACGGCACTGTTTCGCCATTTCGGACGGATGTTGCACCTTGCACCGTGGATGTTGCACCCTGTAGATATCGATTATTCGGACGGCCATAACTTCTCGCTCGTTTAGAGTTACGGGAGCCATAACCTGTCAAAACGAAGGCCTCGATGCGCTCTACGACTTTGACAGCTTTCATCCGTCAATGGATAGATTAATGCCCAAAAAGGACAACCCGAATCTCAATCGGGTCTTGTAAGTTTTTTACCCTTCGTTTTTTCGACACGTGGATTTTTGCGGTAAAACGGGATTACGGTGGCTGGTCTTCGATTTGCCATCGCTGTAGAGTGGTGCACCATGGTACTGTTCCGTTTCAAATCCATGCATGAATTTCTAAAGGTCGTACGACACTGTTTCGCCATTTCGGACGGATGTTGCACCTTGCACCGTGGATGTTGCACCCTGTAGATATCGATTATTCGGACGGCCATAACTTCTTGCTCGTTTAGAGTTACGGGAGCCAAAACCTGTCAAAACGAAGGCCTCGATGAGTTCTACGGCTTTGACCGCTTTTTGCCGTCAAAGGATAGATTAATACCCAAAAAGGACTACCCGAATCTCAATCGGGTCCCGTAAGTTTTTTACCCATCGTTTTTTCGACAGGTGGATTTTTACGGTAAAACGGGATTACCGTGGCCCGTCTTCGACTTCCCATCGCTGAAGAGTGGTGCACCATGGTACTGTTCCGTTTCAAATCCATGCACGCATTTCTAAAAGTCGTACGGCACAGTTTCGCCATTTCAGACGGATTTTGCACCTTGCACCGTGGATGTTGCACCCTGTAGATATCGATTATTCGGACGGCCATAACTTCTGGCTCGTTTAGAGTTACGGGAGCCATAACCAGTCAAAACGAAGGCCTCGATGAGTTCTACGGCTTTGACAGCTTTCAGCCGTCAATGGATAGATTAATGCCCAAAAAGGACAACCCGAATCTCAATCGGGTCTCGTAAGTTTTTTACCCTACGTTTTTTCGACACGTGGATTTTTACGGTAAAACGGGATTACCGTGGCCCATCTTCGACTTCCCATCACTCGAGAGTGGTGCACAATGGTGCTCTTCCGTTTTAAACCCATGCACGAATTTCTAAAGGTCGTACGACACTGTTTCGCCATTTCGGACGGATGTTGCACCTTGCACCGTGGATGTTGCACCCTATAGATATCGATTATTCGGACGGCCATAACTTCTGGCTCGTTTAGAGTTACGGGAGCCATAACCTGTCAGAACGAAGGCCTCGATGAGTTCTACGGCTTTGACAGCTTTCATCCGTCAATGAATAGATTAATGCCCAAAAAGGACAACCCGAATCTCAATTGGGTCTCGCAAGTTTTTTACCCTTCGTTTTTTCGACACGTGGATTTTTGCGGTAAAACGGGATTACGGTGGCTGGTCTTCGATTTACCATCGCTGGAGAGTGGTGCACCATGGTACTGTTCCGTTTCAAATCCATGCATGAATTTCTAAAGGTCGTCCGACACTGTTTCGCCATTTCGGACGGATGTTGCACCTTGCACCGTGGATGTTGCACCCTGTAGATATCGATTATTCGGACGGCCATAACTTCTTGCTCGTTTAGAGTTATGGGAGCCATAACCTGTCAAAACGAAGGCTCAATGAGTTCTACGGCTTTGACAGCTTTCAGCCGTCAACGGATAGATCAATGCCCAAAAAGGACAACCCGGATCTCAATCGGGTCTCGTAAGTTTTTTACCCATCGTTTTTTCGACACGTGGATTTTTACGGTAAAACAGGATTACCGTGGCCCGTCTTCGACTTTCCATCCATGAAGAGTGGTGCACCATCGTACTGTTCTGTTTCAAATCCATGCACGCATTTCTAAATGTCATACGGCACTGTTTCGCCATTTCGGACGGATGTTGCACCTTGCACCGTGGATGTTGCACCCTATAGTTCTCGATTATTCGGACGGCCATAACTTTTGGCTCGTTTATAGTTACGGGAGCCATAACCTGTCAAAACGATGGCCTCGATGAGTATTACAGCTTTGATAGCTTTCAGCCGTCAACGCGTAGATTAATGCCCAAAAAGGACAACCCGAATCTCAATCGGGTCTCGTAAGTTTTTTACCCTTCGTTTTTTCGACACGTGGATTTTTACGGTAAAACGGGATTACCGTGGCCCGTCTTCGACTTCCCACCGCCGGAGAGTGGTGCACCATGGTACTGTTCCGTTTCAAATCCATGCACGCATTTCTAAAAGTCGTACGGCACTGTTTCGCCATTTCGGACGGATGTTGCACCTTGCACCGTGGATGTTGCACCCTGTAGATATCGATTATTCGGACGGCCATAACTTCTGGCACGTTTAGAGTTACGGGAGCCATAACCAGTCAAAACGTAGGCCTCGATGAGTTCAATGTCTTTGACAGCTTTCAGCCATCAACGGATAGATTAATGCCCAAAAAGGACAACCCGAATCTCAATCGGGTCTCGTAAGTTTTTTACCCTTCGTTTTTTCGACACGTGGATTTTTACGGTAAAACGGGATTACGGTGGCTGGTCTTCGATTTACCATCACTGGAGAGTGGTGCACCGTGGTACTGTTCCGTTTAAAATCCATGCATGAATTTCTAAAGATCGTACGGCACTGTTTCACCATTTCGGACGGATGTTGCACCTTGCACCGTGGATGTTGCACCCTGTAGATATCGATTATTCGGACGGCCATAACTTCTCGCTCGTTTAGAGTTACGGGAGCCATAACCTGTCAAAACGAAGGCCTCGATGAGTTCTACGGCTTTGACAGCTTTCAGCCGTCAACGGATAGATTAATGCCCAAAAAGGACAACCCGAATCTCAATCGGGTCTCGTAAGTTTTTTACCCTTCGTTTTTTCGACACGTGGATTTTTGCGGTAAAACAGGATTACGGTGGCTGGTCTTCGATTTACCATCGCTGAAGAGTGGTGCACCATGGTACTGTTCCGTTTCAAATCCATGCACGAATTTCTCAAGGTCATACGGCACTGTTTCGCCATTTCGGACGGATGTTGCACCTTGCACCGTGGATGTTGCACCCTGTAGATATCGATTATTCGGACGGCCATAACTTCTTGCTCGTTTAGAGTTACGGGAGCCATAACCTATCAAAATAAAGACCTCGATGATTTCTACGGCTTTGACAGCTTTTTGCCGTCAAAGGATAGATTAATGCCCAAAAAGGACAACCCGAATCTCAATCGGGTCTCGTAAGTTTTTTACCCATCGTTTTTTCGACACGTGGATTTTTACGGTAAAACGGGATTACCGTGGCCCGTCTTCGACTTCCCATCGCTGAAGAGTGATGCACCGTGGTACCGTTCCTTTTCAAATCCATGCACGCATTTCTAAAAGTCGTACGGCACTGCTTCGCCATTTCGGACGGATGTTGCACCTTGCACCGTGGATGTTGCACCCTGTAGATATCGATTATTCGGACGGCCATAACTTCTGGCTCGTTTAGAGTTACGGGAGCCATAACCAGTCAAAACGAAGGCCTCGATGAGTTCTACGGCTTTGTCAGCTTTCAGCCGTCAACGGATAGATTAATGCCCAAAAAGGACAACCCGAATCTCAATCGGGTCTCGTAAGTTTTTTACCCTTCGTTTTTTCGACACGTGGACTTTTACGGTAAAACGGGATTACCGTGGCCCGTCTTCGACTTCCCATCGCTGGAGAGTGGTGCACCATGGTACTGTTCCGTTTCAAATCCATGCACGAATTTCTAAAGGTCGTACGGCACTGTTTTGCCATTTCGGACGGATGTTGCACCTTGCACCGTGGATGTTGCACCCTGTAGATATCGATTATTTGGACGGCCATAACTTCTGGCTTGTTTAGAGTTACGGGAGCCATGACCTGTCAAAACGAAGGCGTCGATGAGTTCTACGGCTTTGACAGCTTTCAGCCGTCAACGGATAGATTAATGCCCAAAAAGGACAACCCGAATCTCAATCGGGTCTCGTATGTTTTTTACCCTTCGTTTTTTCGACACGTGGATTTTTACGGTAAAACGGGATTACGGTGGCTGGTCTTCGATTTACCATCGCTGGAGAGTGGCGCACCATGGTACTGTTTCGTTTCAAATCCATGCACGAATTTCTAAAGGTCGTACAGCACTGTTTCGCCATTTCGGACGGATGTTGCACCTTGCACCGTGGATGTTGCACCCTGTAGATATCGATTATTCGGACGACCATAACTTCTGGCTAGTTTAGAGTTACGGGAGCCATAACCTATCAAATCGAAGGACTCGATGAGTTCTATGGCTTTGACAGCTTTCAGCCGTCAACGGATAGATTAATGCCCAAAAAGGGCAACCCGAATCTCAATCGGGTCTCGTATGTTTTTTATCCTTCGTTTTTTCGACACGTGAATTTTTACGGTAAAACGGGATTACGGTGGCTGGTCTTCGATTTACCATCGCTGGAGAGTGGTGCACCATGGTACTGTTCCATTTCAAATCCATGCATGAATTTCTAAAGGTCGTACGGCACTGTTTCGCCATTTCGGATGGATGTTGCACCTTGCACCGTGGATGTTGCACCCTGTAGATATCGATTATTCGGACGGCCATAATTTCTGGCTCGTTAAGAGTTAAATGAGCCATAACCTGTCAAAACGAAGGCCTCGATGAGTTCTACGGCTTTGACAGCTTTCAGCCGTCAACGGATAGATTAGTGCCCAAAAAGGACAACCCGAATCTCAATCGGGTCTCGTAAGTTTTTTACCCTTCGTTTTTTCGACACGTGGATTTTTACGGTAAAACGGGATTACGGTGGCCCATCTTCGACTTCCCATCGCTGAAGAGTGTTGCACCATGGTACTGTTCCGTTTCAAATCCATGCACGCATTTCTAAAAGTCGTACGACACTGTTTTTCCATTTCGGACGGATGTTGCACCTTGCACCGTGGATGTTGCACCCTGTAGACATCGATTATTCGGACGGCCATAACTTCTGGCTCGTTTAGAGTTACGGGAGCCATAACCTGTCAAAACGAAGGCCTCGATGAGTTCTATGGCTTTGATGGCTTTCAGCCGTCAACAGATAGATTAATGCCCAAAAAGTACAACCCGAATCTCAATCGGGTCTCGTAAGTTTTTTACCCTTCGTTTTTTCGACACGTGGATTTTTACGGTAAAACGGGATTACCGTGGCCCGTCTTCGACTTCTCATCACTGGAGAGTGGTGCACCATGGTACTGTTCCGTTTCAAATCCATGCACGCATTTCAAAAAGTAATACGGCACTGTTTCGCCATTTCGGACGGATGTTGCACCTTGCACCGTAGATGTTGCACCCTGTAGATATCGATTATTCGGACGGCCATAACTTCTCGCTCGTTTAGAGTTACGGGAGCCATAACCTGTCAAAACGAAGGCCTCGATGAGTTCTACGGCTTTGACAGCTTTCAGCCGACAACGGATTGATTAATGCCCAAAAAGGACAACCCGAATCTCAATCGGGTCTCGTAAGTTTTTTACCCTTCGTTTTTTCGACACGTGGCTTTTTACGGTAAAATGGGATTACGGTGGCCCGTCTTCGACTTCCCATCGCTGGAGAGTGGTGCACCATGGTACTGTTCCGTTTCAAATCCACGCACGCATTTCTAAAAGTCATACGGCACTGTTTCGCCATTTCGGACGGATGTTGCACCTTGCACCGTGGATGTTGCACCCTGTAGATATCGATTATTCGGACGGCCATAACTTCTCGCTCGTTTAGAATTACGGGAGGCATAACCAGTCAAAACGAAGACCTCGATGAGTTCTACGGCATTGACAGCTTTCAGCCGTCAACGGAAAGATTAATGCCCAAAAAGGACAACCCGAATCTCAATCGGGTCTCGTAAGTTTTTTACCCTTCGTTTTTTCGACACGTGGATTTTTACGGTAAAACGGGATTACGGTGGCTGGTCCTCGATTTACCATCGCTGGAGAGTGGTGCACCATGGTACTGTTCCGTTTCAAATCCATGCACGAATTTCTCAAGGTCGTACGGCACTGTTTCGCCATTTCGGAAGGATGTTGCACCTTGCACCGTGGATGTTGCACCCTGTAGATATCGATTATTCGGACGGCCATAACTTCTCGCTCGTTTAGAGTTACGGGAGCCATAACCTGTAAAAACGAAGGCCTCGATGAGTTCTACGGCTTTGACAGCTTTCAGTCCTCAACGGATAGATTAATGCCCAAAAAGGACAGCCCGAATCTCAATCGGGTCTCGTAAGTTTTTTACCCTTCGTTTTTACGACACGTGGATTTTTACGGTAAAACGGGATTACCGTGGCTCGTCTTCGACTTCCCATCACTGGAGAGTGGTGCACCATGGTACTGTTCCGTTTCAAATCCATGCACGAATTTCTAAAGGTCGTACGGCACTGTTTCGCCATTTCGGACGGATGTTACACCTTGCACCGTGGATGTTGCACCCTGTAGATATCGATTATTCGAACGGACATAACTTCTGGCTCGTTTAGACTTACGGGAGCCATAACCTGTTAAAACGAAGGCCTCGATGAGTTCTACGGCTTTGACAGCTTTCAGCCGTCAACGGATAGATTAATGCCCAAAAAGGACAACCCGAATCTCAATCGGGTCTCGTAAGTTTTTTACCCTTTGTTTTTTCGACACGTGGATTTTTACGGTAAAACGGGATTACCGTGGCCCGTCTTCGACTTCCCATCGCTGGAGAGTGGTGCACCATGGTACTCTTCCGTTTCAAATCCACGCACGAATTTCTAAAGGTCATACGACACTGTTTCGCCATTTCGGACGGATGTTGCACCTTGCACCGTGGATTTTGCACCCTGTAGATATCGATTATTCGGACGGCCATAACTTCTCGCTCGTTTAGAGTTATGGGAGCCATAACCTGTCAAAACGAAGGCCTCGATGAGTTCTACGGCATTGACCGCTTTCAGCCGTCAACGGATAGATTAATGCCCAAAAAGGACAACCCGAATCTCAATCGGGTCTCGTATGTTTTTTACCCTTCGTTTTTTCGACACGTGGATTTTAACGGTAAAACGGGATTACGGTGGCTGGTCTTCGATTTACCATAGCTGGATAGTGGTGCACCATGGTACTATTCCGTTTCAAATCCATGCACGAATTTCTCAAGGTCGTACGGCACTGTTTCGCAATTTCGGACGGATGTTGCACCTTGCACCGTGGATGTTGCACCCTGTAGATATCGATTATTCGGACAGCCATAACTTCTCGCTCGTTTAGAGTTACGGGAGCCATAACCTGTCAAAACGAAGGTCTCGATGAGTTCTACGGCTTTGACAGCTTTCATCCGTCAATGGATAGATTAATGCCCAAAAAGGACAACCCGAATCTCAATCGGGTCTCGTAAGTTTTTACCCTTCGTTTTTTCGACACGTGGATTTTTGCGGTAAAACAGGATTACGGTGGCTGGTCTTCGATTTACCATCGCTGGAGAGTGGTGCACCATGGTACTGTTCCGTTTCAAATCCATGCACGAATTTGTAAAGGTCGTACGACACTGTTTCGCCATTTCGGACGGATGTTGCACCTTGCACTGTGGATGTTGCACCCTGTAGATATCGATTATTCGGACGGCCATAACTTTTTGCTCGTTTAGAGTTACGGGAGCCATAACCTATCAAAATAAAGGCCTCGATGATTTCTACGGCTTTGACAGCTTTTTGCCGTCAAAGGATAGATTAATGCCCAAAAAGGACAACCCGAATCTCAATCGGGTTTCGTAAGTTTTTTACCCATCGTTTTTTCGACACGTGGATTTTTACGGTAAAACGGGATTACCGTGGCCCGTTTCGACTTCCCATCGCTGAAGAGTGGTGCACCATGGTACTGTTCCGTTTCAAATCCATGCACGCATTTCTAAAAGTCGTACGGCGCTGTTTCGCCATTTCGGACGGATGTTGCACCTTGCACCGTCGATGTTGCACCCTGTAGATATCGATTATTCGGACGGCCATAACTTCTGGCTCGTTTAGAGTTACGGGAGCCATAACCAGTCAAAACGAAGGCCTCGATGAGTTCTACGGCTTTGACAGCTTTCAGCCGTCAACGGATAGATTAATGCCCAAAAAGGACAACCCGAATCTCAATCGGGTCTCGTAAGTTTTTTACCCTTCGGTTTTTCGACACGTGGATTTTTACGGTAAAACGGGATTACCGTGGCCCGTCTTCGACTTCCCATCGCTGGAGAGTGGTGCACCATGGTACTGTTCCGTTTCAAATCCATGCATGAATTTCTAAAGGTCGTACGGCTCTGTTTCGCCATTTCGGACGGATGTTGCACCTTGCACCGTGGATGTTGCACCCTGTAGATATCGATTATTCGGACGGCCATAACTTCTGGCTCGTTTAGAGTTACGGGAGCCATAACCTGTCAAAACGAAGGCCTCGATGAGTTATACGGCTTTGACAGCTTTCAGCCGTCAATGGATAGATTAATGCCCAAAAAGGACAACCCGAATCTCAATCGGGTCTCGTATGTTTTTTACCCTTTTTTTTTCGACACGTGGATTTTTACGGTAAAACGGGATTACGGTGGCCGGTCTTCGATTTACCATCGCTGGAGAGTGGTGCACCATGGTACTGTTTCGTTTCAAATCCATGCACGAATTTCTAAAGGTCGTACGGCACTGTTTCGCCATTTCGGACGGATGTTGCACCTTGCACCGTGGATGTTGCACCCTGTAGATATCGATTATTCGGACGGCCATAACTTCTGGCTAGTTTAGAGTTACGGGAGCCATAACCTATCAAAACGAAGGACTCTATGAGTTCTATGGCTTTGACAGCTTTCAGCCGTCAACGGATATATTAATGACCAAAAAGGGCAACCCGAATCTCAATCGGGTCTCGTAAGTTTTTTACCCTTCGTTTTTTCGACACGTGGATTTTTACGGTAAAACGGGATTACGGTGGCTGGTCTTCGATTTACCATCGCTGGAGAGTGGTGCACCATGGTACTGTTCCATTTCAAATCCATGCACGAATTTCTAAAGGTTGTACGACACTGTTTCGCCATTTCGGATGGATGTTGCACCTTGCACCGTGGATGTTGCACCCTGTAGATATCGATTATTCGGACGGCCATAATTTCTGGCTCGTTAAGAGTTACGTGAGCCATAACCTATCAAAACGAAGGCCTCGATGAGTTCTACGGTTTTGACAGCTTTCAGCCGTCAACGGATAGATTAGTGCCCAAAAAGGACAACCCGAATCTCAATCGGGTCTCGTAAGTTTTTTACCCTTCGTTTTTTCGACACGTGGATTTTTACGGTAAAACGGGATTACGGTGGCTCGTCTTCGACTTCCCATCGCTGAAGACTGGTGCACCATGGTACTGTTCCGTTTCAAATCCATGCACGCATTTCTAAAAGTCGTACGGCCCTGTTTCGCCATTTCGGACGGATGTTGCACCTTGCACCGTGGATGTTGCACCCTGTAGACATCGATTATTCGGACGGCCATAACTTCTGGCTCGTTTAGAGTTACGGGAGCCATAACCTGTCAAAACGAAGGCCTCGATGAGTTCTACGGCTTTGACTGCTTTCAGCCGTCAACGGATAGATTAATGCCCAAAAAGGACAACACAAATCTCAATCGGGTCTTGTTAGTTTTTTGCCCTTCGTTTTTTCGACACGTGGATTTTTACGGTAAAACGGGATTACGGTGGTGGTCTTCGATTTACCATCGCTGGAGAGTGGTGCACCATGGAATTTCTAAAGGTGGTACGGCACTGTTTCGTAATTTCGGACGGATGTTGCACCTTGCACCGTGGATGTTGCACCCTGTAGATATCGATTATTCGGACGGCCATAACTTCTGGCTCGTTAAGAGTTACGGGAGCCATAACCTGTCAAAACGAAGGCCTCGATGAGTTCTACGGCGTTGACAGCTTTTAGCCGTCAACGGATATATTAGTGCCCAAAAAGGACGACCCGAATCTCAATCGGGTCTCGTAAGTTTTTTACCCTTCGTTTTTTCGACACGTGGATTTTTACGGTAAAACGGGATTACGGTGGCTCGTCTTCGACTTCCCATCGCTGAAGACTGGTGCACCATGGTACTGTTCCGTTTCAAATCCATGCACGCATTTCTAAAAGTCGTACGGCCCTGTTTCGCCATTTCGGACGGATGTTGCACCTTGCACCGTGGATGCTGCACCCTGTAGATATCGATTATTCGGACGGCCATAACTTTTGGCTCGTTTAGAGTTACGGGAGCCATAACCTGTCAAAACGAAGGCCTCGATGAGTTCTACGGCTTTGACTGCTTTCAGCCGTCAACGGATAGATTAATGCCCAAAAAGGACAACACAAATCTCAATCGGGTCTTGTTAGTTTTTTGCCCTTCGTTTTTTCGACACGTGGATTTTTACGGTAAAACGGGATTACGGTGGTGGTCTTCGATTTACCATCGCTGGAGAGTGGTGCACCATGGAATTTCTAAAGGTGGTACGGCACTGTTTCGTAATTTCGGACGGATGTTGCACCTTGCACCGTGGATGTTGCACCCTGTAGATATCGATTATTCGGACGGCCATAACTTCTGGCTCGTTAAGAGTTACGGGAGCCATAACCTGTCAAAACGAAGGCCTCGATGAGTTCTACGGCGTTGACAGCTTTTAGCCGTCAACGGATATATTAGTGCCCAAAAAGGACGACCCGAATCTCAGTCGGGTCTCGTAAGTTTTTTACCCTTCGTTTTTTCGACACGTGGATTTTTACGGTAAAACGGGATTACGGTGGCCCGTCTTCGACTTCCCATCGCTGAAGAGTGGTGCACCATGGTACTGTTCCGTTTCAAATCCATGCACGCATTTCAAAAAGTCGTACGGCACTGTTTCGCCATTTCGGACGGATGTTGCACCTTGCACCGTGGATGTTGCACCCTGTAGATATCGATTATTCGGACGGCCATAACTTCTGGCTCGTTTAGAGTTACGGGAGCCATAACCTGTCAAAATGAAGGCCTCGATGAGTTCTACGGCTTTGACAGCTTTCAGCCGTCAATGGATAGATTAATGCCCAAAAAGGACAACCCGAATCTCAATCGGGTCTCGTAAGTTTTTTACCCTTCGTTTTTTCGACAAGTGGATTTTTACGGTAAAACGGGATTACGGTGGCTGGTCTTCGATTTACCATCGCTGGAGAGTGGTGCACCATTGTACTGTTCCATTTCAAATCCATGCACGAATTTCTAAAGGTCGTACGGCACTGTTTCACCATGTCGGACGGATGTTGCAACTTGCACCGTGGATGTTGCACCCTGCAGATATCGATTATTCGGGCGACCATAACTTTTGGCTCGTTTAGAGTTACGGGAGCCATAACCTGTCAAAACGAAGGCCTCGATGAGTTCTACGGCTTTGACTGCTTTCAGCCATCAACGGATAGATTAATGCCCAGAAAGGACAACCCGAATCTCAGTCGGGCCTCGTAAGTTTTTTACCCTTCGTTTTTTCGACACGTGGATTTTTACGGTAAAACAGGATTACGGTGGTGGTCTTCGATTTACCATCGTTGGAGAATGGTGCACCATGGTACTATTCCATTTCAAATCCATGGAATTTCTAAAGGTCGTACAACACTGTTTCGTAATTTCGGACGGATGTTGCACCTTGCACCGTGGATGTTGCACCCTGTAGATATCGATTATTCGGACGGCCATAAGTTCTGGCTCGTTAAGAGTTACGGGAGCCATAACCTGTCAAAACGAAGGCCTCGATGAGTTCTACGGCGTTGACAGCTTTCAGCTGTCAACGGATAGATTAGTGCCCAAAAAGGACGACCCGAATCTCAATCGGGTCTCGTAAGTTTTTTACCCTTCGTTTTTTCGACACGTGGATTTTTACGGTAAAACAGGATTACGGTGGCCCGTCTTCGACTTCCCATCGCTGAAGAGTGGTGCACCATGTTACTGTTCCGTTTCAAATCCATGCACGCATTTCTAAAAGTCGTACGGCACTGTTTCGCCATTTCGGACGGATGTTGCACCTTGCACCGTGGATGTTGCACCCTGTAGACATCGATTATTCGGGCGGCCATAACTTCTGGCTCGTTTAGAGTTACGGGAGCCATAACCTGTCAAAACGAAGGCCTCGATGAGTTCTACGGCTTTGATAGCTTTCAGCCGTCAATGGATAGATTAATGCCCAAAAAGGACAACCCGAATCTCAATCGGGTCTCGTAAGTTTTTTACCCTTCGTTTTTTCAACAAGTGGATTTTTACGGTAAAACGGGATTACGGTGGCTGGTCTTCGATTTACCATCGCTGGAGAGTGGTGCACCATTGTACTGTTCCATTTCAAATCCATGCACGAATTTCTAAAGGTCGTACGGCACTGTTTCACCATTTCGGACGGATGTTGCAACTTGCACCGTGGATGTTGCACCCTGTAGATATCGATTATTCGGACGGCCATAACTTTTGGCTCGTTTAGAGTTACGGGAGCCATAACCTGTCGAAACGAAGGCCTCGATGAGTTCTACGGCTTTGACTGCTTTCAGCCGTCAACGGATAGATTAATGCCCAGAAAGGACAACCCGAATCCCAGTCGGGTCTCGTAAGTTTTTTACCCTTCGTTTTTTCGACACGTGGATTTTTACGGTAAAACAGGATTACGGTGGTGGTCTTCGATTTACCATCGTTGGAGAATGGTGCACCATGGTACTATTCCGTTTCAAATCCATGGAATTTCTAAAGGTCGTACAACACTGTTTCGTAATTTCGGACGGATGTTGCACCTTGCACCGTGGATGTTGCACCCTGTAGATATCGATTATTCGGACGGCCATAACTTCTGACTCGTTAAGAGTTACGTGAGCCATAACCTGTCAAAACGAAGGCCTCGATGAATTCTACGGCGTTGACAGCTTTTAGCCATTAACGGATAGATTAGTGCCCAAAAAGGACGACCCGAATCTCAATCGGGTCTCGTAAGTTTTTTACCCTTCGTTTTTTCGACACGTGGATTTTTACGGTAAAACGGGATTACGGTGGCCCGTCTTCGACTTCCCATCGCTGAAGAGTGGTGCACCATTGTACTGTTCCGTTTCAAATCCATGCACGCATTTCAAAAAGTCGTACGGCACTGTTTCGCCATTACGAACGGATGTTGCACCTTGCACCGTGGATGTTGCACCCTGTAGATATCGATTATTCGGACGGCCATAACTTCTGGCTCGTTTAGAGTTACGGGAGCCATAACCTGTCAAAATGAAGGCCTCGATGAGTTCTACGTCTTTGACAGCTTTCAGCCGTCAATGGATAGATTAATGCCCAAAAAGGACAACCCGAATCTCAATCGGGTCTCGTAAGTTTTTTACCCTTCGTTTTTTCGACAAGTGGATTTTTACGGTAAAACGGGATTACGGTGGCTGGTCTTCGATTTACCATCGCTGGAGAGTGGTGCACCATTGTGCTGTTCCGTTTCAAATCCATGCACGAATTTCTAAAGGTCGTACGACACTGTTTCACCATTTCGGACGAATGTTGCAACTTGCACCGTGGATGTTGCACCCTGTAGATATCGATTATTCGGACGGCCATAACTTTTGGCTCGTTTAGAGTTACGGGAGTCATAAACTGTCAAAACGAAGACCTCGATGAGTTCTACGGCTTTGACTGCTTTCAGCCGTCAACGGAAATGCCCAAAAAGGACAACACAAATCTCAATCGGGTCTCGTAAGTTTTTTACCCTTCGTTTTTTCGACACGTGGATTTTTACGGTAAAACGAGATTACGGTGGTGGTCTTCGATTTACCATCGCTGGAGAGTGGTGCACCATGGTACTGTTCCGTTTCAAATCCATGGAATTTCTAAAGGTCGTACGACACTGTTTCGTAATTTCGGACGGATGTTGCACCTTGCACCGTGGATGTTGCACCCTGTAGATATCGATCATTCGGACGTCCATAACTTCTGGCTCGTTAAGAGTTACGGGAGCCATAACATGCCAAAACGAAGGCCTCGACGAGTTCTACGGCGTTGACAGCTTTCAGCTGTCAACGGATAGATTAGTTCCCAAAAAGGACGACCCGAATCTCAATCGGGTCTCGTATGTTTTTTACCCTTCGTTTTTTCGACACGTGGATTTTTATGGTAAAACGGGATTACGGTGGCCCGTCTTCGACTTCCCATCGCTGAAGAGTGGTGCACCATGGTACTGTTCCATTTCAAATCCATGCACGCATTTCTAAAAGTCGTACGGCACTGTTTCGCCATTTCGGACGGATGTTGCACCTTGCACCGTGGATGTTGCACCCTGTAGACATCGATTATTCGGACGGCCATAACTTCTGGCTCGTTTAGAGTTACGGGTGCCATAACCTGTCAAAACGAAGGCCTCGATGAGTTCTACGGCTTTGACAGCTTTCAGCCGTCAACGGATAGGTTAATGCCCAAAAAGGACAACCCGAATCTCAGTCGGGTCTCGTAAGTTTTTTACCCTTCGTTTTTTCGACACGTGGATTTTTACGGTAAAACGGGATTACCGTGGCCCGTCTTCGACTTCCCATCGCTGGAGAGTGGTGCACCATGGTACAGTTCCGCTTCAAATCCATGCACGCATTTCTAAAAGTCATACGGCACTGTTTCGCCATTTCGGACGGATGTTGCACCTTGCACCGTGGATGTTGCACCCTGTAGATATCGATTATTCGGACGGCCATAACTTCTGGCTCGCTAAGAGTTACGGGAGTCATAACCTATCAAAACGAAGGCCTCGATGAGTTCTACGGCGTTGACAGCTTTCAGCCGTCAACGGATAGATTAGTGCCCAAAAAGGACGACCCGAATCTCAATCGGGTCTCGTAAGTTTTTTACCCTTCGTTTTTTCGACACGTGGATTTTTACGGTAAAATGGGATTACGGTGGCTGGTCTTCGATTTACCATCGCTGGAGAGTGGTGCACCATTGTAATGTTCCGTTTCAAATCCATGCACAAATTTCTAAAGGTCGTACGGCACTGTTTCCCCATTTCGGACGGATGTTGCAACTTGCACCGTGGATGTTGCACCCTGTAGATATCGATTATTCGGATGGCCATAACTTTTGGCTCGTTTAGAGTTACGGGAGCCATAACCTTTCAAAACGAAGGCCTCGATGAGTTCTACGGCTTAGACTGCTTTCAGACGTCAACGGATAGATTAATGCCCAAAAAGGACAACACAAATCTCAATCGGGTCTCGTAAGTTTTTTACCCTTCGTTTTTTCGACACGTGGATTTTTACGGTAAAACGGGATTACGGTGGTGGTCTTCGATTTACCATCGCTGGAGAGTGGTGCACCGTGGTACTGTTCCGTTTCAAATCCATGGAATTTCTAAAGGTCGTACGGCACTGTTTCGTAATTTCGGACGGATGTTGCACCTTGCACCATGGATGTTGCACCCTGTAGATATCGATTATTCGGACGGCCATAACTTCTGGCTCGTTAAGAGTTACGGGAGCCATAACCTGTCAAAACGAAGGCCTCGATGAGTTCTACGACGTTGACAGCTTTCAGCCGTCAACGGATAGATTAGTGCCCAAAAAGGACGACCCGAATCTCAATCGGGTCTCGTAAGTTTTTTACCCTTCGTTTTTTCGACACGTGGATTTTTACGGTAAAATGGGATTACGGTGGCCCGTCTTCGACTTCCCATCGCTGAAGAGTGGTGCATCATGGTACTGTTCCGTTTCAAATCCATGCATGCAATTCTAAAAGCCGTACGGCACTGTTTCGCCATTTCGGACGGATGTTGCACCTTGCACCGTGGATGTTGCACCCTGTAGATATCGATTATTCGGACGGCCATAACTTCTGGCTCGTTTAGAGTTACGGGAGGGATAACCTGTCCAAATGAAGGCCTCGATGAGTTCTACGGCTTTGACAGCTTTCAGCCGTCAATGGATAGATTAATGCCCAAAAAGGACAACCCGAATCTCAATCGGGTCTCGTAAGTTTTTCACCCTTCGTTTTTTCGACAAGTGGAATTTTACGGTAAAACGGGATTACGGTGGCTGGTCTTCGATTTACCATCGCTGGAGAGTGGTGCACCATGGTACTATTCCGTTTCAAATCCATGCACGAATTTCTAAAGGTCGTACGGCACTGTTTCACCATTTCGGACGGATGTTGCAACTTGCACCGTGGATGTTGCACCCTGTAGATGATGATTATTCGGACGGCCATAACTTTTGGCTCGTTTAGAGTTACGGGAGCCATAACCTTTCAAAACGAAGGCCTCGATGAGTTCTACGGCTTTGACTGCTTTTAGCCGTCAACGGATACATTAATGCCCAAAAAGGACAACACAAATCTCAATCGGGTCTCGTAAGTTTTTTACCCTTCGTTTTTTCGACACGTGGATTTTTACGGTAAAACGGGATTACGGTGGTGGTCTTCGATTTACCATCGCTGGAGAGTGGTGCACCGTGGTACTATTCCGTTTCAAATCCATGGAATTTCTAAAGGTCGTACGGCACTGTTTCGTAATTTCGGACGGATGTTGCACCTTGCACCATGGATGTTGCACCCTGTAGATATCGATTATTCGGACGGCCATAACTTCTGGCTCGTTAAGAGTTACGGGAGCCATAACCTGTCAAAACGAAGGCCTCGATGAGTTCTACGACGTTGACAGCTTTCAGCCGTCAACGGATAGATTAGTGCCCAAAAAGGACGACCCGAATCTCAATCGGGTCTCGTAAGTTTTTTACCCTTCGTTTTTTCGACACGTGGATTTTTACGGTAAAACGGGATTACCTTGGCCCGTCTTCGACTTCCCATCGCTGGAGAGTGGTGCACCATGGTACAGTTCCGCTTCAAATCCATGCACGCATTTCTAAAAGTCGTACGGCACTGTTTCGCCATTTCGGACGGATGTTGCACCTTGCACCGTGGATGTTGCACCCTGTAGATATCGATTATTCGGACGGCCATAACTTCTGGCTCGTTAAGAGTTACGGGAGTCATAACCTATCAAAACGAAGGACTCGATGAGTTCTACGGCGTTGACAGCTTTCAGCCGTCAACGGATAGATTAGTGCCCAAAAAGGACGACCCGAATCTCAATCGGGTCTCGTAAGTTTTTTACCCTTCGTTTTTTCGACACGTGGATTTTTACGGTAAAATGGGATTACGGTGGCTGGTCTTCGATTTACCATCGCTGGAGAGTGGTGCACCATTGTAATGTTCCGTTTCAAATCCATGCACAAATTTCTAAAGGTCGTACGGCACTGTTTCCCCATTTCGGACGGATGTTGCAACTTGCACCGTGGATGTTGCACCCTGTAGATATCGATTATTCGGATGGCCATAACTTTTGGCTCGTTTAGAGTTACGGGAGCCATAACCTTTCAAAACGAAGGCCTCGATGAGTTCTACGGCTTTGACTGCTTTCAGATGTCAACGGATAGATTAATGCCCAAAAAGGACAACACAAATCTCAATCGGGTCTCGTAAGTTTTTTACCCTTCGTTTTTTCGACACGTGGATTTTTACGGTAAAACGGGATTACGGTGGTGGTCTTCGATTTACCATCGCTGGAGAGTGGTGCACCGTGGTACTGTTCCGTTTCAAATCCATGGAATTTTTAAAGGTCGTACGGCACTGTTTCGTAATTTCGGACGGATGTTGCACCTTGCACCATGGATGTTGCACCCTATAGATATCGATTATTCGGACGGCCATAACTTCTGGCTCGTTAAGAGTTATGGGAGCCATAACTTGTCAAAACGAAGGCCTCGATGAGTTCTACGACGTTGACAGCTTTCAGCCGTCAACGGATAGATTAGTGCCCAAAAAGGACGACCCGAATCTCAATCGGGTCTCGTAAGTTTTTTACCCTTCGTTTTTTCGACACGTGGATTTTTACGGTAAAATGGGATTACGGTGTCCCGTCTTCGACTTCCCATCGCTGAAGAGTGGTGCATCATGGTACTGTTCCGTTTCAAATCCATGCATGCAATTCTAAAAGCCGTACGGCACTGTTTCGCCATTTCGGACGGATGTTGCACCTTGCACCGTGGATGTTGCACCCTGTAGATATCGATTATTCGGACGGCCATAACTTCTGGCTCGTTTAGAGTTACGGGAGGCATAACCTGTCAAAATGAAGGCCTCGATGAGTTCTACGGCTTTGACAGCTTTCAGTCGTCAATGGATAGATTAATGCCCAAAAAGGACAACCCGAATCTCAATCGGGTCTCGTAAGTTTTTCACCCTTCGTTTTTTCGACAAGTGGAATTTTACGGTAAAACGGGATTACGGTGGCTGGTTTTCGATTTACCATCGCTGGAGAGTGGTGCACCATGGTACTATTCCGTTTCAAATCCATGCACGAATTTCTAAAGGTCGTACGGCACTGTTTCACCATTTCGGACGGATGTTGCAACTTGCACCGTGGATGTTGCACCCTGTAGATATCGATTATTCGGACGGCCATAACTTTTGGCTCGTTTAGAGTTACGGGAGCCATAACCTTTCAAAACGAAGGCCTCGATGAGTTCTACGGCTTTGACTGCTTTTAGCCGTCAACGGATAGATTAATGCCCAAAAAGGACAACACAAATCTCAATCGGGTCTCGCAAGTTTTTTACCCTTTGTTTTTTCGACACGCGGATTTTTACGGTAAAACGGGATTACGGTGGTGGTCTTCGATTTACCATCGCTGGAGAGTGGTGCACCATGGTACTGTTCCGTTTCAAATGCATGGAATTTCTAAAGGTCGTACGGCACTGTTTCGTAATTTCGGACGGATGTTGCACCTTGCACCGTGGATGTTGCACCCTGTAGATATCGATTATTCGGACGGCCATAACTTCTGGCTCGTTAAGAGTTACGGGAGCCATAACCCGTGAAAACGTAGGCCTCGATGAGTTCTACGGGGTTGACAGCTTTCAGCCGTCAACGGATAGATTAGTGCCCAAAAAGGACGACCCGAATCTCAATCGGGTCTCGTAAGTTTTTTACCCTTAGTTTTTTCGACACGTGGATTTTTACGGTAAAACAGGATTACGATGGCCCGTCTTCGACTTCCCATCGTTGAAGAGTGGTGCACCATGGTACTGTTCCGTTTCAAATCCATGCACGCATTTCTAAAAGTCGTACGACACTGTTTCACCATTTCGGACGGATGTTGCACCTTGCACCGTGGATGTTGCATCCTGTAGACATCGATTATTCGGACGACCATAACTTCTGGCTCGTTTAGAGTTACGGGAGCCATAACCTGTCAAAACGAAGGCCTCGATGAGTTCTACGGCTTTGACAGCTTTCATCCGTCAACAGATAGGTTAATGCCCAAAAAGGACAACCCGAATCTCAATCGGGTCTCGTAAGTTTTTTACCCTTCGTTTTTTCGACACGTGGATTTTTACGGTAAAACGGGATTACCGTGGCCCGTCTTCGACTTCCCATCGCTGGAGAGTGGTGCACCATGGTACTGTTCTGTTTCAAATCCATGCACGCATTTCTAAAAGTCATACGGCACTGTTTCGCCATTTCGGACGGATGTTGGACCTTGCACCGTGGATTGTTGCACCCTGTAGATATCGATTATTCGGACGGCCATAACTTCTGGCTCGTTTAGAGTTAAGGGAGCCATAACCTGTCAAAACGAAGGCCTCGATGAGTGCTACGGATTCGACAGCTTTCAACCGTCAACGGATAGATTAATGCCCAAAAAGGACAACCCGAATCTCAATCGGGTCCTGTAAGTTTTTTACCCTTCGTTTTTTCGACAAGTGGATTTTTACGGTAAAACGGGATTACGGTGGCTGGTCTTCGATTTACCATCGCTGGAGAGTGGTGCACCATGGTACTGTTCCGTTTCAAATCCATGCACGAATTTCTAAAGGTCGTACGGCACTGTTTCACCATTTCGGACGGATGTTGCAACTTGCACCGTGGATGTTGCACCCTGTAGATATCGATTATTCGGACGGCCATAACTTTTGGCTCGTTTAGAGTTACGGGAGCCATAACCTTTCAAAATGAAGGCCTCGATGAGTTCTACGGCTTTGACTGCTTTTAGCCGTTAATGGATAGATTAATGCCCAAAAAGGACAACACAAATCTCAATCGGGTCTTGCAAGTTTTTTACCCTTTGTTTTTTCGACACGTGGATTTTTACGGTAAAACGGGATTACGGTGGTGGTCTTCGATTTACCATCGCTGGAGAGTGGTGCACCATGGTACTGTTCCGTTTCAAATCCATGGAATTTCTAAAGGTCGTACGGCACTGTTTCGTAATTTCGGACGGATGTTGCACCTTGCACCGTGGATGTTGCACCCTGTAGATATCGATTATTCGGACGGCCATAACTTCTGGCTCGTTAAGAGTTACGGGAGCCATAACCTGTGAAAACGTAGGCCTCGATGAGTTCTACGGCGTTGACAACTTTCAGCCGTCAACGGATAGATTAGTGCCCAAAAAGGACGACCCGAATCTCAATCGGGTCTCGTAAGTTTTTTACCCTTCGTTTTTTCGACACGTGGATTTTTACGGTAAAACGGGATTACGGTGGCCCATCTTCGACTTCCCATCGCTGAAGAGTGGTGCACCATGGTACTGTTCCGTTTCAAATCCATGCACGCATTTCTAAAAGTCGTACGACACTGTTTCACCATTTCGGACGGATGTTGCACCTTGCACCGTGGATGTTGCATCCTGTAGACATCGATTATTCGGGCGGCCATAACTTCTGGCTCGTTTAGAGTTACGGGAGCCATAACCTGTCAAAACGAAGGCCTCGATGAGTTCTACGGCTTTAACAGCTTTCATCCGTCAACAGATAGGTTAATGCCCAAAAAGGACAACCCGAATCTCAATCGGGTCTCGTAAGTTTTTTACCCTTCGTTTTTTCGACACGTGGATTTTTACGGTAAAACGGGATTACCGTGGCCCGTCTTCGACTTCCCATCACTGGAGAGTGGTGCACCATGGTACTGTTCTGTTTCAAATCCATGCACGCATTTCTAAAAGTCATACGGCACTGTTTCGCCATTTCGGACGGATGTTGGACCTTGCACCGTGGATAGTTGCACCCTGTAGATATCGATTATTCGGACGGCCATAACTTCTGGCTCGTTTAGAGTTAAGGGAGCCATAACCTGTCAAAACGAAGTCCTCGATGAGTGCTACGGATTCGACAGCTTTCAACCGTCAACGGATAGATTAATGCCCAAAAAGGACAACCCGAATCTCAATCGGGTCCCGTAAGTTTTTTACCCTTCATTTTTTCGACAAGTGGATTTTTACGGTAAAACGGGATTACGGTGGCTGGTCTTCGATTTACCATCGCTGGAGAGTGGTGCACCATGGTACTGTTCCGTTTCAAATCCATGCACGAATTACTAAAGGTCGTACGGCACTGTTTCACCATTTCGGACGGATGTTGCAACTTGCACCGTGGATGTTGCACCCTGTAGATATCGATTATTCGGACGGCCATAACTTTTGGCTCGTTTAGAGTTACGGGAGCCATAACCTTTCAAAACGAAGGCCTCGATGAGTTCTACGGCTTTGACTGCTTTCAGCCGTCAACGGGTAGATTAATGCCCAAAAAGGACAACACAAATCTCAATCGGGTCTCGCAAGTTTTTTACCCTTTGTTTTTTCGACACGTGGATTTTTACGGTAAAACGGGATTACGGTGGTGGTCTTCGATTTACCATCGCTGGAGGGTGGTGCACCATGGTACTATTCCGTTTCAAATCCATGCACGAATTTCTAAAGGTCGTACGACACTGTTTCGTAATTTTGGACGGATGTTGCACCTTACACCGTGGATGTTGCATCATTTAGATATCGATTATTCGGACGGCCATAACTTCTGGCTCGTTAAGAGTTACGGGAGCCATAACCTGTCAAAATGAAGGCCTCGATGAGTTCTACGTCTTTGACTGCTTTCAGCCGTCAACGGATAGATTAGTGCCTAAAAAGGACAACCCGAATCTCAATTGGGTCTCGTAAGTTTTTTACCCTTCGTTTTTTCGACACGTGGATTTTTACGGTAAAACGGGATTACGGTGGCCCGTCTTCGACTTCCCATCGCTGAAGAGTGGTGCACCATGGTACGGTTCCATTTCAAATCCATGCACCCATTTCTAAAAGTCGTACGGCACTGTTTCGCCATTTCGGACAGATGTTGCACCTTGCACCGTGGATGTTGCACCCTGTAGACATCGATTATTCGGACGGCTATAACTTCTGGCTCGTTTAGAGTTACGGGAGCCATAACCTGTCAAAACGAAGGCCTCGATGAGTGCTACGGCTTTGACAGCTTTCAACCGTCAACGGATAGATTAATGCCCAAAAAGGACAACCCGAATCTCAATCGGGTCCCGTAAGTTTTTTACCCTTCGTTTTTTCGACAAGTGGATTTTTACGGTAAAACGGGATTACGGTGGCTGGTCTTCGATTTACCATCGCTGGAGAGTGGTGCACCATGGTACTGTTCCATTTCAATTCCATGCACGAATTTCTAAAGGTCGTACGACATTGTTTTGCCATTTCGGACGGATGTTGCACCATGCACCGTGGATGTTGCACCCTGTAGATATCGATTATTCGGACGGCCATAACTTCTCGCTCGTTTAGATTTACGGGAGCCATAACCTGTCAAAACGAAGGCCTCGATGAGTTCTACGGCTTTGACATCTTTCAGCCGTCAACGGATAGATTAATGCCCAAAAAGGACAACCCGAATCTCAATCGGGTCTCGTAAGTTTTTTACCCTTCGTTTTTTCGACACGTGGATTTTTACGGTAAAACGGGATTACGGTGGCTGGTCTTCGATTTACCATCGCTGGAGAGTGGTGCACCACGGTACTGCTCCATTTCAAATCTATGCACGCATTTCTAAAGGTCGTACGGCACTGTTTCGCCATTTTGGACGGATGTTGCACCTTGCACCGTGGATGTTGCACCCTGTAGTTCTCGATTATTCGGACGGCCATAACTTTTGGCTCGTTTATAGTTACAGGTGCCATAACCTGTCAAAACGAAGGCCTCGATGAGTTCTACGGCTTTGACAGCTTTCAGCCGTCAACGGATAGACTAATGCCCAAAAAGGACAACCCGAATCTCAATCGGGTCTCGTAAGTTTTTTACCCTTCGTTTTTTCGACACGTGGATTTTTGCGGTAAAACGGGATTACCGTGGCCCGTCTTCTACTTCCCATCACTGGAGAGTGGTGCACCATGGTATTGTTCGTTTCAAATCCATGCACGAATTTCTAAAGGTCGTACGGCACTGTTCCGCCATTTCGGACGGATGTTGCACCTTGCACCGTGGATGTTGCACCCTGTAGATATCCATTATTCGGACGACCATAACTTCTCGCTCGTTTAGAGTTACGGGAGCCATAACCTGTCAAAACGAAGGCCTCGATGAGTTCTACGGCTTTGACTGCTTTCAGCCGTCAACGGATAGATTGACGTCCAAAAAGGACAACCCAAATCTCAATCGGGTCTAGTAAGTTTTTTACCCTTCATTTTTTCGACACGTGGATTTTTACGGTAAAACGGGATTACGGTGGCTGGTCTTCGATTTACCATGGCTGGAGAGTGGTGCACCACGGCACTGTTCCGTTTCAAATCCATGCACAAATTTTTAAAGGTCGTACGGCACTGTTTCGCCATTTCGGACGGATGTTGCACCTTGCACCGTGGATGTTGCACCCTGTAGATATCGATTATTCGGACGACCATAACTTCTTGCTCGTTTAGAGTTACGGGAGCCATAACCTATCAAAACAAAGTCCTCGATGAGTTCTACGGCATTGACAGCTTTCAGCCGTCAAAGGATAGATTAATGCCTAAAAACGACAACCCGAATCTCAATCGGGTCTCGTAAGTTTTTTACCCTTCGTTTTTCGACACGTGGATTTTTAAGGTAAAACTGGATTACCGTGGCCCGTCTTTGACTTCCCATCGCTGAAGAGTGGTGCACCATGGTACTGTTCCATTTCAAATCCATGCATGCGTTTCTAAAAGTCATACGGCACTGTTTTGCCATTTCGGACGGATGTTGCACCTTGCACCGTGGATGTTGCACCCTGTAAATATCGATTATTCGGACGGCCATAACTTCTCGCTCGTTTAGAGTTACGGGAGCCATAACCTATCAAAACGAAGGCCTCGATGAGTTCTACGGCTTTTACAGCTTTTAGCCGTCAACGGATAGATTAATGCCCAAAAAGGACAACCCGAATCTCAATCGGGTCTCGTAAGTTTTTTACCCTTCGGTTTTTCGACACGTGGATTTTTACGGTAAAACGGGATTACGGTGGCTGGTCTTCGATTTACCATCGCTGGAGAGTGGTGCACCGTGGTACTGTTCCATTTCAAATCCATGCACGAATTTCTAAGGTCGTACGGCACTGTTTTGCCATTTCGGACGGATGTTGCACCTTGCACCGTGGATGTTGCACCCTGTAGATATCGATTATTCGGACGACCATAACTTCTTGCTTGTTTAGAGTTACGGGAGCTATAACCTGTCAAAACGAAGGCCTCGATGAGTTCTACGGCTTTGACAGCTTTCAGCCATCAAAGGATAGATTAATGCCCAAAAAGGACAACCCGGATCTCAATCGGGTCTCGTAAGTTTTTTACCCTTCGTTTTTTCGACACGTGGATTTTTACGGTAAAACGGGATTACCGTGGCCCGTCTTCTACTTCCCATCACTGGAGAGTGGTGCACCATGGTAGTGTTCGTTTCAAATCCATGCACGAATTTCTAAAGGTCGTACGGCACTGTTTCGCCATTTCGGACGGATGTTGCACCTTGCACCGTGGATGTTGCACCCTGTAGATATCCATTATTCGGACGGCCATAACTTCTCGCTCGTTTAGAGTTACGGGAGCCATAACCTGTAAAAACGAAGGCCACGATAATTTCTACGGTTTTGACAGCTTTTAGCCGTCAATGGATAGATTAATGCCCAAAAAGGACAACCCAAATCTCAATCGGGTCTCGGAAGTTTTTTACCCTTCGTTTTTTCGACACGTGGATTTTTACGGTAAAACAGGATTACGGTGGCTGGTCTTCGATTTACCATCGCTGGAGAGTGGTGCACCACGGTACTGTTCCGTTTCAAATCTATGCACGCATTTCTAAAGGTCGTACGGCACTGTTTCGCCATTTTGGACGGATGTTGCACCTTGCACCGTGGATGTTGCACCCTATAGTTCTTGATTATTCGGACGGCCATAACTTTTGGCTCGTTTATAGTTACGGGAGCCATAACCTGTCAAAACGAAGGCCTCGACGAGTTCTACAGCTTTGACAGCTTTCAGCCGTCAACGGATAGACTAATGCCCAAAAAGGACAATCCGAATCTCAATCGGGTCTCGTAAGTTTTTTACCCTTTGTTTTTCGACACGTGGATTTTTACGGTAAAACGGGATTACCGTGGCCCGTCTTCTACTTCCCATCACTGGAGAGTGGTGCACCATGGTAGTGTTCGTTTCAAATCTATGCACGAATTTCTAAACGTCGTACGGCACTATTTTGCCATTTCGGACGGATGTTGCACCTTGCACCGTGGATGTTGCACCCTGTAGATATCCATTATTCGGACGGCCATAACTTCTCGCTCGTTTAGAGTTATGGGAGCCATAACCTGTCAAAACGAAGGCGTCGATGAGTTCTACGGCTTTGACAGCTTTCAGCCGTCAACGGATAGATTAACGCCCTAAAAGGACAACCCAAATCTCAATCGGCTCTCGTAAGTTTTTTACCCTTCGTTTTTTCGACACGTGGATTTTTACGGTAAAACGGGATTACGGTGGCTGGTCTTCGATTTACCATCGCTGGAGAGTGGTGCACCACGGTACTGTTCCGTTTCAAATCAATGCACGAATTTCTAAAGGTCGTACGGCACTGTTTCGCCATTTCGGACGGATGTTGCACCTTGCACCGTGGATGTTGCACCCTGTAGATATCGATTATTCGGACGACCAGAAGTTCTTGCTCGTTTAGAGTTACGGGAGCCATAACCTGTCAAAACGAAGTCCTCGATGAGTTCTACGGCTTTGACAGCTTTCAGCCGTCAAAGGATTGATTAATGCCCAAAAACGACAACCCGAATCTCAATCGGGTCTCGTAAGTTTTTTACCCTTCGTTTTTCGACACGTGGATTTTTACGGTAAAACTGGATTACCGTGGCCTGTCTTCGACTTCCCATCGCTGAAAAGTGGTGCACCATGGTACTATTCCGTTTCAAATCCATGCACGCATTTCTAAAAGTCATACGGCACTGTTTCACCATTTCGGACGGATGTTGCACCTTGCACCGTGGATGTTGCACCATGTAGATATCGATTATTCGGACGGCCATAACTTCTGGCTCGTTTAGAGTTACGGGATCCATAACCAGTCAAAACGAAGGCCTCGATGAGTGCTACGGCTTTGACAGCTTTCAACCGTCAACGGATAGATTAATCCCCAAAAAGGACAACCCGAATCTCAATCGGGTCCCGTAAGTTTTTTACCCTTCGTTTTTTCGACAAGTGGATTTCTACGGTAAAACTTACCGTGGCCCGTCTTCTACTTCCCATCGCTGGAGAGTGGTGTACCATGGTAGTGTTCGTTTCAAATCCACACACGAATTTCTAAAGGTCGTACGGCACTGTTTCGCCATTTCAGACGGATGTTGCACCTTGCACCGTGGATGTTGCACCCTGTAGATATCGATTATTTGGACGGCCATAACTTCTGCCTTGTTTAGAGTTACGGGAGCCATGACCTGTCAAAACGAAGGCGTCGATGAGTTCTACGGCTTTGACAGCTTTCAGCCGTCAACGAATAGATTAATGCCCAAAAAGGACAACCCGAATCTCAATCGGGTCTCGTAAGTTTTTTACCCTTCGTTTTTTCGACACGTGGATTTTTACGGTAAAACGGGATTACGGTGGCTGGTCTTCGATTTACCATCGCTGGAGAGTGGTGCACCATGGTCTCCGTTTCAAATCCATGAACGAATTTCTAAAGGTCGTACGGCACTGTTTCGCCATTTCGGACGGATGTTGCACCTTGCACCGTGGATATTGCACCCTGTAGATATCGATTATTCGGACGACCATAATTTCTTGCTCGTTTAGAGTTACGGGAGCTATAACCTGTCAAAACGAAGGCCTCGATGAGTTCTACGGCTTTGACAGCTTTCAGCCATCAAAGGATAGATTAATGCCCAAAAAGGACAACCCGAATCTCAATCGGGTCTTGTATGTTTTTTACCCTTCGTTTTTTCGACACGTGGATTTTTACGGCAAAACGGGATTACCGTGGCCGGTCTTCTACTTCCCATCACTGGAGGGTGGTGCACCATGGTAGTGTTCGTTTCAAATCCATGCACGAATTTCTAAAGGTCGTACGGCACTGTTTCGCCATTTCGGACGGATGTTGCACCTTGCACCGTGGATGTTGCACCCTGTAGATATCCATTATTCGGACGACCATAACTTCTCGCTCGTTTAGAGTTACGGGAGCCATAACCTGTCAAAACGAAGGCCTCAATGAGTTCTACGGTTTTGACAGCTTTTATCCATCAACGGATAGATTAATGCCCAAAAAGGACAACCCAAATCTCAATCGGGTCTCGTAAGTTTTTTACCCTTCGTTTTTTCGACACGTGGATTTTTACGGTAAAACGGGATTACGGTGGCTGGTCTTCGATTTACCATCGCTGGAGAGTGATGCACCACGGTACTGTTCCGTTTCAAATCTATGCACGCATTTCTAAAGGTCGTACGGCACTGTTTCGCCATTTTGGACGGATGTTCCACCTTGCACCGTGGATGTTGCACCCTATAGTTCTCGATTATTCGGACGGCCATAACTTTTGGCTCCTTTATAGTTACGGGAGCCATAACCTGTCAAAACGAAGGTCTCGATGAGTTCTACGGCTTTGATAGCTTTCAGCTGTCAACGGATAGACTAATGCCCAAAAAGGACAACCCGAATCTCAATCGGGTCTCGTATGTTTTTTACCCTTCGTTTTTTCGACACGTGGATTTTTACGGTAAAACGGGATTACCGTGGCCCGTCTTCTACTTCCCATCACTGGAGAGTGGTGCACCATGGTAGTGTTCGTTTCAAATCCATGCACGAATTTCTAAAGGTCGTACGGCACTGTTTCGCCATTTCGGACGGATGTTGCACCTTGCACCGTGGATGTTGCACCCTGTAGATATCCATTATTCGGACGGCCATAACTTCTCTCTCGTTTAGAGTTACGGGAGCCATAACCTGTCAAAACGAAGGCCTCGATGAGTTCTACGGCTTTGACAGCTTTCAGCCGTCAACGGATAGATTAACGCCCAAAAAGGACAACCCCAATCTCAATCGTGTCTCGTTAGTTTTTTACCCTTCGTTTTTTCGACACGTGGATTTTTACGGTAAAACGGGATTACGGTGGCTGGTCTTCGATTTACCATCGCTGGAGAGTGGTGCACCATGGTACTGTTCCGTTTCAAATCCATGCACGAATTTCTAAAGGTCGTACGGCACTGTTTTGCCATTTCGGACGGAGGTTGCACCTTGCACCGTGGATGTTGCACACTGTAGATATCGATTATCGGACGACCATAACTTCTTGCTCGTTTAGAGTTACGGGAGCCATAACCTGTCAAAACGAAGTCCTCGATGAGTTCTACGGCTTTGACAGCTTTCAGCCGTCAAAGTATAGATTAATGCCCAAAAACGACAACCCGAATCTCAATCGGGTCTCGTAAGTTTTTTACCCTTCGTTTTTCGACACGTGGATTTTTACGGTAAAACTGGATTACCGTGGCCCGTCTTCGACTTCCCATCGCTGAAGAGTGGTGCACCATGGTACTGTTCCGTTTCAAACCATGCACGCATTTCTAAAAGTCATACGGCACTGTTTCGCCATTTCGGACGGATGTTGCACCTTGCACCGTGGATGTTGCACCCTGTAGATATCGATTATTCGGACGACCATAACTTCTGGCTCGTATAGAGTTACGGGAGCCATAACCTGTCAAAACGAAGGCCTCGATGAGTGCTACGGCGTTGACAGCTTTCAACCGTCAACGGATAGATTAATGCCCAAAAAGGACAACCCGAATCTCAATCGGGTCCCGTAAGTTTTTTACCCTTCGTTTTTTCGACAAGTGGATTTTTACGATAAAACGGGATTACGGTGGCTGGTCTTTGATTTACCATCGCTGGAGAGTGGTGCACCATGGTACTGTTCCGTTTCAAATCCATGCACGAATTTCTAAAGGTCGTACGGCACTGTTTTGCCATTTCGGACGGATGTTGCACCTTGCACCATGGATGTTGCACCCTGTAGATATCGATTATTCGGACGGCCATAACGTCTCGCTCGTTTAGAGTTACGGGAGCCATGACCTGTCAAAACGAAGGCCTCGATGAGTTCTACGGCTTTGACAGCTTTCAGCCGTCAATGGATAGATTAATGCCCAAAAAGGACAACCCGAATCTCAATCGGGTCTCGTAAGTTTTTTACCCTTCGTTTTTTCGACACGTGGATTTTTACGGTAAAACGGGATTACGGTGGCTGGTCTTCGATTTACCATCGCTGGAGAGTGGTGCACCATGGTCTCCGTTTCAAATCCATGCACGAATTTCTATAGGTCGTACGGCACTGTTTCGCCATTTCGGACGGATGTTGCACCTTGCACCGTGGATGTTGCACCCTGTAGATATCGATTATTCGGACGACCATAACTTCTTGCTCGTTTAGAGTTACGGGAGCTATAACCTGTCAAAACGAAGGCCTCGGTGAGTTCTACGGCTTTGACAGCTTTCAGCCATCAAAGGATAGATTAATGCCCAAAAAGGACAACCCGAATCTCAATCGGGTCTCGTAAGTTTTTTACCCTTCGGTTTTTCGACACGTGGATTTTTACGGTAAAACGGGATTACCGTGGCCCGTCTTCTACTTCCCATCACTGGAGAGTGGTGCACCATGGTAGTGTTCGTTTCAAATCCATGCACGAATTTCTAAAGGTCGTACGGCACTGTTTCGCCATTTCGGACGGATGTTGCACCTTGCACCGTGGATGTTGCACCCTGTAGATATCCATTATTCGGACGGCCATAACTTCTCGCTCGTTTAGAGTTACGGGAGCCATAAACTATCAAAATGAAGGCCTCGATGAGTTCTACGGTTTTGACAGCTTTCTGCCGTCAACGGATAGATTAATGCCCAAAAAGGACAACCCAAATCTCAATCGGGCCTCGTAAGTTTTTTACCCTTCGTTTTTTCGACACGTGGATTTTTACGGTAAAACGGGATTACGGTGGCTGGTCTTCGATTTACCATCGCTGGAGAGTGGTGCACCACGGTACTATTCCGTTTCAAATCTATGCACGCATTTCTAAAGGTCGTACGGCACTGTTTCGCCATTTTGGATGGATGTTGCACCTTGCACCGTGGTTGTTGCACCCTATAGTTCTCGATTATTCGGACGGCCATAACTTTTCGCTCGTTTATAATTACGGGAGCCATAACCTGTCAAAACGAAGGCCTGGATGAGTTCTACGGCGTTGACAGCTTTCAGCCATCAACGGATAGACTAATGCCCAAAAAGGACAACCCGAATCTCAATCGGGTCTCGTAAGTTTTTTACTCTTCGTTTTTTCGACACGTGGATTTTTACGGTAAAATGGGATTACCGTGGCCCGTCTTCTACTTCCCATCACTGGAGAGTGGTGCACCATGGTAGTGTTCGTTTCAAATCCATGCACGAATTTCTAAAGGTCGTACGGCACTGTTTCGCCATTTCGGGCGGATGTTGCACCGTGGATGTTACACCCTGTAGATATCCATTATTCGGACGGCCATAACTTCTCGCTCGTTTAGAGTTACGGGAGCCATAACCTGTCAAAACGAAGGCCTCGATGAGTTCTACGGCTTTGACAGCTTTCAGCCGTCAACGGATAGATTAACGCCCAATAAGGACAACCCAAATCTCAATCGGGTCTCGTAAGTTTTTTACCCTTCGTTTTTTCGACACGTGGATTTTTACGGTAAAACGGGATTACGGTGGCTGGTCTTCGATTTACCATCGCTGGAGAGTGGTGCACCACGGTACTGTTCCATTTCAAATCCATGCATGAATTTCTAAAGGTCGTACGGCACTGTTTCGCCATTTCGGACGGATGTTGCACCTTGCACCGTGGATGTTGCACCCTGTAGATATCGATTATTCGGACGACCATAACTTCTTGCTCGTTTAGAGTTATGGGACCCATAACATGTCAAAACGAAGTCCTCGATGAGTTCTATGGCTTTGACAGCTTTCAGCCGTCAAAGGATAGATTAATGCCCAAAAACGACAACCCGAATCTCAATCGGGTCTCGTAAGTTTTTTACCCTTCGTTTTTCGACACGTGGATTTTTACGGTAAAACTGGATTACCGTGGCCCGTCTTCGACTTCCCATTGCTGAAGAGTGGTGCACCATGGTACTGTTCCGTTTCAAATCCATGCACGCATTTCTAAAAGTCATACGGCACTGTTTCGCCATTTCAGACGGATGTTGCACCTTGCACCGTGGATGTTGCACCCTGTAGATATCGATTATTCGGACGGCCATAACTTCTGGCTCGTTTAGAGCTACGAGAGCCATAACCTGTCAAAACGAAGGCCTCGATGAGTGCTACGGCTTTGACAGCTTTCAGCCGTCAACGGATAGATTAATGCCCAAAAAGGGCAACCCGAATCTCAATCGGGACCCGTAAGTTTTTTACCCTTCGTTTTTTCGACAAGTGGATTTTTACGGTAAAACGGGATTACGGTGGCTGGTCTTCGATTTACCATCGCTGGAGAGTGGTGCACCATGGTACTGTTCCGTTTCAAATCCATGCATGAATTTCTAAAGGTCGTACGTCACTGTTTTGCCATTTCGGGCGGATGTTGCACCTTGCACCGTGGATGTTGCACCCTATAGATATCGATTATTCGGACGGCCATAACTTCTCGCTCGTTTATAGTTACGGGAGCCATAACCTGTCAAAACGAAGGCCTCGATGAATTCTACGGCTTTGACAGCTTTCAGCCGTCAACGGATAGATTAATGCCCAAAAAGGACAACCCGAATCTCAATCGGGTCTCGTAAGTTTTTTACCCTTCGTTTTTTCGACACGTGGATTTTTACGGTAAAACGGGATTACTGTGGCTTGTCTTCGATTTACCATCGCTGGAGAGTGGTGCACCATGGTACTGTTCCGTTTCAAATCCATGCACGAATTTCTAAAGGTCGTACGGCACTGTTTCGCCATTTCGGACGGATGTTGCACCTTGCACCGTGGATGTTGCACCCTGTAGATATCGATTATTCGGACGACCATAACTTCTTGCTCGTTTAGAGTTACGGGAGCCATAACCTGTCAAAACGAAGTCCTCGATGAGTTCTACGGCTTTGACTACTTTCAGCCGTCAAAGGATAGATTAATGCCCAAAAACGACAACCCGAATCTCAATCGGGTCTCGTAAGTTTTTTACCCTTCGTTTTTCGACACGTGGATTTTTACGGTAAAACTGGATTACTGTGGCCCGTCTTCGACTTCCCATCGCTGAAGAGTGGTGCACCATGGTACCGTTCCGTTTCAAATCCATGCATGAATTTCTAAAGGTCGTACGGCACTGTTTCGCCATTTCAGACGGATGTTGCACCTTGCACCGTGGATGTTGCACCCTGTAGATATCGATTATTCGGACGGCCATAACTTCTGGCTCGTTTAGAGTTACGGGAGCCATAACCTGTCAAAACGAAGGCCTCGATGAGTGCTACGGCTTTGACAGCTTTCAACCGTCAACGGATAGATTAATGCCCAAAAAGGACAACCCGAATCTCAATCGGGTCCCGTAAGTTTTTTACCCTTCGTTTTTTCGACAAGTGGATTTTTACGGTAAAACGGGATTACGGTGGCTGGTCTTCGATTTACGATCGCTGGAGAGTGGTGCACCATGGTACTGTTCCGTTTCAAATCCATGCACGAATTTCTAAAGGTCGTACGGCACTGTTTTGCCATTTCGGACGGATGTTGCACCTTGCACCGTGGATGTTGCACCCTGTAGATATCGATTATTCGGACGGCCATAACTTCTCGCTCGTTTAGAGTTACGGGAGCCATAACCTGTCAAAACGAAGGCCTCGATGAGTTCTACGGCTTTGACAGCTTTCAGCCGTGAACGGATAGATTAGTGCCCAAAAAGGACAACCCGAATCTCAATCGGGTCTCGTAAGTTTTTTACCCTTCGTTTTTTCGACACGTGGATTTTTACGGTAAAACGGGATTACCGTGGCCCGTCTTCTACTTCCCATCACTGGAGAGTGGTGCACCATGGTAGTGTTCGTTTCAAATCCATGCACGAATTTCTAAAGGTCGTACGGCACTGTTTCGCCATTTCGGGCGGATGTTGCACCGTGGATGTTACACCCTGTAGATATCCATTATTCGGACGGCCATAACTTCTCGCTCGTTTAGAGTTACGGGAGCCATAACCTGTCAAAACGAAGGCCTCGATGAGTTCTACGGCTTTGACAGCTTTCAGCCGTAAACGGATAGATTAACGCCCAATAAGGACAACCCAAATCTCAATCGGGTCTCGTAAGTTTTTTACCCTTCGTTTTTTCGACACGTGGATTTTTACGGTAAAACGGGATTACGGTGGCTGGTCTTCGATTTACCATCGCTGGAGAGTGGTGCACCACGGTACTGTTCCATTTCAAATCCATGCATGAATTTCTAAAGGTCGTACGGCACTGTTTCGCCATTTCGGACGGATGTTGCACCTTGCACCGTGGATGTTGCACCCTGTAGATATCGATTATTCGGACGACCATAACTTCTTGCTCGTTTAGAGTTATGGGACCCATAACATGTGAAAACGAAGTCCTCGATGAGTTCTACGGCTTTGACAGCTTTCAGCCGTCAAAGGATAGATTAATGCCCAAAAACGACAACCCGAATCTCAATCGGGTCTCGTAAGTTTTTTACCCTTCGTTTTTCGACACGTGGATTTTTACGGTAAAACTGGATTACCGTGGCCCGTCTTCGACTTCCCATCGCTGAAGAGTGGTGCACCATGGTACTGTTCCGTTTCAAATCCATGCACGCATTTCTAAAAGTCATACGGCACTGTTTCGCCATTTCGGACGGATGTTGCACCTTGCACCGTGGATGTTGCACCCTGTAGATATCGATTATTCGGACGGCCATAACTACTGGCTCGTTTAGAGCTACGAGAGCCATAACCTGTCAAAACGAAGGCCTCGATGAGTGCTACGGCTTTGACAGCTTTCAGCCGTCAACGGATAGATTAATGCCCAAAAAGGGCAACCCGAATCTCAATCGGGACCCGTAAGTTTTTTACCCTTCGTTTTTTCGACAAGTGGATTTTTACGGTAAAACGGGATTACGGTGGCTGGTCTTCGATTTACCATCGCTGGAGAGTGGTGCACCATGGTACTGTTCCGTTTCAAATCCATGCGTGAATTTCTAAAGGTCGTACGTCACTGTTTTGCCATTTCGGGCGGATGTTGCACCTTGCACCGTGGATGTTGCACCCTATAGATATCGATTATTCGGACGGCCATAACTTCTCGCTCGTTTATAGTTACGGGAGCCATAACCTGTCAAAACGAAGGCCTCGATGAATTCTACGGCTTTGACAGCTTTCATCCGTCAACGGATAGATTAATGCCCAAAAAGGACAACCCGAATCTCAATCGGGTCTCGTAAGTTTTTTACCCTTCGTTTTTTCGACACGTGGATTTTTACGGTAAAACGGGATTACTGTGGCTTGTCTTCGATTTACCATCGCTGGAGAGTGGTGCACCATGGTACTGTTCCGTTTCAAATCCATGCACGAATTTCTAAAGGTCGTACGGCACTGTTTCGCCATTTCGGACGGATGTTGCACCTTGCACCGTGGATGTTGCACCCTGTAGATATCGATTATTCGGATGACCATAACTTCTTGCTCGTTTAGAGTTACGGGAGCCATAACCTGTCAAAACGAAGTCCTCGATGAGTTCTACGGCTTTGACTTCTTTCAGCCGTCAAAGGATAGATTAATGCCCAAAAACGACAACCCGAATCTCAATCGGGTCTCGTAAGTTTTTTACCCTTCGTTTTTCGACACGTGGATTTTTACGGTAAAACTGGATTACCGTGGCCCGTCTTCGACTTCCCATCGCTGAAGAGTGGTGCACCATGGTACCGTTCCATTTCAAATCCATGCATGAATTTCTAAAGGTCGTACGGCACTGTTTCGCCATTTCGGACGGATGTTGCACCTTGCACCGTGGATGTTGCACCCTGTAGATATCGATTATTCGGACGGCCATAACTTCTGGCTCGTTTAGAGTTACGGGAGCCATAACCTGTCAAAACGAAGGCCTCGATGAGTGCTACGGCTTTGACAGCTTTCAACCGTCAACGGATAGATTAATGCCCAAAAAGGACAACCCGAATCTCAATCGGGTCCCGTAAGTTTTTTACCCTTCGTTTTTTCGACAAGTGGATTTTTACGGTAAAACGGGATTACGGTGGCTGGTCTTCGATTTACGATCGCTGGAGAGTGGTGCACCATGGTACTGTTCCGTTTCAAATCCATGCACGAATTTCTAAAGGTCGTACGGCACTGTTTTGCCATTTCGGACGGATGTTGCACCTTGCACCGTGGATGTTGCACCCTGTAGATATCGATTATTCGGACGGCCATAACTTCTCGCTCGTTTAGAGTTACGGGAGCCATCACCTGTCAAAACGAAGGCCTCGATGAGTTCTACGGCTTTGACAGCTTTCAGCCGTGAACGGATAGATTAGTTCCCAAAAAGGACAACCCGAATCTCAATCGGGTCTCGTAAGTTTTTTACCCTTCGTTTTTTCGACACGTGGATTTTTACGGTAAAACGGGATTACGTTGGCTGGTCTTCGATTTACCATCGCTGGATAGTGGTGCACCATGGTACTGTTCCGTTTCAAATCCATGCACGAATTTCTAAAGGTCGTACGGCACTGTTTCGCCATTTCGGACGGATGTTGCACCTTGCACCGTGGATGTTGCACCCTGTAGATATCGATTATTCGGACGACCATAACTTCTTGCTCGTTTAGAGTTACGGGAGCTATAACCTGTCAAAACGAAGGCCTCGATGAGTTCTACGGCTTTGACAGCTTTCAGCCATCAAAGGATAGATTAATGCCCAAAAAGGACAACCCGAGTCTCAATCGGGTCTCGTAAGTTTTTTACCCTTCGTTTTTTCGACACATGGATTTTTGCAGTAAAACGGGATTACCGTGGCCCGTCTTCTACTTCCCATCACTGGAGAGTGGTGCACCATGGTACTGTTCCGTTTCAAATCCATGCACGAATTTCTAAAGGTCGTACGGCACTGTTTTGCCATTTCGGACGGATGTTGCACCTTGCACCATGGATGTTGCACCCTGTAGATATCGATTATTCGGACGGCCATAACGTCTCGCTCGTTTAGAGTTACGGGAGCCATGACCTGTCAAAACGAAGGCCTCGATGAGTTCTACGGCTTTGACAGCTTTCAGCCGTCAATGGATAGATTAATGCCCAAAAAGGACAACCCGAATCTCAATCGGGTCTCGTAAGTTTTTTACCCTTCGTTTTTTCGACACGTGGATTTTTACGGTAAAACGGGATTACGGTGGCTGGTCTTCGATTTACCATCGCTGGAGAGTGGTGCACCATGGTCTCCGTTTCAAATCCATGCACGAATTTCTATAGGTCGTACGGCACTGTTTCGCCATTTCGGACGGATGTTGCACCTTGCACCGTGGATGTTGCACCCTGTAGATATCGATTATTCGGACGACCATAACTTCTTGCTCGTTTAGAGTTACGGGAGCTATAACCTGTCAAAACGAAGGCCTCGGTGAGTTCTACGGCTTTGACAGCTTTCAGCCATCAAAGGATAGATTAATGCCCAAAAAGGACAACCCGAATCTCAATCGGGTCTCGTAAGTTTTTTACCCTTCGGTTTTTCGACACGTGGATTTTTACGGTAAAACGGGATTACCGTGGCCCGTCTTCTACTTCCCATCACTGGAGAGTGGTGCACCATGGTAGTGTTCGTTTCAAATCCATGCACGAATTTCTAAAGGTCGTACGGCACTGTTTCGCCATTTCGGACGGATGTTGCACCTTGCACCGTGGATGTTGCACCCTGTAGATATCCATTATTCGGACGGCCATAACTTCTCGCTCGTTTAGAGTTACGGGAGCCATAAACTATCAAAATGAAGGCCTCGATGAGTTCTACGGTTTTGACAGCTTTCTGCCGTCAACGGATAGATTAATGCCCAAAGAGGACAACCCAAATCTCAATCGGGCCTCGTAAGTTTTTTACCCTTCGTTTTTTCGACACGTGGATTTTTACGGTAAAACGGGATTACGGTGGCTGGTCTTCGATTTACCATCGCTGGAGAGTGGTGCACCACGGTACTATTCCGTTTCAAATCTATGCACGCATTTCTAAAGGTCGTACGGCACTGTTTCGCCATTTTGGATGGATGTTGCACCTTGCACCGTGGTTGTTGCACCCTATAGTTCTCGATTATTCGGACGGCCATAACTTTTCGCTCGTTTATAGTTACGGGAGCCATAACCTGTCAAAACGAAGGCCTGGATGAGTTCTACGGCGTTGACAGCTTTCAGCCATCAACGGATAGACTAATGCCCAAAAAGGACAACCCGAATCTCAATCGGGTCTCGTAAGTTTTTTACTCTTCGTTTTTTCGACACGTGGATTTTTACGGTAAAATGGGATTACCGTGGCCCGTCTTCTACTTCCCATCACTGGAGAGTGGTGCACCATGGTAGTGTTCGTTTCAAATCCATGCACGAATTTCTAAAGGTCGTACGGCACTGTTTCGCCATTTCGGGCGGATGTTGCACCGTGGATGTTACACCCTGTAGATATCCATTATTCGGACGGCCATAACTTCTCGCTCGTTTAGAGTTACGGGAGCCATAACCTGTCAAAACGAAGGACTCGATGAGTTCTACGGCTTTGACAGCTTTCAGCCGTCAACGGATAGATTAACGCCCAAAAAGGACAACCCAAATCTCAATCGGGTCTCGTAAGTTTTTTACCCTTCGTTTTTTCGACACGTGGATTTTTACGGTAAAACGGGATTACGGTGGCTGGTCTTCGATTTACCATCGCTGGAGAGTGGTGCACCACGGTACTGTTCCATTTCAAATCCATGCATGAATTTCTAAAGGTCGTACGGCACTGTTTCGCCATTTCGGACGGATGTTGCACCTTGCACCGTGGATGTTGCACCCTGTAGATATCGATTATTCGGACGACCATAACTTCTTGCTCGTTTAGAGTTATGGGACCCATAACATGTCAAAACGAAGTCCTCGATGAGTTCTACGGCTTTGACAGCTTTCAGCCGTCAAAGGATAGATTAATGCCCAAAAACGACAACCCGAATCTCAATCGGGTCTCGTAAGTTTTTTACCCTTCGTTTTTCGACACGTGGATTTTTACGGTAAAACTGGATTACCGTGGCCCGTCTTCGACTTCCCATCGCTGAAGAGTGGTGCACCATGGTACTGTTCCGTTTCAAATCCATGCACGCATTTCTAAAAGTCATACGGCACTGTTTCGCCATTTCAGACGGATGTTGCATCTTGCACCGTGGATGTTGCACCCTGTAGATATCGATTATTCGGACGGCCATAACTTCTGGCTCGTTTAGAGCTACGAGAGCCATAACCTGTCAAAACGAAGGCCTCGATGAGTGCTACGGCTTTGACAGCTTTCAGCCGTCAACGGATAGATTAATGCCCAAAAAGGGCAACCCGAATCTCAATCGGGACCCGTAAGTTTTTTACCCTTCGTTTTTTCGACAAGTGGATTTTTACGGTAAAACGGGATTACGGTGGCTGGTCTTCGATTTACCATCGCTGGAGAGTGGTGCACCATGGTACTGTTCCGTTTCAAATCCATGCATGAATTTCTAAAGGTCGTACGTCACTGTTTTGCCATTTCGGGCGGATGTTGCACCTTGCACCGTGGATGTTGCACCCTATAGATATCGATTATTCGGACGGCCATAACTTCTCGCTCGTTTATAGTTACGGGAGCCATAACCTGTCAAAACGAAGGCCTCGATGAATTCTACGGCTTTGACAGCTTTCAGCCGTCAACGGATAGATTAATGCCCAAAAAGGACAACCCGAATCTCAATCGGGTCTCGTAAGTTTTTTACCCTTCGTTTTTTCGACACGTGGATTTTTACGGTAAAACGGGATTACTGTGGCTTGTCTTCGATTTACCATCGCTGGAGAGTGGTGCACCATGGTACTGTTCCGTTTCAAATCCATGCACGAATTTCTAAAGGTCGTACGGCACTGTTTCGCCATTTCGGACGGATGTTGCACCTTGCACCGTGGATGTTGCACCCTGTAGATATCGATTATTCGGACGACCATAACTTCTTGCTCGTTTAGAGTTACGGGAGCCATAACCTGTCAAAACGAAGTCCTCGATGAGTTCTACGGCTTTGACTACTTTCAGCCGTCAAAGGACAGATTAATGCCCAAAAACGACAACCCGAATCTCAATCGGGTCTCGTAAGTTTTTTACCCTTCGTTTTTCGACACGTGGATTTTTACGGTAAAACTGGATTACCGTGGCCCGTCTTCGACTTCCCATCGCTGAAGAGTGGTGCACCATGGTACCGTTCCGTTTCAAATCCATGCATGAATTTCTAAAGGTCGTACGGCACTGTTTCGCCATTTCAGACGGATGTTGCACCTTGCACCGTGGATGTTGCACCCTGTAGATATCGATTATTCGGACGGCCATAACTTCTGGCTCGTTTAGAGTTACGGGAGCCATAACCTGTCAAAACGAAGGCCTCGATGAGTGCTACGGCTTTGACAGCTTTCAACCGTCAACGGATAGATTAATGCCCAAAAAGGACAACCCGAATCTCAATCGGGTCCCGTAAGTTTTTTACCCTTCGTTTTTTCGACAAGTGGATTTTTACGGTAAAACGGGATTACGGTGGCTGGTCTTCGATTTACGATCGCTGGAGAGTGGTGCACCATGGTACTGTTCCGTTTCAAATCCATGCACGAATTTCTAAAGGTCGTACGGCACTGTTTTGCCATTTCGGACGGATGTTGCACCTTGCACCGTGGATGTTGCACCCTGTAGATATCGATTATTCGGACGGCCATAACTTCTCGCTCGTTTAGAGTTACGGGAGCCATAACCTGTCAAAACGAAGGCCTCGATGAGTTCTACGGCTTTGACAGCTTTCAGCCGTGAACGGATAGATTAGTGCCCAAAAAGGACAACCCGAATCTCAATCGGGTCTCGTAAGTTTTTTACCCTTCGTTTTTTCGACACGTGGATTTTTACGGTAAAACGGGATTACCGTGGCCCGTCTTCTACTTCCCATCACTGGAGAGTGGTGCACCATGGTAGTGTTCGTTTCAAATCCATGCACGAATTTCTAAAGGTCGTACGGCACTGTTTCGCCATTTCGGGCGGATGTTGCACCGTGGATGTTACACCCTGTAGATATCCATTATTCGGACGGCCATAACTTCTCGCTCGTTTAGAGTTACGGGAGCCATAACCTGTCAAAACGAAGGCCTCGATGAGTTCTACGGCTTTGACAGCTTTCAGCCGTAAACGGATAGATTAACGCCCAATAAGGACAACCCAAATCTCAATCGGGTCTCGTAAGTTTTTTACCCTTCGTTTTTTCGACACGTGGATTTTTACGGTAAAACGGGATTACGGTGGCTGGTCTTCGATTTACCATCGCTGGAGAGTGGTGCACCACGGTACTGTTCCATTTCAAATCCATGCATGAATTTCTAAAGGTCGTACGGCACTGTTTCGCCATTTCGGACGGATGTTGCACCTTGCACCGTGGATGTTGCACCCTGTAGATATCGATTATTCGGACGACCATAACTTCTTGCTCGTTTAGAGTTATGGGACCCATAACATGTGAAAACGAAGTCCTCGATGAGTTCTACGGCTTTGACAGCTTTCAGCCGTCAAAGGATAGATTAATGCCCAAAAACGACAACCCGAATCTCAATCGGGTCTCGTAAGTTTTTTACCCTTCGTTTTTCGACACGTGGATTTTTACGGTAAAACTGGATTACCGTGGCCCGTCTTCGACTTCCCATCGCTGAAGAGTGGTGCACCATGGTACTGTTCCGTTTCAAATCCATGCACGCATTTCTAAAAGTCATACGGCACTGTTTCGCCATTTCGGACGGATGTTGCACCTTGCACCGTGGATGTTGCACCCTGTAGATATCGATTATTCGGACGGCCATAACTACTGGCTCGTTTAGAGCTACGAGAGCCATAACCTGTCAAAACGAAGGCCTCGATGAGTGCTACGGCTTTGACAGCTTTCAGCCGTCAACGGATAGATTAATGCCCAAAAAGGGCAACCCGAATCTCAATCGGGACCCGTAAGTTTTTTACCCTTCGTTTTTTCGACAAGTGGATTTTTACGGTAAAACGGGATTACGGTGGCTGGTCTTCGATTTACCATCGCTGGAGAGTGGTGCACCATGGTACTGTTCCGTTTCAAATCCATGCGTGAATTTCTAAAGGTCGTACGTCACTGTTTTGCCATTTCGGGCGGATGTTGCACCTTGCACCGTGGATGTTGCACCCTATAGATATCGATTATTCGGACGGCCATAACTTCTCGCTCGTTTATAGTTACGGGAGCCATAACCTATCAAAACGAAGGCCTCGATGAATTCTACGGCTTTGACAGCTTTCATCCGTCAACGGATAGATTAATGCCCAAAAAGGACAACCCGAATCTCAATCGGGTCTCGTAAGTTTTTTACCCTTCGTTTTTTCGACACGTGGATTTTTACGGTAAAACGGGATTACTGTGGCTTGTCTTCGATTTACCATCGCTGGAGAGTGGTGCACCATGGTACTGTTCCGTTTCAAATCCATGCACGAATTTCTAAAGGTCGTACGGCACTGTTTCGCCATTTCGGACGGATGTTGCACCTTGCACCGTGGATGTTGCACCCTGTAGATATCGATTATTCGGATGACCATAACTTCTTGCTCGTTTAGAGTTACGGGAGCCATAACCTGTCAAAACGAAGTCCTCGATGAGTTCTACGGCTTTGACTTCTTTCAGCCGTCAAAGGATAGATTAATGCCCAAAAACGACAACCCGAATCTCAATCGGGTCTCGTAAGTTTTTTACCCTTCGTTTTTCGACACGTGGATTTTTACGGTAAAACTGGATTACCGTGGCCCGTCTTCGACTTCCCATCGCTGAAGAGTGGTGCACCATGGTACCGTTCCATTTCAAATCCATGCATGAATTTCTAAAGGTCGTACGGCACTGTTTCGCCATTTCGGACGGATGTTGCACCTTGCACCGTGGATGTTGCACCCTGTAGATATCGATTATTCGGACGGCCATAACTTCTGGCTCGTTTAGAGTTACGGGAGCCATAACCTGTCAAAACGAAGGCCTCGATGAGTGCTACGGCTTTGACAGCTTTCAACCGTCAACGGATAGATTAATGCCCAAAAAGGACAACCCGAATCTCAATCGGGTCCCGTAAGTTTTTTACCCTTCGTTTTTTCGACAAGTGGATTTTTACGGTAAAACGGGATTACGGTGGCTGGTCTTCGATTTACGATCGCTGGAGAGTGGTGCACCATGGTACTGTTCCGTTTCAAATCCATGCACGAATTTCTAAAGGTCGTACGGCACTGTTTTGCCATTTCGGACGGATGTTGCACCTTGCACCGTGGATGTTGCACCCTATAGATATCGATTATTCGGACGGCCATAACTTCTCGCTCGTTTAGAGTTACGGGAGCCATAACCTGTCAAAACGAAGGCCTCGATGAGTTCTACGGCTTTGACAGCTTTCAGCCGTGAACGGATAGATTAGTTCCCAAAAAGGACAACCCGAATCTCAATCGGGTCTCGTAAGTTTTTTACCCTTCGTTTTTTCGACACGTGGATTTTTACGGTAAAACGGGATTACGTTGGCTGGTCTTCGATTTACCATCGCTGGATAGTGGTGCACCATGGTACTGTTCCGTTTCAAATCCATGCACGAATTTCTAAAGGTCGTACGGCACTGTTTCGCCATTTCGGACGGATGTTGCACCTTGCACCGTGGATGTTGCACCCTGTAGATATCGATTATTCGGACGACCATAACTTCTTGCTCGTTTAGAGTTACGGGAGCTATAACCTGTCAAAACGAAGGCCTCGATGAGTTCTACGGCTTTGACAGCTTTCAGCCATCAAAGGATAGATTAATGCCCAAAAAGGACAACCCGAGTCTCAATCGGGTCTCGTAAGTTTTTTACCCTTCGTTTTTTCGACACATGGATTTTTGCAGTAAAACGGGATTACCGTGGCCCGTCTTCTACTTCCCATCACTGGAGAGTGGTGCACCATGGTAGTGTTCGTTTCAAATCCATGCACGAATTTCTAAAGGTCGTACGGCACTGTTTCGCCATTTCGGACGGATGTTGCACCTTGCACCGTGGATGTTGCACCCTGTAGATATCCATTATTCGGACGGCCATAACTTCTCGCTCGTTTAGAGTTACGGGAGCCATAAACTGTCAAAATGAAGGCCTCGATGAGTTCTACGGTTTTGACAGCTTTCAGCCGTCAACGGATAGATTAATGCCCAAAAAGGACAACCCAAATCTCAATCGGGTCTCGTAAGTTTTTTACCCATCGTTTTTTCGACACGTGGATTTTTACGGTAAAACGGGATTACGGTGGCTGGTCTTCGATTTACCATCGCTGGAGAGTGGTGCACCACGGTACTTTTCCGTTTCAAATCTACGCACGCATTTCTAAAGGTCGTACGACACTGTTTCGCCATTTTGGATGGATGTTGCACCTTGCACCGTGGATGTTGCACCCTATAGTTCTAGATTATTCGGACGGCCATAACTTTTGGCTCGTTTATAGTTACGGGAGCCATAACCTGTCAAAACGAAGGCCTGGATGAGTTCTACGGCGTTGACAGCTTTCAGCCGTCAACGGATAGACTAATGCCCAAAAAGGACAACCCGAATCTCAATCGGGTCTCGTAAGTTTTTTACCCTTCGTTTTTTCGACACGTGGATTTTTACGGTAAAACGGGATTACCGTGGCCCGTCTTCTACTTTCCATCACTGGAGAGTGGTGCACCATGGTAGTGTTCGTTTCAAATCCATGCACGAATTTCTAAAGGTCGTACGACACTGTTTCGCCATTTCGGGCGGATGTTGCACCTTGCACCGTGGATGTTACACCCTGTAGATATCCATTATTCGGACGGCCATAACTTCTCGCTCGTTTAGAGTTACGGGAGCCATAACCTGTCAAAACGAAGGCCTCGATGAGTTCTACGGCTTTGACAGCTTTCAGCCGTCAACGGATAGATTAACGCCCAAAAAGGACAACCCAAATCTCAATCGGGTCTCGTAAGTTTTTTACCCTTCGTTTTTTCGACACGTGGATTTTTACGGTAAAACGGGATTACGGGGGCTGGTCTTCGATTTACCATCGCTGGAGAGTGGTTCACCACGGTACTGTTCCGTTTCAAATCCATGCATGAATTTCTAAAGGTCGTACGGCACTGTTTCGCCATTTCGGACGGATGTTGCACCTTGCACCGTGGATGTTGCACCCTGTAGATATCGATTATTCGGACGACCATAACTTCTTGCTCGTTTAGAGTTACGGGACCCATAACCTGTCAAAACGAAGTCCTCGATGAGTTCTACGGCTTTGACAGCTTTCAGCTGTCAAAGGATAGATTAATGCCCAAAAACGACAACCCGAATCTCAATCGGGTCTCGTAAGTTTTTTACCCTTCGTTTTTCGACACGTGGATTTTTACGGTAAAACTGGATTACCGTGGCCCGTCTTCGACTTCCCATCGCTGAAGAGTGGTGCACCATGGTACTGTTCCGTTTCAAATCCATGCACACATTTCTAAAAGTCATACGGCACTGTTTCGCCATTTCGGACGGATGTTGCACCTTGCACCGTGGATGTTGCACCCTGCAGATATCGATTATTCGGACGGCCATAACTTCTAGCTCGTTTAGAGTTACGAGAGCCATAACCTGTCAAAACGAAGGCCTCGATGAGTGCTATGGCTTTGATAGCTTTCCACCGTCAACGGATAGATTAATGCCCAAAAAGGACAACCCGAATCTCAATCGGTCCCGTAAGTTTTTTACCCTTTGTTTTTTCGACAAGTGGATTTTTACGGTAAAACGGGATTACGGTGGCTGGTCCTCGATTTACCATCGCTGGAGAGTGGTGCACCATGGTACTGTTCCGTTTCAAATCCATGCATGAATTTCTAAAGGTCGTACGACACGGTTTTGCCATTTCGAACCGATGTTGCACCTTGCACCGTGGATGTTGCACCCTATAGATATCGATTATTCGGACGGCCATAACTTCTCGCTCGTTTAGAGTTACGGGAGCCATAACCTGTCAAAATGAAGGCCTCGATGAATTCTACGGCTTTGATAGCTTTCAGCCGTCAACGGATAGATTAATGCCCAAAAAGGACAACCCGAATCTCAATCGGGTCTCGTAAGTTTTTTACCCTTCGTTTTTTCGACACGTGGATTTTTACGGTAAAACGGGATTACGGTGGCTGGTCTTCGATTTACCATCGCTGGAGAGTGGTGCACCATGGCACTGTTCCGTTTCAAATCCATGCACGAATTTCTAAAAGTCGTACGGCACTGTTTCGCCATTTCGGACGGATGTTGCACCTTGCACCGTGGATGTTGCACCCTGTAGATATCGATTATTCGGACGACCATAACTTCTTGCTCGTTTAGAGTTACGGAAGCTATAACCTGTCAAGACGAAGGCCTCGATGAGTTCTACGGCTTTGACAGCTTTCAGCCATCAAAGGATAGATTAATGACCAAAAAGGATAACCCGAATCTCAATCGGGTCTCGTAAGTTTTTTACCCTTCCTTTTTTCGACACGTGGATTTTTACGGTACAACGGGATTACCGTGGCCCGTCTTCTACTTCCCATCACTGGAGAGTGGTGCACCATGGTAGTGTTCGTTTCAAATCCATGCACGAATTTCTAAAGGTCGTACGGCACTGTTTTGCCATTTCGGACGGATGTTGCACCTTGCACCGTGGATGTTGCACCCTGTAGATATCCATTATTCGGACGGCCATAACTTCTCGCTCGTTTAGAGTTACGGGAGCCATAACTTGTCAAAACGAAGGCCTCGATGAGTTCTACGGTTTTGACAGCTTTCAGCCATCAACGGATAGATTAACGCCCAAAAAGGACAACCCAAATCTCAATCGGGTCTCGTAAGTTTTTTACCCTTCGTTTTTTCGACACGTGGATTTTTACGGTAAAACGGGATTACGGTGGCTGGTCTTCGATTTACCATCGCTGGAGAGTGGTTCACCACGGTACTGTTCCGTTTCAAATCCATGCATGAATTTCTAAAGGTCGTACTGGACTGTTTCGCCATTTCGGACGGATGTTGCACCTTGCACCGTGGATGTTGCACCCTGTAGATATCGATTATTCGGACGACCATAACTTCTTGCTTGTTTAGAGTTACGGGACCCATAACCTGTCAAAACGAAGTCCTCGATGAGTTCTACGGCTTTGACAGCTTTCAGCCGTCAAAGGATAGATTAATGCCCAAAAACGACAACCCGAATCTCAATCGGGTCTCGTAAGTTTTTTACCCTTCGTTTTTCGACACGTGGATTTTTACGGTAAAACTGGATTACCGTGGCCCGTCTTCGACTTCCCATCGCTGAAGAGTGGTGCACCATGGTACTGTTCCGTTTCAAATCCATGCACGCATTTCTAAAAGTCATACGGCACTGTTTCTCCATTTCGGACGGATGTTGCACCTTGCACCGTGGATGTTGCACCCTGTAGATATCGATTATTCGGACGGCCATAACTTCTAGCTCGTTTAGAGTTACGAGAGCCATAACCTGTCAAAACGAAGGCCTCGATGAGTGCTACGGCTTTGACAGCTTTCAACCGTCAACGGATAGATTAATGCCCAAAAAGGACAACCCGAATCTCAATCGGTCCCGTAAGTTTTTTACCCTTCGTTTTTTCGACAAGTGGATTTTTACGGTAAAACGGGATTACTGTGGCTGGTCTTCGATTTACCATCGCTGGAGAGTGGTGCACCATGGTACTGTTCCGTTTCAAATCCATGCATGAATTTCTAAAGGTCGTACGACACTGTTTTGCCATTTCGGACGGATGTTGCACCTTGCACCGTGGATGTTGCACCCTATAGATAACGATTATTCTTACGGCCATAACTTCTCGCTCGTTTAGAGTTATGTGAGCCATAACCTGTCAAAACGAAGGCCTCGATGAATTCTACGGCTTTGACAGCTTTCAGCCGTCAACGGATAGATTAATGCCCAAAAAGGACAACCCGAATCTCAATCGGGTCTCGTAAGTTTTTTACCCTTCGTTTTTTCGACACGTGGATTTTTACGGTAAAACGGGATTACGGTGGCTGGTCTTCGATTTACCATCGCTGGAGAGTGGTGCACCATGGTACTATTCCGTTTCAAATCCATGCACGAATTTCTAAAGGTCGTACGACACTGTTTCGCCATTTCGGACGGATGTTGCACCTTGCACCGTGGATGTTGCACCCTGTAGATATCGATTATTCGGACGACCATAACTTCTTGCTTGTTTAGAGTTACGGAAGCTATAACCTGCCAAAACGAAGGCCTCGATGAGTTCTACGGCTTTGACAGCTTTCAGCCATCGAAGGATAGATTAATGTCCAAAAAGGATAACCCGAATCTCAATCGGGTCTCGTAAGTTTTTTACCCTTCCTTTTTTCGACACGTGGATTTTCACGGTACAACGGGATTACCGTGGCCCGTCTTCTACTTCCCATCACTGGAGAGTGGTGCACCATGGTAGTGTTCGTTTCAAATCCATGCACGAATTTCTAAAGGTCGTACGGCACTGTTTTGCCATTTCGGACGGATGTTGCACCTTGCACCGTGGATGTTGCACCCGTAGATATCCATTATTCGGACGGCCATAACTTCTCGCTCGTTTAGAGTTACGGGAGCCATAACTTGTCAAAACGAAGGCCTCGATGAGTTCTACGGTTTTGACAGCTTTCAGCCATCAACGGATAGATTAATGCCCAAAAAGGACCACCCAAATCTCAATCGGGTCTCGTAAGTTTTTTACCCTTCGTTTTTTCGACACGTGGATTTTTACGGTAAAACGGGATTACGGTGGCTGGTCTTCGATTTACCATCGCTGGAGAGTCGTGCACCACGGTACTGTTTCGCTTCAAATCTATGCACGCATTTCTAAAGGTCGTACGACACTGTTTCGCGATTTTGGACGGATGTTGCACCTTGCACCGTGGATGTTGCACCCTATAGTTCTCGATTATTCGGACGACCATAACTTCTTGCTCGTTTAGAGTTACGGGAGCCATAACCTGTCAAAACGAAGTCCTCGATGAGCTCTACGGCTTTGACAGCTTTCAGCCGTCAAAGGATAGATTAATGCCCAAAAACGATAACCCGAATCTCAATCGGGTCTCGTAAGTTTTTTACCCTTCGTTTTTCGACACGTGGATTTTTACGGTAAAACTGGATTACCATTCGACTTCCCATCGCTGAAGAGTGGTGCACCATGGTACTGTTCTGTTTCAAATCCATGCACGCATTTCTAAAAGTCATACGGCACTGTTTTTCCATTTCGGACGGATGTTGCTCCTTGCACCGTGGATGTTGCACCCTGTAGATATCGATTATTCGGACGGCCATAACTTCTGGCTCGTTTAGAGTTACGGGAGCCATAACCTGTCAAAACGAAGGCCTCGATGAGTGCTACGGCTTTGACAGCTTTCAACCGTCAACGGATAGATTAATGCCCAAAAAGGACAACCCGAATCTCAATCGGGTCCCGTAAGTTTTTTACCCTTCGTTTTTTCGACAAGTGGATTTTTACGGTAAAACGGGATTACGGTGGCTGGTCTTCGATTTACCATCGCTGGAGAGTGGTGCACCATGGTACTATTCCGTTTCAAATCCATGCACGAATTTCTAAAGGGCGTACGGCACTGTTTTGCCATTTTGGACGGATGTTGCACCTTGCACCGTGGATGTTGCACCCTCTAGATATCGATTATTCGGACGGCCATAACTTCTCGCTCGTTTAGAGTTACGGGAGCCATAACCTGTCAAAACGAAGGCCTCGATGAGTTCTACGGCTTTGACAGCTTTCAGCCGTGAACGGATAGATTAATGCCCAAAAAGGACATCCCGAATCTCAATCGGGTCTCATAAATTTTTTACCCTTCGTTTTTTCGACACGTGGATTTTTACGGTAAAACGGGATTACGGTGGTTGGTCTTCGATTTACCATCGCTGGAGAGTGGTGCACCATGGTACTGTTCCGTTTCAAATCCATGCACGAATTTCTAAAGGTCGTACGACACTGTTTCGCCATTTCGGACGGATGTTGCACCTTGCACCGTGGATGTAGCACCCTATAGTTCTCGATTATTCGGACGACCATAACTTCTTGCTCGTTTAGAGTTACGGGAGCCATAACCTGTCAAAACGAAGTCCTGGATGAGCTCTACGGCTTTGACAGCTTTCAGCCGTCAAAGGATAGATTAATGCCCAAAAACGACAACCCGAATCTCAATCGGGTCTCGTAAGTTTTTTACCCTTCGTTTTTCGACACGTGGATTTTTACGGTAAAACTGGATTACCATGACCCGTCTTCGACTTCCCATCGCTGAAGAGTGGTGCACCATGGTACTGTTTCGTTTCAAATCCATGCACGCATTTCTAAAAGTCACACGGCACTGTTTCGCCATTTCGGACGGATGTTGCACCTTGCACCGTGTATGTTGCACCCTGTAGATATCGATTATTCGGACGACCATAACTTCTGGCTCGTTTAGAGTTACGGGAGCCATAACCTGTCAAAACGAAGGTCTCGATGAGTGCTACGGCTTTGACAGCTTTCAACCGTCAACGGATAGATTAATGCCCAAAAAGGACAACCCGAATCTCAATCGGGTCCCGTAAGTTTTTTATCCTTCGTTTTTTCGACAAGTGGATTTTTACGGTAAAACGGGATTACGGTGGCTGGTCTTCGATTTACCATCGCTGGAGAGTGGTGCACCATGGTACTGTTCCGTTTCAAATCCATGCACGAATTTCTAAAGGTCGTACGGCACTGTTTTGCCATTTCGGACGTATGTTGCTCCTTGCACCGTGGATGTTGCACCCTGTAGATATCGATTATTCGGACGGCCATAACTTCTCGCTCGTTTAGAGTTACGGGAGCCATAACCTGTCAAAACGAAGGCCTCGATGAGTTCTACGGCTTTGACAGCTTTCAGCCGTGAAAGGATAGATTATTGCCCAAAAAGGACAACCCGAATCTCAATCGGGTCTCGTAAGTTTTTTACCCTTCGTTTTTTCGACACGTGGATTTTTACGGTAAAACGGGATTACGGTGGCTGGTCTTCGATTTACCATCGCTGGAGAGTGGTGCACCATGGTACTGTTCCGTTTCAAATCCATGCACGAATTTCTAAAGGTCGTACGGCACTGTTTCGCCATTTCGGACGGATGTTGCACCTTGCACCGTGGATGTTGCACCCTGTAGATATCGATTATTCGGACGACCATAACTTCTTGCTCGTTTAGAGTTACGGGAGCTATAACCTGTCAAAACGAAGGCCTCGATGAGTTCTACGGCTTTGACAGCTTTCAGCCATCAAAGGATAGATTAATGCCCAAAAAGGACAACCCGAATCTCAATCGGGTCTCGTAAGTTTTTACCCTTCGTTTTTTCGACACGTGGATTTTTACGGTAAAACGGGATTACCGTGGCCCGTCTTCTACTTCCCATCACTGGGGAGTGGTGCACCATGGTAGTGTTCGTTTCAAATCCATGCACGAATTTCTAAAGGTCGTACGGCACTGTTTCGCCATTTCGGACGGATGTTGCACCTTGCACCGTGGATGTTGCACCCTGTAGATATCCATTATTCGAACGGCCATAACTTCTCGCTCGTTTAGAGTTACGCGAGCCATAAACTGTCAAAATGAAGGCCTCGATGAGTTCTACGGTTTTGACAGCTTTCAGCCGTCAACGGATAGATTAATGCCCAAAAAGGACAACTCAAATCTCAATCGGGTCTCGTAAGTTTTTTACTCTTCGTTTTTTCGACACGTGGATTTTTACGGTAAAACGGGATTACGGTGGCTGGTCTTCGATTTACCATCGCTGGAGAGTGGTGCACCACGGTACTGTTTCGTTTCAAATCTATGCACGCATTTCTAAAGGTCGTACGACACTGTTTCGCCATTTTGGACGGATGTTGCACCTTGCACCGTGGATGTTGCACCCTATAGTTCTCGATTATTCGGACGGCCATAACTTTTGGCTCGTTTATAGTTACGGGAGCCATAACCTGTCAAAACGAAGGCCTCGATGAGTTCTACGGCGTTGACTGCTTTCAGCCGTCAACGGATAGACTAATGCACAAAAAGGACAACCCGAATCTCAATCGGGTCTCGTAACTTTTTTACCCTTCGTTTTTTCGACACGTGGATTTTTACGGTAAAACGGGATTACCGTGGCCCGTCTTCTACTTCCCATCACTGGAGAGTGGTGCACCATGGTAGTGTTCGTTTCAAATCCATGCACGAATTTCTAAAGGTCGTACGGCACTGTTTCGCCATTTCGGACGGATGTTGCACCTTGTACCGTGGATGTTACACCCTGTAGATATCCATTATTCGAACGGCCATAACTTCTCGCTCGTTTAGAGTTACGGGAGCCATAACCTGTCAAATCGAAGGCCTCGATGAGTTCTACGACTTTGACAGCTTTCAGCCGTCAACGGATAGATTAACGCCCAAAAAGGACAACCCAAATCTCAATCGGGTCTCGTAAGTTTTTTGCCCTTCGTTTTTTCGACACGTGGATTTTTACGGTAAAACAGAATTACGGTGGCTGGTCTTCGATTTACCATCGCTGGAGAGTGGTGCACCACGGTACTGTTCTGTTTCAAATCCATGCGTGAATTTCTAAAGGTCGTACGGCACTGTTTCGCCATTTCGGACGGATGTTGCACCTTGCACCGTGGATGTTGCACCCTGTAGATATCGATTATTCGGACGACCATAACTTCTTGCTCGTTTAGAGTTACGGGACCCATAACCTGTCAAAACGAAGTCCTCGATGAGTTCTACGGCTTTGACAGCTTTCAGCCGTCAAAGGATAGATTAATGCCCAAAAACGACAACCCGAATCTCAGTCGGGTCTCGTAAGTTTTTTACCCTTCGTTTTTCGACACGTGGATTTATACGGTAAGACTGGATTACCGTGGCACGTCTTCGACTTCCCATCGCTGAAGAGTGGTGCACCATGGTACTGTTCCGTTTCAAATCCATGCACTCATTTCTAAAAGTCATACGACGCTGTTTCGCCATTTCGGACGGATGTTGCACCTTGCACCGTGGATGTTGCATCCTGTAGATATCGATTATTCGGACGGCCATAACTTCTGGCTCGTTTAGAGTTACGGGAGCCATAACCTGTCAAAACGAAGGCCTCGATGAGTGCTACGGCTTTGACAGCTTTCAACCGTCAACGGATAGATTAATGCCCAAAAGGGACAACCCGAATCTCAATCGGGTCCCGTAAGTTTTTTACCCTTCGTTTTTTCGACAAGTGGATTTTTACGGTAAAACGGGATTACGGTGGCTGGTCTTCGATTTACCATCGCTGGAGAGTGGTGCACCATGGTACTGTTCCGTTTCAAATCCATGCATGAATTTCTAAAGGTCGTACGACACTGTTTTGCCATTTCGGACGGATGTTGCACCTTGCACCGTGGATGTTGCACCCTATAGATATCGATTATTCGGACGGCCATAACTTCTCGCTCGTTTAGAGTTACGGGATCCATAACCTGTCAAAACGAAGGCCTCGATGAGTTCTACGGCTTTGACAGCTTTCAGCCTTCAACGGATAGATTAATGCCCAAAAAGGACAACCCGAATCTCAATCGGGTCTCGTAAGTTTTTTACCCTTCGTTTTTTCGACACGTGGATTTTTACGGTAAAACGGGATTACGGTGGCTGGTCTTCGATTTACCATCGCTGGAGAGTGGTGCACCATGGTACTGTTCCGTTTCAAATCCATGCACGAATTTCTAACGGTCGTACGGCACTGTTTCGCCATTTCGGACGGATGTTGCACCCTGCACCGTGGATGTTGCACCCTGTAGATATCGATTATTCGGACGACCATAACTTCGTGCTCGTTTAGAGTTATGGGAGCCATAACCTGTAAAAACGAAGGCCTCGACGAGTTCTGCGGCTTTGACTTCTTTCAGCCGTCAAAGGATAGATTAATGCCCAAAAAGGACAACCCGAATCTCAATCGGGTCTCGTAAGTTTTTTACCCTTCGTTTTTTCGACACGTGGATTTTTACGGTAAAACAGGATTACCGTGGCCCGTCTTCTACTTCCCATCACTGGAGAGTGGTGCACCATGGTAGTGTTCGTTTCAAATCCATGCACGAATTCCTAAAGGTCGTACGGCACTGTTTCGCCATTTCGGACGGATGTTGCACCTTGCACCGTGGATGTTGCACCCCGTAGATATCCATTATTCGGACGGCCATAACTTCTCGCTCGCTTAGAGTTACGGGAGCCATAACCTGTCAAAACGAAGGCCTCGATGAGTTCTACGGTTTTGACAGCTTTCAGCCGTCAACGGATAGATTAATGCCCAAAAAGGACAACCCAAATCTCAATCGGGTCTCGTAAGTTTTTTACCCTTTGTTTTTTCGACACGTGGATTTCTACGGTAAAACGGGATTACGGTGGCTGGTCTTCGATTTACCATCGCTGGAGAGTGGTGCACCACGGTACTGTTCCGTTTCAAATCTATGCACGCATTTCTAAAGGTCGTACGGCACTGTTTCGCCATTTTGGACAGATGTTGCACCTTGCACTGTGGATGTTGCACCCAATAGTTCTCGATTATTCGGACGACCATAACTTCTTGCTCGTTTAGAGTTACGGGAGCCATAACCTGTCAAAACAAAGTCCTCGATGAGCTCTACGACTTTGACAGCTTTCAGCCGTCAAAGGATAGATTAATGCCCAAAAACGACAACCCGAATCTCAATCGGGTCTCGTAAGTTTTTTACCCTTCGTTTTTCGACACGTGGATTTTTACGGTAAAACTGGATTACCGTGGCCCGTCTTCGACTTCCCATCGCTGAAGAGTGGTGCACCATGGTACTGTTCCGTTTCAAACCATGCACGCATTTCTAAAAGTCATACGGCGCTGTTTCGTAATTTCGGACGGATGTTGCACCTTGCACCGTCGATGTTGCACCCTGTACATATCGATTATTCGGACGGCCATAACTTCTTGCTCGTTTATAGTTACGGGAGCCATAACCTGTCAAAACGAAGGCATCGATGATTTCTACTGCTTTGACTGCTTTGAGCCGTCAACAGATAGATTAATGCCCAAAAAGGACAACCCGAATCTCAATTGGGTCTCGTAAGTTTTTTACCCTTCGTTTTTTCGACACGTGCATTTTTACGGTAAAACGAGATTACCGTGGCCCGTCTTCGACTTCCCATCGTTGGAGAGTGGTGCACCATGGTACTGTTCCGTTTCAAATCCATGCACTCATTTCTAAAAGTCATACGGCACTGTTTCGCCATTTCGGACGGATGTTGCACCTTGCACCGTGGATGTTGCACCCTGTAGATATCGATTATTCGGACGGCCATAACTTCTGGCTCGTTTAGAGTTACAGGAGCAATAACCTGTAAAAACGAAGGCCTCGATGAGTTCTACGGCTTTGACAGCTTTCAGCTGTCAACGGATAGATTAATGCCCAAAAAGGACAACCCGAATCTCAATCGGGTCTCGTAAGTTTTTTACCCTTCGTTTGTTCGACACGTGGATTTTTACGGTAAAACGGGATTACGGTGGCTGGTCTTCGATTTACCATCGCTGGAGAGTGGTGCACCATGGTACTGTTCCGTTTCAAATCTATGCATGCATTTCTAAAAGTCGTACGGCACTGTTTTGCCATTTCGGACGGATGTTGCACCTTGCACTGTGGATGTTGCACCCTATAGTTCTCGATTATTCGGACGACCATAACTTTTGGCTCGTTTATAGTTACGGGAGCCATAACCTGTCAAAACGAAGGCCTCGATGAGTTCTACGGCTTTGACAGCTTTCAGCCGTCAACGGATAGACTAATGCCCAAAAAGGACAACCCGAATCTCAATCGGGTCTCGTAAATTTTTTACCCTTCGTTTTTTCGACACGTGGATTTTTACGGTAAAACGGGATTACCGTGGCCCGTCTTCTACTTCCCATCGCTGGAGAGTGGTGCACCATGGTACTGTTCGTTTCAAATCCATGCACGAATTTCTAAAGGTCGTACGGCACTGTTTCGCCATTTCGGACGGATGTTGCACCTTGCACCGTGGATGTTGCACCCTGTAGATATCGATTATTCGGACGGCCATAACTTCTCGCTCGTTTAGAGTTACGGGAGCCATAACCTGTCAAAACGAAGGCCTCGATGAGTTCTACGGCTTTGACATCTTTCAGCCATCAACGGATAGATTAATGCCCAAATAGGACAACCCGAATCTCAATCGGGTCTCGTAAGTTTTTTTCCCTTCGTTTTTTCGACACGTGGATTTTTACGGTAAAACGGGATTACGGTGGCTGGTCTTCGATTTACTATCACTAGAGAGTGTTGCACCACGGTACTGTTTCGTTTCAAATCCATGCACGAATTTCTAAAGGTCGTACGGCACTGTTTCGCCATTTCGGACGGATGTTGCACCTTGCACCGTGGATGTTGCACCCTGTAGATATCAATTATTCGGACGACCATAACTTCTTGCTCGTTTAAAGTTACGGGAGGCATAACCTATCAAAACGAAGGCCTCGATGAGTTCTACGTCTTTGACTGCTTTCAGCCATCAAAGGATAGATTAATGCCCAAAAACGACAACCCGAATCTCAATCGGGTCTCGTAAGTTTTTTAACCTTCGTTTTTCGACACGTGGATTTTTACGGTAAAACTGGATTACCGTGGCCCGTCTTCGACTTCCCATCGCTGAAGAGTGGTGCACAATGGTACTGTTTCCTTTCAAATCCATGCACGCATTTCTAAACGTCATACGGCACAGTTTCGCCATTTCGGACGGATGTTGCACCTTGCACCGTGGATGTTGCACCCTGTAGATATCGATTATTCGGACGACCATAACTTCTCGTTCGTTTAGAGTTGCGGGAGCCATAACCTGTCAAAACGAAGGCCTCGATGAGTTCTACTGCTTTGACAGCTTTCAGCCGTCAACGGATAGATTAATGCCCAAAAAGGACAACCCGAATCTAAATCGGGTCTCGTAAGTTTTTTACCCTTCGTTTTTTCGACACGTGAATTTTTACGGTAAAACGGGATTACGGTGGCTGGTCCTCGATTTACCATCGCTGGAGAGTAGTGCACCATGGCACTATTCCGTTTCAAATCCATGTACGAATTTCTCAAGGTCGTACGGCACTGTTTCGCCATTTCGGACGGATGTTGCACCTTGCACCGTGGATGTTGCACCCTGTAGATATCGATTATTCGAACGGCCATAACTTCTCGCTCGTTTAGAGTTACGGGAGCCATAACCTGTCAAAACAAAGGTCTCGATGAGTTCTAAGATTTTGACAGCTTTCAGCCGTCAACGGATAGATTAATGCCCAAAAAGGACAACCCGAATCTCAATCGGGTCTCGTAAGTTTTTACCCTTCGTTTCTTCGACACGTGGATTTTTACGGTAAAACGGGATTACGGTGGATGGTCTTCGATTTACCATCACTAGAGAGTGGTGCACCATGGTACTATTCCGTTTCAATTCTGTGCACGAATTTCTAAAGGTCGTACGGCACTGTTTCGAAATTTCGGACCGATGTTGCACCTTGCACCGTGGATGTTGCACCCTGTAGATATCGATTATTCGGACGACCATAACTTCTTGCTCGTTTAGAGTTACGGGAGCCATAACCTGTCAAAACGAAGGCCTCGATGAGTTCTACGGCTTTGACCGCTTTCAGCCGTCAAAGGATAGATTAATGCCCAAAAACGACAACCCGAATCCCAATCGGGTCTCGTAAATTTTTTACCCTTCGTTTTTTCGACACGTGGATTTTTACGGAAAACTGGATTACCGTGGCCCATCTTCGACTTCCCATTGTTGAAGAGTGGTGCACCATGGTACTGTTCCGTTTCAAATCTATGCACGCATTTCTAAAAGTCGTACGGCACTGTTTCGCCATTTCGGACGGATGTTGGACCTTGCACCGTGGATTGTTGCACCCTGTAGATATCGATTATTCGGACGGCCATAACTTCTGGCTCGTTTAGAGTTAAGGGAGCCATAACATGTCAAAACGAAGGCCTCGATGAGTTTTACGGCTTTGACAGCTTTCAGCCGTCAACGGATAGATTAATGCCCAAAAAGGACAACCCGAATCTCAATCGGGTCTCGTAAGTTTTTTACCCTTCGTTTTTTCGACACGTGGATTTTTACGGTAAAACGGGATTACCGTGGCCCATCTTCGACTTCCCATCGCTGGATAGTGGTGCACCATGGTACTGTTCCGTTTCAAATCCATGCACGAATTTCTAAAGGTCGTACGGCACTGTTTCGCCATTTCGGACGGATGCTGCACCTTGCACCGTGGATGTTGCACCCTGTAGATATAGATTATTCGGACGGCCATAACTTCTCGCTCGTTTAGAGTTACGGGAGCCATAACCTGTCAAAACGAAGGCCTCGATGAGTTCTACGGCTTTGACAGCTTTCATCCGTCAACGGATAGATTAATGCCCAAAAAGGACAACCCGAATCTCAATCGGGTCTCGTAAGTTTTTTACCCTTCGTTTTTTCGACACGTGGATTTTTACGGTAAAACGGGATTACGGTGGCTGGTCTTCGATTTACCATCGCTGGAGAGTGGTGGACCATGGTACTGTTCCGTTTCAAATCCATGCACGAATTTCTAAAGGCCGTACGGCACTGTTTCGCCATTTCGGACGGATGTTGCACCCTGCACCATGGATGTTGCACCCTGTAGATATCGATTATTCGGACGACCATAACTTCGTGCTCGTTTAGAGTTACGGGAGCCATAACCTGTAAAAACGAAGGCCTCGACGAGTTCTGCGCCTTTGACTGCTTTCAGCCGTCAAAGGATAGATTAATGCCCAAAAACGACAACCCGAAGCTCAATCGGGTCTCGTAAGTTTTTTACCCTTCGTTTTTTCGACACGTGGATTTTTACGGTAAAACTGGATTACCGTGGCCCGTCTTCGACTTCCCATCGCTGAAGAGTGGTGCACCATGGTACTGTTCCGTTTCAAATCTATGCACGCATTTCTAAAAGTCGTACGGCACTGTTTCGCCATTTCGGACGGATGTTGCACCTTGCATGTTGCACCCTATAGTTCTCGATTATTCGGACGGCCGTAACTTTTGCCTCGTTTAGAGTTACGGGAGCCATAACCTGTCAAAACGAAGGCCTCGATGAGTTCTACAGCTTTGAAAGCTTTCAGCCGTCAAAGGATAGATTAATGCCCAAAAAGGACAGCCCGAATCTCAATCGGGTCTCGTAAGTTTTTAACCCTTCATTTTTTCGACACGTGGATTTTTACGGTAAAACAGGATTACCCTGGCCCGTTTTCGACTTCCCATCGCTGAAGAGTGGTGCACCATGTGCTGTTCAGTTTCAAATCCATGCATGAATTTCTAAAAGTCGTACGACACTGTTTCGCCATTTCGGACGGATGTTGCACCTTGCACCGTGGATGTTGCACCCTGTAGAAATCGATTATTCGGACGGCCATAACTTCTGGCTCGTTTTGAGTTATGGGAGTCATAACCTGTCAAAACGAAGGCCTCGATGAGTTCTACGGCTTTGACAGCTTTCAGCCGTCAATGGATAGATTAGTGCCCAAAAAGGACAACCCGAATCTCAATCGGGTCTCGTAAGTTTTTTACCCTTCGTTTTTTCGACACGTGGATTTTTACGGTAAAACGGGATTACGGTGGCCCGTCTTCGACTTCCCATCGCTGAAGAGTGGTGCACCATGGTACTGTTCCGTTTGAAATCCATGCACGCATTTCTAAAAGTCGTACGGCACTGTTTCGCCATTTCGAACGAATGTTGCACCTTGCACCGTAGTTGTTGCACCCTGTAGACATCGATTATTCGGACGGCCATAACTTCTGGCTCGTTTAGAGTTACGGGAGCCATAATCTGTCAAAACGAAGGCCTCGATGAGTTCTACGGCTTTGACAGCTTTCAGCCGTCAACAGATAGATTAATGCCCAAAAAGGACAACCCGAATCTCAATCAGGTCTCGTAAGTTTTTTACCCTTCATTTTTTCGACACGTGGATTTTTACGGTAAAACAGGATTACGGTGGCTGGTCTTCGATTTACCATCGCTGGAGAGTGGTGCACCTTGGTACTGTTCTGTTTCAAATCCATGCACGAATTTCTAAAGGTCGTACGGCACTGTTTCGCCATTTCGGACGGATGTTGCACCTTGCACCGTGGATGTTGCACCCTGTAGATATCGATTATTTGGACGGCCATAACTTCTGGCTCGTTAAGAGTTACGGGAGCCATAACCTGTCAAAACGAAGGCCTCGATGAGTTCTACGGCTTTGACAGCTTTCAGCCGTCAACGGATAGATTAGTGCCCAAAAAGGACAACCCGAATCTCAATCGGGTCTCGTAAGTTTTTAACCATTCGTTTTTTCGACAGGTGGATTTTTACGGCAAAACGGGATTACGGTGGCCCGTCTTCAACTTCCCATCGCTGAAGAGTGGTGCACCATGGTACTGTTCCGTTTCAAATCCATGCGCGCATTTCTAAAAGTCGTACGGCACTGTTTCGCCATTTCGGACGGATGTTGCACCTTGCACCGTGGTTGTTGTACCCTGTAGACATCGATTATTTGGACGGCCATTACTTCTGGCTCGTTTGGAGTTACGGGAGCCATAACCTGTCAAAACGAAGGCCTCGATGAGTTCTACGGCTTTGACAGCTTTCAGCCGTCAACGGATAGATTAGTACCCAAAAAGGACAACCCGAATCTCAATCGGGTCTCGTAAGTTTTTAACCATTCGTTTTTTCGACAGGTGGATTTTTACGGCAAAACGGGATTACCGTGGCCCGTCTTCGACTTCCCATCGCTGGAGAGTGGTGCCCCATGGTACTATTCCGTTTCAAATCCATGCACGCATTTCTAAAAGTCATACGGCACTGTTTCGCCATTTCGTACGGATGTTGCACCGTGGATGTTGCACCCTGTAGATATCGATTATTCGGACGGCCGTAACTTCTCGCTCGTTTAGAGTTACGGGAGCCATAACTTGTCAAAATGAAGGCCTCGATGAGTTCTACGGCTTTGACAGCTTATAGCCGTCGAAGGATAGATTAATGCCCAAAAAGGACAACCCGAATCTCAATCGGGTCTCGTAAGTTTTTTACCCTTCGTTTTTTCGACACGTGGATTTTTACGGTAAAACGGGATTACGGTGGCTGGTCTTCGATTTACCATCGCTGGAGAGTGGTGAACCATGGTACTGTTCCATTTCAAATCCATGCACGAATTTCTCAAGGTCGTATGACACTATTTCGCCATTTCGGACGGATGTTGCACCTTACACCGTGGATGTTGCACCCTGTAGATATCGATTATTCGAACGGCCATAACTTCTCGCTTGTTTAGAGTTACGGGAGCCATAACCTGTCAGAACGAAGGCCTAGATGAGTTCTACGGCTTTGACAGCTTTCAGCCGTCAATGGATAGATTAATGCCCAAAAAGGACAGCCCGAATCTCAATCGGGTCTCGTAAGTTTTTTACCCTTCGTTTTTTCGACACGTGGATTTTTACGGTAAAACGGGATTACGGTGGCTGGTCTTCGATTTACCATCGCTGGAGAGTGGTGCACTATGGTACCGTTCCGTTTCAAATCCATGCATGAATTTCTAAAGGTCGTACGGCACTATTTCGCCATTTCGGACGGATGTTGCACCTTGCACCGTGGATGTTGCACCCTGTAGATATCGATTATTCGGACGACCATAACTTCTTGCTCGTTAAGAGTTACGGGAGCCATAACCGGTCAAAACGAAGGCCTCGATGAGTTCAACGGCTTTGACAGCTTTCAGCCGTCAACGGATAGATTAATGCCCAAAAAGGACAACCCGAATCTCAATCGGGTCTCGTAAGTTTTTTACCCTTCGTTTTTACGACACGTGGATTTTTACGGTAAAACGGGATTACCGTGGCCCATCTTCGACTTCCCATCGCTGGAGAGTGGTGCACCATGGTACTGTTTCGTTTCAAATTCATGCACGAATTTCTAAAGGTCGTACGACACTGTTTCGCCATTTCGGACGGATGTTGCACCTTGCACCGTGGATGTTGCACCCTGTAGATATCGATTATTCGGACGGCCATAACTTCTGGCTCGTTTAGAGTTATGGGAGCCTAACCTGTCAAAACAAAGGCCTCGATGAGTTCTACGGCTTTGACAGCTTTCAGCCGTCAATGGATAGATTAATGCCCAAAAAGGACGACCCGAATCTCAATCGGGTCTCGTAAGTTTTTTACCCTTCGCGTTTTCGACACGTGGATTTTTACGGTAAAACGGGATTACGGTGGCTGGTCTTCGATTTAACGTCGCTGGAGAGTGGTGCACCATGGTACTGTTCCGTTTCAAATCCATGCAAGAATTTCTAAAGGTCGTACGGCACTGTTTCGCCATTTCGGACGGATGTTGCACCTTGCATCGTGGATGTTGCACCCTGTAGATATCGATTATTCGGACGACCATAACTTCTGGCTTGTTTAGAGTTACGGGAGCCATAACCTGTTAAAACGAAGGTGTCGATGAGTTCTATGGCTTTGACAGCTTTCAGCCGTCAACAGATAGATTAATGCCCAAAAAGGACAACCCGAATCTCAATCGGGTCTCGTAAGTTTTTTACCCTTCGTTTTTTCGACACGTGGATTTTTACGGTAAAACGGGATTACGGTGGCTGGTCTTCGATTTACCATCGCTGAAGAGTGGTGCACCATGGTACTGTTCCGTTTCAAATCCATGCACGAATTTCTAAAGGTCGTACGACACTGTTTCGCCATTTCGGACGGATGTTGCACCTTGCACTGTGGATGTTGCGCCCTGTAGATATCGATTATTCGGACGGCCATAACTTCTGGCTCGTTAAGAGTTACGGGAGCCATAACCTGTCAAAACGAAGGTCTCGATGAGTTTTACGGCTTTGACAGCTTTTAGCCGTCAACGGATATATTAGTGCCCAAAAAGGACAACCCGAATCTCAATCGGGTCTCGTAAGTTTTTTACCCTTCGTTTTTTCGACACGTGGATTTTTACGGTAAAACGGGATTACCGTGGCCCATCTTCGACTTCCCATCGCTGGAGAGTGGTGCACCATGGTACTGTTCCGTTTCAAATCCATGCACGAATTTCTAAAGGTCGTACGACACTGTTTCGCCATTTCGGACGGATGTTGCACCTTGCACCGTGGATGTTTCACCCTGTAGATATCGATTATTCGGACGGCCATAACTTCTCGCTCGTTTAGAGTTACGGGAGCCATAACCTGTCAAAACGAAGGCCTCGATGAGTTCTACGGCTTTGACAGCTTATAGCCGTCAAAGGATAGATGAATGCCCAAAAAGGACAACCCGAATCTCAATCGGGTCTCGTAAGTTTTTTACCCTTCGATTTTTCGACACGTGGATTTTTACGGTAAAACGGGATTACGGTGGCTGGTCTTCGATTTACCATCGCTGGAGAGTGGTGCACCATTGTACTGTTCCATTTCAAATCCATGCACGAATTTCTCAAGGTCGTATGACACTGTTTCGCCATTTCGGACGGATGTTGCACCTTACACCGTGGATGTTGCACCCTGTAGATATCGATTATTCGGACGGCCATAACTTCTTGCTCGTTTAAAGTTACGGGAGCCATAACCTGTCAAAACGACGGCCTAGATGAGTTCTACGGCTTTGACAGCTTTCAGCCGTCAACGGATAGATTAATGCCCAAAAAGGACAGCCCGAATCTCAATCGGGTCCCGTAAGTTTTTTACCCTTCGTTTTTTCGACACGTGGATTTTTACGGTAAAACGGGATTACCGTGGCCCGTCTTTGACTTCCCATCGCTGGAGAGTGGTGCACCATGGTACTGTTCCGTTTCAAATCCATGCATGAATTTCTAAAGGTCGTACGACACTATTTCGCCATTTCGGACGGATGTTGCACCTTGCACCGTGGATGTTGCACCCTGTAGATATCGATTATTCGGACGACCATAACTTCTCGCTTGTTTAGAGTTACGGGAGCCATAACCGGTCAAAACGAAGGCCTCGATGAGTTCTACGGCTTTGACAGCTTTCAGCCGTCAACGGATAGATTAATGCCCAAAAAGGACAACCCGAATCTCAATCGGGTCTCGTAAGTTTTTTACCCTTCGTTTTTACGACACGTGGATTTTTACGGTAAAACGGGATTACCGTGGCCCGTCTTCGACTTGCCATCGCTGGAGAGTGGTGCACCATGGTACTGTTTCGTTTCGAATCCATGCACGAATTTCTAAAGGTCGTACGACACTGTTTCGCCATTTCGGACGGATGTTGCACCTTGCACCGTGGATGTTGTACCCTGTAGATATCGATTATTCGGACGGCCATAACTTCTGGCTCGTTTAGAGTTACGGGAGCCATAACCTGTCAAAACGAAGGTCTCGATGAGTTCTACGGCTTTGACAGCTTTCAGCCGTCAACGGATAGAATAATGCCCAAAAAGGACAACCCGAATCTCAATCGGGTCTCGTAAGTTTTTTACCCTTCGTTTATTCGACACGTGGATTTTTACGGTAAAATGGGATTACCGAGGACCGTCTTCGACTTCCCATCGCTGGAGAGTGGTGCACCATGGTACTGTTCCGTTTCAAATCCATGCAAGAATTTCTAAAGGTCGTACGGCACTGTTTCGCCATTTCGAACGGATGTTGCACCTTGCATCGTGGATGTTGCACCCTGTAGATATCGATTATTCGGACGGCCATAACTTCTGGCTTGTTAAGAGTTACGGGAGCCATAACCTGTCAAAACGAAGGTCTCGATGAGTTTTACGGCTTTGAAAGCTTTCAGCCGTCAACGGATATATTAGTGCCCAAAAAGGACAACCCGAATCTCAATCGGGTCTCGTAAGTTTTCTACCCTTCGTTTTTTCGACACGTGGATTTTTACGGTAAAACGGGATTACGGTGGCTGGTCTTCGATTTACCATCGCTGGAGAGTGGTGCACCATGGTACTGTTCCGTTTCAAATCCATGCACGAATTTCTAAAGGTCGTACGACACTGTTTCGCCATTTCGGACGGATGTTGCACCTTGCACCGTGGATGTTGCACCCTGTAGATATCGATTATTCGGACGGCCACAACTTCTGGCTTGTTTAGAGTTACGGGAGCCATAACCTGTCAAAACGAAGGCGTCGATGAGTTCTACGGCTTTGACAGCTTTCAGCCGTCAACAGATAGATTAATGCCCAAAAAGGACAACCCGAATCTCAATCGGGTCTCGTAAGTTTTTTACCCTTCGTTTTTTCGACACGTGGATTTTTACGGTAAAACGGGATTACGGTGGCTGGTCTTCGATTTACCATCACTGGAGAGTGGTGCACCATGGTACTGTTCCGTTTCAAATCGATGCACGAATTTCTAAAGGTCGTACGACACTGTTTCGCCATTTCGGATGGATGTTGCACCTTGCACTGTGGATGTTGCACCCTATATATATCGATTATTCGGACGGCCATAACTTCTGGCTCGTTTAGAGTTACGGGAGCCATAACCTGTCAAAATGAAGGCCTCGATGATTTCTACGGCTTTGACAACTTTCAGCCGTCAACGAATAGATTAATGGACAAAAAGGACAACCCGAATCTCAATCGGGTCTCGTAAGTTTTTTACCCTTCGTTTTTTCGACACGTGGATTTTTACGGTAAAACGGGATTACGGGGGCCCGTCTTCGACTTCCCATCGCTGAAGAGTGGTGCACCATGGTACTGTTCCGTTTCAAATCCATGCACGCATTTCTAAAAGTCATACGGCACTGTTTCGCCATTTCGGACGGATGTTGCACATTGCACCGTGGATGTTGCACCCTGTAGACATCGATTATTCGGACGGCCATAACTTCTGGCTCGTTTAGAATTACGGGAGCCATAACCTGTCAAAACGAAGGCCTCGATGAGTTCTACGGCTTTGACAGCTTTCAGCCTTCAACGGATAGATTAATGCCCAAAAAGGACAACCCGAATCTCAGTCGGGTCTCCTAAGTTTTTTACCCTTCGTTTTTTCGACACGTGGATTTTTATGGTAAAACGGGATTACCGTGGCCCGTCTTCGACTTCCCATCACTGGAGAGTGGTGCACCATGGTTATGTTCTGTTTCAAATCCATGCACGCATTTCTAAAAGTCATACGGCACTGTTTCGCCATTTCGAACGGATGTTGCTCCTTGCTCCGTGGATGTTGCACCCTGTAGATATCGATTATTCGGACGGCCATAACTTCTCGCTCGTTTTGAGTTACGGGAGCCATAACCTGTCAAAACGAAGGCCTCGATGAGTTCTTCGGCTTTGACAGCTTTTAGCCGTCAACGGATAGATTAATGCCCAAAAAGGACAGCCCGAATCTCAATCGAGTCTCGCAAGTTTTTTACCCTTCGTTTTTTCGACACGTGGATTTTTACGGTAAAACGGGATTACCGTGGCCCGTCTTCGACTTCCCATCGCTGGAGAGTGGTGCACCATGGTACTGTTCCGTTTCAAATCCATGCACGCATTTCTAAAAGTCATACGGCACTGTTTCGCCATTTCGGACGGATGTTGCACCTTGCACCGTGGATGTTGCATCCTGTAGATATCGATTATTCGGACGGCCATAACTTCTCGCTCGTTTAGAGTTACGGGAGCCATAACCGGTCAAAACGAAGGCCTTGATGAGTTCTATGGCTTTGACAGCTTTCAGCCGTCAACGGATAGATTAATGCCCAAAAAGGACAACCCGAATCTCAATCGGGTCTCGTAAGTTTTTTACCCTTCGTTTTTACGACACGTGGATTTTTACGGTAAAACGGGATTACCGTGGCCCGTCTTCGACTTCCCATCGCTGGAGAGTGGTGCACCATGGTATTTTTCCGTTTCAAATTCATGCACGAATTTCTAAAGGTCGTACGACACTGTTTCGCCATTTCGGACGGATGTTGCACCTTGCACCGTGGATGTTGCACCCTGTAGATATCGATTATTCGGACGGCCATAACTTCTGGCTCGTTTAGAGTTACGGGAGCAATAACCTGTCAAAACGAAGGCCTCGATGAGTTCTACGGCTTTGACAGCTTTCAGCCGTCAACGGATAGATTAATGCCCAAAAAGGACAACCCGAATCTCAATCGGGTCTCGTAAGTTTTTTACCCTTCGTTTTTTCGACACGTGGATTTTTACGGTAAAACGGGATTACGGTGGCTGGTCTTCGATTTACCATCGCTGGAGAGTGGTGCACCATGGTACTGTTCCGTTTCAAATCCATGCACGAATTTCTAAAGGTCATACGACACTGTTTCGCCATTTCTTACGGATGTTGCACCTTGCACCGTGGATGTTGCACCCTGTAGATATCGATTATTTGGACGGCCATAACTTCTGGCTTGTTTAGAGTTACGGGAGCCATAACCTGTCAAAACGAAGGCGTCGATGAGTTATACGGCTTTGACAGCTTTCAGCCGTCAACGGATAGATTAATGCCCAAAAAGGACAACCCGAATCTCAATCGGGTCTCGTAAGTTTTTTACCTTCGTTTTTTCGACACGTGGATTTTTACGGTAAAACGGGATTACGGTGGCTGGTCTTCGATTTACCATCGCTGCAGAGTGGTGCACCATGGTACTGTTCCGTTTCAAATCCATGCACGAATTTCTAAAGGTCGTACGGCACTGTTTCGCCATTTCGGACGGATGTTGCACCTTGCACCGTGGATGTTGCACCCTGTAGATATCGATTATTTGGACGGCCATAACTTCTGGCTTGTTTAGAGTTACGGGAGCCATAACCTGTCAAAACGAAGGCGTCGATGAGTTCTACGGCTTTGACAGCTTTCAGCCGTCAACGGATAGATTAATGCCCAAAAAGGACAACCCGAATCTCAATCGGGTCTCGTAAGTTTTTTACCTTCGTTTTTTCGACACGTGGATTTTTACGGTAAAACGGGATTACGGTGGCTGGTCTTCGATTTACCATCGCTGCAGAGTGGTGCACCATGGTACTGTTCCGTTTCAAATCCATGCACGAATTTCTAAAGGTCGTACGGCACTGTTTCGCCATTCCGTTAAGAGTTACGGGAGCCACATCCTGTCAAAACGAAGGCCTCTATGAGTTCTACGGCTTTGACAGCTTTCAGCCGTCAACGGATAGATTAATGCCCAAAAAGGACAACCCGAATCTCAATCGGGTCTCGTAAGTTTTTTACCCTTCGTTTTTTCGACACGTGGATTTTTACGGTAAAACGGGATTACGGTGGTGGTCTTCGATTTACCATCGCTGGAGAGTGGTGCACCATGGTACTGTTCCGTTTCAAATCCATGCACGAATTTCTAAAGGTCGTACGGCACTGTTTCGTAATATCGGACCGATGTTGCACCTTGCACCGTGGATGTTGCACCATGTGGATATCGATTATTCGGACGACCATAACTTCTGGCTCGTTAAGAGTTACGGGAGCCATAACCTGTCAAAACGAAGGCCTCGATGATTTCTACGGCTTTGACAGCTTTTAGTCGTCAACGGATAGATTAGTGCCCGAAAAGGACAACCCGAATCTCAATCGGGTCTCGTAAGTTTTTTACCCTTCGTTTTTTCGACACGTGGATTTTTACGGTAAAACGGGATTACGGTGGCCCGTCTTCGACTTCCCATCGCTGAGAGCGGTGCACCATGGTACTGTTCCATTTCAAATCCATGCACGCATTTCTAAAAGTCGTACGACACTGTTTCGCCATTTTCGGATGGATGTTGCACCTTGCACCGTGGATGTTGCACCCAGTAGACATCGATTATTCGGACGGCCATAACTTCTGGATCGTTTAGAGTTACGGGAGCAATAACCTGTCAAAACGAAGGCCTCGATGAGTTCTACGGCTTTGACAGCTTTCAGCCGTCAACGGATAGGTTAATGCCCAAAAAGGACAGCCCGAATCTCAATCGGGTCTCGTAAGTTTTCTACCCTTCGTTTTTTCGACACGTGGATTTTTACGGTAAAATGGGATTACCGTGGCCCGTCTTCGACTTCCCATCGCTGGAGAGTGGTGCACCTTGGTACTGTTCTGTTTCAAATCCATGCATGCATTTTTAAAAGTCATACGGCACTGTTTCGCCATTTCGGACGGATGCTGCACCTTGCACCGTGGACGTTGCACCCTGTAGATATCGATTATTCGGACGGCCATAACTTTTGGCTCGTTTAGAGTTACGGGAGCCATAACCTGTCAAAATGAAGGCCTCGATGAGTTCTATGGCTTTGACAGTTTTCAGCCGTCAACGGATAGATTAATGCCCAAAAAGGACAACACGAATCTCAATCGGGTCTAGTAAGTTTTTTACCCTTCGTTTTTTCGACACGTGGATTTTTACGGTAAAACGGGATTACGGTGGTAGTCTTCGATTTACCATCGCTGGAGAGTGGTGCACCATGGTACTTTTCGGTTTCAAATCCATGCACGAATTTCTAAAGGTCGTACGGCGCTGTTTCGTAATTTCGGATGGATGTTGCACCTTGCACCGTGGATGTTGCACCCTGTAGATATCGATTATTCGGACGGCCATAACTTCTGGCTCGTTATGAGTTACGGCAGCCATAACCTGTCAAAACGAAGGCCTCGATGATTTCTACGGCTTTGACAGCTTTTAGCCGCGAACGGATAGATTAGTGCCCAAAAAGGACAACCCGAATCTCAATCGGGTCTCGTAAGTTTTTACCCTTTGTTTTTTCGACATTTGGATTTTTACGGTAAAACGGGATTACGGTGGCCCGTCTTCGACTTCCAATCGCTGAAGAGTGGTTCACCACGGTACTATTCCGTTTCAAATCCATGCACGCATTTCTAAAAGTCGTACGACACTGTTTCGCCATTTCGGACGGATGTTGCACCTTGCCCAAGGATGTTGCACCCTATAGACATCGATTATTCGGACGGCCATAACTTCTGGATCGTTTAGAGTTACGGGAGCCATAACCTGTCAAAACGAAGGCCTCGATGAGTTCTACGGCTTTGACAGCTTTCAGCCTTCAACGGATAGGTTAATGCCCAAAAAGAACAACCCGAATCTCAATCGGGTCTCGTAAGTTTTTTGCCCGTTGTTTTTTCGACACGTGGATTTTTACGGTAAAATGGGATTACCGTGGCCCGTCTTCGACTTCCCATCGTGGGAGAGTGGTGCACCATGGTACTGTTCCGTTTCAAATCCATGCACGCATTTCTAAAAGTCATACGGCACTGTTTCGCCATTTCGGACGGATGTTGCACCTTGCACCGTGGATGTTGCACCCTGTAGATATCGATTATTCGGACGGCCATAACTTCTGCCTCGTTTAGAGTTACGGGAGCCATAACCTGTCAAAATGAAGGCCTCGATGAGTTCTACGGCTTTGATAGCTTTCAACCGTCAAGGGATAGATTAATACCCAAAAAGGACAACCTGAATCTCAATCGGGTCTCGTAAGTTTTTTACCCTTCGTTTTTTCGACAAGTGGATTTTTACGGTAAAATAGGATTACTGTGGCTAGTCTTCGATTTACCATCGCTGGAGAGTGGTGCACCATGGTACTGTTTCGTTTCAAATCCATGCACGAATTTCTAAAGGTCGTACGGCACTGTTTCGTAATTTCGGACGGATGTTACACCTTGCACCGTGGATGTTGCACCCTGTAGATATCGATTATTCGGACGGCCATAACTTCTGGCTCGTTAAGAGTTACGGGAGCCATAACCTGTCAAAACGAAGGCCTCGATGAGTTCTACGGCTTTGACAGATTTCAGCCGTCAACTGATAGATTAGTGCCCAAAAAGGACAACCCGAATCTCAATCGGGTCTCGTAAGTTTTTTACCCTTCGTTTTTTCGACACGTGGACTTTTACGGTAACACGGGATTACGGTGGCCCGTCTTCGACTTCCCATCCCTGAAGAGTGGTGCACCATGGTACTGTTCCGTTTCAAATCCATGCACGCATTTCTAAAAGTCGTACGGCACTGTTTCACCATTTCAGACGGATGTTGCACCTTGCACCGTGGATGTTGCACCCTGTAGACATCGATTATTCGGACGGCCATAACTTCTGGCTCATTTAGAGTTACGGGAGCCATAACCTGTCAAAACGAAGGCCTCGATGAGTTCTACGGCTTTGACAGCTTTCAGCCGTCAACGGATTGGTTAATGCCCAAAAAGGACAACCCAAATCTCAATCGGGTCTCTAAGTTTTTTACCCTTCGTGTTTTCGACACGTGGATTTTTACGGTAAAACGGGATTACCGTGGCCCGTCTTCGACTTCCCATCGCTGGAGAGTGGTGCACCATGGTACTGTTCTGTTTCAAATCCATGCACGCATTTCTAAAAGTCATACGGCACTGTTTCGCCATTTCGAACGGATGTTGCACCTTGCACCGTGGATGTTGCACCCTGTAGATATCGATTATTCGGACGGCCATAACTTCTAGCTCGTTTAGAGTTACGGGAGCCAAAACCTGTCAAAACGAAGGCCACGATGAGTGCTACCGCTTTGACAGCTTTCAGCCGTCAACGGATAGATTAATGCCCAAAAAGGACAACCCGAATCTCAATCGGGACCTGTAAGTTTTTTACCCTTCGTTTTTTCGACAAGTGGATTTTTACAGTAAAACGGGATTACGGTGGCCGGTCTTCGATTTACCATCGCTGGAGAGTGGTGCACCATGGTACTGTTCCGTTTATAATCCAGGCATGAATTTCTATAGGTCGTACGACACTGTTTCGCCATTTCGGACGGATGTTGCACCTTGCACCGTGGATTTTGCACCGTGTAGATATCGATTATTCGGAGGGCCATAACTTTTGGCTCGTTTAGAGTTACGGGAGCCATAACCTGTCAAAACGAAGGCCGCGATGAGTTCTACGGCTTCGACATCTTTCAGCCGTCAACGGATAGATTAATAGCCAAAAACGACAACCCGAATCTCAATCGGGTCTCGTAAGTTTTTTACCCTTCATTTTTTCGACACGTGGATTTTTACGGTAAAACGGGATTACGGTGGCTGGTCCTCGATTTAGCATCGCTGGAGAGTGGTGCACCATGGTATTGTTCCGTTTTAAATCCATGCACAAATTTCTAAAGGTCGTACGGCACGGTTTCGTAATTTCGGACGGATGTTGCACCTTACACCGTGGATGTTGCACCCTGTAGATATCGATTATTCGGACGGCCATAACTTCTGGCTCGTTAAGAGTTACGGGAGCCATAACCTGTCAAAACGAAGGCCTCGATGAGTTCTACGGCTTTGATAGTCTTCAGCCGTCAAGGATTGATTAGTGCCCAAAAAGGACAACCCGAATCTCAATTGAGTCTCGTAAGTTTTTTAACCTTCGTTTTTTCGACACGTGGATTTTTACGGTAGAACGGGATAACGATGGCCCGTCTTCGACTTCCCATCGCTGAAGAGTGGTGCACCATGGTACGGTTCCGTTTCAAATCCATGCACGCATTTCTAAAAGTCGTACGGCACTGTTTCGCCATTTCGGACGGATGTTGAACCTTGCACCGTGGATGTTGCACCCTGTAGACATCGATTATTCGGACGGCCATAACTTCTGGCTCGTTTAGAGTTACGGGAGCCAAAACCTGTCAAAACGTAGGCCTCGATGAGTTCTACGGCTTTGACAGCTTTCATCCGTCAGTGGATAGATTAATGCCCAAAAAGGACAACCCGAATCTCAATCGGGTCTCGTAAGTTTTTTACCCTTCGTTTTTTCGACACGTGGATTTTTTACGGTAAAACTGGATTACCGTGGCCCGTCTTCGACTTCCCATCGCTGAAGAGTGGAGCACCATGGTACTGTTCCGTTTCAAATCTATGCATGCATTTCTAAAAGTCGTACGGCACTGTTTCGCCATTTCGGACGGATGTTGCACCTTGCACCGTGGATGTTGCACCCTATAGTTCTCGATTATTCGGACGGCCATAACTTATGGCTCATTTATAGTTACGGGAGCCATAACCTGTCAAAACGAAGACCTCGATGAGTTCTACGGCTTTGACAGCTTTCAGCCGTCAACGGATAGACTAATGCCCAAAAATGATAACCCGAATCTCAATCGGGTCTCGTAAGTTTTTTACCCTTCGTTTTTTCGACACGTGGATTTTTACGGTAAAACGGGATTACCGTGGCCCGTCTTCGACTTCCCATCGCTGGAGAGTGGTGCACCATGGTACTGTTCCGTTTCAAATCCATGCATGAATTTCTAAAGGTCGTACGACACTATTTCGCCATTTCGGACGGATGTTGCACCCTGTAGATATCGATTATTCGGACGGCCATAACTTCTCGCTCGCTTAGAGTTACGGGAGCCATAACCTGTCAAAACGGCGGCCTCGATGAGTTCTATGGCGGTAGATTAATGCCCAAAAAAGACAACCCGAATCTCAATCGGGTCTCGTAAGTTTTTTACCCCTCGTTTTTTCGACGGTGGATTTTACGATTAAACGGGACTACGGTGGCTGGTCTTCGATTTACCATCGCTGGAGAGTGGTGCACCATGGTACAGTTCTGTTTCAAATCCATGCACGAATTTCTAAAGGTCGTACGGCACTGTTTCGCCATTTCGGACGGATGTTGAACCTTGCACCGTGGATGTTGCACCCTGTAGATATCGATTATTCGGACGACCATAACTTCTTGCTCGTTTAGAGTTACGGGAGCCATAACCTGTCAAAACGAAGGCCTCGATGAGTTCTACGGCTTTAACAGCTTTCAGCCATCAAAGGATAGATTAATGCCCAAAAACGACAACCCCAATCTCAATCGGGTCTCGTAAGTTTTTTACCCTTCGTTTTTTCGACACGTGGATTTTTACGGTAAAACTGGATTACCGTGGCCCGTCTTCGACTTCCCATCGCTGAAGAGAGGTGCACCATGGTACTGTTCCGTTTCAAATCCATGCACGCATTTCTAAAAGTCATACGGCACTGTTTCGCCATTTCGGACGGATGTTGCACCTTGCACCGTGGATGTTGCTCCCTGTAGATATCGATTATTCGGACGGCCATAACTTCTCGCTCGTTTAGAGTTACGGGAGCCATAACCTGTCAAAACGAAGGCCTCGATGAGTTCTACTACTTTGACAGCTTTCACCCGTCAACGGATAGATTAATGCCCAAAAAGGACAACCCGAATCTCAATCGGGTCTCGTATGTTTTTTACCCTTCGTTTTTTCGACACGTGGATTTTTACGGTAAAACGGGATTACCGTGGCCCGTCTTCGACTTCCTATCGCTGGAGAGAGGTGAACCATGGTACTGTTCCGTTTCAAATCCATGCACGAATTTCTCAACGTCGTACGGCACTGTTTCGCCATTTCGGACGGATGTTGCACCTTGCACCGTGGATGTTGCACCCTGTAGATATCGATTATTCGGACGGCCATAACTTCTCGCTCGTTTAGAGTTACGGGAGCCATAACCTGTCAAAACGAAGGCCTCGATGAGTTCTACGGCTTTGACAGCTTTCAGCCGTCAACGGATAGATTAATGCCCAAAAAGGACAACCCGAATCTCAATCGGGTCTCGTAAGTTTTTTACCCTTCGTTTTTTCGACACGTGGATTTTTACGGTAAAACGGGATTACGGTGGCTGGTCTTCGATTTACCATCTTTGCAGAGTGGTGCACCATGGTACTGTTCTGTTTCAAATCCATGCACGAATTTCTAAAGGTCGTAGGGCACTGTTTCGCCATTTCGGACGGATGTTGCACCTTGCACCGTGGATGTTGCACCCTGTAGATATCGATTATTCGGACGACCATAACTTCTTGCTCGTTTAGAGTTACGGGAGCCATAACCTGTCAAAACGAAGGCCTCGATGAGTTCTACCGCTTTGACTGCTTTCAGCCGTCAAAGGATAGATTAATGCCCAAAAACGACAACCCGAATCTCAATCGGGTCTCGTAAGTTTTTTACCCTTCGTTTTTTCGACACGTGGATTTTTACGGTAAAACTGGATTACCGTGGCCCGTCTTCGACTTCCCATCGCTGAAGAGTGGAGCACCATGGTACTGTTCCGTTTCAAATCTATGCATGCTTTTCTAAAAGTCGTACGGCACTGTTTCGCCATTTCGGACGGATGTTGCACCTTGCACCGTGGATGTTGCACCCTATAGTTCTCGATTATTCGGACGGCCATAACTTATGGCTCGTTTATAGTTACGGGAGCCATAACCTGTCAAAACGAAGGCCTCGATGAGTTCTACAGCTTTGACAGCTTTCAGCCGTCAACGGATAGGCTAATGCCCAAAAAGGATAACCCGAATCTCAATCGGGTCTCGTAAGTTTTTTACCCTTCGTTTTTTCGACACGTGGATTTTTACGGTAAAACGGGATTACCGTGGCCCGTCTTCGACTTCCCATCGCTGGAGAGTGGTGCACCATGGTACTGTTCCGTTTCAAATCCATGCACGAATTTCTAAAGGTCGTACGGCACTATTTCGCCATTTCGGACGGATGTTGCACCTTGCACCGTGGATGTTGCACCCTGTAGATATCGATTATTCGGACGGCTATAACTTCTCGCTCGTTTAGAGTTACGGGAGCCATAACCTGTCAAAACGACGGCCTCGATGAGTTCTACGGCTTTGACATCTTTCAGCCGTCAACGGATAGATTAATGCCCAAAAAGGACAACCCGAATCTCAATCGGGTCTCGTAAGTTTTTTACCCTTCGTTTTTTCGACAGTGGATTTTACGATTAAACGAGACTACGGTGGCTGGTCTTCGATTTACCATCGCTGGAGAGTGGTGCACTATGGTACTGTTCTGTTTCAAATCCATGCACGAATTTCTAAAGGTCGTACGGCACTGTTTCGCCATTTCGGACGGATGTTGAACCTTGCACCGTGGATGTTGCACCCTGTAGATATCGATTATTCGGACGACCATAACTTCTTGCTCGTTTAGAGTTACGGGAGCCATAACCTGTCAAAACGAAGGTCTCGATGAGTTCTACGGCTTTAACAGCTTTCAGCCATCAAAGGATAGACTAATGCCCAAAAACGACAACCCGAATCTCAATCGGGTCTCGTAAGTTTTTTACCCTTCGTTTTTTCGACACGTGGATTTTTACGGTAAAACTGGATTACCGTGGCCCGTCTTCGACTTCCCATCGCTGAAGAGCGGTGCACCATGGTACTGTTCCGTTTCAAATCCATGCACACATTTCTAAAAGTCATACGGCACTGTTTCGCCATTTCGGACGGATGTTGCACCTTGCACCGTGGATGTTGCACCCTGTAGATATCGATTATTCGGACGGCCATAACTTCTCGCTCGTTTAGAGTTACGGGAGCCATAACCTGTCAAAACGAAGGCCTCGATGAGTTCTACTGCTTTGACAGCTTTCACCCGTCAACGGATAGATTAATGCCCAAAAAGGACAACCCGAATCTCAATCGGGTCTCGTAAGTTTTTTACCCTTCGTTTTTTCGACACGTGGATTTTTGCGTTAAAACGGGATTACCGTGGCCCGTCTTCGACTTCCCATCGCTGGAGAGTGGTGCACCATGGTACTGTTCCGTTTCAAATCCATGCACGAATTTCTCAAGGTCGTACGGCACTGTTTCGCCATTTCGGACGGATGTTGCACCTTGCACCGTGGATGTTGCACTCTGTAGATATCGATTATTCGGACGGCCATAACTTCTCGCTCGTTTAGAGTTACGGGATTCATAACCTGTCAAAACGAAGGCCTCGATGAGTTCTACGGCTTTGACATCTTTCAGCCGTCAACGGATAGATTAATGCCCAAAAAGGACAACCCGAATCTCAATCGGGTCTCGTAAGTTTTTTACCCTTCGTTTTTTCGACACGTGGATTTTTACGGTAAAACGGGATTACGGTGGCTGGTCTTCGATTTACCATCGCTGGAGAGTGGTGCACCATGGTACTGTTCCGTTTCAAATCCATGCACGAATTTCTCAAGGTCGTACGGCACTATTTCGCCATTTCGGACGGATGTTGCACCTTGCACCGTGGATATTGCACCCTGTAGATATCGATTATTCGGACGGCCATAACTTCTCGCTCGTTTAGAGTTACGGGAGCCATAACCTGTCAAAACGAAGGCCTCGATGAGTTCTACGGCTTTGACATCTTTCAGCCGTCAACGGATAGATTAATGCCCAAAAAGGACAACCCGAATCTCAATCGGGTCTCGTAAGTTTTTTACCCTTCGTTTTTTCGACACGTGGATTTTTACGGTAAAACGGGATTACGGTGGCTGGTCTTCGATTTACAATCTCTGGAGAGTAGTGCACCATGGTACTGTTCTGTTTCAAATCCATGCACGAATTTCTAAAGGTCGTACGACACTGTTTCGCCATTTCGGACGGATGTTGCACCCTATAGATATCGATTATTCGGACGACCATAACTTCTTGCTCGTTTAGAGTTACGGGAGCCATAACCTGTCAAAACGAAGGCCTCGATGAGTTCTACGGCATTGACAGCTTTCATCCGTCAAAGGATAGATTAATGGCCAAAAACGACAACCCGAATCTCAATCGGGTCTCGTAAGTTTTTTACCCTTCGTTTTTTCGACACGTGGATTTTTACGGTAAAACTGGATTACCGTGGCCCGTCTTCGACTTCCCATCGCAGAAGAGTGGTGCACTATGGTACTGTTCTGTTTCAAATCTATGCATGCATTTCTAAAAGTCGTACGGCACTGTTTCGCCATTTCGGACGGATGTTGCACCTTGCACCGTGGATGTTGCACCCTATAGTTCTCGATTATTCGGACGGCCATAACTTATGGCTCGTTTATAGTTACGGGAGCCATAACCTGTCAAAACGAAGGCCTCGATGAGTTCTACGGCTTTGACAGCTTTCAGCCGTCAACGGATAGACTAATGCCCAAAAAGGATAACCCGATTCTCAATCGGGTCTCGTAAGTTTTTTACCCTTCGTTTTTTCGACACGTGGATTTTTACGGTAAAAAGGGATTACCGTGGCCCGTCTTCGACTTCCCATCGCTGGAGAGTGGTGCACCATGGTACTGTTCCGTTTCAAATCCATGCACGAATTTCTAAAGGTCGTACGACACTATTTCGCCATTTCGGACGGATGTTGCACCTTGCACCGTGGATGTTGCACCCTGTATATATCGATTATTCGGACGGCCATAACTTCTCGCTCGTTTAGAGTTACGGGAGCCATAACCTGTCAAAACGACGGCCTCGATGAGTTCTATGGCTCTGACAGCTTTCAGCCGTCAATGGATAGATTAATGCCCAAAAAGGACAACCCGAATCTCAATCGGGTCTCGTAAGTTTTTTACCCTTCGTTTTTTCGACTGTGGATTTTACGATTAAACGGGACTACGGTGGCTGGTCTTCGATTTACCATCGCTGGAGAGTGGTGCACCATGGTACTGTTCTGTTTCAAATACATGCACGAATTTCTAAAGGTCGTACGGCACTGTTTTGCCATTTCGGACGGATGTTGAACCTTGCACCGTGGATGTTGCACCCTGTAGATATCGATTATTCGGACGACCATAACTTCTTGCTCGTTTATAGTTACGGGAGCCATAACCTGTCAAAATGAAGGCCTCGATGAGTTCTACGGCTTTAACAGCTTTCAGCCATCAAAGGATAGATTAATGCCCAAAAACGACAACCCGAATCTCATTCGGGTCTCTTAAGTTTTTTACCCTTCGTTTTTTCGACACGTGGATTTTTACGGTAAAACTGGATTACCGTGGCCCGTCTTCGACTTCCCATCGCTGAAGAGAGGTGCACCATGGTACTGTTCCGTTTCAAATCCATGCACGCATTTCTAAAAGTCAAACGGCACTGTTTCGCCATTTCGGATGGATGTTGCACTTTGCATCGTGGATGTTGCACCCTGTAGATATCGATTATTCGGACGGCCATAACTTCTCGCTCGTTTAGAGTTACGGGAGCCATAACCTATCAAAACGAAGGCCTCGATGAGTTCTACTGCTTTGACAGCTTTCACCCGTCAACGGATAGATTAATGCCCAAAAAGGACAACCCGAATCTCAATCGGGTCTCGTAAGTTTTTTACCCTTCGTTTTTTCGACACGTGGATTTTTACGGTAAAACGGGATTACCGTGGCCCGTCTTCGACTTTCCATCGCTGGAGAGTGGTGCACCATGGTACTGTTCAGTTTCAAATCCATGCACGAATTTCTCAAGGTCGTACGGCACTGTTTCGCCTTTTCGGACGGATGTTGCACCTTGCACCGTGGATGCTGCACCCTGTAGATATCGATTATTCGGACGGCCATAACTTCTCGCTCGTTTAGAGTTACGGGAGCCATAACCTGTCAAAACGACGGCCTCGATGAGTTCTACGGCTTTGACAGCTTTCAGCCGTCAACGGATAGATTAATGCCCAAAAAGGACAACCCGAATCTCAATCGGGTCTCGTAAGTTTTTTACCCTTCGTTTTTTCGACACGTGGATTTTTTCGGTAAAACGGGATTACGGTGGCTGGTCTTCGATTTACCATCGCTGGGGAGTGGTGCACCATGGTACTGTTCCGTTTCAAATCCATGCACGAATTTCTCAAGGTCATACGGCACTGTTTCGCCATTTCGAACGGATGTTGCACCTTGCACCGTGGATGTTGCATCCTGTAGATATCGATTATTCGGACGGCCATAACTTCTCGCTCGTTTAGAGTAACGGGAGCCATAACCTGTCAAAACGAAGGCCTCGATGAGTTCTACGGCTTTGATATCTTTCAGCCGTCAACGGATAGATTAGTGCCCAAAAAGGACAACCCGAATCTCAATCGGGTCTCGTATGTTTTTTACCCTTCGTTTTTTCGACACGTGGATTTTTACGGTAAAACGGGATTACGGTGGCTGGTCTTCGATTTACCATCTCTGGAGAGTGGTGCACCATGTTACTGTTCTGTTTCAAATCCATGCATGAATTTCTAAAGGTCTTACGGCACTGTTTCGCCATTTCGGACGGATGTTGCACCTTGCACCGTGGATGTTGCACCCTATAGATATCGATTATTCGGACGACCATAACTTCTTGCTCGTTTAGAGTTACGGGAGCCATAACCTGTCAAAACGAAGGCCTCGATGAGTTCTACGGCTTTGACAGCTTTCATCCGTCAAAGGATAGATTAATGCCCAAAAACGACAACCCGAATCTCAATCGGGTCTCGTAAGTTTTTTACCCTTCGTTTTTTCGACACGTGGATTTTTACGGTAAAACTGGATTACCGTGGCCCGTCTTCGACTTCCCATCGCGGAAGAGTGGTGCACCATGGTACTGTTCCGTTTCAAATTTATGCATGCATTTCTAAAAGTCGTACGGCACTGTTTCGCCATTTCGGACGGATGTTGCACCTTGCACCGTGGATGTCGCACCATATAGTTCTCGATTATTCGGACGGCCATAACTTATGGCTCGTTTATAGTTACGGGAGCCATAACCTATCAAAACGAAGGCCTCGATGAGTTCTACGGCTTTGACCGCTTTCAGCCGTCAACGGATAGACTAATGCCCAAAAAGGATAACCCGAATCTCAATCGGGTCTCGTAAGTTTTTTACCCTTTGTTTTTTCGGCACGTGGATTTTTACGGTAAAACGGGATTACCGTGGCCCGTCTTCGACTTCCCATCGCTGGAGAGTGGTGCACCATGGTACTGTTCCGTTTCAAATCCATGCTCGAATTTCTAAAGATCGTACGGCACTATTTCGCCATTTCGGACGGATGTTGCACCTTGCACCGTGGATGTTGCACCCTGTAGATATCGATTATTCGGACGGCCATAACTTCTCGCTCGTTTAGAGTTACGGGAGCCATAACCTGTCAAATCGACGGCCTCGATGAGTTCTACGGCTTTGACAGCTTTCAGCCGTCAATGGATAGATTAATGCCCAAAATGGACAACCCGAATCTCAATCGGGTCTCGTAAGTTTTTTACCCTTCGTTTTTTCGACAGTGGATTTTACGATTAAACGGGACTACGGTGGCTGGTCTTCGATTCACCATCGCTGGAGAGTGGTGCACCATGGTACTGTTCTGTTTCAAATCCATGCACGAATTTCTAAAGGTCGTACGGCACTGTTTCGCCATTTCGGACGGATGTTGAACCTTGCACCGTGGATGTTGCACCCTGTAGATATCGATTATTCGGACGACCATAACTTCTTGCTCGTTTATAGTTACGGGAGCCATAACCTGTCAAAACGAAGGCCTCGATGAGTTCTACGGCTTTAACAGCTTTCAGCCATCAAAGGATAGATTAATGCCCAAAAACGACAACCCGAATCTCATTCGGGTCTCGTAAGTTTTTTACCCTTCGTTTTTTCGACACGTGGATTTTTACGGTAAAACTGGATTACCGTGGCCCGTCTTCGACTTCCCATCGCTGAAGAGCGGTGCACCATGGTACTGTTCCGTTTCAAATCCATGCACGCATTTCTAAAAGTCAAACGGCACTGTTTCGCCATTTCGGATGGATGTTGCACCTTGCACCGTGGATGTTGCACCCTGTAGATATCGATTATTCGGACGGCCATAACTTCTCGCTCGTTTAGAGTTACGGGAGCCATAACCTGTCAAAACGATGGCCTCGATGAGTTCTACTGCTTTGACAGCTTTCACCCGTCAACGGATAGATTAATGCCCAAAAAGGACAACCCGAATCTCAATCGGGTCTCGTAAGTTTTTTACCCTTCGTTTTTTCGACACGTGGATTTTTACGGTAAAACGGGATTACCGTGGCCCGTCTTCGATTTTCTATCGCTGGAGAGTGGTGCACCATGGTACTGTTCAGTTTCAAATCCATGCACGAATTTCTCAAGGTCGTACGGCACTGTTTCACCTTTTCGGACGGATGTTGCACCTTGCACCGTGGATGTTGCACCCTGTAGATATCGATTATTCGGACGGCCATAACTTCTCGCTCGTTTAGAGTTACGGGAGCCATAACCTGTCAAAACGAAGGCCTCGATGATTTCTACGGCTTTGACCGCTTTCAGCCGTCAACGTATAGATTAATGCCCAAAAAGGACAACCTGAATCTCAATCGGGTCTCGTAAGTTTTTTACCCTTCGTTTTTTCGACACGTGGATTTTTACATTAAAACGGGATTACGGTAGCTGGTCTTCGGTTTACCATCGCTGGAGAGTGGTGCACCATGGTACTGTTCCGTTTCAAATCCATGCACGCATTTCTAAAAGTCGTACGGCACTGTTTCGCCATTTTGGACGGATGTTGCACCTTGCACCGTGGAAGTTGCACCCTGTAGATATCGATTATTCGGACGACCATAACTTCTTGCTCGTTTAGAGTTACGGGAGCCATGACCTGCCAAAACGAAGGCCTGGATGAGTTCTACGGCTTTGACAACTTTCAGCCGTCAAAGGATAGATTAACGACAACCCGAATCTCAATCGGGTCTCGTAAGTTTTTTACCCTTCGTTTTTTCGACACGTGGATTTTTACGGTAAAACTGGATTACCGTTGCCCGTCTTCGACTTCCCATCGCTGAAGAGTGGTGCACCATGGTACTGTTCCGTTTCAAATCCATGCACGATTTCTAAAGGTCGTATGGCACTGTTTCGCCATTTCGGACGGATGTGGCACCTTGCACCGTGGATGTTGCACCCTGTAGATATCGATTATTCGGACGGCCATAACTTCTGGCTCGTTTAGAGTTACGAGAGCCATATCCTGTCAAAACGAAGGCCTCGATGAGTTCTACGGCTTTGACAGCTTTCAGCCGTCAACGGATAGATTAATGCCCAAAAAGGACATCTCGAATCTCAATCGGGTCTCGTAAGTTTTTTACCCTTCGTTTTTTCGACACGTGGATTTTTACGTTAAAACGGGATTACGGTGGTTGGTCTTCGATTTACCATCGCTGGAGAGTGGTGCACCATGGTACTGTTCCGTTTCAAATCCATGCACGCATTTCTAAAAGTCATACGGCACTGTTTCGCCATTTCGGACGGATGTTGCACCTTGCACCGTGGATGTTGCTCCCTGTAGATATCGATTATTCGGACGGCCATAACTTCTCGCTCGTTTAGAGTTACGGGAGCCACAACCTGTCAAAACAAAGGCCTCGATGAGTTCTACTGCTTTGATAGCTTTCAGCCGTCAACGGATAGATTAATGCCCAAAAACGACAACCCGAATCTCAATCGGGTCTCGTAAATTTTTTACCCTTCGTTTTTTCGACACGTGGATTTTTACGGTAAAACGGGATTACGGTGGCCAGTCTTCGATCTACCATCGCTGGAGAGTGGTGCACCATGGTACTGTTCCGTTTCAAATCCATGCACGAATTTCTCAAGGTCGTACGACACTGTTTCGCCATAACCTGTCAAAACGAAGGCCTCGATGAGTTCTACGGCTTTGACGGCTTTCAGCCGTCAACGGATAGATTAATGCCCAAAAAGGACAACCCAAATCTCAATCGGGTCTCGTAAGTTTTTTACCCTTCGTTTTTTCGACACGTGGATTTTTACGGTAAAACGGGATTACGATGGCTGGTCTTCGATTTACCATCGCTGGAGAGTGGTGCACCATGGTACTGTTCCATTTCAAATCCATGCATAAATTTCTAAAGGTCGTACGACACTGTTTCGCCATTTCGGACGGATGTTGCACCTTGCACCGTGGATGTTGCACCCTGTAGATATCGATTATTCGGACGACCATAACTTCTTGCTCGTTTAGAGTTACGAGAGCCATATCCTGTCAAAACGAAGGCCTCGATGAGTTCTACGGCTTTGACCACTTTCAGCCGTCAAAGGATAGATTAATGCCCAAAAACGACAGCCGGAATCTCGATCGGGTCTCGTAAGCTTTTTACCCTTTTTTTTTTCGACACGTGGATTTTTACGGTAAAACTGGATTACCGTGGCCCGTCTTCGACTTCCCATCGCTGAAGAGTGGTGCACCATGGTACTGTTCTGTTTCAAATCTATGCACGCATTTCTAAAAGTCGTACGGCACTGTTTCGCCATTTCGGACGGATGTTGCACCTTGCACCGTGGATGTTGCACCCTATAGTTCTCGATTATTCGGACGGCCATAACTTTTGGCTCGTTTAGAGTTACGGGAGCCATAACCTGTCAAAACGAAGGCATCGATGAGTTCTACGGCTTTGAAAGCTTTCAGCCTTCAACGGATAGAGTAATGCCCAAAAAGGACATCCCGAATCTCAATCAGGTCTCGTAAGTTTTTTACCCTTCGTTTTTTCGACACGTGGATTTTTACAGTAAAACGGGATTACCGAGGCCCGTCTTCGACTTCCCATCGCTGGAGAGTGGTGCACCATGGTACTGTTCCGTTTCAAATCCATGCACGAATTTCTAAAGGTCGTATGGCACTGTTTCGCCATTTCGGACGGATGTTGCACCTTGCACTGTGGATGTTGCACCCTGTAGATATCGATTATTCGGACGGCCATAACTTCTGGCTCGTTTAGAGTTACGAGAGCCATAACCTGTCAAAACGAAGGCCTCGATGAGTTCTACGGCTTTGACAGCTTTCAGCCGTCAACGGATAGATTAATGCCCAAAAAGGACAACTCGAATCTCAATCGGGTCTCGTAAGTTTTTTACCCTTCATTTTTTCGACACGTGGATTTTTACGGTAAAACGGGATTACGGTGGTTGGTCTTCGATTTACCATCACTAGAGAGTGGTGCACCATGTTACTGTTCCGTTTCAAATCCATGCACGCATTTCTAAAAGTCATACAGCACTGTTTCGCCATTTCGGACGGATGTTACACCTTGCACCGTGGATGTTGCTCCCTGTAGATATCGATTATTCGGACGGCCATAACTTCTCGCTCGTTTAGAGTTACGGGAGCCATAACCTGTCAAAACAAAGGCCTCGATGAGTTCTACTGCTTTGATAGCTTTCAGCCATCAACGGATAGATTAATTCCCAAAAAGGACAACCCGAATCTCAACCGGGTTCGTAAGTTTTTTACCCTTCGTTTTTTCGACACGTGGATTTTTACGGTAAAACGAGATTACGGTGGCTGGTCTTAGATTTACCATCGCTGAAGAGTGGGGCACCATGGTACTGTTCCGCTTCAAATCCATGCATGAATTTCTCAAGGTCGTATGACACTGTTTCGCCATTTCGGACGGATGTTGCACCTTGCACCGTGGATGTTGCACCCTGTAGATATCGATTATTCGGACGGCCATAACTTCTCGCTCGTTTAGAGTTAGGGGAGCCATAACCAGTCAAAATGGAGGCCTCGATGAGTTCTACGGCTTTGACAGCTTTCAGCCGTCAACGGATAGATTAATGCCCAAAAAGGACAACCCGAATCTCAATCGGGTCTCGTAAGTTTTTTACCCCTCGTTTTTTCGACACGTGGATTTTTACGGTAAAACGGGATTACGATGGCTGGTCTTCGATTTACCATCGCTGGAGAGTGGTGCACCATGGTACTGTTCCATTTCAAATCCATGCACAAATTTCTAAAGGTCGTACGACACTGTTTCGCCATTTCGGACGGATGTTGCACCTTGCACCGTGGATGTTGCACCCTGTGGATATCGATTATTCGGACGACCATAACTTCTTGCTCGTTTAGAGTTACGGGAGCCATAACCTGTCAAAATGAAGGCCTCGATGAGTTCTACGGCTTTGACCGCTTTCAGCCGTCAAAGCATAGATTAATGCCCAAAAACGACAGCCCGAATCTCAATCGGGTCTCGTAAGTTTTTTACCCTTCGTTTTTTCGACACGTGGATTTTTACGGTAAAACTGGATTACCGTGGCCCGTCTTCGACTTCCCATCGCTGAAGAGTGGTGCACCATGGTACTGTTCCATTTCAAATCTATGCACGCATTTCTAAAAGTCGTACGGCACTGTTTCGCCATTTCGGACGGATGTTGCACCTTGCACCGTGGATGTTGCACCCTATAGTTCTGGATTATTCGGACGGCCATAACTTTTGGCTCGTTTAGAGTTACGGGAGTCATAACCTATCAAAACGAAGGCCTCGATGAGTTCTACGGCTTTGAAAGCTTTTAGCCGTCAACGGATAGATTAATGCCCAAAAAGGACATCCCGAATCTCAATCGGGTCTCGTAAGTTTTTTACCCTTCGTTTTTTCGACACGTGGATTTTTACGGTAAAACGGGATTACCGAGGCCCGTCTTCGACTTCCCATCGCTGGAGAGTGGTGCACCACGGTACTGTTCCGTTTCAATTCCACGCACGAATTTCTAAAAGTCGTATGGCACTGTTTCGCCATTTCGGACGGATGTTGCACCTTGCACCGTGGATGTTGCACCCTGTAGACATCGATTATTCGGACGGCCATAACTTCTGGCTCGTTTAGAGTTACGAGAGCCATAACCTGTCAAAACGAAGGCCTCGATGAGTTCTACGGCTTTGACCGCTTTCAGCCGTCAACGGATAGATTAATGCCCAAAAAGGACAACTCGAATCTCAATCGGGTCTCGTAAGTTTTTTACCCTTCGTTTTTTCGACACGTGGATTTTTAAGGTAAAATGGGATTATGGTGGTTGGTCTTCGATTTACCATCGCTGGAGAGTGGTGCACCATGGTACTATTCCGTTTCAAATCCATGCACGCATTTCTAAAAGTCATACGGCACTGTTTCGCCATTTCAGACGGATGTTGCACCTTGCACCGTGGATGTTGCTCCCTGTAGATATCGATTATTCGGACGGCCATAACTTCTTGCTCGTTTAGAGTTACGGGAGCCATAACCTGTCAAAACAAAGGCCTCAATGAGTTCTACTGCTTTGATAGCTTTCAGCCGTCAACGGATAGATTAATGCCCAAAAAGGACAACCCGAATCTCAATCGGGTCACGTAAGTTTTTTACCCTTCGTTTTTTCGACACGTGGATTTTTACGGTAAAACGGGATTACCGTGGCCCGTCTTCGACTTCCCATCGGTGGAGAGTGGTGCACCATGGTACTGTTCCGCTTCAAATCCATGCACGAATTTTAAAAGGCCCTACGGCACTGTTTCGCCATTTCGGACGGATGTTGCACCTTGCACCGTGGATGTTGCACCCTGTAGATATCGATTATTCGGACGGCCATAACTTCTCGCTCGTTTAGAGTTACGGGAGCCATAACCTGTCAAAATGAAGGCCTCGATGAGTTCTATGGCTTTGACAACTTTCAGCCGTCAATGGATAGATTAATGCCCAAAAAGGACAACCCGAATCTCAATCGGGTCTCGTAAGTTTTTTACCCTTCGTTTTTTCGACACGTGGATTTTTACGGTAAAATGGGATTACGGTGGCTGGTCTTCGATTTACCATCGCTGGAGAGTGGTGCATCATGGTACTGTTCCGTTTCAAATCCATGCACGAATTTCTAAAGGTCGTACGGCACTGTTTCGCCATTTCGGACGGATGTTGCACCTTGCACCGTGGATGTTGCACCCTATAGATATCGATTATTCGGACGACCATAACTTCTTGCTCGTTTAGAGTTACGGGAGCCATAACCTGTCAAAACGAAGGCCTCGATGAGTTCTACGGCTTTGACCGCTTTCAGCCGACAAAGGATAGATTAATGCCCAAAAACGACAGCCCGAATCTCAATCGGGTCTCGTAAGTTTTTTACCCTTCGTTTTTTCGACACGTGGATTTTTACGGTAAAACTGGATTACCGTGGCCCGTCTTCGACTTCCCATCGCTGAAGAGTGGTGCACCATGGTACTGTTCCATTTCAAATCTATGCACGCATTTTTAAAAGTCGTACGGCACTGTTTCGCCATTTCGGACGGATGTTGCACCTTGCACTGTGGATGTTGCACCCTATAGTTCTCGATTATTCAGACGGCCATAACTTTTGGCTGGTTTAGATTTACGAGAGCCATAACCTGTCAAAACGAAGGCCTCTATGAGTTCTACGGCTTTGACAGCTTTCAGCCGTCAATGGATAGATTAATGCCCAAAAAGGACAACCCGAATCTCAATCGGGTCTCGTAAGTTTTTTACCCTTCATTTTTTCGACACGTGGATTTTTACGGTAAAACGGGATTACCGTGGCCCGTCTTCGACTTCCCATCGCTGAAGAGTGGTGCACCATGGTACTGTTCCGTTTCAAATCCATGCACGAATTTCTAAAGGTCGTACGGCACTGTTTCGCCATTTCGGACGGATGTTGCACCTTGCACCGTGGATGTTGCACCCTGTAGATATCGATTATTCGGACGGCCATAACTTCTGGCTCGTTCAGAGTTACGAGAGCCATTACCTGTCAAAACGAAGGCCTCGATGAGTTCTACGGCTTTGACAGCTTTTAGCCGTCAACGGATAGATTAATGCCCAAAAATGACAACTCGAATCTCAATCGGGTCTCTTAAGTTTTTTACCCTTCGTTTTTTCGACACGTGGATTTTTACGGTAAAACGGGATTACGGTGGCTGGTCTTCGAGTTACCATCGCTGGAGAGTGGTGCACCATGGTACTATTCCGTTTCAAATCCATGCACGAATTTCTAAAGGTCGTACGGCACTGTTTCGCCATTTTGGACGGATGTTGCACCTTGCACCGTGGATGTTGCACCATGTAGATATCGATTGTTCGGACGGCCATAACTTCTAGCTCGTTTAGAGTTACAAGAGCCATAACCTGTCAAAACGAAGGCCTCGAAGTGTTCTACGGCTTTGACCACTTTCAGCCGTCAACGGATAGATTAATGCCCAAAAAGGACAACCCGAATCTCAATTGGGTCTCGTAAGTTTTTTACCCTTCGTTTTTTCGACACGTGGATTTTTACGGTAAAACGGGATTACGGTGGCTGGTCTTCGATTTACCATCGCTGGAGAGTGGTGCACCATGGTACTGTTCCGTTTCAAATCCATGCACGAATATCTCAAGGTCGTACGGCACTGTTTCGCCATTTCGGACGGATGTTGCACCTTGCACCGTGGATGTTGCACCCTGTAGATATCGATTATTCGGATGGCCATAACTTCTCGCTCGTTTAGATTTACGGGTGCAATAACCTGTCAAAACGAAGGCCTCGATGAGTTCTATGGCTTTGACAGCTTTCAGCCATCAACAGATAGATTAATGCCCAAAAAGGACAACCCGAATCTCAATCGGGTCTCGTAAGTTTTTTACCCTTCGTTTTTTCGACACGTGGATTTTTACGGTAAACGGGATTACGGTGGCTGGCCTTCGATTTACCATCGCTGGAGAGTGGTGCACCATGGTACTGTTCCGTTTCAAATCCATGCACGAATTTCCAAAGGTCGTACGTCACTGTTTCGCCATTTTGGACGGATGTTGCACCTTGCACCGTGGATGTTGCACCCTGTAGAGATCGATTATTCGGACGGCCATAACTTCTGGCTCGTTTAGAGTTACGGGAGCCATAACCTGTCAAAACGAAGGCCTCAATGAGTTCTACGGCTTTGACAGCTTTCAGCCGTCAACGGGTAGATTAATGCCCAAAAAGGACAACCCGAATCTCAATCGGGTCTCGTAAGTTTTTTACCCTTCGTTTTTTCGACACGTGGATTTTTACGGTAAAACAGGATTACCGTGGCCCGTCTTCGACTTCCCATCACTGGAGAGTGGTGCACCATGTTACTGTTCCGTTTCAAATCCATGCACGCATTTCTAAAAGTCATACGGCACTGTTTCGCCATTTCGGACGGATGTTGCACCTTGCACCGTGGATATTGCACCCTGTATATATCGATTATTCGGACGGCCATAACTTCTCGCTCGTTTAGAGTTACGGGAGCGATAACCTGTCAAAACGAAGGCCTCGATGATTTTTATGGCTTTGACAGCTTTTAGCCGTCAACGGATAGATTAATGCCCAAAAAGGACAACCCGAATCTCAATCGGGCCTCGTAAGTTTTTTACCCCTCGTTTTTTCGACACGTGGATTTTTACGGTAAAACTGGATTACGGTGGCCGGTCTTCGATTTACCATCGCTGGAGAGTGGTGCACCATGGTACTGTTCCGTTTCAAATCCATGCACGAATTTCTCAAGGTCGTACGGCACTGTTTCGTCATTTCGGACGGATGTTGCACCTTGCACCGTGGATGTTGCACCCTGTAGATATAGATTATTCGGACGACCATAACTTCTGGCTCGTTTAGAGTTAAGGGAGCCATAATCTGTCAAAACGAAGGCCTAGACGAGTTCTACGGCTTTGACAGCTTTCAGCCATCAACGGATAGATTAATGCCCAAAAAGGACAACCCGAATCTCAATCCGGTCTCGTAAGTTTTTTACCCTTCGTTTTTTCGACACGTGGATTTTTACGGTTAAACGGGATTACGGTGGCTGGTCTTCGATTTACGATCGCTGGAGAGTGGTGAATCATGGTACTGTTCCGTTTCAAATCCATGCACGAATTTCTCAAGGTCGTACGGCACTGTTTCGCCATTTCGGACGGATGTTGCACCTTGCACCGTGGATGTTGCACCCTGTAGATATCGATTATTCGGACGACCATAACTTCTCGCTCGTTTAGAGTTACGGGAGCCATAACCTGTCAAAACGAAGGCCTCGATGAGTTCTACGGCTATGACAGCTTTCAACCGTCAACGGATAGATTAATGCCCAAAAAGGACAACCCGAATCTCAATCAGGTCTCGTAAGTTTTTTACCCTTCGTTTTTTCGACACGTGGATTTTTACGGTAAAACGGGATTACGGTGGCTGGTCTTTGATTTACCATCGCTGGAGAGTGGTGCACCATGGTACTGTTCCGTTTCAAATCCATGCACGAATTTCTCAAGGTCGTACGACACTGTTTCGCCATTTCGGACGGATGTTGCACCTTGCACCGTGGATGTTGCACCCTGTAGATATCGATTATTCGGACGGCCATAACTTCTGGCTCGTTTAGAGTTACGGGCGCCATAACCTGTCAAAACGAAGGCCTCGATGATTTCTACGGCTTTGGCAGCTTTAAGCCGTCAACGGATACATTAATGCCCAAAAAGGACAACCCGAATCTCAATCGGGTCTCGTAAGTTTTTTACCCTTCGTTTTTTCGACACGTGGATTTTTACGGTAAAACGGGGTTACGGTGGCTGGTCTTCGATTTACCATCGCTGGAGAGTGGTGCACCATGGTACTGTTCCGTTTCAAATCCATGCACGAATTTCTAAAGGTCGTACGGCACTGTTTCGTCATTTCGGACGGATGTTGCACCTTGCACCGTGGATTTTGCACCCTGTAGATATCGATTATTCGGACGGCCATAACTTCTTGCTCGTTTAGAGTTACAGGAGCCATAACCTGTCAAAACGAAGGCCTCGCTGAGTTCTACGGCTTTGACAGCTTTCAGCCGTCAACGGATAGATTAGTGCCCAAAAAGGACAACCCGAATCTCAATCGGGTCTCGTAAGTTTTTTACCCTTCATTTTTTCGACAGGTGGATTTTTACGGTAAAACGGGATTACGATGGCCCGTCTTCGACTTCCCATCGCTGGAGAGTGGTGCACCATGGTACTGTTCCGTTTCAAATCCATGCACGAGTTTCTAAAGGTCGTACGACACTGTTTCGCCATTTCGGACGGATGTTGCACCTTGCACCGTGGATGTTGCACCCTGTAGTTCTCGATTATTCGGACGGCCATAACTTCTGGCTCGTTTAGAGTTACGGGAGCCATAACCTGTCCAAACGAAGGCCTCGATGAGTTCTACGGCTTTGACAGCTTTCAGCTGTCAAAGGATAGATCAATGCCCAAAAACGACAACCCGAATCTCAATCGGGTCTCGTAAGTTTTTTACCCTTCATTTTCTCGACACGTCGATTTTTACGGTAAAACGGGATTACGGTGGCTGGTCTTCGATTTACCATCGCTGGAGAGTGGTGCACCATGGTACTGTTCTGTTTCTAATCCATGCACGAATTTCTAAAGGTCGTACGGCACTGTTTCGCCATTTCGGACGGATGTTGCACCTTGCACCGATGTAGCACACTGTAGATATCGGTTATTCGGACGGCCATAACTTCTGGCTCTTTAAGAGTTGCGGGAGCCATAACCTGTCAAAACGAAGGCCTCGATGAGTTCTACGGCTTTGACAGCTTTCAGCCGTCAAGGATAGATTAGTGCCCAAAAAGGACAACCCGAATCTCAACCGGATCTCGTAAGTTTTTTACCCTTCGTTTTTTCGACAGGTGGATTTTTACGGTAAAACGGGATTACGGTGGCCCGTCTTCGACTTCCCATCGCTGGAGAGTCGTGCACCATGGTACTGCTCCGTTTCAAATCGATGCACGAGTTTCTAAAGGTCGTACGGCACTGTTTCGCCATTTCGGACGGATGTTGAACCTTGCACCGTGGATGTTGCAACCTGTAGACATCGATTATTCGGACGGCCATAACTACTGGCTCGTTTAGAGTTATGGGAGCCATAAGCTGTCAAAACGAAGACCTCGATGAGTTCTACATCTTGACAGATTTCAGCCGTCAACAGATAGATTAATGCAGAAAAAGGACAACCCGAATCTCAATCGGGTCTCGTAAGTTTTTTACCCTTCGTTTTTTCGACACGTGGATTTTTACGGTAAAACGGGATTACCGTGGCCCGTCTTCGACTTCCCATCGCTGGAGAGTGGTGCACCATGGTACTGTTCCGTTTCAAATCCATGCACGCATTTCTAAAAGTCATAAGGCACTGTTTCGCCATTTCAGACGGATGTTGCACCTTGCACCGTGGATGTTTCACCCTGTTGATATCGATTATTCGAACGGCCATAACTTCTCGCTCGTTTAGAGTTACGGGAGCCATAACCTGTCAAAACGAAGGCCTCGATGAGTTCTCCGACTTTGACAGCTTTGAGCCGTCAACGGATATATTGATGCCCAAAAAGGACAACCCGAATCTCAATCGGGTCTCGTAAGTTTTTTACCCTTCGTTTTTTCGACACGTGGATTTTTACGGTAAAACAGGATTACGGTGGCTGGTCTTCGATTTAGCATCGCTGGAGAGTGGTGCACCACGGTACTGTTCCGTTTCAAATCCATGCACGAATTTCTCAAGGTCGTACGGCACTGTTTCGCCATTTCGGACGGATGTTGCACCTTGCACCGTGGATGTTGCACCCTATAGATTTCGATTATTCGGACGGCCATAACTTCTGGCTCGTTTAGAGTTAAGGGAGCCATAACCTGTCAAAACGAAGGCCTCGATGAGTTCTACGGCTTTGATAGCTTTCAGCCGTCAACGGATAGATTAATGCCCAAAAAGGACAACCCGAATCTCAATCAGGTCTCGTAAATTTTTTACCCATCGTTTTTTCGACACGTGGATTTTTACGGTTAAACGGGATTACGGTGGCTGGTCTTCGATTTATCACCACTGGAGAGTGGTGCATCATGGTACTGTTCCGTTTCAAATCCATGCACGAATTTCTAAAGGTCGTACGGCACTGTTTCGCCATTTTGGACGGATGTTGCACCTTGCACCTGGATGCTGCACCCTGTAGATATCGATTATTCGGACGGCCATAACTTCTGGCTCGTTTAGAGTTACGGAAGCCATAACCTGTCAAAACGAAGGCCTCGATGAGTTCTACGGCTTTGACAGCTTTCAACCGTCAACGGATATATTAATGCCCAAAAAGTACAACTCGAATCTCAATCGTGTCTCGTAAGTTTTTTACCCTTCGTTTTTTCGACACGTGGATTTTTACGGTAAAACGGGATTACGGTGGCTGGTCTTCGATTTACCATCGCTGGAGAGTGGTGCACCATGGTACTGTTCCGTTTCAAATCCATGCACGAATTTCTAAAGGTCGTACGACACTGTTTCGTCATTTCAGACGGATGTTGCACCTTGCACCGTGGATGTTGCACCCTGTAGATATCGATTATTCGGACGGCCATAAATTCTTTCTCGTTTAGAGTTACGGGAGCCATAACCTGTCAAAACGAAGGCCTCGATGAGTTCTACGACTTTGACAGCTTTCAGGCGTCAAAGGATAGATTAATGCCCAAAAAGGACAACCCGAATTTCAATCGGGTCTCGTTAGTTTTTTACCCTTCGTTTTTTCGACACGTGGATTTTTACGGTAAAACGGGATTACCGTGGCCCGTCTTCAACTTCCCATCGCTGAAGAGTGGTGCACCATGGTACTGTTCCGTTTCAAAACCATGCACGCATTTCTAAAAGTCGTACGGCACTATTTCGTCATTTCAGACGGATGTTGCACCTTGCACCGTGGATGTTGCACCCTGTAGTTCTCGATTATTCGGACGGCCATAACTTCTGGCTCGTTTAGAGTTACAGGAGCCATAACCTGTCAAAACGAAGGACTCGATGAGTTCTACGGCTTTGATAGCTTTCAGCCATCAAAGGATAGATTATTGTCCAAAAACGACAACCCGAATCTCAATCGGGTCTCGTATGTTTTTTACCCTTCCTTTTTTCGGCACGTGGATTTTTATGGTAAAACGGGATTACGATGGCTGGTCTTCTATTTACCATCGCTGGAGAGTGGTGAAACATGGTACTGTTCCGTTTCAAATCCATGCACGAATTTCTAAAGGTCGTACGACACTGTTTCGCCATTTCGGACGGATGTTGCACCTTGCACCGTGGATGTTGCACCCTGTATATATCGATTATTCGGACGGCCATAACTTCTGGCTCGTTAAGAGTTGCGGGAGCCATAACCTGTCAAAACGAAGGCCTCGATGAGTGCTACGGCTTTGACAGCTTTCAGCCGTCAACGGATAGATCAGTGCCCAAAAAGGACAACCCGAATCTCAATCGGGTCTCGTAAGTTTTTTACCCTTCGTTTTTTCGACAGGTGAATTTTGACGGTAAAACGGGATTACGGTGGCCCCTCTTCGATTTACCATCGCTGGCGAGTGGTGCATCATGGTACTGTTCCGTTTCAAATCCATTAACGAATTTCTAAAGGTCGTACGACACTGTTTCGCCATTTCGGACGGATGTTGCACCTTGCACCGTGGATGTTTCACCCTATAGACATCGATTATTCGGACGGCCATAACTACTGGCTCGTTTAGAGCTACGGGAGCCATAACCTGTCAAAACGAAGGCCTCGATGGGTTCTACAGCTTTGATAGCTTTCAGCCGTCAACGGATAGATTAATGCCCAAAAAGGACAACCCGAATCTCAATCAGGTCTCGTAAGTTTTTTACACTTCGTTTTTTCGACACGTGGATTTTTACGGTAAAACGGGATTACGGTGGCTGGTCTTCGATTTACCGTCGCTGGAGAGTGGTGCACCATGGTACTGTTCCGTTTCAAATCCATGCACGAATTTCTCAAGGTCGTACGACACTTTTTCGCCATTTCGGACGGATGTTGCACCTTGCACCGTGGATGTTGCACCCTATAGACATCGATTATTCGGACGGCCATAACTACTGGCTCGTTTAGAGTTACGGGAGCCATAACCTGTCAAAACGAAGGCCTCGATGAGTTCTACGGCTTTGACAGCTTTCAGCCGTCAACTGATAGATTAATGCCCAAAAAGGACAACCCGAATCTCAATCGGGCCTCGTAAGTTTTTTACCCATCGTTTTTTCGACACGTGGATTTTTACGGTAAAACGGGATTACGGTGGCTGGTCTTCGATTTACCATCGCTAGAGAGTGGTGCACCATGGTACTGTTCCGTTTCAAATCCATGCACGAATTTCTAAAGGTCGTACGGCACTGTTTCGCCATTTCGGACGGATGTTGCACCTTGCACCGTGGATGTCGCACCCTGTAGATATCGATTATTCGGACGACCATAACTTCTGGCTCGTTTAGAGTTACAGGAGCCATAACCTGTAAAAACGAAGGCCTCGATGAGTTCTACGGCTTTGACAGCTTTCAGCCGTCAACGGATAGATTAATGCCCAAAAAGGACAACCCGAATCTCAATCGGGTCTCGTAAGTTTTTTACCCTTCGTTCTTTCGACACGTGGATTTTTACGGTAAAACGGGATTACCGTGTCCCGTCTTCGACTTCCCATCGCTGGAGAGTGGTGCACCATGGTACTGTTCCGATTCAAATCCATGCACGTATTTCTAAAAGTCATACGGCACTGTTTCGCAATCTCGGACGGATGTTGCACCTTGCACCGTGGATGTTGCACCCTGTAGATATCCATTATTCGGACGGCCATAACTTCTGGTTCGTTTAGAGTTACGGGAGCCATAACCTGTCAAAACGAAGGCCTCGATTAGTTCTACGGCTTTGACAGCTTTCAGGCGTCAACGGATAGATTAATGCCCAAAAAGGACAACCCGAATCTCAATCGGGTGTCGTAAGTGTTTTACCCTTCGTTTTTTCGACAGGTGGATTTTTACGGTAAAACGGGATTATAGTGGCTGGTCTTCGACTTACCATCGCTGGAGAGTGGTGCACCATGTTACTGTTCCGTTTCAAATCCATGCACGAATTTCTCAATGTAGTACGGAACTGTTTCGCCATTTCGGACGGATGTTGCACCTTGCACCGTGGATGTTGCACCCTGTAAATATCGATTATTCGGACGACCATAACTTCTGGCTCGTTCAGAGTTACGGGAGCCATAACCTTTCAAAACGAAGGCCTCGATGGGTTCTACGGCTTTGACGGCTTTTAGCCGTCAACGGATAGATTAATGCCCAAAAAGGACAACCCGGATCTCAATCGGGTCTCGTAAGTTTTTTACCCTTCGTTTTTTCGACACGTGGATTTTTACGGTAAAACGGGATTACGGTGGCTGGTCTTCGATTTACCATCGCTGGAGAGTGGTGCACCATGGTACTGTTCCGTTTCAAATCCATGCACGAATTTCTAAAGGTCGTACGGCACTGTTTCGCCATTTCGGACGGATTTTGCACCTTGCACCGTGGATGTTGCACCCTGTAGATATCGATTATTCGGACGGCCATAACTTCTGGCTAGCTTAGAGTTACGGGAGCCATAACCTGTAAAAACGAAGGCCTCGATGAGTTCAATGGCTTTGATAGCTTTCAGCCGTCAACGGATTGATTAATGCCTAAAAAGGACAACCCGAATCTCAATCGGGTCTCGTAAGTTTTTTACCCTTCGTTTTTTCGACACGTGGATTTTTACGGTAAAACGGGATTACCGTGGCCCGTCTTCGACTTCCCATCGCTGGAGAGTGGTGCACCATGGTACTGTTCTATTTCAAATCCATGCACGTATTTATAAAAGTCATACGGCACTGTTTCGCCATTTCGGACGGATGTTGCACTTTGCACCGTGGATGTTGCGCCCTGTAGATATCCATTATTCGGACGACCATAACTTCTGGCTCGTTTAGAGTTACGGGAGCCATAACCTGTCAAAATGAAGGCCTCGATGAGTTCTACGGCTTTGACAGCTTTCAGGCGTCAACGGATAGATTAATGCCCAAAAAGGACAACCCGAATCTCAATCGGGTCTCGTAAGTTTTTTACCCTTCGTTCTTTCGACACGTGGATTTTTACGGTAAAACGGGATTACCGTGCCCCGTCTTCGACTTCCCATCGCTGGAGAGTGGTGCACCATGGTACTATTCCGTTTCAAATCCATGCACGTATTTCTAAAAGTCATACGGCACTGTTTCGCAATTTCGGACGGATGTTGCACCTTGCACCGTGGATGTTGCACCCTGTAGATATCCATTATTCGGACGGCCATAACTTCTGGTTCGTTTAGAGTTACGGGAGCCATAACCTGTCAAAACGAAGGCCTCGATTAGTTCTACGGCTTTGACAGCTTTCAGGCGTCAACGGATAGATTAATGCCCAAAAAGGACAACCCGAATCTCAATCGGGTGTCGTAAGTGTTTTACCCTTCGTTTTTTCGACACGTGGATTTTTACGGTAAAACGGGATTACAGTGGCTGGTCTTCGACTTACCATCGCTGGAGAGTGGTGCACCATGTTACTGTTCCGTTTCAAATCCATGCACGAATTTCTCAAGGTAGTACGGAACTGTTTCGCCATTTCGGACGGATGTTGCACCTTGCACCGTGGATGTTGCACCCTGTAGATATCGATTATTCGGACGACCTTAACTTCTGGCTCGTTCAGAGTTATGGGAGCCATAACCTTTCAAAACGAAGGCCTCGATGGGTTCTACGGCTTTGACGGCTTTCAGCCGTCAACGGATAGATTAATGCCCAAAAAGGACAACCCGGATCTCAATCGGGTCTCGTAAGTTTTTTACCCTTCGTTTTTTCGACACGTGGATTTTTACGGTAAAACGGGATTACGGTGGCTGGTCTTCGATTTACCATCGCTGGAGAGTGGTGCACCATGGTACTGTTCCGTTTCAAATCCATGCACGAATTTCTAAAGGTCGTACGGCACTGTTTCGCCATTTCGGACGGATTTTGCACCTTGCACCGTGGATGTTGCACCCTGTAGATATCGATTATTCGGACGGCCATAACTTCTGGCTAGCTTAGAGTTACGGGAGCCATAACCTGTAAAAACGAAGGCCTCGATGAGTTCAACGGCTTTGATAGCTTTCAGCCGTCAACGGATTGATTAATGCCTAAAAAGGACAACCCGAATCTCAATCGGGTCTCGTAAGTTTTTTACCCTTCGTTTTTTCGACACGTGGATTTTTATGGTAAAACGGGATTACCGTGGCCCGTCTTCGACTTCCCATCGCTGGAGAGTGGTGCACCATGGTACTGTTCTATTGCAAATCCATGCACGTATTTATAAAAGTCATACGGCACTGTTTCGCCATTTCGGACGGATGTTGCACTTTGCACCGTGGATGTTGCGCCCTGTAGATATCCATTATTCGGACGACCATAACTTCTGGCTCGTTTAGAGTTATGGGAGCCATAACCTGTCAAAACGAAGGCCTCGATGAGTTCTACGGCTTTGACAGCTTTCACGCGTCAACGGATAGATTAATGCCCAAAAAGGACAACCCGAATCTCAATCGGGTCTCGTAAGTTTTTTACCCTTCGTTCTTTCGACACGTGGATTTTTACGGTAAAACGGGATTACCGTGGCCCGTCTTCGACTTCCCATCGCTGGAGAGTGGTGCACCATGGTACTGTTCCGTTTCAAATCCATGCACGTATTTCTAAAAGTCATACGGCACTGTTTCGCAATTTCGGACGGATGTTGCACCTTGCACCGTGGATGTTGCACCCTGTAGATATCCATTATTCGGACGGCCATAACTTCTGGTTCGTTTAGTGTTACGGGAGCCATAACCTGTCAAAACGAAGGCCTCGATTAGTTCTACGGCTTTGACAGCTTTCAGGCGTCAACGGATAGATTAATGCCCAAAAAGGACAACCCGAATCTCAATCGGGTGTCTTAAGTGTTTTACCCTTCGTTTTTTCGACACGTGGATTTTTACGGTAAAACGGGATTACAGTGGCTGGTCTTCGACTTACCATCGCTGGAGAGTGGTGCACCATGTGACTGTTCCGTTTCAAATCCATGCACGAATTTCTCAAGGTAGTACGGAACTGTTTCGCCATTTCGGACGGATGTTGCACCTTGCACCGTGGATGTTGCACCCTGTAGATATCGATTATTCGGACGACCTTAACTTCTGGCTCGTTCAGAGTTACGGGAGCCATAACCTTTCAAAACGAAGGCCTCGATGGGTTCTACGGCTTTGACGGCTTTCAGCCGTCAACAGATAGATTAATGCCCAAAAAGGACAACCCGGATCTCAATCGGGTCTCGTAAGTTTTTTACCCTTCGTTTTTTCGACACGTGGATTTTTACGGTAAAACGGGATTACGGTGGCTGGTCTTCGATTTACCATCGCTGGAGAGTGGTGCACCATGGTACTGTTCCGTTTCAAATCCATGCACGAATTTCTCAAGGTCGTACGGCACTGTTTCGCCATTTCGGACGGATGTTGCACCTTGCACCGTGGATGTTGCACCCTATAGACATCGATTATTCGGACGGCCATAACTACTGGCTCGTTTAGAGTTACGGGAGCCATAACCTGTCAAAACGAAGGCCTCGATGAGTTCTACGGCTTTTACAGCTTTCAGCCATCAACTGATAGATTAATGCCCAAAAAGGACAACCCGAATCTCAATCGGGCCTCGTAAGTTTTTTACCCATCGTTTTTTCGACACGTGGATTTTTACGGTAAAACGGGATTACGGTGGCTGGTCTTCGATTTACCATCGCTAGAGAGTGGTGCACCATGGTACTGTTCCGTTTCAAATCCATGCACGAATTTCTAAAGGTCGTGCGGCACTGTTTCGCCATTTCGGACGGATGTTGCACCTTGCACCGTGGATGTCGCACCCTGTAGATATCGATTATTCGGACGGCCATAACTTCTGGCTCGTTTAGAGTTACGGGAGCCATAACCTGTAAAAACGAAGGCCTCGATGAGTTCTACGGCTTTGACAGCTTTCAGCCGTCAACGGATAGATTAATACCCAAAAAGGACAACCCGAATCTCAATCGGGTCTCGTAAGTTTTTTACCCTTCGTTCTTTCGACACGTGGATTTTTACGGTAAAACGGGATTACCGTGGCCCGTCTTCGACTTCCCATCGCTGGAGAGTGGTGCACCATGGTACTGTTCCGTTTCAAATCCATGCATGTATTTCTAAAAGTCATACGGCACTGTTTCGCAATTTCGGACGGATGTTGCACCTTGCACCGTGGATGTTGCACCCTGTAGATATCCATTATTCGGACGGCCATAACTTCTGGTTCGTTTAGAGTTACGGGAGCCATAACCTGTCAAAACGAAGGCCTCGATTAGTTCTACGGCTTTGACAGCTTTCAGGCGTCAACGGATAGATTAATGCCCAAAAAGGACAACCCGAATCTCAATCGGGTGTCGTAAGTGTTTTACCCTTCGTTTTTTCGACACGTGGATTTTTACGGTAAAACGGGATTACAGTGGCTGGTCTTTGACTTACCATCGCTGGAGAGTGGTGCACCATGTTACTGTTCCGTTTCAAATCCATGCACGAATTTCTCAAGGTAGTACGGAACTGTTTCGCCATTTCGGACGGATGTTGCACCTTGCACCGTGGATGTTGCACCCTGTAGATATCGATTATTCGGACGACCATAACTTCTGGCTCGTTCAGAGTTACGGGAGCCATAACCTTTCAAAACGAAGGCCTCGATGGGTTCTACGGCTTTGACGGCTTTCAGCCGTCAACGGATAGATTAATGCCCAAAAAGGACAACCCGGATTTCAATCGTGTCTCGTAAGTTTTTTACCCTTCGTTTTTTCGACACGTGGATTTTACGGTAAAACGGGATTACGGTGGCTGGTCTTCGATTTACCATCGCTGGAGAGTGGTGCACCATGGTACTGTTCCGTTTCAAATCCATGCACGAATTTCTAAAGGTCGTACGGCACTGTTTCGCCATTTCGGACGGATTTTGCACCTTGCACCGTGGATGTTGCACCCTGTAGATATCGATTATTCGGACGGCCATAACTTCTGGCTAGCTTAGAGTTACGGGAGCCATAACCTGTAAAAACGAAGGCCTCGATGAGTTCAACGGCTTTGATAGCTTTCAGCCGTCAACGGATTGATTAATGCCTAAAAAGGACAACCCGAATCTCAATCGGGTCTCGTAAGTTTTTTACCCTTCGTTTTTTCGACACGTGGATTTTTACGGTAAAACGGGATTACCGTGGCCCGTCTTCGACTTCCCATCGCTGGAGAGTGGTGCACCATGGTACTGTTCCATTTCAAATCCATGCACGTATTTATAAAAGTCATACGGCACTGTTTCGCCATTTCGGACGGATGTTGCACTTTGCACTGTGGATGTTGTGCCCTGTAGATATCCATTATTCGGACGACCATAACTTCTGGCTCGTTTAGAGTTACGGGAGCCATAACCTGTCAAAACGAAGGCCTCGATGAGTTCTACGGCTTTGACAGCTTTCAGGCGTCAACGGATAGATTAATGCCCAAAAAGGACAACCCGAATCTCAATCGGGTCTCGTAAGTTTTTTACCCTTCGTTCTTTCGACACGTGGATTTTTACGGTAAAACGGGATTACCGTGGCCCGTCTTCGACTTCCCATCGCTGGAGAGTGGTGCACCATGGTACTGTTCCGTTTCAAATCCATGCACGTATTTCTAAAAGTCATACGGCACTGTTTCGCAATTTCGGACGGATGTTGCACCTTGCACCGTGGATGTTGCACCCTGTAGATATCCATTATTCGGACGGCCATAACTTCTGGTTCGTTTAGTGTTACGGGAGCCATAACCTGTCAAAACGAAGGCCTCGATTAGTTCTACGGCTTTGACAGCTTTCAGGCGTCAACGGATAGATTAATGCCCAAAAAGGACAACCCGAATCTCAATCGGGTGTCGTAAGTGTTTTACCCTTCGTTTTTTCGACACGTGGATTTTTACGATAAAACGGGATTACAGTGGCTGGCCTTCGACTTACCATCGCTGGAGAGTGGTGCACCATGTTACTGTTCCGTTTCAAATCCATGCACGAATTTCTCAAGGTAGTACGGAACTGTTTCGCCATTTCGGACGGATGTTGCACCTTGCACCGTGGATGTTGCACCCTGTAGATATCGATTATTCGGACGACCATAACTTCTGGCTCGTTCAGAGTTACGGGAGCCATAACCTTTCAAAACGAAGGCCTCGATGGGTTCTACGGCTTTGACGGCTTTCAGCCGTCAACAGATAGATTAATGCCCAAAAAGGACAACCCGGATCTCAATCGGGTCTCGTAAGTTTTTTACGCTTCGTTTTTTCGACACGTGGATTTTTACGGTAAAACGGGATTACGGTGGCTGGTCTTCGATTTACCATCGCTGGAGAGTGGTGCACCATGGTACTGTTCCGTTTCAAATCCATGCACGAATTTCTAAAGGTCGTACGACACTGTTTCGCCATTTCGGAAGGATTTTGCACCTTGCACCGTGGATGTTGCACCCTGTAGATATCGATTATTCGAACGGCCATAACTTCTGGCTAGCTTAGAGTTACGGGAGCCATAACCTGTAAAAACGAAGGCCTCGATGAGTTCAACGGCTTTGATAGCTTTCAGCCGTCAACGGATTGATTAATGCCTAAAAAGGACAACCCGAATCTCAATCGGGTCTCGTAAGTTTTTTACCCTTCGTTTTTTCGACACGTGGATTTTTACGGTAAAACGGGATTACCGTGGCCCGTCTTCGACTTCCCATCGCTGGAGAGTGGTGCACCATGGTACTGTTCCATTTCAAATCCATGCACGCATTTCTAAAAGTCGTACGGCACTGTTTCGCCATTTCGGACGGATGCTGCACCTTGCACCGTGGATGTTGCACCCTGTAGATATCGATTATTCGGACGGCCACAACTTCTGGCTCGTTTAGAGTTACGGGAGCCATAACCTGTCAAAACGAAGGCCTCGATGAGTTCTACGGCTTTGACAACTTTCAGGCGTCAACGGATAGATTAATGCCCAAAAAGGACAACCCGAATCTCAATCGGGTCTCGTAAGTTTTTTACCCTTCGTTTTTTCGACACGTGGATTTTTACGGTAAAACGGGATTACGGTGTCTTGTCTTCGATTTACCATCGCTGGAGAGTGGTGCACCATGGCACTGTTCCGTTTCAAATCCATGGACGAATTTCTCAAGGTCGTACGACACTGTTTCGCCATTTCGGACGGATGTTGCACCTTGCACCGTGGATGTTGCACCCTGTAGATATCGATTATTCGGACGGCCATAACTTCTGGCTCGTTAAGAGTTACGGGAGCCATAACCTGTCAAAACGAAGGCCTCGATGAGTGCTACGGCTTTGACAGCTTTCAGCCGTCAACAGATAGATCAGTGCCCATAAAGGACAACCCGAATCTCAATCGGGTCTCGTAAGTTTTTTACCCTTCGTTTTTTCGACAAGTGGATTTTTACGGTAAAACGGGATTACGGTGGCCCGTCTTCGATTTACCATCGCTGGCGAGTGGTGCATCATGGTACTGTTCCGTTTCAAATCCATTCACGAATTTCTAAAGGTCGTACGGCACTGTTTCGCCATTTCGGACGGATGTTGCACCTTGCACCGTGGATGTTTCCCCCTGTAGACATCGATTATTCGGACGGCCATAACTACTGGCTCGTTTAGAGCTACGGGAGCCATAACCTGTCAAAACGAAGGCCTCGATGGGTTCTACAGCTTTGATAGCTTTCAGCCGTCAACGGATAGATTAATGCCCAAAAAGGACAACCCGAATCTCAATCGGGTCTCGTAAGTTTTTTACCCTACGTTTTTTCGACACGTGGATTTTTACGGTAAAACGGGATTACGGTGGCTAGTCTTCGATTTACCATCGCTGGCGAGTGGTGCATCATGGTACTGTTCCGTTTCAAATCCATTCACGAATTTCTAAAGGTCGTACGGCACTGTTTCGCCATTTCGGACGGATGTTGCACCTTGCACCGTGGATGTTTCACCCTGTAGACATCGATTATTCGGACGGCCATAACTACTGGCTCGTTTAGAGCTACGGGAGCCATAACCTGTCAAAACGAAGGCCTCGATGGGTTCTACAGCTTTGATAGCTTTCAGCCGTCAACGGATAGATTAATGCCCAAAAAGGACAACCCGAATCTCAATCGGGTCTCGTAAGTTTTTTACCCTACGTTTTTTCGACACGTGGATTTTTACGGTAAAACGGGATTACGGTGGCTGGTCTTCGATTTACCGTCGCTGGAGAGTGGTGCACCATGGTACTGTTCCGTTTCAAATCCATGCACGAATTTCTCAAGGTCGTACGGCACTGTTTCGCCATTTCGGACGGATGTTGCACCTTGCACCGTGGATGTTGCACCCTATAGACATCGATTATTCGGACGGCCATAACTACTGGCTCGTTTAGAGTTACGGGAGCCATAACCTGTCAAAACGAAGGCCTCGATGAGTTCTACGGCTTTGACAGCTTTCAGCCGTCAACTGATAGATTAATGCCCAAAAAGGACAACCCGAATCTCAATCGGGCCTCGTAAGTTTTTTACCCATCGTTTTTTCGACACGTGGATTTTTACGGTAAAACGGGATTACCGTGGCCCGTCTTCGACTTCCCATCGCTGGAGAGTGGTGCACCATGGTACTGTTCCGTTTCAAATCCATGCACGTATTTCTAAACGTCATACGGCACTGTTTCGCAATTTCGGACGGATGTTGCACCTTGCACCGTGGATTTTGCACCCTGTAGATATCCATTATTCGGACGGCCATAACTTCTGGTTCGTTTAGAGTTACGGGAGCCATAACCTGTCAAAACGAAGGCCTCGATTAGTTCTACGGCTTTGACAGCTTTCAGGCTTCAACGGATAGATTAATGCCCAAAAAGGACAACCCGAATCTCAATCGGGTGTCGTAAGTGTTTTACCCTTCGTTTTTTCGACACGTGGATTTTTACGGTAAAACGGGATTACAGTGGCTGGTCTTCGACTTACCATCGCTGGAGAGTGGTGCACCATGTTACTGTTCCGTTTCAAATCCATGCACGAATTTCTCAAGGTAGTACGGAACTGTTTCGCCATTTCGGACGGATGTTGCACCTTGCACCGTGGATGTTGCACCCTGTAGATATCGATTATTCGGACGGCCATAACTTCTGGCTAGCTTAGAGTTACGGGAGCCATAACCTGTAAAAACGAAGGCCTCGATGAGTTCAACGGCTTTGATAGCTTTCAGCCGTCAACGGATTGATTAATGCCTAAAAAGGACAACCCGAATCTCAATCGGGTCTCGTAAGTTTTTTACCCTTCGTTTTTTCGACACGTGGATTTTTACGGTAAAACGGGATTACCGTGGCCCGTCTTCGACTTCCCATCGCTGGAGAGTGGTGCACCATGGTACTGTTCCATTTCAAATCCATGCACGTATTTATAAAAGTCATACGGCACTGTTTCGCCATTTCGGACGGATGTTGCACTTTGCACCGTGGATGTTGCGCCCTGTAGATATCCATTATTCGGACGACCATAACTTCTGGGTCGTTTAGAGTTACGGGAGCCATAACCTGTCAAAACGAAGGCCTCGATGAGTTCTACGGCTTTGACAGCTTTCAGGCATCAACGGATAGATTAATGCCCAAAAAGGACAACCCGAATCTCAATCAGGTCTCGTAAGTTTTTTACCCTTCGTTTTTTCGACACGTGGATTTTTACGGTAAAACCGGATTACGGTGGCTTGTCTTCGATTTACCATCGCTGGAGAGTGGTGCACCATGGCACTGTTCCGTTTCAAATCCATGCACGAATTTCTCAAGGTCGTACGGCACAGTTTCGCCATTTCGGACGGATGTTGCACCCTGTAGATATCGATTATTCGGACGGCCATAACTTTTGGCTCGTTTAGAGTTACGGGAGCCATAACCTGTCAAAACGAAGGCCTCGATGAGTTCTACGGCTTTGACGGCTTTCAGCCGTCAACGGATAGATTAATGCCCAAAAAGGACAACCCGAATCTCAATCGGGTCTCGTAAGTTTTTTACCCTTCGTTCTTTCGACACGTGGATTTTTACGGTAAAACGGGATTACGGTGGCTGGTCTTCGATTTACCATCGCTGGAGAGTGGTGCACCATGGTACTGTTCCGTTTCAAATCCATGCACGAATTTCTCAAGGTCGTACGGAACTGTTTCGCCATTTTGGACGGATGTTGCACCTTGCACCGTGGATGTTGCACCCTATAGATATCGATTATTCGGACGGCCATAACTTCTGGCTCGTTTAGAGTTACGAGAGCCATAACCTGTCAAAACGAAGGCCTTTATGGGTTCTACGGCTTTGACAGCTTTCAGTCGTCAACAGATAGATTAATGCCCAAAAAGGACAACCCGAATCTCAATCGGGTCTCGTAAGTTTTTTACCCTTCGTTTTTTCGACACGTGGATTTTTACGGTAAAACGGGATTACGGTGGCTGGTCTTCGATTTACCATCGCTGGAGTGTGATGCACCATGGTACTGATCCGTTTCAAATCCATGCATGAATTTCTAAAGGTCGTACGGCACTGTTTCGCCATTTCGGACGGATGTTGCACCTTGCACCGTGGATGTTGCACCCTGTAGATATCGATTATTCGGACAGCCATAACTTCTGGCTCGATTAGAGTTACGGGAGTCATAACCTGTCAAAACGAAGGCCTCGATGAGTTCTACAGCTTTGACAGCTTTCAGCCGTCTACGGATAGACTAATGCCCAAAAAGGACAACCCGAATCTCAATCGGGTCTCGTAAGTTTTTTACCCTTCGTTTTTTCGACACGTGGATTTTTACGGTAAAACGGGATTACGGGGGCTGGTCTTCGATTTACCATCGCAGGAGAGTGGTGCACCATGGTACTGTTCCGTTTCAAATCCATGCACGAATTTCTCAAAGTTGTACGGCACTGTTTCGCCATTTGGGACGGATGTTGCACCTTGCACCGTGGATGTTGCAACATGTAGATATCGATTATTCGGACGGCCAAAACTTCTGGCTCGTTTAGAGTTACGGGAGCCATAACCTGTCAAAACGAAGGCCTCGATGAGTTCTACAACTTTGACAGCTTTCAACCGTCAACGGATAGATTAATGTCCAAAAAGGACAACCCGAATCTCAATCGGGTCTCGTAAGTTTTTTACCCTTCGTTTTTTGACCCGTGGATTTTTACGGTAAAACGGGATTACCGTGGCCCGTCTTCGACTTCCCATCGCTAAAGAGTGATGCGCCATGGTACTGTTCCATTTCAAATCCGTGCATGCATTTCTAAAAGTCGTACGGCACTGTTTCTCCATTTCGGACGGATGTTGCACCTTGCACCGTGGATGTTGCACCCTGTAGATATCGATTATTCGGACGGCCATAACTTCTGGCTCGTTTAGATTTACGGGAGCCATAACCTGTCAAAACGAAGACCTCGATGAGTTCTACGGCTTTGACAGCTTTCAGCCGTCAACGGATAGATTAATGCCCAAAGAGGACAACCCGAATCTCAATCGGGTCTCGTAAGTTTTTTACCCTTCGTTTTTTCGACACGTGGATTTTTACGGTAAAACGAGATTACCGTGGCCGGTCTTCGACTTCCCATCGCTGAAGAGTGATGCACCATGGTACTGTTCCATTTCAAATCCATGCACGCATTTCTAAAAGTCGTACGACACTGTTTCTCCATTTCGGACGGATGTTGCACCTTGCACCGTGGATGTTGCACCCTGTAAATATCGATTATTCAGACGGCCATAACTTCTGGCTCATTTAGAGTTACGGGAGCCATAACCTGTAAAAACGAAGGCCTCGATGAGTTCTATGGCTTTGATAGCTTTCAGCCGTCAACGGATAGATTAATGCCCAAAAAGGACAACCCGAATCTCAATCGGGTCTCTTTAGTTTTTTACCCTTCGTTTATTCGACACGTGGATTATTACGGTAAAACGGGATTACCGTGGCCCGTCTTCGACTTCCCATCGCTGGAGAGTGGTGCACCATGGTAATGTTACATTTCAAATCCATGCACGCATTTCTAAAAGTCATACGACATTGTTTGGCCATTTCGGACGGATGTTGCACCTTGCACCGTGGATGTTGCACCCTGTAGATATCGATTATTCGGACGGCCATAACTTCTGGCTCGTTTAGAGTTACGGGAGCTATAACCTGTCAAAACGAAGACCTCGATGAGTTTTACGGCTTTGACAGCTTTCGTCAACGGATAGATTAATGCCCAAAAAGGACAACCCGAATCTCAATCGGGTCTCGTAAGTTTTTTACCCTTCGTTTTTTCGACACGTGGATTTTTACGGTAAAACGGGATTACCGTGGCCCGTCTTCGACTTTCCATCGCTGAAGAGTGATGCAACATGGTACTGTTCCGTTTCAAATCCATGCATGCATTTCTAAAAGTTGTACGACACTGTTTCTCCATTTCGGACGGATGCGGCACCTTGCGCCGTGGATGTTGCACCCTGTAGATATCGATTATTCGGACGGCCAAAACTTCTGGCTCGTTTAGAATAACGGGAGCCATAACCTGTCAAAACGAAGGCCTCAATGAGTTCTACGGCTTTGACAGCTTTCAGCCGTCAACGGATAGATTAATGCCCAAAAAGGACAACCCGAATCTAATTCGGGTCTCGTAAGTTTTTTACCCTTCGTTTTTTCGACACGTGGATTTTTACGGTAAAACGGGATTACCGTGGCCCGTCTTCGACTTCCCATCGCTGGAGAGTGTTGCACGATGGCACTGTTCCGTTTCAAATCCATGCACGCATTTCTAAAAGTCGTACGACACTGTTTCTCCATTTCGGACGGATGTTGCACCTTGCACCGTGGATGTTGCACCCTGTAAATATCGATTATTCGGACGGCCATAACTTCTGGCTCGTTTAGAGTTACGGGAGCCATAACCTGTCAAAACGGAGACCTTGATGAGTTCTATGGCTTTGACAGCTTTCAGCCGTCAACGGATAGATTAATGCCCAAAAATGACAACCCGAATCTCAATCGGGTCTCGTAAGTTTTTTACCCTTCGTTTTTTTGACACGTGGATTTTTACGGTAAAACGAGATTACGGTGGCTGGTCTTCGAGTTACCATCGCTGGAGAGTGGTACACCATGGTACTGTTCCGTTTCAAATCCATGCACGCATTTCTAAAGGTCGTACAGCACTGTTTCTCCGTTTCCGACGGATGTTGCACCTTGCACCGTGGATTTTTCACCCTGTAGATATCGATTATTCGGACGACCATAACTTCTGGCTCATTTAGAGTTACGGGAGCCATAACCTGTCAAAACGAAGACCTGAATGAGTTCTACGGCTTTATCAGCTTTCAACCGTCAACGGATAGATTAATTCCCAAAAAGGACAACCCGAATCTCAATCGGGTCTCGTAAGTTTTTTACCCTTCGTTTTTTCGACACGTGGATTTTTACGGTAAAACGGGATTACGGTGGCTGGTCTTCGATTTACCATCGCTGGAGAGTGGTACACCATGGTACTGTTCCTTTTCAAATCCATGCACGCATTTCTAAAAGTCATACGGCACTGTTTCGCCATTTCAGACGGATGTCGCACCTTGCACCGTGGATGTTGCACCCAGATATCGATTATTCGGACGGCCATAACTTCTGGCTCGTTTAGAGTTACGGGAGCCATAGCCTGTCAAAACAAAGGAATCGATGAGTTCTACGGCTTTGACAGCTTTCAGCCGTCAACGGATAGATTAATGCCCAAAAAGGACAACCCGAATCTCAATCGGGTCTCGTAAGATTTTTACCCTTCGTTTTTTCGACACGTGGATTTTTACGGCAAAACGGGATTACGGTGGCCGGTCTTCGATTAACCATCGCTGGAGAGTGGTGCACCATGGTACAGTTCCGTTTCAAATCCATGCACGCATTTCTAAAAGTCGTACGACACTGTTTCGCCATGTCGGACGGATGTTGCACCTTGCACCGTGGATGTTGCACCCTGTAGATATCGATTATTGGGACGGCCATAACTTCTGGCTCGTTAAGAGTTACGGGAGCCATAACCTGTCAAAACGAAGGCCTCGATGAGTTCTACGGCTTTGATAGCTTTCATCCGTCAACGGATAGATTAATGCCCAAAAAGGACAACCCGAATCTCAATCGGGTCTCGTAAGTTTTTTACCCTTCGTTTTTACGACACGTGGATTTTTACGGTAAAACAGGATTACCGTGGCCCGTCTTCGACTTCCCATCGCTGAAGAGTGGTGCACCATGGTACTGTTCCGTTTCAAATCCATGCACGCATTTCTAAAAGTCATACGGCACTGTTTCGCCATTTCGGACGGATGTTGCACCTTGCACCGTGGATGTTGCACCCTGTAGATATCGATTATTCGGACGGCCATAACTTTTGGCTCGTTTAGAGTTACGGGAGCAATAACCTGTCAAAACGAAGGCCTTGATGAGTTCTACGGATTGTACAGCTTTCAGCCGTCAACGATAGATTAATGCCCAAAAAGGACAACCCGAATCTCAATCGGGTCTCGTAAGTTTTTTACCCTTCGTTTTTTCGACACGTGGATTTTTACGGCAAAACGGGATTACCGTGGCTGGTCTTTGATTTACCATCACTGGAGAGTGGTGCACCATGGTACTGTTCCGTTTCAAATCCATGCACGCATTTCTAAAAGTCGTACGACACTGTTTCGCCATGTCGGACGGATGTTGCACCTTGCACCGTGGATGTTGCACCCTGTAGATATCGATTATTCGGACGACCATAACTTCTGGCTCGTTAAGAGTTATGGGAGCCATAAACTGTCAAAACGAAGGCCTCGATGAGTTCTACGGCTTTGATAGCTTTCAGCCGTCAACGGATAGATTAATGCCCAAAAGGACAACCCGGATCTCAATCGGGTCTCGTAAGTTTTTTACCCTTCGTTTTTACGACACATGGATTTTTACGGTAAAACGGGATTACGGTGGCCGGTCTTCGATTTACCATCGCTGTAGAGTGGTACACCATGGTATTGTTCCGTTTCAAATCCATGCACGCATTTCTAAAGGTCGTACGACACTGTTTCGCCATTTCGGACGGATGTTGCACCTTGCACCGTGGATGTTGCACCCTGTAGATATCGATTATTCGAACGGCCATAACTTCTGGCTCATTTAGAGTTACGGGAGCCATAACCTGTCGAAACGAAGACCTCGATGAGTTCTATGGCTTTGACATCTTTCAGCCATCAACGGATAGATTAATGCCCAAAAAGGACAACCCGAATCTCAAACGGGTCTCGTAAGTTTTTTACCCTTCGTTTTTTCGACACGTGGATTTTTACTGTAAAACGGGGTTACGGTGGCTGGTCTTCGATTTACCATCGCTGGAGAGTGGTACACCATGGTACTGTTCCGTTTCAAATCCATGCACGCATTTCTAAAAGTCATACGGCACTGTTTCGCCATTTCGGACGGATGTTGCACCTTGCACCGTGGATGTTGCACCCTCTAGATATCGATTATTCGGACGGCCATAACTTCTGGCTCGTTAAGAGTTACGAGAGCCATAACCTATCAAAACGAAGGCCTCGATGAGTTCTACGGTTTTGACAGCTTTCAGCCGTCAACGGATAGATTAATGCCCAAAAAGGACAACCCGAATCTCAATCGGGTCTCGTAAGTTTTTTACCCTTCGTTTTTTCGACACGTAGATTTTTACGGTAAAACGGGATTACCGTGGCCCGACTTCGACTTCCCATCGCGGAAGAGTGGTGCACCACGGTACTGTTCCATTTCAAATCCATGCACGCATATCTAAAAGTCATACGTTACTGTTTCGCCATTTCGGACGGATGTTGCACCTTGCACCGTGGATGTTGCACCATATAGATATCGATTATGCGGACGGCCATAACTTCTGGCTCGTTTAGAGTTACGGGAGCCATAACCTGTCAAAACGAAGGCCTCGATGAGTTCTACGGCTTGTACAGCTTTCAGCCGTCAACGATAGATTAATGCCCAAAAAGGACAACCCGAATCTCAATCGGGTCTCGTAAGTTTTTTACCCTTCGTTTTTTTCGACACGTGGATTTTTACGGTAAAACGGGATTACGGTGGCTTGTGTTCGATTTACCATCACTGGAGAGTGGTGCACCATGGCACTTTTCTGTTTCAAATCCATGCACGAATTTCTCAAGGTCGTACGGCACTGTTTCGCCATTTCGGACGGATGTTGCACCTTGCACCGTGGATGTTGCACCCTGTAGATATCGATTATTCGGAAGGCCATAACTTCTGGCTCGTTTAGAGTTACGGGAGCCATAACCTGTCAAAACGAAGGCCTTGATGGTTTCTACGGCTTTGACAGCTTTCAGCCATCAACGGATAGATTAATGCCCAAAAAGGACAACCCGAATCTCAATCGGGTCTCGTAAGTTTTTTACCCTTCGTTTTTTCGACACGTGGATTTTTACGGTGAAACGGGATTACGGTGGCTGGTCTTCGATTTACCATCGCTGGAGAGTGGTGCACCATGGTACTGTTCCGTTTCAAATCCATGCACGAATTTCTCAAGGTCGTACGGAACTGTTTCGCCATTTTGGACGGATGTTGCACCTTGCACCGTGGATGTTGCACCCTATAGATATCGATTATTCGGACGGCCATAACTTCTGGCTCGTTTAGAGTTACGGGAGCCATAACCTGTGAAAACGAAGGCCTTTATGGGTTCTACGGCTTTGTCAGCTTTTAGCCGTCAACAGATAGATTAATGCCCAAAAAGGACAACCCGAATCTCAATCGGGTCTCGTAAGTTTTTTACCCTTCGTTTTTTCGACACGTGGATTTTTACGGTAAAACGGGATTACGGTGGCTGGTCTTCGATTTACCATCGCTGGAGTGTGATGGACCATGGTACTGTTCCGTTTCAAATCCATGCATGAATTTCTAAAGGTCGTACGGCACTGTTTCGCCATTTCGGACGGATGTTGCACCTTGCACCGTGGATGTTGCACCCTATAGATATCGATTATTCGGACGGCCATAACTTCTGGCTCGATTAGAGTTACGGGAGCCATAACCTGTCAAAACGAAGGCCTCGATGAGTTCTACAGCTTTGACAGCTTTCAGCCGTCTACGGATAGACTAATGCCCAAAAAGGACAACCCGAATCTCAATCGGGTCTCGTAAGTTTTTTACCCTTCCCTTTTTCGACACGTGGATTTTTACGGCAGAACGGGATTACGGTGGCTGGTCTTCGATTTACCATCGCAGGAGAGTGGTGCACCATGGTACTGTTCCGTTTCAAATCCATGCACGAATTTCTCAAGGTTGTACGGCACTGTTTCGCCATTTCGGACGGATGTTGCACCTTGCACCGTGGATGTTGCACCATGTAGATATCGATTATTCGGACAGCCATAACTTCTGGCTCGTTTAGAGTTACGGGAGCCATAACTTGTCAAAACGAAGGCCTCGATGAGTTCTACAACTTTGACAGCTTTCAACCGTCAACGGATAGATTAATGCCCAAAAAGGACAACCCGAATCTCAATCGGGTCTCGTAAGTTTTTTACCCTTCGTTTTTTGACCCGTGGATTTTTACGGTAAAACGGGATTACCGTGGCCCGTCTTCGACTTCCCATCGCTAAAGAGTGATGCGCCATGGTACTGTTCCATTTAAAATCCATGCACGCATTTCTAAAAGTCGTACGGCACTGTTTCTCCATTTCGGACGGATGTTGCACCTTGCACCGTGGATGTTGCACCCTGTAGATATCGATTATTCGGACGGCCATAACTACTGGGTCGTTTAGAGTTACGGGAGCCATAACCTGTCAAAATGAAGACCTCGATGAGTTCTACGGCTTTGAAAGCTTTCAGCCGTCAACGGATAGATTAATGCCCAAAAAGGACAACCCGAATCTCAATCGGGTCTCGTAAGTTTTTTACCCTTCGTTTTTTCGACACGTGGATTTTTACGGTAAAACGAGATTACCGTGGCCGGTCTTCGACTTCCCATTGCTGCAGAGTGATGCACCATGGTACTGTTCCGTTTCAAATCCATGCACGCATTTTTAAAAGTCGTACGACACTGTTTTTCCATTTCGGACGGATGTTGCACCTTGCACCGTGGATGTTGCACCCTGTAAATAAAGATTATTCGGACGGCCATAACTTCTGGCTCGTTTAGAGTTACGGGAGCCATAACCTGTCAAAACGAAGGCCTCGATGAGTTCTATGGCTTTGACAGCTTTCAGCCGTCAACGGATAGATTAATGCCCAAAAAGGACAGCCCGAATCTCAATCGGGTCTCTTTAGTTTTTTACCCTTCGTTTTTTCGACACGTGGATTATTACGGTAAAACGGGATTACCGTGGCCCGACTTCGACTTCCCATCGCTGGAGAGTGGTGCACCATGGTACTGTTCCGTTTCAAATCCATGCATGCATTTCTAAAAGTCATACGGCACTGTTTGGCCATTTCGTACGGATGTTGCACCTTGCACCGTGGATGTTGCACCCTGTAGATATCGATTATTCGGACGGCCATAACTTCTGGCTCGTTTAGAGTTACGGGAGCTATAACCTGTCAAAACGAAGACCTCGATGAGTTCTACGGCTTTGATAGCTTTCAGTCGTCAACGGATAGATTAATGCCCAAAAAGGACAACCCTAATCTCAATCGGGTCTCGTAAGTTTTTTACCCTTCGTTTTTTCGACACGTGGATTTTTACGGTAAAACGGGATTACCGTGGCCCGTCTTCGACTTTCCATCGCTGAAGAGTGATGCACCATGGTACTGTTCCGTTTCAAATCCATGCATGCATTTCTAAAAGTCGTACGACACTGTTTCTCCATTTCGGACGGATGTTGCACCTTGCACCGTGGATGTTGCACCCTGTAGATATCGATTATTCGGACGGCCAAAACTTCTGGCTCGTTTAGAGTTACGGGAGCCATAACCGGTCAAAACGAAGGCCTCGATGAGTTCTACGGCTTTGACAGCTTTTAGCCGTCAACGGATAGATTAATGCCCAAAAAGGACAACCCGAATCTCAATCGGGTCTCGTAAGTTTTTTACCCTTCGTTTTTTCGACACGTGGATTTTTACGGTAAAACGGGATTACCGTGGCCCGTCTTCGACTTCCCATCGCTGGAGAGTGTTGCACGATGGCACTGTTCCATTTCAAATCCATGCACGCATTTCTAAAAGTCGTACGACGCTGTTTCTCCATTTCGGATGGATGTTGCACCTTGCACCGTGGATGTTGCACCCTGTAAATATCGATTATTCGGACGGCCATAACTTCTGGCTCATTTAGAGTTACGGGAGCCATAACCTGTCAAAACGGAGACCTCGATGAGTTCTACGGCTTTGACAGCTTTCAGCCGTCAACGGATAGATTAATGCCCAAAAATGACAACCCGAATCTCAATCGGGTCTCGTAAGTTTTTTACCCTTCGTTTTTTCGACACGTGGATTTTTACGGTAAAACGGGATTACGGTGGCTGGTCTTCGAGTTACCATCGCTAGAGAATGGTACACCATGGTACTGTTCCGTTTCAAATCCATGCACGCATTTCTAAAGGTCGACGACACTGTTTCGCCATTTCCGACGGATGTTGCACCTTGCACCGTGGATTTTGCACCCTGTAGATATCGATTATTCAGACGACCATAACTTCTGGCTCATTTAGAGTTACGGGAGCCATAACCTGTCAAAACGAAGACCTGAATGAGTTCTACGGCTTTGTCAGCTTTCAGCCGTCAACGGATAGATTAATTCCCAAGAAGGACAACCCGAATCTCAATCGGGTCTCGTAAGTTTTTTACCCTTCGTTTTTTCGACACGTGGATTTTTACGGTAAAACGGGATTACGGTGGCTGGTCTTCGATTTACCATCGCTGGAGAGTGGTACACTATGGTACTGTTCCGTTTCAAATCCATGCACGCGTTTCTAAAAGTCATACGGCACTGTTTCGCCATTTTAGACGGATGTCGCACCTTGCACCGTGGATGTTGCACGTAGATATCGATTATTCGGACGGCCATAACTTCTGGCTCGTTTAGAGTTACGGGAGCCATAACCTGTCAAAACAAAGGAATCGATGAGTTCTACGGCTTTGACAGCTTTCAGCCGTCAACGGATAGATTAATTCCCAAAAAGGACAACCCGAATCTCAATCGGGTCTCGTAAGATTTTTACCCTTCGTTTTTTCGACACGTGGATTTTTACGGCAAAACGGGATTACAGTGGCCGGTCTTCGATTTACCATCGCTGGAGAGTGGTGCACCATGGTACTGTTCCGTTTCAAATCCATGCATGCATTTCTAAAAGTCGTACGGCACTGTTTCGCCATGTCGGACGGATGTTGCACCTTGCACCGTGGATGTTGCACCCTGTAGATATCGATTATTGGGACGGCCATAACTTCTGGCTCGTTAAGAGTTACGGGAGCCATAACCTGTCAAAACGAAGGCCTCGATGAGTTCTACGGCTTTGACAGCTTTCAGCCGTCAACGGATAGATTAATGCCCAAAAAGGACAACCCGAATCTCAATCGGGTCTCGTAAGTTTTTTACCCTTCGTTTTTTCGACACGTGTATTTTTACGGTAAAACAGGATTACCGTGGCCCGTCTTCGACTTCCCATCGCTGAAGAGTGGTGCACCATGGTACTGTTCCATTTCAAATCCATGCACGCATTTCTAAAAGTCATACGGCACTGTTTCGCCATTTCGGACGGATGTTGCACCTTGCACAGTGGATGTTGCACCCTGTAGATATCGATTATTCGGACGGCCATAACTTCTAGCTCGTTTAGAGTTACGGGAGCAATAACCTGTCAAAACGAAAGCCTCGATGAGTTCTACGGATTGTACAGCTTTCAGCCGTCAACGATAGATTAATGCCCAAAAAGGACAACCCGAATCTCAATCGGGTCTCGTAAGTTTTTTACCCTTCGTTTTTTCAACACGTGGATTTTTACGGCAAAACGGGATTACGGTGGCCGGTCTTTGATTTACCATCGCTGGAGAGTGGTGCACCATGGTACTGTTCCGTTTCAAATCCATGCACGCATTTCTAAAAGTCGTACGACACTGTTTCTCCATGTCGGACGGATGTTGCACCTTGCACCGTGGATGTTGCACCCTGTAGATATCGATTATTCGGACGACCATAACTTCTGGCTCGTTAAGAGTTATAGGAGCCATAAACTGTCAAAACGAAGGCCTCGATGAGTTCTACGGCTTTGACAGCTTTCAGCCGTCAACGGATAGATTAATGCCCAAAAAAACAACCCGAATCTCAATCGGGTCTCGTAAGTTTTTTACCCTTCGTTTTTCGACACGTGGATTTTTACGGTAAAACGGGATTACGGTGGCCGGTCTTCGATTTACCATCGCTGGAGAGTGGTACACCATGGTACTGTTCCGTTTCAAATCCATGCACGCATTTCTAAAGGTCGTACGACACTGTTTCGCCATTTCGGACGGATGTTGCACCTTGCACCGTGGATGTTGCACCCTGTGGATATCGATTATTCGAACGGCCATAACTTCTGGCTATTTAGAGTTACGGGAGCCATAACCTGTCGAAACGAAGACCTCGATGAGTTCTACGGCTTTGACATCTTTCAGCCATCAACGGATAGATTAATGCCCAAAAAGGACAACCCGAATCTCAAACGGGTCTCGTAAGTTTTTTACCCTTCGTTTTTTCGACACGTGGATTTTTACGGTAAAACGGGGTTACGGTGGCTGGTCTTCGATTTACCATCGCTGGAGAGTGGTACACCATGGTACTGTTCCGTTTCAAATCCATGCACGCATTTCTAAAAGTCATACGGCACTGTTTCGCCATTTCGGACGGATGTTGCACCTTGCACCGTGGATGTTGCACCCTGTAGATATCGATTATTCGGACGGCCATAACTTCTGGCTCGTTAAGAGTTACGAGAGCCATAACCTATCAAAACGAAGGCCTCGATGAGTTCTACGGCTTTGACAGCTTTCAGCCGTCAACGGATAGATTAATGCCCAAAAAGGACAACCCGAATCTCAATCGGGTCTCGTAAGTTTTTTACCCTTCGTTTTTTCGACACGTAGATTTTTACGGTAAAACGGGATTACCGTGGCCCGTCTTCGAATTCCCATCGCGGAAGAGTGGTGCACCATGGTGCTGTTCCATTTCAAATCCATGCAAGCATATCTAAAAGTCATACGGCACTGTTTCGCCATTTCGGACGAATGTTGCACCTTGCACCGCGGATGTTGCACCCTATAGATATCGATTATGCGGACGACCATAACTTCTGGCTCGTTTAGAGTTACGGGAGCCATAACCTGTCAAAACGAAGGCCTCGATGAGTTCTACGGCTTGTGCAGCTTTCAGCCGTCAACAATAGATTAATGCCCAAAAAGGACAACCCGAATCTCAATCGGGTCTCGTAAGTTTTTTACCCTTCCTTTTTTCGACACGTGGATTTTTACGGCAGAACGGGATTACGGTGGCTGGTCTTTGATTTACCATCGCTGGAGAGTGGTGAACCATGGTACTGTTCCATTTCAAATCCATGCACGCATTTCTAAAAGTCGTACGACACTGTTTCGCCATGTCGGACGGATGTTGCACCTTGCACCGTGGATTTTGCACCCTGTAGATATCAATTATTCGGACGACCATAACTTCTGGCTCGTTAAGAGTTACGGGAGCCATAACCTGTCAGAACGAAGGCCTCGATGAGTTCTACGACTTTGACAGCTTTCAGACGTCAACGGATAGACTAATGCCCAAAAAGGACAACCCGAATCTCAATCGGGTCTCGTTAGTTTTTTACCCTTCGGTTTTTCGACACGTGGATTTTTACGGTAAAACGGGATTACGGTGTCGCATCTTCGGCTTTCCATCGCTGAAGAGTGGTACACCATGGTACTGTTCCGTTTCAAGTCCATGCACGCATTTCTAAAGGTCGTACGGCACTGTTTCGCTATTTCGGACGGATGTTGCACCTTGCACCATGGATGTTGCACCCTGTAGATATCGATTATTCGGACGTCCATAACTTTTGGCTCGTTTAGAGTTACGGGAGCCATAACCTGTCAAAACGAACGTCTCGATGAGTTCTACGGCTTTGACAGCTTTCAGCCTTCAACGGATAGATTAATGCCCAAAAAAACAACCCGAATCTCAATCGGGTCTCGTAAGTTTTTTACCCTTCGTTTTTCGACACGTGGATTTTTACGGTAAAACGGGATTACCGTGGCCCGTCTTCGACTTCCCATCGCTAAAGAGTGATGCACCATGGTACTGTGCCATTTAAAATCCATGCACGCATTTCTAAAAGTCGTACGGCACTGTTTCTCCATTTCGGACGGATGTTGCACCTTGCACCGTGGATGTTGCACCCTGTAGATATCGATTATTCGGACAGCCATAACTTCTGGCTCGTTTAGAGTTACAGGAGTCATAACCTATCAAAACGAAGACCTCGATGAGTTCTACGGCTTTGACAGCTTTCAGCCGTCAACGGATAGATTAATGCCCAAAAAGGACAACCCGAATCTCAATCGGGTCTCGTAAGTTGTTTACCCGTCGTTTTTACGACTCGTGGATTTTTACGGTAAAAGGGGATTACCGTGGCCCTTCTTCGACTTCCCATCGCTGAAGAGTGATGCACCATGGTACTGTTCCGTTTCAAATCCATGCACGCATTTCTAAAAGTCGTACGACACTGTTTCTCCATTTCGGACGGATGTTGCACCTTGCACCGTGGATGTTGCACCCTGTAGATATCGATTATTCGGACGGCCATAACTTCCGGCTCGTTTAGAGTTACGGGAGCCATAACCTGTCAAAACGAAGGCCTCGATGAGTTCTACGGCTTTGACAGCTTTCAGCCGTCAACGGATAGATTAATGCCCAAAAAGGACAACCCGAATCTCAATCGGGTCTCGTAAGTTTTTTACCCTTCGTTTTTTCGACACGTGGATTTTTATGGTAAAATGGGATTACCGTGGCTCGTCTTCGACTTCCCATTGCTGGAGAGTGGTGCACCATGGTACTGTTTCGTTTCAAATCCATGCACGCATTTCTAAAAGTCATACGGCACTGTTTGGCCATTTCGGACGGATGTTGCACCTTACACCGTGGATGTTGCACCCTGTGGATATCGATTATGCGGACGGCCATAACTTCTGGCTCGTTTAGAGTTACGGGAGCCGTAACCTGTCAAAACGAAGGCCTCGATGAGTTCTACGGCTTGTGCAGCTTTCAGCCGTCAACGATAGATTAATGCCCAAAAAGGACAACCCGAATCTCAATCGGGTCTCGTAAGTTTTTTACCCTTCCTTTTTTCGACACGTGGATTTTTACGGCAGAACGGGATTACGGTGGCTGGTCTTTGATTTACCATCGCTGGAGAGTGGTGAACCATGGTACTGTTCCATTTCAAATCCATGCACGCATTTCTAAAAGTCGTACGACACTGTTTCGCCATGTCGGACGAATGTTGCACCTTGCACCGTGGATTTTGCACCCTGTAGATATCGATTATTCGGACGACCATAACTTCTGGCTCGTTAAGAGTTACGGGTGCCATAACCTGTCAGAACGAAGGCCTCGATGAGTTCTACGACTTTGACAGCTTTCAGCCGTCAACGGATAGACTAATGCCCAAAAAGGACAACCCGAATCTCAATCGGGTCTCGTTAGTTTTTTACCCTTCGGTTTTTCGACACGTGGATTTTTACGGTAAAACGGGATTACGGTGCCGCATCTTCGACTTTCCATCGCTGAAGAGTGGTGCACCATGGTACTGTTCCGTTTCAAGTCCATGCACGCATTTCTAAAGGTCGTACGGCACTGTTTCGCTATTTCGGACGGATGTTGCACCTTGCACCATGGATGTTGCAACCTGTAGATATCGATTATTCGGACGGCCATAACTTTTGGCTCGTTTAGAGTTACGGGAACCATAACCTGTCAAAACGAACGCCTCGATGAGTTCTACGGCTTTGACAGCTTTCAGCCTTCAACGGATAGATTAATGCCCAAAAAAACAACCCGAATCTCAATCGGGTCCCGTAAGTTTTTTACCCTTCGTTTTTCGACACGTGGATTTTTACGGTAAAACGGGATTACCGTGGCCCGTCTTCGAATTCCCATCGCTAAAGAGTGATGCACCATGGTACTGTTCCATTTAAAATCCATGCACGCATTTCTAAAAGTCGTACGGCACTGTTTCTCCATTTCAGACGGATGTTGCACCTTGCACTGTGGATGTTGCACCCTGTAGATATCGATTATTCGGACAGCCATAACTTCTGGCTCGTTTAGAGTTACAGGAGGCATAACCTGTCAAAACGAAGACCTCGATGAGTTCTACGGCTTTGACAGCTTTCAGCCGTCAACGGATAGATTAATGCCCAAAAAGGACAACCCGAATCTCAATCGGGTCTCGTAAGTTGTTTACCCGTCGTTTTTTCGACTCGTGGATTTTTACGGTAAAACGGGATTACCGTGGCCCATCTTCGACTTCCCATCGCTGAAGAGTGATGTGCCATGGTACTGTTCCGTTTCAAATCCATGCACGCATTTCTAAAAGTCGTACGACACTGTTTCTCCATTTCGGACGGATGTTGCACCTTGCACCGTGGATGTTGCACCCTGTAGATATCGATTATTCGGATGGCCATAACTTCCGGCTCATTTAGAGTTACGGGGGCCATAACCTGTCAAAACGAATGCGTCGATGAGTTCTATGGCTTTGACAGCTTTCAGCCGTCAACGGATAGATTAATGCCCAAAAAGGACAACCCGAATCTTAATCGGGTCTCGTAAGTTTTTTACCCTTCGTTTTTTCGACACGTGGATTTTTATGGTAAAATGGGATTACCGTGGCTCGTCTTCGACATCCCATTGCTGGAGAGTGGTGCACCATGGTACTGTTTCGTTTCAAATCCATGCACGCATTTCTAAAAGTCATACAGCACTGTTTGGCCATTTCGGACGGATGTTGCACCTTGCACCGTGGATGTTGCACCCCGTAGATATCGATTATTCGGACGGCCATAACTTCTGGCTCGTTTAGAGTTACGGGAGCCATAACCTGTCAAAACGAAGACCTCGATGAGTTCTACGGCTTTGACAGCTTTCAGCCGTCAATGGATAGATTAATGCCCAAAAAGGACAACCCGAATCTCAATCGGGTCTCGTAAGTTTTTTACCCGTCGTTTTTTCGACACGTGGATTTTTATGGTAAAACGGGATTACCGTGGCCCGTCTTCGACTTCCCATCGCTGAAGAGTGATGCACCATGGTACTGTTCCGTTTCAAATCCATGCATGCATTTCTAAAAGTCGTACGACGCTGTTTCTCCATTTCGGACGGATGTTGCACCTTGCATCGTGGATGTTGCACCCTATAGATATCGATTATTCGGACGGCCATAACTTCTGGCTCGTTTAGAGTTACGGGAGCCATAACCTGTCAAAAAGAAGGCCTCGATGAGTTATACGGCTTTGACAGCTTTCAGCCGTCAACGGATAGATTAATGCCCAAAAAGGACAACCCGAATCTCAATCGTGTCTCGTAAGTTTTTTACCCTTCGTTTTTTCGACACTTGGATTTTTATGGTAAAACGGGATTACCGTGGCTCGTCTTCGACTTCCCATTGCTGGAGAGTGATGCACCATGGTACTGTTTCATTTCAAATTCATGCACGCATTTCTAAAAGTCATACGGCACTGTTTGGCCATTTCGGACGGATGTTGCACCTTGCACCGTGGATGTTGCACCCTGTTGATATCGATTATTCGGACGGCCATAACTTCTGGCTCGTTTAGAGTTACGGGAGCCATAACCTGTCAAAACGAAGACCTTGATGAGTTCTACAGCTATGAAAACTTTTAGCCGTCAACGGATAGATTAATGCCCAAAAAGGACAACCCGAATCTCAATCGGGTCTCGTAAGTTTTTTACCCTTCGTTTTTTCGACACGTGGATTTTTACGGTAAAACGGGATTACGGTGGCTGGTCTTCGATTTACCATCACGGGAGAGTGGTACACCATGGTACTGTTCCGTTTTAAATCCATGCACGCATTTCTAAAGGTCGTATGGCACTGTTTCGCCATTTCGGACGGATGTTGCACCTTGCACCGTGGATGTTGCACCCTGTAGATATCGATTATTCGGACGGCCATAACTTATGGCTCGTTTAGAGTTACGGGAGCCATAACCTGTCAAAACAAAGACCTCGATGAGTTCTACGGCTTTGACAGCTTTCAGCCATCAACGCATAGATAAATGCACAAAAAGGACAACCCGAATCTCAATCGGGTCTCGTAAGTTTTTTATCCTTCGTTTTTTCGTCACGTGGATTTTTACGGCAAAACTGGATTACGGTGGCTGGTCTTTGATTTACCATCGCTGGAGAGTGGTGCACCATGGTACTGTTCCATTTCAAATCCATGCACGCATTTCTTAAAGTCGTACGACACTGTCTCGCCATGTCGGACGGATGTTGCACCTTGCACCGTGGATGTTGCAACCTGTAGATATCGATTATTCGGACGACCATAACTTCTGGCTCGTTAAGAGCTACGGGACCCATAACCTGTCAAAACGAAGACCTCGATGAGTTCTACGGCTTTGACAGCTCTCAGCTGTCAACGGATAGACTAATGCCCAAAAAGGACAACCCGAATCTCAATCGGGTCTCGTAAGTTTTTTACCCTTCGGTTTTTCGATACGTGGATTTTTACGGTAAAACGGGATTACGGTGCCCCATCTTCGACTTTCCATCGCTGAAGAGTGGTGCACCATGGTACTGTTCCATTTCAAGCCCATGCACGCATTTCTAAAGGTCGTACGGCACTGTTTCGCCATTTCGGACGGATGTTGCACCTTGCACCATGGATGTTGCACCTTGTAGATATCGATTATTCGGACGACCATAACTTTTGGCTCGTTTAGAGTTACGGGAGCCATAACCTGTCAAAACGAAGGCCTCGATGAGTTCTACGGCTTTGACAGCTTTCAGCCATCAACGGATAGATTAATGCCCAAAAAGGACAACCCGAATCTCAATCGGGTCTCGTAAGTTTTTTACCCTTCGTTTTTTCGACACGTGGATTTTTACAGTAAAACAGGATTACCGTGGCTGGTCTTCGATTTACCATCGCTGGAGAGTGGTGCACCATGGTACTGTTCCGTTTCAAAACCATGCATGCATTTCTAAAGGTCGTATGGCACTGTTTCGCCATTTCGGACGGATGTTGCACCTTGCACCGTGGATGTTGCACCCTGTAGATATCGATTATTCGGACGGCCATAACTTCTGGCTCGTTTAGACTTACGCGAGCCATAACCTGTCAAAACGAAGACCTCGATGAGTTCTACGGCTTTGACAGCTTTCAGCCGTCAACGCATAGATTAATGCCCAAAAAGGACAACCCGAATCTCAATCGGGTCTCGTAAGTTTTTTACCCTTCGTTTTTTCGACACGTGGATTTTTACGGCAAAACGGGATTACGGTGTCTGTTCTTTGATTTACCATCGCTGGAGAGTGGTGCACCATGGTACTGTTCCATTTCAAATCCATGCACGCATTTCTAAAAGTCGTACGACACTGTTTCGCCATGTCGGACGGATGTTGCACCTTGCACCGTGGATGTTGCACCCTGTAGATATCGATTATTCGGACGACCATAACTTCTGGCTCGTTAAGAGCTACGGGACCCATAACCTGTCAAAATGAAGACCTCGATGAGTTCTACGGCTTTGACAGCTTTCAGCTGTCAACGGATAGACTAATGCCCAAAAAGGACAACCCGAATCTCAATCGGGTCTCGTAAGTTTTTTACCCTTTGGTTTTTCGACACGTGGATTTTTACGGTAAAACGGAATTACGGTGCCCCATCTTCGACTTTCCATCGCTGAAGAGTGGTGAACCATGGTACTGTTCCGTTCGAAGTCCATGCACGCATTTCTAAAGGTCGTACGGCACTGTTTCGCCATTTCGGACGGATGTTGCGCCTTGCACCATGGATGTTGCACCCTGTAGGTATCGATTATTCGGACGACCATAACTTTTGGCTCGTTTAGAGTTACGGGAGCCATAACCTGTCAAAACGAAGGCCTCGATGAGTTCTACGGCTTTGACAGCTTTCAGCCATCAACGGATAGATTAATGCCCAAAAAGGACAACCCGAATCTCAAACGGGTCTCGTAAGTTTTTTACCCTTCGTTTTTTCGACACGTGGATTTTTACGGTAAAACGGGGTTACGGTGGCTGGTCTTCGATTTACCATCGCTGGAGAGTGGTACACCATGGTACTGTTCCGTTTCAAATCCATGCACGCATTTCTAAAAGTCATACGGCACTGTTTCGCCATTTCGGACGGATGTTGCACTTTGCACCGTGGATGTTGCACCCTGTAGATATCGATTATGCGGACGGCCATAACTTCTGGCTCGTTAAGAGTTACGAGAGCCATAACCTATCAAAACGAAGGCCTCGATGAGTTCTACGGCTTTGACAGCTTTCAGCCGTCAATGATAGATTAATGCCCAAAAAGGACAACCCGAATCTCAATCGGGTCTCGTAAGTTTTTTACCCTTCGTTTTTTCGACACGTGGATTTTTACGGTAAAACGGGATTACCATGGCCCGACTTCGACTTCCCATCGCTGAAGAGTGATGCACCATGGTATTGTTCCGTTTCAAATCCATGCACGCATTTCTAAAAGTCATACAGCACTGTTTCTCCATTTCGGACGGATGTTGCACCTTGCACCGTGGATGTTGCACCCTGTAGATATCGATTATTCGGACGGCCATAACTTCTGGCTCGTTTAGAGTTACGGGAGGCATAACCTGTCAAAACGAAGGCCTCGATAAGTTCTATTGCTTTGACAGCTTTCATCCGTCAACGGATAGATTAATGCCCAAAAAGGACAACCCGAATCTCATTCGGGTCTCGTAAGTTTTTTACCCTTCGTTTTTTCGACACGTGGATTTTTACGGTAAAACGGGATTACCGTGGCCCGTCTTCGACTTCGCAATGCTGGAGAGTGGTGCACCATGGTACTGTTCCGTTTCAAATCCATGCACGCATTTCTAAAAGTCATACGACCGTGTCTGGCCATTTCGGACGGATGTTACACCTTGCACCACGGATGTTGCACCATGTAGATATCGATTATTCGGACGGCCATAACTTCTGGATCGTTTAGAGTTACGGGAACCATAACCTGTCAAAACGAAGACCTCGATGAGTTCTACGGCTTTGACAGCTTTCAACCGTCAATGGATAGATTAATGCCCAAAAAGGACAACCCAAATCTCAATCGGGTCTCGTAAGTTTTTTGCCCTTCGTTTTTTCGACACGTGGATTTTTACGGTAAAACGGGATTACGGTGGTTGGTCTTCGATTTACCATCGCTGGAGAGTGGTGCACCATGGTACTGTTCCATTTCGAATCCATGCATGCATTTCTAAAGGTCGTACGGCACTGTTTCGCCATTTCGGACAGATGTTGCACCTTTGCACCGTGGATGTAGCACCCTGTAGATATCGATTATTCGGACGGCCATAACTTCTGGCTCGTTTAGAGTTACGGGAGCCATAACCTGTCAAATAGAAGGCCTCGATGTGTTCTACGGTTTTGATAGCTTTCAGCCGTCAACGGATAGATTAATGCCCAAAAAGGACAACCCGAATCTCAATCGGGTCTCGTAAGTTTTTTACCCTTCGTTTTTTCGACACGTGGATTTTTACGGTAAAACGGGATTACGGTGCCCCATCTTCGACTTCCCATCGCTGAAGAGTGGTGCACCATGGTACTGTTCCGTTTCAAATCCATACACGCTCTAAAAGTCATACGACACTGTTTCACCATTTCGGACGGATGTTGCACCTTGCAACGAGGATGTTGCACCTTGTAGATATCGATTATTCGGACGGCCATAACTTCTGGCTCGTTTAGAGTTACGGGAGCCATTACCTGTTAAAACGAAGGCATCGATGAGTTCTACGGCTTTGACAGCTTTCAGCCGTCAACGGATAGATTAATGCCCAAAAAGGACAACTCGAATCTCAATCGGGTCTCGTAAGATTTTTACCCTTCGTTTTTTCGACACGTTGATTTTTGCGGCAAAACGGGATTACGGTGGCCGGTCTTCGATTTACCATCGCTGGAGAGTGGTGCACCATGGTACTATTCCGTTTCAAATCCATGCATGCATTTCTAAAAGTCGTACGACACTATTTCGCCATGTCGGACGGATGTTGCACCTTGCACCGCTGTAGATATCGATTATTCGGACGGCCATAACTTCTGGCTCTTTAAGAGTTACGGGAGCCATAACCTGTCAAAACGAAGGCCTCGATGAGTTCTACGGCTTTGACAGCTTTCAGCCGTCAACGGATAGATTAATGCCCAAAAAGGACAACCCGAATCTCAATCGGGTCTCGTAAGTTTTTTACCCTTCGTTTTTTCGACACGTGGATTTTTACGGTAAAACGGGATTACGGTGGTTGGTCTTCGATTTACCATCGCTGGAGAGTGGTCCACCATGGTACTATTCCGTTTCAAATCCACGCATGCATTTCTAAAGGTCGTACGGCACTGTTTCGCCATTTCGGATGGATGTTGCACCTTGCACCGTGGATGTTGTACCCTGTAGATATCGATTATTCGGACGACTATAACTTCTGGCTCGTTTAAAGTTACGGGAGCCATAACCTGTCAAATAGAAGACCTCGATGAGTTCTACGGTTTTGATAGCTTTCAGCCGTCAACGGATAGATTAATGCCCAAAAAGGACAACCCGAATCTCAATCGGGTCTCGTAAGTTTCTTACACTTCGTTTTTTCGACACGTGGATTTTTACGGTAAAACGGGATTACCGTGGCCCGTCTTCGACTTCCCATCGCTGAAGAGTGGTGCACCATGGTACTATTCCGTTTCAAATCCATGCACGCATTTCTAAAAGTCATACGGCACTGTTTCGCCATTTCGGACGGATGTTGCACCTTGCACCGTGGATGTTGCACCTTGTAGATATCGATTATTCGGACGGCCATAACTTCTGGCTCGTTTAGAGTTACGGGAGCCATAACCTGTTAAAACGAAGGCCTCGATGAGTTCTACGGCTTTGACAGCTTTCAGCCGTCAACGGATAGATTAATGCCCAAAAAGGACAACACGAATCTCAATCGGGTCTCGTAAGATTTTTACCCTTCGTTTTTTCGACACGTTGATTTTTACGGCAAAACGGGATTACGGTGGCCGGTCTTCAGTTTACCATCGCTGGAGAGTGGTGCACCATGGTACTATTACGTTTCAAATCCATGCATGCATATCTAAAAGTCGTACGGCACTAATTCTCCATGTCGGACGGATGTTGCACCTTGCACCGTGGATGTTGCACCCTGTAGATATCGATTATTCGGACGGCCATAACTTCTGGCTCGTTAAGAGTTACGGGAGCCATAACCTGTCAAAACGAAGGCCTCGATGAGTTCTATGGCTTTGACAGCTTTCAGCCGTCAACGGATAGATTAATGCCCAAAAAGGACAACCCGAATCTCAATCGGGTCTCGTAAGGTTTCTACCCTTCATTTTTTCGACACGTAGATTTTTACGGTAAAACGGGAATACGGTGCCCCATCTTCGACTTCCCATCCCTGAAGAGTGGTGCACCATGGTACTGTTCCGTTTCAAATCCATGCACGCATTTGTAAAGGTCGTACGACACTGTTTCGCCATTTCGGACGGAGGTTGCACCTTGCACCGCGGATGTTGCACCCTGTAGATATCGATTATTCGGACGGCCATAACTTCAGGCTCGTTTAGAGTTACGGGAGCCATAACCTGTCAAAACGAAGGCCTCGATGAGTTCTACGGCTTTGACTGCTTTCAGCCGTCAACGGATAGATTAATGCCCAAAAAAACAACCCGAATCTCAATCGGGTCTCGTAAGTGTTTTACCCTTCGTTTTTTGACCCGTGGATTTTTACGGTAAAACGTGATTACCGTGGCCCGTCTTCGACCTCCCATCGCTAAAGAGTGATGCACCACGGTACTGTTCCGTTTCAAATCCATGCACGCATTTCTAAAAGTCGTACGACACTGTTTCTCCATTTCGAACGGATGTTGCACCTTGCACCGTGGATGTTGCACATTGTAGATATCGATTATTCGGACGGCCATAACTTCTGGCTCGTTTAGAGTTACTGGAGCCATAACATGTCAAAACGAAGGCCTCGATGAGTTCTACGGCTTTGACAGCTTTCAGCCGTCAACGGATAGATTAATGCCCAAAAAGGCCAACCCGAATCTCAATCGGGTCTCGTAAGTTTTTTACCCTTCGTTTTTTCGACTCGTGGATTTTTACGGTAAAACGGGATTACCGTGGCCCGTCTTCGGCTTCCCATCGCTGGAGAGTGGTGCACCATGGTACTGTTCCGTTTCAAATCCATGCACGCATTTCTAAAAGTCATACGGCACTGTTTCGCCATTTCGGACGGATGTTTCACCTTGCACCGTGGATGTTGCACCCTGTAGATATCGATTATTCGGACGGCCATAACTTCTGGCTCGTTTGGAGTTACGGGAGCCATAACCTATCAAAACGAAGACCTCGATGAGTTCTACGGCTTTGACAGCTTTCAGCCGTCAACGGATAGATTAATGCCCAAAAAGGACAACCTGAATCTCAATCGGCTCTCGCAAGTTTTTTACCCTTCGTTTTTTCGACACGTGGATTTTTACGGTAAAACAGGATTACCGTGGCCCGTTTTCAACTTCCCATCGCTGAAGAGTGATGCACCATGGTACTGCTCCATTTCAAATCCATGCACGCATTTCTAAAAGTCGTACGGCACTGTTTCTCCATTTCGGACGGATGTTGCACCTTGCACCGTGGATGTCGCACCCTATAGATATCGATTATTCGAACGGCCATAACTTCTGGCTCGTTTAGAGTTACGGGAGCCATAACCTGTCAAAACGAAGGCCTCGATGAGTTCTACGGCTTTGACAGCTTTCAGCCGTCAACAAATAGATTAATGCCCAAAATGGACAACCCGAATCTCAATCGGGTCTCGTAAGTTTTTTACCATTCATTTTTTCGACACGTGGATTTTTACGGTAAAACGGGATTACCGTGGCCCGTCTTCGACTTTCCATCGCTGGAGAGTGGTGCACCATGGTACTGTTCCATTTCAAATCCATGCACACATTTCTAAAAGTCATACGGCACTGTTTGGCCATTTCGGACGGATGTTGCACCTTGCACCATGGATGTTGCACCCTGTAGATATCGATTATTCGGACGGCCATAACTTCTGGCTCGTTTAGAGTTACGGGAGCCATAACCTGTCAAAACGAAGACCTCAATGAGTTCTACGGCTTTGACAGCTTTCAGCTGTCAACAAATAGATTAATGCCCAAAAAGGACAACCCGAATCTCAATTGGGTCTCGTATGTTTTTTACGCTTTGTTTTTTCGACACGTGAATTTTTACGGTAAAACGGGTGTGACGACCGCCCATGGCTCCCGCACTAAAACAAGGGAATGGTGCGCTGAAAGGCGTGCCAGGCAGCCATGGACGATAGTCAGGGTAAGATAAAACAGCAGACTCTATCGTATTACTCACAGCGCATGGATAAAATACAATAGAAAATATACATAGCGAAGCTTTATAGAACAAAAGTCTTATCATATAAACTCATAGTAGTTTTATACAATCATCTGGATAGTCAATACATCAAGCCTCACTACATAACACTCAGAGTATCAAACAAACAGCGGAATATCCAGTACATATGGTAAGAAAACAATATGCAAAAAGCCTCCAGCTCGTCTTCGTCACCAACCACGTTGGTAGCCAAGAACAGCACCTGTCACCTGCTACCTAGTCTTCCCATCCCAACATGGATGAACAGCCCAAGGTAATAAGTGTTGAACATAAAACCTTGAGTCAGACAACAGTCTTAGTGAGCAGTAAATTAACTATCAAACATACCAAAAGAGCATAAAGGATAAAAGGAATAGGAACTCAACCATCCCACTCCACCTCATTCTACAGTGATAGCCCCCAGACCCACTAAGCAGAAACAAGCATAACAAAGCGGACATTTAAAGTAAAGTAACTATCACTCGAGTCAAGGTCGATGTTTTCCAAATACAAACCCCCAAGGCCTAAACCAAGATCAGATAAGCACCCAGAAAACACCGCTCTTGAGACCGAATGATGGTACAATCAAACATCCATGACTCTGGCTATCAATGTTAACATTGCCTCGATATCATCGTTAATTGAATGACCGGCACGTTCTTTCAGCCGTCCGTCAAGGGCTAATGGCAACTCCGGTTCTAGACATAACTCTGCACGTCATCATGACCCGTGCCTAGGACTATCGCATTTGCCCAGAGTACTAACACATCGTCATGACCCGTGTCTGGAACGTCATCGTGACCCGTTCCAACGTACTCTTGCTTTGAGCATGCTAGAACCTTCAATAACGATAAGATCCAAGCCTCCTAGTCATCCTCCTCGACGACTATTCTCACACTGGGCCAAGCGCCTCTCGAGCCCACCATTATCAACCAACCCGGACCGCATCACCGAGTTATCAACATACTTGGGATGATCCCGTCTGGATTAAACCAAGGCTTTCACACATCATGCTTTGCTTCAACGCATCATAGCAAAGTCCCATCTCACATCATGGTTTGCCTCATCGCATCATGGCAAAGACCATCATCATCGAATCTATCCATACGAGCTTCCACATCCGCTTCATATGCCACAAGCAGCTTTCACCATTCAAGAGCCTTTCCACTTAGCTTTTGAATCATCTTCGACCAACTTGTTCAAATCAACTACTAGCTAATTTGAAACAATCAAATCAATCATAAATCAACCATTAATCCAAGCAATCAAACATTCAACAAGTTCTAATAAGCAATTACAACAATAATGGCAATTTGGTAATTAAAGTGTCCAAATCTAACAAGTATGAATCATAGGCAAATGTCTCTATAACTTGATGAATGAACTTGCATAAGTGAACATGTAGTAAAATAGATATCAAAACTTCATAGGTGATAGATCTACATGCAGACTTAAGGAAAATGCAAGAAATCACTATCTTTAACACATAAACAAGCCACCAATCCAATATACTCCCTTAGGTCCGTGTGAGAGATAACTACCACTCACCGAATCACCTAAACACCTCAAAAACACCCAACTCTAGATCTGGAAAGCAAAGATCTAAGCTTGATCCGGCAAAATCTCACTTCAATCGATGAAATCTCTCTTTGTTGGATGAAGATCTTCAACTTCGGCTCTTGAATCTTTGATCTTGATCTTCTATCTTGGATGGATGTTAGCACTAGATTAGAGTGGAGAAAAGAAGTGAAGAAATGTTGTAGTCGAGCTTTCAAAATGGCAGCACTTCGTCGCTTCAAAATCCGGTGCCAAAAAGTGAGCCAAACCCCTCTATTTATAGGCTGAAATCTCCCTGAGTCGCGCATCCATATGTCGCCGCCGACCTATACCATGAGTCGTCCACGACTCAAGCCCCTAACGACTCAACTACCTACGACTTAGCCAAGACACCGACCCAACAACACAACACACACACAGTTAAGCAAGCGCACGACTCAACTATACGCAGCGTAACGACATAAAGCCCCCCCCCCCCCAACCCCCCCGCGACCTTACACTAAGTCGCTCACACGACTCAAAAAACCTCCGACCTAAAACAGATACGACTTAACGACCCAACACAGAGGTACACGACTTAACTAAGCACATAGCCTAACTATAACACGGCATAGTCACTAGGTCGCTACCTTCTCTAACTTGCTAACCCGTAAGTCGTAACTCTCTTAGGTCGGCAACTAACTTAGGTAGGCTAACTTCCTTAAGTCGTTCAACCTATGAGTCGGCCATGCCTTAAGCCGTTAACTACTACCACTAGCTTCCTTAACTCGGCCACCTTCCTTAAACCGTAAACCCTACCACTTAGGTTCAAAACGACTCAAGCAATACTAACGACTTGATGGCAACTATTTTACGATATGTCGACACGTAAAATACGGGTCGTTACATTCTCTCCCCCTTAGGAATTTCGCCCCCGAAATTCCAAACAAACAAGAGCAATCAAAGTTATTCTGCATGCCTACCATCCACAGCAATCAACAAACCATGCATCCAATTTCTAGCCTAGCATGCAGAATTCTAAGACTTAGAACAAGCTACAAATTCGTGGGATGTCACGACACCTTAGGGTCATACCTTGAAGAGTTCAGGATGAGCTGCCTTCATCCTCCCTTCCTCTTCCCACGTACAGTCGTCAACATCATCACTCCATTGTACCTTGAGCAACGTAATTGTCTTCCTCCTAAGCTGTTTCATGTCGGTTTCAACAACACGAAGCGGCTTACGAGGTCTCGTAACAACTGGATCAACCTCTAAATCTTCACAGCTATCAGCAGAAACCACCGTATTCGAGTCGTGCGCATACTTCCGTAGATAAGATACATGAAAAACATTGTGCACACCCGCCATCTTTTCCGGCAACTCCAATCTATAAGCGAGCTTTCCAATTCGCTCGATGATCGGGAATGGTCCAACAAATCTCGGAGTTAACTTTCCTTTCTTCCCGAATCGAATAACGTTCTTCAGTGGAGAAATCTTCACAAAAACCATATCGCCTACGTCGAATTCCAAATCCTTACGATGATTATCGGCATAACTTTTCTGACGGTCTTGGGCTGCCTTCATTCGTCGCCGAATGATCTCTATACAATCCATCGTCTGTCTAATCATCTCTGGCCCAAGTATCAACTTTTCTCCCGTTTCCAACCAACATGTCGGAGAATTGAACGGTCTTCCATACAATGCTTCATACGGTGCCATACCAATACTTGACTGGTAACTGTTATTATATGCAAATTCCACCAAATGAAGATGATCTTCCCATGATCCTCCGAAATCCAAAACACATGCCCTCAGGAGATCTTCCAAAACTCGGTTGACTCTCTCAGTCTGACCATCTGTTTGGGGGTGATAGGCTGTACTCAAACACAACTCGGTTTCCAAAACTTCTTGGAAGCTCTTCCAAAATCCACTAGTGAACAATGGGTCTCGATCGCTCACTATACTCTTCGGAACACCATGGAATCGAACTATCCACTTAACATACAACTCAGCCAACTTCGATGGAGTCCTAGTTGATCGAACAGGAATGAATCTTGCACTCTTAGTCAAACGATCTACAATGACCCAAATCCCTTCATTTCCTGCCCTGGTTCTAGGTAAACCATCGATAAAATCCATCGATACTTGCTCCCACTTCCATGTAGGAACTTCCAATGGCTGAAGCAATCCACTAGGCTTCTTCTGCTCGGCTTTTACCAACTGGCAGTTCATACATTTGGAAATAAAATTTCCAACATCCTTCTTCATACCCTCCCAGTAGTAGGTTCTCTTCATATCCCGATACATCTTATTTCCACCTGGATGAATCGTCAACTTCGAGTGATTACTCTCCCTTAGAGCTTCATCTCTCAATTCATCTATATCGGGAACAACTAGTTGCCCTTGCTTCCGAAGCCAACCTTCACGATCGACTTCAAATCCTTTATCCTTTTCTGGGTCCAATCCAGATTCCAAATCGCGGATAATCTTGACAAGCTTATCATCTCGCTTTTGGCCCTCTCCAATTCTTTCCACAAGAGTAGGTCTTACTGATAAGTTTGCCAACATCTCAGGTTCCAATTCGCATATAGGCCTGAAGTCAAATCCCGCCAAATACTCAAGATTCTTCCATTCCGAAAACATGGCTCCCAATCCTGCATGTTTTTGACTTAACGCATCTGCCACTGCGTTACCTTTTCCCGGAGTATAGGCTATACCAAAATCATATGATGCCAAAAACTCTAGCCACCTTTGCTGCCGAAGATTCAAATCCTTTTGGGAGAACAGATACTTCAACGACTTATGATCCGTAAACAACTCGAATCGAACTCCCAATAGATAATGTCTCCACATCTTCAGAGCAAAAACAATCGCCGCTAACTCCAAATCATGAGTCGGGTAATTCCTTTCATGCGGCTTCAGTTGTCGACTTGCATATGCAACAACTTTATCCTTTTGCATCAGTACTGCCCCAAGTCCAGTACCACATGCATCGGTGTAAACCACCATCTCATCATTCCCACTTGGAATAATCAAAACAGGAGCACTTGTCAGTCGCTCTTTCAGGATTACGAAAGCTTGCTCACACTTATCATCCCATCTGAACACTTGGTTCTTTTTCGTCAATCCTGTTGATGGTGCAGCTATCTTGGAAAAGTCTTTGATAAACCGACGATAATATCCTGCTAATCCAAGAAAACTTCTCACATCAGATGCATTCTTAGGTCTAACCCAATCCAGGATCGCTGCCACCTTAGCGGGATCAACCGCTATTCCATTTCCAGAAATAACATGGCCTAAGAACCTCACTTCACTCTTCCAGAAGTGACACTTTGAAAACTTAGCCTTCAGCTGATGTTTCCGCAAGATTTCCAAAACAATATGCAAGTGTGTCTTGTGCTCTTCCTCAGTTCTGGAATAAATCAGAATATCATCCACGAACACAAGTACAAACTTGTTCAACTAATCTCTGAACACTCTATTCATAAGATCTACAAAATATGCTGGTGCATTGGTCAATCCAAACGGCATTACCAGCCACTCATAAAAACCGGATGGTGTCCTAAAAGCAGTCTTCGGCACACTATCCTTAGCCACTCTCAACTGGTGAAATCCCGTTGCCAAATCCATCTGAGAAAACACCCTAGCTTCGTGAAGCTGATCAAACAAGTCATCTATTCTCGGCAATGGATACTTGTTCTTCTTAGTCACCTTATTCGGCTCACGATAATCCACACACAACCTCAACGATGCATCCGCTTTGGTTGCGAACACAACTGGTGCACCCCATTCGGACACGCTACGCCGAATGAATCCTTTCCGTAAAAGGTCATCAACTTGCACCTTCAGCTCTTGTTGTTCTCTAGGCGCCATCCGTCTAAGAGGCATCACAACAGGTCTGGCTCCCTCAACTAGATCGATACGAAACTCGATCTCCCTATGCGGCGGTAACCCTTTGACCTCGTCAAAGACGTCCTCAAATCCATTCACAACCGGCATCGATGACAGTCCATCCCGTGGAACAACCAGCGAATACATAAAGCCCATGAAGACGCCTTCTTCATGCTTACATCGTATCACAACCTTTCGCCCTTCCACATTCCCGACTGTCACCTCCAGTTTCTCACAATCAACCTTTGCCGCATACTTCCTAAGCCAGTCCATATCCAAAATAATTCCGAACCCCGCAAAGTTCAGAACAAAGAAATCACAAACAAAAGAGCAATCATGACTCGATACAACTAGACCACGGCATACCATACACAAACAAGACGAACCCCCAACTGGATTAGTCACAACCAATGGTCTATCAAAAATTTCCGGTTGCAAAACCAACCGGCCTACCAAAACATCACAAACAAACGAATGCGACGCCCCAGTATCAAACAACACTCTAACTGGAACACCACAAATGGAAAGAGTACCTTGAACCACCACACTCTTCCTCTTTTCTTCTGCAGTAGGAGCTTTCGAAGATGATGGAACAGCCCCCAAAGCATAAGCTTGCACAATCTGCTTATCTTTCCTTGGTTCTGGACAGTCCTTCTTGATATGTCCCAGCTTATCACAGTTGTGGCACTTCAACTGCACCTTTGGATTCTTGCAATCCCTAGAAAAATGACCCTTCTGCCGACAATTGTAGCAGGTCACTTCACCCTTTGGCTTCTTCTGGCCATCCTTACCCTTCTGTTGCTGCTGCTTCCTCTTCTTGTTTCCACCCTGTTGTGGTTTGGGCTCTTCCTTAGTCACAGCAACAACAGACTCTTCCTTAGGAAACAAACTCTCATGTCTGATAGCTTTCTCCACAAGCTTCTCAAATGGATCGTCCAGATGATCCACCAACTTTCTCCCAAGATAACAGTCCAAGCCTGTCACAAACTTCTCATTCTTCTGATAGGGAGATTCAATATACGACCGAGCATACTTGGACAAAGCTTCAAACTCAGAAACATACTCAAGAACTGGTCTCCCACCTTGCTTGAGCTCCACAAACTTCTTAAACAGAACAGATTTCTGAGTCGTAGAAATGAACTTAGCTTCAAATCTAACTTGGAATTGCTCCCAAGTAATCTCTTCCTCTGGAGTATCAATGGTGATGGAATTCCACCAATTAGAAGCTCTCCCTTGAAGCTGTCTTGATGCAAGCTTCCTCTTAGTTGCATCCTCAATCCCCAAATCACCAAAGATCCTTCTACAAGCATCAATCCATCTCTACACTTCAATGGTTGATTCTTTCCCCAAGAAAACCTTCCCTCCAAGAGCAGTATAATCCTTCACAACTTAGCAAAATCCACTGGTCTTGGAGCTTGAACTTGAACTCCAACGTCTACTGACGGTCCTGAAATTGGTATCCTTCTCAAGATCGAAGTCATCATAGCTTCGAACATTGCAGCATAGTCAGTAGCTCCCCCAGCAGCACGGCTTTCTCTAGCAGCTTGTCTCTCACTTCGACTCATCCTTAATATATACAAAAAGGAATGATTTAGAACACCTTGAGAAACAACTACATAAGGGGTTCAAATCCTTCTAAACTACTATATTATATATAGTAATCATCGATCAAAATACAATTACGTCTCTCATACGTAGTTACGTCAGCAAGCGTTGGCTAAAATCGATTAACCAAGGCTCTGATACCAAATGTGACGACCGCCCATGACTCCCGCACTAAAACAAGGGAATGGTGCGCTGAAAGGCGTGCCAGGCAGCCATGGACGATAGTCAGGGTAAGATAAAACAGCAGACTCTATCGTATTACTCACAGCGCATGGATAAAATACAATAGAAAATATACATAGCGAAGCTTTATAGAATAAAAGTCTTATCATATAAACTCATAATAGATTTATACAATCATCTGGATAGTCAATACATCAAGCCTCACTACATAACACTCAGAGTATCAAACAAACAGCGGAATATCCAGTATATATAGTAAGAAAACAATATGCAAAAAAGCCTCTAGCTCGTCTTCGTCACCAACCACGTTGGTAGCCAAGAACAGCACCTGTCACCTGCTATCTAGTCTGCCCATCCCAACATGGATGAACAGCCCAAGGTAATAAGAGTTGAACATAAAACCTTGAGTCAGGCAACAGTCTTAGTGAGCAGTAAATTAACTATCAAACATACCAAAAGAGCATAAAGGATAAAAGGAATAGGAACTCAACCATCCCACTCCACCTCATTCTACAGTGATAGCCCCCAGACCCACTAAGCAGAAACAAGCATAACAAAGCGGACATTTAAAGTAAAGTAATTATCACTCGAGTCAAGGTCGATGTTTTCCAAATACAAACCCCCAAGGCCTAAATCAAGATCAGATAAGCACCGAGAAAGCACCGCTCTTGAGACCGAATGATGGTACAATCGAACATCCATGACTCTGGCTATCACTGTTAACATTGCCTCGATATCATCGTTAATTGAATGACCGGCACCTTCTTTCAGCCCTCCGACAAGGGCTAATGGCAACCCCAGTTCTAGACATAACTCCGCACGTCATCATGACCCGTGCCTAGGACTATCGCATCTGCCCAGAGTACTAACACGTCATCATGACCCGTGTCTGGAACGTCATCGTGACCCGTTCCAACGTACTCTTGCTTTGAGCATGCTAGAACCTTCAATAACGATAAGATCCAAGCCTCCTAGTCATCCTCCTCGACGACTATTCTCACACTGGCCCAAGCGCCTCTCGAGCCCACCATTATCAACCAACCCGGACCGCATCACCGAGTTATCAACATACTTGGGATGATCCCGTCTAGATTAAACCAAGGCTTTCACACATCATGCTTTGCTTCAACGCATCATAGCAAAGTCCCATCTCACATCATGGTTTGCCTCATCGCATCATGGCAAAGTCCATCATCATCGAATCTATCCATATGAGCTTCCACATCCGCTTCATATGCCACAAGCAGCTTTCACCATTCTAGAGCCTTTCCACTTAGCTTTTGAATCATCTTCGACCAACTTATTCAAATCAACTACTAGCTAATTTGAAACAATCAAATCAATCATAAATCAACCATTAATCCAAGCAATCAAACATTCAACAAGATCTAATAAGCAATTACAACAATAATGGCAATTTGGTAATTAAAGTGTCCAAATCTAACAAGTATGTATCATAGGCAAATGTCTCTATAACTTGATGAATGAACTTGCATAAGCGAACATGTAGTAAAATAGATATCAAAACTTCATAGGTGATAGATCTACATGCAGACTTAAGGAAAATGCAAGAAATCACTATCTTTAACACATAAACAAGCCACCAATCCAATATACTCCCTTGGGTCCGTGTGAGAGATAATTACCACTCACCGAATCACCTAAACACCTCAAAAACACCCAACTCTAGATCTGGACAGCAAAGATCTAAGCTTGATCCGGCAAAATCTCACTTCAATCGATGAAATCTCTCTTTGTTGGATGAAGATCTTCAACTTCGGCTCTTGAATCTTTGATCTTGATCTTCAATCTTGGATTGATGTTAGCACTAGATTAGAGTGGAGAAAAGAAGTGAAGAAATGTTGTAGTCGAGCTCTCAAAATGGCAGCACTTCGTCGCTTCAAAATCCGGTGCCAAAAAGTGAGCCAAACCCCTCTATTTATAGGCTGATATCTCCCTGAGTCGCGCATCCATATGTCGCCGCCGACCTATACCATGAGTCGTCCACGACTCAAGCCCCTAACGACTCAACGAATCAACTACCTACGACTTAGCCAAGACACCGACCCAACAACACAGCACACACACAGTTAAGCACGCGCACGACTCAACTATACGCAGCGTAACGACATAGCCCCCCCCTCCGCCCCCTCCCCCCCCCCCCCCCCCCCCGCGCGACCTAACACTAAGTCGCTCACACGAATCAAAAAACCTCCGACCTAAAACAGATACGACTTAACGACCTAACACAGAGGTACACGACTTAACTAAGCACACAGCCTAACTATAACACGGCATAGCCACTAGGTCGCTACCTTCTCTAACTTGCTAACCCGTAAGTCGTAACTCTCTAAGGTCGGCAACTAACTTAGGTAGGCTAACTTCCTTAAGTCGTTCAACCTAGGAGTCGGCCATGCCTTAAGCCGTTAACTACTACCACTAGCTTCCTTAACTCGGCCACCTTCCTTTTACCGTAAACCCTACAACTTAGGTTCAAAACGACTCAAGCAATACTAACGACTTGATGGCAACTATTTTACGATATGTCGACACCTAAAATACGGGTCGTTACAACGGGATTACGGTGGCTAGTCTTCGACTTACCATCGCTGGAGAGTGGTGCACCATGGTACTGTTCCGTTTCAAATCCATGCACGCATTTCTAAAGGTCGTACGACATTGTTTCGCCATTTCGGACGGATGTTGCACCTTGCACCGTGGATGTTGCACCCTGTAGATATCGATTATTCGGACGGCCATAACTTCTGGCTCGTTTAGAGTTACGGGAGCCATAACCTGTTAAAACGAAGGCCTCAATGAGTTCTACGCTTTTGATAGCTTTCAGCCGTCAACGGATAGATTAATGCCCAAAAAGGACAAACCGAATCTCAATCGGGTCTCGTAAGTTTTTTACCCTTCGTTTTTTCGACACGTGGATTTTTACGGTAAAACGGGATTACCGTGGCCCGTCTTCGACTTCCCATCACTGAAGAGTGGTGCACCATGGTACTGTTCCACTTCAAATCCATGCACGCATTTCTAAAAGTCATACGGCACTGTTTCGCCATTTCGGACGGATGTTGCTCCTTGCACCGTGGATGTTGCACCCTGTAGATATCGATTATTCGGACGGCCATAACTTCTGGCTCGTTTAGAGTTACGGGAGCCATAACCTGTCAAAATGAAGGCCTCGATGATTTCTACGGCTTTGACAGCTTTCAGCCATCAACGGATAGATTAATGCCCAAAAAGGACAACCCGAATCTCAATCGGGTCTCGTAAGATTTTTACCCTTCGTTTTTTCGACACGTGGATTTTTACGGCAAAACGGGATTACGGTGGCCGGTCTTCGATTTACCATCGCTGGAGAGTGGTGAACCATGGTACTGTTCCATTTCAAATCCATGCACGCATTTCTAAAAGTCGTACGGCACTGTTTCTCCATGTCGGACGGATGTTGCACCTTGCACCATGGATGTTGCACAGTGTAGATATCGATTATTCGGACGGCCATAACTTCTGGCTCGTTAAGAGTTACGGGAGCCATAACCTGTCAAAACGAAGGCCTCGATGAGTTCTACGGCTTTGACAGCTTTCAGCCGTCAACGGATAGATTAATGCCCAAATAGGACAACCCGAATCTCAATCGGGTCTCGTAAGTTTTTTACCCTTCGTTTTTTCGACACGTGGATTTTTACGGTAAAACGGGATTACGGTGCACCATCATCGACTTCCCATCGCTGAAGAGTGGTTCACCATGGTACTGTTCCGTTTCAAATCCATGCACGCATTTCTAAAGGTCGTACGACACTGTTTCGCCATTTCGGACGGATGTTGCACCTTGCACCGTGGATGTTGCACCTTGTAGATATCGATTATTCGGACGGCCATAACTTCTGGCTCGTTTAGAGTTACGGGAGCCATAACCTGTCAAAACGAAGGCCTCGATTAGTTCTATGGCTCTGACAGCTTTCATCCGTCAACGGATAGATTAATGCCCAAAAAGGACAACCTGAATCTCAATCGGGTCTCGTAAGTTTTTTACCCTTCGTTTTTTCGACACGTGGATTTTTACGGTAAAACGGGATTACCGTGGCCCGTCTTCGACTTCCCATCGCTAAAGAGTGATGCACCATGGTACCGTTCCGTGTCAAATCCATGCACGTATTTCTAAAAGTCGTACGGCACTGATTCTCCATTTCGGACGGATGTTGCACCTTGCACCGTGGATGTTGCACCATGTAGATAACGATTATTCGGACGGCCATAACTTCTGGCTCGTTAAGAGTTACGGGAGCCATAACCTGTCAAAACGAAGGCCTCGATGAGTTCTACGGCTTTGACAGCTTTCAGCCACCAACGGATAGATTAATGCCCAAAAAGGACAACCCGAATCTCAATCGGGTCTCGTAAGTTTTTTACCCTTCGTTTTTTCGACACGTGGATTTTTACGGTAAAACGGGATTACGGTGCCCCATCTTCGACTTCCCATCGCTGAAGAGTGGTGCACCATGGTACTGTTCCGTTTCAAATCCATGCACGCATTTCTAAAGGTCGTACGACACTGTTTCGCCATTTCGGACGGATGTTGCACCTTGCGCCGTGGATGTTGCACCCTGTAGATATCGATTATTCGGACGGCCATAACTTCTGGCTCGTTTAGAGTTACGGGAGCTATAACCTGTCAAAACGAAGGCATCGATGAGTTCTACGGCTTTGACAGATTTCAGCCGTCAACGGATAGATTAATGCCCAAAAAAACAACCCGAATCTCAATCGGTTCTCGTAAGTTATTTATCCTTCGTTTTTTGACCCGTGGATTTTAACGGTAAAACGGGATTACCGTGGACCGTCTTTGACTACCCATCGCTAAAGAGTGATGCACCATGGTACTATTCCATTTCAAATCTACGCACGCATTTCTAAAAGTCGTACGGCTCTGTTTCTCCTTTTCGGACGGATGTTTCACCTTGCACCTTGGATGTTGCACCCTGTAGATATCGATTATTCGGACGACCATAACTTCTGGCTCGTTTAGAGTTACGGGAGCCATAACATGTCAAAACGAAGGCCTCGATGAGTTCTACAGCTTTGACAGCTTTCAGCCGTCAATGGATAGATTAATGCCCAAAAAGGACAACCCGAATCTCAATCGGGTCTCGTAAGTTTTTTACCCTTCGTTTTTTCGACACGTGGATTTTTACGGTAAAACGGGATTACGGTGGCTGGTCTTCGGTTTACCAACGCTGGAGAGTGGTGCACCATGGTACTGTTCCGTTTCAAATCCATGCACGCATTTCTAAAAGTCATACGGCACTGTTTCGCCATTTCGGACGGATGTTGCACCTTGCACCGTGGATGTTGCACCCTGTAGATATCGATTATACGGACGGCCATAACTTCTGGCTCGTTTAGAGTTACGGGAGCCATAACCTGTCAAAACGAAGACCTCGATGAGTTCTACTGCTTTGATAGCTTTCACCCATCAACGGATAGATTAATGCCCACAAAGGACAACCCGAATCTCAATCGGGTCTCGTAAGTTTTTTACCCTTCGTTTTTTCGACACGTGGATTTTTACGGTAAAATGGGATTACCGTAGCCCGTCTTCGACTTCCCATCGCTGAAGAGTGATGCACCAAGGTACCGTTCCGTGTCAAATCCATGCACGCATTTCTAAAAGTCGTACGGCACTGTTTCTCCATTTCGGACGGATGTTGCACCTTGCACCGTGGATGTTGCACCCTGTAGATATCGATTATTCGGACGGCCATAACTTCTGGCTCGTTTAGAGTTTCGGGAGCCATAACCTGTCAAAACGAAGGCCTCGATGAGTTCTACGGCTTTGATAGCTTTCAGCCATCAACGGATAGATTAATGCCCAAACAGGACAACCCGAATCTCAATCGGGTCTCGTAAGTTTTTTACCCTTCGTTTTTTCTACACGTGGATTTTTACGGTAAAACGGGATTACCGTGGCCCGTCTTCGACTTCCCATCGCTGAAGAGTAATGCACCATGGTACTGTTCTGTTTCAAATCCATGCACATATTTCTAAAAGTCGTACGACACTGTTTCTCCATTTCGGACGGATGTTGCACCTTGCACCGTGGATGTTGCACCCTGTAGATATCGATTATTCGGACGGCCATAACCTCTGGCTCGTTTATAGTTACGGGAGCCATAATCTGTCAAAACGAAGACCTCGATGAGTTCTACGGCTTTGACAGCTTTCAACCGTCAACGGATAGATTAATGCCTAAAAAGGACAACCCGAATCTCAATCGGGTCTCGTAAGTTTTTTAACCTTCGTTTTCTCGACACGTGGATTTTTACGGTAAAACGGGATTACCGTGGCCCGTCTTTGACTTCCCATCGATGAAGAGTGATGCACCATGGTACTGTTCTGTTTCAAATCCATGCACGCATTTCTAAAAGTCGTACGACACTGTTTCTCCATTTCGGACGGATGTTGCACCTTGCACCGTGGATGTTGCACCCTTTATATATCAATTATTCGGCCGGTCATAACTTCTGGCTCGTTTAGAATTACGGGAGACATAACCTATCAAAACGAAGGCCTCGATGAGTTCTACGGCTTTGTCAGCTTTTAGCCGTCAACGGATAGATTAATGCCCAAAAAGGACAACCCGAATCTCAATCGGGTCTCGTAAGTTTTTTACCCTTCGTTTTTTCGACACGTGGATTTTTACGGTAAACCGGGATTACCGTGGCCCGTCTTCGACTTCCCATCGCTAGAGAGTGGTGCACCATGGTACTGTTCCGTTTCAAATCCATGCACGCATTTCTAAAGGTCGTACGACACTGTTTCGCCATTTTGGACGGATGTTGCACCTTGCACCGTGGATGTTGCACCCTGTAGATATCGATTATTCGGACGACCATAACTTCTGGCTCGTTTAGAGTTACGGGAGCCATAACCTGTCAAACGAAGGCCTCGATGAGTTCTACGGTTTTGACAGCTTTCAGCCGTCAACGGATAGATTAATGCCCAAAAAGGACAACCCGAATCTCAATCGGGTCTCGTAAGTTTTTTACCCTTCGTTTTTTCGACACGTGGATTTTTACGGTAAAACGGGATTACGGTGCCCCATCTTCGACTTCCCATCGCTGAAGAGTGGTGCACCATGGTACTGTTCCGTTTCAAATCCATGCACGCATTTCTAAAGGTCGTACGACACTGTTTCGCCATTTCGGACGGATGTTGCACCTTGCGCCGTGGATGTTGCACCCTGTAGATATCGATTATTCGGACGGCCATAACTTCTGGCTCGTTTAGAGTTACGGGAGCTATAACCTGTCAAAACGAAGGCATCGATGAGTTCTACGGCTTTGACAGATTTCAGCCGTCAACGGATAGATTAATGCCCAAAAAAACAACCCGAATCTCAATCGGTTCTCGTAAGTTATTTATCCTTCGTTTTTTGATCCGTGGATTTTAACGGTAAAACGGGATTACCGTGGCCCGTCTTTGACTACCCATCGCTAAAGAGTGATGCACCATGGTACTATTCCATTTCAAATCTACGCACGCATTTCTAAAAGTCGTACGGCTCTGTTTCTCCTTTTCGGACGGATGTTTCACCTTGCACCGTGGATGTTGCACCCTGTAGATATCGATTATTCGGACGACCATAACTTCTTGCTCGTTTAGAGTTACGGGAGCCATAACATGTCAAAACGAAGGCCTCGATGAGTTCTACAGCTTTGACAGCTTTCAGCCGTCAATGGATAGATTAATGCCCAAAAAGGACAACCCGAATCTCAATCGGGTCTCGTAAGTTTTTTACCCTTCGTTTTTTCGACACGTGGATTTTTACGGTAAAACGGGATTACGGTGGCTGGTCTTCGGTTTACCAACGCTGGAGAGTGGTGCACCATGGTACTGTTCCGTTTCAAATCCATGCACGCATTTCTAAAAGTCATACGGCACTGTTTCGCCATTTCGGACGGATGTTGCACCTTGCACCGTGGATGTTGCACCCTGTAGATATCGATTATACGGACGGCCATAACTTCTGGCTCGTTTAGAGTTACGGGAGCCATAACCTGTCAAAACGAAGACCTCGATGAGTTCTACTGCTTTGATAGCTTTCACCCATCAACGGATAGATTAATGCCCAAAAAGGACAACCCGAATCTCAATCGGGTCTCGTAAGTTTTTTACCCTTCGTTTTTTCGACACGTGGATTTTTACGGTAAAATGGGATTACCGTAGCCCGTCTTCGACTTCCCATCGCTGAAGAGTGATGCACCATGGTACCGTTCCGTGTCAAATCCATGCACGCATTTCTAAAAGTCGTACGGCACTGTTTCTCCATTTCGGACGGATGTTGCACCTTGCACCGTGGATGTTGCACCCTGTAGATATCGATTATTCGGACGGCCATAACTTCTGGCTCGTTTAGAGTTTCGGGAGCCATAACCTGTCAAAACGAAGGCCTCGATGAGTTCTACGGCTTTGACAGCTTTCAGCCATCAACGGATAGATTAATGCCCAAACAGGACAACCCGAATCTCAATCGGGTCTCGTAAGTTTTTTACCCTTCGTTTTTTCTACACGTGGATTTTTACGGTAAAACGGGATTACCGTGGCCCGTCTTCGACTTCCCATCGCTGAAGAGTAATGCACCATGGTACTGTTCTGTTTCAAATCCATGCACATATTTCTAAAAGTCGTACGACACTGTTTCTCCATTTCGGACGGATGTTGCACCTTGCACCGTGGATGTTGCACCCTGTAGATATCGATTATTCGGACGGCCATAACCTCTGGCTCGTTTATAGTTACGGGAGCCATAATCTGTCAAAACGAAGACCTCGATGAGTTCTACGGCTTTGACAGCTTTCAACCGTCAACGGATAGATTAATGCCTAAAAAGGACAACCCGAATCTCAATCGGGTCTCGTAAGTTTTTTAACCTTCGTTTTTCGACACGTGGATTTTTACGGTAAAACGGGATTACCGTGGCCCGTCTTTGACTTCCCATCGATGAAGAGTGATGCACCATGGTACTGTTCTGTTTCAAATCCATGCACGCATTTCTAAAAGTCGTACGACACTGTTTCTCCATTTCGGACGGATGTTGCACCTTGCACCGTGGATGTTGCACCCTTTATATATCAATTATTCGGCCGGTCATAACTTCTGGCTCGTTTAGAATTACGGGAGACATAACCTATCAAAACGAAGGCCTCGATGAGTTCTACGGCTTTGTCAGCTTTTAGCCGTCAACGGATAGATTAATGCCCAAAAAGGACAACCCGAATCTCAATCGGGTCTCGTAAGTTTTTTACCCTTCGTTTTTTCGACACGTGGATTTTTACGGTAAACCGGGATTACCGTGGCCCGTCTTCGAATTCCCATCGCTGGAGAGTGGTGCACCATGGTACTGTTCCGTTTCAAATCCATGCACGCATTTCTAAAGGTCGTACGACACTGTTTCGCCATTTTGGACGGATGTTGCACCTTGCACCGTGGATGTTGCACCCTGTAGATATCGATTATTCGGACGACCATAACTTCTGGCTCGTTTAGAGTTACGGGAGCCATAACCTGTCAAACGAAGGCCTCGATGAGTTCTACGGTTTTGACAGCTTTCAGCCGTCAACGTATAGATTAATGCCCAAAAAGGACAACCCGAATCTCAATCGGGTCTCGTAAGTTTTTTACCCTTCGTTTTTTCGACACGTGGATTTTTACGGTAAAACGGGATTACGGTGCCCCATCTTCGACTTCCCATCGCTGAAGAGTGGTGCACCATGGTACTGTTCCGTTTCAAATCCATGCACGCATTTCTAAAGGTCGTACGACACTGTTTCGCCATTTCGGACGGATGTTGCACCTTGCGCCGTGGATGTTGCACCCTGTAGATATCGATTATTCGGACGGCCATAACTTCTGGCTCGTTTAGAGTTACGGGAGCTATAACCTGTCAAAACGAAGGCATCGATGAGTTCTACGGCTTTGACAGATTTCAGCCGTCAACGGATAGATTAATGCCCAAAAAAACAACCCGAATCTCAATCGGTTCTCGTAAGTTATTTATCCTTCGTTTTTTGATCCGTGGATTTTAACGGTAAAACGGGATTACCGTGGCCCGTCTTTGACTACCCATCGCTAAAGAGTGATGCACCATGGTACTATTCCATTTCAAATCTACGCACGCATTTCTAAAAGTCGTACGGCTCTGTTTCTCCTTTTCGGACGGATGTTTCACCTTGCACCGTGGATGTTGCACCCTGTAGATATCGATTATTCGGACGACCATAACTTCTGGCTCGTTTAGAGTTACGGGAGCCATAACATGTCAAAACGAAGGCCTCGATGAGTTCTACAGCTTTGACAGCTTTCAGCCGTCAATGGATAGATTAATGCCCAAAAAGGACAACCCGAATCTCAATCGGGTCTCGTAAGTTTTTTACCCTTCGTTTTTTCGACACGTGGATTTTTACGGTAAAACGGGATTACGGTGGCTGGTCTTCGGTTTACCAACGCTGGAGAGTGGTGCACCATGGTACTGTTCCGTTTCAAATCCATGCACGCATTTCTAAAAGTCATACGGCACTGTTTCGCCATTTCGGACGGATGTTGCACCTTGCACCGTGGATGTTGCACCCTGTAGATATCGATTATACGGACGGCCATAACTTCTGGCTCGTTTAGAGTTACGGGAGCCATAACCTGTCAAAACGAAGACCTCGATGAGTTCTACTGCTTTGATAGCTTTCACCCATCAACGGATAGATTAATGCCCAAAAAGGACAACCCGAATCTCAATCGGGTCTCGTAAGTTTTTTACCCTTCGTTTTTTCGACACGTGGATTTTTACGGTAAAATGGGATTACCGTAGCCCGTCTTCGACTTCCCATCGCTGAAGAGTGATGCACCATGGTACCGTTCCGTGTCAAATCCATGCACGCATTTCTAAAAGTCGTACGGCACTGTTTCTCCATTTCGGACGGATGTTGCACCTTGCACCGTGGATGTTGCACCCTGTAGATATCGATTATTCGGACGGCCATAACTTCTGGCTCGTTTAGAGTTTCGGGAGCCATAACCTGTCAAAACGAAGGCCTCGATGAGTTCTACGGCTTTGACAGCTTTCAGCCATCAACGGATAGATTAATGCCCAAACAGGACAACCCGAATCTCAATCGGGTCTCGTAAGTTTTTTACCCTTCGTTTTTTCTACACGTGGATTTTTACGGTAAAACGGGATTACCGTGGCCCGTCTTCGACTTCCCATCGCTGAAGAGTAATGCACCATGGTACTGTTCTGTTTCAAATCCATGCACATATTTCTAAAAGTCGTACGACACTGTTTCTCCATTTCGGACGGATGTTGCACCTTGCACCGTGGATGTTGCACCCTGTAGATATCGATTATTCGGACGGCCATAACCTCTGGCTCGTTTATAGTTACGGGAGCCATAATCTGTCAAAACGAAGACCTCGATGAGTTCTACGGCTTTGACAGCTTTCAACCGTCAACGGATAGATTAATGCCTAAAAAGGACAACCCGAATCTCAATCGGGTCTCGTAAGTTTTTTAACCTTCGTTTTTCGACACGTGGATTTTTACGGTAAAACGGGATTACCGTGGCCCGTCTTTGACTTCCCATCGATGAAGAGTGATGCACCATGGTACTGTTCTGTTTCAAATCCATGCACGCATTTCTAAAAGTCGTACGACACTGTTTCTCCATTTCGGACGGATGTTGCACCTTGCACCGTGGATGTTGCACCCTTTATATATCAATTATTCGGCCGGTCATAACTTCTGGCTCGTTTAGAATTACGGGAGACATAACCTATCAAAACGAAGGCCTCGATGAGTTCTACGGCTTTGTCAGCTTTTAGCCGTCAACGGATAGATTAATGCCCAAAAAGGACAACCCGAATCTCAATCGGGTCTCGTAAGTTTTTTACCCTTCGTTTTTTCGACACGTGGATTTTTACGGTAAACCGGGATTACCGTGGCCCGTCTTCGACTTCCCATCGCTGGAGAGTGGTGCACCATGGTACTGTTCCGTTTCAAATCCATGCACGCATTTCTAAAGGTCGTACGACACTGTTTCGCCATTTTGGACGGATGTTGCACCTTGCACCGTGGATGTTGCACCCTGTAGATATCGATTATTCGGACGACCATAACTTCTGGCTCGTTTAGAGTTACGGGAGCCATAACCTGTCAAACGAAGGCCTCGATGAGTTCTACGGTTTTGACAGCTTTCAGCCGTCAACGTATAGATTAATGCCCAAAAAGGACAACCCGAATCTCAATCGGGTCTCGTAAGTTTTTAACCCTTCGTTTTTTCGACACGTGGATTTTTACGGTAAAACGGGATTACCGTGGCCCGTCTTCGACTTTCCATCGCTGAAGAGTGGTGCACCATGGTACTGTTCCGTTTCAAATCCATGCACGCATTTCTAGAAGTCCTACGGCACTGTTTCGCCATTTCGGACGGATGTTGCACCTTGCACCGTGGATGTTGCACCCTGCAGATATCGATTATTCGGACGGCCATAACTTCTAGCTGGTTTAGAGTTACGGGAGCCATAACCTGTCAAAACGAAGGCCTCTATGAGTTATACAGCTTTGACAGCTTTCAGCCGTCAACGGATAGATTAATGCCCAAAAAGGACAACCCGAATCTCAATCGGGTCGTAAGATTTTTACCCTTCGTTTTTTCGACACGTGTATTTTTATGGCAAAACGGGATTACGGTGGCTGGTCTTCGATTTACCATCGCTGGAGAGTGGTGCACCATGGTACTGTTCTGTTTCAAATCCATGCACGCATTTCTAAAGGTCGTACGGCACTGTTTCGTAATTTTGGACGGATGTTGCACCTTGCACCGTGGATGCTGCACCGTGTAGATATCGATTATTCGGACGGCCATAACTTCTGGCTCGTTTAGAGTTATGGGAGCCATAACCTGTCAAAACGAAGACCACGATGAGTTCTACGGTTTGATAGCTTTCAGCCGTCAACGGATAGATTAATGTCCAAAAAGGACAACCCGAATCTCAATAGGGTCTCGTAAGATTTTTACACTTCGTTTTTTCGACACGTGGATTTTTACGGTAAAACGGGATTACGGTGGCTGGTCTTCGATTTACCATCGCTGGAGAGTGGTGCACCATGGTACTGTTCCGTTTCAAATCCATGCACGCATTTCTAAAAGTCATACGGCACTGTTTCGCCATGTCGGACGGATGTTGCACCTTGCACAGTGGATGTTGCACCCTGTAGATATCGATTATTCGGACGGCCATAACTTCTGGCTCGTTAAGAGTTACGGGAGCCATAACCTGTCAAAACGAAGGCCTCGATGAGTTCTACGGCTTTGATGGCTTTCAGCCGTCAATGGATATATTAATGCCCAAAAAGGACAACCCGAATCTCAATCGGGTCTCGTAAGTTTTTTACCCTTCGTTTTCTCGACACGTGGATTTTTACGGTAAAACGGGATTACGGTGCCCCATCTTCGACTTCCCATCGCTGAAGAGTGGTGCACCATGGTACTGTTCCGTTTCAAATCCATGCACGCATTTCTAAAGGTCGTACGACACTGTTTCGCCATTTCGGACGGATGTTGCACCTTGCAACGTGGATGTTGCACCCTGTAGATATCGATTATTCGGACGGCCATAACTTATGGCTCGTTTAGAGTTACGAGAGCCGTAACCTGTGAAAACGAAGGCCTCGATGAGTTCTATGGCTTTGACAGCTTTCAGCCGTCAACGGATAGAATAATGCCCAAAAAAAACAACCCGAATCTCAATCGGGTTTCGTAAGTTTTTTACCCTTCATTTTTTTGACACGTGGATTTTTACGCTAAAACGGGATTACCGTGGCCCGGCTTCGACTTCCCATCGCTGAAGAGTGATGCACCATGGTACTGTTCCATTTCAAATCCACGCACGCATTTCTAAAAGTCGTACGGCACTGTTTCTCCATTTCGGGCGGATGTTGCACCTTGCACCGTGGATGTTGGACCCTGTAGATATCGATTATTCGGACGGTCATAACTTCTGGCTCGTTTAGAGTTACGGGAGCCACAACCGGTCAAAATGAAGGCCTCGATGATTTTTACCATTGCTGGAGAGTGGTGCACCATGGTACTGTTCCGTTTGAAATCCATGCACGCATTTCTAAAAGTCATACACACTGTTTCGCCATTTCGGACGGATGTTGCACCTTGCACCATGGATGTTGCACCCTGTAGATATCGATTATTCGGACGGCCATAACTTCTGGCTCGTTTAGAGTTACGGGAGCCATAACATGTCAAAACGAAGACCTCGATGAGTTCTACGGCTTTGACAGCTTTCAGCCGTCAACGGATAGATTAATGCCCAAAAAGGACAACCCGAATCTCAATTAGGTCGCATAAGTTTTTTACCCTTCGTTTTTTCGACACGTGGATTTTTACGGTAAAACGGGATTACGGTGGTTGGTCTTCGATTTACCATCGCTGGAGAGTGGTGCACCATGGTACTGTTCCGTTTCAAATCCTTGCACGCATTTCTAAAGGTCGTACGGCACTATTTCGCCATTTCGGACGGATGTTGCACCTTGCACCGTGGATGCTGCACCCTGTAGATATCGATTATTCGGATGGCCATAACTTCTGGCTCGTTTAGAGTTACGGGAGCCATAACCTTTCAAAACGAAGGCCTCGATGAGTTCTACGGTTTGATAGCTTTCAGCCGTCAACGGATAGATTAATGCCCAAAAAGGACAACCCGAATCTCAATCGGGTCTCGTAAGTTTTTTACCCTTCGTTTTTTCGACACGTGGATTTTTACGGTAAAACGGGATTACTGTGGCCCGTCTTCGACTTCCCATCGCTGATGAGTGGTGCACCATGGTACTGTTCCGTTTCAAATCCATGCACGCATTTCTAAAAGTCGTACGGCACTGTTTCGCTATTTCGGACGGATGTTGCACCTTGCACCATGGATGTTGCACCCTGTAGATATCGATTGTTCGGACGGCCATAACTTCTGGCTCTTTAGATTTACGGGAGCCATAACCTGTCAAAACGAAGGCCTCGATAAGTTCTACGGCATTTACAGCTTTCAGCCGTCAATGGATTGATTAATGCCCAAAAAGGACAACCCGAATCTCAATCGGGTCTCGTAAGTTTTTTACCCTTCGTTTTTTCGACACGTGGATTTTTACGGCAAAACGGGATTACCGTGGCCCGTCTTCGACTTCCAATCGCTGAAGAGTGATGCACCATGGTACTGTTCCGCTTCAAATCCATGCACGCATTTCTAAAAGTCGTACGACACTGTTTCTCCATTTCGGACGGATGTTGCACCTTGCACCGTGGATGTTGCACCCAGTAGATATCGATTATTCGGACGGCCATAACTTCTGGCTCGTTTAGAGTTAAGGGAGCCATAACCTGTCAAAATGAAGGCCTCGATGAGTTCTACGGCTTTGACAGCTTTCAGCCGTCAACGGATTGATTAATGCCCAAAAAGGACATCCCGAATCTCAATCGGGTCTCGTAAGTTTTTTACCCTTCGTTTTTTCGACACGTGGATTTTTACGGTAAAACGGGATTACCGTGGCCCGTCTTCGACTTCCCATCGCTGGAGAGTGGTGCACCATGGTACTGTTCCATTTCAAACCCATGCACGCATTTCTAAAAGTCATACGGCACTGTTTCGCCATTTCGGACGGATGTGGCACCTTGCACCGTGGATGTTGCAACCTGTAGATATCGATTATTCGGACGGCCATAACTTCTGGCTCTTTTAGAGTTACGGGAGCCATAACCTGTCAAAACGAAGACCTCGATGAGTTCTACGGCTTTGACAGCTTTCAAGCGTCAACGGATAGATTAATGCCCAAAAAGGACAACCCGAATCTTAATCGGGTCTCGTAAGTTTTTTACCCTTCGTTTTTTCGACACGTGGATTTTTACGGTAAAACGGGATTACGGTGGCTGGTCTTCGATTTACTATCGCTAGACAGTGGTGCACCATGGTACTGTTCCGTTTCAAATCCATGCACGCATTTCTAAAAGTCATACGGCACTGTTTCGCCATTTCGGATGGATGTTGCACCTTGCACCGTGGATGTTGCACCCTGTAGATATCGATTATTCGGACGGCCATAACTTCTGCCTCGTTTAGAGTTACGGGTGCCATACCCTGTGAAAACGAAGGCCTCGATGAGTTCTATGGCTTTGACAGCTTTCAGCCGTCAACGGATAGATTAATGCCCAAAAAAAAACCCGAATCTCAATCGGGTCTCGTAAGTTTTTTACCCTTCGTTTTTTCGACACGTGGATTTTTACTGTAAAACGTGATTACCGTGGCCCGTCTTCGACTTCCCATCGCTGGAGAGTGGTGCACCATGTTACTGCTCCGTTTCAAATCCATGCACGAATTTCTAAAGGTCGTACGGCACTGTTTCGCCATTTCAGACCGATGTTGCACCTTGCACCGTGGATGTTGCACCCTGTAGATATCGATTATTCGGACGGCCATAACTTCTTGCTCGTTTAGAGTTACGGGAGCCATAACCTGTCAAAACGAAGGCCTCGATGAGTTCTATGGCTTTGACAGCTTTCAGCCGTCAAAGGATAGATTAATTCCCAAAAAGGACAACTCGAATCTCAATCGGGTCTCGTAAGTTTTTTACCCTTCGTTTTTTCGACACGTGGATTTTTACGGTAAAACGGGATTACCGTGGCCCGTCTTCAACTTTCCATCGCTGGAGAGTGGTGCACCATGAAACTTTTCCATTTCAAATCCATGCACGCATTTCTAAAAGTCATACGGCACTGTTTCGCCATTTCGGACGGATGTTGCACCTTGCACCGTGGATGTTGCACCCTGTAGATATCGATTATTCGGACGGACATAACTTCTTGCTCGTTTAGAGTTACGGGAGCCATAATCTGTCAAAACAAAGACCTCGATGAGTTTTACGGCTTTGACAGCTTTCAGCCGTCAACGGATAGATTAGTGCCCAAAAAGGACAACCCGAATCTCAATCAGGTCTCATAAGTTTTTTACCCTTCGTTTTTTCGACACGTGGATTTTTACGGTAAAACGGGATTACGGTGGTTGGTCTTCGATTTACCATCGCTGGAGAGTGGTGCACCATGGTACTGTTCCGTTTCAAATCCATGCACACATTTTAAAGGTCGTACGACACTGTTTCGCCATTTCGGACGGATGTTGCACCTTGCACCGTGGATGTTGCACCCAGTAGATATCGATTATTCGGACGGCCATAACTTCTGGCTCTTTTAGAGTTACGGGAGCCATAACCTGTCAAAACGAAGGCCTCGATGAGTTCTACGGTTTTGATAGCTTTCAGCCGCCAATGGATAGATTGATGCACAAAAAGGACAACCCGAATCTCAATCGGGTCTCGTAAATTTTTTACCCTTCGTTTTTTCGACACGTGGATTTTTACGGTAAAACGGGATTACCGTGGCCCGTCTTCGACTTCCCATCACTGAAGAGTGGTGCACCATGGTACTATTTCGGTTCAAATCCATGCACGCATTTCTAAAAGTCGTACGGCACTGTTTCGCCATTTCGGACGGATGTTGCACCTTGCACCGTGGATGTTGCACCCTTTAGATATCGATTATTCAAACGGCCATAACTTCTGGCTCGTTTACAGTTACGGGAGCCATAACCTGTCAAAACGAAGGCCTTGATGAGTTCTATGGCTTTGACAGCTTTCAGCTGTCAACGGATAGATTAATGCCCAAAAAGGACAACCCGATCTCAATCGGGTCTCGTAAGTTCTTTACCCTTCGTTTTTTCGACACGTGGATTTTTACGGTATAACGGGATTACCGTGGCCCGTCTTCGACTTCCCATCGCTGGAGAGTGGTGCACCATGGTACCTATCTGTATCAAATCCATGCACGCATTTCTAAAAGTCATACGGCACTGTTTCGCCATTTCTGACGGATGTTGCACCTTGCACCGTGGATGTTGCACCCTATAGATATCGATTATTCGGACGGGCATAACTTCTGGCTCGTTTAGAGTTACGGGAGCCATAACCTATCAAAATGAAGGCCTCGATGAGTTCTACGGCTTTGACAGCTTTCAGCCATCAACGGATATATTAATGCCCAAAAAGGACAACCCGAATTTCAATCGGGTCTCGTAAGTTTTTTACCCTTCGTTTTTTCGACACGTGGATTTTTACGGCAAAACGGGATTACCGTGGCTGGTCTTAAATTTACCATCGCTAGAGAGTGGTGCACCATGGTACTGTTCCGTTCCAAATCCATGCACGTATTTCTAAAAGTCGTACAACACTGTTTCACCATTTCGGACGGATGTTGCACCTTGCACCGTGGATGTTGCACCCTGTAGATATCGATTATTCGGACGGCCATAACTTCTGGCTCGTTTAGAGTTACGGGAGCCATAACCTATCAAAACGAAGGCCTCGATGAGTTCTACGGCTTTGACGGCTTTCAGCCGTCAACGGATAGATTAATGCCCAAAAAGGACAACCCGAATCTCAATCGGGTCTCGTAAGTTTTTTACCCTTCGTTTTTTCGACACGTGGATTTTTACGGCAAAACGGGATTACGGTGGCCGGTCTTCGATTTACCATTGCTGGAGAGTGGTGCACCATGGTACTGTTCTGTTTCAAATCCATGCACGTGTTGGGCGAATTCTCACCCAGAAGATCTCGAGACCAAGGAATCACAGTTTCACCCGGGTTCGCAACCACTTCATTCGGCAAACACATGGCTCGATACAATCATGGAAGTCAATCCGGCATTCCCATTCGGTATAAGCTCATCCGGCATTCTCATCCGGTCAAACCTCATCCGGTCCTCCACCAAACAACCGGTCCAGAGACCGCTGCCGAACCAAACCATCTTCGCTTCGCTACCGAACCACACTTTCCTCAACATACCACCGAACCAACATGCCACCGGACCATAGCCTCTTCTCCACAACCGGTCCAAACAGGCACCGACCCAAGCTTCGCCTACCCACCTACCGAACCACCTCACTACCGGATACACACCTACCACCGGTCCAATCCTACCACCGGTCCAAGCTCATTACCAAATGAGGCCTCGCCGAGCCAGATGATTGCCAGTCCAGATCGCTTCAGCCCGGGCCCACCAGCAGCTATATACATCCGAGACCCCTGCCCCCTACCTCACTCTATAAATAGAGGGGCAGGGGTACAACAATGGCAGACAAGTTTGAGAGCTCAAGCACGGAAGGAACTTTCAAACTACTTTCATATACTTGTACACAAAGCATTGTACTTGTAATCTGAAACAAAGAAGATAATAACATATAAAGTGGACGTAGGCACGTTCTGGCCGAACCACTATAAATCTGCGTGTCTTTTATATTTCAGCCCCTGCTTTTTTCATATTTACATAACTCATCTAAATCATTAAGAATCACATAAAATCAACTAAATCACACGACTTGGAGGTGTTTGCCCATTTTTTGCGCAAACATTTTTGGTGCTTTCACTAAGAACTGAACTCAGGCTTCAGCTTCCCTCATTCAACCTTCTTTCCCAATAGCATCCTTCATTGCCTAGGAAACATGACTTCCAGACCAAGAAAAGACGCCAACAAGGGAAAGAACGCTGCAACTAGCAGCGCTCCAAATCCAGTGGATCCAGATCAAGAGAACCATCCTACTACCGCAGCAGTGCCACAGGTAGATCAGGCAATTCCAACAGCCCCTGCCGTGGAACAACCGGCAGTAATCACTAGAGCAGACCTAGACAGAGTTGTGGTGGAAGTGACTAACCGCTTCGCATCCCAACAAGAAGCTTTGGTGAACCAACTCATGTCACGCTTGAGGGATGTCGAAGAATCCAACCGCAACACTGAATCATGGGATGAATCCCAATCTGGAGGATCTCGGAGACAGCAAAGATCTTCCCTCTTCGAGGAAGCCATCAACAGGAATAACAATGATAGGGGCCGCGCTCGGACTCAGCCCGAACTCCGACTCGAGGAAGCGCTCGGAACCGAACCCAGTGGGGGAGGCGCCAGGCGAGGGTCGGATGTAGCTGAGCTAGTCATGCCACCTAATCATAGAAACCCCGCTGAACGGAGCCGAGCTAGAACCCAGCCCGAAGTTGACCCCAAGGAAATGCTCGAAACAGAACCCCACAGGGGAAGATCAAGGCAGGGGGCAACTGTAGCTGGTCCTAGCATGCATCCGAGCAGCCAGAGGCAACCACTGGATAACGTCAGAAGTGATAGACTATACCATCCCTACAGGTCATCTGGACGAGATCGATCTCGCAGGGAAAAACTAAGTTCATTTTTATCCGCTCCAAATTCTGATGAAAGAATGGCACGATTATTCAGAGAATGCGTCCAACGGGAGAAAAGGGACCGAGGAATAGGCGCTAGGGTCACCAGCCCCTTCACCCGCAATATCGAAACTGCCATCACCCCCCGGGAATGGAAAATGCCAACCATGGAACCTTACAAGGGGACTTACGACCCCATCGTACACTTACAAAGATACACCCAGCATATGCTCATGAGCGGGGCAACAGAAGGGGTGCTGTGTAAATGCTTTCCGCTATTCCTAGCAGATCTAGCTACCTCCTGGTTCTGCCATCTACCCCAAGGGTCTATCAGCTCATGGGAGATGTTGAAAGAAAGGTTCATTAGCCAGTTCCGCATCTACGTAGAACAACCTAAGGATGCTTATTCTCTATCCAATGTCAAACAGAAATCCGGAGAGACACTACAACAATATCTAACCCGGTTCAATGCCGCAGCGGCCGCAGTCCAAGATGCCGATGAAAAGCTCATCCTAATGGCCCTTTGTAGTGGTGTACACCCGGATACCAAGTTCGCTAGAAGATTAACTAAGGAAAAACCAGCCACTTTACCTAATTTCTTCCATGAAGCTGGAAAGTATATGAGACTCGAAAACGCCGCCACTGAGAGGCAGTCAGGGCAACAAGGTAAGACAACTTCAGACAAGGTTCCCGCTGCAACCAAGGACATTCGAAGAAATGAATCTAGAGACAATGCTGGGGGCAAGAAGGTTGAAAAACGCCAATATCGGCCAGGACCAAGATTTGACTCCTACACTCCTTTGAATGAAACAATCGAAAACATCTTTCTATCCACTCAGGGCGAACTCAGATACAAGCGCCCCCCGCACAAGAAAGAATCTGATAACGCACTCAAGTCTGGAAAGTTCTTCCGCTTCCACGAATCCCATGGACATGACACCAATGAATGCCACCATCTCCGGGACTTGATCGAAGAACACATCAGGAGAAGAAGGCTGGAACGCTATGTGAAAGGTCAGAACAGGACTCCAACTCCTGCCAATGAGAACTCAAAGCGACCCCTCCCAGAAGTAAGCGGAGGGAATCACAACACCAGTGGCTCTAGTCAAGAGAAGATAGTGGTCCATACCATCTCGGGAGGACCACACATCGCCGACAGAAGCTGGACAGAGATGGAAAGATACGGCAAGTCACTTAGAAATGCTGAAGGCTATGTTAACTCCATTATGGAAGAACGCCACCCGAAACGGAAAGAGAGTGAGGACATCGTATTCAGTAAGCGTGATTTAGAAGGAAGACAGTATCCGCATATGGATCCCATGGTCATCTCTGCCTGGTTCGGTCCAGCTAAAGTTTTCCGAATTCTAATAGACACAGGAAGCTCCGTAAATATCCTGTTCAAGCATGCTTTCGACAAAATGAAACTGTCAATGAAGGATGTGTCTCCCTGCAACAAACCCCTGCACGGTTTCACTGGAGATGCGAAAATGCCCCTCGGGCAACTTGACCTCTTCGTCGAAATAGGAAGTCATCCCCGCTCCGTTGTGCGAAAACAAACGTTCGTACTAATAGAAAACCACTCGGCCTACAACGCCTTCATGGGAAGACCGGCCTTGTTTGACTTCCAAATTGTCCTAGCCCCGTGGTGCCTAAAGATGAAATTCCCAACAGATGACGGAATAGGAGAAGTTGAAGGAGATCAAGACGCCGCTCGAGATTGCTATGTAACTGAACTTCGCAATAACCATAGAAAGAATAAAGGGAAAGATGCAGAAACTACTCTCTGCATGAAAAGCTTGGAAGCATAGCAACTAAAGAAAGCCCCTCCTCTTCGATACACCAGCGATCCTTTCAATGAACTAGACCCCAGGGATAAGGAGGAGGAGGCTACCGCTGAGCCTGCAGAGGCCATGGAATTCGTATCTGTAGACAAACATGATTCAAACAGACTATTAAAAATAGGATCTCAGCTAAAAACGGAATTAAAGGATCAACTCATCGACTTTCTCCGCCACAACTTAGATGTATTTGCGTGGACACATGCCGATATGACAGGAATCTCCCCAGACATAGCATGCCACATGCTGAACATCGATCCCACCAGGGCACCGATAAAGCAGAAAAAGAGAAGCATGGGAGCAGAACGATCAGCAGCCCTCGACGAGGAAGTAAAGAACCTACTTGCTAATGACTTCATACGAGAAGCCATCTACCCCGAGTGGATAGCTAACCCGGTACTAGTAAAGAAAGCTAATGGGAAGTGGCGAACATGTATTGATTTCTCCAACTTAAATGACGCTTGCCCGAAAGACTGCTTCCCGCTCCCCCGAATCGTTCAACTTGTGGACAGCACTGCCGGGCATGAACTTTTATCTTTTATGGACGCATACTCCAGATACAACCAGATTCCCATGCACGCTCCCGATCAAGACCACACTAGCTTCATCACTAACCGGGGATTATATTGTTACAAAGTCATGCCTTTTGGACTCAAAAATGCCGGAGCCACCTATCAGCGCCTCGTCAACAAGATGTTCGCAGAATTAATAGGACGAACTATGGAAGTATATGTGGATGACATGTTGGTAAAGTCCAGGAAAGCCGACGATCATGTAAGCCACCTGAGCGAGATGTTTCAGGTACTTCGCCGATATGGAATGAAGCTGAACCCTCTAAAGTGCTCCTTCGGAGTGTCATCGGGAAAATTCTTAGGGTTCATTGTCCATTCCAGAGGAATCGAAGCAAACCCTGAACAAATCCGGGCTCTAAAAGAAATAAGGATACCTTCCACCCGAAAAGAAATGCAGAGCTTAAACGGAAAGGTAGCCGCCCTAAGCAGATTCATTTCCAAAGCAACTGACAAGTGCGTCCCTTTCTTCGAAGCTCTCAAGAAAGACAATGGAAAGTTCGAGTGGACCGATGAATGCTTAAATGCCTTCCTTAACCTGATCGAACACCTTCAGAAACCACCAGTACTCTCAACTCCAAACGAAGGCGAAGAGCTATACCTATACCTCGCTGTATCATCTCATGCTCTAAGCGATGCCCTGGTAAGAGAAGAAGACCGCACACAACGCCCGGTGTACTTTATAAGTAAGAGATTTACAGGGGCAGAAGCCAGATATCCTAAAATTGAGAAATTGGCATATTATTTATTGATCGCGTCACGAAAACTACGACACTACTTCCAATCTCACTCCATCAGAGTTCTAACCGATCAGCCACTAAGACAGGTGCTCCATCGTCCCGACACTTCTGGATGACTCCTCAAATGGTGCATTGAACTAAGTCAGTATGACGTCACCTACCATCCTCGCACTGCTATCAAGGGGCAAGCCCTGGCCGATTTCATTGCCGAATTCACCACCAACGAAGGCAAGGATCAGTTTGAAATAGCAAAAAACATCAAGTGGAACCTCTTTGTAGATGGAGCATCAAACGAACAAGGCTCGGGGGCAGGTATTGTGATAATCACCCCCAGGGGAAGAAGGCTGTACTATGCATTAAGGTTGGAATTCGCGGCCACTAACAACGATGCGGAGTATGAGGCAGTAATAGCGGGGTTGGAGCTTGCCTTAGAAATTGGAGTCAATTCTTTATGTCTTCATAGTGATTCTCAACTTATCGTAAACCAAGTACTAGGAGAATTCCAGACACGAGGAGAACGACTCACAGCATATCTAAAGAAAACCAAACTGCTGCTCGACCAATTGGACCATTATCTAATCAAACACATTCCTCGAGAAGATAACCAAGAGGCCGATGAACTAGCAAAGCAAGCTAGTATGATGAATAGCACCATTTCCGGAGCACTAGCCATCTCAAGGCAGCTAGCCCCAAGTTTTGAACAAGTGAATCTGATAACTGCAATTGAAGAAACAACTTGGATGACTCCTATCCGGAAATATTTGCAGGACGGCACACTACCAGACAAACGTGATGAAGTCAGGAGAATTTTGAGGAAAGCTCCCCACTACACAATACAAGAAGGCATCCTCTATCGGCGTGGCTTCTCTAGCCCCTTATTCAGATGCGTCGCTGAAAGGGAAGCCAAGGAAATCTTATTCAACATCCATCAAGGTAGTTGCGGAGATCACACTGGAGGGCAGACTCTGGCGAAAAAGATACTCCGATATGGATATTACAGGCCCACACTAAACAAAGACGCCTTAGACTTCGTCAAGAGATGCGACAGATGTCAGAAATTTGCCAAGATTCCTCGACTACCCACAAATGAGATTACTCAAATGACCAGCCATTGGCCCTTTGCTGTATGGGGAATTGATTTAATTGGCGAACTGCCAACGGGCAGGGGCGGGGCCAAATATGCTATAGTGGCAGTCGATTATTTCACCAAATGGGTGGAAGCGGAACCCCTAAATAAAATATCTTCAGCAAAAGTTATCAACTTCCTGATCAAAAATATTCTGTGCAGGTATGGAGTACCACTCAAGATCATATCAGACAACAGACTCCAATTTGACAGCGAAGAATTCGCCGACTGGTGCCAAGAGCATGGAATTCATAAAAGCTTCTCATCAGTAGCTTATCCTCAGGAAAACGGACAAGTCGAAGCTGTCAACAAAATTCTCAAAACCCTAATCAAGAAGAAACTTGAAAAGTCAAAAGGCGCTTGGGTGGACGAACTTCCTACGGCACTTTGGGCCTACCGCACATCTTTCAGAACATCAACGGGACATACTCCTTTCTCTTTGGCATACGGATCGGAGGCAATGCTCCCTGTTGAGACTATTGTTCCTTCCCATCGTAGGATCCACTACAATCCAGAAGAAAACGAAGAACTCCTCCTCATGTCTTTGGATCTGATTGAGGAAAGGAGAAACGATGCAGCTCTCAAAGCAGCAGCTCACAAACAAAAGGTGGCAGCACTATACAACTCCAAAGTCAAACATCGCATCTTACAAGAAGGAGATCTTGTCCTCAGGCAAATCTTTCCGCGCCCCGGGGCACTGGACCCCATCTGGGACGGACCATATGTAATTCGTAAAGACCTCCACAACGGAGCTTATATTTTGTCAACAGTGGACGGAGAGGTGTTCCAGAGGGCATGGAACATCTGACACCTCCGTCGATACTTTTCTTAGCTTGTACTGCCCATAAGAAGTGAATTAACAAAAAGAATCAGTGGACGTAGGCATTTTCATGCCGAACCACTTTAAAAAATCTTGTCTCTTTTTAACTCGTTCCTTTATATCTTGGCTGCTTGTTAAGCTTTATCCTTTTCTGTTGAACAAAATCTTATGGCGTCTCCACTCAAGACGCACCACGGCCTCATCTGGACAAGGCCTAACAGGTACGCTACGATTCTATGCACTCGCCAATGAGACTCTTTTGCTCCAGCACCCCTCTGCTGTGGGTTAACTCATTGCTCGCGCCTGCCCTCAAAGCCAACTGTAATGAGCCGATTATAAGTCATCATAAAGGCCGACTATAGCCGATGGCAGCTCATTACGGCGTTCGGCTCGCCGGCAACTGTGAACCTACTTTAAGCCCCAACATAAGGTGTGGCCAGCCAGGGGTAGTTCACGGCCAACGGCACCCACGCTAGCCGGCCACGGTAAATCGAATAATACCCACGATTACGGACCATAATGGTTCGGGTAGTTACCGTGCACGATCTCGGCTTCGATGTGTCTTAAGTGCGGCTGTGGTAAAAAAGAAAACTCCCCGCGGAGGCGTAAGATGGGTGACAAATGTCTCCAAGACCCACATCTAGGGAAAGTGACTACAAAACCCGTTTGCCACGAACTTAAGCACATCGACGGCCTTCCGTGACTGGAAGTTTTACTTTTTCTATATTTCCATTTCATTTAAATACTTTTCCCCTATCCTGTATAACAAACTCTAAAGTACAGGAAACCGAACAGGGAGCATTCACTCATGAGAATCTAAGCCCGCGTACTGGGTGGCAAGGTATTCAGATATATTCATGATCAGTTACACAAGATGCTCAAAACTACCGCCTGCAAATAAAACATGAAGGGCGGTACTCTCTTCTCTTGTACATAGATGCATAACTATAGCTTATTCATATGTCACACCAACATTGCAAAACATGAAATTATATTTCAAGCAAAGGCTTAACATCAAACACAACTAAAATCACAGGCATATACATGGTTATATTTCTCACGCAGCACATCAAAATGACAACAACATTTAAACATAACAAAATCAGCTTATATTATGAAATCACACCAAGTTATTCTCTGCAAATAATATTATTACAGTCACATCAATGTTTTGGACTAACGTAAGCAACAGTAAAAAAGAAATAAAAAGCGGCCGAATCCGGACGAGTAACCAGCTGCGTCCACACTCCATCACCGACTTCCCAAGCCTATTTGGCCGCAGGGCCGGAACCCCCAGCAGGTTGATCGGAAGTTCCACCTGTCCAATTCAGAAGAGGAATCCATTAAACAAACGATAAACAATCAAGTCATGGAAACCCAGAAAGAAAAGGAAAAGAGAAGAATAACTCACCAGCGTCCGCCGCTTGATCCTCATCCTCCAGTTGCACACCCGCTTCCTCCGCAGCGAGCAACCGCATCCCCTCCTTCACCGCCACTTGTTCCTCTTTCGAGAACTGAGCAGTAACCACATCCAGGCTAAAAGCCACTCCACCTTCCTTACCCGCATCGACCCTGGCCTCCTCTAAAGCCCGGAGATATATCTTGGCCATGACCCGGGGATAGTCATCCATCCAAGACAAGCTGCCCTCCTTCCAAGTGCGGAAGTACATGTCCTGCAGCATCTCGTCCATCATCCCCTCATTCTCATCGAACTCCCTCACCCTGGCCTCGGAAGCCTGCAACTTGGCGACAGCCGCATCCCTCTCTGATCGGTATCTCGAGCAGTCAGCCTGGAGAGCCCTCCTCATCTCCTCCATCTCCTCCTTTAACTTGACTTGAGCCATCTCCGCGGCCTCAAGCCTCCCAGATAACTCCTCTACCTGCTCGAGATCCGCATTCCGAACCTCATCCACTGTCGCAATGGCCATGTCGATCCGCTCCTTACAGGCGGCCTCCATCTTCCGTAATTCCGCCCTACTTGCCTTTTCCATGGTCTCTTTCAGACGCCTGGAGGCTTCCTCGTGCCGAGAAATCTGAACGGCTTGACCGGCAAGCTGTTCGGCCTGATCAGCAACCTTCAGCCGTAACCGAATATTAGCACTTCCAATCTCCTCCCCGGCCTTGACCAATTGAGCATGATACTTCATTAACTTCTTGGTCTCCTCAGCCACCCGATCAATATTAGCCTTGGCCTCGTCTCCCATGGTAACTACCCGAGTGGTAAGCAGATCAAGGTCTAGGGACTTAGCCTCGTCTAACACTCGTACCATGGGGTTGCGGGGAAGGAGGTGCTCACCCGTGGCCTCATCAAATGAAATATCCCGAGAACTTGGGTCTAAATCAGGATGACTAGCAAAGGGGTCACGAGGCACATCGGACGCCTTATACGGATAACTGTAGGATTCTTGAAAGGAGGTGGAGGGGGGATAACCTCCGTGCTCTCCTCCGTGGCATCACGAGGAGGCCGAACAGGAAGCTGCGGACCAGGGGAAGGCTCAAACAAAGAACGACTCCTCTTCTTTTTCTGAATGCCCTCTTCGATGACCCCATGAAGAGGACGGTATTTGACCACGTCCCCAGTACGACCAGTGGGAGGCTTCGCAGAAGCTCTCATCAACTTGAACTGTTCGAGGCGGTGTCGAACGTCTGACGTTTTAACCACATGGCCTGCCCCTGGAATAAAGAACAAGTCTTACGAACATACAATGGTCCATAATTCAGGAAACAGGTTAAGTAAAAAGAAAGAAAAGTGTGAAGGCACGTCTATTATACAAACCCTGCGGAGGAGTGGGGTACTGCAATAAGTCCTGAATCTCATTCCAGGACGGGAGTGAACCATAAAATATTTCTAAGTCCTTATCGAAAATGGAATCGACAGAGGAAAAAAGTTCACCTTGCACCGCCGAAGTCACCCTGGCTGAGGAACCCCTGGGGGATAGATCGGCACCAGCCCCGACCTTGCCAGTCTCCTTCGCCTTCTCCGCTCCCGATTCCCCTTCCGATTCCCCGAAGGCCTGGCGGAGGGCCTCATCCAGCTCAGAGTCTTGCCCAGAAGTTAAGGCACCAGCACCACTACCACCCTGACCATCTCCATCTCCTCAGCCTTCCGACTCTCCTTCCATATCGCCTCCTTCGCCCTCTTCCACACCTTCCTCCTCCGGAATGATCGGGCAAGTACTGGGAGAGGGGCCCTCCGATTCTTTAAGCTTCTTGCCCCCCGCGACGGGATGCTGTGCAAAGGGTTTTCTCTTGCCACTCTTCACCGTGACCCCCTCCTTAGCTTTAGCAGCCTTCTCCTCAGCCGTGTCCCTCTGGTTAACAACGGACTGGTGCGGCTGGATCAAATTGTACTCCAGGAGGGTAGCGTTCCTGATCAGGAACGAAGCCGACCTGTCCCGCGCAGGAATGACCTTTATTCCAGCAGCCATCCGCGCCAAAGAATCATCTTCCACGACGGCAATGCCACCTGTCGCTAGCAAGAAATAGAAGCGTGTCAGAAGAAACACTACAGTCAGAACATGGAAAATATAAATGAAATTAATCTTACAGCCGGAAGTGAAAAGGCGGAAAGAAACAGAATCGTCCTTGACAAAGAACCATTCCTTCTTGAACATGGTGAACTTTGAATATAAGTCCAAGACCGGTTTGAAGGGCACGGCCGCTACCAGACTAATATACGGAGACCCCTTCTTGTAGCCCCTCAGGTTATACAAATACCGAATTTCCCGGTTAGAAGGAGGGCGCCCGTATCTCCTCTGGAAGATGACGAAGAGGCTTACCAGAATGGCATAGGAGTTCGGCTGAAGCTGGAATGGAGCTACTTTCAAATATGTGGTAAAGCTGACTATCCAGGCATTGATAGGAGGGATAGCACCGCACATGCAATGGTACCTGCTGTAAGCGAAGTAACCTTCGGGGGGATTATACGGCATCACTCCCTCTCCCGGCAGCTGCATGAGAGCCCTGTCTATCCCAAATGAACGAGAGATGACATCAAGTTGCTCCTCCTTTAGGGAGCTAGGAAAGCAATCGGGCGGGGAGACCAGAAGTTCCTGTGGACCATATCCGTCCACTAACGACCTCGGAACAGGTCGATGCTGCCCAGATCCTGATTGGGCTGGGGGCACGGAGGAAGACTCGCCTCCATCTTTGGATTTCCGTCTGTCTGATCATGTTTCCGCCTTGCGAGACATTTTATCTGCATACACAGAAGCAAAAAAGACAAGTTGTTAGGACAAGGAATACAAAGATGTAAGCGAAAAAGAATGCATAAGTCCAGAGTTCCGCTCAAAGTCCAAATACAAGAGTCATTCGGTGTACATGTCATTTGTTCATTCGGTATACATGTCATTCGGCGCTAAGAGTCATTTGGTATACATGTCATTCGGCACTAAGAGACATTCGGTATACATCCATTCGGCACTAAGGCCTAAGGCACATTCAGTAAAACGAGGACCTTCGTACGTATTCGGCTTAAGCACATTCGGTTATTGAGTTCATTCGGCGAAAGGGGATATACCTGATTCGGCAAAAGCTTGGTTCGGCAAAGAGTTGGTTCGGCTATGAATTGATTCGGCTCTCTCTGATTCGGTGAAGAAAACCTAAGGGGGTATAGCCCCTATATATAGACTGGAGGAGCACCACCGGACCATATGGTTCGGCATACCGGACCACCCATATGCCGAATGAAAACATCCATCCGGACCAACCAAACACCGAATGACGTTGTCTCCACCAGCGAAAGTCAGAAGCAGGGGGCACGCGGAGCACCTCAATCAGATAAGTACCGAACTCTAGGGCCTACTGATAAAACAAAGAATATGATAACAATGAATAAGTAGTAAATCTTTCACTAACATGGGTTGATCGTTTACACACGTGCACGACCACGAACGGTCCACAGGCAGGCTCTGAATAACCATTAACCCTATCGTCGTGAGAATTTGCACTTTGACATCCTTTTTAAGCTCATCGGTTAAAGGGATATTTGATTCTGATAATTATGAAATGGCTAAGATACTTACACATGTACGGGGTCGCGAACGATCCCTAGGCATGCTCTGAGATGGCGATAAAACACCTTGACGAACGATCCAGGGATCCACTCTAACGTGAACCTGGCATCGATAATGCTAAACCCCCTCGGGGCACACTCTCTCGCCTCGAACGGCACGATTCACTTCATCTCGAATATTTCGATCCCGAACGGTCGTTATTTGAAATCACACTAAAGCTATAAATTCCTTCGCAGGACATCAACAAGATATGAACATCCAGCCCATGGAAGACCTAAACAAGCCTTTCCACCACAGTGAAACAAAGCGCGACACATGCAAGCACGTGCCCCACTTTGGGGGGCAAATGTTGGGCGAATTCTCACCCAGAAGATCTCGAGACCAAGGAATCACAGTTTCACCCGGGTTCGCAACCACTTCATTCGGCAAACACATGGCTCGATACAAGCATGGAAGTCAATCCGGCATTCCCATTCGGTATAAGCTCATCCGGCATTCTCATCCGGTCAAACCTCATCCGGTCCTCCACCAAACAACCGGTCCAGAGACCGCTGCCGAACCAAACCATCTCCGCTTCGCTACCGAACCACACTTTCCTCAACATACCACCGAACCAACATGCCACCGGACCATAGCCTCTTCTCCACAACCGGTCCAAACAGGCACCGACCCAAGCTTCGCCTATCCACCCACCGAACCAACTCACTACCGGATACACACCTACCACCGGTCCAATCCTACCACCGGTCCAAGCTCATTACCAAATGAGGCCTCGCCGAGCCAGATGATTGCCAGTCCAGATCGCTTCAGCCCGGGCCCACCAGCAGCTATATACATCCGAGACCCCTGCCCCCTACCTCACTCTATAAATAGAGGGGCAGGGGTACAACAATGGCAGACAAGTTTGAGAGCTCAAGCACGGAAGGAACTTTCAAACTACTTTCATATACTTGTACACAAAGCATTGTACTTGTAATCTGAAACAAAGAAGATAATAACATATAAAGTGGACGTAGGCACGTTCTGGCCGAACCACTATAAATCTGCGTGTCTTTTATATTTCAGCCCCTGCTTTTTTCATATTTACATAACTCATCTAAATCATTAAGAATCACATAAAATCAACTAAATCACACGACTTGGAGGTGTTTGCCCATTTTTTGCGCAAACAGCACACATTTCTAAAAGTCGTACGGCACTGTTTCGCCATGTCGGACGGATGTTGCACCTTGCACCGTGGATGTTGCACCCTATAGATATCGATTATTCAAACGGACATAACTTCTGGCTCATTTAGAGTTACGGGAGCCATAACCTGTCAAAACGAAGGCCTCGATGAGTTCTACGGCTTTGACAGCTTTCAACCATCAACGGATAGATTAATGCCCAAAAAGGACAACCTGAATCTAAATCGGGTCTCGTAAGTTTTTTACCCTTCGTTTTTTCGACACGTGGATTTATACGGTAAAACGAGATTACCGTGGCCCGTCTTCGACTTCCCATCGCTGGAGAATGGTGCACCATGGTGCCTATCCGTATCATATCCATGCACGCATTTCTAAAAGTCATGCGGCACTGTTTCGCCATTTCGGACGGATGTTGCACCTTGCACCGTGGATGTTGCACCCTGTAGATATCGATTATTCGGACGGGCATAACTTCTGGCTCGTTTAGAGTTACGGGAGCCATAACCTGTCAAAACGAAGGCCTCGATGAGTGCTACGGCTTTGATAGCTTTCAGCCATCAACGGATATATTAATGCCTAAAAAGGGCAACCCGAATCTCAATCGGGTCTCGTAAGTTTTTTACCCTTCGTTTTTTCGACATGTGGATTTTTACGGCAAAACGGGATTACCGTGGCTGGTCTTCGATTTACCATCGCTGGAGTGGGGTGCACCATGGTGCTGTTCCGTTTCAAATACATGCACGTATTTCTAAAAGTCATACGACACTATTTCTCCATTTCAGACGGATGTTGCACCTTGCACCGTGGATGTTGCACCCTGTAGATATCGATTATTCGGACGGCCATAACTTATGGCTCGTTTAGAGTTACGGGAGCCATAACCTGTCAAAACGAAGGCCTCGATGAGTTCTACGGCTTTGACAGCTTTCAGCCATCAACGGATATATTAATGCCCAAAAAGGACAACCCGAATCTCAATCGGGTCTCGTAAGTTTTTTACCCTTCGTTTTCTCGACACGTGGATTTTTACGGTAAAACGGGATTACCGTGGCCCGTCTTCGACTTCCCATCGCTGAAGAGTGATGCACCATGGTACTGTTCCATTTCAAATCCATGCGCGCATTTCTAAAAGTCGTACGGCACTGTTTCTCCATTTCGGACGGATGTTGCACCTTGCACCGTGGATGTTGCACCCTGTAGATATCGATTATTCGGACGGCCATAACTTCTGGCTCGTTTAGAGTTACGGGAGCCATAACCTGTCAAAACGAAGGCCTCGATGAGTTCTACGGCTTTGATATCTTTCAGCCGTCAACGGAAAGATTAATGCCCAAAAAGGACAACCCGAATCTCAATCGGGTCTCGTAAGTTTTTTACCCTTCGTTTTTTCGACACGTGGATTTTTACGGTAAAACAGGATTACCGTGGCCCGTCTTCGACTTCCCATCGCTGGAGTGTGGTGCACCATGGTACTGTTCCGTTTCAAATCCATGCACGCATTTCTAAAAGTCATACGGCACAGTTTCGCCATTTCGGACGGATGTTGCACCTTGCACCGTGGATGTCGCACCCTGTAGATATAGATTATTCGGACGGCCATAACTTCTGGCTCGTTTAGAGTTACGGGAGCCATAACCTATCAAAACGAAGGCCTCGATGAGTTCCACGGCTGACAGCTTTCAGCCGTCAACGGATAGATTAATGCCCCAAAAAAACAACCCGAATCTCAATCAGGTCTCGTAAGTTTTTTACCCTTCGTTTTTTCGACACGTGGATTTTTACGGTAAAGCGGGATTACGGTGGCTGGTCTTCGATTTACCATCGCTGGAGAGTGGTGCACCATGGTACTGTTCCGTTTCAAATCCATGCACGCATTTCTAAAGGTCGTACGGCACTGTTTCGCCATTTCGGACGGATGTTGCACCTTGCACCGTGGATGTTGCACCCTGGAGATATCGATTATTCGGACGACCACAACTTCTGGCTCGTTTAGAGTTACGGGAGCCATAACCTGTCAAAACGAAGACCTCGATGAGTTCTACAGTTTGGATAGCTTTCAGCCGTCAATGGATAGATTAATGCCCAAAAAGGACAACCCGAATCTCAATCGGGTCTCGTAAGTTTTTTACCCTTCGTTTTTTCGACACGTGGATTTTTACGGTAAAACGGGATTACCGTGGCCCGTCTTCGACTTCCCATCGCTGAAGAGTGATGCACCATGGTACTGTTCCGTTTCGAATCCATGCACGCATTTATAAAAGTCGTACGACACTATTTTTCCATTTCGGAAGGATGTTGCACCTTGCACCGTGGATGTTGCACCCTGTAGATATCGATTATTCGGACGGCCATAACTTCTGGCTCGTTTAGATTTACGGGAGCCATAACCTGTCAAAACGAAAGCCTAGATGAGTTCTATGGCTTTGACTGCTTTCAGCCGTCAACGGATAGATTAATGCCCAAAAAGGACAACACGATAATGCCCAAAAAGGACAACCTGAATCTCAATTTGGTCTCGTAAGTTTTTTACCCTTCGTTTTTTGGACACGTGGATTTTTAAGGCAAAACGGGATTACGGTGGCTGGTCTTCGATTTACCATTGCTGGACAGTGGTGCACCATGGTACTGTTCCGTTTCAAATCCATGCACGCATTTCTAAAAGTCGTACCACACTGTTTCGCCATGTCGGACGGATGTTGCACCTTGCACCGTGGATGTTGCACCCTGTGGATATCGATTAATCGGACGGCCATAACTTCTGGCTCGTTAAGAGTTACGGGAGCCATAACCTGTCAAAACGAAGGCCTCGATGAGTTCTACGGCTTTGACTGCTTTCAACCGTCAACGGATAGATTAATGCCCAAAAAGGACAACCGGAATCTCAATCGGGTCTCGTAAGTTTTTTACCCTTCGTTTTTTGGACACGTGGATTTTTGCGGTAAAACAGGATTACGGTGCCCCATCTTCGACTTCCCATCCTTGAAGAGTGGTGCACCATGGTACTGTTCCGTTTCAAATCCATGCATGCATTTCTAAAGGTCGTACGGCACTGTTTCGCAATTTCGGACGGATGTTGCACCTTGCACCGTGGATGTTGCACCCTGTAGATATCGATTATTCGGACGGCCATAACTTCTGGCTCGTTTAGATTTACGGGAGCCATAACCTGTCAAAACGAAAGCCTAGATGAGTTCTATGGCTTTGACTGCTTTCAGCCGTCAACGGATAGATTAATGCCCAAAAAGGACAACACGATAATGCCCAAAAAGGACAACCTGAATCTCAATTTGGTCTCGTAAGTTTTTTACCCTTCGTTTTTTCGACACGTGGATTTTTAAGGCAAAACGGGATTACGGTGGCTGGTCTTCGATTTACCATTGCTAGACAGTGGTGCACCATGGTACTGTTCCGTTTCAAATCCATGCACGCATTTCTAAAAGTCGTACCACACTGTTTCGCCATGTCGGACGGATGTTGCACCTTGCACCGTGGATGTTGCACCCTGTGGATATCGATTAATCGGACGGCCATAACTTCTGGCTCGTTAAGAGTTACGGGAGCCATAACCTGTCAAAACGAAGGCCTCGATGAGTTCTACGGCTTTGACTGCTTTCAGCCGTCAACGGATAGATTAATGCCCAAAAAGGACAACCGGAATCTCAATCGGGTCTCGTAAGTTTTTTACCCTTCGTTTTTTGGACACGTGGATTTTTGCGGTAAAACAGGATTACGGTGCCCCATCTTCGACTTCCCATCCTTGAAGAGTGGTGCACCATGGTACTGTTCCGTTTCAAATCCATGCATGCATTTCTAAAGGTCGTACGGCACTGTTTCGCCATTTCGGACGGATGTTGCACCTTGCACCGTGGATGTTGCATCCTGTAGATATCGATTATTCGGACGGCCATAACTTTTGGCTCGTTAGGAATTACGGGAGCCATAACCTGTCAATACGAAGGCCTCGATGAGTTCTACGGCTTCGACTGATTTCAGCCGTCAACGGATAGATTAATGCCCAAAAAGGACAACCCGAATCTCAATCGCGTCTCGTAAGTTTTTTACCCTTTGTTTTTTTGACACGTGGATTTTTGCGGTAAAACGGGATTACGGTGCCCCATTTTCGACTTCCCATCGCTGAAGAGTGGTGCACCATGGTACTGTTCCGTTTCAAATCCATGCACTCATTTCTAAAGGTCGTACGGCACTGTTTCGCCATTTTGGACGGATGTTGCACCCTGCACCGTGGATATTGCACCCTGTAGATATCGATTATTCGGACGACCATAACTTCTGGCTCGTTTAGAGTTACGGGAGCCATAACCTATCAAAACGAAGGCCTCGATGAGTTCCACGGCTGACAGCTTTCAGCCGTCAACGGATAGATTAATGCCCAAAAAAACAACCCGAATCTCAATCAGGTCTCGTAAGTTTTTTACCCTTCGTTTTTTCGACACGTGGATTTTTACTGTAAAACGGGATTACCGTGGCCCGTCTTCGACTTCCCATCGCTGAAGAGTGATGCACCATGGTACTTTTCCGTTTCAAATCTATGCACGCATTTCTAAAAGTCGTACGACACTGTTTCTCCATTTCAGACGGATGTTGCACCTTGCGCCGTGGATGTTGCACCCTGTAGATGTCGATTATTCGGACGGCCATAACTTCTGGCTCGTTTAGGGTTACGGGGGCCATAACCTGTCAATACGAAGGCCTCGATGAGTTCTATGGCTTTGATAGCTTTCAGCCGTCAACTGATAGATTAATGCCCAAAAAGGACAACCCGAATCTCAACCGGGTCTCGTAAGTTTTTTACCCTTCGCTTTTTCGACACATGGATTTTTACGGTAAAACGGGATTACCGTGGCCCGTCTTCGACTTCCCATCGCTGAAGAGTGATGCACCATGGTACTGTTCCAATTCAAATCCATGCATGCATTTCTAAAATCATACGACACTGTTTCGCCATGTCGGACGGATGTTGCACCTTGCACCATGGATGTTGCATCCTGTAGATATCGATTATTCGGACGGCCATAACTTTTGGCTCGTTAGGAGTTACGGGAGCCATAACCTGTCAAAACGAAGGCCTCGATGAGTTCTACGGGTTTGACTGCTTTCAGCCGTCAACGGATAGATTAATGCCCAAAAAAAACAACCCGAATCTCAATCAGGTCTCGTAAGTTTTTTACCCTTCGTTTTTTCGACACGTGGATTTTTACAGTAAAACGGGATTACCTTGGCCCGTCTTCGACTTCCCATCGCTGAAGAGTGATGCACCCTGGTACTTTTCCGTTTCAAATCTATGCACGCATTTCTAAAAGTCGTACGACGCTATTTCTCCATTTCAGACGGATGTTGCACCTTGCACCGTGGATGTTGCACCCTGTAGATATCGATTATTCGGACGGCCATAACTTCTGGCTCGTTTAGAGTTACGGGAGCCATAACCTGTCAATACGAAGCCCTCGATGAGTTCTACGGCTTTGACAGCTTTCAGCCATCAACGGATAGATTAATGCCCAAAAAGGACAACCCGAATCTCAATCGGGTCTCGTATGTTTTTTACCCTTCGTTTTTTCGACACGTGGATTTTTACGGTAAAACAGGATTACGGTAGCTGGCCTTCTATTTACCATCGCTGGACAGTGGTGCACCATGGTAATGTTCCGTTTCAAATCCATGCACGCATTTCTAAAAGTCGTACGGCACTGTTTCGCCATTTCGGACGGATGTTGAACCTTGCATCGTGGAAGTTGCACCCTGTAGATATCGATTATTCGGACGCAATAACTTCTGGCTCGTTTAGAGTTACGGGAGCCATAACCTGTCAAATCGAAGACCTCGATGAGTTCTACGGGTTTGACAGCTTTCAGCCATCAACGGATAAATTAATGCTCAAAAAGGATAACCCGAATCTCAATCGGGTCTCCTAAGTTTTTTACCCTTCATTTTTTCGACACGTGGATTTTTACGGTAAAATGAGATTACGGTGGCTGGTCTTCGATTTACCATCGCTAGAGAGTGATGCACCATGGTATTATTCCGTTTCAAATCCATGCACGCATTTCTAAAGGTCGTACGGCACTGTTTCGCCATTTCGGACGGTTGTTGCACCTTGCACCGTGGATGTTGCACCCTGGAGATATCGATTATTCGGACGGCTATAACTACTGGCTCGTTTAGAGTTACGGGAGCCATAACCGGTCAAAACAAAGGCCTCGATGAGTTCTACGGCTTTGATAGATTTCAGCCATCAATGGATATATTAATGCCCAAAAAGGACGACTCCAATCTCAATCGCGTCTCGTAAGTTTTTTACCCTTCGTTTTTTCGACACGTGGGTTTTTATGGCAAAACGGGATTACCGTGGTTGGTCTAAGATTTACCATCGCTGGAGAGTGGTGCACCATGGTACTGTTCTGTTTCAAATCCATGCACGCATTTCTAAAAGTCGTTCGACACTGTTTCGCAATTTCGGACGGATGTTGCACCTTGCACCGTGGATGTTGCACCCTGTAGATATCGATTATTCGGACGGCCATAACTTCTGGCTCGTTTAGATTTATGGGATCCATAACCTATCAAAACGAAGGCCTCGATGCGTTCTATGGCTTTGACAGCTTTCAGCCGTCAACGGATAGATTAATGCCCAAAAAGGACAACCCGAATCTCAATCGGGTCTCGTTAGTTTTTTACCCTTCGTTTTTTCGACACGTGGATTTTTACGGTAAACGGGATTACCGTAGTCCGTCTTCGACTTCCCATCGCTGGAGAGTGGTGCACCATGGTACTGTTCCATTTCAAATCCATGCACGCATTTCTAAAAGTCCTACAGCACCGTTTCGCCATTTCGGACGGATGTTGCACCTTGCACCGTGGATGTTGCACCCCGTAGATATCGATTATTCGGACGGCCATAACTTCTGGCTCGTTTAGAGTTACGGGAGCCATAACCTGTCAAAACAAAGCCCTCGATGAGTTCTACGGCTTTGACAGCTTTCAGCCGTCAACGGATAGATTAATGCCTAAAAAGGACAACCCGAATCTCAATCGGGTCTCGAAAGTTTTTTACCCTTCGTTTTTTCGACACGTGGATTTTTACGCTAAAACGGGATTACCGTGGCTGGTCTTCGATTTACCATCGCTGGAGAGCGGTGCACCATGGTACTGTTCCGTTTCAAATCCATGCATGCATTTCGAAAAGTCGTACGGCACTGTTTCGCCATTTCGGACGGATGTTGCACCTTGCACCGTGGATGTTGCACCCTGTAGATATCGATTATTCGGACGGTTATAACTTCTGGCTCGTTTAGAGTTACGGGAGCCATAACCTGTCAAAACGAAGGCCTCGATGAGTTATATGTCTTTGATAGCTTTCAGCCGTCAACGGATAGATTAATGCCCAAAAAGGACAACCCGAATCTCAATCGGGTCTCGTAAGTTTTTTACCCTTCGTTTTTCGACACGTGGATATTTACGGTAAAACGGGATTACCGTGGCAGGTCTTCAATTTACCATCGTTGGAGAGTGGTGCACCATAGTACTGTTCCGTTTCAAATCCATGCACGCATTTCTAAAAGTCGTACGGCACTGTTTCGCCATTCCGGACGTATGTTGCACCTTGCACCGTGGATGTTGCACCCTGTAGATATCGATTATTCGGACGGCCATAACTTCTGGCTCGTTTAGAGTTACGGAAGCCATAACCTGTCAAAACAAAGGCCTCGATGAGTTCTACGGCTTTGACATCTTTCAGCCGTCAACGGATAGATTAATGCCCAAAAAGGACAACCCGAATATCAATCGGGTTTCGTAAGTTTTTTACCCTTCGTTTTTTCGACACGTGGATTTTTACGGTAAAACGGGATTACCGTGGTCCGTCTTCGACTTCCCATCGCTAGAGAGTGGTGCACCAAGGTACTATTCCATTTCAAATCCATGCACGCATTTGTAAACGTCATACGTCACTGTTTCGCCATTTCGGACGGATGTTGCACCTTGAACCGTGGATGTTGCACCCTGTAGATATCGATTATTCGGACGGCTATAACTTCTGGCTCGTTTAGAGTTACGGGAGCCATAACCTGTCAAAACGAAGGCCTCGATGGGTTCTACTGCTTTGACAGCTTTCAGCCGTCAACGTATAGATTAATGCCCAAAAAGGACAACCCTAATCTCAATCGGGTCTCGTAAGTTTTTTGCCCTTCGTTTTTTCGACACGTGGATTTTTACGGTAAAATGGGATTACCGTGGCTGGTCTTCGATTTACCATCGCTGGAGAGTGGTGCACCATGGTACTGTTCCGTTTCAAATCCATGCACGCATTTCTAAAAGTCGTACGGCACTGTTTCGCCATTTCGGACGGATGTTGCACCTTGCACCGTGGATGTTGCACCCTGTAGATATCGATTATTCGGACGGCCACAACTTCTGGCTCGTTTAGAGTTACGGGAACCACAACCTGTCAAAACGAAGGCCTCGATGAGTTCTACGGCTTTGATAGCTTTCAGCCGTCAACGGATAGATTAATGCCCAAAAAGGACAACCCGAATCTCAATCGGGTCTCGTAAGTTTTTTACCCTTCGTTTTTTCGACACGTGGATTTTTAAGGTAAAACAGGATTACCGTGGCCCGTCTTCGACTTTCCATCGCTGGAGAGTGGTGCACCATGGTACTGTTCCGTTTCAAATCCATGCACGCATTTCCAAAAGTGGTACGACACTGTTTCGCCATTTCGGACGGATGTTGCACCTTGCACCGTGGATGTTGCACCCTATAGATATCGATTATTCGGACGGCCATAACTTCTGGCTCGTTTAGAGTTACGGGAGCCATAACCTATCAAAACGAAGGCCTCGATGAGTTCTACGGCTTTGACAGCTTTCAGCCGTCAATGGATAGATTAATGCCCAAAAAGGACAGCCCGAATCTCAATCGGGTCTCGTAAGTTTTTTACCCTTCGTTTTTTCCACACGTGGATTTTTACGGTAAAACGGGATTACCGTGGTCCATCTTCGACTTCCCATCGCTGGAGAGTGGTGCACCATGGTACTGTTTGTTTCAAATCCATAAACACATTTCTAAAAGTCATACGGCATTGTTTCGCCATTTCGGACGGATGTTGCACCTTGCACCGTGGATGTTGCACCCTGTAGATATCGATTATTCGGACGGCCATAACTTCTGGCTCGTTAAGAGTTATGGGAGCCATAACCTGTCAAAACGAAGGCCTCGATGAGTTCTACGGCTTTCACAGATTTCAGCCGTCAACGGATAGATTAATGCCCAAAAAGGACAACCCGAATCTCAATCGGGTCTTGCAAGTTTTTTACCCTTCGTTTTTTCGACACGTGGATTTTTACGGCAAAACGGGATTACCGTGGCTGGCCTTCGATTTACCATCACTGGAGAGTGGTGCACCATGGTACTGTTCCGTTTCAAATCCATGCACGAATTTCTAAAAGTCATACGACACTGTTTCGCCATTTCGTACGGATGTTGCACCTTACACCGTGGATGTTGCACCCTGTAGATATCGATTATTCGGACGGCCATAACTTCTGGCTCGTTTAGAGCTACGGAAGCCATAACCTATCAAAACGAAGGCCTCGATGAGTTCTACGGCTTTGACCACTTTCTGCCATCAACGGATAGATTAACGCCCAAAAATGACAACCCGAATCTCAATAAGGTCTCGTAAGTTTTTTACCCTTCGTTTTTTCGACACGTGGATTTTTACGGTAAAACGGGATTACCGTGGCCCGTCTTCAACTTCCCATCGCTAGAGAGTGGTGCACCATGGTACTGTTCTGTTTCAAATCCATGCACGCATTTCTAAAAGTCCTACGGCACTGTTTCGCCATTTCGGACGGATGTTGCACCTTGCACCGTGGGTGTTGCACCCTGTAGATATCGATTATTCGGACGGCCATAACTTCTGGCTCGTTTAGAGTTACGGGAGCCATAACCTGTCAAAATGAAGGCCTCGATGAGTTCTACGGTTTTGACAGCTTTCAGTCATCAACGGATAGATTAATGCCCAAAAAGGACAACCCGAATCTCAATCGGGTCTCGTAAGTTTTTTACCCTTCGTTTTTTCGACACGTGGATTTTTACGGTAAAACGGGATTACCGTGGCCCGTCTTCGACTTCCCATCGCTGGAGAGTGGTGCACATGGTACTGTTCCATTTCAAATCCATGCACGTTTCTAAAAGTCGTACGGCACTGTTTCGCCATTTCGGACGGATGTTGCACCTTTCACCGTGGATGTTGCACCCTGTAGATATCGATTATCCGGACGGCCATAACTTCTGGCTCGTTTAGAGTTACGGGAGCCATAACCTGTCAAAACGAAGGCCTCGATGATTTCTACGGCTTTGACCGCTTTCAGCCGTCAACGGATAGATTAATGATCAAAAAGGACAACCCGAATCTCAATCGGGTCTCATAAGTTTATTACCCTTCGTTTTTTCAACACGTGGATTTTTATGGTAAAACGGGATTACCGTGGCCCGTCTTCGACTTTCCATCGCTGGAGAGTGGTGCACCATGGTACTGTTCCGTTTCAAATCCATGCACGCATTTCTAAAAGTCTTACGGCACTGTTTCGCCATTTCGGACGGATGTTGCACCTTGCACCGTGGATGTTGCACCCTGTAGATATCGATTATTCGGACGGCCATAACTTCTGGCTCGTTTAGAGTTACGGGATCCATAACCTGTCAAATCGAAGATCTCGATGAGTTCTACGGCTTTGACAGCTTTCAGCCGTCAACGGATAGATTAATGCTCAAAAAGGGGAACCCGAATCTCAATCGGGTCTCGTAAGTTTTTTACCCTTCGTTTTTTCGACACGTGGATTTTTACGTTAAAATGAGATTACGGTGGCTGGTCTTCGATTTACCATCGCTGGAGAGTGGTGCACCTTGCTACTATTCGATTTCAAATCCATGCACGCATTTCTAAAGGTCGTACGGCACTGTTTCGCCATTTCGGACGGATGTTGCACCTTGCACCTTGGATGTTGCACCCTGGAGATATCGATTATTCGGACGGCTATTACTTCTGGCTCGTTTAGAGTTACAGGAGCCATAACTTGTCAAAACGAAGGCCTCGATGAGTTCTATGGCTTTGATAGCTTTCAGCCATCAATGGATATATTAATGCCCAAAAAGGACAACCCGAATCTCAATCGGGTCTCGTAAGTTTTTTACCCTTCGTTTTTTCGACACGTGGATTTTTACGGCAAAACGAGATTACCGTGGTTGGCCTTCGATTTACCATCGCTGGAGAGTGGTGCACCATGGTACTGTTCTATTTCAAATCCATGCATGCATTTCTAAAAGTCGTACGACACTGTTTCGCCATTTCGGACGGATGTTTCACCTTGCACCGTGGATGTTGCTCCCTATAGATATCGATTATTCGGATGGCCATAACTTCTGGCTCGTTTAGGGTTATGGGAGCCATAACCTATCAAAACAAAGGCCTCGATGAGTTCTATGGCTTTGACAGCTTTCAGCCGTCAACGGATAGGTTAATGCCCCAAAAGGACAACCCGAATCTCAATCGGGTCTCGTAAGTTTTTTACCCTTCGTTTTTTCGACATGTGGATTTTTACGGTAAAACGGGATTACCGTGGTCCGTCTTCGACTTCCCATCGCTAGAGAGTGGTTCACCATGGTACTGTTCCATTTTAAATCCATGCATGCATTTCTCAAGGTCGTACGGCACTGTTTCGCCATTTCGGACGGATGTTGCACATTGCACCGTGGATGTTGCACCCCGTAGATTTCGATTATTCGGACGGCCATAACTTCTGGCTCGTTAAGAGTTACGGGAGCCATAACCTGTCAAAACGAAGCCCTCGATGAGTTCTACGGTTTTTACAGCTTTCAGCCGTCAACGGATAGATTAATGCCTAAAAAGGACAGCCCGAATCTCAATCGGGTCTCGTAAGTTTTTTACCCTTCGTTTTTTCGACACGTGAATTTCTACGGTAAAACAGGATTACGGTGGCTGGCCTTCGATTTACCATCCTGGACAGTGGTGCACCATGGTAATGTTCCGTTTCAAATCCATGCACGCATTTCTAAAAGTCGTATGGCAGTGTTTCGCCATTTCGGACGGATGTTGCACCTTGCACCGTGGATGTTGCACCCTGTAGATATCGATTATTCGGACGGCCATAACTTCTGGCTCGTTTAGAGTTACGGGAGCCATAACCTTTCAAAACGAAGGCCTCGATGATATTACGGCTTTGACAGCTTTCAGCCGTCAACGGATAGATTAGTGCCCAAAAAGGACAACCCGAATCTCAATCGGGTCTCGTAAGTTTTTTACCCTTTGTTTTTTCGACACGTGGATTTTTACGGTAAAACGAGATTACCGTGGCCCGTCTTCGACTTCCCATCACTGGAGAGTGGTGCACCAAGGTACTGTTCCGTTTCAAATCCATGCACGCATTTCTAAAAGTCCTACGGCACTGTTTCGCCATTTCGGACGGATGTTGCACCTTGCACCGTGGATGTAGCACCCTGTAGATATCGATTATTCGGACGGCTATAACTTCTGGCTCGTTTAGAGTTACGGAAGCCATAACCTGTCAAAACGAAGGCCTCCATGAGTTCGACTACTTTGACAGCTTTCAGCCGTCAACGTATAGATTAATGCCCAAAAAGGACAACCCGAATCTCAATCGGGTCTCGTAAGTTTTTTACCCTTCATTTTTTCGACACGTGGATTTTTACGGCAAAACGGGATTACCGTGGCTGGTCTTCGATTTACCATCGCTGAAGAGTGGTGCACCATGGTACCGTTCCATTTCAAATCCATGCACGCATTTCTAAAAGTCGTACGACACTGTTTCGCCATTTCGGACGGATGTTGCACCTTGCACCGTGGATGTTGCACCCTGTAGATATCGATTATTCGGACGGCCATAACTTCTGGCTCGTTCAGAGTTACGGAAGCCATAACCTATCAAAATGAAGGCCTCGATGAGTTCTACGGCTTTGACCGCTTTCAGCCATCAACGGATAGATTAATGCCCAAAAAGGACAACCCGAATCTCAATCGGGTATCATAAGTTTTTTACCCTTCGTTTTTTCGACACGTGGATTTTTACGGTAAAACGGGATTACCGTGGCCCGTCTTCGACTTCCCATCGCTGGAGAGTGGTGCACCATGGTGCTGTTCTGTTTCAAATCCATGCACGCATTTCTAAAAGTCCTACGGCACTGTTTCGCCATTTCGGACGGATGTTGCACCTTGCACCGTGGGTGTTGCACCCTGTAGATATCGATTATTCGGACGGCCATAACTTCTGGCTCGTTTAGAGTTACTGGAGCCATAACCTGTCAAAACGAAGGCCTCGATGAGTTCTACGGCTTTGACAGTTTTCAGCCATCAACGGATAGATTAATTCCCAAAAAGGACAACCCGAATCTCAATCGGGTCTCGTAAGTTTTTTACCCTTCGTTTTTTCGACACGTGGATTTTTACGGTAAAACGGGATTACCGTGGCCCGTCTTCGACTTCCCATCACTGGAGAGTGGTGCACCATGGTACTGTTCCATTTCAAATCCATGCACGCATTTCTAAAAGTCGTACGGCACTGTTTCGCCATTTCGAACGGATGTTGCACCTTGCACCGTGGATGTTGCACCCCTGTAGATATCGATTATCTGGACGGCCATAACTTCTGGCTCGTTTAGAGTTACGGGAGCCATAACCTGTCAAAACGAAGGCCTCGATGAGTTCTATGGCTTTTACAGCTTTCAGCGGTCAACAGATAGATTAATGCCCAAAAAGGACAACCCGAATCTGAATCGGGTCTCGTAAGTTTTTTACCCTTCGTTTTTTCGACACGTGGATTTTTACGGTAAAATGGGATTACCGTGGCCCGACTTCGACTTCCCATCGCTGGAGAGTGGTGCATCATGGTACTGTTCCCTTTCAAATCCATGCACGCATTTCTAAAAGTCCTACGGCACTGTTTCGCCATTTCGGACGGATGTTGCACCTTGCACCGTGGATGTTGCACCCTGTAGATATCGATTATCCGGACGGCCATAACTTCTGGCTCGTTCAGAGTTACGTAATCCATAACCTGTCGAAACGAAGGCCTCGATGAGTTCTACGGCTTTGCCGTCAACGGATAGACAAATGCCCAAAAAGGACAACCCAAATCTCAATCGGGTCTCGTAAGTTTTTTACCCTTCGTTTTTTCGACACGTGGATTTTTACGGCAAAACGGGATTACGGTGGCTGGTCTTCGATTTACCATCGCTGGAGAGTGGTGCACCATGGTACTGTTCCGTTTCAAATCCATGCACGCATTTCTAAAAGTCCTACGGCACTGTTTCTCCATTTCGGACGGATGTTGCACCTTCCACCGTGGATGTTGCACCCTGTAGATATCGATTATTCGGACGGCCATAACTTCTGGCTCGTTTAGAGTTACGGGAGCCATAACCTGTCAAATTGAAGACCTCGATAAGTTCTACGGCTTTGACAGCTTTTAGCCGTCAACGGATAGATTAATGCCCAAAAAGGACGACCCGAATCTCAATCGGGTCTCGTAAGTTTTTTACCCTTCGTTTTTTCGACACGTGGATTTTTACGGTAAAACGGGATTACCATGGCCCGTCTTCGACTTCCCATCGCTGGAGAGTGGTGCACCATGGTACTGTTCCATTTCAAATCCATGCACGCATTTCTAAAAGTCGTACGGCACTGATTCGCCATTTCGAACGGATGTTGCACCTTGCACCGTGGATGTTGCACCCCTGTAGATATCGATTATCTGGACGGCCATAACTTCTGGCTCGTTTAGAGTTACGGGAGCCATAACCTGTCAAAACGAAGGCCTCGATGAGTTCTACGGGTTTTACAGCTTTCAGCCGTCAACGGATAGATTAATGCCCAAAAAGGACAACCCGAATCTCAATCGGGTCTCGTAAGTTTTTTACCCTTCGTTTTTTCGACACGTGGATTTTTACGGTAAAACGGGATTACCGTGGCCCGTCTTCGACTTCCCATCGCTGGAGAGTGGTGCACCATGGTACTGTTCCCTTTCAAATCCATGCACACATTTCTAAAAGTCCTACGGCACTGTTTCGCCATTTCGGACGGATGTTGCACCTTGCACCATGGATGTTGCACCCTGTAGATATCGATTATCCGGACGGCCATAACTTCTGGCTCGTTCAGAGTTACGTAATCCATAACCTGTCAAAACGAAGGCCTCGATGAGTTCTACGGCTTTGTCGTCAACGGATAGACAAACGCCCAAAAAGGACAACCCAAATCTCAATCGGGTCTCGTAAGTTTTTTACCCTTCGTTTTTTCGACACGTGGATTTTTACGGCAAAACGGGATTACGGTGGCTGGTCTTCCATTTAGCATCGCTGGAGAGTGGTGCACCATGGTACTGTTCCGTTTCAAATCCATGCACGCATTTCTAAAAGTCCTACGGCACTGTTTCTCCATTACGGACGGATGTTGCACCTTGCACCGTGGATGTTGCACCCTGTAGATATCGATTATTCGGACGGCCATAACTTCTGGCTCGTTTAGAGTTACGGGAGCCATAACCTGTCAAATCGAAGACCTCGATGAGTTCTACGGCTTTGACAGCTTTCAGCCGTCAACGGATAGATTAATGCCCAAAAAGGACGACCCGAATCTCAATCGGGTCTCGTAAGTTTTTTACCCTTCGTTTTTTTGACACGTGGATTTTTACGGTAAAACAGGATTACCGCTGCCCATCTTCGACTTCCCATCGCTGGAGAGTGGTGCACTATGGTACTGTTCCATTTCAAATCCATGCACACATTTCTAAAAGTCGTACGGCACTGTTTCGCCATTTCGGACGGATGTTGCACCTTGCACCGTGGATGTTGCACCCTATAGATATCGATTATTCGGACGACCATAACTTCTAACTCGTTTAAAGTTACGGGAGCCAGAACCTGTCAAAACGAAGGCCTCGATGAGTTCTACGGCTTTGACAGCTTTCAGCCGTCAACGGATAGATTAATGCCCAAAAAGTACAACCCGAATCTCAATAGGGTCTCGTAAGTTTTTTACCCTTCGTTTTTTCGACACGTGGATTTTTACGGTAAAACGGGATTACGGTGGCTGGCCTTCGATTTACCATCGCTGGACAGTGGTGCACCATGGTAATGTTCCGTTTCAAATCCATGCACGCATTTCTAAAAGTCGTACGGTACTGTTTCGCCATTTCGGACGGATGTTGAACCTTGCATCGTGGATGTTGCACCCTGTAGATATCGATTATTCGGACGCAATAACTTCTGGCTCGTTTAGAGTTACGGGAGCCATAACCTGTCAAAACGAAGGCCTCGATGAGTTCTACGGCTTTGATAGCTTTCAGCCGTCAACGGATAGATTAATGCCCAAAAAGGACAACCCGAATCTCGATCGGGTCTCGTAAGTTTTTTACCCTTCGTTTTTTCGACCCGTGGATTTTTACGGTAAAACGGGATTACCGTGGCCCGTCTTCGACTTCCCATCGCTGGAGAGCGGTGCACCATGGTACTGTTCCGTTTCAAATCCATGCACGCATTTCTAAAAGTCATACGACACTTTTTCACAATTTCGGACGGATGTTGCACCTTGCACCGTGGATGTTGCACCCTGTAGATATCGATTATTCGGACGTCCATAACTTCTGGCTCGTTTAGAGTTACGGGAGCCATAACCTGTCAAAACGAAGGCCTCGATGAGTTATATGGCATTGACAGCTTTCAGCCGTCAAAGGATAGATTAGTGCTCAAAAATGACAACCCGAATCTCAATCGGGTCTCGTAAGTTTTTTACCCTTCGTTTTTTCGTCACTTGCAATTTTACGGTAAAACAGGATTACGGTGGCTGGTCTTCGATTTACCATCGCTGGAGAGTGGTGCACCATAGTACTGTTCCGTTTCAAATCCATGCACGCATTTGTAAAAGTCGTACGGCACTGTTTCGCCATTTCGGACGGATGTTGCACCTTGCACCGTGGATGTTGCACCCTGTAGATATCGATTATTCGGACGGCCATAACTTCTGGCTCGTTTAGAGTTACGGGGGCCATAATCTGTCAAAACGAACGCCTCGATGAGTTCTACGGCTTTGACAGCTTTCAGCCGTCAACGGATAGGTTAATGCCCAAAAAGGACAACCCGAATCTCAATCGGGTTTCGTAAGTTTTTTACCCTTCGTTTTTACGACACGTGGATTTTTACGGTAAAACAGGATTACGGTGGCTGGCCTTCGATTTACCATCGCTGGACAGTGGTGCACCATGGTACTGTTCCATTTCAAATCCATGCACGCATTTCTAAAAGTCGTACGGCACTGTTTCGCCATTTCGGATGGATGTTGCACAGTGCACCGTGGATGTTGCACCCTGTAGATATCGATTATTCGGGCGGCCATAACTTCTGGCTCGTTTAGAGTTACGAGAGCCATAACCTGCCAAAACGAAGGCCTCAATGAGTTCTACGGCTTTGACAGCTTTCAGCCGTCAACGGATAGATTAATGCCCAAAAAGGACAACCTGAATCTCAATCGGGTCTCGTAAGTTTTTTACCCTTCGTTTTTTCGACACGTGGATTTTTACGGTAAAACGGGATTACCGTGGCCCGTATTTGACTTCCCATCGCTGGAGAGCGGTGCACCGTGGTACTGTTCCGTTTCAAATCCATGCACGCTTTTCTAAAAGTCGTACGACACTTTTTCACCATTTCGGACGGATGTTGCACCTTGCACCGTGGATGTTGCACCCTGTAGATATCGATTATTCGGACGGCCATAACTTCTGGCTCGTTTAGAGTTACGGGAGCCATAACCTGTCAAAACGAAGGCCTCGATGAGTTCTACGGCTTTGATAGCTTTCAGCCATCAACGGATAGATTAATGCCCAAAAAGGACAACCCGAATCTCAATCGGGTCTCGTATGTTTTTTACCCTTCATTTTTTCGACACGTGGATTTTTACGGTAAAACAGGATTACGGTGGCTGGCCTTCGATTTACCATCGCTGGACAGTGGTGCACCATGGTAATGTTCCGTTTCAAATCCATGCACGCATTTCTAAAAGTCGTACGGTACTGTTTCGCCATTTCGGACGGATGTTGAACCTTGCATAGTGTATGTTGCACCCTGTAGATATCGATTATTCGGACGCAATAACTTCTGGCTCGTTTAGAGTTACGGGAGCCATAACCTGTCAAAACGAAGGCCTCGATGAGTTCTACGGCTTTGACAGCTTCCAGCCGTCAATGGATAGATTAATGCCCAAAAAGGACAACCCGAATCTCGATCGGGTCTCGTAAGTTTTTTACCCTTCGTTTTTTCGACCCGTGGATTTTTACGGTAAAACGGGATTACCGTGGCCCGTCTTCGACTTCCCATCGCTGGAGAGCGGTGCACCATGGTACTGTTCCGTTTCAAATCCATGCACGCATTTCTAAAAGTCGTACGACACTTTTTCACAATTTCGGACGGATGTTGCACCTTGCACCGTGGATGTTGCACCCTGTAGATATCGACTATTCGGACGGCCATAACTTCTGGCTCGTTTAGAGTTACGGGAGCCATAACCTGTCAAAACGAAGGCCTCGATGAGTTATATGGCTTTGACAGCTTTCAGCCGTCAACGGATAGATTAATGCCAAAAAAGGACAACCCGAATCTCAATCGGGTCTCGTAAGTTTTTTACCCTTCGTTTTTTCGACACTTGCAATTTTACGGTAAAACAGGATTATGGTGGCTGGTCTTCGATTTACCATCGCTGGAGAGTGGTGCACCATGGTACTGTTCCGTTTCAAATCCATGCACGCATTTCTAAAAGTCGTACGGCACTGTTTCGCCATTTCGGACGGATGTTGCACCTTGCACCATGGATGTTGCACCCTGTAGATATCGATTATACAGACGACCATAACTTCTGGCCCGTTTAGAGTTACGGGAGCCACAACCTGTCAAAACCAAGGCATCGATAAGTTCTACGGCTTTGACAGCTTTCAGCCGTCAACGGATAGATTAATGCCCAAAAAGGACAACCCAAATCTCAATCGGGTCTCGTAAGTTTTTTACCCTTCGTTTTTTCGACACGTGGATTTTTACGGTAAAACAGGATTACCGTGGTTGGCCTTCGATTTACCATCGCTGGAGAGTGGTGCACCATGGTACTGTTCCGTTTCAAATCCATGCACGCATTTCTAAAAGTCGTACGGCACTGTTTCGCCATTTCGGACGGATGTTGCACCTTGCGCCGTGGATGTTGCACCATGTAGATATCGATTATTCGGACGGCCATAACTTCTGGCTCGTTTAGAGTTACGGGACCATAACATGTCAAAACGAAGGCCTCGATGAGTTCTTCGGCATTGACAGCATTCAGCCGTCAACGGATAAATTAATGCCCAAAAAGGACAACCCGAATCTCAATCGGGTCTCGTAAGTTTTTTACCCTTCGTTTTTTCGACACGTGTATTTTTACGGTAAAACAGGATTACGGTGGCTGGTCTTCGATTTATAATCGCTGGAGAGTGGTGCACCATGGTACTGTTCCATTTCAAATCCATGCACACATTTCTAAAAGTCGTACGGCACTGTTTCGCCATTTCGGACGGATGTTGCACCTTGCACCGTGGATGTTGCACCCTATAGATATCGATTATACGGACGACCATAACTTCTGGCTCGTTTAGAGTTACGAGAGCCATAACCTGTCAAAACGAAGGCCTCGATGAGTTCTACGGCTTTGACAGCTTTCAGCCGTCAACGGATAGATTAATGCCCAAAAAGGACAACCCGAATTTCAATCGGGTCTCGTAAGTTTTTTACCATTCGTTTTTTCGACACGTGGATTTTTACGGTAAAACAGGATTACCGTAGCTGGCCTTCGATTTACCATCGCTGGAGAGTGGTGCACCATGGTACCGTTCCGTTTCAAATCCATCCACGCATTTCTAAAAGTCGTACGGCACTGTTTCGCCATTTCGGACGGATGTTGCACCTCGCACCGTGGATGTTGCACCCTGTAGATATCGAGTATTCGGACGGCCATAACTTCTGGCTCGTTTAGATTTACGGGCGCCATAACCTGTCAAAACGAAGGCCTCGATGTTTTCTACGGCTTTGACAGCTTTCAGCCGTCAACGGATAAATTAATGCCCAAAAAGGACAACCCGAATTTCAATCGGGTCTCGTAAGTTTTTTACCCTTCGTTTTTTCGACACGTGGATTTTTACGGTAAAACAAGATTACCGTGGTTGGCCTTCGATTTACCATCGCTGGAGAGTGGTGCACCATGGTACTGTTCCGTTTCAAATCCATGCACGCATTTCTAAAAGTCATACGACACTTTTTCACAATTTCGGACGGATGTTGCACCTTGCACCGTGGATGTTGCACCCTGTAAATATCGATTATTCGGACGTCCATAACTTCTGGCTCGTTTAGAGTTACGGGAGCCATAACCTGTCAAAACGAAGGCCTCGATGAGTTATATGGCATTGACAGCTTTCAGCCGTCAAAGGATAGATTAGTGCTCAAAAATGACAACCCGAATCTCAATCGGGTCTCGTAAGTTTTTTACCCTTCGTTTTTTCGTCACTTGCACTTTTATGGTAAAACAGGATTACGGTGGCTGGTCTTCGATTTACCATCGTTGGAGAGTGGTGCACCATAGTACTGTTCCGTTTCAAATCCATGCACGCATTTGTAAAAGTCGTACGGCACTGTTTCGCCATTTCGGACGGATGTTGCACCTTGCACCGTGGATGTTGCACCCTGTAGATATCGATTATACAGACGACCATAACTTCTGGCTCGTTTAGAGTCCCGGGAGCCACAACCTGTCAAAACCAAGGCATCGATAAGTTCTACGGCTTTGACAGCTTTCAGCCGTAAACAGATAGATTAATGCCCAAAAAGGACAACCCAAATCTCAATCGGGTCTCGTTAGTTTTTTACCCTTCGTTTTTTCGACAGGTGGATTTTTACGGTAAAACAGGATTACCGTGGTTGGCCTTCGATTTACCATCACTGGAGAGTGGTGCACCATGGTACTGTTCCATTTCAAATCCATGCACGCATTTCTAAAAGTCGTACGGCACTGTTTCGCCATTTCGGACGGATGTTGCACCTTGCGTCGTGGATGTTGCAGCATGTAGATATCGATTATTCGGACGGCCATAACTTCTGGCTTGTTTAGAGTTACGGGACCATAACATGTCAAAACGAAGGCCTCGATGAGTTCTACGGCATTGACAGCATTCAGCCGTCAACGGATAAATTAATGCCCAAAAAGGACAACCCGAATTTCAATCGGGTCTCGTAAGGTTTTTACCCTTCGTTTTTTCGACACATGGATTTTTACGGTAAAACAGGATTACGGTGGCTGGTCTTCCATTTACCATCGCTGGAGAGTGGTGCACCATGGAACTGTTCCATTTCAAATCCATGCACACTTTTCTAAAAGTCGTACGGCACTGTTTCGCCATTTCGGACGGATGTTGCACCTTGCACCGTGGATGTTGCACCCTATAGATATCGATTATACGGACGACCATAACTTCTGGCTCGTTTAGAGTTACGGGAGCCATAACCTGTCAAAACGAAGGCCTCGATGAGTTCTACGGCTATGACAGCTTTCAGCCGTCAACGGATAGATTAATGCCCAAAAAGGACAACCCGAATTTCAATCGGGTCTCGTAAGTTTTTTACCATTCGTTTTTTCGACACGTGGATTTTTACGGTAAAACAGGATTACCGTGGCTGGCCTTCGATTTACCATCGCTGGAGAGTGGTGCACCATGGTACTGTTCCATTTCAAATCCATGCACGCATTTCTAAAAGTCGTACGACACAGTTTCGCCATTTCGGACGGATGTTGCACCTTGCACCGTGGATGTGGCACCCTGTAGATATCGATTATTCGGACGACCATAACTTCTGGCTCGTTTAGAGTTACGGGGGCCATAATCTGTGACGACCGCCCATGACTCCCGCACCAAAACAAGAGAATAGTGCGCTGAAAGGTGTGCCAGGCAGCCATGGATGATAGTCAGGGTAAAATAAAATCGAAGAATCTCTATCGTAACTCACAGCGCATGGATAAAATACAATAGAGAAATATATAGTGAAGTCTCATAACAGGAAATCATCATATAAGCATCACAGAAGTTTTATACAATCATCTCAACAAATCCATACATCAAGACCTCACTACAAGCACTCATCAAATACAGCAGCGGATACCCAGTACATATAAGAAAATAATATGCATAGCCTCCTGCTCGTCTTCGTCATCTTCAACGTAGAAACTCCAAGCACAGCACCTGTCACCTGCTTACCTAGTCTGCCCATCCCAACATGGATGAACAGCCCAAGGTAATAAGAGGAGACATAAAACCTTGAGTCAGACAAAGTCTTAGTGAGCAGTAAATTAACAATCAAGCATACCAAAAGAGCATAAAGGATAAAAGGAATAGGAATCAAACCATCCCACTCCACCTCTTCTCACAGTGATAGCCCCCAGACACACTAAGGAGAAGCAAGCATAACAATATAGACAAATAAGGTAAAGCAATAACCACTCGAGTCAAGGGCAATGTTTTCCAAATACAAACCCCCAAGGCCTAAACCAAGATCAGATAAGCACCCAGAAAACACCGCTCTTGAAGCCGAATGATAATACAACCAAACATCCATGACTCTGGCTATCACTGCATCGTTGCCTTGATTTCACCGTTAGTTGAATGACCATCCGTCAAGGGCTAATGGTAACCCCGGTTCTAGCCATAACTCCGCACGTCGTCGCAGCCCGTGCCTAGGAATTTTCGCAACTACCCAGAGTACTAGCACGTCGTCGCAGCCCGTGCCTGGAACGTCGTCGCAGCCCGTTCCAACGTACCCTTGCTTTGAGCATGCTAGAACCTTCAACAACGATGAGATCTAAGCCTCCAAGTCATCCTCCTCGACGACCATCCATACTAGCTCAAGCGCCTCTCAAGCTAACCATTATCACCAACTCGGATCGCATCACCGAGTATCAACATAACTTTGCACGTCGTCGCAGCCCGTGCTTGGAACGTCATCATGACCCGTTCCATCTCAACATCACACTTTGCTTCATTGCATCATAGCAAAGTCTCATCTCAACATCATGGCTTGCCTTCTCGCATCATGGCAAAGTCCCATCTCGCTCTCATACTTCGCCTCTTCGCATCATGGCAAAGTCCCTCATCATCGAATCCGTCCATATGAGCTTCCACATTCACTTCATATGCCATCGGCAGCTTTCAACATTCAAGAGCCTTTCCACTTAGCTTTTGAATCACCTTCAACCATCTTGTCCAAATCAACCACAAGCTAACTTGGAGCAATCACATCTAACATACATTCAAACATTCAAGCATTCAAACAAGATCTATCAAACAATATTAACTATAATGGCAATTTCGTAATTAAGTGTGCAAAAGTCCAACATATGTGAAATCATGGTTTTTAGCATAGATCTATCAAATCTAAAACATGGGTTTTGTCTCTAATACTTTATAAATAACTTTCATAAGCAAACATCTTCAAATATGATGGATCTACATGCAGACTTAGGGAAAATGCGAGAAAACGCTAACTTTAACACATAAACATATCACCAATCCCATATACTCCTTTGGATCCGCGTGAGAGATAACTACCACTCACCAAATCACCCAAACACCTCAAAATCACAACACTTCAGATCTGGACAGTGAAGATCACGACTTGATCCGGCGAAATCTCACTTGAAACGATGAATTCTAGCTCAAACGGATGAAGATCTTCAACTTGAACACTTGGATCTTCGATCTCGATCTTCGATCTTGGATGGATGTTAGATCTAGATTGAAATGGAGAAAAGAAGATGAAGAAATGTTGTAGACGAGTCTTCAAAATGACAGCACTTCGTCGCTTCAAAAACCGGTGCCAAAAAGTGAGCCAAACCCCTCTATTTATAGGCTGAAACAACCATAGCTCGGCTGTCCCTTAGGTCGTCGCCGACCCAACACTTGAGTCGCCCCCGACTTATCACAATGCCGACTTACCATGAGTCGTTCACGACTCATTGCCATGCCGACCTAACCTTGCAACCTAAGCCTCTACAGTACTCACGCGACCTAATTCCTGCCGACCTATCAACAACAGGGACCTCACGAGTTAACACACGGCCGACTTGCGACTCAACGTACTACCGACCCAACTGCCACACGACTCAACAAAGCAAGAAGGTCACACGACTTATTCCTATATGCGACCTAACGACTTAGCCTTGCGGCCGTCCTAACCCCTAGCCGACTCAACATAAGTCGGTAACGACTCAACCGCGGTGCCGACCTAACTCAAAACAAGGGTTCTGACTTAACCTTATAGCCGACCTAACGACACACACGACCCAACACCCTACCGACTCATCTACACAACCGACTCACCAGGCAGCCGACCCACACTAAGTCGTACTAAGGTCCTATTTGCCACACGACTCACGACCTACAGCCTCACCGACTCAGAGACCTAACGACTCAAAAGCCTAAGTCCCTAACGACTTATCCACTAAGTCGGCCCACCGACCTAAGCCTTAGCCGACTCAACATCTACCGACCCAACTCCCTAAGTCGGTCACTTCCTTAGGTCGGTCTAAACTACTGGATCCCTAACACCATGAGTCGGTAACGACTCAAGCCTTAACTCGGCTATGACTCATCACCTGACCCACTAACTCGTCCAAACGACTTACCTAACTTAAGTCGGTTGCTTCCTTATCTCGGCCAACACTCCAACCCGTAACCCCTCCTTGAGTCGGTCCCCTATGAGTCGGTCACGACTCATCCCTTAGCTCGGCAATGCTCATGAGTCGGTCACAACTCATACTCCACCCGGGTTAACTTCTAAACGACTCAAGCTAGAGGCAACACAAACAACACTATCGTCCTGCAAATTCTACGATCTATCGACACGTAAAATACGGGTCGTTACATTCTCTCCCCCTTAGGAATTTCGCCCCCGAAATTCCAAGCAAACAACAGAAATCAAAGATATTCCGCATGCCTACCATCCATAGCAATCAACAAACCATGCATCCAATTCTAGCCTAGCATGCAGAATTCTAAGACTTAGAACAAGCTACAAATTCATGAGATGTCACGACACTTTAGGGCCATACCTCGAAGAGTCCGGGATGAGCTGCCTTCATCCTCTCTTCCTCCTCCCACGTACAGTCGTTAACATCGTCACTCCATTGCACCTTGAGCAACGTAATCGTCTTCCTCCTAAGCTGTTTCGTATCGGTTTCAACAATACGAAGCGGCTTACGAGGTCTCGAAACAACTGGATCAACCTCCAAGTCTTCACAGCTATCAGCAGAAACCACCATACTTGGGTCGTGCACATACTTCCGTAGACAAGATACATGAAAAACATTGTGCACACCCGCCATCTTTTCCGGTAACTCCAATCTATAAGCGAGCTTTCCAATTCGCTCGATAATCGGGAATGGTCCAACGAATCTTGGAGTTAACTTTCCTTTGTTCCCGAATCTTATAACATTCTTAAATGGAGAAATCTTCACAAAAACCATATCACCTACGTTGAATTCCAAATCCTTTCGACGATTATCTGCATAACTTTTCTGACGATCCTGGGCTGCCTTCATTCTTTGCCGAATGATCTCTATACAATCCGAAGTCTGTCGAATCATCTCTGGCCCAAGTATCAGTTTTTCTCCAGCTTCCAACCAACATGTCGGAGAGTTACACGGTCTTCCATATAACGCTTCATATGGTGCCATACCAATACTCGACTGATAACTGTTATTATATGCAAATTCCACCAAATGAAGGTGATCCTCCCATGATCCCCCGAAGTCCAAAACACAAGCTCTAAGAAGATCTTCCAAAACCCGGTTGACTCTCTCAGTCTGACCATCTGTTTGAGGGTGATAAGCTGTACTCAAACACAACTCAGTTCCCAAAACCTCCTGGAAGCTCTTCCAAAATCCACTAGTGAACAACGGATCTCGATCGCTCACTATACTCTTCGGAACACCATGGAATCGAACAATCCACTTCACATACAATTCAGCCAACTTCGATGCAGTCCTAGTCGATCGAACAGGAATGAACCTTGCACTTTTAGTCAAACGATCTACGATGACCCAAATCCCTTCATTCCCTGTCCTGGTTCTAGGTAGACCATCAATAAAATCCATCGACACTTGCTCCCACTTCCACGTAGGAACTTCTAATGGCTGAAGTAATCCACTGGGCTTCTTCTGCTCAGCTTTCACCAACTGACAATTCATACACTTGGAAATAAAATTTCCAACATCTTTCTTCATACCTTCCCAGTAGTAAGCTCTCTTCATATCCCGATACATCTTATTTCCACCTGGATGAATTGTCAACTTCGAGTGATGACTTTCCCTCAGAACTTCATCTCTCAATCCATCAATATCGGGAACAACCAATCGTCCTTGCTTTCGAAGCCAACCCTCTCGATCGACCTCGAATCCCTTATCCTTCTCTGGTTCCAATTCAGATTCCAAATCACGGATAATCTTGACAAGCTTATCATCTTTCTTTTGGCTCTCGCCAATTCTTTCCACTAGAGTAGGCCTTATCGATAAGTTTGCCAACATCTCAGGTTCCAACTCGCATCTAGGCCTGAAATCAAATCCAGCCAAATACTCGAGACTCTTCCACTCCGAAAACATGGCTCCCAAACCTGCATGTCTTCGACTTAACGCATCAGCCACTGCGTTTCCTTTTCCCGGAGTATAGGCTATACCAAAATCATAAGATGCTAGAAACTCTAACCACCGTTGCTGTCGAAGATTCAAATCCTTTTGGGAAAACAGATACTTCAACGACTTATGATCTGTAAACAACTCGAATCTAACTCCCAATAGGTAGTGTCTCCACATCTTCAAAGCAAACACAATCGCCGCTAACTCCAAATCATGAGTTGGATAGTTCCTTTCATGCGGCTTCAGTTGTCGACTAGCATACGCAACAACTTTATCCTTCTGCATTAGCACCGCTCCCAGTCCAGTGCCACATGCATCGGTGTAAACCACCATCTCATCATTCCCACTCGGAATAGTCAATACAGGAGCACTCGTCAATCGCTCTTTCAGGATTACGAAAGCTTGCTCACACTTGTCATCCCATCTGAACACTTGGTTCTTCTTCGTCAATCCTGTCAACGGTGCAGCTATCTTGGAAAAGTCTTTAATAAACCGACGATAATACCCGGCTAATCCAAGAAAACTTCTCACATCAGATGCATTCTTAGGTCTAACCCAATCCTGGATTGCTGCCACCTTAGCGGGATCAACCGCTATTCCACTTCCAGAGATAACATGGCCTAAGAACCTCACTTCACTCTTCCAGAAGTGACACTTCGAAAACTTAGCCTTCAGCTGATGTTTCCGCAGTATATCCAAAACAATCCTCAAGTGCGTCTTGTGCTCTTCCTTGGTTCTGGAATAAACCAAAATATCATCCACGAACACAAGCACGAACTTATTCAACTGATCTCTGAATACTCTATTCATAAGATCCACAAAATATGCTGGCGCGTTAGTCAACCCAAACGGCATTACCAGCCACTCATAAAACCCGGATGGTGTCCTGAAAGCAGTCTTCGGCACACTATCCTTCGCCACTCTCAATTGGTGAAATCCCGTTGCCAAATCCATCTGAGAAAACACCTTAGCCTCGTGAAGCTGATCAAACAAGTCATCTATTCTCGGCAATGGATACTTGTTCTTCTTAGTCACCTTATTCAGTTCACGATAATCAACACACAACCTCAACGATCCATCCGCTTTGGTTGCGAACACAACGGGCGCACCCCATTCGGACACACTTCTCCGAATGAATCCTTTCCGTAAAAGGTCATCAACTTGCACCTTCAGCTCTTGCTGCTCCCTCGGTGCCATCCGCCTAAGAGGCATCACAACAGGTCTGGCTCCCTCAACTAGATCGATACGAAACTCGATCTCCCTATGCGGCGGCAACCCTTTGACTTCGTCAAAGACATCCTCAAATCCATTCACAATAGGCACCGATGACAGTCCTTCCCGTGGAACAACCAGCGAATACATGAAGCTCATGAAGACGCCTTCCTCATGCTTACATCGTATCACAACCTTTCGCCCTTCCACATTCCCGACTGTCACCTCCAGCCTCTCACAATCAATCCTAGCCGCATACTTTCTAAGCCAGTCCATACCCAAAATAATTCCGAACCCCGCAAAGTTCAGAACAAAGCAATCACAAACAAACGAGCAATCATGACTCGAAACAACTAGACCACGACATATCATACACAAACATGACGAACCCCCAACCGGATTAGTCACAACCAATGGCCTATCAACAATATCCGGTTTCAAACCTAACCGGCCTACCAAATCATCACAAACAAAAGAATGCGACGCTCCAGTATCAAACAACACCCTAACTGGAACACCACAAATGGAAAGAGTACCTTGGACCACCACACTCTTCCCCTTCTCCTCAGCAGTAGGAGCTCTTGAAGACGACGGCACAGCTTCCAGAGCATAAGCTTGCACAACCTGCCTATCCTTTCTCGGCTCTGGACAGTCCTTCCTGAAATGCCCTGGCTTATCACAGTTATGGCACTTCGCCGGCGCCTTTGGATTCCTACAATCCTTAGAAAGATGGCCCTTCTTCTGGCAATTATAGCAAGTCACTTCGCCCTTAGGCTTCTTCTGACCATCCTTACCCTTCTGCTGCTGCTGCTGCTTCCTCTTCCTATTCCCACTCTGCTGTGGTTTAGATCCTTCCCTGGTTACAGCAACAACAGAACTTTCCTTAGGGAACAAACTCTCATGTCTCAAGGCTTTCTCCACAAGCTTCTCAAATGGATCGTCCAGATGATCCACTAACTGCCTTCCAAGATAAGCATCCAGACCAGTCACAAACTTCTCGTTCTTCTGGTAGGGAGAATCAATATACGATCTGGCATACTTGGATAGAGCCTCGAACTCAGAAATATACTCAAGAACAGGCCTCCCGCCTTGTTTGAGCTCCACAAATCTCTTGAACAAAACAGACCTCTGAGCAGTAGAGATGAACTTGCCTTCAAATCTAACTTGGAATTGCTCCCAAGTAATCTCCTCCTCTGGTGTATCTATAGTGATAGAATTCCACCAATCCGCAGCTCTCCCTTGAAGCTGTCTCGATGCAAGCTTTCTCTTGGTTGCATCCTCAATCCCTAGATCACCAAAAATCCTTCGGCAAGCATCCATCCATCTCTGCACTTCAATAGTCGACTCCGTCCCTAAGAAAGCTTTTCCCCCAAGAGAAGTATAATCCTTGCAAAGCTTGGCGAAATCCACCGGTCTCGGAGCTTGGACTTGAACCCCAACATCAACAGTAGGCCCTGGAACGGGCATCCTCCTCATGATTGAAGTCATCATGGCCTCAAACATAGGAGCATAATCAACAGCCTCCCTAGCAGCACGGCTATCCCTCGCAGCTTGTCTCTCACTTCTGCTCATCCTTAATATCTGTAAATAAGAATGATTAGAACACCTTAAGAAACAACTGCATAAGGAGTTCAAATCCTTCTAAGCTACTATATTATATATAGTAATCATCCATCAAAATACAATTACGTCTCTCTTACGTAATTACGTCAGCGAGCGTTGGCTAAAATCGATTAACCAAAGCTCTGATACCAAATGTGACGACCGCCCATGACTCCCGCACCAAAACAAGAGAATAGTGCGCTGAAAGGTGTGCCAGGCAGCCATGGATGATAGTCAGGGTAAAATAAAATCGAAGAATCTCTATCGTAACTCACAGCGCATGGATAAAATACAATAGAGAAATATATAGTGAAGTCTCATAACAGGAAATCATCATATAAGCATCACAGAAGTTTTATACAATCATCTCAACAAATCCATACATCAAGACCTCACTACAAGCACTCATCAAATACAGCAGCGGATACCCAGTACATATAAGAAAATAATATGCATAGCCTCCTGCTCGTCTTCGTCATCTTCAACGTAGAAACTCCAAGCACAGCACCTGTCACCTGCTTACCTAGTCTGCCCATCCCAACATGGATGAACAGCCCAAGGTAATAAGAGGAGACATAAAACCTTGAGTCAGACAAAGTCTTAGTGAGCAGTAAATTAACAATCAAGCATACCAAAAGAGCATAAAGGATAAAAGGAATAGGAATCAAACCATCCCACTCCACCTCTTCTCACAGTGATAGCCCCCAGACACACTAAGGAGAAGCAAGCATAACAATATAGACAAATAAGGTAAAGCAATAACCACTCGAGTCAAGGGCAATGTTTTCCAAATACAAACCCCCAAGGCCTAAACCAAGATCAGATAAGCACCCAGAAAACACCGCTCTTGAAGCCGAATGATAATACAACCAAACATCCATGACTCTGGCTATCACTGCATCGTTGCCTTGATTTCACCGTTAGTTGAATGACCATCCGTCAAGGGCTAATGGTAACCCCGGTTCTAGCCATAACTCCGCACGTCGTCGCAGCCCGTGCCTAGGAATTTTCGCAACTACCCAGAGTACTAGCACGTCGTCGCAGCCCGTGCCTGGAACGTCGTCGCAGCCCGTTCCAACGTACCCTTGCTTTGAGCATGCTAGAACCTTCAACAACGATGAGATCTAAGCCTCCAAGTCATCCTCCTCGACGACCATCCATACTAGCTCAAGCGCCTCTCAAGCTAACCATTATCACCAACTCGGATCGCATCACCGAGTATCAACATAACTTTGCACGTCGTCGCAGCCCGTGCTTGGAACGTCATCATGACCCGTTCCATCTCAACATCACACTTTGCTTCATTGCATCATAGCAAAGTCTCATCTCAACATCATGGCTTGCCTTCTCGCATCATGGCAAAGTCCCATCTCGCTCTCATACTTCGCCTCTTCGCATCATGGCAAAGTCCCTCATCATCGAATCCGTCCATATGAGCTTCCACATTCACTTCATATGCCATCGGCAGCTTTCAACATTCAAGAGCCTTTCCACTTAGCTTTTGAATCACCTTCAACCATCTTGTCCAAATCAACCACAAGCTAACTTGGAGCAATCACATCTAACATACATTCAAACATTCAAGCATTCAAACAAGATCTATCAAACAATATTAACTATAATGGCAATTTCGTAATTAAGTGTGCAAAAGTCCAACATATGTGAAATCATGGTTTTTAGCATAGATCTATCAAATCTAAAACATGGGTTTTGTCTCTAATACTTTATAAATAACTTTCATAAGCAAACATCTTCAAATATGATGGATCTACATGCAGACTTAGGGAAAATGCGAGAAAACGCTAACTTTAACACATAAACATATCACCAATCCCATATACTCCTTTGGATCCGCGTGAGAGATAACTACCACTCACCAAATCACCCAAACACCTCAAAATCACAACACTTCAGATCTGGACAGTGAAGATCACGACTTGATCCGGCGAAATCTCACTTGAAACGATGAATTCTAGCTCAAACGGATGAAGATCTTCAACTTGAACACTTGGATCTTCGATCTCGATCTTCGATCTTGGATGGATGTTAGATCTAGATTGAAATGGAGAAAAGAAGATGAAGAAATGTTGTAGACGAGTCTTCAAAATGACAGCACTTCGTCGCTTCAAAAACCGGTGCCAAAAAGTGAGCCAAACCCCTCTATTTATAGGCTGAAACAACCATAGCTCGGCTGTCCCTTAGGTCGTCGCCGACCCAACACTTGAGTCGCCCCCGACTTATCACAATGCCGACTTACCATGAGTCGTTCACGACTCATTGCCATGCCGACCTAACCTTGCAACCTAAGCCTCTACAGTACTCACGCGACCTAATTCCTGCCGACCTATCAACAACAGGGACCTCACGAGTTAACACACGGCCGACTTGCGACTCAACGTACTACCGACCCAACTGCCACACGACTCAACAAAGCAAGAAGGTCACACGACTTATTCCTATATGCGACCTAACGACTTAGCCTTGCGGCCGTCCTAACCCCTAGCCGACTCAACATAAGTCGGTAACGACTCAACCGCGGTGCCGACCTAACTCAAAACAAGGGTTCTGACTTAACCTTATAGCCGACCTAACGACACACACGACCCAACACCCTACCGACTCATCTACACAACCGACTCACCAGGCAGCCGACCCACACTAAGTCGTACTAAGGTCCTATTTGCCACACGACTCACGACCTACAGCCTCACCGACTCAGAGACCTAACGACTCAAAAGCCTAAGTCCCTAACGACTTATCCACTAAGTCGGCCCACCGACCTAAGCCTTAGCCGACTCAACATCTACCGACCCAACTCCCTAAGTCGGTCACTTCCTTAGGTCGGTCTAAACTACTGGATCCCTAACACCATGAGTCGGTAACGACTCAAGCCTTAACTCGGCTATGACTCATCACCTGACCCACTAACTCGTCCAAACGACTTACCTAACTTAAGTCGGTTGCTTCCTTATCTCGGCCAACACTCCAACCCGTAACCCCTCCTTGAGTCGGTCCCCTATGAGTCGGTCACGACTCATCCCTTAGCTCGGCAATGCTCATGAGTCGGTCACAACTCATACTCCACCCGGGTTAACTTCTAAACGACTCAAGCTAGAGGCAACACAAACAACACTATCGTCCTGCAAATTCTACGATCTATCGACACGTAAAATACGGGTCGTTACATAATCTGTCAAAACGAAGGCCTCGATGAGTTCTACGGCTTTGACAGCTTTCAGCCGTCAACGGATAGATTAATGCCCAAAAAGGACAACCCGAATCTCAATCGGGTCTCGTAAGTTTTTTACCCTTCGTTTTTACGACACGTGGATTTTTACGGTAAAACAGGATTACGGTGGCTGGCCTTCGATTTACCATCGCTGGACAGTGGTGCACCATGGTACTGTTCCATTTCAAATCCATGCACGCATTTCTAAAAGTCGTACGACACTGTTTCGCCATTTCGGACGGATGTTGCACAGTGCACCGTGGATGTTGCACCCAGTAGATATCGATTATTCGGGCGGCCATAACTTCTGGCTCGTTTAGAGTTACGAGAGCCATAACCTGCCAAAACGAAGGCCTCGATGAGTTCTACGGCTTTGACAGCTTTCAGCCGTCAACGGATAGATTAATGCCCAAAAAGGACAACCCGAATTTCAATCGGGTCTCGTAAGTTTTTTACCATTCGTTTTTTCGACACGTGGATTTTTACGGTAAAACAGGATTACCGTAGCTGGCCTTCGATTTACCATCGCTGGAGAGTGGTGCACCATGGTACCGTTCCGTTTCAAATCCATCCACGCATTTCTAAAAGTCGTACGGCACTGTTTCGCCATTTCGGACGGATGTTGCACCTCGCACCGTGGATGTTGCACCCTGTAGATATCGAGTATTCGGACGGCCATAACTTCTGGCTCGTTTAGATTTACGGGAGCCATAACCTGTCAAAACGAAGGCCTCGATGTGTTCTACGGCTTTGACAGCTTTCAGCCGTCAACGGATAAATTAATGCCCAAAAAGGACAACCCGAATTTCAATCGGGTCTCGTAAGTTTTTTACCCTTCGTTTTTTCGACACGTGGATTTTTACGGTAAAACAAGATTACCGTGGTTGGCCTTCGATTTACCATCGCTGGAGAGTGGTGCACCATGGTACTGTTCCGTTTCAAATCCATGCACGCATTTCTAAAAGTCATACGACACTTTTTCACAATTTCGGACGGATGTTGCACCTTGCACCGTGGATGTTGCACCCTGTAGATATCGATTATTCGGACGTCCATAATTTCTGGCTCGTTTAGAGTTACGGGAGCCATAACCTGTCAAAACGAAGGCCTCGATGAGTTATATGGCATTGACAGCTTTCAGCCGTCAAAGGATAGATTAGTGCTCAAAAATGACAACCCGAATCTCAATCGGGTCTCGTAAGTTTTTTACCCTTCGTTTTTTCGTCACTTGCACTTTTATGGTAAAACAGGATTACGGTGGCTGGTCTTCGATTTACCATCGCTGGAGAGTGGTGCACCATAGTACTGTTCCGTTTCAAATCCATGCACGCATTTGTAAAAGTCGTACGGCACTGTTTCGCCATTTCGGACGGATGTTGCACCTTGCACCGTGGATGTTGCACCCTGTAGATATCGATTATACAGACGACCATAACTTCTGGCTCGTTTAGAGTCCCGGGAGCCACAACCTGTCAAAACCAAGGCATCGATAAGTTCTACGGCTTTGACAGCTTTCATCCGTCAACAGGTAGATTAATGCCCAAAAAGGACAACCCAAATCTCAATCGGGTCTCGTAAGTTTTTTACCCTTCGTTTTTTCGACACGTGGATTTTTACGGTAAAACAGGATTACCGTGGTTGGCCTTCGATTTACCATCACTGGAGAGTGGTGCACCATGGTACTGTTCCGTTTCAAATCCATGCACGCATTTCTAAAAGTCGTACGGCACTGTTTCGCCATTTCGGACGGATGTTGCACCTTGCGCCGTGGATGTTGCACCATGTAGATATCGATTATTCGGACGACTATAACTTCTGGCTTGTTTAGAGTTACGGGACCATAACATGTCAAAACGAAGGCCTCGATGAGTTCTACGGCATTGACAGCATTCAGCCGTCAACGGATAAATTAATGCCCAAAAAGGACAACCCGAATTTCAATCGGGTCTCGTAAGGTTTTTACCCTTCGTTTTTTCGACACATGGATTTTTACGGTAAAACAGGATTACGGTGGCTGGTCTTCGATTTACCATCGCTGGAGAGTGGTGCACCATGGTACTGTTCCATTTCAAATCCATGCACACTTTTCTAAAAGTCGTACGGCACTGTTTCGCCATTTCGGACGGATGTTGCACCTTGCACCGTGGATGTTGCACCCTATAGATATCGATTATACGGACGACCATAACTTCTGGCTCGTTTAGAGTTACGGGAGCCATAACCTGTCAAAACGAAGGCCTCGATGAGTTCTACGGCTTTGACAGCTTTCAGCCGTCAACGGATAGATTAATGCCCAAAAAGGACAACCCGAATATCAATCGGGTCTCGTAAGTTTTTTACCATTCGTTTTTTCGACACGTGGAATTTTACGGTAAAACAGGATTACCGTGGCTGGCCTTCGATTTACCATCGCTGGAGAGTGGTGCACCATGGTACTGTTCCATTTCAAATCCATGCACGCATTTCTAAAAGTCGTACGACACAGTTTCGCCATTTCGGACGGATGTTGCACCTTGCACCGTGGATGTGGCACCCTGTAGATATCGATTATTCGGACGGCCATAACTTCTGGCTCGTTTAGAGTTACGGGGGCCATAATCTGTCAAAACGAAGGCCTCGATGAGTTCTACGGCTTTGACAGCTTTCAGCCGTCAACGGATAGATTAATTCCCAAAAAGGAGAACCCGAATCTCAATCGGGTCTCGTAAGTTTTTTACCCTTCGTTTTTTCGACACGTGGATTTTTAGGGTAAAACAGGATTACGGTGGTTGGCCTTCGATTTACCATCGCTGGACAGTGGTGCACCATGGTACTGTTCCGTTTCAAATCCATGCACGCATTTCTAAAAGTCGTACGACACTGTTTCGCCATTTCGGACGGATGTTGCACAGTGCACCGTGGATGTTGCACCCTGTAGATATCGATTATTCGGGCGGCCATAACTTCTGGCTCGTTTAGAGTTACGAGAGCCATAACCTGCCAAAACGAAGGCCTCGATGAGTTCTACGGCTTTGACAGCTTTCAGCCGTCAACGGATAGATTAATGCCCAAAAAGGACAACCTGAATCTCAATCGGGTCTCGTAAGTTTTTTACCATTCGTTTTTTCGACACGTGGATTTTTACGGTAAAACGGGATTACCGTGGCCCGTATTTGACTTCCCATCGCTGGAGAGCGTTGCACCATGGTACTGTTCCGTTTCAAATCCATGCACGCTTTTCTAAAAGTCGTACGGCATTTTTTCACCATTTCGGACGGATGTTGCACCTTGCACCGTGGATGTTGCACCCTGTAGATATCGATTATTCGGACGGCCATAACTTCTGGCTCGTTTACAGTTACGGGTGCCATAACCTGTCAAAATGAAGGCCTCGATGAGTTCTACGCCTTTGACAGCTTTCAGCCGTCAATGGATAGATTAATGCCCAAAAAGGACAACCCGAATCTCAATCGGGTCTCGTAAGTTTTTTACCCTTCGTTTTTTCGACACGTGGATTTTTACGGTAAAACAGGATTACCGTGGCCCGTCTTCGATTTACCATCGCTGGAGAGGGGTGCACCATGGTACTGTTCCGTTTCAAATCCATGCACGCATTTCTAAAAGTCGTACGGCACTGTTTCGCCATTCCGGACGGATGTTGCACCTTGCACCATGGATGTTGCACCCTGTAGATATCGATTATACCAACGACCATAACTTCTGGCCCGTTTAGAGTTACGGGAGCCACAACCTGTCAAAACCAAGGCATCGATAAGTTCTACGGCTTTGACAGCTTTCAGCCATCAACGGATAGATTAATGCCCAAAAAGGACAACCCAAATCTCAATCGGGTCTCGTATGTTTTTTACCCTTCGTTTTTTCGACACGTGGATTTTTACGTTAAAACAGGATTACCGTGGTCGGCCTTCGATTTACCATCGCTGGAGAGTGGTGCACCATGGTACTGTTCCGTTTCAAATCCATGCACGCATTTCTAAAAGTCGTACGGCACTGTTTCGCCATTTCGGACGGATGTTGCACCTTGCGACGTGGATGTTGCACCATGTAGATATCGATTATTCGGACGGCCATAACTTCTGGCTCGTTTAGAGTTACGGGACCATAACATGTCAAAACGAAGGCCTCGATGAGTTCTACGGCATTGACAGCATTCAGCCGTCAACGGATAGATTAATGCCCAAAAAGGACAACCCGAATCTCAATCGGGTCTCGTAAGTTTTTTACCCTTCGTTTTTTCGACACGTGTATTTTTACGGTAAAACAGGATTACGGTGGCTGGTCTTCGATTTACCATCGCTGGAGAGTGGTGCACCATGGTACTGTTCCATTTCAAATCCATGCACACATTTCTAAAAGTCGTACGGCACTGTTTCGCCATTTCGGACGGATGTTGCACCTTGCACCGTGGATGTTGCACCCTATAGATATCGATTATACGGACGACCACAACTTCTGGCTCGTTTAGAGTTACGGGAGTCATAACCTGTCAAAACGAAGGCCTCGATGAGTTCTACGGCTTTGATAGCTTTCAGCCGTCAACGGATAGATTAATGCCCAAAAAGGACCACCCGAATTTCAATCGGGTCTCCTAAGTTTTTTACCATTCGTTTTTTCGACACGTGGATTTTTACGGTAAAACAGTATTATCGTGGCTGGCCTTCGATTTACCATCGCTGGAGAGTGGTGCACCATGGTACCGTTCCGTTTCAAATCCATGCACGCATTTCTAAAAGTCGTACGGCACTGTTTCGCCATTTCGGACGGATGTTGCACCTCGCACCGTGGATGTTGCACCCTGTAGATATCGAGTATTCGGACGGCCATAACTTCTGGCTCGTTTAGAGTTACGGGAGCCATAACCTGTCAAAACGAAGGCCTCGATGTGTTCTACGGCTTTGACAGCTTTCAGCCGTCAACGGATAAATTAATGCCAAAAAAGGAAAACCCGAATCTCAATCGGGTCTCGTAAGTTTTTTACCCTTCGTTTTTTCGACACGTGGATTTTTACGGTAAAACAAGATTACCGTGGTTGGCCTTCGATTTACCATCGCTGGAGAGTGGTGCACCATGGTACTGTTCCGTTTCAAATCCATGCACGCATTTCTAAAAGTCGTACGGCACTGTTTCTCCATTTCGGACGGATGTTGCACCTTGCCCCGTGGATGTTGCACCCTCTAGATATCGATTATTCGGACGGCCATAACTTCTGGCTCGTTTAGAGTTACGGGAGCCATAACCTGTCAAAACGAAGGCCTCGATGAGTTCTACGGCTTTGACAGCTTTCAGCCATCAGTGGATAGATTAATTCCCAAAAAGGAGAACCCGAATCTCAATCGGGTCTCGTAAGTTTTTTACCCTTCGTTTTTTCGACACGTGGATTTTTAGGGTAAAACAGGATTACGGTGGTTGGCCTTCGATTTACCATCGCTGGACAGTGGTGCACCATGGTACTGTTCCGTTTCAAATCCATGCACGCATTTCTAAAAGTCGTACGGCACTGTTTCGCCATTTCGGACGGATATTGAACCTTGCACCGTGGATGTTGCACCCCGTAGATATCGATTATTCGGACGCAATAACTTCTGGCTCGTTTAGAGTTACGGGAGCCATAACCTGTCAAAATGAAGGCCTCGATGAGTTCTACGGCTTTGACAGCTTTCAGCCGTCAACGGATAGATTAATGCCCAAAAAGGACAACCCGAATCTCGATCGGGTCTCGTAAGTTTTTTACCCTTCGTTTTTTCGACACGTGGATTTTTACGGTAAAACGGGATTACCTTGGTCCGTCTTCGATTTCCCATCGCTGGAGAGCGGTGCACCATGGTACTGTTCAGTTTCAAATCCATGCACGCATTTCTAAAAGTCGTACGACACTTTTTCACAATTTCGGACCGATGTTGCACCTTGCACCGTGGATGTTGCACCCTGTAGATATCGATTATTCGGACGGCCATAATTTCTGGCTCGTTTAGAGTTACGGGAGCCATAACCTGTCAAAACGAAGGCCTCGATGAGTTATATGGCATTGACAGCTTTCAGCCGTCAACGGATAGATTAATGCTCAAAAAGGACAACCCGAATCTCAATCGGGTCTCGTAAGTTTTTTACCCTTCGTTTTTTCGTCACTTGCAATTTTACGGTAAAACAGGATTACGGTGGCTGGTCTTCGATTTACCATCGCTGGAGAGTGGTGCACCATGGTACTGTTCCGTTTCAAATCCATGCACGCATTTCTAAAAGTCGTACGGCACCGTTTCGCCATTTCGGACGGATGTCGCACCTTGCACCGTGGATGTTGCACCCTGTAGATATCGATTATACAGACGACCATAACTTCTGGCTCGTTTAGAGTTACGGGAGCCACAACCTGTCAAAACCAAGGCATCGATAAGTTCTACGGCTTTGACAGCTTTCAGCCGTCAATGGATAGATTAATGCCCAAAAAGGACAACCCAAATCTCAATCGGGTCTCGTAAGTTTTTTACCCTTCGTTTTTTCGACACGTGGATTTTTACGGTAAAACAGGATTACCGTGGTTGGCCTTCGATTTACCATCACTGGAGAGTGGTGCACCATGGCACTGTTCCGTTTCAAATCCATGCACGCATTTCTAAAAGTCGTACGGCACTGTTTCGCCATTTCGGACGGATGTTGCACCTTGCGCCGTGGATGTTGCACCATGTAGATATCGATTATTCGGACGGCCATAACTTCTGGCTCGTTTAGAGTTACGGGACCATAACATGTCAAAACGAAGGCCTCGATGAGTTCTACGGCATTGACAGCATTCAGCCGTCAGCGGATAAATTAATGCCCAAAAAGGACCACCCGAATTTCAATCGGGTCTTGTAAGTTTTTTACCCTTCGTTTTTTCGACACATGGATTTTTACGGTAAAACAGGATTACGGTGGCTGGTCTTCGATTTACCATCGCTGGAGAGTGGTGCACCATGGTACTGTTCCATTTCAAATCCATGCACACATTTCTAAAAGTCGTACGGCACTGTTTCTCCATTTCGGACGGATGTTGCACCTTGCACCGTGGATGTTGCACCCTATAGATATTGATTATACGGACGACCATAACTTCTGGCTCGTTTAGAGTTACGGGAGCGATAATCTGTCAAAACGAAGGCCTCGATGAGTTCTACGGCTTTGACAGCTTTCAGCCATCAACGGATAGATTAATGCCCAAAAAGGACAACCCGAATTTCAATCGGGTCTCGTAAGTTTTTTACCATTCATTTTTTCGACACGTGGATTTTTACGGTAAAACAGGATTACCGTGGCTGACCTTCGATTTACCATCGCTGGAGAGTGGTGACCATGGTACTGTTCCGTTTCAAATCCATGCACGCATTTCTAAAGGTCGTACGACACTGTTTCGCCATTTCGGACGGATGTTGCACCTTGCACCGTGGATGTGGCACCCTGTAGATATTGATTATTCGGACGGCCATAACTTCTGGATCGTTTAGAGTTACGGGAGCCATAACCTGTCAAAACGAAGGCCTCGATGAGTTCTACGGCTTTGACAGCTTTCGGCCGTCAACGGATAGATTATTGCCCAAAATGGACAACCCGAATCTCAATCGGGTCTCGTAAGTTTTTTACCCTTCGTTTTTACGACACGTGGATTTTTACGGTAAAACAGGATTACGGTGGCTGGCCTTCGATTTACCATTGCTGGACAGTGGTGCGCCATGGTACTGTTCCGTTTCAAATCCATGCACGCATTTGTAAAAGTCGTACGGCACTGTTTCGCCATTTCGGACGGATTTTGCACCTTGCACCGTGGATGTTGCACCCTGTAGATATCGATTATTCGGGCCGCCATAACTTCTGGCTCGTTTAGAGCTACGGGAGCCATAACCTGCCAAAACGAAGGCCTCGATGAGTTCTACGGCTTTGACAGCTTTCGGCCGTTAACGGATAGGTTAATGCCCAAAAAGGACAACATGAATCTCAATCGGGTCTCGTAAGTTTTTTACCCATCGTTTTTTCGACACGTGGATTTTTACGGTAAAACGGGATTACCGTGGCCCGTCTTCGACTTCCCATCGCTGGAGAGCGGTGCACCATGGTACTGTTCCGTTTCAAATCCATGCACGCATTTCTAAAAGTCGTACGACACTTTTTCACCATTTCGGACGGATGTTGCACCTTGCACCGTGGATGTTGCACAATATAGAAATCGATTATTCGGACGGCCATAACTTCTGGCTCGTTTAGAGTTACGGGAGCCATAACCTGTCAAAACGAAGGCCTCGATGAGTTCTATGGCTTTGACAGCTTTCAGCCGTCAACGGATAGATTAATGCCCAAAAAGGGCAACCCGGATCTCAATCGGGTCTCGTAAGTTTTTTACCCTTCGTTTTTTCGACACGTGCAATTTTACGGTAAAACAGGATTACGGTGGCTGGTCTTCGATTTACCATCGCCGGAGAGTGGTGCACCATGGTACTGTTCCGTTTCAAATCCATGCACGCATTTCTAAAAGTCGTACGGCACTGTTTCGCCATTTCGGACGGATGTTGCACCTTGCACCGTGGATGTTGCACCCTGTAGATATCGATTATACGGACGACCATAACTTCTGGCTCGTTTAGAGTTACGGGAGCCACAACCTGTCAAAACTAAGGACTCGATAAGTTCTACGGCTTTGACAGCTTTCAGCCGTCAACGGATAGATTAATCCCCAAAAAGGACAACTCGAATCTCAATCGGATCTCGTAAGTTTTTTACCCTTCGTTTTTTCGACACGTGGATTTTTACGGTAAAACAGGATTACCGTGGCTGGCCTTCGATTTACCATCGCTGGAGAGTGGTGCACCATGGTACTGTTCCGTTTCAAATCCATGCACGCATTTCTAAAAGTCGTATGGCACTGTTTCGCCATTTCGGATGGATGTTGCACCATGCGCCGTGGATGTTGCACCCTGTAGATATCGATTATTCGGACGGCCATAACTTCTGGCTCGTTTAGAGTTACGGGAGCCATAACATGACAAAACGAAGGCCTCGATGAGTTCTACGGCATTGATAGCATTCAGCCGTCAACGGATAGATTAATGCCCAAAAAGGACAACCCGAATCTCAATCGGGTCTCGTAAGTTTTTTACCCTTCGTTTTTTCGACACGTGGATTTTTACGGTAAAACAGGATTACGGTGGCTGGTCTTCGATTTACCATCGCTGGAGAGTGGTGCACCATGGTACTGTTCCATATCAAATCCATGCACACATTTCTAAAAGTCGTACGGCACTGTTTCGCCATTTCGGACGGATGTTGCACCTTGCACCGTGGATGTTGCACCCTGTAGATATCGATTATTCGGACGGCCATAACTTCTGGCTCGTTTAGAGTTATGGGAGCCATAACCTGTCAAAACGAAGGCCTCGATGAGTTCTACGGCTTTGACAGCTTTCAGCCGTCAATGGATAGATTAATGCCCAAAAAGGACAACCCGAATCTCAATCGGGTCTCGTAAGTTTTTTACCCTTCGTTTTTTCGACACGTGGATTTTTACGGTAAAACAGGATTACCGTGGCCCGTCTTCGATTTACCATCGCTGGAGTGTGGTGCACCATGGTACTGTTCCGTTTCAAATCCATGCATGCATTTCTAAATGTCGTACGGCACTGTTTCGCCATTTCGGACGGATGTTGCACCTTGCACCGTGGATGTTGCACCCTGTGGATATCGATTATTCGGACGGCCCTAACGTCTGGCCCGTTAAGAGTTACGGGAGCCATAACCTGTCAAAACGAAGGCCTCGATGAGTTCCACGACTTTGACAGCCTTCAGTCATCAACGGATAGATTAATGCCAAAAAAGGACATCCCGAATCTCAATCGGGTCTCGTAAGTTTTTTACCCTTCGTTTTTTCGACACGTGTATTTTTACGGTAAAACGGGATTACCTTGGCCTGTCTTCGACTTCCCATCATTGGGGAGTGGTGCACCATGGTACTGTTCCGCTTCAAATCCATGCACGCATTTCTGAAAGTCGTACGGCACTGTTTCGCCATTTCGGACGGATGTTGCACCTTGCACCGTGGATGTTGCACCCTGTAGATATCGATTATTCAGACGGCCATAACTTCTGGCTCGTTTAGAGTTACGGAAGCCATAACCTGTCAAAATGAAGGCCTCGATGAGTTCCAAGGCTTTGACAGCTTTCGCTCATCAATGGATAGATTAATGCCCAAAAAGGACAACCCGAATCTCAATCTGGTCTCGTAAGTTTTCTTACCCTTCGTTTTTTCGACATGTGGATTTTTACGGTAAAACAGGATTACCGTGGCCCGTCTTCGATTTACCATCGCTGGAGAGTGGTGCACCATGGTACTGTTCCGTTTCAAATCCATGCACGCATTTCTAAAAGTCGTACGGCACTGTTTCGCCATTTCGGACGGATGTTGCACCTTGCACCGTGGATGTTGCACCCTGTAGATATCGATTATTCGGACGGCCATAACTTCTAGCTCGTTTAGATTTACGGCAGCCATAACCTGTCAAAACGAAGGCCTCGATGAGTTCCACTGCTTTGACAGCTTTCAGTCGTCAACGGATAGATTAATGCACAAAAAGGACAACCCGAATCTCAATCGGGTCTCGTAAGTTTTTTGCCCTTCGTTTTTTCGACACGTGGATTTTTACGGTAAAACATGATTACGGTGGCCCGTCTTCGATTTACCATCGCTGGAGAGTGGTGCACCATGGAACTGTTCCGTTTCAAATCCATGCACGCATTTGTAAAAGTCGTACGGCACTGTTTCGCCATTTCGGACGGATGTTGCACCTTGCACCGTGGATGTTGCACCCTGTAGATATCGATTATTCGGACGGCCATAACTTCTGGCTCGTTTAGAGTTACAGGAGCCATAACCTGTCAAAACGAAGGCCTCGATGAGTTCTACGGCATTGACCGCTTTCAGCCATCAACGGATAGATTAATGCCCAAAAAGGGCAACCCGAATCTCAATCGGGCCTCGTAAGTTTTTACCCTTCGTTTTTTCGACACGTGGATTTTTACGGTAAAAAAGGATAATCGTGGCCCGTCTTCGACTTCCCATCGCTGGAGAGTGGTGCACCATGGTACTGTTCCGTTTCAAATCCATGCACGCATTTCTAAAAGTCGTACGGCACTGTTTCGCCATTTCGGACGGATGTTGCACCTTGCACCGTGGATGTTGCACCCTGTAGATATCAATTATTCGGACGGCCATAACTTCTGGCTCGTTTAGAGTTAATGGAGCCATAACCTGTCAAAACGAAGGCCTCTTCATCCGTCAACGGATAGATTAATGCCCAAAAAGGGTAACCAGATTCTCATTCGGGCCTCGTAAGTTTTTTACCATTCGTTTTGTTCGACACGTGTATTTTTACGGTAAAACAGGATTACCGTGGCTTGCCTTCGATTTACCATCGCTGAAGAGTGGTGCACCATGGTACTGTTCCGTTTCAAATCCATGCACGCATTTCTAAAAGTCGTACGGCTCTGTTTCGCCATTTTGGACGGATGTTGCATCTTGCACCGTGGATGTTGCACCCTGTAGATATCGATTATTCGGACGGCCAAAACTTCTGGCTCGTTTAGAGTTACGGGAGCCATAACCTGTCCAGGGGGAAAAGCTTCGAGGCCCTTTGGAGAGGTTGTGGTTGGAATCGTGTGGACTCTAGCATCGTCACACGGCGGAGAGAATCAATTTTTGACGATCGAATGGGTTACAGGGATAAATAATTGGCCTCGAATTTGCTCAATTTTGATTTGGGGATGATACCGTATATTTGGTTGTTCGAATCGATTTGGTGATCATCGATGATGCTCAGGTAGCCGCGACGTTGATCGGAGAGGGTTATGGTGATTGTGCATGTGTACGTGCATCTTTATGTATATGTGTTTTGAGATGGTTGGGGAAGAAGATGGGGGACTCGGGTTCAAGCGCGTGAGAACAAGGGATCGACTCGAAGTTGGTAGGGTCATGAGTGACCCGAAGTTTTGCTCAAGTCCAACTGCATTTAGCTCGGGTTTGTAATGTTGTAGTTTGTAAAGTTTAAAATAAGAAAGTTTTTTTCCAATTAAATCAAAATTTAAACCTCTTTTCTTGATTTGTTTTTTCATATAAACGTTTATTTATCGTTTTGAATAAATTTAAGGTTTTATAATATTTGAATTAAAATTGAGATGTTATAACCCTTTATTTATTCTTAAATTTATTTTGAATAAATATAATGATATAATTGAGAATTTCATTAAGAAGCTTTAATGTTTGTTTTCTTAAGGATTTTAAGTTAAAGCAGGTTATAATGATAATTTGTCTCAAAAGATATTTAAAATAAAATTTAAATGATGACTTTGTAATTAATAAAGATAAATAATTTATCTTTTAAAATCAACTAAGGTCTGGGGAAATTTCTTAATGAAATTTAAAGAATAGTGTTATTTACTTAATGAGATTTATCAATGGTTGGTTAATTGATGTGATTAATTAAAGGTAAATTTATAAATTGATTTTATTATATTTATTCAATTAAAAGAATGATTAACTAATAATAGGTAATTAAAGATTATTTAGTTAATGGAATTTATTAAGTATAATCATTCAAGGTAATTAATAAAGGAAAATTACTTAATGTGATTAAGTTAAAGGTTGATTTACTAATGTGGGCAATTAAGGATAATTAATTACCTAAAGATAATTACTTAATTAAAAGTAATTAATTAATGATTTAAATTGATTAATCAAGCAATTAAAGGATAATTACTTAATGTAATTAATTTGTGTTTAATTAATGTAAATGATTAGGGTAATCACTTATTGTGATAAATTAGTAATTAATTAATTAATTAATAATTAACTAAGGTTTAATTAATTAATGTAATTAATTAAGGATAAATAATTAGGGGTTAATTATTTAATGATTAGAGGTTGATTAATTTATTAATTAAAAGTTGATTAATTAATAATTTAAGGTTAAATGATTTGTAATTAATTAACATTAATTAACTAGGATTAGCAGTTTATACATAAGTAATTAATCTGATTTAAAATTAATCAAATAATTAATTGGTCTTACTTATGAATGTTTGAATTCTAATGATTGTTGAATTGTTGGATATCCCTGATATGTTATGCTTTGTGCTATGAATTGTTTTAGTGTGATCTGTGATGAATGTCATTTATTTATCTATGATAAATTTATATTATTTATCTGTGTATCTGTGAATGAAAGATAAGCATTATAGAATATACCGCTTATCGATATTGATACGCATGAATCTGTGATGTGATTTGATAATGTTGCACTATTGTGTGAAACCCCTGGACTACACTATACACACAATATGGATTGCACGAGGAAATTGGTTAAGTCATAAATTTTTGAAATGGTTTTAAAATTGAATTTTGAATCCAAACAGTTTTGGAAATAGAATTGGGTTAAATATGAAATGTTTTAAAAAGGGGTTTAAAGGTAAAAGTTATTTTGAATAACTTGATAAAGTTTTGGAATTTAAATAATTGGATTAGAATTAGAATTTGAAATTTGAAATTAAATTCTATGTTTTGGAAATTATGGTTTAAAAGAATATACAAGCTATAAATATGTTATATGGGTTTAGACCATTTTAAAAAATATTACTTTGGGAATTTGAATTTAACCCAGGTTCTACACTCGAAGGGCTTTAACTTGTGCAAATGTAATCGAATATTTCCAAAAAAAAAAAACTATTTGTCTCTAATAATAATAGCTTTCATATAATGAAAGGATTTCCAATTTGTGTTGAAAGGTTTTAAAGTCGAAAATGAAAATAGTTTTGAAAGCCATGATTGAATCTTTGTGAAAAATGGATGAACTTTGTTTGGAAATCGAAGTGGATTTTAAATGGTGTTTCTTTTGTATAAAAGATTTGGAAGGGAAATTGTTTTGAAAGCTATGAATTGAATCTTTGATTTAAAGATTGGAAGATTTAATCCAATTTGAAATGGAATTGTTTTGAAAGGCTATGAATGAATCTTTGTGAAAGATTGGTGAACTTTGTGAAATAAATCTATTTGTTTAAAAGATTAGAAATGGTAATTTGTTTAAACCATTTGAAAGGAAGGTTTTGGGTTTTAAAGTTGTGACTTAATTGAAATTCCAATATCCATATGTTTTAAAAAATTATGCGCTCTTTATTCGGTTTAGCCGGGAGAGGACCTTTGTGTTATATAACCCACTTCGAATAATGATACGACGTTATGGATTGTATTTGAAGACCGGTGGTGAAGACCGAATATTTTCAAAAGTGAAAGGATAACTGGTCGAATGTCTCTGCACCGACTGGTCCCCGGTATAGAGAATTGATTATCCTTTGTGGTGGGAAGTCCGGACATGATTAGAGATTATCTGGATTTGCAAGGCTTCTTTACGAAGTGCCTTCGGTTCTTTTCGAACCTGGAACAGACCTTGTATGGATGCATGTCTGACATTACACTTTGAGATGTAAAACCAATCCTATCAAATACATTTCTGTTTGGTGGCGGAGAATTTATCATGTTAGCTTAACACCTTTCTCTAAGACATACGAACTCAGAGGTTATGTAGTTAATGGTTACTAGTGATACATTCCCATTTTGGTAATGTGGCATACGAAGTGTTGTTGGTCATTTTTTGATCAAAGCATGACTTTGTGAAAAGTGTAGCTTGGTGGAGGAGTCTTCGTCAAGCCTCACAACCCAGTTATGGTGGAAACAGGAATCATTGCAGCAAGGTTATTTTGGGGTAGCGCCCCCTGAGGGTATGTACATTTCCTTCTGGATTATGAGTGGTATCATGGTATCGAGACCAGATACTTAACTTTGTGGATGCTGCAAACTTATTGCTTTGTGGTTGTTGGTTGATGAGCGCTTCGGATAAAGGTCGCAAACGACCGGTGGATGGCATGTTTGTGTCAGTAGTTACCTAGTTACAGAGGTAATCCGGCCTTGTGTTGGCAGAGCTCCGGTTAGGTTCTCGGTGGCGTCCCTCCAGAGGCGTTCCATTTTGTGTGGGAAGTTCCTTTGCTTGACCATTTGTTGGAAATTCAAACAAAACAATACGAGACCTTTACGATTACAATTGTATAACCTGCCACCTCAGGTGGCAGCTATAGCTGGCATAATATAATGGTACCTATGCTGGTTAAGATTTATATTGTACTTTCGAAAGGTTTTCTGCACTATGCACTGATAATAATATCAAAAATATTTTGCGTAGCAAGCGTGTTTGACTGTCATAAGGAGAAATCTCTTCCTAGTTTGTGCTTCCATTGTGTGTGTGGCGGGAGGCCTTATGGCAGTTTCATTTTCCAAAAAGCATTATGGATTCTTTCAAATTCTTTGTTTTGCTTTTGATAAAGATAAACAGTTTTGTTTGCTCATACCAGTCCCATGACAGACTTGGAGTTTATTGTTCCCTTCCAAAACTCTGGGTGCCCGCAATTTCCCACACGGGCAGTCTAAAGTTGGGCTTTTTAGATAATCCAACAATAGGTGTAGATTCAATAGCATTCAATCTCTAGATATTGGAAATCGTATTTGGATCGAGTTGTTTCACTTCAGTGTTAATGGTGGTAAACACAGAATTTCGAGATAGTTATATCGATCCGAGTTGGGATTTTTCACTCGATTTTCGACGGCGAACCTGGATATGGATTTTTGATTGGTTCTGGGAATTCTCTGTCATAGTTGTGGCTATGAAAGGAGAATGATGGTTTCTGATCAAGAAACCAGATCTGAGTCCGCACTAGGAGTCAGGTGGACGATGCTGGTTCAGAAGTGAAATCGTGTGATCGAATGAACGATCAGATTGATATAACATACAAATGATATGTGTACATCGTACGGGTTTGAATGAAATTGGTATTGAAAATTTGTGAATAAGAATTGTAAAATGGTTTTGAAATGAAAATTTTATTTTGTGAAATATATGATGAAATAAAGTCGGAATTGGATATTTCTATGGTAGGAATTTACTTTATGGAAGTAAGTAATTTGGTAAGTGACTTTATAGAGTGATCAAATTTGAATATTTGATTTGAAATAAACAAAGTTATGTATCTTTGTTATATAAGATAAATCTCCCATTATTATATCTATTGCCAGAAGATAGGGCTTTTGAAAAGTATTTGAAGCATAAAAAAGGAATTTACACAAGTATGAAGTGATTCAAAAAGATTTTTCAAGTGTGTGTGTGTATGTGTCTATATATATAGTATTGTATGAGAATGATTTTGGGAAAATTGGAACCTTTGGATTGGGAAAGGATTTTTTTTGGGTAAAATCAATTTTGGAGATTTGGAAAGCCTAGTTTGAGAATTATCGATTTTGGAATAATCGATTTTGGGAAAAGGAGATTTATATGAGATTCATATATGTGTATGATTTGGAAGATACTATATGTGTATAGTATAAAGTGCTTTGAAAATGGCTCTGGAGAAAAAGGCGTTCCGTTGAAATGAAATTCTTAGGAGTACCATAGGTTGGTACTGACTTATTGTGGTGACCCGGTATTTTCGAGCATTTAAAATCAGGATATTTAATTGATTTTAAATATTCAATAAAAACGAAGGCCTCGATGAGTTCTACGGCTTTGACAGCTTTCAGCCGTAAACAGATAGATTAATGCCCAAAAAGGACAACCCGAATCTCAATCGGGTCTCGTAAGCTTTTTACCCTTCGTTTTTTCGACACGTGGATTTTTACGGTAACACAGGATTACGGTGGCTGGACTTCGATTTACCATCGCTGGACAGTGGTGCACCATGGTACTGTTCCGTTTCAAATCCATGCACGCATTTCTAAAAGTCGTACGGCACTGTTTCGCCATTTCGGACGGATGTTGAACCTTGCACCGTGGATGTTGCACCCTATAGATATCGATTATACGGACGACCATAACTTCTGGCTCGTTTAGAGTTACGGGAGCCATAACCTGTCAAAACGAAAGCCTCGATGAGTTCTACGGCTTTGACAGCTTTCAGCCATCAACGGATAGATTAATGCCCAAAAAGGACAACCCGAATCTCAATCGGGTCTCGTAAGTTTTTTACCCTTCGATTTTTCGGCACGTGGATTTTTACGGTAAAACAGGATTACCGTGACTAGCCTTCGATTTACAGTCGCTGGAGAGTGTTGCACCATGGTACTGTTCCGTTTCAAATCCATGCACGCATTTCTAAAAGTCGTACGACACTGTTTCGCCATTTCGGACGGATGTTGCACCTTGCACCGTGGATATTGCACCCTATAGATATCGATTATTCGGACGGCCATAACTTCTGGCTCGTTTAGAGTTACGGGAGCCATAACCTGTCAAAACGAAGGCCTCGACGAGTTCTACGGCTTCGACAGCTTTCAGCCGTCAACGGATAGATTAATGCCCAAAAAAGACAACCCGAATCTCAATCGGGTCTCGTAAGTTTTTTACCCTTCGTTTTTTCGACACGTGGATTTTTACGGCAAAACGGGATTACGGTGGCTGGTCTTCGATTTACCATTGCTGGAGAGTGGTGCACCATGGTACTGTTCCGTTTCAAATCCATGCACGCATTTCTAAAAGTCGTACGGCACTGTTTCGCCATGTCGGACGGATGTTGCACCTTGCACCGTGGATGTTGCACCCTGTAGATATCGATTATTCAAACGGACATAACTTCTGGCTCGTTTAGAGTTACGGGAGCCATAACTTGTCAAAACGAAGGCCTCGATAAGTTCTACGGCTTTGACAGCTTTCAGCCATCAACGGATAGATTAATGCCCAAAAAGGACAACCCGGATCTCAATCGGGTCTCGTAAGTTTTTTACCCTTCGTTTTTTCGACACGTGCAATTTTACGGTAAAACAGGATTACGGTGGCTGGTCTTCGATTTACCATCGCTGGAGAGTGGTGCACCATGGTACTGTTCCGTTTCAAATCCATGCACGCATTTCTAAAAGTCGTACGGCACTGTTTCGCCATTTCGGACGGATGTTGCACCTTGCACCGTGGATGTTGCACCCTGTAGATATCGATTATACGGACGACCATAACTTCTGGCTCGTTTAGAGTTACGGGAGCCACAACCTATCAAAACCAAGGCCTCGATAATTTCTACGGCTTTGACAGCTTTCAGCCGTCAACGGATAGATTAATGCCCAAAAAGGACAACCCGAATCTCAATCGGGTCTCGTAAGTTTTTTACCCTTCGTTTTTTCGACACGTGGATTTTTACGGTAAAACAGGATTACCGTGGCTGGCCTTCGATTTACCATCGCTGGAGAGTGGTGCACCATGTTACTGTTCCGTTTCAAATCCATGCACGCATGTCTAAAAGTCGTACGGCACTGTTTCGCCATTTCGGACGGATGTTGCACCATGCGCCGTGGATGTTGCACCCTGTAGATATCGATTATTCGGACGGCCATAACTTCTGGCTTGTTTAGAGTTACGGGAGCCATAACATGACAAAACGAAGGCCTTGATGTGTTCTACGGCATTGATAGCATTCAGCCGTCAACGGATAGATTAATGCCCAAAAAGGGCAACCCGAATCTCAATCGAGTCTCGTAAGTTTTTTACCGTTCGGTTTTTCGACACGTGGATTTTTACGGTAAAACAGGATTACGGTGGCTGGTCTTCGATTTACCATCGCTGGAGAGTGGTGCACCATGGTACTGTTCCATTTCAAATCCATGCACACATTTCTAAAAGTCGTACGACACTGTTTCGCCATTTCGGACGGATGTTGCACCTTGCACCGTGGATGTTGCACCCTGTAGATATCGATTATTCAAACGGCCATAACTTCTGTCTCATTTAGAGTTACGGGAGCCATAACCTATCAAAACGAAGGCCTCGATGAGTTCTACGCCTTTGACAGCTTTCAGCCGTCAACGGATAGATTAATGCCCAAAAAGGACAACCCGAATCTCAATCGGGTCTCGTAAGTTTTTTACCCTTCGTTTTTTCGACACGTGGATTTTTACGGTAAAACGGGATTACCGTGGCTCGTCTTCGACTTCCCATCGCTGGCGAGTGGTGCACAATGGTATTGTTCCATTTCAAATCCATGCACGCATTTCTAAAAGTCGTACGACACTGTTTCACCATTTGGGACGGATGTTGCACCTTGCACCGTGGATGTCGCACCCTGTAAATATCGATTACCGTGGCCCGTCTTCGACTTCCCATCGCTGGAGAGTGGTGCACCATGGTACTGTTCCGTTTCAAATCCATGCACGCATTTCTAAAAGTCATACGGCACTGTTTTGCCATTTCGGACGGATGTTGCACCTTGCACCGTGGATGTTGCACCCTGTTGATATCGATTATTCGGACGGCCATAACTTCTGGCTCGTTTAGAGTTATGGAAGCCATAACCTGTCAAAACGAAGGCCTCGATGAGTTCTACGGCTTTGACAGCTTTCAGCCATCAACAGATAGATTAATGCCCAAAAAGGACAACCCGAATCTCAATCGGGTCTCGTAAGTTTTTTACCCTTCGTTTTTTCGACACGTGGATTTTTACGGTAAAACAGGATTACCGTGGACCGTCTTCGATTTACCATCGCTGGAGTGTGGTGCACCATGGCACTGTTCCGTTTCAAATCCATGCACGCATTTCTAAAAGTCGTACGGCACTGTTTCGCCATTTCGGACGGGTGTTGCACGTTGCACCGTGGATGTTGCACCCTGTGGATATCGATTATTCGGACGGCCCTAACTTCTGACTCGTTAAGAGTTACGGGAGCCATAACCTGTCAAAACGAAGGCCTCGATGAGTTCCACGGCTTTGATAGCTTTCAGTCATCAACGGATAGATTAATGCCCAAAAAGGACAACCCGAATCTCAATCGGGCCTCTTAAGTTTTTTACCCTTCGTTTTTTTGACACGTGTATTTTTACGGTAAAACGGGATTACCTAGGCCCGTCTTCGACTTCCCATTATTGGGGAATGGTGCACCATGGTACTATTCCGCATCAAATCCATGCACGCATTTCTAAAAGTCGTACGGCACTGTTTCGCCATTTCGGACGGATGTTGCACCTTGCACCGTGGATGTTGCACCCTGTAGATATCGATTATTCGGACGGCCATAACTTCTGTCTCGTTTAGAGTTACGGGAGCCATAACCTGTCAAAACGAAGGCCTCGATGAGTTCCACGGCTTTGACAGCTTTCGGTCATCAATGTATAGATTAATGACCAAAACGGACAACCCGAATCTCAATCGGGTCTCGTAAGTTTTCTTACCCTTCGTTTTTTCGACACGTGGATTTTTACGGTAAAACAGGATTACCGTGGCCCATCTTCGATTTACCATCGCTGGAAAGTGGTGCACCATGGTACTGTTCCGTTTCAAATCCATGCACGCATTTCTAAAAGTCGTACGGCACTGTTTCGCCATTTCGGACGGATGTTGCACCTTGCACCGTGGATGTTGCACCATGTAGATATCGATTATTCGGACGGCCATAACTTCTGGCTCGTTTAGAGTTACGGGAGCCATAACCTGTCAAAACGAAGGCCTCGATGAGTTCCACTGCTTTGATAGCTTTCAGTCGTCAACGGATAGATTAATGCACAAAAATGACAACCCGAATCTCAATCGGGTCTCGTAAGTTTTTTACCCTTCGTTTTTTCGACACGTGGATTTTTACGGTAAAACAGGATTACGGTGGATGGTCTTCGATTTACCATCGCTGGAGAGTGGTGCACCATGGAACTATTCTGTTTCAAATCCATGCACGCATTTCTAAAAGTCGTACGGCACTGTTTCGCCATTTCGGACGGATGTTGCACCTTGCACCGTGGATGTTGCACCCTGTAGATATCGATTATTCGGACGGCCATAACTACTGGCTCGTTTAGAGTTACGGGAGCCATAACCTGTCAAAACGAAGGCCTCGATGAATTCCACGGCTTTGACAGCTTTCGGTCGTCAATGGATAGATTAATGCCCAAAAAGGACAACCCGAATCTCAATCGGGTCTCGTAAGTTTTTTTACCCTTCGATTTTTCGACACGTGGATTTTTACGGTAAAATAGGATTACCGTGGCCCATCTTCGATTTACCATCGCTGGAGAGTGGTGCACCGTGGAACTGTTCCGTTTCAAATCCATGCACGCATTTCTAAAAGTCGTACGGCACTGTTTCGCCATTTCGGACGGATGTTGCACCTTGCACCGTGGATGTTGCACCCTGTAGATATCGATTATTCGGACGGCCATAACTTCTGGCTCGTTTAGAGTTACAGGAGCCATAACCTGTCAAAACGAAGGCCTCGATGAGTTCTACGACATTGACCGCTTTCAGCCATCAACGGATAGATTAATGCCCAAAAAGGGCAACCCGAATCTCAATCGGGCCTCGTAAGTTTTTTACCCTTCGTTTTTTCGACACGTGGATTTTTACGGTAAAAAAGGATTATCGTGGCCCGTCTTCGACTTCCCATCACTGGAGAGTGGTGCACCATGGTACTGTTCCGTTTCAAATCCATGCACACATTTCTAAAAGTCGTACGGCACTGTTCCGCCATTTCGGACGGATGTTGCACCTTGCACCGTGGATGTTGCACCCTGTAGATATCAATTATCGGACGGCCATAACTTCTGGCTCGTTTAGAGTTAATGGAGCCATAACCTTTCAAAACGAAGGCCTCGATGAGGTCTACGGCTTTGATGGCTTTCATCCGTCAACGGATAGATTAATGCCCAAAAAGGGCAACCAGATTCTCATTCGGGCCTCGTAAGTTTTTTACCATTCGTTTTGTTCGACACGTGGATTTTTACGGTAAAACAGGATTACCGTGGCTGGCCTTCGATTTACCATCGCTGAAGAGTGGTGCACCATGGTACTGTTCCGTTTCAAATCCATGCACGCATATCTAAAAGTCGTACGGCTCTGTTTTGCCATTTTGGACGGATGTTGCGTCTTGCACCGTGGATGTTGCACCCTGTAGATATCGATTATTCGGACGGCCATAACTTCTGGCTCGTTTAGAGTTACGGGAGCCATAACCTGTCAAAACGAAGGCCTCGATGAGTTCTACGGCTTTGACAGCTTTCAGCCGTCAACAGATAGATTAATGCCCAAAAAGGACAACCCGAATCTCAATCGGGTCTCGTAAGCTTTTTACCCTTCGTTTTTTCGACACGTGGATTTTTACGGTAAAACAGGATTACGGTGGCTGGCCTTCGATTTACCATCGCTGGACAGTGGTCCACCAGGGTACTGTTCCGTTTCAAATCCATGCACGCATTTCTAAAAGTCGTACGGCACTGTTTTGCCATTTCGGACGGATGTTGAACCTTGCACCGTGGATGTTGCACCCTATAGATATCGATTATACGGACGACCATAACTTCTGGCTCGTTTAGAGTTACGGGAGCCATAACCTGTCAAAACGAAGGCCTCGATGAGTTCTACGGCTTTGACTGCTTTCAGCCATCAACGGATAGATTAATGCCCAAAAAGGACAACCCGAATCTCAATCGGGTCTCGTAAGTTTTTTACCCTTCGTTTTTTCGACACGTGGATATTTACGGTAAAACAGGATTACCGTGACTGGCCTTCGATTTACAGTCGCTGGAGAGTGTTGCACCATGGTACTGTTCCGTTTCAAATCCATGCACGCATTTCTAAAAGTCGTACGACACTGTTTCGCCATTTCGGACGGATGTTGCACCTTGCACCGTGGATGTTGCACCCTGTAGATATCGATTATTCGGACGGCCATAACTTCTGGCTTGTTTAGAGTTACGGAAGCCATAACCTGTCAAAACGAAGGCCTCGATGAGTTCTACGGCTTTGACAGCTTTCAGCCATCAGCGGATAGATTAATGCCCAAAAAAGACAACCCGAATCTCAATCGGGTCTCGTAAGTTTTTTACCCTTCGTTTTTTCGACACGTGGATTTTTACGGTAAAACAGGATTACTGTGGCTGGCCTTCGATTTACCATCGCTGGACAGTGGTGCACCCTGGTACTGTTCCATTTCAAATCTATGCACGCATTTCTAAAAGTCGTACGGCACTGTTTCACCATTTCGGACGGATGTTGCGCCTGGCACCGTGGATGTTGCACCCTGTAGATATCGATTATTCGGGCGGCCATAACTTCTGGCTCGTTTAGAGTTACGTGAGCCATAACCTGTCAAAATAAAGGCCTCGATGAGTTCCACTGCTTTCACAGCTTACAGCCGTCAACGGATAGATTAATGCCCAAAAAGGACAACCCGAATCTCAATCGGGTGTCGTAAGTTTTTTACCCTTCGTTTTTTCGACTTGTGGATTTTTACGGTAAAACGGGATTACCGTGGCCCGTCTTCGACTTCCCGTCGCTCGAGAGCGGTGCACCATGGTACTGTTCCATTTCAAATCCATGCACGCATTTCTAAAAGTCGTACGACACTGTTTCACCATTTCGGACGGATGTTGCACCTTGCACCGTGGATGTTGCACCCTATGGATATCGATTATTCAAACGACCATAACTTCTGGCTCGTTTAGAGTTACGGGATCCATAACCTGTCAAAACGAAGGCCTCGATGAGTTCTACGTCTTTGAAAGCTTTCAGCCGTCAACGGATAGATTAATGCCCAAAAAGGACAACCCGAATCTCAATCGGGTCTCGTTAGTTTTTTACCCATCGTTTTTTCGACACGTGGATTTTTACGGTAAAACAGGATTACCGTGGCCCGTCTTCGACTTCCCATCGCTGGAGAGTGGTGCACCATGGTACTGTTCCGTTTCAAACCATGCACGCATTTCTAAAAGTCGTACGGCACTGTTTTGCCATTTCGGACGGATGTTGCACCCTGCACCGTGGATGTTGCACCCTGTAGATATCGATTATTCGGACGGCCATAACTTCTGGCTCGTTTAGAGTTACGGGAGCCATAACCTGTCAAAACGAAGGCCTCGATGAGTTCTACGGTTTTGACAGCTTTCAGCCGTCAACGGATAGATTAATGCCCAAAAAGGACAACCCGAATCTCAATCGGGTCTCATAAGTTTTTTACCCTTCGTTTTTTCGACACGTGGATTTTTACGGTAAAACAGGATTACCGTGGCCCGTCTTCGATTTACCATCGCTGGAGTGTGGTGCACCATGGTACTGTTCCGTTTCAATTCCATGCACGCATTTCTAAAAGTCGTACGGCACTGTTTCGCCATTTCGGACGGGTGTTGCACCTTGCACCGTGGATGTTGCACCCTGTGGATATCGATTATTCGGACGGCCATAACTTCTGGCTCGTTTAGAGTTACGGGAGCCATAACCTGTCAAAACGAAGGCCTCGATGAGTTCCACGGCTTTGACAGCTTTCAGTCATCAAGGGATAGATTAATGCCCAAAAAGGACAACTCGAATCTCAATCGGGTTTCGTAAGTTTTTTACCCTTCGTTTTTTCGACACGTGTATTTTTACGGTAAAACGGGATTACCGTGGCCCGTCTTCGACTTCGCATCATTGGGGAGTGGTGCACCATGGTACTGTTTCGCTTCAAATCTATGCACGCATTTCTAAAAGTCGTACGGCACTGTTTCGCCATTTTGGACGGATGTTGCACCTTGCACCGTGGATGTTGCACCCTGTAGATATCGATTATTCGGACCGCCATAACTTCTGTCTCGTTTAGAGTTACGGGAGCCATAACCTGTCAAAATGAAGGCCTCGATGAGTTCCACGGCTTTGACAGCTTTCGGTCATCAATGGATAGATTAATGCCCAAAAAGGACAACCCGAATCTCAATCGGGTCTCGTAAGTTTTTTTACCCTTCGTTTTTTCGACACGTGGATTTCTACGGTAAAACAAGATTACCGTGGCCCGTCTTCGATTTACCATCGCTGGAGAGTGGTGCACCATGGTACTGTTCCGTTTCAAATCCATGCACGCATTTCTAAAATTCGTACGGCACTGTTTCGCCATTTCGGACGGATGTTGCACCTTGCACCGTGGATGTTGCACCCTGTAGATATCGATATTCGGACGGCCATAACTTCTGGCTCGTTTAGAGTTACGGGAGCCATAACCTGTCAAAACGAAGGCCTCGATGAGTTCCACTGCTTTGACAGCTTTCAGTCGTCAACGGATAGATTAATGCACAAAAAGGACAACCCGAATCTCAATCGGGTCTCGTAAGTTTTTTACCCTTCGTTTTTTCGACACGTGGATTTTTACGGTAAAACAGGATTACGGTGGTTGGTCTTCGATTTACCATCGCTGGAGAGTGGTGCACCACGTAACTATTCCGTTTCAAATCCATGCACGCATTTCTAAAAGTCGTACGACACTGTTTCGCCATTTCGGACGGATGTTGCACCCTGTAGATATCGATTATTCGGACGGCCATAACTTCTGGCTCGTTTAGAGTTACGGGAGCCATAACCTTTCAAAACGAAGGCCTCGATGAGTTCTACGGCTTCGACAGCTTTCAGCCCTCAACGGATAGATTAATGCCCAAAAAGGACAACCCGAATCATAATCGGGTCTCGTAAGTTTTTTTACCCTTCGTTTTTTCGACACGTGGATTTTTACGGTAAAACAGGATTACCGTGGCCCGTCTTCGATTTACCATCGCTGGAGAGTGGTGCACCATGGTACTGTTTCGTTTCAAATCCATGCACGCATTTCTAAAAGTCGTACGGCACTGTTTCGCCATTTCGGATGGATGTTGCACCTTGCACCGTGGATGTTGCACCCTGTAGATATTGATTATTCGGACGGCCATAACTTCTGGCTCGTTTAGAGTTACGGGAGCCATAACCTATCAAAACGAAGGCCTCGATGAGTTCCACTGCTTTGACAGCTTTCAGTCGTCAACGGATAGATTAATGCACAAAAAGGACAACCCGAATCTCAATCGGGTCTCGTAAGTTTTTTACCCTTCGTTTTTTCGACACGTGGATTTTTACGGTAAAACAGGATTACGGTGGATGGTCTTCGATTTACCATCGCTGGAGAGTGGTGCACCATGATACTGTTCCGTTTCAAATCCATGCACGCATTTCTAAAAGTCATACGGCACTGTTTCGCCATTTCGGACGGATGTTGCACCTTGCATCGTGGATGTTGCACCCTGTAGATATCGATTATTCGGACGGCCATAACTTCTGGCTCGTTTAGAGTTACGGGAGCCATAACCTGTCAAAACGAAGGCCTCGATGAGTTCTACGGCATTGACCGCTTTCAGCCGTCAACAGACAGATTAATGGCCAAAAAGGGCAACCCGAATCTCAATCGGGCCTTGTAAGTTTTTTACCCTTCGTTTTTTCGACACGTGGATTTTTACGGTAAAACAGGATTATCGTGGCCCGTGTTCGACTTCCCATCGCTGGAGAGTGGTGCACCATGGTACTGTTCCGTTTCCAATCAATGCACACATTTCTAAAAGTCGTACGGCAATGTTTAGCCATTTCGGACGGATGGTGCACCCTGTAGATATCAATTATTCGGACGGCCATAACTTCTGCCTCGTTTAGAGTTACGGGAGCCATTACCTGTCAAAACGAGGGCCTCGATGAGTTCTACGGCTTTGATGGCTTTCAGCCATCAACGGATAGATTAATGACCAAAAAGGGCAACCCGAATCTCATTCGGGCCTCGTAAGTTTTTTACCATTCGGTTTTTCGACACGTGGATTTTTATGGTAAAACAGGATTACCGTGGATGGCCTTCGATTTACCATCGCTGGAGAGTGGTGCACCATGGTACTGTTCCGTTTCAAATCCATGCACGCATTTCTAAAAGTCGTACGGCTCTGTTTCGCCATTTTGGACGGATGTTGCATTTTGCACCGTGGATGTTGCACCCTATAGATATTGATTATTAGGACGGCCATAACTTCTGGCTCATTTAGAGTTACGGAAGCCATAACCTGTCAAAACGAAGGCCACGATGAGTTCTACGGCTTTGACAGCTTTCAGCCGTCAACGGATAGATTAATGCCCAAAAAGGACAACCCGAATCTCAATCGGGTCTCGTAAGTTTTTTACCCTTCGTTTTTTCGACACGTGGATTTTTACGGTAAAACAGGATTACCGTGGCCTGTCTTCGACTTCCCATCGCTGGAGAGTGGTGCACCATGGTACTGTTCCGTTTCAAATCCATGCATGCATTTCTAAAAGTCGTACGGCACTGTTTCGCTATTTCGGACGGATGTTGCAACTTGCACCGTGGATGTTGCACCCTGTAGATATCGATTATTCGGACGGCCATAACTTCTGGCTCGTTTAGAATTACGGGAGACATAACCTGTCAAAACGAAGGCCTCGATGAGTTCTATGGCTTTGACAGCTTTCAGCCGTCAACGGATAGATTAGTGCCCAAAAAGGACAAACCGAATATCAGTCGGAACTCGTAAGTTTTTTACCCTTCGTTTTTTCGACACGTGGATTTTTACGGTAAAACAGGATTACCGTGGCCCGTCTTCGACTTCCCATCGCTGGAGAGTGGTGCACTATGGTACTGTTCCGTTTCAAATCCATGCACGCATTTCTTAAAGTCGTACGGCTCTGTTTCGCCATTTCGGACGGATGTTGCACCTTGCACCGTGGATGTTGCACCCTGTAGATATCGATTATTCGGACGGCCATAACTTCTGACTCGTTTAGAGTTACGGGAGCCATAACCTGTCAAAACGAAGGCCTCGATGAGTTCTACGGCTTTGACAGCTTTCAGCCATCAACGGATAGATTAATGACCAAAAAGGGCAACCCGAATCTCATTCGGGCCTCGTAAGTTTTTTACCATTCGGTTTTTCGACACGTGGATTTTTATGGTAAAACAGGATTACCGTGGATGGCCTTCGATTTACCATCGCTGGAGAGTGGTGCACCATGGTACTGTTCCGTTTCAAATCCATGCACGCATTTCTAAAAGTCGTACGGCTCTGTTTCGCCATTTTGGACGGATGTTGCATTTTGCACCGTGGATGTTGCACCCTATAGATATTGATTATTAGGACGGCCATAACTTCTGGCTCATTTAGAGTTACGGAAGCCATAACCTGTCAAAACGAAGGCCACGATGAGTTCTACGGCTTTGACAGCTTTCAGCCGTCAACGGATAGATTAATCCCCAAAAAGGACAACCCGAATCTCAATCGGGTCTCGTAAGTTTTTTACCCTTCGTTTTTTCGACACGTGGATTTTTACGGTAAAACAGGATTACCGTGGCCTGTCTTCGACTTCCCATCGCTGGAGAGTGGTGCACCATGGTACTGTTCCGTTTCAAATCCATGCACGCATTTCTAAAAGTCGTACGGCACTGTTTCGCTATTTCGGACGGATGTTGCAACTTGCACCGTGGATGTTGCACCCTGTAGATATCGATTATTCGGACGGCCATAACTTCTGGCTCGTTTAGAATCACGGGAGACATAACCTGTCAAAACGAAGGCCTCGATGAGTTCTATGGCTTTGACAGCTTTCAGCCGTCAACGGATAGATTAGTGCCCAAAAAGGACAAACCGAATATCAATCGGAACTCGTAAGTTTTTTACCCTTCGTTTTTTCGACACGTGGATTTTTACGGTAAAACAGGATTACCGTGGCCCGTCTTCGACTTCCCATCGCTGGAGAGTGGTGCACTATGGTACTGTTCCGTTTCAAATCCATGCACGCATTTCTTAAAGTCGTACGGCTCTGTTTCGCCATTTCGGACGGATGTTGCACCTTGCACCGTGGATGTTGCACCCTGTAGATATCGATTATTCGGACGGCCATAACTTCTGACTCGTTTAGAGTTACGGGAGCCATAACCTGTCAAAACGAAGGCCTCGATGAGTTCTACGGCATTGACAGCTTTCAGCCGTCAACGGAAGATTAATGCCTAAAAAGGACAACCCGAATCACAATCGGGACTCCTAAGTTTTTTACCCTTCGTTTTTTCGACACGTGGATTTTTACGGTAAAACGGGATTACCGTGGCCCGTGTTCGACTTCCCATCGCTGGAGAGTGATGCACCATGGTATTGTTCCGTTTCAAATCCATGCATGCATTTCTAAAAGTCGTATGACACTGTTTTCCCATTTCGGACGGATGTTGCACCTTGCATCGTGGATGTCGCACCCTGTAGATATCGATTATTCGGACGGCCATAACTTCTGGCTCGTTTAGAGTTACGGGAGCCATAACCTGTCAAAACGAAGGCCTCGATGATTTCTCTGGCTTTGACAGCTTTCAGCCGTCAACGGATAGATTAATGCCCAAAAAGGACAACCCGAATCTCAATCGGGTCTCGTAAGTTTTTTACCCTTCGTTTTTTCGACACGTGGATTTTTACGGTAAAACATGATTACGGTGGATGGTCTTTGATTTACCATCGCTGGAGAGTGGTGCACCGTGGTACTGTTCCGTTTCAAATCCATGCACGCATTTCTAAAAGTCGTACGTCACTGTTTCGCCATTTCGGACGGATGTTGCACCTTGCACCGTGGATGTTGCACCCTGTAGATATCGATTATTCGGACGGCCATAACTTCTGGCTCGTTTAGAGTTACGGGAGCCATAACCTGTCAAAACGAAGGTCTCGATGACTTCCACGGATTTGACTACTTTCAGTCGTCAACGGATAGATTAATGCCCATAAAGGACAACCCGAATCTCAATCGGGTCTCGTAAGTTTTTTACCCTTCGTTTTTTCGACACGTGGAATTTTACGGTAAAACAGGATTACCGTGGCCCGTCTTCGATTTACCATCGCTGGAGAGTGGTGCACCATGGTACTGTTCCATTTCAAATCCATGCATGCATTTCTAAAAGTCGTACGACACTGTTTCGCCATTTCGGACGGATGTTGCACCTTGCACCGTGGATGTTGCACCCTGTAGATATCGATTATTCGGACGGCCATAACTTCTGACTTGTTTAGAGTTACGGGAGCCATAAACTGTCAAAACGAAGGCCTCGATGAGCTACGGCTTTGACAGCTTTCAGCCGTCAATGGATAGATTAATGCCCAAAAAGGACAACCCGAATCTCAAGCGGGTCTCCTAAATTTTTTACCCTTCGTTTTTTTGACACGTGGATTTTTACGGTAAAACGGGATTACCGTGGCCCGTGTTCGACTTTCCATCGCTGGAGAGTGATGCACCATGGTATTGTTCCGTTTCAAATCCATGCATGCATTTCTAAAAGTCGTACGACACTGTTTCACTATTTTGGACGGATGTTGCACCTTGCACCGTGGATGTTGCACCCTGTAGATATCGATTATTCGGACGGCCATAACTTCTGGCTCGTTTAGAGTTACGGGAGCCATAACCTGTCAAAACGAAGGCCTCGATGATTTCTACGGCTTTGACAGCTTTCAGCCGTCAGCGGATAGATTATTGCCCAAAAAGGACAACCCGAATCTCAATCGGGTCTCGTAAGTTTTTTACCCTTCGTTTTTTCGACACGTGGATTTTTACGGTAAAACATGATTACGGTGGATGGTCTTTGATTTACCATCGTGGGAGAGTGGTGCACCGTGGTACTGTTCCGTTTCAAATCCATGCACGCATTTCTAAAAGTCGTACGTCACTGTTTCGCCATTTCGGACGGATGTTGCACCTTGCACCGTGGATGTTGCACCCTGTAGATATCGATTATTCGGACGGCCATAACTTCTGGCTCGTTTAGAGTTACGGGAGCCATAACCTGTCAAAACGAAGGTCTCGATGAGTTCCACGGCTTTGACAGCTTTCAGTCGTCAACGGATAGATTAATGCCCAAAAAGGACAACCCGAATCTCAATCGGGTCTCGTAAGTTTTTTACCCTTCGTTTTTTCGACACGTGGATTTTTACGGTAAAACAGGATTACCGTGGCCCGTCATTGACTTCCCATCGCTGGAGAGTGGTGCACCATGGTACTGTTCCGTTTCAAATCCATGCACGCATTTCTAAAAGTCGTACGGCACTGTTTCGAGATTTCGGACGGATGTTGCACCTTGCACCGTGGATGTTGCACCCTGTAGATATCGATTATTCGGACGGCCATAACTTCTGCTCGTTTAGAGTTACGGGAGCCATAACCTGTCAAAACGAAGGCCTCGATGAGCTACGGCTTTTACAGCTTTCAGCCGTCAACGGATAGATTAATGCCCAAAAAGGACAACCCGAATCTCAATCGGGTCTCCTAAGTTTTTTACCCTTCGTTTTTTCAACACGTGGATTTTTAAGGTAAAACGGGATTACCGTGGCCCGTGTTCGACTTCCCATCGCTGGAGAGTGATGCACCATGGTATTGTTCCGTTTCAAATCCATGCATGCATTTCTAAAAGTCGTACGACACTGTTTCACTATTTCGGACGGATGTTGCACCTTGTACCGTGGATGTTGCACCCTGTAGATATCGATTATTCGGACGGCCATAACTTTTGGCTCGTTTAGAGTTACGGAAGCCATAACCTGTCAAAACGAACGCCTCGATGATTTCTACGGCTTTGACAGCTTTCAACCATCAACGGATAGATTAATGCCCAAAAAGGACAACCCGAATCTCAATCGGGTCTCGTAAGTTTTTTACCCTTCGTTTTTTCGACACGTGGATTTTTACGGTAAAACATGATTACGGTGGATGGTCTTTGATTTACCATCGCTGGAGAGTGGTGCACCGTGGTATTGTGCCGTTTCAAATCCATGCACGCATTTCTAAAAGTCGTACGTCACTGTTTCGCCATTTCGGACGGATGTTGCATCTTGCACCGTGGATGTTGCACCCAGTAGATATCGATTATTCGGACGGCCATAACATCTGGATCGTTTAGAGTTACGGGAGCCATAACCTGTCAAAACGAAGGTCTCGATGAGTTCCACGGCTTTGACAGCTTTCAGTCGTCAACGGATAGATTAATGCCCAAAAAGGACAACCCGAATCTCAATCGGGTCTCGTAAGTTTTTTACCCTTCGTTTTTTCGACACGTGGATTTTTACGGTAAAACAGGATTACCGTGGCCCGTCTTCGACTTCCCATCGCTGGAGAGTGGTGCACCATGGTACTGTTCCGTTTCAAATCCATGCACGCATTTCTAAAAGTCGTACGGCACTGTTTCGCCATTTCGGACGGATGTTGCAACTTGCACCGTGGATGTTGCACCCTGTAGATATCGATTATTCGGACGGCCATAACTTCTGGCTCGTTGAGAGTTACGGAAGCCATAACCTGTCAAAACGAAGGCCTCGATGAGTTCTATGGCTTTGACAGCTTTTAGCCATCAACGGGTAGATTATGCCCAAAAAGGACAACTCAAATCTCAATCGGAACTCGTAAGTTTTTTACCCTTCGTTTTTTTCGACACGTGGATTTTTACGGTAAAACAGGATTACCGTGGCCCGTCTTCGACTTCCCATCGCTGGAGAGTGGGGCACTATGGTACTGTTCTGTTTCAAATCCATGCACGTATTTCTAAAAGTCGTACGGCACTGTTTCGCCATTTCGGACGGATGTTGCACCTTGCACCGTGGATGTTGCACCCTGTAGATATCGATTATTCGGACGGCCATAACTTCTGACTCGTTTAGAGTTACGTGAGCCATAACCTGTCAAAACGAAGACCTCGATGAGTTCTATGGCTTTGACAGCTTTCAGTCGTCAACGGATAGATTAATGCCCAAAAAGGACAACCCGAATCTCAATCGGGTCTCCTAAGTTTTTTACCCTTCGTTTTTTCGTCACGTGGATTTTTACGGTAAAACGGGATTACCGTGGCCCGTCTTCGACTTCCCATCGCTGGGGAGTGGTGCACCATGGTAAAGTTCCGTTTCAAATCCATGCATGCATTTCTAAAAGTCGTACGACACTGTTTCACCATTTCGGACGGATGTTGCACCTTGCACCGTGGATGTTGCACTCTGTAAATATCGATTATTCAAACGACAATAACTTCTGGCTCGTTTAGAGTTACGGGAGCCATAACCTGTCAAAACGAAGGCCCCGATGAGATCTACGGTTTTGACAGCTTTCAGCTGTCAACGGATAGATTAATGCCCAAAAAGGACAACCCGAATCTCAATCGGGTCTCGTAAGTTTTTTACCCTTCGTTTTTTCGACACGTGGATTTTTACGGTAAAACAGGATTATCGTGGCCCGTCTACGACTTCCCATCGCTGGAGAGTGGTGCACCGTGGTACTGTTCCGTTTCAAATCCATGGACGCATTTCTAAAAGTCGTACGGCACTGTTTCGCTATTTCGGACGGATGTTGCACCTTGCACCGTGGATGTTGCACCTTCTAGATATCGATTATTCGGACGGCCATAACTTCTGGCTCGTTTAGAGTTACGGGAGCCATAACCTGTCAAAACGAAGGCCTCGATGAGTTCTACGGCTTTGACAGCTTTTAGCCGTCAACGGATAGATTAGTGCCCAAAAAGGACAACCCGAATCTCAATCGGGTCTCGTAAGTTTTTTACCCTTCGTTTTTTCGACACATGGATTTTTACGGTAAAACAGGATTACGGTGGATGGTCTTCGATTTACCATCGCTAGAGAGTGGTGCACCATGGTACTGTTCCGTTTCAAATCCATGCATGCATTTCTAAAAGTCGAACGGCACTGTTTCGCCATTTTGGACGGATGTTGCACCTTGCACCGTGGATGTTGCACCCTGTAGATATCGATTATTCGGACGGTCATAACTTCTGGCTCGTTTAGAGTTACGAGAGCCATAACCTGTCAAAACGAAGGCCTTGATGAGTTCCACGGCTTTGATAGCTTTCAGTCGTCAACGGATAGATTAATGCCCAGAAAGGGCAACCCGAATCTCAATCGGGCCTCTTAAGTTTTTTACCCTTCGTTTTTTCGACACGTGGATTTTTACGGTAAAACAGGATTACCGTGGCCCGTCTTCGACTTACCATCGCTGGAGAGTGGTGCACCATGGTACTGTTCCGTTTCAAATCCATGCACGCATTTCTAAAAGTCGTACGGCACTGTTTCGCCATTTCGGACGGATGTTGCATTTTGCACCGTGGATGTTGCACCCTGCAGATATCGATTATTCGGACGGCCATAACTTATGGCTCGTTTAGAGTTACGGGAGCCATAACCTGTCAAAACGAAGGCCTCGATGAGTTCTACGGCTTTGATGGCTTTCAGCCGTCAACGGATAGATTAATGCCCAAAAAGGACAACCCGAATCTCAATCGAAACTCGTAAGTTTTTTACCCTTTGTTTTTTCGACACGTGGATTTTTACGGTAAAACAGGATTACCGTGGCCCGTCTTCGACTTCCCATCGCTGGAGAGTGGTGCACTATGGTACTGTTCCGTTTCAAATCCATGCACGTATTTCTAAAAGTCGTACGGCACTGTTTCGCCATTTCGGACGGATGTTGCACCTTGCACCGTGGATGTTGCACCCTGTAGATATCGATTATTCGGACGGCCATAACTTCTGACTAGTTTAGAGTTACGGGAGCCATAACCTGTCAAAACGAAGGCCTCGATGAGTTCTATGGCTTTGACGGCTTTCAGCCGTCAACGGATAGATTAATGCCCAAAAAGGACAACCCGAATCTCAATCGGGTCTCCTAAGTTTTTTACCCTTCGTTTTTTCGTCACGTGGATTTTTACGGTAAAACGGGATTACCGTGGCCCGTCTTCGACTTACCATCGCTGGAGAGTGGTGCACCATGGTATTGTTCCGTTTCAAATCCATGCATGCATTTCTAAATGTCGTGCGACACTGTTTCACCATTTCGGACGGATGTTGCACCTTGCACCGTGGATGTTGCACTCTGTAAATATCGATTATTCAAATGGCAATAACTTCTGGCTCGTTTAGATTTACGGGAGCCATAACCTGTCAAAACGAAGGCCTCGATGATATCTACGGCTTTGACAGCTTTCAGCCGTCAACGGATAGATTAATGCCCAAAAAGGACAACCCGAATCTCAATCGGGTCTCGTAAGTTTTTTACCCTTCGTTTTTTCGACACGTGGATTTTTACGGTAAAATAGGATTATCGTGGCCCGTCTTCGACTTCCCATCGCATTTCTAAAACAGGATTGTCCTTTTACGGTGCATGGTGCACCGTGGTACTGTTCCGTTTCAAATCCATGCACGCATTTCTAAAAGTCGTACGACACTGTTTCGAGATTTCGGACGGATGTTGCACCTTGCACCGTGGATGTTGCACCCTGTAGATATCGATTATTCGGACGGCCATAACTTCTGCTCGTTTAGAGTTACGGGAGCCATAACCTGTCAAAACGAAGGCCTCGATGAGCTACGGCTTTTACAGCTTTCAGCCGTCAACGGATAGATTAATGCCCAAAAAGGACAACCCGAATCTCAATCGGGTCTCCTAAGTTTTTTACCCTTCGTTTTTTCAACACGTGGATTTTTAAGGTAAAACGGGATTACCGTGGCCCGTGTTCGACTTCCCATCGCTGGAGAGTGATGCACCATGGTATTGTTCCGTTTCAAATCCATGCATGCATTTCTAAAAGTCGTACGACACTGTTTCACTATTTCGGACGGATGTTGCACCTTGTACCGTGGATGTTGCACCCTGTAGATATCGATTATTCGGACGGCCATAACTTTTGGCTCGTTTAGAGTTACGGAAGCCATAACCTGTCAAAACGAACGCCTCGATGATTTCTACGGCTTTGACAGCTTTCAACCATCAACGGATAGATTAATGCCCAAAAAGGACAACCCGAATCTCAATCGGGTCTCGTAAGTTTTTTACCCTTCGTTTTTTCGACACGTGGATTTTTACGGTAAAACATGATTACGGTGGATGGTCTTTGATTTACCATCGCTGGAGAGTGGTGCACCGTGGTATTGTGCCGTTTCAAATCCATGCACGCATTTCTAAAAGTCGTACGTCACTGTTTCGCCATTTCGGACGGATGTTGCATCTTGCACCGTGGATGTTGCACCCAGTAGATATCGATTATTCGGACGGCCATAACATCTGGATCGTTTAGAGTTACGGGAGCCATAACCTGTCAAAACGAAGGTCTCGATGAGTTCCACGGCTTTGACAGCTTTCAGTCGTCAACGGATAGATTAATGCCCAAAAAGGACAACCCGAATCTCAATCGGGTCTCGTAAGTTTTTTACCCTTCGTTTTTTCGACACGTGGATTTTTACGGTAAAACAGGATTACCGTGGCCCGTCTTCGACTTCCCATCGCTGGAGAGTGGTGCACCATGGTACTGTTCCGTTTCAAATCCATGCACGCATTTCTAAAAGTCGTACGGCACTGTTTCGCCATTTCGGACGGATGTTGCAACTTGCACCGTGGATGTTGCACCCTGTAGATATCGATTATTCGGACGGCCATAACTTCTGGCTCGTTGAGAGTTACGGAAGCCATAACCTGTCAAAACGAAGGCCTCGATGAGTTCTATGGCTTTGACAGCTTTTAGCCATCAACGGGTAGATTATGCCCAAAAAGGACAACTCAAATCTCAATCGGAACTCGTAAGTTTTTTACCCTTCGTTTTTTTCGACACGTGGATTTTTACGGTAAAACAGGATTACCGTGGCCCGTCTTCGACTTCCCATCGCTGGAGAGTGGGGCACTATGGTACTGTTCTGTTTCAAATCCATGCACGTATTTCTAAAAGTCGTACGGCACTGTTTCGCCATTTCGGACGGATGTTGCACCTTGCACCGTGGATGTTGCACCCTGTAGATATCGATTATTCGGACGGCCATAACTTCTGACTCGTTTAGAGTTACGTGAGCCATAACCTGTCAAAACGAAGACCTCGATGAGTTCTATGGCTTTGACAGCTTTCAGTCGTCAACGGATAGATTAATGCCCAAAAAGGACAACCCGAATCTCAATCGGGTCTCCTAAGTTTTTTACCCTTCGTTTTTTCGTCACGTGGATTTTTACGGTAAAACGGGATTACCGTGGCCCGTCTTCGACTTCCCATCGCTGGGGAGTGGTGCACCATGGTAAAGTTCCGTTTCAAATCCATGCATGCATTTCTAAAAGTCGTACGACACTGTTTCACCATTTCGGACGGATGTTGCACCATGCACCGTGGATGTTGCACTCTGTAAATATCGATTATTCAAACGACAATAACTTCTGGCTCGTTTAGAGTTACGGGAGCCATAACCTGTCAAAACGAAGGCCCCGATGAGATCTACGGTTTTGACAGCTTTCAGCTGTCAACGGATAGATTAATGCCCAAAAAGGACAACCCGAATCTCAATCGGGTCTCGTAAGTTTTTTACCCTTCGTTTTTTCGACACGTGGATTTTTACGGTAAAACAGGATTATCGTGGCCCGTCTACGACTTCCCATCGCTGGAGAGTGGTGCACCGTGGTACTGTTCCGTTTCAAATCCATGGACGCATTTCTAAAAGTCGTACGGCACTGTTTCGCTATTTCGGACGGATGTTGCACCTTGCACCGTGGATGTTGCACCTTCTAGATATCGATTATTCGGACGGCCATAACTTCTGGCTCGTTTAGAGTTACGGGAGCCATAACCTGTCAAAACGAAGGCCTCGATGAGTTCTACGGCTTTGACAGCTTTTAGCCGTCAACGGATAGATTAGTGCCCAAAAAGGACAACCCGAATCTCAATCGGGTCTCGTAAGTTTTTTACCCTTCGTTTTTTCGACACATGGATTTTTACGGTAAAACAGGATTACGGTGGATGGTCTTCGATTTACCATCGCTAGAGAGTGGTGCACCATGGTACTGTTCCGTTTCAAATCCATGCACGCATTTCTAAAAGTCGAACGGCACTGTTTCGCCATTTTGGACGGATGTTGCACCTTGCACCGTGGATGTTGCACCCTGTAGATATCGATTATTCGGACGGTCATAACTTCTGGCTCGTTTAGAGTTACGAGAGCCATAACCTGTCAAAACGAAGGCCTTGATGAGTTCCACGGCTTTGATAGCTTTCAGTCGTCAACGGATAGATTAATGCCCAGAAAGGGCAACCCGAATCTCAATCGGGCCTCTTAAGTTTTTTACCCTTCGTTTTTTCGACACGTGGATTTTTACGGTAAAACAGGATTACCGTGGCCCGTCTTCGACTTACCATCGCTGGAGAGTGGTGCACCATGGTACTGTTCCGTTTCAAATCCATGCACGCATTTCTAAAAGTCGTACGGCACTGTTTCGCCATTTCGGACGGATGTTGCATTTTGCACCGTGGATGTTGCACCCTGCAGATATCGATTATTCGGACGGCCATAACTTATGGCTCGTTTAGAGTTACGGGAGCCATAACCTGTCAAAACGAAGGCCTCGATGAGTTCTACGGCTTTGATGGCTTTCAGCCGTCAACGGATAGATTAATGCCCAAAAAGGACAACCCGAATCTCAATCGAAACTCGTAAGTTTTTTACCCTTTGTTTTTTCGACACGTGGATTTTTACGGTAAAACAGGATTACCGTGGCCCGTCTTCGACTTCCCATCGCTGGAGAGTGGTGCACTATGGTACTGTTCCGTTTCAAATCCATGCACGTATTTCTAAAAGTCGTACGGCACTGTTTCGCCATTTCGGACGGATGTTGCACCTTGCACCGTGGATGTTGCACCCTGTAGATATCGATTATTCGGACGGCCATAACTTCTGACTAGTTTAGAGTTACGGGAGCCATAACCTGTCAAAACGAAGGCCTCGATGAGTTCTATGGCTTTGACGGCTTTCAGCCGTCAACGGATAGATTAATGCCCAAAAAGGACAACCCGAATCTCAATCGGGTCTCCTAAGTTTTTTACCCTTCGTTTTTTCGTCACGTGGATTTTTACGGTAAAACGGGATTACCGTGGCCCGTCTTCGACTTACCATCGCTGGAGAGTGGTGCACCATGGTATTGTTCCGTTTCAAATCCATGCATGCATTTCTAAATGTCGTGCGACACTGTTTCACCATTTCGGACGGATGTTGCACCTTGCACCGTGGATGTTGCACCCTGTAAATATCGATTATTCAAATGGCAATAACTTCTGGCTCGTTTAGATTTACGGGAGCCATAACCTGTCAAAACGAAGGCCTCGATGATATCTACGGCTTTGACAGCTTTCAGCCGTCAACGGATAGATTAATGCCCAAAAAGGACAACCCGAATCTCAATCGGGTCTCGTAAGTTTTTTACCCTTCGTTTTTTCGACACGTGGATTTTTACGGTAAAACAGGATTACGGTGGATGGTCTTCGATTTACCATCGCTGGAGAGTGGTGCACCATGGTACTGTTCCGTTTCAAATCCATGCACGCATTTCTAAAAGTCGTACGGCACTGTTTCGCCATTTCGGACGGATGTTGCACCTTGCACCGTGGATGTTGCACCCTGTAGATATCGATTATTCGGACGGCCATAACTTCTGGCTCGTTTAGAGTTACGGGAGCCATAACCTATCAAAACGAAGGCCTCGATGAGTTCGACGGCTTTGACAGCTTTCAGCCGTCAACGGATAGATTAATGCCCAAAAAGGGCAACCCGAATCTCAATCGGGCCTCTTAAGTTTTTTACCCTTCATTTTTTCGACACGTGGATTTTTACGGTAAAACAGGATTACCGTGGCCCGTCTTTGATTTACCATCGCTGGAGAGTGGTGCACCATGGTAATGTTCCATTTCAAATCCATGCACGCATTTCTGAAAGTCGTACGGCACTGTTTCGCCATTTCGGACGGATGTTGCACCTTGCACCGTGGATGTTGCACCCTGTAGATATCGATTATTCGGACGGCCATAACTTCTGGCTCGTTTAGAGTTACGGGAGCCATAACCTGTCAAAACGAAGGCCTCGATGAGTTCTACGGCTTTGATGGCTTTCAGCCGTCAACGGATAGATTAGTGCCCAAAAAGGGCAACCCGAATCTCAATCGGGCCTCGTAAGTTTTTTACCCTTCGTTTTTTCGACACGTGGATTTTTACAGTAAAACAGGATTACCGTGGCTGGCCTTCGATTTACCATCGCTAGAGAGTGGTGCACCATGGTACTGTTCCGTTTCAAATCCATGCACGCATTTCTAAAAGTCGTACGGCTCAGTTTCGCCATTTTGGATGGATGTTGCATCTTGCACCATGGATGTTGCACCTTGTGGATATCGATTATTCGGACGACCATAACTTCTGGCTCGTTTAGAGTTAAGGGAGCCATAACCTGTCAAAACGAAGGCCTCGAAGAGTTCTACGTCTTTGACAGCTTTCAGCCGTCAACGGATAGATTAATGCCCAAAAAGGACAACCCGAATCTCAATCGGGTCTCGTAAGTTTTTTACCCTTCGTTTTTTCGACACGTGGATTTTTACGGTAAAACGGGATTACCGTGGCCCGTCTTCGACTTCCCATCGCTGGAGAGTGGTGCACCACGGTATTGTTCCGTTTCAAATCCATGCACGCATTTCTAAAAGTCGTACGACACTGTTTCACCATTTCGAACGGATGTTGCACCTTGCACCGTGGATGTCGCACCCTGTAAATATTGATTATTCAAACGGCAATAACTTCTAGCTCGTTTAGAGTTACGGGAGCCATAACCTATCAAAACGAAGGCCTTGATGAGATCTACGGCTTTGACATCTTTCAGACGTCAACGGATAGATTAATGCCCAAAAAGGACAACCCGAATCTCAATCGGGTCTCGTAAGTTTTTTACCCTTCGTTTTTTCGACATGTAGATTTTTACGGTAAAACAGGATTATCATGGTTCGACTTCCCATCGCTGGAGAGTGGTGCACCATGGTACTGTTCCGTTTCAAATCCATGCACGCATTTCTAAAAGTCATACGGCACTGTTTCGCCATTTCGGACGGATGTTGCACCTTGCACCGTGGATGTTGCACCCTGTAGATATCGATTATTTGGACGGCCATAACTTCTGGCTCATTTAGAGTTACGGGAGCCATAACCTGTCAAAACGAAGGCCTCGATGAGTTCTACGGCATTGACAGCTTTCAGCCGTCAACGGATAGATTAGGGCCCAAAAAGGACAACCCGAATCTCAATCGGGTCTCGTAAGTTTTTTACCCTTCGTTTTTTCGACACGTGGACTTTTATGGTAAAACAGGATTACCGTGGATGGCCTTCGATTTACCATCGCTGGAGAGTGGTGCACCACGGTACTGTTCCGTTTCAAATCCATGCACGCATTTCTAAAAGTCGTACGACACTGTTTCACCATTTCGGACGGATGTTGCACCTTGCACCGTGGATGTCGCACCCTGTAAATATTGATTATTCAAACGGCAATAACTTCTAGCTCGTTTAGAGTTACGGGAGCCATAACCTATCAAAACGAAGGCCTTGATGAGATCTACGGCTTTGACATCTTTCAGACGTCAACGGATAGATTAATGCCCAAAAAGGACAACCCGAATCTCAATCGGGTCTCGTAAGTTTTTTACCCTTCGTTTTTTCGACATGTAGATTTTTACGGTAAAACAGGATTATCGTGGTTCGACTTCCCATCGCTGGAGAGTGGTGCACCATGGTACTGTTCCGTTTCAAATCCATGCATGCATTTCTAAAAGTCGTACGACACGGTTTCGCCATTTCGGACGGATGTTGCACCTTGCACCGTGGATGTTGCACCCTGTAGATATCGATTATTCGGACGGCCATAACTTCTGGCTCGTTTAGAGTTACGGGAGCCATAACCTGTCAAAACGAAGGCCTCGATGATTTCTACGGCTTTGACAGCTTTCAGCCGTCAGCGGATAGATTATTGCCCAAAAAGGACAACCCGAATCTCAATCGGGTCTCGTAAGTTTTTTACCCTTCGTTTTTTCGACACGTGGATTTTTACGGTAAAACATGATTACGGTGGATGGTCTTTGATTTACCATCGTGGGAGAGTGGTGCACCGTGGTACTGTTCCGTTTCAAATCCATGCACGCATTTCTAAAAGTCGTACGTCACTGTTTCGCCATTTCGGACGGATGTTGCACCTTGCACCGTGGATGTTGCACCCTGTAGATATCGATTATTCGGACGGCCATAACTTCTGGCTCGTTTAGAGTTACGGGAGCCATAACCTGTCAAAACGAAGGCCTCGATGAGTTCCACGGCTTTGACAGCTTTCAGTCGTCAACGGATAGATTAATGCCCAAAAAGGACAACCCGAATCTCAATCGGGTCTCGTAAGTTTTTTACCCTTCGTTTTTTCGACACGTGGATTTTTACGGTAAAACAGGATTACCGTGGCCCGTCATTGACTTCCCATCGCTGGAGAGTGGTGCACCATGGTACTGTTCCGTTTCAAATCCATGCACGCATTTCTAAAAGTCGTACGGCACTGTTTCGAGATTTCGGACGGATGTTGCACCTTGCACCGTGGATGTTGCACCCTGTAGATATCGATTATTCGGACGGCCATAACTTCTGCTCGTTTAGAGTTACGGGAGCCATAACCTGTCAAAACGAAGGCCTCGATGAGCTACGGCTTTTACAGCTTTCAGCCGTCAACGGATAGATTAATGCCCAAAAAGGACAACCCGAATCTCAATCGGGTCTCCTAAGTTTTTTACCCTTCGTTTTTTCAACACGTGGATTTTTAAGGTAAAATGGGATTTCCGTGGCCCGTGTTCGACTTCCCATCGCTGGAGAGTGATGCACCATGGTATTGTTCTGTTTCAAATCCATGCATGCATTTCTAAAAGTCGTACGACACTGTTTCACTATTTCGGACGGATGTTGCACCTTGTACCGTGGATGTTGCACCCTGTAGATATCGATTATTCGGACGGCCATAACTTCTGCCTCGTTTAGAGTTACGGAAGCCATAACCTGTCAAAACGAACGCCTCGATGATTTCTACGGCTTTGACAGCTTTCAACCGTCAACGGATAGATTAATGCCAAAAAAGGACAACCCGAATCTCAATCGGGTCTCGTAAGTTTTTTACCCTTCGTTTTTTCGACACGTGGATTTTTACGGTAAAACATGATTACGGTGGATGGTCTTTGATTTACCATCGCTGGAGAGCGGTGCACCGTGGTATTGTTCCGTTTCAAATCCATGCACGCATTTCTAAAAGTCGTACGTCACTGTTTCGCCATTTCGGACGGATGTTGCACCTTGCACCGTGGATGTTGCACCTAGTAGATATCGATTATTCGGACGGCCATAACTTCTGGATCGTTTAGAGTTACGGGAGCCATAACCTGTCAAAACGAAGGTCTCGATGATTTCCACGGCTTTGACAGCTTTCAGTCGTCAACGGATAGATTAATGCCCAAAAAGGAGAACCCGAATCTCAATCGGGTCTTGTGAGTTTTTTACCCTTCGTTTTTTCGACACGTGGATTTTTACGGTAAAACAGGATTACCGTGGCCCGTCTTCGACTTCCCATCGCTGGAGAGTGGTGCACCATGGTACTGTTCCGTTTCAAATCCATGCACGCATTTCTAAAAGTCGTACGGCACTGTTTCGCCATTTCGGACGGATGTTGCAACTTGCACCGTGGATGTTGCACCCTGTAGATATCGATTATTCGGACGGCCATAACTTCTGGCTCGTTTAGAGTTACGGAAGCCATAACCTGTCAAAACGAAGGCCTCGATGAGTTCTATGGCTTTGATAGCTTTTAGCCATCAACGGGTAGATTAATGCCCAAAAAGGACAACTCGAATCTCAATCGGAACTCGTAAGTTTTTTACCCTTCGTTTTTTTCGACACGTGGATTTTTACGGTAAAACAGGATTACCGTGGCCCGTCTTCGACTTCCCATCGCTGGAGAGTGGGGCACTATGGTACTGTTCCATTTCAAATCTATGCACGTATTTCTAAAAGTCGTACGGCACTGTTTCGCCATTTCGGACGGATGTTGCACCTTGCACCGTGGATGTTGCACCCTGTAGATATCGATTATTCGGACGGCCATAACTTCTGACTCGTTTAGAGTTACGGGAGCCATAACCTGTCAAAACGAAGGCCTCGATGAGTTCTATGGCTTTGACAGCTTTAAGTCGTCAACGGATAGATTAATGCCCAAAAAGGACAACCCGAATCTCAATCGGGTCTCCTAAGTTTTTTACCCTTCGTTTTTTCGTCACGTGGATTTTCACGGTAAAACGGGATTACCGTGGCCCGTCTTCGACTTCCCATCGCTGGGGAGTGGTGCACCATGGTACTGTTCCGTTTCAAATCCATGCATGCATTTCTAAAAGTCGTACGACACTGTTTCACCATTTCGGACGGATGTTGCACCTTGCACCGTGGATGTTGCACTCTGTAAATATCGATTATTCAAACGACAATAACTTCTGGCTCGTTTAGAGTTACGGGAGCCATAACCTGTCAAAACGAAGGCCCCGATGAGATCTACGGCTTTGACAGCTTTAAGCCGTCAACGGATAGATTAATGCCCAAAAAGGACAACCCGAATCTCAATCGGGTCTCGTAAGTTTTTTACCCTTCGTTTTTTCGACACGTGGATTTTTACGGTAAAACAGGATTATCGTGGCCCGTCTACGACTTTCCATCGCTGGAGAGTGGTGCACCGTGGTACTGTTCCGTTTCAAATCCATGGACGCATTTCTAAAAGTCGTACGACACTGTTTCGCTATTTCGGACGGATGTTGCACCTTGCACCGTGGATGTTGCACCTTGTAGATATCGATTATTCGGACGGCCATAACTTCTGGCTCGTTTAGAGTTACGGGAGCCATAACCTGTCAAAACGAAGGCCTCGATGAGTTCTACGGCTTTGACAGCTTTCAGCCGTCAACGGATAGATTAGTGCCCAAAAAGGACAACCCGAATCTCAATCGGGTCTCGTAAGTTTTTTACCCTTCGTTTTTTCGACACATGGATTTTTACGGTAAAACAGGATTACGGTGGATGGTCTTCGATTTACCATCGCTAGAGAGTGGTGCACCATGGTACTGTTCCGTTTCAAATCCATGCACGCATTTCTAAAAGTCGAACGGCACTGTTTCGCCATTTTAGACGGATGTTGCACCTTGCACCGTGGATGTTGCACCCTGTAGATATCGATTATTCGGACGGCCATAACTTCTGGCTCGTTTAGAGTTACGAGAGCCATAACCTGTCAAAACGAAGGCCTTGATGAGTTCCACGGCTTTGATAGCTTTCAGTCGTCAACGGATAGATTAATGCCCAGAAAGGGCAACCCGAATCTCAATCGGGCCTCTTAAGTTTTTTACCCTTCGTTTTTTCGACACGTGGATTTTTACGGTAAAACAGGATTACCGTGGCCCGTCTTCGACTTACCATCGCTGGAGAGTGGTGCACCATGGTACTGTTCCGTTTCAAATCCATGCACGCATTTCTAAAAGTCGTACGGCACTGTTTCGCCATTTCGGACGGATGTTGCATTTTGCACCGTGGATGTTGCACCCTGCAGATATCGATTATTCGGACGACCATAACTTATGGCTCGTTTAGAGTTACGGGAGCCATAACCTGTCAAAACGAAGGCCTCGATGAGTTCTACGGCTTTGATGGCTTTCAGCCGTCAACGGATAGATTAATGCCCAAAAAGGACAACCCGAATCTCAATCGAAACTCGTAAGTTTTTTACCCTTTGTTTTTTCGACACGTGGATTTTTACGGTAAAACAGGATTACCATGGCCCGTCTTCGACTTCCCATCGCTGGAGAGTGGTGCACTATGGTACTGTTCCGTTTCAAATCCTTGCACGTATTTCTAAAAGTGGTACGGCACTGTTTCGCCATTTCGGACGGATGTTGCACCTTGCACCGTGGATGTTGCACCCTGTAGATATCGATTATTCGGACGGCCATAACTTCTGACTAGTTTAGAGTTACGGGAGCCATAACCTGTCAAAACGAAGGCCTCGATGAGTTCTATGGCTTTGACAGCTTTCAGCCGTCAACGGATAGATTAATGCCCAAAAAGGACAACCCGAATCTCAATCGGGTCTCCTAAGTTTTTTACCCTTCGTTTTTTCGTCACGTGGATTTTTACGGTAAAACGGGATTACCGTGGCCCGTCTTCGACTTCCCATCGCTGGAGAGTGGTGCACCATGGTATTGTTCCGTTTCAAATCCATGCATGCATTTCTAAATGTCGTGCGACACTGTATCACCATTTCGGACGGATGTTGCACCTTGCACCGTGGATGTTGCACTCTGTAAATATCGATTATTCAAATGGCAATAACTTCTGGCTCGTTTAGAGTTACGGGAGCCATAACCTGTCAAAACGAAGGCCTCGATGAGTTCTACGGCTTTGATGGCTTTCAGCCGTCAACGGATAGATTAATGCCCAAAAAGGACAACCGGAATCTCAATCGAAACTCGTAAGTTTTTTACCCTTTGTTTTTTCGACACGTGGATTTTTACGGTAAAACAGGATTACCATGGCCCGTCTTCGACTTCCCATCGCTGGAGAGTGGTGCACTATGGTACTGTTCCGTTTCAAATCCATGCACGTATTTCTAAAAGTGGTACGGCACTGTTTCGCCATTTCGGACGGATGTTGCACCTTGCACCGTGGATGTTGCACCCTGTAGATATCGATTATTCGGACGGCCATAACTTCTGACTAGTTTAGAGTTACGGGAGCCATAACCTGTCAAAACGAAGGCCTCGATGAGTTCTATGGCTTTGACAGCTTTCAGCCGTCAACGGATAGATTAATGCCCAAAAAGGACAACCCGAATCTCAATCGGGTCTCCTAAGTTTTTTACCCTTCGTTTTTTCGTCACGTGGATTTTTACGGTAAAACGGGATTACCGTGGCCCGTCTTCGACTTCCCATCGCTGGAGAGTGGTGCACCATGGTATTGTTCCGTTTCAAATCCATGCATGCATTTCTAAATGTCGTGCGACACTGTATCACCATTTCGGACGGATGTTGCACCTTGCACCGTGGATGTTGCACTCTGTAAATATCGATTATTCAAATGGCAATAACTTCTGGCTCGTTTAGAGTTACGGGAGCCATAACCTGTCAAAACGAAGGCCTCGATGATATCTATGGCTTTGACAGCTTTCAGCCGTCAACGGATAGATTAATGCCCAAAAAGGACAACCCGAATCTCAATCGGGTCTCGTAAGTTTTTTACCCTTCGTTTTTTCGACACGTGGATTTTTACGGTAAAATAGGATTATCGTGGCCCGTCTTCGACTTCCCATCGCATTTCTAAAACAGGATTGTTCTTTTACGGTGCATGGTGCACCGTGGTACTGTTCCGTTTCAAATCCACGCACGCATTTCTAAAAGTCGTACGACACTGTTTCGCTATTTCGGACGGATGTTGCACCTTGCACCGTGGATGTTGCACCCTGTAGATATCGATTATTCGGACGGCCATAACTTCTGGCTCGTTTAGAGTTACGGGAATCATAACCTGTCAAAACGAAGGCCTCGATGAGTTCTACGGCTTTGACAGCTTTCAGCCGTCAACGGATAGATTAGTGCCCAAAAAGGACAACCCGAATCTCAATCGGGTCTCGTAAGTTTTTTACCCTTCGTTTTTTCGACACGTGGATTTTTACGGTAAAACAGGATTACGGTGGATGGTCTTCGATTTACCATCGCTGGAGAGTGGTGCACCATGGTACTGTTCCGTTTCAAATCCATGCACGCATTTCTAAAAGTCGTACGGCACTGTTTCGCCATTTCGGACGGATGTTGCACCTTGCACCGTGGATGTTGCACCCTGTAGATATCGATTATTCGGACGGCCATAACTTCTGGCTCGTTTAGAGTTACGGGAGCCATAACCTATCAAAACGAAGGCCTCGATGAGTTCGACGGCTTTGACAGCTTTCAGCCGTCAACGGATAGATTAATGCCCAAAAAGGGCAACCCGAATCTCAATCGGGCCTCTTAAGTTTTTTACCCTTCATTTTTTCGACACGTGGATTTTTACGGTAAAACAGGATTACCGTGGCCCGTCTTTGATTTACCATCGCTGGAGAGTGGTGCACCATGGTACTGTTCCATTTCAAATCCATTGTAACGACCCGCTATTTTGTACCATTCAAATCGACAATAAAACCGTACATGTCCGACTTGAAAAATTCAAAATACCGAATTGTTAATTTAATTTGGCAAAACTTAGCATATACAGTAAATAAATCAAACACAGATCACAGACACAGAGTAATATAATGCAGCGGAATAGAAAAATAGTAGTCCATGAAGCTACTATATACATCAGAGTTTAAAATAAAATACATTAGAATCTCTGGAATACAGAAAGGTCTTCAGTACGAGCCGATGACTTCTCTGAACCAGTCAACTAGAAAACTGAAAGCTGAAACGATAGTTGGATCTCCAAATGAAACTCCAATCTCATAAGGTGAGTCTCGAATGCTGGATTACTCGGTCTGACCCGAGCGTAAAGCAAAACACAAAACACTCGAGTCAGGATTAACATTCTTATATCAATAAATTCTACTCAAATGAAATATCAACTGAAATACAATATACTTAAAGGATGTTTGGGATGTCCATCCTCTAAGGGTCCATAGAACTATCTATAGGGTAGAAATATACACTATTACACCGTAGTCATTTACTTAATTTATACTTCAACCCAACAGTCAATTTTTACTTCGAATAATCATATTTCCCAAACTAGTATCTATATATTGAGTAAGGTATGCAGTACAGTATTTCAATTTCCTGAACTTAACAAATTGTTCACATCAACCTGGCCTTCCTATTTAAATTAAATCCAATCTCATTTTATCAGTTAAATCTTCCTAAAATTCCCACTTAAATTTATAATTCTCAAATTTGGATTTGATATCCCAATTTTCCCTTTTATTTCAATATGTTTCCATATTTTAAGTATTCAACATTTTAACCAAATTTTTCCCAATCTAGTTTCTAAATAAAATTCCCAATCTAGTTCAAACTCAAATTTCATTTAATTCGATTAGTTATCTACATAACCGATTCGACTATCTTGGTTCCAAATACATATCCGAATTTCTAAACCATTTAATTACACTATAGTTCATAGCTTATATATAACAATTTAAATTTGACAGTTTCATCTAGATTCTCGATTTTTTTTTCATCGTTATTATCCAGTCTTGAACCCTCCCTTATTCGATTCAATATCATTTTAGTGATCATGAATTACACTTTACCCAAATTTCTTAAATTTTATTAAACGTGAAATATTTCATTCGATAAATTTCAATTTGATTTAGATAAATAAATCCTTATCTAAATACCATTTCAAAATAACCCAACTTTATTTCCCAATCCTAATTGTTCAATATTATTGCAAAATTTTCCGAAATAAAATTTACATAAATATTTATCATAATTTATGTATTTAATCACATCTTGATTAAACTAGATATAATTAACTCTATGTTTATCATTTTCCCTTTTATACATGTATTTAAGAATTTACACATAAATAAAACCATATATTTCTTATCATATGGTCAAATGTTACGAATATTATCATTTCAATCCATACACTAAATATATACGGGTGGATAGCATTCCACCCGTAATCCCAAATTTAAATTAAATAAAACCCGCTTGGGTCTATCATTTAAACCCATTTCAATTCAAAACAACCATAACAAAAGGGAATTGCAGTGTGATGTCATGGATGGTGTCAAAGTAAATAAACAAGTAATAACAAAGGTCAATAACAATTCAATAAGTAAATCAATAACTCCGAAATAATCGTATTTATTCGCATTGTTATTTGTATAATTATTTCTAGAATCTACACTATCATGTCATGTAGATAAAGATTATTACATTTTAGTTTTTCACTTGTCGTTCCATTTCAATTTCAGTTTAATACTACAATAATTAATCCAAACTACGTTCAAGGATTTAAAGTATAATTTATCAATTTCTACGACAATTAATGGGTCAAATTTAACTAATCAAATTTACATATGGCGGGGTCAGGTTTCAAATAAATCAAGGTCCGTCATATGTAATCCGTCTTAATTTGTAAACTATACTACCCCAAATTTAACTAGCAAACTAGTTATCACTTAACAGTAGTAATTAACATCCAATTTAAACGATAATAAGTCAATCAATCAATTATCAACCAATCTGTATTATTATCACATAATTAATTAACCGATAATGGTGTCAGGTGTCACAGGTGAGCAGATACAGACAATAGCAGTCGTAACAGTAAAACAACCAACAGCAGCATATTTCAATTGTCGTTTCAATTGAAGTCAAATTTAATAAATAAAAGAACGTTAATCGTGAGTGATTGCTCACCTTTCGAGGTTAGAGAGATTCGATGATAGAGGGGGTCATGCATCCAAGCACGGATTCCGAAACAAAACTAGATGGATAAGGATTTGACGTACAAGCTGATAAAAGGGAAACGATGAAGCAAATGGAAATCAGTTTGATAGAGATAGAATTTTACATATATAAATATTATCATAAACCTTATTATCTTAAAATTTATATTTTTAAACTTATATAACTTTTCATTAAATCGCCCCAAAACTTCTTATAAACTATATATAGATACATTCATTTATTTAAAATAAACTCTATACATGTTTACAAATATAAACTCACGTAACAGATAATCTAAAATATAAATTTGCAATTTATGTGCAGACTCACTGGTTAAGTAAATGTATATTACTGCAACGTTGAATATGAATACACTATAAAACAAATGTCCCAACACTATACTTGGATAAAAATGTATGACAAAACTTGTAAGAACCTATACAAATTTTGTAAATTTTACACTTATATATAAATAACTTTAACTATACTTGACATATTTCTTCACTATTGACTAAATTAAACAGTAAGGTGAATACACCTTTATAACTTCCTAACTAACAGACTTTAAAATACAATATGACACACTAATATCTTATATATTTTTTTTTTTTGAACATATACATGGGAACGAACTTAAAAGGTATAAATATGCCGACATCAATACGTTTAAACAATCATGTGGACAACTCTCAGATCCAACACTTTTATATATAACTTATATATATTATAATAGACCCACGCATACAAATATATAGCCTATATGTAACATCAACTATTACATATATATATACTATAAAGAAGTACAAACGAACAAGCTAGGGCAAAATCCAACATAGCAAGGCAGACCATGATTTCTGGAATCAAAGTCTATATGTTGAAAATTTATATAAGCTAACCCCTACAAATTTTTGAAAACCAGCAGACCAACTTCCCATATAACTAGTATATTATATATATCACTGATACATTATACTAACATAATATAAAGTCTTATAACAACTTACTATACAGTATACATTAGTCTTATATAAAATATGTTACTTGGATAATAAAATAAACGTATGTAATCTCTCAGATCTGATTTGATTTTTTTTTATATATGTATACTAACAAAAGCTGCGGCTATTTTAAGATAACAACATATTGTATACTTTGACAAATAAACAACTATACCAGAATATACTATCATGTTTCAAAATCTATAAATTAACAGACTTGATATACCTGTACTTACGCACTTCTCTTAAACTTTATAACTAATATACATAAACTACTGCAACATATCAGATATGTATAAAATAATGCCACCGTATGACACAAAATATATTATAAAATCATAAATATACTAATATATTATAATGTATAAACTAATATGCTCGCAGCAACAAAATATATGCAATGCAAACTGAGATGAACATGATATATACATATCTATAACAAAGCAGTTGAGCTTGAATTCACTTACGTTTGTATATATAACGAAAACGAGTATGGGGAAGGGGAGGAGGTGGTCACCGTGGAGATGGCGGAGCAACGACGAGGTCGAAGTGCGAAAGAAGGGCTGGACACGGTCTTGCGGAGGGGAGGAGCACGACAGCAATAAGAGAGAGGGAGAGTCAGTTCGGTTTGGTGGCGAAGAAGGGGCCGTGGCTAGAGGAGCACGCGGGTGGAAGCCCGGCGAATGATGAATTTGTGGGCTCGGCGCTCGTGTCAGGAGTTTGCAGCGGTTCTGAGTGATGGCGGTTGCTGCATGAAAGGCGTGTAGAGGAAAGTGGCTTTGGTAAGGAGCACGTCGTGATGGCCGCGAGTCTCGGTGATGGTTGGCAACAGGAAGGAGGCGGCTGGAGTGGTTCCGGAGGTTAGAGGCCGAGGTGGGTTACGACACGGAGATCTGGAAGCATCGTCAACAGGGAGATGGTGGTATTTCGGTCGAACAGGGGAAAGTTGGCGCAAGCTGGAGGAGGAAGGGAATGGGCTTGGTGTTGAAGTCTGGAAGGAAAAGAAAATTAAAAAGGAAGAGAAGAGGAGTGGTTTCAGAGAGGACAAGTGAAAGAAATATAAAAGAAAATGGCAAAGCAAAAGATGAGGTGGAAGAAAAGAATGGCCAAAAAGACTAAAGTAACGTACATTTATTCTCAAGTACGAAAATGAGACGTTTGAAATGCTAACATAAATTTAGGAATATAAAAGTGCTTCAGTTTGAATTTTGAGAATTAAAAAGGCTAACGGGTATTGAAAATTAAAAGGTAGAATATGAAAGAGACGTTGGAAACTAAAAGCTAGGATTCGGTACTGGTACGGTCACCATTTACACGAATTCCGCTGTGTACCGGATCTCAAAACACAGAAATAAATACACCGCTGAGATCAGCACAACGATACGATCAAAACGGTATACAGATATAGATGGTACGATCATCCAATCGAAAGTCGATAATCGGTACTAGAAATGCTTCTATTTTGCCACAATTAAGATAAACGGAGTGATAGAAGTCCGAATTTTGATAAACGAAAGACGACGTCACACTTAGAAGAGGATTTAGAATTTTTCTATAGAAAAATATTCAGGTTTGAAAATAAATTTATTACTATCAATTATTAACCGACTTGAATTAAATAAAATTACATAATAAAATAAACTTTCATAAAATTAATTGAGAATTTACCATTGGCTATGTTTAATAAGACGTATTTCAAATATATAATTTTTATTTCAAAATATTATTATTTTAAAATTTCACCAAAATTCAATTAAATACGTTGAATAAACCAGTATAAATTATTATAATTTTACGGGTCGTTACACTCTCCCCCACTCAAAACTTTTCGTCCCCGAAAAGGAACGAGGTAGGAGAATAGAAACAACCTGAAGAAAATAGATTGGAAAGCAAAATAAAACAATTAATTTGAAGCCATATAAATTTTATTTGAAACATTTATTTGATAACTTCATTTTAAATTTAATTTTCTTTAATACTTTAATACTTTTCAAACTCCTTTGAAAACAATCATTTACATCATTACTTATATTTACAAAGAAGCTATTGAAATATTAAATCCAAAATTCATAAATTTTTATTTTGTTTCAAGATACCTTCCAAATTCTATTATTGGATCACAAATCATTTTTTTTTTTATATGTTTTATTTTAGATAAATAACTTCTAAAATATTTATAACACTAAAATTTCTATTAAACCATGTAGTATATAATTAAACAATATTTTAAAAAATTATATTCAAAAAGGAAAGGAAGGTAGATTCTGGAAACGGGATATAGGTGAGCAACTCAAGCTGAGAAGATAAGGTAGATTCAGAGAATAGAATCAGGCACGAATAATTAATCTAGAACCATAAGAATTTAAATTTCAAATATTAATTCAAAATTTCTTTGTTGGGAAAAATACTTTTATAAAAAAAAATACCTTTATAATAATACTTTTATAATAAAATACTATTATATCGAAATAAATTTTCCTTTCGAAAATACTTTTATAACTCAATGTTTTAACAAGTTTATCCTCGTTCTTGCAGACTCTGGCCATGCGTTGATCAGGCGCAAAGCTAGAATTCTTCAAGTACTTAGTAGACTTGTAGCAACACCCAGTGAAAATACTTGAAAAACCTTTAAAACAGATATGGAAAGTACAATCCAAACAAAACAACCAAACCAAAACCTTTGTCCGATCATGGTTCGCAGATACACAATGGTTACGCCTGGGTCCCCCAGGAAACAATCCATATCCGTAAGCTTTCACAGCCCTGCGAGTTACGCCATGATGACTAGTAGGGTGCAGGATACACAATGGTTACGCCTGGTTCCCCCAGGAAACAATCCGTACCCCCAGGCAAGACTCAGCCAGGCACTTGCGCTACTATTCGCGACCTACACAGATTGCAGGATACACAATGGTTACGCCTGGTTCCCCCAGGAAACAATCCGTACCCCTAGGCAAGACTCAGCCAGGCAATTTCGCTGTGCATTCACGAGAGAAAAAGAAACCGTGGGTTACGTCACGGTGGGAACACTCGAGTATTACATCCGGAAAACCAAAAATCAGAGAGAATAATATCGATAGAATGAATCCACGCTGTGGCCACAAAGCGGATATCAAGCAGAAGGCACTTTCCATATCTTTACTTGGAAAATATATAAATATAGTACCTTTTCAAATACTTCCAAATATCGTACTTATATAAAGTCCATATGTATAGGATTCTTTTCTAAATCGAATACTTTCCAAATCAATAGTATATCAAAACATACTTACATAGACTTTGATTATATAAATTTTCTTTCCAAATTGAGTACCTTTCAAATCAATAGATTTCAAATCAACCTCATACTTATACAATCCATTTTATATAAGTTCGACCACTCCCAAATCAAGTGCTTAGTAATCTAAGGTTCTCAATTTCAAATCATTCAATATCAAATTTAGTTCCAAAGTCATATATGAATTCACCAAATTTTCTTCCAAATTAAATGTCTGAATTTCAAAGTTCCCAAAATAATAGGTGTAGAAAATTATCCCAGTTTCCAAATTAAAATAATTCAAGTCAAACAAATTCATTTCCAAAATCACCATATAAGTACTGGGTTTTTTTTTTTCAATTTAATTTTCAAAACCAAATATTTTTCTCAAAATCAATTATATTCAAAATGGTTTCCAAATTTATAATTATCCCTTTAAAACCTTTAAACTATTTACTTCGATTTGAAATATCCAATTTACCTTTTTGAAAACCATTATTTAAAACTAAAATTCTTTCAAAACATTTAAAAACTAAATTCCATATTAGTATAATTAAAATAGCCATATTCTCTTACTTAATAAAAGGTTTAACCTCATACAACAAAACTTGCATACTTTATCAAATATTTTATACCTTTCGAAATATCTTGGTTTTTAAACCTTTAAACCTTGATTTGGAAGTGCTCGAACCTTCAAAATAGTCGGTGAAAATCAATTTCAAATCCAAGAGATGGAAATCAATTTTTATAAATAGAGTTATTCTAAGTCAAATCAAAAACTCGAGGACTGAACACCGGTCTTACTTCAAATTGTTTCAAATATATACATATATCTTTCGAAAATATCAAATTATACTTCGGAATTTGAAATCAAAAACGGTTTTACAAAATCACTCGCATAGCGAAGCTATTAAAGTGGCCTCTCCCCCACTCTGAAACTCGAAAATCAATGTCGATGATGCGTGCACTCATCACCGAAATTATTCTCCAGCGACATAAGTGAGTTCTGGACTTCTATTTTCTTGAAAACTTCTTTGAAATTTCTTCAAAATTATTGGAATTCATTTGAATTCATTTGAAATATTTCTTATTCGGAAAAATACTTTTAAATCGTATTATTTATATATAATTTCCAAAATCTTAAAACCAATTTCAAAATACCGGAATTCAATTCTCGAATTTCAAATTTAACACTTCAATTATAAATCATTTTTATATAAATCAATTTCTTATAATTTTTTCAAAATTTCAAATCCTTTCAAAACCCTTTTTATATAGAATAACATTTCTTATTTGCTTTATATATAGGTATATAATCTCTACCGAAAACATTTTCTTTATATATATAGAATAAAATCATAGTTATCAAAATAATAATTTCGGTATAAACAATTTCTAAAATACAAACAAAACCCGATTTTCAAAGGATGATTTAAGGATGGATTTCAAAACAAAGATAGAGATTTAATTTAAAGGAACTCTAATCAATAGAATCCTGATTCGAAGATAGACTCGATCGAAGATGAGATAATTAAGTTACAAAATAGAAGATGGATATACTTCTATAAATCGCGGGCGACCTTTACCTGTCAACCGTGATTCCAAAATTAGATCGGTGTAGAATTCTGAGGCAATTCGACATTCGATCGTCGGAGATATAGAATTCGGCATAACAAGATATATCAGCATCGTAAACCGAGGATACAGGAATCTTCGGTGAGTCAATGCCAATTGAAAAGGAGTTTTCACCCCCTTTACAAATCATTCAATGGAGTTATGGGATACTCCAGAATCAAACGAATATAAATAGGGAGAGACAAAATGAATTTCGAAACCGAGGGACATTCCAAAACTCAAAGGAAATTGAGTCAAAAAGGAAGAGATTCAACTCGAACGAAAGTGATTCTGTAAATAAATTTACCATATATGCTAAGTTTTGCCTAGAGCCAAAGCTCTGATACCAACTGTAACGACCCGCTATTTTGTACCATTCAAATCGACAATAAAACCGTACATGTCCGACTTGAAAAATTCAAAATACCGAATTGTTAATTTAATTTGGCAAAACTTAGCATATACAGTAAATAAATCAAACACAGATCACAGACACAGAGTAATATAATGCAGCGGAATAGAAAAATAGTAGTCCATGAAGCTACTATATACATCAGAGTTTAAAATAAAATACATTAGAATCTCTGGAATACAGAAAGGTCTTCAGTACGAGCCGATGACTTCTCTGAACCAGTCAACTAGAAAACTGAAAGCTGAAACGATAGTTGGATCTCCAAATGAAACTCCAATCTCATAAGGTGAGTCTCGAATGCTGGATTACTCGGTCTGACCCGAGCGTAAAGCAAAACACAAAACACTCGAGTCAGGATTAACATTCTTATATCAATAAATTCTACTCAAATGAAATATCAACTGAAATACAATATACTTAAAGGATGTTTGGGATGTCCATCCTCTAAGGGTCCATAGAACTATCTATAGGGTAGAAATATACACTATTACACCGTAGTCATTTACTTAATTTATACTTCAACCCAACAGTCAATTTTTACTTCGAATAATCATATTTCCCAAACTAGTATCTATATATTGAGTAAGGTATGCAGTACAGTATTTCAATTTCCTGAACTTAACAAATTGTTCACATCAACCTGGCCTTCCTATTTAAATTAAATCCAATCTCATTTTATCAGTTAAATCTTCCTAAAATTCCCACTTAAATTTATAATTCTCAAATTTGGATTTGATATCCCAATTTTCCCTTTTATTTCAATATGTTTCCATATTTTAAGTATTCAACATTTTAACCAAATTTTTCCCAATCTAGTTTCTAAATAAAATTCCCAATCTAGTTCAAACTCAAATTTCATTTAATTCGATTAGTTATCTACATAACCGATTCGACTATCTTGGTTCCAAATACATATCCGAATTTCTAAACCATTTAATTACACTATAGTTCATAGCTTATATATAACAATTTAAATTTGACAGTTTCATCTAGATTCTCGATTTTTTTTTCATCGTTATTATCCAGTCTTGAACCCTCCCTTATTCGATTCAATATCATTTTAGTGATCATGAATTACACTTTACCCAAATTTCTTAAATTTTATTAAACGTGAAATATTTCATTCGATAAATTTCAATTTGATTTAGATAAATAAATCCTTATCTAAATACCATTTCAAAATAACCCAACTTTATTTCCCAATCCTAATTGTTCAATATTATTGCAAAATTTTCCGAAATAAAATTTACATAAATATTTATCATAATTTATGTATTTAATCACATCTTGATTAAACTAGATATAATTAACTCTATGTTTATCATTTTCCCTTTTATACATGTATTTAAGAATTTACACATAAATAAAACCATATATTTCTTATCATATGGTCAAATGTTACGAATATTATCATTTCAATCCATACACTAAATATATACGGGTGGATAGCATTCCACCCGTAATCCCAAATTTAAATTAAATAAAACCCGCTTGGGTCTATCATTTAAACCCATTTCAATTCAAAACAACCATAACAAAAGGGAATTGCAGTGTGATGTCATGGATGGTGTCAAAGTAAATAAACAAGTAATAACAAAGGTCAATAACAATTCAATAAGTAAATCAATAACTCCGAAATAATCGTATTTATTCGCATTGTTATTTGTATAATTATTTCTAGAATCTACACTATCATGTCATGTAGATAAAGATTATTACATTTTAGTTTTTCACTTGTCGTTCCATTTCAATTTCAGTTTAATACTACAATAATTAATCCAAACTACGTTCAAGGATTTAAAGTATAATTTATCAATTTCTACGACAATTAATGGGTCAAATTTAACTAATCAAATTTACATATGGCGGGGTCAGGTTTCAAATAAATCAAGGTCCGTCATATGTAATCCGTCTTAATTGGTAAACTATACTACCCCAAATTTAACTAGCAAACTAGTTATCACTTAACAGTAGTAATTAACATCCAATTTAAACGATAATCAATCAATCAATCAATTATCAACCAATCTGTATTATTATCACATAATTAATTAACCGATAATGGTGTCAGGTGTCACAGGTGAGCAGATACAGACAATAGCAGTCGTAACAGTAAAACAACCAACAGCAGCATATTTCAATTGTCGTTTCAATTGAAGTCAAATTTAATAAATAAAAGAACGTTAATCGTGAGTGATTGCTCACCTTTCGAGGTTAGAGAGATTCGATGATAGAGGGGGTCATGCATCCAAGCACGGATTCCGAAACAAAACTAGATGGATAAGGATTTGACGTACAAGCTGATAAAAGGGAAACGATGAAGCAAATGGAAATCAGTTTGATAGAGATAGAATTTTACATATATAAATATTATCATAAACCTTATTATCTTAAAATTTATATTTTTAAACTTATATAACTTTTCATTAAATCGCCCCAAAACTTCTTATAAACTATATATAGATACATTCATTTATTTAAAATAAACTCTATACATGTTTACAAATATAAACTCACGTAACAGATAATCTAAAATATAAATTTGCAATTTATGTGCAGACTCACTGGTTAAGTAAATGTATATTACTGCAACGTTGAATATGAATACACTATAAAACAAATGTCCCAACACTATACTTGGATAAAAATGTATGACAAAACTTGTAAGAACCTATACAAATTTTGTAAATTTTACACTTATATATAAATAACTTTAACTATACTTGACATATTTCTTCACTATTGACTAAATTAAACAGTAAGGTGAATACACCTTTATAACTTCCTAACTAACAGACTTTAAAATACAATATGACACACTAATATCTTATATATTTTTTTTTTTTTGAACATATACATGGGAACGAACTTAAAAGGTATAAATATGCCGACATCAATACGTTTAAACAATCATGTGGACAACTCTCAGATCCAACACTTTTATATATAACTTATATATATTATAATAGACCCACGCATACAAATATATAGCCTATATGTAACATCAACTATTACATATATATATACTATAAAGAAGTACAAACGAACAAGCTAGGGCAAAATCCAACATAGCAAGGCAGACCATGATTTCTGGAATCAAAGTCTATATGTTGAAAATTTATATAAGCTAACCCCTACAAATTTTTGAAAACCAGCAGACCAACTTCCCATATAACTAGTATATTATATATATCACTGATACATTATACTAACATAATATAAAGTCTTATAACAACTTACTATACAGTATACATTAGTCTTATATAAAATATGTTACTTGGATAATAAAATAAACGTATGTAATCTCTCAGATCTGATTTGATTTTTTTTTATATATGTATACTAACAAAAGCTGCGGCTATTTTAAGATAACAACATATTGTATACTTTGACAAATAAACAACTATACCAGAATATACTATCATGTTTCAAAATCTATAAATTAACAGACTTGATATACCTGTACTTACGCACTTCTCTTAAACTTTATAACTAATATACATAAACTACTGCAACATATCAGATATGTATAAAATAATGCCACCGTATGACACAAAATATATTATAAAATCATAAATATACTAATATATTATAATGTATAAACTAATATGCTCGCAGCAACAAAATATATGCAATGCAAACTGAGATGAACATGATATATACATATCTATAACAAAGCAGTTGAGCTTGAATTCACTTACGTTTGTATATATAACGAAAACGAGTATGGGGAAGGGGAGGAGGTGGTCACCGTGGAGATGGCGGAGCAACGACGAGGTCGAAGTGCGAAAGAAGGGCTGGACACGGTCTTGCGGAGGGGAGGAGCACGACAGCAATAAGAGAGAGGGAGAGTCAGTTCGGTTTGGTGGCGAAGAAGGGGCCGTGGCTAGAGGAGCACGCGGGTGGAAGCCCGGCGAATGATGAATTTGTGGGCTCGGCGCTCGTGTCAGGAGTTTGCAGCGGTTCTGAGTGATGGCGGTTGCTGCATGAAAGGCGTGTAGAGGAAAGTGGCTTTGGTAAGGAGCACGTCGTGATGGCCGCGAGTCTCGGTGATGGTTGGCAACAGGAAGGAGGCGGCTGGAGTGGTTCCGGAGGTTAGAGGCCGAGGTGGGTTACGACACGGAGATCTGGAAGCATCGTCAACAGGGAGATGGTGGTATTTCGGTCGAACAGGGGAAAGTTGGCGCAAGCTGGAGGAGGAAGGGAATGGGCTTGGTGTTGAAGTCTGGAAGGAAAAGAAAATTAAAAAGGAAGAGAAGAGGAGTGGTTTCAGAGAGGACAAGTGAAAGAAATATAAAAGAAAATGGCAAAGCAAAAGATGAGGTGGAAGAAAAGAATGGCCAAAAAGACTAAAGTAACGTACATTTATTCTCAAGTACGAAAATGAGACGTTTGAAATGCTAACATAAATTTAGGAATATAAAAGTGCTTCAGTTTGAATTTTGAGAATTAAAAAGGCTAACGGGTATTGAAAATTAAAAGGTAGAATATGAAAGAGACGTTGGAAACTAAAAGCTAGGATTCGGTACTGGTACGGTCACCATTTACACGAATTCCGCTGTGTACCGGATCTCAAAACACAGAAATAAATACACCGCTGAGATCAGCACAACGATACGATCAAAACGGTATACAGATATAGATGGTACGATCATCCAATCGAAAGTCGATAATCGGTACTAGAAATGCTTCTATTTTGCCACAATTAAGATAAACGGAGTGATAGAAGTCCGAATTTTGATAAACGAAAGACGACGTCACACTTAGAAGAGGATTTAGAATTTTTCTATAGAAAAATATTCAGGTTTGAAAATAAATTTATTACTATCAATTATTAACCGACTTGAATTAAATAAAATTACATAATAAAATAAACTTTCATAAAATTAATTGAGAATTTACCATTGGCTATGTTTAATAAGACGTATTTCAAATATATAATTTTTATTTCAAAATATTATTATTTTAAAATTTCACCAAAATTCAATTAAATACGTTGAATAAACCAGTATAAATTATTATAATTTTACGGGTCGTTACATCCATGCACGCATTTCTGAAAGTCGTACGGCACTGTTTCGCCATTTCGGACGGATGTTGCACCTTGCACCGTGGATGTTGCACCCTGTAGATATCGATTATTCGGACGGCCATAACTTCTGGTTCGTTTAGAGTTACGGGAGCCATAACCTGTCAAAACGAAGGCATCGATGAGTTCTACGGCTTTGATGGCTTTCAGCCGTCAACGGATAGATTAATGCCCAAAAAGGGCAACCCGAATCTCAATCGGGCCTCGTAAGTTTTTTACCCTTCGTTTTTTCGACACGTGGATTTTTACGGTAAAACAGGATTACCGTGGCCCGTCTTTGATTTACCATCGCTGGAGAGTGGTGCACCATGGTACTGTTCCGTTTCAAATCCATGCACGCATTTCTAAAAGTCGTACGGCTCAGTTTCGCCATTTTGGACGGATGTTGCATCTTGCACCATGGATGTTGCACCTTGTAGATATCGATTATTCGGACGACCATAACTTCTGGCTCGTTTAGAGTTAAGGGAGCCATAACCTGTCAAAACGAAGGCCTCGAAGAGTTCTACGTCTTTGACAGCTTTCAGCCGTCAACGGATAGATTAATGCCCAAAAAGGACAACCCGAATCTCAATCGGGTCTCGTAAGTTTTTTACCCTTCGTTTTTTCGACACGTGGATTTTTACGGTAAAACGGGATTACCGTGGCCCGTCTTCGACTTCCCATCGCTGGAGAGTGGTGCACCACGGTATTGTTCCGTTTCAAATCCATGCACGCATTTCTAAAAGTCGTACGACACTGTTTCACCATTTCGGACGGATGTTGCACCTTGCACCGTGGATGTCGCACCCTGTAAATATTGATTATTCAAACGGCAATAACTTCTAGCTCGTTTAGAGTTACGGGAGCCATAACCTATCAAAACGAAGGCCTTGATGAGATCTACGGCTTTGACATCTTTCAGACGTCAACGGATAGATTAATGCCGAAAAAGGACAACCCGAATCTCAATCGGGTCTCGTAAGTTTTTTACCCTTCGTTTTTTCGACATGTAGATTTTTACGGTAAAACAGGATTATCGTGGTTCGACTTCCCATCGCTGGAGAGTGGTGCACCATGGTACTGTTCCGTTTCAAATCCATGCACGCATTTCTAAAAGTCGTACGACACGGTTTCGCCATTTCGGACGGATGTTGCACCTTGCACCGTGGATGTTGCACCCTGTAGATATCGATTATTCGGACGGCCATAACTTCTGGCTCGTTTAGAGTTACGGGAGCCATAACCTGTCAAAACGAAGGCCTCGATGAGTTCTACGGCTTTGACAGCTTTCAGCCGTCAACGGATAAATTAGTGCCCAAAAAGGACAACCCGAATCTCAATCGGGTCTCGTAAGTTTTTTACCCTTCGTTTTTTCGACACGTGGATTTTTACGGTAAAACAGGATTACGGTGGATGGTCTTCGATTTACCATCGCTGGAGAGTGGTGCACCATGGTACTGTTCCGTTTCAAATCCATGCACGCATTTCTAAAAGTGGTACGACACCGTTTCGCCATTTCGGACGGATGTTGCACCTTGCACCGTGGATGTTGCACCCTGTAGATATCGATTATTCGGACGGCCATAACTTCTGGCTCGTTTAGAGTTACGGGAGCTATAACCTGTCAAAACGAAGGCCTTGATGAGTTCCACGGCTTTGACAGCTTTCAGTCGTCAACGGATAGATTAATGCCCAAAAAGGACAACCCGAATCTCAATCGGGTCTCGTAAGTTTTTTACCCTTTGTTTTTTCGACACGTGGATTTTTACGGTAAAACAGGATTACCGTGGCCCGTCTTTGATTTACCATCGCTGGAGAGTGGTGCACCATGGTACTGTTCCATTTCAAATCCATGCACGCATTTCTAAAAGTCGTACGGCACTGTTTCGCCATTTCGGACGGATGTTGCACCATGCACCGTTGATGTTGCACACTGTTGATATCGATTATTCGGACGGCCATAACTTCTGGCTCGTTTAGAGTTACGGGAGCCATAACCTGTCAAAACGAAGGCCTCGATGAGTTCTACGCCTTTGACAGCTTTCAGCCGTCAACGGATAGATTAATTCCCAAAAAGGACAACCCGAATCTCAATCGGGTCTCGTAAGTTTTTTACCCTTCGTTTTTTCGACACGTGGATTTTTACGGTAAAACGGGATTACCGTGGCCCGTCTTCAACTTCCCATCGCTGGAGAGTGGTGCACCATGGTATTGTTCCATTTCAAATCCATGCCGCATTTCTAAAAGTCGTACGACACTGTTTCACCATTTCGGACGGATGTTGCACCTTGCACAGTGGATGTCGCACCCTGTAAATATTGATTATTCAAACGGCAATAACTTCTAGCTCGTTTATAGTTACGGGAGCCATAACCTATCAATAAGAAGGCCTCGATGAGATCTACGGCTTTGACATCTTTGAGACGTCAATGGATAGATTAATGCCCAAAAAGGACAACCCGAATCTCAATCGGGTCTCGTAAGTTTTTTACCCTTCGTTTTTTCGACACGTAGATTTTTACGGTAAAACAGGATTATCGTGGTTCGACTTCCCATCGCTGGAGAGTGGTGCACCATGGTACTGTTCCGTTTCAAATCCATGCATGCATTTCTAAAAGTCGTACGACACGGTTTCGCCATTTCGGACGGATGCTGCACCTTGCACCGTGGATGTTGCACCCTGTAGATATCGATTATTCGGACGGCCATAACTTCTGGCTCGTTTAGAGTTACAGGAGCCATAACCTATCAAAACGAAGGCCTCGATGAGTTCTACGGCTTTGACAGCTTTCAGCCGTCAACGGATAGATTAGTGCCCAAAAAGGACAACCCGAATCTCAATCGGGTCTCGTAAGTTTTTTACCCTTCGTTTTTTCGACACGTGGATTTTTACGGTAAAACAGGATTACGGTGGATGGTCTTCGATTTACCATCGCTGGAGAGTGGTGCACCATAGTACTGTTCCGTTTCAAATCCATGCACGCATTTCTAAAAGTCGTACGGCACTGTTTCGCCATTTCGGACGGATGTTGCACCTTGCACCGTGGATGTTGCACCCTGTAGATATCGATTATTCGGACGGCCATAACTTCTGGCTCGTTTAGAGTTACGGGAGCCATAACCTGTCAAGACGAAAGCCTTGATGAGTTCCACGGCTTTGACTACTTTCAGTCGTCAACGGATAGATTAAGCCCCAAAAAGGACAACCCGAATCTCAATCGGGTCTCGTAAGTTTTTTACCCTTCGTTTTTTCGAAACCTGGATTTTTACGGTAAAACAGGATTACCGTGGCCCGTCTTTGATTTACCATCGCTGGAGAGTGGTGCACCATGGTACTTTTCCATTTCAAATCCATGCACGCATTTCTAAAAGTCGTACGGCACTGTTTCGCCATTTCGGACGGATGTTGCACCATGCACCGTGGATGTTGCACACTGTAGATATCGATTATTCGGACGGCCATAACTTCTGGCTCGTTTAGGGTTACGGGAGCCATAACCTGTCAAAACGAAGGCCTCGAAGAGTTCTACGCCTTTGACAGCTTTCAGCCGTCAACGGATAGATTAATGCCCAAAAAGGACAACCCGAATCTCAATCGGGTCTCGTAAGTTTTTTACCCTTCGTTTTTTCGACACGTGGATTTTTACGGTAAAACGGGATTACCGTGGCCTGTCTTCGACTTCCCATCGCTGGAGAGTGGTGCACCACGGTATTGTTCCGTTTCAAATCCATGCACGCATTTCTAAAAGTCGTACGACACTGTTTCACCATTTCGGACGGATGTTGCACCTTGCACCGTGGATGTCGCACCCTGTAAATATTGATTATTCAAACGGCAATAACTTCTAGCTCGTTTAGAGTTACGGGAGCCATAACCTATCAAAACGAAGGCCTTGATGAGATCTACGGCTTTGACATCTTTCAGACGTCAACGGATAGATTAATGCCCAAAAAGGACAACCCGAATCTCAATCGGGTCTCGTAAGTTTTTTACCCTTCGTTTTTTCGACATGTAGATTTTTACGGTAAAACAGGATTATCATGGTTCGACTTCCCATCGCTGGAGAGTGGTGCACCATGGTACTGTTCCGTTTCAAATCCATGCACGCATTTCTAAAAGTCGTACGACATGGTTTCGCCATTTCGGACGGATGTTGCACCTTGCACCGTGGATGTTGCACCCTGTAGATATCGATTATTCGGACGGCCATAACTTCTGGCTCGTTTAGAGTTACGGGAGCCATAACCTTTCAAAACGAAGGCCTCGATGATTTTACGGCTTTGACAGCTTTTAGCCGTCAACGGATAGATTAGTGCCCAAAAAGGACAACCCGAATCTCAATCGGGTCTCGTAAGTTTTTTACCCTTCGTTTTTTCGACACGTGGATTTTTACGGTAAAACAGGATTACGGTGGATGGTCTTCGATTTACCATCGCTGGAGAGTGGTGCACCATGGTACTGTTCCGTTTCAAATCCATGCACGCATTTCTAAAAGTGGTACGGCACTGTTTCGCCATTTCGGACGGATGTTGCACCTTGCACCGTGGATGTTGCACCCTGTAGATATCGATTATTCGGCCGGCCATAACTTCTGGCTCGTTTAGAGTTACGGGAGCCATAACCTGTCAAAACGAAGGCCTTGATGAGTTCCACGGCTTTGACAGCTTTCAGTCGTCAACGGATAGATTAATGCACAAAAAGGACAACCCGAATCTCAATCGGGTCTCGTAAGTTTTTTACCCTTTGTTTTTTCGACACGTGGATTTTTACGGTAAAACAGGATTACCGTGGCCCGTCTTTGATTTACCATCGCTGGAGAGTGGTGCACCATGGTACTGTTCCATTTCAAATCCATGCACGCATTTCTAAAAGTCGTACGGCACTGTTTCGCCATTTCGGACGGATGTTGCACCATGCACCGTTGATGTTGCACACTGTAGATATCGATTATTCGGACGGCCATAACTTCTGGCTCGTTTAGAGTTACGGGAGCCATAACCTGTCAAAACGAAGGCCTCGATGAGTTCGACGGCTTTGACCGCTTTCAGCCGTCAACGGATAGATTAATGCCCAAAAAGGGCAACCCGAATCTCAATCGGGCCTCTTAAGTTTTTTACCCTTCATTTTTTCGACACGTGGATTTTTACGGTAAAACAGGATTACCGTGGCCCGTCTTTGATTTACCATCGCTGGAGAGTGGTGCACCATGGTACTGTTCCATTTCAAATCCATGCACGCATTTCTGAAAGTCGTACGGCACTGTTTCGCCATTTCGGACGGATGTTGCACCTTGCACCGTGGATGTTGCACCCTGTAGATATCGATTATTCGGACGGCCATAACTTCTGGCTCGTTTAGAGTTACGGGAGCCATAACCTGTCAAAACGAAGGCATCGATGAGTTCTACGGCTTTGATGGCTTTCAGCCGTCAACGGATAGATTAACGCCCAAAAAGGGCAACCCGAATCTCAATCGGGCCTCGTAAGTTTTTTACCCTTCGTTTTTTCGACACGTGGATTTTTACGGTAAAACAGGATTACCGTAGCCCGTCTTTGATTTACCATCACTGGAGAGTGGTGCACCATGGTACTGTTCCATTTCAAATCCATGCACGCATTTCTAAAAGTCGTACGGCTCAGTTTCGCCATTTTGGATGGATGTTGCATCTTGCACCATGGATGTTGCACCTTGTAGATATCGATTATTCGGACGACCATAACTTCTGGCTCGTTTAGAGTTAAGGGAGCCATAACCTGTCAAAACGAAGGCCTCGAAGAGTTCTACGTCTTTGACAGCTTTCAGCCGTCAACGGATAGATTAATGCCCAAAAAGGACAACCCGAATCTCAATCGGGTCTCGTAAGTTTTTTACCCTTCGTTTTTTCGACACGTGGATTTTTACGGTAAAACGGGATTACCGTGGCCCGTCTTGGACTTCCCATCGCTGGAGAGTGGTGCACCACGGTATTGTTCCGTTTCAAATCCATGCACGCATTTCTAAAAGTCGTACGACACTGTTTCACCATTTCGGACGGATGTTGCACCTTGCACCGTGGATGTCGCACCCTGTAAATATTGATTATTCAAACGGCAATAACTTCTAGCTCGTTTAGAGTTACGGGAGCCATAACCTATCAAAACGAAGGCCTTGATGAGATCTACGGCTTTGACATCTTTCAGACGTCAACGGATAGATTAATGCCCAAAAAGGACAACCCGAATCTCAATCGGGTCTCGTAAGTTTTTTACCCTTCGTTTTTTCGACATGTAGATTTTTACGGTAAAACAGGATTATCGTGGTTCGACTTCCCATCGCTGGAGAGTGGTGCACCATGGTACTGTTCCGTTTCAAATCCATGCACGCATTTCTAAAAGTCGTACGACACGGTTTCGCCATTTCGGACGGATGTTGCACCTTGCACCGTGGATGTTGCACCCTGTAGATATCGATTATTCGGACGGCCATAACTTCTGGCTCGTTTAGAGTTACGGGAGCCATAACCTGTCAAAACGAAGGCCTCGATGAGTTCTACGGCTTTGACAGCTTTCAGCCGTCAACGGATAGATTAGTGCCCAAAAAGGACAACCCGAATCTCAATCGGGTCTCGTAAGTTTTTTACCCTTCGTTTTTTCGACACGTGGATTTTTACAGTAAAACAGGATTACGGTGGATGGTCTTCGATTTACCATCGCTGGAGAGTGGTGCACCATGGTACTGTTCCGTTTCAAATCCATGCACGCATTTCTAAAAGTGGTACGGCACCGTTTCGCCATTTCGGACGGATGTTGCACCTTGCACCGTGGATGTTGCACCCTGTAGATATCGATTATTCGGACGGCCATAACTTCTGGCTCGTTTAGAGTTACGGGAGCCATAACCTGTCAAAACGAAGGCCTTGATGAGTTCCACGGCTTTGACAGCTTTCAGTCGTCAACGGATAGATTAATGCCCAAAAAGGACAAACCGAATCTCAATCGGGTCTCGTAAGTTTTTTACCCTTTGTTTTTTCGACACGTGGATTTTTACAGTAAAACAGGATTACCGTGGCCCGTCTTTGATTTACCATCGCTGGAGAGTGGTGCACCATGGTACTGTTCCATTTCAAATCCATGCATGCATTTCTAAACGTCGTACGGCACTGTTTCGCCATTTCGGACGGATGTTGCACCATGCACCGTTGATGTTGCACACTGTTGATATCGATTATTCGGACGGCCATAACTTCTGGCTCGTTTAGAGTTACGGGAGCCATAACCTGTCAAAACGAAGGCCTCGATGAGTTCTACGCCTTTGACAGCTTTCAGCCGTCAACGGATAGATTAATTCCCAAAAAGGACAACCCGAATCTCAATCGGGTCTCGTAAGTTTTTTACCCTTCGTTTTTTCGACACGTGGATTTTTACGGTAAAACGGGATTACCGTGGCCCGTCTTCAACTTCCCATCGCTGGAGAGTGGTGCACCATGGTATTGTTCCATTTCAAATCCATGCCGCATTTCTAAAAGTCGTACGACACTGTTTCACCATTTCGGACGGATGTTGCACCTTGCACAGTGGATGTCGCACCCTGTAAATATTGATTATTCAAACGGCAATAACTTCTAGCTCGTTTATAGTTACAGGAGCCATAACCTATCAATAAGAAGGCCTCGATGAGATCTACGGCTTTGACATCTTTGAGACGTCAACGGATAGATTAATGCCCAAAAAAGACAACCCGAATCTCAATCGGGTCTCGTAAGTTTTTTACCCTTCGTTTTTTCGACACGTAGATTTTTACGGTAAAACAGGATTATCGTGGTTCGACTTCCCATCGCTGGAGAGTGGTGCACCATGGTACTGTTCCGTTTCAAATCCATGCATGCATTTCTAAAAGTCGTACGACACGGTTTCGCCATTTCGGACGGATGCTGCACCTTGCACCGTGGATGTTGCACCCTGTAGATATCGATTATTCGGACGGCCATAACTTCTGGCTCGTTTAGAGTTACGGGAGCCATAACCTATCAAAACGAAGGCCTCGATGAGTTCTACGGCTTTGACAGCTTTCAGCCGTCAACGGATAGATTAGTGCCCAAAAAGGACAACCCGAATCTCAATCGGGTCTCGTAAGTTTTTTACCCTTCGTTTTTTCGACACGTGGATTTTTACGGTAAAACAGGATTACGGTGGATGGTCTTCGATTTACCATCGCTGGAGAGTGGTGCACCATGGTACTGTTCCGTTTCAAATCCATGCACGCATTTCTAAAAGTCGTACGGCACTGTTTCGCCATTTCGGACGGATGTTGCACCTTGCACCGTGGATGTTGCACCCTGTAGATATCGATTATTCGGACGGCCATAACTTCTGGCTCGTTTAGATTTACGGGAGCCATAACCTGTCAAAACGAAAGCCTTGATGAGTTCCACGGCTTTGACTGCTTTCAGTCGTCAACGGATAGATTAAGCCCCAAAAAGGACAACCCGAATCTCAATCGGGTCTCTAAGTTTTTTACCCTTCGTTTTTTCGAAACCTGGATTTTTACGGTAAAACAGGATTACCGTGGCCCATCTTTGATTTACCATCGCTGGAGAGTGGTGCACCATGGTACTGTTCCATTTCAAATCCATGCACGCATTTCTAAAAGTCATACGGCACTGTTTCGCCATTTCGGACGGATGTTGCACCATGCACCGTGGATGTTGCACACTGTAGATATCGATTATTCGGACGGCCATAACTTCTGGCTCGTTTAGGGTTACGGGAGCCATAACCTGTCAAAACGAAGGCCTCGAAGAGTTCTACGCCTTTGACAGCTTTCAGCCGTCAACGGATAGATTAATGCCCAAAAAGGACAACCCGAATCTCAATCGGGTCTCGTAAGTTTTTTACCCTTCGTTTTTTCGACACGTGGATTTTTACGGTAAAACGGGATTACCGTGGCCTGTCTTCGACTTCCCATCGCTGGAGAGTGGTGCACCACGGTATTGTTCCGTTTCAAATCCATGCACGCATTTCTAAAAGTCGTACGACACTGTTTCACCATTTCGGACGGATGTTGCACCTTGCACCGTGGATGTCGCACCCTGTAAATATTGATTATTCAAACGGCAATAACTTCTAGCTCGTTTAGAGTTACGGGAGCCATAACCTATCAAAACGAAGGCCTTGATGAGATCTACGGCTTTGACATCTTTCAAACGTCAACGGATAGATTAATGCCCAAAAAGGACAACTCGAATCTCAATCGGGTCTCGTAAGTTTTTTACCCTTCGTTTTTTCGACATGTAGATTTTTACGGTAATACAGGATTATCGTGGTTCGACTTCCCATCGCTGGAGAGTGGTGCACCATGGCACTGTTCCGTTTCAAATCCATGCACGCATTTCTAAAAGTCGTACGACACGGTTTCGCCATTTCGGACGGATGTTGCACCTTGCACCGTGGATGTTGCACCCTGTAGATATCGATTATTCGGACGGCCATAACTTCTGGCTCGTTTAGAGTTACGGGAGCCATAACCTTCCAAAACGAAGGCCTCGATGATTTTACGGCTTTGACAGCTTTCAGCCGTCAACGGATAGATTAGTGTCCAAAAAGGACAACCTGAATCTCAATCGGGTCTCGTAAGTTTTTTACCCTTCGTTTTTTCGACACGTGGATTTTTACGGTAAAACAGGATTACGGTGGATGGTCTTCGATTTACCATCGCTGGAGAGTGGTGCACCATGGTACTGTTCCGTTTCAAATCCATGCACGCATTTCTAAAAGTGGTACGGCACTGTTTCGCCATTTCGGACGGATGTTGCACCTTGCACCGTGGATGTTGCACCCTGTAGATATCGATTATTCGGACGGCCATAACTTCTGGCTCGTTTAGAGTTACGGGAGCCATAACCTGTCAAAACGAAGGCCTTGATGAGTTCCACGGCTTTGACAGCTTTCAGTCGTCAACGGATAGATTTATGCCCAAAAAGGACAACCCGAATCTCAATCGGGTCTCGTAAGTTTTTTACCCTTTGTTTTTTCGACACGTGGATTTTTACGGTAAAACAGGATTACCGTGGCCCGTCTTTGATTTACCATCGCTGGAGAGTGGTGCACCATGGTACTGTTCCATTTCAAATCCATGTACGCATTTCTAAAAGTCGTACGGCACTGTTTCGCCATTTCGGACGGATGTTGCACCATGCACCGTTGATGTTGCACACTGTAGATATCGATTATTCGGACGGCCATAACTTCTGGCTCGTTTAGAGTTACGGGAGCCATAACCTGTCAAAACGAAGGCCTCGATGAGTTCGACGGCTTTGACCGCTTTCAGCCGTCAACGGATAGATTAATGCCCAAAAAGGGCAACCCGAATCTCAATCGGGCCTCTTAAGTTTTTTACCCTTCATTTTTTCGACACGTGGATTTTTACGGTAAAACAGGATTACCGTGGCCCGTCTTTGATTTACCATCGCTGGAGAGTGGTGCACCATGGTACTGTTCCATTTCAAATCCATGCACGCATTTCTGAAAGTCGTACGGCACTGTTTCGCCATTTCGGACGGATGTTGCACGTTGCACCGTGGATGTTGCACCCTGTAGATATCGATTATTCGGACGGCCATAACTTCTGGCTCGTTTAGAGTTACGGGAGCCATAACCTGTCAAAACGAAGGCATCGATGAGTTCTACGGCTTTGATGGCTTTCAGCCGTCAACGGATAGATTAATGCCCAAAAAGGGCAACCCGAATCTCAATCGGGCCTCGTAAGTTTTTTACCCTTCGTTTTTTCGACACGTGGATTTTTACGGTAAAACAGGATTACCGTAGCCCGTCTTTGATTTACCATCGCTGGAGAGTGGTGCACCATGGTACTGTTCCGTTTCAAGTCCATGCACGCATTTCTAAAAGTCGTACGGCTCAGTTTCGCCATTTTGGATGGATGTTGCATCTTGCACCATGGATGTTGCACCTTGTAGATATCGATTATTCGGACGACCATAACTTCTGGCTCATTTAGAGTTAAGGGAGCCATAACCTGTCAAAACGAAGGCCTCGAAGAGTTCTACGTCTTTGACAGCTTTCAGCCGTCAACGGATAGATTAATGCCCAAAAAGGACAACCCGAATCTCAATCGGGTCTCGTAAGTTTTTTACCCTTCGTTTTTTCGACACGTGGATTTTTACGGTAAAACGGGATTACCGTGGCCCGTCTTCGACTTCCCATCGCTGGAGAGTGGTGCACCACGGTATTGTTCCGTTTCAAATCCATGCACGCATTTCTAAAAGTCGTACGACACTGTTTCACCATTTCGGACGGATGTTGCACCTTGCACCGTGGATGTCGCACCCTGTAAATATTGATTATTCAAACGGCAATAACTTCTAGCTCGTTTAGAGTTACGGGAGCCATAACCTATCAAAACGAAGGCCTTGATGAGATCTACGGCTTTGACATCTTTCAGACGTCAACGGATAGATTAATGCCCAAAAAGGACAACCCGAATCTCAATCGGGTCTCGTAAGTTTTTTACCCTTCGTTTTTTCGACATGTAGATTTTTACGGTAAAACAGGATTATCGTGGTTCGACTTCCCATCGCTGGAGAGTGGTGCACCATGGTACTGTTCCGTTTCAAATCCATGCACGCATTTCTAAAAGTCGTACGACACGGTTTCGCCATTTCGGACGGATGTTGCACCTTGCACCGTGGATGTTGCACCCTGTAGATATCGATTATTCGGACGGCCATAACTTCTGGCTCGTTTAGAGTTACGGGAGCCATAACCTGTCAAAACGAAGGCCTCGATGAGTTCTACGGCTCTGAAAGCTTTCAGCCGTCAACGGATAGATTAGTGCCCAAAAAGGACAACCCGAATCTCAATCGGGTCTCGTAAGTTTTTTACCCTTCGTTTTTTCGACACGTGGATTTTTACGGTAAAACAGGATTACGGTGGATGGTCTTCGATTTACCATCGCTGGAGAGTGGTGCACCATGGTACTGTTCCGTTTCAAATCCATGCACGCATTTCTAAAAGTGGTACGGCACCGTTTCGCCATTTCGGACGGATGTTGCACCTTGCACCGTGGATGTTGCACCCTGTAGATATCGATTATTCGGATGGCCATAACTTCTGGCTGTTTAGAGTTACGGGAGCCATAACCTGTCAAAACGAAGGCCTTGATGAGTTCCACGGCTTTGACAGCTTTCAGTCGTCAACGGATAGATTAACGCCCAAAAAGGACAACCCGAATCTCAATCGGGTCTCGTAAGTTTTTTACCCTTTGTTTTTTCGACACGTGGATTTTTACGGTAAAACAGGATTACCGTGGCCCGTCTTTGATTTACCATCGCTGGAGAGTGGTGCACCATGGTACTGTTCCATTTCAAATCCATGCACGCATTTCTAAAAGTCGTACGGCGCTGTTTCGCCATTTCGGACGGATGTTGCACCATGCACCGTTGATGTTGCACACTGTTGATATCGATTATTCGGACGGCCATAACTTCTGGCTCGTTTAGAGTTACGGGAGCCATAACCTGTCAAAACGAAGGCCTCGATGAGTTCTACGCCTTTGACAGCTTTCAGCCGCCAACGGATAGATTAATTCCCAAAAAGGACAACCCGAATCTCAATCTGGTCTCGTAAGTTTTTTACCCTTCGTTTTTTCGACACGTGGATTTTTACGGTAAAACTGGATTACCGTGGCCCGTCTTCAACTTCCCATCGCTGGAGAGTGGTGCACCATGGTATTGTTCCATTTCAAATCCATGCCGCATTTCTAAAAGTCGTACGACACTGTTTCACCATTTCGGACGGATGTTGCAACTTGCACAGTGGATGTCGCACCCTGTAAATATTGATTATTCAAACGGCAATAACTTCTAGCTCGTTTATAGTTACGGGAGCCATAACCTATCAATAAGAAGGCCTCGATGAGATCTACGGCTTTGACATCTTTGAGACGTCAACGGATAGATTAATGCCCAAAAAGGACAACCCGAATCTCAATCGGGTCTCGTAAGTTTTTTACCCTTCGTTTTTTCGACACGTAGATTTTTACGGTAAAACAGGATTATCGTGGTTCGACTTCCCATCGCTGGAGAGTGGTGCACCATGGTACTGTTCCGTTTCAAATCCATGCATGCATTTCTAAAAGTCGTACGACACGGTTTCGCCATTTCGGACGGATGCTGCACCTTGCACCGTGGATGTTGCACCCTGTAGATATCGATTATTCGGACGGCCATAACTTCTGGCTCGTTTAGAGTTACGGGAGCCATAACCTATGAAAACGAAGGCCTCGATGAGTTCTACGGCTTTGACAGCTTTCAGCCGTCAACGGATAGATTAGTGCCCAAAAAGGACAACCCGAATCTCAATCGGGTCTCGTAAGTTTTTTACCCTTCGTTTTTTCGACACGTGGATTTTTACGGTAAAACAGGATTACGGTGGATGGTCTTCGATTTACCATCGCTGGAGAGTGGTGCACCATGGTACTGTTCCGTTTCAAATCCATGCACGCATTTCTAAAAGTCGTACGGCACTGTTTCGCCATTTCGGACGGATGTTGCACCTTGCACCGTGGATGTTGCACCCTGTAGATATCGATTATTCGGACGGCCATAACTTCTGGCTCGTTTAGAGTTACGGGAGCCATAACCTGTCAAAACGAAAGCCTTGATGAGTTCCACGGCTTTGACTGCTTTCAGTCGTCAACGGATAGATTAAGCCCCAAAAAGGACAACCCGAATCTCAATCGGGTCTCGTAAGTTTTTTACCCTTCGTTTTTTCGAAACCTGGATTTTTACGGTAAAACAGGATTACCGTGGCCCGTCTTTGATTTACCATCGCTGGAGAGTGGTGCACCATGGTACTGTTCCATTTCAAATCCATGCACGCATTTCTAAAAGTCGTACGGCACTGTTTCGCCATTTCGGACGGATGTTGCACCATGCACCGTGGATGTTGCACACTGTAGATATCGATTATTCGGACGGCCATAACTTCTGGCTCGTTTAGGGTTACGGGAGCCATAACCTGTCAAAACGAAGGCCTCGAAGAGTTCTACGCCTTTGACAGCTTTCAGCCGTCAACGGATAGATTAATGCCCAAAAAGGACAACCCGAATCTCAATCGGGTCTCGTAAGTTTTTTACCCTTCGTTTTTTCGACACGTGGATTTTTACGGTAAAACGGGATTACCGTGGCCTGTCTTCGACTTCCCATCGCTGGAGAGTGGTGCACCACGGTATTGTTCCGTTTCAAATCCATGCACGCATTTCTAAAAGTCGTACGACACTGTTTCACCATTTCGGACAGATGTTGCACCTTGCACCGTGGATGTCGCACCCTGTAAATATTGATTATTCAAACGGCAATAACTTCTAGCTCGTTTAGAGTTACGGGAGCAATAACCTATCAAAACGAAGGCCTTGATGAGATCTACGGCTTTGACATCTTTCAGACGTCAACGGATAGATTAATGCCCAAAAAGGACAACCCGAATCTCAATCGGGTCTCGTAAGTTTTTTACCCTTCGTTTTTTCGACATGTAGATTTTTACGGTAAAACAGGATTATCGTGGTTCGACTTCCCATCGCTGGAGAGTGGTGCACCATGGTACTGTTCCGTTTCAAATCCATGCACGCATTTCTAAAAGTCGTACGACACGGTTTCGCCATTTCGGACGGATGTTGCACCTTGCACCGTGGATGTTGCACCCTGTAGATATCGATTATTCGGACGGCCATAACTTCTGGCTCGTTTAGAGTTACGGGAGCCATAACCTTTCAAAACGAAGGCCTCGATGATTTTACGGCTTTGACAGCTTTCAGCCGTCAACGGATAGATTAGTGCCCAAAAAGGACAACCCGAATCTCAATCGGGTCTCGTAAGTTTTTTACCCTTCGTTTTTTCGACACGTGGATTTTTACGGTAAAACAGGATTACGGTGGATGGTCTTCGATTTACCATCGCTGGAGAGTGGTGCACCATGGTACTGTTCCGTTTCAAATCCATGCACGCATTTCTAAAAGTGGTACGGCACTGTTTCGCCATTTCGGACGGATGTTGCACCTTGCACCGTGGATGTTGCACCCTGTAGATATCGATTATTCGGACGGCCATAACTTCTGGCTCGTTTAGAGTTACGGGAGCCATAACCTGTCAAAACGAAGGCCTTGATGAGTTCCACGGCTTTGACAGCTTTCAGTCGTCAACGGATAGATTAATGCCAAAAAGGACAACCCGAATCTCAATCGGGTCTCGTAAGTTTTTTACCCTTTGTTTTTTCGACACGTGGATTTTTACGGTAAAACAGGATTACCGTGGCCCGTCTTTGATTTACCATCGCTGGAGAGTGGTGCACCATGGTACTGTTCCATTTCAAATCCATGCACGCATTTCTAAAAGTCGTACGGCACTGTTTCGCCATTTCGGACGGATGTTGCACCATGCACCGTTGATGTTGCACACTGTAGATATCGATTATTCGGACGGCCATAACTTTTGGCTCGTTTAGAGTTACGGGAGCCATAACCTGTCAAAACGAAGGCCTCGAAGAGTTCTACGCCTTTGACAGCTTTCAGCCGTCAACGGATAGATTAATGCCCAAAAAGGACAACCCGAATCTCAATCGGGTCTCGTAAGTTTTTTACCCTTCGTTTTTTTGACACGTGGATTTTTACGGTAAAACGGGATTACCGCGCCCCGTCTTCGACTTCCCATCGCTGGAGAGTGGTGCACCACGGTATTGTTCCATTTCAAATCCATGCACGCATTTCTAAAAGTCGTACGACACTGTTTCACCATTTCGGACGGATGTTGCACCTTGCACCGTGGATGTCGCACCCTGTAAATATTGATTATTCAAACGGCAATAACTTCTAGCTCGTTTAGAGTTACGGGAGCCATAACCTATCAAAACGAAGGCCTTGATGAGATCTACGGCTTTGACATCTTTCAGACGTCAACGGATAGATTAATGCCCAAAAAGGACAACCCGAATCTCAATCGGGTCTCGTAAGTTTTTTACCCTTCGTTTTTTCGACATGTAGATTTTTACGGTAAAACAGGATTATCGTGGTTCGACTTCCCATCGCTGGAGAGTGGTGCACCATGGTACTGTTCCGTTTCAAATCCATGCACGCATTTCTAAAAGTCGTACGACACGGTTTCGCCATTTCGGACGGATGTTGCACCTTGCACCGTGGATGTTGCACCCTGTAGATATCGATTATTCGGACGGCCATAACTTCTGGCTCGTTTAGAGTTACGGGAGCCATAGCCTGTCAAAACGAAGGCCTCGATGAGTTTACGGCTTTGACAGCTTTCAGCCGTCAACGGATAGATTAGTGCCCAAAAAGGACAACCCGAATCTCAATCGGGTCTCGTAAGTTTTTTACCCTTCGTTTTTTCGACACGTGGATTTTTACGGTAAAACAGGATTACGGTGGATGGTCTTCAATTTACCATCGCTGGAGAGTGGTGCACCATGGTACTGTTCCGTTTCAAATCCATGCACGCATTTCTAAAAGTGGTACGGCACTGTTTCGCCATTTCGGACGGATGTTGCACCTTGCACCGTGGATGTTGCACCCTGTAGATATCGATTATTCGGACGGCCATAACTTCTGGCTCGTTTAGAGTTACGGGAGCCATAACCTGTCAAAACGAAGGCCTCGATGAGTTCTACGGCATTGACAGCTTTGAGCCGTCAACGGATAGATTAGTGCCCAAAAAGGACAACCCGAATCTCAATCGGGTCTCGTAAGTTTTTTACCCTTCGTTTTTTCGACACGTGGACTTTTACGGTAAAACAGGATTACCGTGGATGGCCTTCGATTTACCATCTCTGGAGAGTGGTGCACCATGGTACTATTCCGTTTCAAATCCATGCACGCATTTCTAAAAGTCGTACGACACTGTTTCACCATTTCGGACGGATGTTGCACCTTGCACCGTGGATGTCGCACCTTGTAAATATCGATTATTCAAACGGCAATAACTTCTAGCTCGTTTAGAGTTACGGGAGCCGTAACCTATCAAAACGAAGGCCTCGATGAGATCTTCGGCTTTGACATCTTTCAGACGTCAACGGATAGATTAATGCCCAAAAAGGACAACCCGAATCTCAATCGGGTCTCGTAAGTTTTTTACCCTTCGTTTTTTCGACACGTAGATTTTTACGGTAAAACAGGATTATCGTGGTTCGACTTCCCATCGCTGGAGAGTGGTGCACCATGGTACTATTCCGTTTCAAATCCATGCACGCATTTCTAAAAGTCGTACGACACGGCTTCGCCATTTCGGACGGATGCTGCACCTTGCACCGTGGATGTTGCATCCTATAGATATCGATTTTTCGGACGGCCATAACTTCTGGCTCGTTTAGAGTTATGGGAGCCATAACCTGTCAAAAAGAAGGCCTCGATGAGTTCTACGGCTTTGACAGCTTTCAGCCGTCAATGGATAGATTAATGCCCAAAAAGGGCAACCCGAATCTCAATCGGGCCTCGTAAGTTTTTTACCCTTCGTTTTTTCGACACGTGGATTTTTACGGTAAAACAGGATTAACGTGGCCCGTCTTCGACTTCCCATTGCTGGAGAGTGGTGCACCATGGTACTGTTCAGTTTCAAATCCATACACGCATTTCTAAAAGTCGTACGGCACTGTTTCGCCATTTCGGACGGATGTTGCACCTTGCACCATGGATGTTGCACACTGTAGATATCGATTATTCGGAAGGCCATAACTTCTGGCTCGTTATAGTTACAGGAGCCATAACCTGTCAAAACGAAGGCCTCGATGAGTTCTACAGCTTTGACGGCTTTCAGCCGTCAACGGATAGATTAATGCCCAAAAAGGGCAACCCGAATCTCAATCAGGCCTCGTAAGCTTTTTACCCTTCGTTTTTTCGACACGTGGATTTTTACTGTAAAACAGGATTACCGTGGCTGGCCTTCGATTTACCATCGCTGGAGAGTGGTGCGCCATGGTACTGTTCCGTTTCAAATCCATGCACGCGTTTCTAAAAGTCGTACGGCTCTGTTTCGCCATTTCGGACGGATGTTGCACCTTGCACCGTGGATGTTGCACCCTGTAGATATCGATTATTCGGACGGCCATAACTTCTGGCTCGTTTAGAGTTACGGGAGCCATAACCTGTCAAAACGAAGGTCTCGATGAGTTCTACGGCTTTGACAGCTTTCAGCCATCAACGGATAAATTAGTGCTCAAAAGGACAACCCGAATCTCAATCGGGTCTCGTAAGTTTTTTACCCTTCGTTTTTTCGACACGTGGATTTTTACGGTAAAACATGATTACAGTGGGCCGTCTTCGACTTCCCATCGCAGGAGAGTGGTGCACCATGGTACTGTTCCGTTTCAAATCCATGCATGCATTTCTAAAAGTCGTACGGCACTGTTTCGCCATTTCGGACGGATGTTGCGACTTGCACCGTGGATGTTGCACCCTGTAGATATCGATTATTCGGACGGCCTTAACTTCTGGCTCGTTTAGAGTTACGGGAGCCATAACCCGTCAAAACGAAGGCCTCGATGAGTTCTACGGCTTTGATAGCTTTCAGCCGTCAATGGATAGATTAATGCCCAAAATGGACAACCCGAATCTCAATTGGGTCTCGTAAGTTTTTACCCTTCGTTTTTTCGACACGTGGATTTTTACGGTAATACTGGATTACCGTGGTTGGCCTTCGATTTACCATCGCTGGAGAGTGGTGCACCATGCTACTGTTCCATTTCAAATCCATGCACGCATTTCTAAAAGTCGTACGGCACTGTTTCGCCATTTCGGACGGATGTTGCACCTTGCACCGTGGATGTTGCACCCTGTAGATATCGATTATTCGGACTTCCATAACTTCTGCCTCGTTTAGAGTTACGGGAGCCATAACCTGTCAAAACGAAGGCCTCGATGAGTTCTACGGCTTTGACAGCTTTTAGCCGTCAACGGATAGATTAATGCCCAAAAAGGACAACCCGAATCTCAATCGGGTCTCGTAAGTTTTTTACCCTTCGTTTTTTCGACATGTGGATTTTTACGGTAAAACGGGATTACCGTGGCCCGTCTTCGACTTCCCATCGCTGGAGAGTGGTGCACCACGGTATTGTTCCGTTTCAAATCCATGCACGCATTTCTAAAAGTCGTACGACACTGTTTCACCATTTCGGACGGATGTTGCACCTTGCACGTGGATGTCGCACCCTGTAAATATTGATTATTCAAACGGCAATAACTTCTAGCTCGTTTAGAGTTACGGGAGCCATAACCTATCAAAACGAAGGCCTTGATGAGACCTACGGCTTTGACATCTTTCAGACGTCAACGGATAGATTAATGCCCAAAAAGGACAACCCGAATCTCAATCGGGTCTCGTAAGTCTTTTACCCTTCGTTTTTTCGACATGTAGATTTTTACGGTAAAACAGGATTATCGTGGTTAGACTTCCCATCGCTGGAGAGTGGTGCACCATGGTACTGTTCCGTTTCAAATCCATGCACGCATTTCTAAAAGTCATACGGCACTGTTTCGCCATTTCGGACGGATGTTGCACCTTGCACCGTGGATGTTGCACCCTGTAGATATCGATTATTTGGACGGCCATAACTTCTGGCTCGTTTAGAGTTACGGGAGCCATAACCTGTCAAAACGAAGGCCTCGATGAGTTCTACGGCATTGACAGCTTTCAGCCGTCAACGGATAGATTAGTGCCCAAAAAGGACAACCCGAATCTCAATCAGGTCTCGTAAGTTTTTTACCCTTCGTTTTTTCGACACGTGGACTTTTATGGTAAAACAGGATTACCGTGGATGGCCTTCGATTTACCATCGCTGGAGAGTGGTGCACCATGGTACTGTTCCGTTTCAAATCCATGCACGCATTTCTAAAAGTCGTACGACACTGTTTCACCATTTCGGACGGATGTTGCACCTTGCACCGTGGATGTCGCACCCTGTAAATATCGATTATTCAAACGGCAATAACTTCTAGCTCGTTTAGAGTTACGGGAGCCGTAACCTATCAAAACGAAGGCCTCGATGAGATCTTCGGCTTTGACATCTTTCAGACGTCAACGGATAGATTAATGCCCAAAAAGGACAACCCGAATCTCAATCGGGTCTCGTAAGTTTTTTACCCTTCGTTTTTTCGACACGTAGATTTTTACGGTAAAACAGGATTATCGTGGTTCGACTTCCCATTGCTGGAGAGTGGTGCACCATGGTACTGTTCCGTTTCAAATCCATGCACGCATTTCTAAAAGTCGTACGACACGGTTTCGCCATTTCGGACGGATGCTGCACCTTGCACCGTGGATGTTGCACCCTATAGATATTGATTTTTCGGACGGCCATAACTTCTGGCTCGTTTAGAGTTATGGGAGCCATAACCTGTCAAAACGAAGGCCTCGATGAGTTTTACGGCTTTGACAGCTTTCAGCCGTCAATGGATAGATTAATGCTCAAAAAGGGCAACCCGAATCTCAATCGGGCCTCGTAAGTTTTTTACCCTTCGTTTTTTCGACACGTGGATTTTTACGGTAAAACAGGATTAACGTGGCCCGTCTTCGACTTCCCATTGCTGGAGAGTGGTGCACCACGGTACTGTTCAGTTTCAAATCCATACACGCATTTCTAAAAGTCGTACGGCACTGTTTCGCCATTTCGGACGGATGTTGCACCTTGCACCATGGATGTTGCACACTGTAGATATCGATTATTCGGAAGGCCATAACTTCTGGCTCGTTATAGTTACAGGAGCCATAACCTGTCAAAACGAAGGCCTCGATGAGTTCTACAGCTTTGACGGCTTTCAGCCGTCAACGGATAGATTAATGCCCAAAAAGGGCAACCCGAATCTCAATCAGGCCTCGTAAGCTTTTTACCCTTCGTTTTTTCGACACGTGGATTTTTACTGTAAAACAGGATTACCGTGGCTGGCCTTCGATTTACCATCGCTGGAGAGTGGTGCACCATGGTACTGTTCCGTTTCAAATCCATGCACGCGTTTCTAAAAGTCGTACGGCTCTGTTTCGCCATTTCGGACGGATGTTGCATCTTGCACCGTGGATGTTGCACCCTGTAGATATCGATTATTTGGACGTCCATAACTTCTGGCTCGTTTAGAGTTACGGGAGCCATAACCTGTCAAAACGAAGACCTCGATGAGTTCTACGGCTTTGACAGCTTTCAGCCGTCAACGGATAGATTAATGCCCAAAAAGGACAACCCGAATCTCAATCGGGTCTCGTAAGTTTTTTACCCTTCGTTTTTTCGACACGTGGATTTTTACGGTAAAACATGATTACAGTGGCCCGTTTTCGACTTCCCATCGCAGGAGAGTGGTGCACCATGGTACTGTTCCGTTTCAAATCCATGCGCGCATTTCTAAAAGTCGTACGGCACTGTTTCGCCATTTCGGACGGATGTTGCGACTTGCACCGTGGATGTTGCACCCTGTAGATATCGATTATTCGGACGGCCTTAACTTCTGGCTCGTTTAGAGTTACGGGAGCCATAACCTGTCAAAATGAAGGGCTCGATGAGTTCTACGGCTTTGACCGCTTTCAGCCGTCAACGGATAGATTAGTGCCCAAAAAGGACAACCCAAATCTCAATCGGGTCTCGTAAGTTTTTTACCCTTCGTTTTTTCGACACGTGGATTTTTACGGTAAAACAGGATTACGGTGGATGGTTCTCGATTTACCATCGCTGGAGAGTGGTGCACCATGGTACTGTTCCGTTTCAAATCCATGCACGCATTTCTAAAAGTCGTACGGCACTGTTTCGCCATTTCGGACGGATGTTGCACCTTGCACCGTGGATGTTGCACCCTGTAGATATCGATTATTCGGACGGCCATAACTTCTGGCTCGTTTAGAGTTACGGGAGCCATAACCTGTCAAAACGAAGGTCTCGATGAGTTCTACGGCTTTGACAGCTTTCAGCCGTCAACGGATAAATTAGTGCTCAAAAGGACAACCCGAATCTCAATCGGGTCTCGTAAGTTTTTTACCCTTCGTTTTTTCGACACGTGGATTTTTACGGTAAAACATGATTACAGTGGGCCGTCTTCGACTTCCCATCGCAGGAGAGTGCTGCACCATGGTACTGTTCCGTTTCAAATCCATGCATGCATTTCTGAAAGTCGTACGGCACTGTTTCGCCATTTCGGACGGATGTTGCGACTTGCACCGTGGATGTTGCACCCTGTAGATATCGATTATTCGGACGGCCTTAACTTCTGGCTCGTTTAGAGTTACGGGAGCCATAACCCGTCAAAACGAAGGCCTCGATGAGTTCTACGGCTTTGATAGCTTTCAGCCGTCAATGGATAGATTAATGCCCAAAAAGGACAACCCGAATCTCAATTGGGTCTCGTAAGTTTTTACCCTTCGTTTTTTCGACACGTGGATTTTTACGGTAATACTGGATTACCGTGGTTGGCCTTCGATTTACCATCGCTGGAGAGTGGTGCACCATGCTACTGTTCCATTTCAAATCCATGCACGCATTTCTAAAAGTCGTACGACACTGTTTCGCCATTTCGGACGGATGTTGCACCTTGCACCGTGGATGTTGCACCCTGTAGATATCGATTATTCGGACTTCCATAACTTCTGCCTCGTTTAGAGTTACGGGAGCCATAACCTGTAAAAACGAAGGCCTCGATGAGTTCTACGGCTTTGACAGCTTTCAGCCGTCAACGGATAGATTAACGCCCAAAAAGGACAACCCGAATCTCAATCGGGTCTCGTAAGTTTTTTACCCTTCCTTTTTTCGACACGTGGATTTTTACGGTAAAACGGGATTACCGTGGCCCGTCTTCGACTTCCCATCGCTGGAGAGTGGTGCACCATGGTACTGTTCCGTTTCAAATCCATGCACGCATTTCTAAAAGTCGTACGGCACTGTTTCGCCATTTCGGACGGATGATGCACCTTGCACCGTGGATGTTGCACCCTATAGATATCGATTATTCGGACTTCCATAACTTCTGGCTCGTTTAGAGTTACGGGAGTCATAACCTGTCAAAATGAAGGCCTCGATGAGTTCTACGGCTTTGACACCTTTCAGCCGTCAACGGATAGATTAATTCCCAAAAAGGACAACCCGAATCTCAATCGGGTCTCGTAAGTTTTTTACCCTTCGTTTTTTCGACACGTGGATTTTTGCGGTAAAACAGGATTACGGCGGCTAGCCATCGACTTACCATCGCTGGACAGTGGTGCACCATGGAACTGTTCCGTTTCAAATCCATTCACGCATTTCTAAAAGTCGTACGGCACTGTTTCGCCATTTCGGACAGATGTTGCACCTTGCACCGTGGATGTTGCACACTGTAGATATCGATTATTCGCACGGCCATAACTTCTGGCTCGTTTAGAGTTACGGGAGCCATAACCTGTCAAAACAAAGGCCTCGATGAGTTCTACGGCTTTGACAGCTTTCATTCGTCAACGGATAGATTAATGCCCAAAAAGGACAACCCGAACCTCAATCGGGTCTCGTAAGTTTTTTACCCTTCATTTTTTCGACACGTAGATTTTTACGGTAAAACAGGATTACGGTGGCTGGCCTTCGATTTACCATCGCTGGACAGTGGTGCACCATGGTGTTGTTCCGTTTCAAATCCATGCACGCATTTCTAAAAGTCGTACGGCGCTGTTTCGCCATTTCGGACGGATGTTGCACCTTGCGCCGTGGATGTTGCACACTGTAGATATCGATTATTCGGACGGCCATAACTTCTGGCTCGTTTAGAGTTACGGGAGCCATAACCTGTCAAAACAAGGCCTCGATGAGTTCTACGGCTTTGACAGCTTTCAGCCATCAACGGAAAGATTAATGCCCAAAAAGGACAACCGGAATCTCAATCGGGTCTCGTAAGTTTTTACCCTTCGTTTGTTCGACATGTGGATTTTTACGGTAAAACAGGATTACCGTGGTTGGCCTTCAATTTACCATCGCTGGAGAGTGGTGCACCATGGTACTATTCCGTTTCAAATCCATGCACGCATTTCTAAAAGTCGTACGGCGCTGTTTCGCCATTTCGGACGGATGTTGCACCTTGCACCGTGGATGTTGCACCCTGTAGATATCGATTATTCGGACGGCCATAACTTCTGGCTCGTTTAGAGTTACGGGAGCCATAACCTATCAAAACGAAGACCTCGATGAGTTCTACGGCTTTGACAGCTTTCAGCGGTCAACGGATAGACTAGTGCCCAAAAAGGACAACCCGAATCTCAATCGGGTCTCGTAAGTTTTTTGCCCTTCGTTTTTTCGACACGTGGATTTTTACGGTAAAACGGGATTATGGTGGCCCGTCTTCGATTTCCCATCGCTGAAGAGTGGTGCACCATGGTATTGTTCCGTTTCAAATCCATGCACGCATTTTTAAAAGTCGTACGACACGGTTTCGCCATTCTGGACGGATGTTGCACCTTGCACCGTGGATGTTGCACCCTGTAGACATCGATTATTCGGACGGCCATAACTTCTGCCTCGTTTAGAGTTACGGGAGCCATAACCTATCAAAATGAAGGCCTCGATGAGTTCTACTGCTTTGACAGCTTTCATCCATCAAAGGATAGATTAATGCCCAAAAAGGACAAACCGAATCTCAATCGGGTCTCGTAAGTTTTATACCCTTCGTTTTTTCGACACGTGGATTTTTAAGGTAAAACGGGATTACCGTGGCTCGTCTTCTACTTCCCATCGCTTGAGAGTTGTGCACCAAGGTACTGTTCCCTTTCAAATCCATGCACGCATTTCCAAAAGTCATACGACACTGTTTCGCCATTTCGGACGGATGTTGCACCTTGCACCGTGAATGTTGCACCTTGTAAATATCGATTATTCGGACGGCCATAACTTCTCGCTCGTTTAGAGTTACGGGAGCCATAACCTGTCAAAACGAAGGCCTCGATGAGTTCTACGGCTTTGACAGCTTTCAGCCATCAACGGATAGATTAATGCCCAAAAAGAACAACCCGAATCTCAATCGGGTCTCGTAAGTTTTTTACTCTTCCTTTTTTCGACACGTGGATTTTTACGGTAAAACGGGATTACGGTGGCTGGTCTTCGATTTACCATCGCTGGAAAGTGGTGCACCATGGTACTGTTCCGTTTCAAATCCACGCACGAATTTCTCAAGGTCGTACGACACTGTTTCGCCATTTCGGATGGATGTTGCACCTTGCACCGTGGATGTTGCGCCCTGTAGATATCGATTATTCGGACGGCCATAACTTCTGGCTCGTTTAGAGTTACGGGAGGCATAACCTGTCAAAACGAAGGCCTCGATGAGTTCTACGGCTTCGACAGCTTTTAGCCGTCAACGGTTAGATTAATGTCCAAAAAGGACAACCCGAATCTCAATTGGGCCTCGTAAGTTTTTTACCCTTCGTTTTTTCGACACGTGGATTTTTGCGGTAAAACGGGATTACGGTGGCTGGTCTTCGATTTACCATCACTGGAGAGTGGTGCACCATGGTACTGTTCCGTTTCAAATCCATGCACAAATTTCTAAAAGTCGTACGACACTGTTTCGCCATTTCGGACGGATGTTGCACCTTGCACCGTGGATTTTGCACCCTGTAGATATCGATTATTCGGACGGCCATAACTTCTTGCTCGTTTAAAGTTACGGGAGCCATAACATGTCAAAACGAAGGCCTCGATGAGTTCTACGGCTTTGACAGCTTTTAGCTGTTGAAAGATAGATTAATGTCCAAAAAGGACAACCCGAATCTCAATTGGGTCTCGTAAGTTTTTTGCCCTTCGTTTTTTCGACACGTGGATTTTTACGGTAAAACGGGATTACTGTGGCCCGTCTTCGACTTCCCATCGCTGAAGAGTGGTGCACCATGGTACTGTTCCATTTCAAATCCATGCACGCATTTCTAAAAGTCGTACGGCACTGTTTCGCCATTTCGGACGGATGTTGCACCTTGCACCGTGGATGTTGCACCCTTTAGAGTAGATATCGATTATTCGGACGGCCATAACTTCTTGCTCGTTTAGAGTTGCGGGAGCCATAACCTATCAAAACGAAGGCCTCGATAAGTTCTACGGCTTTGACCGCTTTCAGCCGTCAAAGGATAGATTAATGCCCAAAAAGGACAACCCGAATCTCGATCGGGTCTCGTAAGTTTTTTACCCTTCGTTTTTTCGACACGTGGATTTTTACGGTAAAACGGGATTACCGTGGCCCATCTTCGACTTCCCATCGCTGAAGAGTGGTGCACCATGGTACTGTTCCATTTCAAATCCATGCACGCATTTCTAAAAGTCGTACGGCACTGTTTCACCATTTCGGACGGATGTTGCACCTTGCACCGTGGATGTTGAATCCTGTAGATATCGATTATTCGGACGGCCATAACTTCTGGCTCGTTTAGAGTTACGGGAGCCATAACCTGTCAAAACGAAGGCCTTGATGAGTTCTACAGATTTGACAGCTTTCAGCCGTCAACGGATAGATTAATGCCCAAAAAGGACATCCCGAATCTCAATCGGGTCTCGTAAGTTTTTTACCCTTCGTTTTTTTCACATGTGGATTTTTACGGTAAAACGGGATTACGGTGGCTGGTCATCGATTTACCATCGCTGGAGAGTGGTGCACCATGGTATTGTTCCGTTTCAAATCCATGCACGAATTTCTAAAGATCGTACGACATAGTTTCGCCATTTCGGACGGATGTTGCACCTTGCACCGTGGATGTTGCACCCTGTTGATATCGATTATTCGGACGGCGATAACTTCTGGCTCGTTTAGAGTTACGGGAGCCATAACCTGTCAAAACGAAGGACTCGATGAATTCTACGGCTTTGACCGCTTTCAGCCATCAACGGATAGATTAGTGCCAAAAAGGACAACCCGAATCTCAATCGGGTCTCGTAAGTTTTTTACCCTTAGTTTTTTCGACACATGGATTTTTACGGTAAAACGGGATTACGGTGGCTGGTCTTCGATTTACCATCGCTAGAGAGTGGTGCACCATGGTACTGTTCCGTTTCAAATCCATGCACGAATTTCTAAAGGTCGTATGGGAATGTTTCGCCATTTCGGACGGATGTTGCACCTGCACCGTGGATGTTGCACCCTGTAGATATCGATTATTCGGACGGCCACAACTTCTGGCTCATTTAGAGTTACGGGAGCCATAACCTGTCAAAACGAAGGCCTCGATGAGTTCTACGGCTTTGACAGCTTTCAGCCATCAACGGATAGATTAATGCCCAAAAAGGACAACCCGAATCTCAATCGGGTCTCGTAAGTTTTTTACCCTTCGTTTTTTCGACACGTGGATTTTTACGGTAAAACGGGATTACCGTGGCCCGTCTTCGACTTACCATAGCTGGAGAGTGGTGCACCATGGTACTGTTCCGTTTCAAATCCATGCATGCATTTCTAAAGGTCGTACGGCACTGTTTCGCCATTTCGGACGGATGTTGCACCTTGCACCGTGGATGTTGCACCCTGGGGATATCAATTATTCGGACGGCCATAACTTCTGGCTCGTTTTGAGTTACGGGAGCCATAACCTGTCAAAACGAAGGCCTCGATAAGTTCTACGGCTTTGATAGCTTTCATCCATCAACGGATAGATTAATGCCCAAAAAGGACAACCCGAATCTCAATCGGGTCTCGTAAGTTTTTTACCCTTCGTTTTTTCGACACGTGGATTTTTACGGTAAAACGGGATTACCGTGCCCCGTCTTCGACTTCCCATCGCTGAAGAGTCATGCACCATGGTACTTTTCCGTTTCAAATCCATGCACGCATTTCTAAAAGTCGTACGGTACTGTTTCACCATTTCGGACGGATGTTGCACCTTTCACTGTGGATGTTGAATCCTGTAGATATCGATTATTCGGACGGCCATAACTTCTGGCTCGTTTAGAGTTACGGGAGCCATAACCTGTCAAAACGATGGCCTTGATGAGTTCTATGGATTTGACAGTTTTCAGCCGTCAACGGATAGATTAATGCCCGAAAAGGACAATCCGAATCTCAATCGGGTCTCGTAAGTTTTTTACCCTTCGTTTTTTTCACACGTGGATTATTGCGGTAAAACGGGATTACGGTGGCTGGTCATCGATTTACCATCACTAGAGAGTGGTGCACCATGGTACTGTTCCGTTTCAAATCCATGCATGAATTTCTAAAGGTCGTACGACACAGTTTCGCCATTTCGGACGGATGTTGCACCTTGCACCGTGGATGTTGCACCCTGTTGATATCGATTATTCGGACGGCTATAACTTCTGGCTCGTTTAGAGTTACGGGAGCCATAACCTGTTAAAACGAAGGCCTCGATGAGTTCTACGGCTTTGACCGCTTTCAGCCATCAACGGATAGATTAATGCCAAAAAGGACAACCCGAATCTCAATCGGGTCTCGTAAGTTTTTTACCCTTCGTTTTTTGGACACGTGGATTTTTAACGGTAAAACGAGATTACGGTGGCTGGTCTTCGATTTACCATCGCTGGAGAGTGGTGCACCGTCGTACTATTCCGTTTCAAATCCATGCACAAATTTCTAAAAGTCGTACGACACTGTTTCGCCAGTTCGGACGGATGTTGCACCTTGCACGGTGGATGTTGCACCCTGTAGATATCGATTATTCGGACGCCCATAACTTCTTGCTCGTTTAGAGTTACGGGAGCCATAACATGTCAAAACGAAGGCCTCGATGAGTTCTACGGCTTTGACGGCTTTTAGCCCTCAAAAGATAGATTAATGCCCAAAAAGGACAACCCGAATCTCAATTGGGTCTCGTAAGTTTTTTACCCTTCGTTTTTTCGACACGTGGATTTTTACGGTAAAACGGGATTACCGTGGCCCGTCTTCGACTTCCCATCGCTGAAGAGTGGTGCACCATGGTACTGTTCCATTTCAAATCCATGCACGCATTTCTAAAAGTGGTACGGCACTGTTTCGCCATTTCGGACGGATGTTGCACCTTGCACCGTGGATGTTGCACCCTTTAGATATCGATTATTCGGACGGCCATAACTTCTGGCTCGTTTAGAGTTACGGGAGCCATAACCTGTCAAAACGAAGGCCTCGATGAGTTCTACGGCTTTGACAGCTTTTAGCCGTCAGTGGATAGATTAATGCCCAAAAAGGACAACCCGAATCTCAATCGGGTCTCGTAAGTTTTTTACCATTCGTTTTTTCGACACGTGGATTTTTACGGTAAAACGGGATTACCGTGGCCCGTCTTCGACTTCCCATCGCTGGATAGTGGTGCACCATGGTACTGTTCCGCTTCAAATCCATGCACGAATTTCTAAAGGTCATACGGCACTGTTTCGCCATTTCGGACGGATGTTGTACCTTACACCGTGGATGTTGCACCCTGTAGATATCGATTATTCGGACGGCCATAACTTCTGGCTCGTTTAGAGTTACGGGAGCCATAACCTGTCAAAACGAAGGCCTCGATGAGTTCTACAGCTTTGACAGCTTTCAGCCATCAACGGATAGATTAATTCCCAAAAAGGACAACCCGAATCTCAATCGGGTCTCGTAAGTTTTTTACCCTTCGTTTTTTCGACACGTGGATTTTTACGGTAAAACGGGATTACGGTGGCTGGTCTTCGATTTACCATCGCTGGAGATTGGTGCACCACGGTACTGTTCCGTTTCAAATCCATGCATGAATTTCTAAAGGTCGTACGGAAATGTTTCGCCATTTCGGACGGATGTTGCACCTTGCACCGTGGATGTTGCACCCTGTAGATATCGATTATTCGGACAGCCATAACTTATGGCTCGTTCAGAGTTACGGGAGCCATAACCTGTCAAAACGAAGGCCTCGATGAGTTCTACGGCTTTGACAGCTTTCAACCGTCAACGGATAGACTAATGCCCAAAAAGGACAACCCGAATCTCAATCGGGTCTCGTAAGTTTTTACCCTTCGCTTTTTCGACACGTGGATTTTTACGGTAAAACGGGATTACGGTGGCTGGTCTTCGATTAACCATCGCTGGAGAGTGGTGCACCATGGTACTGTTCCGTTTCAAATCCATGCACGAATTTCTAAAGGTCGTACGGCACTGTTCCGCCATTTCGGACAGATGTTGCACCTTGCACCGTGAATGTTGCACCCTGTAGATATCGATTATTCGGACGGCCATAATTTCTGGGTCGTTAAGAGTTACGGGAGCCATAACCTGTCAAAACGAAGGCCTCGATGAGTTCTACGGCTTTGGCCGCTTTCATCCGTCAACGGATAGATTAATGCCCAAAAAGGACAACCCGAATCTCAATCGGGTCTCGTAAGTTTTTTACCCTTCGTTTTTTCGACACGTGGATTTTTACGGTAAAACAGGATTACGGTGGCTGGTCTTCGATTTACCATCGCTGGAGAGTGGTGCACCATGGTACTGTTCCGTTTCAAATCCATGCACGAATTTCTAAAGGTCGTACGACACTGTTTCGCCATTTCGGACGGATGTTGCACCTTGCACCGTGGATGTTGCACCCTGTAGATATCGATTATTCGGACGGCCATAACTTCTGGCTCGTTTAGAGTTACGGGAGCCATAACCTGTCAAAACGAAGGCCTCGATGAGTTCTACGGCTTTGACAGCTTTCAGCCGTCAACGGATAGATTAATGCCCAAAAAGGACAACACGAATCTCAATCGGGTCTCGTAAGTTTTTTACCCTTCGTTTTTTCGACAAGTGGATTTTTACGGTAAAATGGGATTACGGTGGCTGGTCTTCGATTTACCATCGCTGGAGAGTGGTGCACCATGGTACTTGTTATCCCATTTTTTGGTCAAACCTAGAATAACAACAAATTGGCAAGGAATAATGGATATCAGGATTGGAGATAAGGCTACGATCGATATCGTCAAAATTTTGATGAACTTCGATTGGGACGAAATTGATTGGAGATGAGAACTGGGAAAGGCTATGTTTCAAATTTCAGGTTAATCGGAGTTCGTATGAAGGAAATATGATGGATTCAAGGTAGGAAAGGCACGTTGTTCGAATCCGTCAAAAAGGGGACAAAGTGATACTCGGTTCGAATCCATCGGATTCGAACCCATCAGGATGGATTCGAACCCAGAGAACGTGATCTCATCAGGATGGATTCGAACCCATCAGGTTCGCATGCTTCGAATCGATGGGAACTTGATGCACTCGAAGATAATGGATTCGAAGATGGTGGGTGCGAAGCACTGGACATGGATTCGAAGATGGTGGATACGAAGCACTAGACATGGGTTCGAAGATGGCGGATACGAAGCAGTGGACATGGATTCGAAGATGATGGATACGAAGCAGTGGACGTGGATTCGAAGATGATGGATACGAAGCAAGGGACACGGATTCGAAGGACGTGGCTTCAGAAAGCATGGATTCGAAGAGCATGGATTCGAAGGAGTCGGCCTTATGGATTCGAAGGAGTTGGTTTCGGAGAGGATGGTTTCGAAGCATGGGTTCGAACCAGGCAGAACGCACGGAGCTTTGATCTTGAATCGATCATATCTTCCAAACCGTTGATCCAAATACAATGAAATTTTTACAGGAGCTTACATACGTGTTGAAGAATGTTCTCACCAAATTTCAGATCAATTGGATGATTTCTTGATCGATTCGAACCTTACTTCGAATCGATCCTGATGTGGGCCCGGACCTCCAGATTTCGGGCATGTGGGCCCCCTCACGTGCTTGAAGTGGTCTTCCCGGATTTTAGGAGAAATATCAGCCCCTACGCTTATAAATAGAGCCCCTGGTCATTCAGAAAAGGGGTCGGAGATTTTAGAGAGAGAAAGCACGCTCGGACGCTGCCAGAATCATTCCATATCATCATTGCTGCTATATATTTCAAGTTTTGGACTTTGTAACTGCTGTAATCATCTGTAATCATCAAGGATAATCAATAAAAGCATAAAAACTTTGGAGTGGACGTAGGCCGGAGATAGCCGAACCACTATAAAATTTATGTCTCTGTTCTTTACTTTGGTATTACTGTTTAATATTTGCCGAGATCTGAGATTTGTGTTTGAATATTATTGACTTGTACTCATACACTGGTGCTTTCACGGTATTAGGGGTTTGTGACCAATTTTGGCGCAAACACTTTGGTGCTTTCACTGAGAACGACTATCACCCGCTACATCGGATTTGAAGTTTGGATTTGGAGATTTTAAAGAGTTTGGATTCAAGGACAGTGACCAGGCAAAATAGTAGAAGGCAGAGGGCTGAGAGAAGCCAACAGGAAGGAAGTCAACAAGCATCCTCCGGAGCCGGGGAAGGACAAGCTTCAATCTACATAACCCGGGATGAAATGGAGGCTATGGCAAATTCTTTGCAAGAGAGATTATTTAAGAGCCAACAGGAAATGATGCAGACTTTCTTTGAGCAAATGAGAGCTGCAGGGATGCAGAACATAGGAACAACTACAGCCGCTGCGGATGCAGGACAGAGGACTAGGATCGTGGAACCCAATGGAGGACGAGATACGGAGCCAGAAGGTAATCAACAAGGGCTTGGGGGCAGGCCCATGGGATCCAATACGGGAGGACCTTTGGAAGGAATTCAACAGGCTAGAGCTAACATTGCTCTTAGTGAGCCACACAAAGAATATGTACCAGAGTTCCCTCGGGGGCATGGGGGGCAACCCCCAACAGACAATACCGGATTAGCGGAAATTATCAGAAGAACTGTGCGGGGTGGTTTGGCCAAAGGAGACTTGGAAGGAGTGAACAGGAGTCCGTTTGCTCGGGAAATAAGGATGGCTCAGAACCCGCCTAAGTTTAAGTTGCCTAGCGTGGAGATATATGATGGCAAGATAGATCCAACGGATCACTTGATGAGGTACACCAGACACATGGAGGTGCTGGGGGCATTGGAGGAAGTGATGGCCCGATGCTTCCCTTTGTGTTTGACGGACATAGCTGCGATGTGGTTTAGGCAGCTGGGAGAAGGATCTATCAGGACTTGGAGGGAATTAGTGGAAAGGTTTTTGGGGCAGTTTCGGGTTCATGTCAAGAGACCGAAGAACGTGATGACATTAACATCGGTGAAGCAAAGAATGGATGAATCGCTTAGAGCTTTTCTAACTCGATTCAGTGCGGCAGTCGCTTCAGTGGATCGGCCTGATCCATCGATGGTTTTAATGGCAGCAGTATCAGGAGTCAGGGAGGACTCTGATTTCAAGGTATCTCTGATACGAGATCCCCCACAAGATCTCGACGAATTCTTTCACGAGGCAGAAAGGTTCCTTCGGCAAGAAGATGCAAGTACGGATTTAAAGATGAAAAAGGTTAGTGCAATCGAGGTTGGAGCAGTATCCAGCGGTGGTTTGGATAAAGACAAAGGAAAAAGGAAATTGGACAATGATTCTGGAAATGCTAGGAAGCGATGGAAGGATCCAAAGTTTTCCACATACACAGGATTGAACGAGACGCTGGAGCGGATATACATGGATACTCGGAATCGCCTTCCCTACCGGAGGCCAGCCAGGAGAGAGCCTTCTGAACAAGAGAGGGCATCAGGGAGGCATTGTCTCTTCCACGACTTAGACGGACATGACACCAACAGCTGCAGGGACTTGAAGGATATAATCGAGGAGCATGTAAGGAATGGACAGTTACAGCAGTATGTCGGAGCTCGGAATGCAACGGTGGAGCAGGAGCAACCACCGACAACCTCTCGCCGAGATGATGGGAGACCCAGGGATGGTTATCGATTGATCATCCACTAATCGGGATAATATGGAGTAAGTAACGAACTGTTAGCAAGCAACCAAGTCATTTACACATGTACGGGGACGGAGATAGCCCCTAGGCATGCTCTGAATGATGATAAACTGCAACGCTACGGTTTGAGAAAACTATCTTTTGCTTTTTGATTGGACATTACTTTTCTTTTCGGATTTTGGTTTTGGAGTTTGAATCAAGCTCCTGGTTTTGCTTCCTTTTGATTTGGGTTTTTCTATGGATGATTGTCTCCGGTTTTGAATGTTGGTTTGGTTTTCTGGTTTTCTGGTTTATGATTTGGATTTTTTGGGTTTGGATGTTGGATTGGATTTTGATTGGATTTTCATCTGGTTTTTGATAAATGGTCGTCGGGTATGGATTATGCCTGGCAAGGGGTGAGTCACTCTGCCCGAACGTGGTAAATTGACTAATTCAGGTCGTCGAGTATGGACTATGCTCGGCAAGGGTCCGGAGTGACCAGGATTAGGCCTAGGACTTAGGCCCTATATTATAAATTAATATTTTCAGGTCGCTGAGTATGGACTATGCTCAGCAAGGGGCCGGAGTGACCAGGATATGGCCTAGGACTTAGGCCCCATATCATCGATTATTGTTTCATGTCGTCGAGTATGGACTATGCTCGGCAAAGGTCCAGAGTGACTAGGATTCGGCTTAGGACTTAAGCCATGGCATTGCTCAACGTCCAGGGACACTGGATCACGGTCATCAGATGTGGATCACGCTTGGCAAGAACCCGGAGAGGTTATGGACTTGGATATCAACCCGGAGAGGTCATGGATTCGGTTATTGGCTATTGGATAAAGATGGATTGAGACTCGGTTGACGAGTTCAAATGGATATGGAATTGGCTAAGGCTTTGGTTACGGGATTTGGAATCAGGCATCGACTCGAAGCAGTCAAGGATGATACACTCTGGCAATGTGGCTATGGACCTCGGATATTGGATTCAGAACTATTCAAAACACGTCTTGTTGTCACAAGGCATCTTTTGGGGGGCAAAGTGTTATCCCATTTTTTGGTCAAAACTAGAATAACAACAAATTGGCAAGGAATAATGGATATCAGGATTGGAGATAAGGCTACGATCGATATCGTCAAAATTTTGATGAACTCCGATCGGGACGAAATTGATTGGAGATGAGAACTGGGAAAGGCTATGTTTCAAATTTCAGGTTAATCGGAGTTCGTATGAAGGAAATATGATGGATTCAAGGTAGGAAAGGCACGTTGTTCGAATCCGTCAAAAAGGGGACAAAGTGATACTCGGTTTGAATCCATCGGATTCGAACCCATCAGGATGGATTCGAACCCAGAGAACGTGATCTCATCAGGATGGATTCGAACCCATCAAGTTCGCATGCTTCGAATCGATGGGAACTTGATGGACTCGAAGATAATGGATTCGAAGATGGTGGGTGCGAAGCACTGGACATGGATTCGAAGATGGTGGATACGAAGCAATAGACATGGGTTCGAAGATGGCGGATACGAAGCAGTGGACATGGATTCGAAGATGATGGATACGAAGCAGTGGACGTGGATTCGAAGATGATGGATACGAAGCAAGGGACACGGATTCGAAGGACGTGGCTTCAGAAAGCATGGATTCGAAGAGCATGGATTCGAAGGAGTCGGCCTTATGGATTCGAAGGAGTTGGTTTCGGAGAGGATGGTTTCGAAGCATGGGTTCGAACCAGGCAGAATGCACGGAGCTTTGATCTTGAATCGATCATATCTTCCAAACCGTTGATCCAAATACAATGAAATTTTTACAGGAGCTTACATACGTGTTGAAGAATGTTCTCACCAAATTTCAGATCAATTGGATGATTTCTTGATCGATTCGAACCTTACTTCGAATCGATCCTGGTGTGGGCCCGGACCTCCAGATTTCGGGCATGTGGGCCCCCTCACGTGCTTGAAGTGGTCTTCCCGGATTTTAGGAGAAATATCAGCCCCTACGCTTATAAATAGAGCCCCTGGTCATTCAGAAAAGGGGTCGGAGATTTTAGAGAGAGAAAGCACGCTCGGACGCTGCCAGAATCATTCCATATCATCATTGCTGCTATTTATTTCAAGTTTTGGACTTTGTAACTGCTGTAATCATTTGTAATCATCAAGTATAATCAATAAAAGGATAAAAACTTTGGAGCGGACGTAGGCCGGAGATAGCCGAACCACTATAAAATTTGTGTCTCTGTTCTTTACTTTGGGATTACTGTTTAATATTTGCCGAGATCTGAGATTTGTGTTTGAATATTATTGATTTGTACTCATACACTGGTGCTTTCACGGTATTCGGGGTTTGTGACCAATTTTGGCGCAAACAGTACTGTTCCGTTTCAAATCCATGCACGAATTTCTAATGGTCGTACGACACTGTTTCGCCATTTCGGACGGATGTTGCACCTTGCACTGTGGATGTTGCACCCTGTAGATATCGATTATTCGGACGGCCATAACTTCTGGCTCGTTTAGAGTTACGGGAGCCATAACCTGTCAAAACGAAGGCCTCGATGAGTTCTACGGCTTTGACAGCTTTCAGCCTTCAACGGATAGATTAATGCCCAAAAAGGACAACCCGAATCTCAATCGGGTCTCGTAAGTTTTTTACCCTTCGTTTTTTCGACACGTGGATTTTTACGGTAAAACGGGATTACGGTGGCTGGTCTTTGATTTACCATCGCTGGAGAGTGGTGCACCATGGTACTGTTCCGTTTCAAATCCATGCACGAATTTCTCAAGGTCGTACGGCACTGTTTCGCCATTTCGGACGGATGTTGCACCTTGCACCGTGGATGTTGCACCCTGTAGATATTGATTATTCGGACGACCATAATTTCTGGCTCGTTTAGAGTTACGGGAGCCATAACCTGTCAAAAGGAAGGCCTCGATGAGTTCTACGGCTTTGACAACTTTCAGCCATCAACGGATAGATTAATGCCAAAAAATGACAACCCGAATCTCAATCGGGTCTCGTAAGTTTTTTACCCTTCGTTTTTTCGACACGTGGATTTTTACGGTAAAACGGGATTACGGTGGCTGGTCTTCGATTTACCATCGCTGGAGAGTGGTGCACCATGTTACTGTTCCGTTTCAAATCCATGCACGAATTTCTAAAGGTCGTACGGCACTGTTTCGCCATTTCGGACGGATGTTGCACCTTGCACCGTGGATGTTGCACTCTATAGATATCGATTATTCGGACGGCCATAACTTCTTGCTCGTTTAGAGTTACGGGAGCCATAACCTGTCAAAACGAAGGCCTCGATGAGTTCTACAGCTTTGACAGCTTTCAGCCATCAACGGATAGATTAATGCCCAAAAAGGACAATACGAATCTCAATCGGGTCTCGTAAGTTTTTTACCCTTCGTTTTTTCGACGCGTGGATTTTTACGATAAAACGGGATTACCGTGGCCCGTCTTCGACTTCCCATCGCTGAAGAGTCGTGCACCATGGTACTTTGCCATTTCGGACGGATGTTGCACCTTGCACCGTGGATGTTGCACCCTGTAGATATCGATTATCCGGACGGCCATAACTTTTGGCTCGTTTAGAGTTACGGGAGCCATAACTTGTCAAAACGAAGGCCTCGATGAGTTCTACGGCCTTGACAGCTTTCAGCCCTCAACGGATAGATAAATGCCCAAAAAGGACAACCCGAATCTCAATCGGGTCTCATAAGTTTTTTACCCTTCGTTTTTTCGACACGTGGATTTTTACGGAAAAACGGGATTACGTTGGCTGGTCTTCGATTTACCATCGCTGGAGAGTGGTGCACCATGGTACTGTTCCGTTTCAAATCCATGCACGAATTTCTAAAGGTCGTACGGCACTGTTTCGTAATTTCGGACGGATGTTGCACCTGCACCGTGGATGTTGCACCCTGTGGACATCGATTATTCGGACGGCCATAACTTCTGGTTCGTTAAGAGTTACGGGATCCATAACCTGTCAAAACGAAGGCCTCGATGAGTTCTACGGCTTTGACAACTTTCAGCCGTCAACGGATAGATTAGTGCCCAAAAAAGACAACCCGAATCTCAATCGGGTCTCGTAAGTTTTTTACCCTTCATTTTTTCGACACGTGGATTTTTACGGTAAAACGGGATTACGGTGGCCCGTTTTCGACTTTCTATCGCTGAAGAGTGGTGCACCATGGTACTGTTCCGTTTCAAATTCATGCACGCATTTCTAAAAGTCGTACGGCACTGTTTCGCCATTTCGGACGGATGTTGCACCTTGCACCGTGGATGTTGCACCCTGTAGACATCGATTATTCGGACGGCCATAACTTGTGGCTCGTTTAGAGTTACGGGAGCCATAACCTGTCAAAACAAAGGCATCGATGAGCTCTACGGCTTTGACAGCTTTTGGTCGTCAACGGATAGATTAATGCCCAAAAAGGACAACCCGAATCTCAATAGGGTCTCGTAAGTTTTTTACCCTTCGTTTTTTCGACACGTGGATTTTTACGGTAAAACGGGATTACCGTTGCCCGTCTTCGACTTCCCATCGCTGGACAGTTGAGCACCATGGTACTGTTCCGTTTCAAATCCATGCACGCATTTCTAAAAGTCATACGACACTGTTTCGCCATTTCGGACGGATGTTGCACCTTGCACCGTGAATGTTGCACCCTGTAGATATCGATTATTCGGACGGCCATAACTTATCGCTCTTTTAGAGTTACGGGAACCATAACCTGTCGAAACGAATGCCTCGATGAGTTCTACGGCTTTGACAGCTTTCAGCCAACAACGGATAGATTAATGCCTAAAAAGAACAACCCGAATCTCAATTTGGTCTCGTGAGTTTTTTACTCTTCGTTTTTTCGACACGTGGATTTTTACGGTAAAATGGGATTACGGTGGCTGGTCTTCGATTTACCATCGCTGGAGAGTGGTGCACCACGGTACTGTTCCGTTTCAAATCCATGCACGAATTTCTCAAGGTCGTACGGCACTGTTTCGCCATTTCGAACGGATGATGCACCTTGCACCGTGGATGTTGCGCCCTGTAGATATCGATTATTCGAACGGCCATAACTTCTGGCTCGTTTAGAGCTACGGGAGCCATAACCTGTCAAAACGAACGCCTCGATGAGTTCTACGGCTTTGATAGCTTTCAGCCATCAACGGATAGATTAATGCCCAAAAAGGACAACCCGAATCTCAATTGGGTCTCGTATGTTTTTTACCCTTCGTTTTTTCGACACGTGGATTTTTGCGGTAAAACGGGATTACGGTGGCTGGTCTTCAATTTACCATCGCTGGAGAGTGGTGCACCATGGTACTGTTCCGTTTCAAATCCATGCACAAATTTCTAAAAGTCGTACGACACTGTTTCGCTATTTCGGACGGATGTTGCACCTTGCACCGTGGATGTTGCACCATGTAGATATCGATTATTCGGACGGCCATAACTTCTTGCTCGTTTAGTGTTACGGGAGCCATAACATGTCAAAACGAAGTCCTCGATGAGTTCTACAGCTTTGACAGCTTTTAGTTGTCAAAAGATAGATTAATGCCCAAAAAGGACAACCTGAATCTCAATCGGGTCTCGTAAGTTTTTTACCCTTCGTTTTTTCGACACGTGGATTTTTACGGTAAAACTGGAGTACCGTGGCCCGTCTTCGACTTCCCATCGCTGAAGAGTGGTGCACCATGGTTCTGTTCCATTTCAAATCCACGCACGCATTTTTAAAAGTCGTACGATACTGTTTCGCCATTTCGGACGGATGTTGCACCTTGCACTATGGATGTTGCACCCTTTAGATATCGATTAGTCGGACGGCCATAACTTCTGGCTTGTGTAGAGTTACGGGAGCCATAACCTGTCAAAACGAAGGCATCGATTAGTTCTATGGCTTTGACAGCTTTCAGCCGTCAACGGATAATTTAATACCCAAAAAGGACAACCCGAATCTCAATCTGGTCTCGTAAGTTTTTTACCCTTCGTTTTTTCGACACGTGGATTTTTACGGTAAAACGGGATTACCGTGGCCCGTCTTCGACTTCCCATCGCTGGAGAGTGGTGCACCATGGTACTGTTCCGTTTCAAATCCATACTCGAAGCAGTCAAGGATGATACACTCTGGCAATGTGGCTATGGACCTCGGATATTGGATTCAGAACTATTCAAAACACGTCTTGTTGTCACAAGGCATGTTTTGGGGGGCAAAGTGTTATCCCATTTTTTGGTCAAAACTAGAATAACAGCAAATTGGCAAGGAATAATGGATATCAGGATTGGAGATAAGGCTACGATCGATATCGTCAAAATTTTGATGAACTCCGATCGGGACGAAATTGATTGGAGATGATGATAAGAACTGGGAAAGGCTATGTTTCAAATTTGAGGTTAATCGGAGTTCGTATGAAGGAAATATGATGGATTCAAGGTAGGAAAGGCACGTTGTTCGAATCCGTCAAAAAGGGGACAAAGTGATAATCGGTTCGAATCCATCGGATTCGAACCCATCAGGATGGATTCGAACCCAGAGAACGTGATCTCATCAGGATGGATTCGAACCCATCAGGTTCGCATGCTTCGAATCGATGGGAACTTGATGGACTCGAAAATAATGGATTCGAAGATGGTGGGTGTGAAGCACTGGACATGGATTCGAAGATGGTGGATACGAAGCACTAGACATGGGTTCGAAGATGGCGGATACGAAGCAGTGGACATGGATTCGAAGATGATGGATACGAAGCAGTGGACGTGGATTCAAAGATGATGGATACGAAGCAAGGGACACGGATTCGAAGGACGTGGCTTCAGAAAGCATGGATTCGAAAAGCATGGATTCGAAGGAGTCGGCCTTATGGATTCGAAGGAGATGGTTTCGGAGAGATGGTTTCGAAGCATGGGTTCGAACCAGGCAGAACGCACGGAGCTTTGATCTTGAATCGATCATATCTTCCAAACCGTTGATCCAAATACAATGAAATTTTTACAGGAGCTTACATACGTGTTGAAGAATGTTCTCACCAAATTTCAGATCAATTGGATGAGTTCTTGATCGATTCGAACCTTACTTCGAATCGATCCTGATGTGGGCCCGGACCTCCAGATTTCGGGCATGTGGGCCCCCTCACGTGCTTGAAGTGGTCTTCCCGGATTTTAGGAGAAATATCAGCCCCTACGCTTATAAATAGAGCCCCTGGTCATTCAGAAAAGGGGTCGGAGATTTTAGAGAGAGAAAGCACGCTCGGACGCTGCCAGAATCATTCCATATCATCATTGCTGCTATTTATTTCAAGTTTTGGACTTTGTAACTGCTGTAATCATTTGTAATCATCAAGGATAATCAATAAAAGGATAAAAACTTTGGAGTGGACGTAGGCCGGAGATAGCCGAACCACTATAAAATGTGTGTCTCTGTTCTTTACTTTGGGATTACTGTTTAATATTTGCCGAGATCTGAGATTTGTGTTTGAATATTATTGATTTGTACTCATACACTGGTGCTTTCACGGTATTCGGGGTTTGTGACCAATTTTGGCGCAAACAGTACTGTTCCGTTTCAAATCCATGCACGAATTTCTCAAGGTCGTACAGCACTGTTTCGCCATTTTGACGGATGTTGCACCTTGCACCGTGGATGTTGCACCCTGTAGATATCGATTATTCGGACGACCATAACTTCTGGCTCGTTTAGAGTTACGGGAGCCATAACTTGTCAAAAGGAAGGCCTCGATGAGTTCTACGGCTTTGACAACTTTCAGCCATCAACGGTTAGATTAATGCCAAAAAATGACAACCCGAATCTCAATTGGGTCTCGTAAGTTTTTTACCCTTCGTTTTTTCGACACGTGGATTTTTACGGTAAAACGGGATTACGGTGGCTGGTCTTCGATTTACCATCGCTGGAGAGTGGTGCACCATGTTACTGTTCCGTTTCAAATCCATGCACGAATTTCTAAAGGTCGTACGGCACTGTTTCGCCATTTCGGACGGATGTTGTACCTTGCACTGTGGATGTTGCACCCTGTAGATATCGATTACTCGGACGGCCATAACTTCTTGCTCGTTTAGAGTTACGGGAGCCATAACCTGTCAAAACGAAGGCCTCGATGAGTTCTACGGCTTTGACAGCTTTCAGCCATCAACGGATAGATTAATGCCCAAAAAGGACAACACGAATCTCAATCGGGTCTCGTAAGTTTTTTACCCTTCGTTTTTTCGACACGTGGATTTTTACGATAAAACGGGATTACCGTGGCCCGTCTTCGACTTTCCATCGCTGAAGAGTCGTGCACCATGGTACTTTGCCATTTCGGACGGATGTTGCACCTTGCACCGTGGATGTTGCACCCTGTAGATATCGATTATTCGGACGGCCATAACTTTTGGCTCGTTTAGAGTTACGGGAGCCATAACCTGTCAAAACGAAGGCCTCGATGAGTTCTACGGCTTTGACAGCTTTCAGCCCTCAACGGATAGATAAATGCCCAAAAAGGACAACCCGAATCTCAATCGGGTCTCATAAGTTTTTTACCCTTCGTTTTTTCGACACGTGGATTTTTACGGTAAAACGGGATTACGTTGGCTGGCCTTCGATTTACCATCGCTGGAGAGTGGTGCACCATGGTACTGTTCCGTTTCAAATCCATGCACGAATTTCTAAAGGTCGTACGGCACTGTTTCGTAATTTCGGACGGATGTTGCACCTTGCACCGTGGATGTTGCACCCTGTGGACATCGATTATTCGGACGGCCATAACTTCTGGTTCGTTAAGAGTTACGGGAGCCATAACCTGTCAAAACGAAGGCCTCGATGAGTTCTACAGCTTTGACAACTTTCAGCCGTCAACGGATAGATTAGTGCCCAAAAAGGACAACCTGAATCTCAATCGGGTCTCGTAAGTTTTTTACCCTTCATTTTTTCGACACGTGGATTTTTACGGTAAAACGGGATTACGGTGGCCCGTCTTCGACTTTCCATCGCTGAAGAGTGGTGCACCATGGTACTGTTCCGTTTCAAATCCATGCACGCATTTCTAAAAGTCGTACGGCACTGTTTCGCCATTTCGGAAGGATGTTGCACCTTGCACCGTGGATGTTGCACCCTGTAGACATCGATTATTCGGACGGCCATAACTTGTGGCTCGTTTAGAGTTACGGGAGCCATAACCTGTCAAAACAAAGGCCTCGATGAGTTCTACGGCTTTGACCGCTTTTAGCCGTCAACGGATAGATTAATGCCCAAAAAGGACAACCCGAATCTCAATCGGGTCTCGTAAGTTTTTTACCCTTCGTTTTTTCGACACGTGGATTTTTACGGTAAAACGGGATTACCGTTGCCCGTCTTCGACTTCCCATCGCTGGAGGGTGGTGCACCATGGTACTGTTCCGTTTCAAATCCATGCACGCATTTCTAAAAGTCATACGACACTGTTTCGCCATTTCGGACGGATGTTGCACCTTGCACCGTGAATGTTGCACCCTGTAGATATCGATTATTCGGACGGCCATAACCTATCGCTCGTTTAGAGTTAAGGGAACCACAACCTGTCAAAACGAAGGCCTCGATGAGTTCTACGGCTTTGACAGCTTTCAGCCAACAACGGATAGATTAATGCCCAAAAAGAACAACCCGAATCTCAATTTGGTCTCGTGAGTTTTTTACTCTTCGTTTTTTCGACACGTGGATTTTTACGGTAAAACGGGATTACGGTGGCTGGTCTTCGATTTACCATCGCTGGAGAGTGGTGCACCATGGTACTGTTCCGTTTCAAATCCATGCACGAATTTCTCAAGGTCGTACGGCACTGTTTCGCCATTTCGGATGGATGATGCACCTTGCACCGTGGATGTTGCGCCCTGTAGATATCGATTATTCGGACGGCCATAACTTCTGGCTCGTTTAGAGTTACGGGAGCCATAACCTGTCAAAACGAAGGCCTCGATGAGTTCTACGGCTTTGACAGCTTTCAGCTGTCAACGGATAAATTAATGCCCAAAAAGGACAACCCGAATCTCAATTGGGTCTTGTATGTTTTTTACCCTTCGTTTTTTCGACACGTGGATTTTTGCGGTAAAACGGGATTACGGTGGCTGGTCTTCGATTTACCATCGCTGGAGAGTGGTGCACCATGGTACTGTTCCGTTTCAAATCCATACACAAATTTCTAAAAGTCGTACGACACTGTTTCGCCATTTCGGACGGATGTTGCACCTTGCACCGTGGATGTTGCACCCTGTAGATATCGATTATTCGGACGGCCATAACTTCTTGCTCGTTTAGTGTTACGGGAGCCATAACATGTCAAAACGAAGTCCTCGATGAGTTCTACGGCTTTGATAGCTTTTAGTTGTCAAAACATAGATTAATGCCCAAAAAGGACAACCTGAATCTCAATCGGGTCTCGTAAGTTTTTTACCCTTCGTTTTTTCGACACGTGGATTTTTACGGTAAAACTGGACTACCGTGGCCCATCTTCGACTTCCCATCGCTGAAGAGTGGTGCACCATGGTACTGTTCCATTTCAAATCAACGCACGCATTTCTAAAAGTCGTACGGCACTGTTTCGCCATTTCGGACGGATGTTGCACCTTGCACTGTGGATGTTGCACCCTTTAGATATCGATTATTCGGACGGCCATAACTTCTGGCTCGTTTAGAGTTACGGGAGCCATAACCTGTCAAAACGAAGGCCCTGATTAGTTCTATGGCTTTGACAGCTTTCAGCCATCAACGGATAGATTAATGCCCAAAAAGGACAACCCGAATCTCAATCTGGTCTCGTAAGTTTTTTACCCTTCGTTTTTTCGACACGTGGATTTTTACGGTAAAACGGGATTACCGTGGCCCATCTTCGACTGCCCATCGCGGGAGAGTGGTGCACCATGGTACTGTTCCGTTTCAAATCCATGCACGAATTTCTAAAGGTCGTACGGCACTGTTTCGCCATTTCGGACGGATGTTGTACCTTACACCGTGGATGTTGCACCTTGTAGATATCGATAATCCGGACGGCCATGACTTCTGGCTCGTTTAGAGTTACGGGAGCCATAACCTGTCAAAACGAAGGTCTCGATGAGTTCTACGGCTTTGACAGCTTTCAGCCGTCAACGGATAGATTAATGCCCAAAAAGGACAACCCGAATCTCAATCGGGTCTCGTAAGTTTTTTACCCTTCGTTTTTTCGACACGTGGATTTTTACGGTAAAACGGGATTACGGTGGCTGGTCTTCGATTTACCATCGCTGGAGAGTGGTGCACCATGGTACTGTGCCGTTTCAAATCCATGCACGAATTTCTAAAGGTCGTACGGCAATGTTTCGCCATTTCGGACGGATGTTGCACCTTGCACCGTGGATGTTGCACCCTGTAGATATCGATTATTCGGACAGCCATAACTTCTGGCTCGTTTAGAGTTACGGGAGCCATAACCTATCAAAACGAAGGCCTCGATGAGTTCTACGGCTTTGACAGCTTTCAACCGTCAACGGATAGATTAATGCCCAAAAAGGACAACCCGAATCTCAATCGGGTCTCGTAAGTTTTTTACCCTTCGTTTTTTTGGACACGTGGATTTTTACGGTAAAACGTGATTACGGTGGCTGGTCTTCGATTTACCATCACTGGAGAGTGGTGCACCATGGTACAGTTCCGTTTCAAATCCATGCACGAATTTCTAAAGGTCGTACGGCACTGTTTCGCCATTTCGGACGGATGTTGCACCTTGGACCGTGGATGTTGCACCCTGTAGATATCGATTATTCGGACGGCCATAATTTCTGGCTCGTTAAGAGTTACGGGAGCCATAACCTGTCAAAACGAAGGACTCGATGAGTTCTACGGCTTTGACCGCTTTCAACCGTCAACGGATTGATTAATGCCCAAAAAGGATAACCCGAATCTCAATCGGGTCTCGTAAGTTTTTTACCCTTTGTTTTTTCGACACGTGGATTTTTACGGTAAAACGGGATTACAGTGGCTGGTCTTCGATTTACCATTGCTAGAGAGTGGTGCACCATGGTACTGTTCCGTTTCAAATCCATGCATAAATTTCTAAAGGTCGTACGGCACTGTTTCGCCATTTCGGACGGATGTTGCACCTTGCACCGTGGATGTTGCACCCTGTAGATATCGATTATTCGGACGGCCATAACTTCTGGCTCGTTTAGAGTTACGGGAGCCATAACCTGTCAAAACGAAGGCCTCGATGAGTTCTACGGCTTTGATAGCTTTCAGCCCTCAACGGATAGATTAATGCCCAAAAAGGACAACCCAAATCTCAATCGGGTCTCATAAGTTTTTTATCCTTCGTTTTTTCGACACGTGGATTTTTACGGTAAAACGGGATTACGTTGGTTGGTCTTCGATTTACCATCGCTAGAGAGTGGTGCACCATGGTACTGTTCCATTTCAAATCCATGCACGAATTTCTAAAGGTCGTACGGCACTGTTTCGTAATTTCGGACGGATGTTGCACCTTGCACCGTGGATGTTGCACCATGTGGACATCGATTATTCGGACGGCCATAACTTCTGGTTCGTTAAGAGTTACGGGAGCCATAACCTGTCAAAACAAAGGCCTCGATGAGTTCTACGGCTTTGACAGCTTTCAGCCGTCAACGGATAGATTAATGCCACAAAAGTACAACCCGAATCTCAATCGGGTCTCGTTAGTTTTTTACCCTTCGTTTTTTTCGACACGTGGATTTTTACGGTAAAACGGGATTACGGTGGCTGGTCTTCGATTTACCATCGCTGGAGAGTGGTGCACCATGGTACTGTTCCGTTTCAAATCCATAAACGAATTTCTAAAGGTCGTACGGCACTGTTTCGCCATTTCGGATGGATGTTGCACCTTGCACCGTGGATGTTGCACCCTGTAGATATCGATTATTCGGATGGCCATAACTTCTTGCTCGTTTAGAGTTACAGGAGCCATAACCTGTCAAAACGAAGGCCTTGATGAGTTCTACGGCTTTGACCGCTTTCAGCCGTCAAAGGATAGATTAATGCCCAAAAAGGACAACCCGAATCTCAATAGGGTCTCGTAAGTTTTTTACCCTTCGTTTTTTCGACACGTGGATTTTTACGGCAAAACGGGATTACCGTGGCCCGTCTTCGACTTCCCATCGTTGAAGAGTCGTACACCATGGTACTTTTCCATTTTAAATCCATGCACGCATTTCTAAAAGTCGTACGGTACCGTTTCACCATTTCGGACGGATGTTGCACCTTGCACCGTGGATGTTGAATCCTATAGATATCGATTATTCGGACGGCCATAACTTCTGGCTCGTTTAGAGTTACGGGAGCCATAACCTGTCAAAACGAAGGCCTCGATGAGTTCTACGGATTTGACAGATTTCAGCCGTCAACGGACAGATTAATGCCCAAAAAGGACAACCCGAATCTCAATCGGGTCTCGTAAGTTTTTTACCCTTCGTTTTTTTCACACGTGGATTTTTACGGTAAAACCGGATTACGGTGGCTGGTCATCGATTTACCATCGCTGGAGAGTGGTGCACCATGGTACTGTTCCGTTTCAAATCCATGCACGAATTTCTAAAGGTCGCACGACACAGTTTCGCCATTTCGGACGGATGTTGCACCTTGCACCGTGGATGTTGCACCCTGTAGATATCGATTATTCGGACGTCCATAACTTCTGGCTTATTTAGAGTAACGGGAGCCATAACCTGTCAAAACGAAGCCCTCGATGAGTTCTACGATTTTGACAGCTTTCAGCCGTCAACGGATTGATTAATGCCCAAAAAGGACAACCCGGATCTCAATCGGTTCTCGTAAGTTTTTTACCCTTCGTTTTTTCGACAAGTGGATTTTTACGATAAAAAGGGATTACGGTGGCTGGTCTTCGAATTACCATAGCTGGAGAGTGGTGCACCATGGTAATGTTCCGTTTCAAATCCATGCACGCATTTCTAAAGGTCGTACGGCACTGTTTCGCCATTTCGGACGGATGTTGCACCTTGCACCGTGGATGTTGCACCCTGTGGATATCGATTATTCGGACGGCCATAACTTCTGGCTCGTTTTGAGTTACGGGAGCCATAACCTATCAAAACGAAGGCCTCGATAAGTTCTACGGATTTGATAGCTTTCATCCATCAACGGATAGATTAATGCCCAAAAAGGACAACCCGAATCTCAATCGGGTCTCGTAAGTTTTTTACCCTTCGTTTTTTCGACACGTGGATTTTTAATGTAAAACGGGATTACCGTGGCCCGTCTTCGACTTCCCATTGCTGGAGAGTGGTGCACCATGGTACTGTTCCGTTTCAAATCGATGCACGCATTTCTAAAAGTCGCACGGCACTATTTCGCCATTTCGGACGGATGTTGCACCTTGCACCGTGAATGTTGCACCCTTTAGATATCGATTATTCGGACGGCCATAACTTCTGGCTCGATTAGAGTTACGGGAGCCATAACCTGTCAAAACGAAGGCCTCGATGAGTTCTACGGTTTTGACAGCTTTCAGCCGTCAACGGATAGGTTAATGCCCTGTAACGACCCGGAATTTTGGACAATATAAATTTAATAATCTGGATTTAAATTTATATTGAAATGATAAATTTTGTTAATAAATTGTTTTCTATTTAATAATGTATATGTATTTGTATATATTTTAAATAGACAATTTGTTTTTATTTAAATGAGTATAGTATAATTTTAATATGTTTTGAAAATAGAAATGGTGATTTATTTTTGATTTGAGCTTTTCAAATTATTTAGTTAAATACTATATGATTTTAAATAAGAGATAAATGTTTTTAATTAGTTTCAAATTCATTTTTAATTCAAGTTGTATATTAAAATTATTTTACAAACTCTTTTATAAATTTGTTTTAAAGGTTTCTTTTCAAATGAATTACTTGTATATTGTTATAATGCTTTGCTTTATTCTTTAGAGAATTATTTAATACATAATTATGTATAAAATTTAATTAACAAAGCTTAATACTTATTTAACTTTAATTAAACATGGTTATTAATCAAAGAGACATGTGTATGTATTTTGGAACTTAAGCTAACAAGTGTTTATTTTAAAAAGACAAGTGTCAATGTTTCATTTAATTTTTCTTTTAATTCACTTAAATCTGAAAATACATTCATATCATTTTTGTTTCTTCATTCATATGCATTTTTATTCATTCCTTAATCAAGAAAAGATCAACTTCATCCTCATTCATGTTCAAATCTGAAACTCTTCAAATATTCAAAACTACATTTTTCAAATCTGCATACATTTGCATTCATGTCTGAAACCCAAACAAACCTTCAACTCCTCTTTTCAAATTCAACAAATCTGCATTTCATTAAAACCTGTAGCTCCTCTTTTCCAAAATTACTACCTGCATTTCAAATCTGAAACACAAACAAATCCCTCTTTTCAAAATACAAACATGCATTTGAATCTGGAAATGCAAGAAAGCCCTGCATGTTCTTGCATCTGCAAATTCAATCAAAGACCTGCATGCAACAGTTTGACAACCTGCACAACCATTTGAAGCCCTGCCTTTCATTTGCAAGCATAAAGATCTGCATCCTTCAACATATACAAATCTACATGCATTCATAGATCTTCAAAATATGGTAAATCAAGATTAAAGCAAGCAAGGGTTTGCATTTCTTTGCATCTGGAAAACAAAGTTGAGGCCTGCAATTCAATTTTAAGCATAGGCCTGCATTTTAATCTGAAACCTGCAAATTGAGATGTGCTCTGCATTCTGCAAATACAGGTGAGTAACTTCTAACTTTTTAAATTTTAAAAAAAAAAAAGTTGCATGCTAAATGTTTAACATAGATAAACATTTCCTGTGTGATGATAATGTTGCTATGATATGTATTGTTTGCATGCAGTATTTTCTGTGGTCTCTGTTGTTAAAGAAACTATGACAATCTTTATCTTTTACTTTAATTCCTTATGTAAGGGAATTTATAAAGAAGTATTGTTTGGTTCTCTTAAGTCAATACTTAAATTTAAGTAAGCAAAATAATATAAGTGTTTGTCACTGAAAACAAAGAAGATCAGTATAGGATAATTTTAACAAAAAAATTAAATAGCTTAAATTTGTAATGCAGTTTCACAGATATAAAGCATTAACTATCACTTGATATTTAGATCAGGAATTAGGATTTTATAGTGATAAATGAAGTTACAGTGGGGGTTTCAACTGTTATAGAATTTCTGGCAAAATCTGATGACTTTTGAATTTGGAAACTTTGAGTTACTTCTGGGTGATTGTGTAGGAATAGGAGATGATGGGAAAAATCTTGAATGTTGATTAAACTCTCAGAGTAATGGCAGATTTGGGAATTTCACTTTTTAACCCTAGTTTTTGGTGTTTGGGAGAATCGATCAGTTTACTTTATAGAATGGATCGAGTGTTGAGATATTTTGGATAAGGGTAGCGTGGCCGTAGTTAAAGGCGAGGCCGAAGTGACAGAACGTCAGATGGTCGGAGCAATACTAGATTGCCGTTGACAGGTTTATTGTGAAACCTGATTGTTGTTCCAGGTTTGGGTATTTGCGCTCGATTTCGTTCTCGATGGTTGATGCATGAATTGATGGTTGTAGTGGGTAGTTAGGGGAGTTTCTGATGAGATATGATGGTCGTTGGCGATCATAAATGGACGGCGACGCCGTGCATATGCACGGTGAGGTAGTGAACAGGAGATGTTGGATAGTGTGGGGAGACTCGGGTGAACTCCTTTTTGACTCGAAGTTTTGTGGTATGTGACTCGGGGGAATGGAGTTGCAAACTCGAAGTAGATTGTGTGGTGGGAGATCAGGTGTTTGTTTACAGGTTTACAAACCTGTAACTTCTGGAACTAGTATTTGTAAAAAGCCCTGAATCTTTTGATGATTAGAAAAAATTAAATCAAATTTGAATTCAAGTCTGAAATTGTTTGAATTCAATTTAAGTTAATATTCCAGTTTAAATAAATAAAGTTAAAAAGGAAATTTATTTATTTTCACAGGTTGTTGATAAACCTGAAACTGTTTTATAAAACCTGAAAATATTTGAGTTTTTAAAAAAAAAAAAAAATTAAAAAATTAAACTGAATTTAAAAAAAAAAAGAGTATAGAGCAAGTTTTAAATCAAGGTGTTAAAACCAGCTTAAAATCTTAATTCAAATGAGTTTGAATTATAGTTCCAGGAATATTTAAGTTTCATAAAAATATAAGGTTTTTAACAACTTTGATTTTGTTAAAGTGTTTTTATAAAATGTTTTAAAACCTGAAGTTTAAGGTTTAAAAGGAGTTTTAAAATTTAAATTTAAATATGAATTCAAATTTTAGTTTTTAAATCTGGATTTGAAATTTAGATTTCAGTTTTTAAATTAAAGATTTAAATTTAAATTGTTTTCAAATGATTTGCATTTGAATTAAAGGTATAAATTATAGAAAGAGTTTAAAGAGTTTAAGCTAAAATAAGTTTGAAAGTTGAATTTCAAATGATAAAGTAATTTTTAAATTTGTTTGGATTTGATTGAATTGAAATTTAAATTTCTTTTCAACTTATTAACAAAGTATATGTTTCTTGTAAACATGTAAGATTAAGTTTGTATTGTTTTAAAAATCTTATTTAAAACAAATTTGAGTTTTAAAGTTTAAGGAAATGTTAAAAGTAAATTTAAAAACATTTTGTTTTTAAATACTTAATTTAAATAAGAAATATTTATCTAAAAGATAAATAAATGTTTAATGATTGGATTCATTAATTATGAAGGTAATTAAGATGAATATTAATTATTTAATTAATTAATAAATGCGGATGTTTAATTAAATAATTAATGATTTTTAATTTAATTTGATATTAATTAATTAAGTTTAATTAATCTATAATTAAGGATGATTAATTAAATTTTAATTTATGATTAAGATTTATTTAATCAAGTGATTAATGATAATTAAGATTTTAATTAACACTTAGTTAATTAATAATTGGAGATTAATTAAATAGTAATTAAATATTAATTACTTAATAACTAATGGTGATTAATTTAAGTTAATTTCTTAATTAAGTAATTATGAAATGTTAATGAAGTCATTAACTTAAGATTTATTTAACATTTAATTAATGTGATTAATTTTTGATAATTAATTAGATTAATTAATTAATAATCAATTGTTTAAGTTTTAATTACTTAATGAAAGTAATTAGTGAATTAATTACTTAATGTAATTAAGGTTAATGTGATTTGTTTAGATTAATTAATTAAGTTTAATTGATTTAAACATTTGTTGAATTGTTGATAATTACTTATGTAATTAATGAATTTGTAATTACTTAAGGAAGTAATTAATTAATAATTACAGGATGTAATTAAAGTTATTTAATATAGAAGTAATTTGGATTTAAATTACTTTGAAATTAATCAAGGGGATTAATTAGATAATTAATTAAGGATAATTAATTATTGGGTTGAGTAATTAATGTAGTTAATTACAGAATGATTATTAATCAAGGGTGATTAATATATATAGGGTTAATATAATTAACTTGTGTGGTTAATATTAAATGCTAATTACTTATTGTAATTAGAGATAGTTAATCAATAATGATAAATTGAAATGAGATGATGATTTATAAATTGATTTGTAATCAATGGATGGTTAAGTTAAGCAAAATTAATGATGAAGTAATTAATTTAATTCATTTTAAATTAATTAAAGATTGAGTAATTAATTTAATTCATTTTAAATTAATTATAGAGGTGTGATCATTAGACCATTTGCTTATGTTTGATGATTGGTATTGGTTGTTTGATATGGTTTGTAATCTCTGTTATGAGATGAATAGTGTATGTGATATGGATGCATTGGATGCTCTTGGATGATAATATAGATTATCTGGTTTGGTATGAATTATCTGTGGATAATGATAAGATTGATTATCTATTGTGTTATGAATTATCTATCTGTGTATATTTAGATAATGAATTGAATTGTTTTAAACTTAAAACAACTTGGCCTTAATAAGACACGCTTTGGTTTTCGATGAGACCGGGATCGGGTTTCCATATTTGGAATTCCGAAAACCACATCGATTCCAATTAACGTTAGGTCGTGAATCTAAGTGGAGCAAGTGAAGACTCGAGGTGTAAGGGCTATACGTCAGTATAACTCTGTGGGTGATTCCGTAATGAGTTTGACGGAATAGGTCTTATAGATTCGAGATGGTGAATCAGAGTGCAAGGGTTATTGTCGTTAACTCTGAGGGTGATTCCAATACGAGTGTAACGAGATAATGCCTTCGGTTTCGTTCGAACCCGGAACGAACTTGTATGGATTGAATGCTTTCAGAACATCGTCAGGTGGACGATGAGCATTCTAAGTGTTGTGTCCTATAAAGGTAATCGTAACCTCAAGCCTCATCAACCGGGAATGGCTAAAACAGGGGAGGTGCAGCAAAGCTTCGTGGGTAGCCCCCACTTGAGAGTAAGATTTACCCCTGTCTAGAGGTCCCTTTATATTTCGGCTGTGTGGGACGGTTGATCATGACAACCGTCGGGGTTGTCTTATTTGGAACTGTTCAGTAAGGAACGGGTCCGGCTTTGTGTTGCAGGGGAGTTAGGGTGGCTCCTCGGTACGGTGATCTAGGCCACGTACTGTGACGGGCGGTACCCCAGTAGCCCTGCCATTGTATGGAATCCAAAATCCAATAAGTGCAAACGGTTTTGATTGTATTACCCACTTTTGTGGCTAGTAGCTGGAATTTAATAGATGTAACAATTTCGGCTATTTCTTATTTACTTGAAAACCCTAGACACTATTATAATATCATCGGATTTCCTATCAAATGTTTTGGTTAGCGTAAGGTAAAAACTTTTCCATGTTTATGTGTGGGAAGTCTTACGTGATACCTTTTCTTTCAAAGGTTTTTAAAAGTTAAGCAACTTTAACCTGTTACTCACACCAGACCCATGTCTGACCCGGAGTTATTTCTGTTTTTCTTTAACTCTTGGGTACTCAAATTTTTACGAGTAGGCAAGGGAATTCAGGTTAGGAATCAGGATTGGCTTTGACGATTTGTGGAGGAGCATATGGAGTAGGAGGCTTCTGCGTATAGTTATTTAGTTTTCCGCTGTGTTTTGTATCTCTGAGTGTTGTGTTTGATTTGAGTTGTATAACTAGACAGGTGTCTATAACTGTCTAGTATGTGTTGTATATGTCTGTGTAACTCTGATATTTGATGTATACTATGTAATATTTTGTTATAAATATAATTTATTCGTTCCGCTGTTGAGATTCTTGTGTTGTTTCTTCTTCTCTTCTTTCTATTCTCTTTTCTATCCCTTTCTTTCTTTATTCATGATGCGATTTTCCGGGAGTGGAAAGTCGGGTCGTGACATTTTGGTATCAGAGCAGTAGGTTGAGTGAATACCTAGGCTCTGTAGTGGTGTCTATCTTGAGAGAGCGTATTTGTAATTTTTAATATATATATATATATATATATATTTCTACCTATTTGTTGGATTACCTGTTCAAGTTTTCCAATATAAGTTATAAAGGTAGATGAGGTAGAAGTGTGTGTAACACGACTACCACTGGTTGGAGTTTGAATGTTTGAGGTTGGAGGTGTATTTGTCGAGACCGTAGACCTAATATCGTCTCGAGTGAGTTCTGTAGTGATGAAAGACTTCATCGATCTCTGAAGGTAACCTGTTAAGGTTCGGAGTTCATCTTTGAAGTGTTGAATTGAGTTTTGATCTGTCGGTTGAGCAGAAGCAAGCAAGTGATGGTATCTTGATATCTCAGGAATTAGTAGCTGCGTGATGAGATGCAGTGACTATGGATGTTTCCGAAGATGTTTTCTTTGGAACAAGAATAAGAAGTGAGTCAGCACGGTGATGTGGCTGAGTTTAGCAGAGTATTCTGAGTTGATAGGGAGTCTTCTGGCTGGGTAGTTTTTCTGAAGTGGAGTTCAGAAGCAGCAGAGTAGATCTTTTCTCTGGTGAGTTGGCTAAGTCAGCATAAGCTGTTCTGTTTGGTTGAGTGAGAGCAGTTTTCTTTGGATTCAGGCTGAGTTGATCGCAAAAGTGACTTGCGATAGTATGTTCTCTTGTGTTTGTTGGAGATTGTCTGGATGTCTTCTGGAAGTCAGAGTTTGTCTGCATCTGGAGGTCGAGTTTTCTTTCCAGGATTGGAGCTGGTGATTCAGTTAGTAGATGGATGGTTCCTTGAGATATAAGTTGGTGAAGCAACTCAGGTTTAGGAGGAACATCTGAGTTTTTCTTATGGATATATGGAACCATATTTCTGTGCTGGGTTGTCTGGTCTGTGCCTGTGCTTTTCGTCAGCATTTTCTTCTGTTTCGGATCAGAGTTGTGTAGCGGAAGCAGTTTGGGTGTGTGTTCTTGGTTTTTGAGTGATCTTGAGGAGATCATTGGATTGTTTTGCTTCAGTCTGTTTCTTTTGGAATCAGCAAGAGTTAAGCTGATTAGGAGTGATGTTGGTAACCCAGGATCGTCTGAAGAGTTTTATGGATAAGAGACAGATAAATTTGGATTCTGGAATCGGAGATTTGAATTTGGTTAAGTTTTTCTCCGGGGAGCTATAAGTTTGGGAAGCTATCTCCGAAGTGTTTTGGTTTCTTCTGTGTTGGGTAAGACCAGTGTTTGGTTTTCTAGAGTTGAATTGCCAGCTTGGATAACTGGGATTCAGGGTGTTTCACGTATCTCTGAGGGAGTTCGTGTTTGATATTTCTGGTTGTAGAACCAGCAGTTTAGGATGGTTTGTTTGTTGTGTCAGACTCGTCTGTAGTCTGATATTCTGTATAGAATTGTTTTTAGGAGCTCTATAGCTTAGTAGTATCGATTGATTGTATTTTATAGAGCGAGTATCCTGATATATATATATATACCGGGGAAACTCGTGAAGGTTTTATCCAAATTTCTTTTGGATAATTAGATCTGTTCTGATTGTGTGAATTGGTTGCTTTGGTTGTTGGCATATGTTTAACATATGTTGTGTTTTAAAATAAAAGCTGTAGATAAATTATTAAATTGCCTTTGTTTTAAATTTCGGGGACGAAATTCTTTTAAGGGGGAAGGATTGTAACGACCCGGAATTTTGGACAATATAAATTTAATAATCTGGATTTAAATTTATATTGAAATGATAAATTTTGTTAATAAATTGTTTTCTATTTAATAATGTATATGTATTTGTATATATTTTAAATAGACAATTTGTTTTTATTTAAATGAGTATAGTATAATTTTAATATGTTTTGAAAATAGAAATGGTGATTTATTTTTGATTTGAGCTTTTCAAATTATTTAGTTAAATACTATATGATTTTAAATAAGAGATAAATGTTTTTAATTAGTTTCAAATTCATTTTTAATTCAAGTTGTATATTAAAATTATTTTACAAACTCTTTTATAAATTTGTTTTAAAGGTTTCTTTTCAAATGAATTACTTGTATATTGTTATAATGCTTTGCTTTATTCTTTAGAGAATTATTTAATACATAATTATGTATAAAATTTAATTAACAAAGCTTAATACTTATTTAACTTTAATTAAACATGGTTATTAATCAAAGAGACATGTGTATGTATTTTGGAACTTAAGCTAACAAGTGTTTATTTTAAAAAGACAAGTGTCAATGTTTCATTTAATTTTTCTTTTAATTCACTTAAATCTGAAAATACATTCATATCATTTTTGTTTCTTCATTCATATGCATTTTTATTCATTCCTTAATCAAGAAAAGATCAACTTCATCCTCATTCATGTTCAAATCTGAAACTCTTCAAATATTCAAAACTACATTTTTCAAATCTGCATACATTTGCATTCATGTCTGAAACCCAAACAAACCTTCAACTCCTCTTTTCAAATTCAACAAATCTGCATTTCATTAAAACCTGTAGCTCCTCTTTTCCAAAATTACTACCTGCATTTCAAATCTGAAACACAAACAAATCCCTCTTTTCAAAATACAAACATGCATTTGAATCTGGAAATGCAAGAAAGCCCTGCATGTTCTTGCATCTGCAAATTCAATCAAAGACCTGCATGCAACAGTTTGACAACCTGCACAACCATTTGAAGCCCTGCCTTTCATTTGCAAGCATAAAGATCTGCATCCTTCAACATATACAAATCTACATGCATTCATAGATCTTCAAAATATGGTAAATCAAGATTAAAGCAAGCAAGGGTTTGCATTTCTTTGCATCTGGAAAACAAAGTTGAGGCCTGCAATTCAATTTTAAGCATAGGCCTGCATTTTAATCTGAAACCTGCAAATTGAGATGTGCTCTGCATTCTGCAAATACAGGTGAGTAACTTCTAACTTTTTAAATTTTAAAAAAAAAAAAGTTGCATGCTAAATGTTTAACATAGATAAACATTTCCTGTGTGATGATAATGTTGCTATGATATGTATTGTTTGCATGCAGTATTTTCTGTGGTCTCTGTTGTTAAAGAAACTATGACAATCTTTATCTTTTACTTTAATTCCTTATGTAAGGGAATTTATAAAGAAGTATTGTTTGGTTCTCTTAAGTCAATACTTAAATTTAAGTAAGCAAAATAATATAAGTGTTTGTCACTGAAAACAAAGAAGATCAGTATAGGATAATTTTAACAAAAAAATTAAATAGCTTAAATTTGTAATGCAGTTTCACAGATATAAAGCATTAACTATCACTTGATATTTAGATCAGGAATTAGGATTTTATAGTGATAAATGAAGTTACAGTGGGGGTTTCAACTGTTATAGAATTTCTGGCAAAATCTGATGACTTTTGAATTTGGAAACTTTGAGTTACTTCTGGGTGATTGTGTAGGAATAGGAGATGATGGGAAAAATCTTGAATGTTGATTAAACTCTCAGAGTAATGGCAGATTTGGGAATTTCACTTTTTAACCCTAGTTTTTGGTGTTTGGGAGAATCGATCAGTTTACTTTATAGAATGGATCGAGTGTTGAGATATTTTGGATAAGGGTAGCGTGGCCGTAGTTAAAGGCGAGGCCGAAGTGACAGAACGTCAGATGGTCGGAGCAATACTAGATTGCCGTTGACAGGTTTATTGTGAAACCTGATTGTTGTTCCAGGTTTGGGTATTTGCGCTCGATTTCGTTCTCGATGGTTGATGCATGAATTGATGGTTGTAGTGGGTAGTTAGGGGAGTTTCTGATGAGATATGATGGTCGTTGGCGATCATAAATGGACGGCGACGCCGTGCATATGCACGGTGAGGTAGTGAACAGGAGATGTTGGATAGTGTGGGGAGACTCGGGTGAACTCCTTTTTGACTCGAAGTTTTGTGGTATGTGACTCGGGGGAATGGAGTTGCAAACTCGAAGTAGATTGTGTGGTGGGAGATCAGGTGTTTGTTTACAGGTTTACAAACCTGTAACTTCTGGAACTAGTATTTGTAAAAAGCCCTGAATCTTTTGATGATTAGAAAAAATTAAATCAAATTTGAATTCAAGTCTGAAATTGTTTGAATTCAATTTAAGTTAATATTCCAGTTTAAATAAATAAAGTTAAAAAGGAAATTTATTTATTTTCACAGGTTGTTGATAAACCTGAAACTGTTTTATAAAACCTGAAAATATTTGAGTTTTTAAAAAAAAAAAAAATTAAAAAATTAAACTGAATTTAAAAAAAAAAAGAGTATAGAGCAAGTTTTAAATCAAGGTGTTAAAACCAGCTTAAAATCTTAATTCAAATGAGTTTGAATTATAGTTCCAGGAATATTTAAGTTTCATAAAAATATAAGGTTTTTAACAACTTTGATTTTGTTAAAGTGTTTTTATAAAATGTTTTAAAACCTGAAGTTTAAGGTTTAAAAGGAGTTTTAAAATTTAAATTTAAATATGAATTCAAATTTTAGTTTTTAAATCTGGATTTGAAATTTAGATTTCAGTTTTTAAATTAAAGATTTAAATTTAAATTGTTTTCAAATGATTTGCATTTGAATTAAAGGTATAAATTATAGAAAGAGTTTAAAGAGTTTAAGCTAAAATAAGTTTGAAAGTTGAATTTCAAATGATAAAGTAATTTTTAAATTTGTTTGGATTTGATTGAATTGAAATTTAAATTTCTTTTCAACTTATTAACAAAGTATATGTTTCTTGTAAACATGTAAGATTAAGTTTGTATTGTTTTAAAAATCTTATTTAAAACAAATTTGAGTTTTAAAGTTTAAGGAAATGTTAAAAGTAAATTTAAAAACATTTTGTTTTTAAATACTTAATTTAAATAAGAAATATTTATCTAAAAGATAAATAAATGTTTAATGATTGGATTCATTAATTATGAAGGTAATTAAGATGAATATTAATTATTTAATTAATTAATAAATGCGGATGTTTAATTAAATAATTAATGATTTTTAATTTAATTTGATATTAATTAATTAAGTTTAATTAATCTATAATTAAGGATGATTAATTAAATTTTAATTTATGATTAAGATTTATTTAATCAAGTGATTAATGATAATTAAGATTTTAATTAACACTTAGTTAATTAATAATTGGAGATTAATTAAATAGTAATTAAATATTAATTACTTAATAACTAATGGTGATTAATTTAAGTTAATTTCTTAATTAAGTAATTATGAAATGTTAATGAAGTCATTAACTTAAGATTTATTTAACATTTAATTAATGTGATTAATTTTTGATAATTAATTAGATTAATTAATTAATAATCAATTGTTTAAGTTTTAATTACTTAATGAAAGTAATTAGTGAATTAATTACTTAATGTAATTAAGGTTAATGTGATTTGTTTAGATTAATTAATTAAGTTTAATTGATTTAAACATTTGTTGAATTGTTGATAATTACTTATGTAATTAATGAATTTGTAATTACTTAAGGAAGTAATTAATTAATAATTACAGGATGTAATTAAAGTTATTTAATATAGAAGTAATTTGGATTTAAATTACTTTGAAATTAATCAAGGGGATTAATTAGATAATTAATTAAGGATAATTAATTATTGGGTTGAGTAATTAATGTAGTTAATTACAGAATGATTATTAATCAAGGGTGATTAATATATATAGGGTTAATATAATTAACTTGTGTGGTTAATATTAAATGCTAATTACTTATTGTAATTAGAGATAGTTAATCAATAATGATAAATTGAAATGAGATGATGATTTATAAATTGATTTGTAATCAATGGATGGTTAAGTTAAGCAAAATTAATGATGAAGTAATTAATTTAATTCATTTTAAATTAATTAAAGATTGAGTAATTAATTTAATTCATTTTAAATTAATTATAGAGGTGTGATCATTAGACCATTTGCTTATGTTTGATGATTGGTATTGGTTGTTTGATATGGTTTGTAATCTCTGTTATGAGATGAATAGTGTATGTGATATGGATGCATTGGATGCTCTTGGATGATAATATAGATTATCTGGTTTGGTATGAATTATCTGTGGATAATGATAAGATTGATTATCTATTGTGTTATGAATTATCTATCTGTGTATATTTAGATAATGAATTGAATTGTTTTAAACTTAAAACAACTTGGCCTTAATAAGACACGCTTTGGTTTTCGATGAGACCGGGATCGGGTTTCCATATTTGGAATTCCGAAAACCACATCGATTCCAATTAACGTTAGGTCGTGAATCTAAGTGGAGCAAGTGAAGACTCGAGGTGTAAGGGCTATACGTCAGTATAACTCTGTGGGTGATTCCGTAATGAGTTTGACGGAATAGGTCTTATAGATTCGAGATGGTGAATCAGAGTGCAAGGGTTATTGTCGTTAACTCTGAGGGTGATTCCAATACGAGTGTAACGAGATAATGCCTTCGGTTTCGTTCGAACCCGGAACGAACTTGTATGGATTGAATGCTTTCAGAACATCGTCAGGTGGACGATGAGCATTCTAAGTGTTGTGTCCTATAAAGGTAATCGTAACCTCAAGCCTCATCAACCGGGAATGGCTAAAACAGGGGAGGTGCAGCAAAGCTTCGTGGGTAGCCCCCACTTGAGAGTAAGATTTACCCCTGTCTAGAGGTCCCTTTATATTTCGGCTGTGTGGGACGGTTGATCATGACAACCGTCGGGGTTGTCTTATTTGGAACTGTTCAGTAAGGAACGGGTCCGGCTTTGTGTTGCAGGGGAGTTAGGGTGGCTCCTCGGTACGGTGATCTAGGCCACGTACTGTGACGGGCGGTACCCCAGTAGCCCTGCCATTGTATGGAATCCAAAATCCAATAAGTGCAAACGGTTTTGATTGTATTACCCACTTTTGTGGCTAGTAGCTGGAATTTAATAGATGTAACAATTTCGGCTATTTCTTATTTACTTGAAAACCCTAGACACTATTATAATATCATCGGATTTCCTATCAAATGTTTTGGTTAGCGTAAGGTAAAAACTTTTCCATGTTTATGTGTGGGAAGTCTTACGTGATACCTTTTCTTTCAAAGGTTTTTAAAAGTTAAGCAACTTTAACCTGTTACTCACACCAGACCCATGTCTGACCCGGAGTTATTTCTGTTTTTCTTTAACTCTTGGGTACTCAAATTTTTACGAGTAGCCAAGGGAATTCAGGTTAGGAATCAGGATTGGCTTTGACGATTTGTGGAGGAGCATATGGAGCAGGAGGCTTCTGCGTATAGTTATTTAGTTTTCCGCTGTGTTTTGTATCTCTGAGTGTTGTGTTTGATTTGAGTTGTATAACTAGACAGGTGTCTATAACTGTCTAGTATGTGTTGTATATGTCTGTGTAACTCTGATATTTGATGTATACTATGTAATATTTTGTTATAAATATAATTTATTCGTTCCGCTGTTGAGATTCTTGTGTTGTTTCTTCTTCTCTTCTTTCTATTCTCTTTTCTATCCCTTTCTTTCTTTATTCATGATGCGATTTTCCGGGAGTGGAAAGTCGGGTCGTGACATGCCCAAAAAGGACAACCCGAATCTCAATAGGGTCTCGTAAGTTTTTTACACTTCGTTTTTTCGACATGTGGATTTTTACGGTAAAACGGGATTACCGTGGCCCGTCTACGACTTTCCATCGATGGAGAGTGGTGCACCATGGTACTGTTCCGTTTCAGATCCATGCACGCATTTCTAAAAGTCATATGGCACTGTTTCGCCATTTCGGACGGATGTTGCACCTTGCACCGTGGATGTTTTCACCCTGTAGGTATCGATTATTCGGATGGCCATAACTTCTGGCTCGTTTAGAGTTACGGGAGCCATAACCTGTCAAAACGAAGGCCTCGATGATTTCTACGGCTTTGACCGCTTTCAGCCGTCAACGGATAGATTAATGCCCAAAAAGGACAACCAGAATCTCAACCGGGTCTCTTAAGTTTTTTACCCTTCGTTTTTTCGACAAGTGGATTTTTACGGTAAAACGGGATTACGGTGGCTGGTCTACGATTTACCATCGCTGGAGAGTAGTGCACCATGGTTGTTCCGTTTCAAATCCATGCACGAATTTCTAAAGGTCGTACGGCACTGTTTCGCCATTTCGGACGGATGTTGCACCTTGCACCGTGGATGTTGCACCCTGTAGATATTGATTATTCGGACGGCTATAACTTTTGGCTCGTTTAGAATTACGGGAGCCATAACTTGTCAAAACGAAGGCCTCGATGAGTTCTACGGCTTTGACAGCTTTCAGCCGTCAACGGATAGATTAATGGCCAAAAAGGACAACCCAAATCTCAATCGGGTCTCGTAAGTTTTTTACCCTTCGTTTTTTCGACACGTGGATTTTTGCGGCAAAACGGGATTACGATAGCTGATCTTCGATTTAACATCGCTGGAGAGTGGTGCACCATGGTACTATTCCGTTTCAAATCCATGCACGAATTTCTAAAGGTCGTACGACACTGTTTCGTAATTTCGGACGGATGTTGCACCTTGCACCGTGGATGTTGCACCCTGTAGATATCGATTATTCGGACGGCCATAACTTCTGGCTCGTTAAGAGTTACGGGGGCCATAACCTGTCAAAACGAAGGACTCGATGAGTTCTACGACTTTGATAGGTTTCAGCCGTCAACGGATAGATTAGTGCCCAAAAAGGACAACCCGAATCTCAATCGGGTCTCGTAAGTTTTTTACCCTTCGTTTTTTCGACACGTGGCTTTTTACGGTAAAACGGGATTACGGTGGCCCGTCTTCGATTTCCCATCGCCGAAGAGTGGTGCATCATGATACTGTTCCGTTTCAAATCCATGCACGCATTTCTAAAAGTCGTACGACACTGTTTTGCCATTTCAGACGGATGTTGCACCTTGCACCGTGGATGTTGCACCCCGTAGACATCGATTATTCGGACGGCCATAACTTCTGGCTCGTTTAGAGTTACGGGAGCCATAACCTGTCAAAATGAAAGCCTCGATGAGTTCTACGGGTTTGACAGCTTTTAGCCGTCTACGGATAGATTAATGCCCAAAAAGGACAACCCGAATCTCAGTCGGGTCTCGTAAGTTTTATACCCTTCGTTTTTTCGACACGTGGATTTATACGGTAAAACCGGATTACCGTGGCCCGTCTTCGACTTTCCATCGCTGGAGAGTGGTGCACCATGGTCTGTTCCGTTTCAAATCCATGCGCGCATTTCTAAAAGTCATACGGCACTGTTTCGCCATTTCGGACGGATGTTGCACCTTGCACCGTGGATGTTGCACCCTGTAGATATCGATTATTCGGACGGCCATAACTTTTCGCTCGTTTAGAGTTACGGGAGCCATAACCTGTCAAAACGAAGGCCTCGATGAGTTCTACGGCTTTGACAGGTTTCAGCCGTCAACGGATAGATTAATGCCCAAAAAGGACAACCCGAATCTCAATCGGGTCTCGTAAGTTTTTTACCCTTCGTTTTTTCGACACGTGGATTTTTACAGTAAAACGAGATTACAGTGGCTGGTCTTCGATTTACCATCGCTGGATAGTGGTGCACCATGGTACTGTTCCGTTTCAAATCCATGCACGAATTTCTAAAGGTCGTACGGCACTGTTTCGTAATTTCGGACGGATGTTGCACCTTGCACCGTGGATGTTGCACCCTGTAGATATCGATTATTCGGACGACCATAACTTCTCGCTCGTTTAGAGTTACGGGAGCCATAACCTGTCAAAACGAAGGCCTCGATGAGTTCTACGGCTTTGACAGCTTCTAGCCGTCAACGGATAGATTAATGCCCAAAATGGACAACCCGAATCTCAATCGGGCCTCGTAAGTTTTTTACCCTTCTTTTTTTCGACACGTGGATTTTTACGGTAAAACGAGATTACAGTGGCTGGTCTTCGATTTACCATCGCTGAAGAGTGGTGCACCATGGTACTGTTCCGTTTTAAATCCATGCATGAATTTCTAAAGGTCGTACGGCACTATTTCGCCATTTCGGACGGAAGTTGCACCTTGCACCGTGGATGTTTTCACCCTGTAGGTATCGATTATTCGGACGGCCATAACTTCTGGCTCGTTTAGAGTTACGGGAGCCATAACCTGTCAAAACAAACGGCTCGATGAGTTCTACGGCTTTTACCGCTTTCAGCCGTCAACGGATAGATTAATTCCCAAAAAGGACAACCAGAATCTCAACCGGGTCTCTTAAGTTTTTTACCCTTCGTTTTTTCGACAAGTGGATTTTTACGGTAAAACGGGATTACGGTGGCTGGTCTACGATTTACCATCGCTGGAGAGTGGTGCACCATGGTACTGTTCCGTTTCAAATCCATGCACGAATTTCTAAAGGTCGTACGGCACTGTTTCGCCATTTCGGACGGATGTTGCACCTTGCACCGTGGATGTTGCACCCTGTAGATATCGATTATTCGGACGGCCATAATTTCTGGCTCGTTAAGAGTTACGGGAGCCATAACCTGTCAAAACGAAGGACTCGACGAGTTCTACGGCTTTGACAGCTTTCAGCCATCTACGGATAGATTAATGCCCAAAAAGGACAATCCGAATCTCAATCGGGTCTCGTAAGTTTTTTACCCTTCGTTTTTTCGACACGTGGATTTTTACGGTAAAACGGGATTACCGTGGCCCGTCTTCGACTTCCCATCGCTGGAGAGTGGTGCATCATGGTACTGTTCTGTTTTAAATCCATGCACGCATTTCTAAAAGTCGTACGGCACTATTTCGCCATTTCGGACGGATGTTGCACCTTGCACCGTGGATGTTGCACCATGTAGATATCGATTATTCGGACGGCCATAACTTCTCGCTCGTTTAGAGTTACGGGAGCCATAACCTGTCAAAACGAAGGCCTCGATGAGTTCTACGGCTTTGACAGCTTTCAGCCGTCAACGGATAGATTAATGCCCAAAATGGACAACCCGAATCTCAATCGGGTCTCGTAAGTTTTTTACCCTTCGTTTTTTCGACACGTGGATTTTTACGGTAAAACGGGATTACGGTGGCTGGTCTTCGATTTACCATCGCTGGAGAGTGGTGCACCATGGTACTGTTCCATTTCAAATCCATGCACGAATTTCTCAAGGTCGTACGGCACTGTTTCGCCATTTCGGACGGATGTAGCACCTTGCACCGTGGATGTTGCACCCTGTAAATATCGATTATTCGGACGGCCAAAACTTCTCGCTTGTTTAGAGTTACGGGAGCCTTCACCTGTCAAAACGAAGGCCTCGATGAGTTCTATGGCTTTAACTGCTTTCAGCCGTCAACGGATAGATTAATGCCTAAAAAGAACAACCCGAATCTCAATCGGGCCTCGTAAGTTTTTTACCTTTCTTTTTTCGACACGTGGATTTTTACGGTAAAACGGGATTACGGTGGCTGGTCTTCGATTTACCATCGCTGGAGAGTGGTGCACCATGGTACTATTCCATTTCAAATCCATGCACGAATTTCTAAAGGTTGTACGGCACTGTTTCGCCATTTCGGACGGATGTTGCACCTTGCACTGTGAATGTTGCACTCTGTAGATATCGATTATTCGGACGGCCATAACTTCTTGCTCGTTTAGAGTTACGGGAGCCATAACCTGTCAAAACGAAGGCCTCGATGAGTTCTACGACTTTGGAAGCTTTGAGCCGGCAAAGGATAGATTAATGCCCAAAAAGGACAACCCGAATCTCAATCAGGTCTCGTAAGTTTTTTACCCTTCGTTTTTTCGACACGTGGATTTTTACGGTAAAACGGGATTACCCTGGCCCGTCTTTGACTTCCCATCGCTGAAGAGTGGTGCACCATGGCACTGTTCCATTTCAAATCCATGCACGAATTTCTAGAAGTCGTACGACACTGTTTCTCCATTTCGGACGGATGTTGCACCTTGCACCGTGGATGTTGCACCCGGTAGATATCGATTATTCGGACGGCCATAACTTCTGGCTCGTTTAGAGTTACGGGAGCCATAACCTGTCAAAATGAAGGCCTCAATGAGTTCTACGGCTTTGACAGCTTTCAGTCGTCAACGGATAGATTAGTGCCCAAAAAGGACAACCCGAATCTCAATCGGGTCTCGTAAGTTTTTTACCCTTCGTTTTTTCGACAGGTGGATTTTTACGGTAAAACGGGATTACCGTGGCTGGTCTTCGAGTTACCATGGCTGGAGAGTGTTGGACCATGGTACTGTTCCGTTTCAAATCCATGCACGCATTTTTAAAAGTCGTACGACACTTTTCGCCATTTTGGATGGATGTTGCACCTTGCACCGTGGATGTTGCACCCTGTAGATATCGATTATTCGGACGGCCATAACTTCTGGCTCGTTTAGAGTTACGGGAGCATAACCTGTCAAAACGAAGGCCTCGATGAGTTCTACGGCTTTGACAGCTTTCAGCCGTCAACGGATAGATTAATGCCCAAAAAGGACAACCCGAATCTCAATCGGGTATCGTAAGTTTTTTACCCTTCGTTTTTTCGACACGTGGATTTTTACGGTAAAACGGGATTACGGCGGCTGGTCTTCGATTTACCAACGCTGTAGAGTGGTGCACCATGGTACTGTTCTATTTAAAATCCATGCACGCATTTCTAAAAGTCGTACGGCACTGTTTTGCCATTTCGGACGGATGTTGCACCTTGCACCGTGGATGTTGCACCCTGTAGATATCGATTATTCGGACGGCCATAACTTCTGGCTCGTTTAGAGTTACGGGAGCCATAAACTGTCAAAACGAAGGCCTCGATGAGTTCTACGGCTTTGACAGCTTTCAGCCGTCAACGGACACATTAATGCCCAAAAAGGACAACCCGAATCTCAATCGGGTCTCGTAAGTTTTTTACCCTTCGTTTTTTCAACACGTGGATTTTTACGGTAAAACGGGATTACGGTGGCTGGTCTTCGATTTACCATCGCTGGAGAGTGGTGCACCATGGTACTGTTATGTTTCAAATCCATGCATGAATTTCTAAAGGTCGTATGGCACTGTTTCGCCATTTCGGACGGATGTTGCACCTTGCACCGTGGATGTTGCACCCTATAGATATCGATTATTCGGAAGGCCATAACTTCTGGCTCGTTTAGAGTTATGGGAGCCATAACCTGTCAAAACGAAGGCCTCGATGATTTCTACGGCTTTGACAGCTTTGAGCCGTCAACGGATAGATTAATGCCCAAAAAGGACAACCCGAATCTCAATCGGGTCTCGTAAGTTTTTTACCCTTCGTTTTTTCGACACGTGGATTTTTACGGTAAACGAGATTACCGTGGCCCGTCTTCGACTTCCCATCGTTGGAGAGTGGTGCACCATGGTACTGTTCCATTTCAAATCCATGCACGCATTTCTAAAAGTCATACGGCACTGTTTCGCCATTTCGGACGGATGTTGCACCTTGCACCTTGGATGTTGCACCCTGTAGATATCGATTATTCGGACGACCATAACTTCTGGCTCGTTTAGAGTTACGGGAGCCATAACCTGTCAAAACGAAGGGCTCGATGAGTTCTATGGCTTCACAGCTTTCATCCGTCAACGGATAGATTAATGCCCAAAAAGGACAACCCGAATCTCAATCGGGTCTCGTAAGTTTTTTACCCTTCGTTTTTTTGACACGTGGATTTTTACGGTAAAACGGGATTACGGTAGCTGGACTTCGATTTCCCATCGCTGGAGAGTGGTGCACCATGGTACTGTTCCCTTTCAAATCAATGCACGCATTTCTAAAAGTCGTACGGCACTGTTTCGCCATTTCGGACGGATGTTGCACCTTGCACCGTGGATGTTGCACCCTGTAGATATCGATTATTCGGATGGCCATAACTTCTGGCTCGTTTAGAGTTACGGGACCCATAACCTGTCAAAACGAAGGCCTCGATGAGTTCTACGGCTTTGACAGCTTTGAGCCGTCAACGGATAGATTAATGCCCAAAAATGACAACCCGAATCTCAATCGGGTCACGTAAGTTTTTTACCCTTCGTTTTTTCGACACGTGGATTTTTACGGTAAACGGGATTACGGTGGCTGGTCTTCGATTTACCATCGCTGGAGAGTGGTGCACCAGGGTACTGTTCCGTGTCAAATCAATGCACGCAATTTTAAAAGTCGTACGGCACTGTTTCGCCATTTCGGACGGATGTTGCACCTAGCACCATGGATGTTGCACCCTGTAGATATCGATTATTCGGACGGCCATAACTTCTGGCTCGTTTAGAGTTACGGGAGCCATGACCTGTCAAAACGAAGGCCTCGATGAGTTCTATGGCTGTGACTGCTTTCAGATGTCAACGGATAGATTAATGCCCAAAAAGGACAACCCGAATCTCAATCGGGTCACGTAAGTTTTTTACCCTTCGTTTTTTCGACACGTGGATTTTTACGGTAAAACGGGATTACCGTGGCTGGTCTTCGAATTAGCATCGCTGGAGAGTGGTGCACCATGGTACTGTTCCGTTTCAAATCCATGCACGCATTTCTAAAAGTCGTACGGCACTGTTTCGCCATTTCGGACGGATGTTGCACCTTGCACCGTGGATGTTGCACACTGTAGATATCGATTATTCGGACGGCCATAACTTCTGGCTCATTTAGAGTTACGGGAGCCATAACCTGTCAAAACGAAGGCCTCGATGAGTTCTACGGCTTTGACAGCTTTGAGCCGTCAACGGATAGATTAAGGCCCAAAAATGACAACCCGAATCTCAATCGGGTCACGTAAGTTTTTTACCCTTCGTTTTTTCGACACGTGGATTTTTACGGTAAACGGGATTACCGTGGCCCGTCTTCGACTTCCCAACGCTGCAGAGTGGTGCACCAAGGTACTGTTCTGTTTAAAATCCATGCACGCATTTCTAAAAGTCATACGGCACTGTTTTGCCATTTCGGACGGATGTTGCACCTTGCACCGTGGATGTTGCACCCTATAGATATCGATTATTCAGACGGCCATAACTTCTGGCTCGTTTAGAGTTACGGGAGCCATAAACTATCAAAACGAAGGCCTCGATGAGTTCTACGGCTTTGACAGCTTTCAGCCGTCAATGGATAGATTAATGCCCAAAAAGGACAACCCGAATCTCAATCGGGTCTCGTAAGTTTTTTACCCTTCGTTTTTTCGACACGTGGATTTTTACGGTAAAACGGGATTACGGTGGCTGGTCTTCGATTTACCATCGCTGGAGAGTGGTGCACCACTGTACTATTACGTTTCAAATCCATGCATGAATTTCTAAAGGTCGTATGGCACTGTTTCGCCATTTCGGACGGATGTTGCACCTTGCACCATGGATGTTGCACCCTGTAGATATCGATTATTCGGAAGGCCATAACTTCTGGCTCGTTTAGAGTTACGGGAGCCATAACCTGTTAAAACGAATGCCTCGATGATTTCTACGGCTTTGACAGCTTTGAGACGTCAACGGATAGATTAATTCCCAAAAAGGACAACCCGAATCTCAATCGGGTCTCGTAAGTTTTTTACCCTTCGTTTTTTCGACACGTGGATTTTTACGGTAAACGGGATTACCGTGGCCCGTCTTCGACTTCCCATCGCTGGAGAGTGGTGCACCATGGTACTGTTCCGTTTCAAATCCATGCACGCATTTCTAAAAGTCATACGGCACTGTTTCGCCATTTCGGACGGATGTTGCACCTTGCACCTTGGATGTTGCACCCTGTAGATATCGATTATTCGGACGGCCATAACTTCTGGCTCGTTTAGAGTTACGCGAGCCATAACCTGTCAAAACGAAGGCCTCGATGAGTTCTACGGCTTCGACAGCTTTCATCCGTCAATGGATAGATTAATGCCCAAAAAGGACAACCCGAATCTCAATCGGGTCTCGTAAGTTTTTTACCCTTCGTTTTTTTGACACGTGGATTTTTACGGTAAAACGGGATTACGGTGGCTGGTCTTCGATTTACCATCGCTGGAGAGTGGTGCACCATGGTACTGTTCCGTTTCAAATCCATGCACGAATTTCTAAAGGTCGTATGGCACTGTTTCGCCATTTCGGACGGATGTTGCACCTTGCACCGTGGATGTTGCACCCTGTAGATATCGATTATTCGGACAGCCATAACTTCTGGCTCGTTTAGAGTTACGGGAGCCATAACCTGTCAAAACGAAGGCCTCGATGATTTCTACGGCTTTGACAGATTTCAGCCGTCAACGGAAATATTAATGCCCAAAAAGGACAACCCGAATCTCAATCGCGTCTCGTAAGTTTTTACCCTTCGTTTTTTCGACACGTGGATTTTTACGGTAAAACGGGATTACGGCGGCTGGTCTTCAATTTACCATCGCTGGAGAGTGGTGCACCTTGGTACTGTTCCATTTCAAATCCATGCACGCATTTCTAAAAGTCGTACGGCACTGTTTCGCCATTTAGGACGGATGTTGCACCTTGCACCGTGGATGTTGCACCCTGTAGATATCGATTATTCGGACGGCCATAACTTCTGGCTCGTTTAGAGTTACGGGAGCCATAACCTGTCAAAATGAAGGCCTCGATGAGTTCTACGGCTTGACAGCTTTCAGTCGTCAACGGATAGATAAATGCCCAAAAAGGACAACCCGAATCTCAATCGGGTCACGTAAGTTTTTTACCCTTCGTTTTTTCGACACGTGGATTTTTACGGTAAAACGGGATTACCGTGGCTGGTCTTCGAGTTACCATGGCTGGAGAGTGTTGGACCATTGTACTGTTCCGTTTCAAATCCATGCACGCATTTCTAAAAGTCGTACGGCACTGTTTCGCCATTTTGAATGGATGTTGCACCTTGCACCGTGGATGTTGCACCCTGTAGATATCGATTATTCGGACGACCATAACTTCTGGCTCGTTTAGAGTTACGGGAGCCATAACCTGTCAAAACGAAGGCCGCGATGAGTTCTACGGCTTTGACAGCTTTCAGCCGTCAACGGATAGATTAATGCCCAAAAAGGACAACCCGAATCTCAATCGAGTCTCGTAAGTTTTTTACCCTTCGTTATTTCGACACGTGGATTTTTACGGTAAAACGGGATTACCCTGGCCCGTCTTCGACTTCCCATCGCCGAAGAGTGGTGCAACATGGTACTGTTCCATTTAAAATCCATGCACGCATTTCTAAAAGTCATACGGCACTGTTTCGCCATTTCGGACGGATGTTGCCCTTGCACCGTGGAAGTTGCACCCTGTAGATATCGATTACTCGGACGGCCATAACTTCTGGCTCGTTTAGAGTTACGGGAGCCATAACCTGTCAAAACGAAGGCCTCGATGAGTTCTACGGCTTCGATAGCTTTCAGCCGTCAACGGATAGATTAATGCCCAAAAAGGACAACCTGAATCTCAATCGGGTCTCGTAAGTTTTTTACCCTTCGTTTTTTTGACACGTGGATTTTTACGGTAAAACGGGATTACGGTGGCTGGACTTCGATTTCCCATCGCTGGAGAGTGGTGCACCATGGTACTGTTCCGTTTCAAATCAATGCACGCATTTCTAAAAGTCGTACGGCACTGTTTCGCCATTTCGGACGGATGTTGCACCTTGCACCGTGGATGTTGCACCCTGTAGATATCGATTATTCAGACGGCCATAACTTCTGGCTCGTTTAGAGTTACGGGAGCCATAACCTGTCAAAACGAAGGCCTCGATGAGTTCTACGGCTTTGACCGCTTTCAGCCGTCAACGGACATATTAATGCCCAAAAAGAACAACCCGAATCTCAATCGAGTCTCGTAAGTTTTTTACCCTTCGTTTTTTCGACACGTGGATTTTTACGGTAAAACGGGATTACGGTGGCTGGTCTTCGATTTACCATCGCTGGAGAGTGGTGCACCAGGGTACTGTTCCGTGTAAAATCAATGCACGCATTTTTAAAAGTCGTATGGCACTGTTTCGCCATTTCGGACGGATGTTGCACCTAGCACCGTGGATGTTGCACCCTGTAGATATCGATTATTCGGACGGCCATAACTTCTGGCTCGTTTTGATTACGGGAGCCATAACCTATCAAAACGAAGGCCTCGATGATTTCTACGGCTGTGGCCGCTTTCAGATGTCAACGGATAGATTAATGCCCAAAAAGGACAACCCGAATCTCAATCGGGTCACGTAAGTTTTTTACCCTTCGTTTTTTCGACACGTGGATTTTTACGGTAAAACGGGATTACCGTGGCTGGTCTTCGATTTACCATCGCTGGAGAGTGGTGCACCATGGTACTGTTCCGTTTCAAATCCATGCACGCATTTCTAAAAGTCGTACGACACTGTTTCGCCATTTCGGACGGATGTTGCACCTTGCACCGTGGATGTTGCACACTGTAGATATCGATTATTCGGACGGCCATAACTTCTGGCTCGTTTAGAGTTACGGGAGCCATAACCTGTCAAAACGAAGGCCTCGATGAGTTCTACGGCTTTGACAGCTTTGAGCCGTCAACGGATAGATTAATGCCCAAAAATGACAACCCGAATCTCAATCGGGTCACGTAAGTTTTTTACCCTTCGTTTTTTCGACACGTGGATTTTTACGGTAAACGGGATTACCGTGGCCCGTCTTCGACTTCCCAACGTTGCAGAGTGGTGCACCACGGTACTGTTCTGTTTAAAATCCATGCACGCATTTCTAAAAGTCATACGGCACTGTTTTGCCATTTCGGACGGATGTTGCACCTTGCACCGTGGATGTTGCACCCTGTAGATATCGATTATTCAGACGGCCATAACTTCTGGCTCGTTTAGAGTTACGGGAGCCATAACCTGTCAAAACGAAGGCCTCGATGAGTTCTACGGCTTTGATAGCTTTCAGCCGTCAACGGATAGATTAATGTCCAAAAAGGACAACCCGAATCTCAATCGGGTCACGTAAGTTTTTTACCCTTCGTTTTTTCGACACGTGGATTTTTACGGTAAAACGGGATTACCGTGGCCCGTCTTCGACTTCCCATCGCTGAACAGAGGTGCACCATGGTACTGTTCCATTTCAAATCCATGCACGCATTTCTAAAAGTCGTACGGCACTGTTTCTCCATTTCGGACGGATGTTGCACCTTGCACCATGGATGTTGCACCTTCACCATGGATGTTGCACCCTATAGATATCGATTATTCGGAAGGCCATAACTTCTGGCTCGTTTAGAGTTACGGGAGCCATAACCTGTCAAAACAAAGGCCTCGATGATTTCTACGGCTTTGACAGCTTTGACCCGTCAACGGATAGATTAATGCCCAAAAAGGACAACCCGAATCTCAATCGAGTCTCGTAAGTTTTTTACCCTTCGTTTTTTCGACACGTGGATTTTTACGGTAAAACGGGATTACGGTGGCTGGTCTTCGATTTACCATCGCTGGAGAGTGGTGCACCATGGTACTGTTCCATTTCAAATCCATGCACGCATTTCTAAAAGTCGTACGGCACTGTTTCGCCATTTCGGACGGATGTTGCACCTTGCACCGTGGATGTTGCACCCTGTAGATATCGATTATTCGGACGGCCATAACTTCTGGCTCGTTCAGAGTTACGGGAGCCATAACCTGTCAAAACGAAGGCCTCGATGAGTTCTACGGCTATGACAGCTTTGAGCCGTCAACGGATAGAGTAATGCCCAAAAAGGACAACCCGAATCTCAATCGGGTCTCGTAAGTTTTTTACCCTTCGTTTTTTCGACACGTGAATTTTTACGGTAAACGGGATTACCGTGGCCCATCTTCGACTTCCCATCGCTGGAGAGTGGAGCACCATGGTACTGTTCCGTTTCAAATCCATGCACGCATTTCTAAAAGTCATACGGCACTGTTTCGCTATTTCGGACGGATGTTGCACCTTGCACCGTGGATGTTGCACCCTGTAGATATCGATTATTCGGACGGCCATAACTTCTGGCTTGTTTAAAGTTACGGGAGCCATAACCTGTCAAAACGAAGGCCACGATGATTTCTACGGCTTTGACAGCTTTCAGCCGTCAAAGGATAGATTAATGCCTAAAAAGGACAACCAGAATCTCAATCGGGTCTCGTAAGTTTTTTACCCTTCGTTTTTTCGACACGTGGATTTTTACGGTAAAACGGGATTACGGTGGCTGATCTTCGATTTACCATCGCTCGAGAGTGGTGCACCACGGCACAGTTCCGTTTCAAATCCATGAACGAATTTCTAAAGGTCGTATGGCACTGTTTCGCCATTTCGGATGGATGTTGCACCTTGCACCGTGGATGTTGCACCCTGTAGATATCGATTATTCGTACGGCCATAACTTCTGGCTCGTTTAGAGTTACGGGAGCCATAACCTGTCAAAACGAAGGCCTCAATGAGTTCGACGGTTTCGATAGCTTTCAGCCGTCAACGGACATATTATTGCCCAAAAAGGACAACCCGAATCTCAATCGAGTCTCGTAAGTTTTTTACCTTTCGTTTTTTCGACACGTGGATTTTTACGGTAAAACGGGATTACGGTGGCTGGTCTTCAATTTACCATCGCTGGAGAGTGGTGCACCATGGTACTGTTCCGTTTCAAATCCATGCACGCAATTCTAAAAGTCGTACGGCACTGTTTCGCCATTTCGGACGGATGTTGCACCTTGCACCGTGGATGTTGCACCCTATAGATATCGGTTATTCGTACGGCCATAACTTCTGGCTCGTTTAGAGTTACGGGAGCCATAACCTGTCAAAACGAAGTCCTCGATGAGTTCTTCGGCTTTGACAGCTTTCAGCCATCAACGGATAGATTAATGACCAAAAAGGACAACCCGAATCTCAATCGGGTGTCTTAAGTTTTTTACCCTTCGTTTTTTCGACACTTGGATTTTTACGGTAAAAATGGATTACGTTGGCTGGTCTTCGATTTACCATCGCTGGAGAGTGGTGCACCATGGCACTGTTCCGTTTCAAATCCATGTACGCATTTCTAAAAGTCGTACGGCACCGTTTCGCCATTTCGGACGGATGTTGCACCTTGCGCCGTGGTTGTTGCGCCCTGTAGATATCGATTATTCGAACGGCAATAACTTCTGGCTCGTTTAGAGTTACAAAAGCCATAACCTGTCAAAACGAAGGCCTCGATGAGTTCTACGGCTTTGACGGCTTTCAGCCGTCAACGGATAGATTAATGCCCAAAAAGGACAACCCGAATCTCAATCGGGTCTCGTAAGTTTTTTACCTTCGTTTTTTCGACACGTGGATTTTTACGGTAAAACGGGACTACCGTGGCCCGTCTTCGACTTCCCATCGCTGGAGAGTGGTGTACCATGGTACTGTTCCGTTTTAAATCCATGCACGCATTTCTAAAAGTCATACGGCACTGTTTCGCCATTTCGGACGGATGTTGCACCTTGCACCGTGGATGTTGCACCCTGTAGATATCGATTATTCGGACGGCCATAACTTATGGCTCGTTTAGAGTTACGGGAGCCATAACAAGTCAAAACGAAGGAATCGATGAGTTCTACGGCTTTGACAGCTTTTAGCCATCAACGGATAGATTAATGTCCAAAAAGGACAACCCGAATCTCGATCGGGTCTCGTAAGTTTTTTACCCTTCGTTTTTTCGACACGTGGATTTTTACGGTAAAACGGGATTACCGTGGCCCGTCTTCGACTTCCCATCGCTGAAGAGTGGTGCACCATGGTATTGTTCTGTTTCAAATCCATGCACGCATTTCTAAAAGTCGTACGGCACTGTTTCGCCATTTCGGACGGATGTTGCACCCTGTAGATATCGATTATTCGGACGACCATAACTTCTGGCTCGTTTAGAGTTACGGGAGCCATAACCTTTCAAAACGAAGGCCTCGATGAGTTATATGGCTTTGACAGCTTTCAGCCGTCAACGGATAGATTAATGCCCAAAAAGGACAACCCGAATCTCAATCGGGTCTCGTAAGTTTTTTACCCTTTGTTTTTTCGACACGTGGATTTTTACGGTAAAACGGGATTATCGTGGCCCGTCTTCGACATCCCATCGCTGTTGAGTGGTGCACCATGGTACCGTTCCGTTTCAAATCCATGCACGCATTTCTAAAAGTCGTACGGCACAGTTTCGCCATTTCGGACGGATGTTGCACCCTGTAGATATCGATTATTCGGACGACCATAACTTCTGGCTCGATTAGAGTTACGGGAGCCATAACCTGTCAAAACGAAGGCCTCGATGAGTTCTACGGCTTTGACAGCTTTCAGCCGACAACGGATAGATTAATGCCCAAAAAGGACAAACCGAATCTCAATCGGGTCTCGTAAGTTTTTTACCCTTTGTTTTTTCGACACGTGGATTTTTACGGTAAAACGGGATTACGGTGGCTGGTCTTCGATTTACCATCGCTGGAGAGTGGTGCACCATGGTACTGTTCCGTTTCAAATCCATGCATGCATTTTTAAAGGTCGTACGGCACTGTTTCGCCTTTTCGGGCGGATGTTGCACCTTGCACCGTGGATGCTGCACCCTGTAGATATCGATTATTCAGACGGCCATAACTTCTGGCTCGTTTAGAGTTACGAGAGCGATAACCTGTCAAAACGAAGGCCTCAATGAGTTCTACGGCTTTGACTACTTTCAGCCGTCAACGGATAGATTACTGCCCAAAAAGGACAACCCGAATCTCAATCGGGTCTCGTAAGTTTTTTACACTTCTTTTTTTCGACACGTGGATTTTTACGGTAAAACGGGATTACCGTGGCCCGTCTTCGACTTCCCATCGCTGAAGAGTGGTGCACCATGGTACTGTTCAATTTCAAATCCATGCACGCATTTCTGAAAGTCGTACGGCACTGTTTCGCCATTTCAGACGGATGTTGCACCTTGCAACGTGGATGTTGCACCCTGTAGATATCGATTATTCGGACGGCCATAACTTCTGGCTCATTTGGAGTTACTGGAGCCATAACCTGTCAAAACGAAGGCCTCGATGAGTTCTACGGCTTTGACAGCTTTCAGCCATCAACGGATAGATTAATGTCCAAAAAGGACAACCCGAATCTCAATCGGGACTCGTAAGCTTTTTACCCTTCGTTTTTTCGACACGTCGATTTTTACGGTAATACGGGATTACCGTGGCCCGTCTTCGACTTCCCATCGTTGAAGAGTGGTGCACCATCGTACTGTTACGTTTCAAATCCATGCACGCATTTCTAAAAGTCGTACGACACTGTTTCGCCATTTCGGACGGATGTTGCACCTTGCGCCGTGGATGTTGCACCCTGTAGATATCGATTATACGGACGGCCATAACTTTTGGCTCGATTAGAGTTACGGGAGCCATAACCTGTCAAAACGAAGGCCTCGATGAGTTCTACGGCTTTGACAGCTTTCAGCCGCCAACGGATAGATTAATTCCCAAAAAGGACAACCCGAATCTCAATCGGGTCTCGTAAGTTTTTTACCCTTCGTTTTTTCGACACGTGGATTTTTACGGTAAAACGGGATTACGGTAGCTGGTCTTCGATTTACCATCGCTGGAGAGTGGTGTACCATGGTACTGTTCCGTTTCAAATCCATGCACGAATTTCTCAAGGTCGTACGGCACTGTTTCGCCATTTCGGACGGATGTTGCACCTTGCAACGTGGATGTTGCACCCTGTAGATATCGATTATTCGGACGGTCATAACTTCTGGCTTGTTTAGAGTTACTGGAGCCATAACCTGTCAAAACGAAGGCCTCGATGAGTTCTATGGCTTTGACAGCTTTCAGCCATCAACGGATAGATTAATGTCCAAAAAGGACAACCCGAATCCCAATCGGGACTCGTAAGTTTTTTACCCTTCGTTTTTTCGACACGTGGATTTTTACGGTAAAACGGGATTACCTTGGCCCGTCTTCGACTTCCCATCGCTGGAGAGTGGTGCACCATGGTACTGTTCCGTTTCAAATCCATGCACGCATTTCTAAAAGTCATACGGCATTGTTTCGCCATTTCGGACGGATGTTGCACCTTGCACCGTGGATGTTGCACCCTGTAGATATCGATTATTTGGACGGCCATAACTTCTCGCTCGTTTAGAGTTACGGGAGCCATAACCTGTCAAAACGAAGGCCTCGATGATTTCTACGGCTTTGACAGCTTTCCGCCGTCAATGGATAGATTAATTCCCGAAAAGGACAACCCGAATCTCAATCGGGTCTCGTAAGTTTTTTACCATTCATTTTTTCGACACGTGGATTTTTACGGTAAAACGGGATTACGGTGGCTGGTCTTCGATTTACCATCGCTGGAGAGTGGTGCACCATGGTACTGTTCTGTTTCAAATCCATGCACGAATTTCTCAAGGTCGTACGGCACTGTTCGCCATTTCGGACGGATGTATGTTGGGCGAATTCTCACCCAGAAGATCTCGAGACCAAGAAGCGTCAGTTTCACCCGGGTTTGCAACCTCCATTCGGCAATTCAGAGGATCAAGTTCCATTCGGCAGTAAGGGTCCATCCGGTATACATGTTCATTCGGCCACGCAATCCTATGAACTCATTCGGCACTCGGTAGCCAACAGCCTCCTTCCCTCTGCTGGTCTAAACCCACCAACGAACCAGGAGCAAAAGGGGGTACCACCGGACCAGGGTAGTACCGGACCAAAAGTCCTACCGGTCCAAACATCCCTCACCGAACCACCTCTCAAATACCCTACCGGACCAGCCCCTCTCACGAGCTCCACCGGACCAGACCAGCACCACCAGACCGAGCTCCAACTTCTCCAAGCATGACCGAATGAAGCTTCGCCGAGCCAGATTGCTTCAGCCCGGGCCCACCAGCAGCTATATACATCCAAGACCCCTGCCCCCTACCTCACTCTATAAATAGAGGGGCAGGGGTACAACAATGGCAGACAAGTTTGAGAGCTCAAGCACGGAAGGAACTTTCAAACTACTTTCATATACTTGTACACAAAACATTGTACTTGTAATCTGAAACAAAGAAGATAATAACATATAAAGTGGACGTAGGCACGTTCTGGCCGAACCACTATAAATCTGTGTGTCTTTTACATTTCAGCCCCTGCTCTTTTCATATTTACATAACTCATCTGAATCATTAAGAATCACATAAAATCAACTAAATCACACGACTTGGAGGTGTTTGCCCATTTTTTGCGCAAACATTTTTGGTGCTTTCACTGAGAACTTCGAACTCGAAGCTTCAGCTTCCCTCATTCAACCTTCTTTCCCAATAGCACCCTTCGTTGCCTAGGAAACATGACTTCCAGGCCAAGAAAAGACGCCAACAAGGGAAAGAACGCTGCAACTAGCAGCGCTCCAAATCCAGTGGATCCAGATCAAGAGAACCATCCCACTACAGCAGCAGTGCCACATGTAGATCAGGCAATTCCAACAGCCCCTGCCGCGGAACAACCGGCAGTAATCACCAGAGCAGACCTAGACAGAGTCGTGGTGGAAGTGACTAACCGCTTCGCATCCCAACAAGAAGCTTTGGTGAACCAACTCATGTCACGCTTGAGAGATGTCGAAGAATCCAACCGCAACACTGAATCATGGGATGAATCTCAATCTGGAGGATCTCGGAGACAGCAAAGGTCTTCCCTCTTCGAGGAAGCCATCAACAGGAACAACAATGATAGGGGCCGCGCCTGGACTCAGCCCGAACTCCGACTCGATGAAGCGCTTGGAACCGAACCCAGTGGGGGAGGCGCCAGGCGAGGGTCGGATGTAGCTGAGCCAGTCATGCCACCTAATCATAGAAACCCCGCTGAACGGAGCCGAGCTAGAACCCAGCCCGAAGTTGACCCCATGGAAATGCTCGAAACAGAACCCCGCAGGGGAAGATCAAGGCAGGGGGCAACTGTAGCTGGTCCTAGCATGCATCCGAGCAGCCAGAGGCAACCACTGGATAACGTCAGAAGTGATAGACTATATCATCCCTACAGGTCATCTGGACGAGATCGATCCCACAGGGAAGAACCAAGTTCATTTCTATCCGCTCCAAATTCTGATGAAAGAATGGCACGATTATTTAGAGAATGCGTCCAACGGGAGCAAAGGGACCGAGGAATAGGCGCTAGGGTCACCAGCCCCTTCACCCGCAATATCGAAACTGCCATCACCCCCCGGGAATGGAAAATGCCAACCATGGAACCTTACAAGGGAACTTTCGACCCCATCGTACACTTACAAAGATACACCCAGCATATGCTCATGAGCGGAGCAACAGAAGGGGTGCTGTGTAAATGCTTTCTGCTATTCCTAGCAGATCTAGCTACCTCCTGGTTCTGCCATCTACCCCAAGGATCTATCAGCTCATGGGAGATGTTGAAAGAAAGGTTCATTAGCCAGTTCCGCATCCATGTAGAACAACCCAAGGATGCTTATTCTCTATCCAATATCAAACAGAAATCCGGAGAGACACTGCAACAATATCTAACCCGGTTCAACGCCGCAGCGGCCGCAGTCCAAGATGCCGATGAGAAGCTCACCCTAATGGCCCTCTGTAGTGGTGTACACCCAGATACCAAGTTCGCTAGAAGACTAACTAAGGAAAAACCAGCTACTTTACCTGATTTCTTCCATGAAGCTGGAAAGTATATGAGACTTGAAGGCGCCGCCACTGAGAGGCAGTCAGGGCAACAAGGTAAGACAACTTCGGACAAGGTTCCCGCTGCAGCTAAGGACACTCGAAGAAATGAATCTAGAGACAATGCTGGGGGCAGTAAGGTTGAAAAACGCCAATATCGACCAGGACCAAGATTTGACTCCTACACTCCTTTGAATGAAAAAATCGAAAACATCTTTCTAGCCACTCAGGGCGAACTCGGATATAAGCGCCCCCCGCACAAGAAAGAATCTGATAACGCACTCAAGTCTGGAAAGTTCTGCCGCTTCCACGAATCCCACGGACATGACACCAATGAATGCCACCATCTCCGGGACTTGATCGAAGAACACATCAGAAGAAGAAGGCTGGAACGCTATGTGAAAGGTCAGAACAGGACTCCAACTCCTGCCAATGAGAACCCAAAGCGACCCGTCCCAGAAGTAGGCGGAGGGAATCGCAACACCAGTGGCTCTAGCCAAGAGAAGATAGTGGTCCATACCATCTCGGGAGGACCACACATCGCCGACAGAAGCTGGGCGGAGATGGAAAGATACGGCAAGTCACTTAGAAATGCTGAAGGCTATGTTAACTTCATTATGGAAGAACACCACCCGAAACGGAAAGAGAGTGACGACATCGTATTCAGTAGGCGTGATTTAGAAGGAAGACAGTATCCGCATATGGATCCCATGGTCATCTCTGCCTGGTTCGGTCCAGCTAAAATTTTCCGAATTCTAATAGACACAGGAAGCTCCGTAAATATCCTATTCAAGCATGCTTTCGACAAAATGAAGCTGTCAATGAAGGATGTGTCTCCCTGCAACAAACCCCTGCACGGTTTCACTGGAGATGCGAAAATACCCCTCGGGCAACTTGACCTCTTCGTCGAAATAGGAAGTCATCCCCGCTCCGTTGTGCGAAAACAAACGTTCGTACAAATAGAAAACCACTCGGCCTACAACGCCTTCTTGGGAAGACCAGCCTTGTCTGACTTCCAAATTGTCCTAGCCCCGTGGTGCCTAAAGATGAAATTCCCAACAGATAACGGAATAGGAGAAGTTGAAGGAGATCAAGACGCCGCTCGAGATTGCTATGTAAGTGAACTTCGCAATAACCATAGAAAGAATAAGGGGAAAGATGCAGAGACTACTCTCTTCATGAAAAGCTTGGAAGCATAGCAACTAAAGAAAGCCCCTCCTCTTCGGTACACCAGCGATCCTTTCAATGAACTAGACCCCAGGGATAAGGAGGAGGAGGCTACCGCTGAGCCTGCGGAGGCCATGGAATTCGTATCTGTAGACAAACATGATTCAAGTAGACTATTAAAAATAGGATCTCAGCTAAAAACAGAATTGAAGGATCAACTCATTGACTTTCTCCGCCACAACTTAGAGGTATTTGCGTGGAGACATGCCGATATGACAGGAATCTCCCCAGACATAGCATGCCACACGCTGAACGTCGATCCCACCAAGGTACCGATAAAGCAGAAAAAGAGAAGCATGGGAGCAGAACGATCAGCAGCCCTCGATGAGGAAGTAAAGAACCTACTTGCTAATGACTTCATACGAGAAGCCATCTACCCAGAATGGATCGCTAACCCAGTACTAGTAAAGAAAGCTAATGGGAAGTGGCGAACATGCATTGATTTCTCCAACTTAAATGACGCTTGCCCGAAAGACTGCTTTCCGCTCCCCCGAATCGATCAGCTTGCGGACAGCACTGCCGGGCACGAACTTTTATCTTTTATGGATGCATACTCCGGATACAACCAGATTCCCATGCACGCTCCCGATTAAGACCACACTAGCTTTATCACTGACCGGGGATTATATTGTTACAAAGTCATGCCTTTTGGACTCAAAAATGCTGGAGCTACCTATCAGCGCCTCGTCAACAAGATGTTCGCGGAATTAATAGGACGAACTATGGAAGTATATGTGGATGACATGTTGGTAAAGTCCAGAAGAGCCGACGATCATGTAAGCCACCTGAGCGAGATGTTTCAGGTACTTCGCCAATATAGAATGAAGCTGAATCCTCTAAAGTGCTCCTTCGGAGTGTCATCGGGAAAATTCTTAGGATTCATCGTCCATGCCAGAGGAATTGAAGCAAACCCTGAACATATCCGGGCTCTAAAAGAAATAAGGATACCTTCCACTCGAAAAGAAATGCAGAGCCTAAACGGAAAGGTGGCCGCCCTAAGCAGATTCATTTCCAAAGCAATTGACAAGTGCGTCCCTTTCTTCGAAGCTCTCAAGAAAGACAAAGGAAAGTTCGAGTGGACCGATGAATGCTTGAAAGCCTTCCTTAACCTGATCGAACACCTTCAGAAACCACCAGTACTCTCAACTCCAAACGAAGGCGAAGAGCTATACCTATACCACGCTGTATCATCTCATGCTCTAAGCGCTGCCCTGGTAAGAGAAGAAGACCGCACACAACGCCCGGTGTACTATATAAGTAAGAGATTTACAGGGGCAGAAGCCAGATATCCTAAACTTGAGAAATTGGCATATTGTTTATTGATCGCGTCACGAAAACTGCGACACTACTTCCAATCTCACTCCATCAGAGTTCTAACCGATCAGCCACTAAGACAGGTGCTCCATCGTCCCGACACTTCTGGACGACTCCTCAAATGGTGCATTGAACTAAGTCAGTATGACGTCACCTACCGTCCTCGCACCGCTATCAAGGGGCAAGCCATGGCCGATTTCATTGCCGAATTCACTACCAACGAAGGCAAGGATCAGTTTGAAATAGCAAAAAACATCAAGTGGAACATCTTTGTAGATGGAGCATCGAACGAACAAGGCTCGGGGGCAGGTATTGTGATAATCACCCCTAGGGGAAGAAAGCTGTACTATGCATTAAGGTTGGAATTCGCGGCCACTAACAACGATGCAGAGTATGAGGCAGTAATAGCGGGATTGGAGCTTGCCTTAGAAATTGGAGTCAATTCTTTATGTCTTCATAGTGATTCTCAACTTATCGTAAACCAAGTACTAGGAGAATTCCAGACACGAGAAGAACGACTCACAGCATATCTAAAGAAAACCAAACCGCTGCTCGACCAATTGGACCATTATCTAATCAAACACATTCCTCGAGAAGATAACCAAGAGGCCGATGAACTAGCAAAGCAAGCTAGTATGAAGAATAGCACCATTTCAGGAGCACTAGCCATCTCAAGGCAGCTATCCCCAAGTTTCGAACAAGTGAATCTGATAACTGCAATCGAAGAAGGAACTTGGATGACTCCTATCCGGAAATATTTGCAGGATGGCACACTACCAGACAAACGTGATGAAGTCAGGAGAATTTTGAGGAAAGCTCCCCACTACACAATACAAGAAGGCATCCTCTATCGGCGTGGCTTCTCTAGCCCCTTATTCAGATGCGTCGCTGGAAGGGAAGCCAAGGAAATCTTATTCAACATCCATCAAGGAAGTTGCGGAGATCACATTGGAGGGCAGACTCTGGCGAAAAAGATACTCCGATATGGATATTACTGGCCCACACTAAACAAAGACGCCTTAGACTTCGTCAAGAGATGCGACAGATGTCAGAAATTTTCCAAGATTCCTCGACTACCCACAAATGAGATTACTCAAATGACCAGCCCTTGGCCTTTCGCTGTATGGGGAATTGATTTAATTGGTAAACTGCCAACGGGCCGAGGCGGAGCCAAATATGCTATAGTGGCAGTCGATTATTTCACCAAATGGGTGGAAGCGGAACCCCTAAGCAAAATATCTTCAGCAAAAGTTATCAACTTCTTGATCAAAAATATTCTGTGCAGGTACGGAGTACCACTCAAGATCATATCAGACAACGGACTCCAATTTGACAGCGAAGAATTCGCCGATTGGTGCCAAGAGCATGGAATTCATAAAAGCTTCTCATCAGTAGCTTATCCTCAGGCAAACGGACAAGTCGAAGCTGTCAACAAAATTCTCAAAACCCTAATCAAGAAGAAACTTGAAAAGTCAAAAGGCGCTTGGGTGGACGAACTTCCTACGGCACTTTGGGCCTACCGCACATCTTTCAGAACATCAACGGGACATATTCCTTTCTCTTTGGCATATGGATCGGAGGCAATGCTCCCTGTTGAGACTATTGTTCCTTCCCACCGTAGGATCCACTACAATCCAGAAGAAAACGAAGAACTCCTCCTCATGTCTTTGGATCTGATTGAGGAAAGGAGAAACGATGCAGCACTCAAAGCAGCAGCTCACAAACAAAAAGTGGCAGCACTATACAACTCCAAAGTCAAGCATCGCATCTTACAAGAAGGAGATCTTGTCCTCAGGCGAATCTTTCCGCGCCCCGGGGCACTGGACCCCATCTGGGACGGACCATATGTAATTCATAAAGATCTCCACAACGGAGCTTATATTTTGTCAACAGTGGACGGAGAGGTGTTCCAGAGGGCATGGAACATCCAACACCTCCGCCGATACTTTTCTTAACTTGTACCGCCCATATGAAGTGAATTAACAAAGAGAATCAGTGGACGTAGGCATTTTCATGCCGAACCACTTTAAAAAATCTTGTCTCTTTTTAACTTGTTCCTTTATATCTTGGCTGCTTGTTAAGATTTATCCTTTTCTGTTGAACAAAATCTTATGGCATCTCCACTCAAGACGCACCACGGCCTCATCTGGACAAGGCCTAACAGGTACGCTACGATTCTATGCACTCGCCAATGAAACTCTTTTGCTCCAGCATCCCTCTGCTGCGGGTTAACTCATTGCTCGCGCCTGCCCTCAAAGCCAACTGTAATGAGCCGATTATAAGTCATCATAAAGGCCGACTATAGCCGATGGCAGCTCATTACGGCGTTCGGCTTGCCGGCAACTGTGAACCTACTTTAAGCCCCAACAGAAGGTGTGGCCAGCCAGAGGTAGTTCACGGCCAAGGCACCCACGCTAGCCGGCCACGGTAAATCGAATAATACCCACGATTACAGACCATAATGGTTCGGGTAGTTACCGTGCGCGATCTCAGCTCCGATGTGTCTTAAGTGCGGCTGTGGTAAAAAAGAAAACTCCCCGCGGAGGCGTAAGATGGGTGACAAATGTCTCCAAGACCCACAGCTAGGGAAAGTGACTACAAAACCCGTTTGCCACGAACTTAAGCACATCGACGGCCTTCCGTGACTGGAATTTTTACTTTTTCTATATTTCCATTTTATTTAAATACTTTTCTCCTATCCTGTATAACAAACTCTAAAGTACAGGAAACCGAATAGGGAGCATTCACTCATGAGAATATAAGCCTACGTACTAGGTGCCAAGGTACTCCGATATATTCATGATCAGTTACACAAGACGCTCAAAACTACCGCCTGCAAATAAAACATGAAGGGCGGTACTCTCTCCTCTTGTACATAAAAACATAACTATAGCTTATTCATACGTCACACTAACATTGCAAAACATGAAATTATATTTCAAGCAAAGGCTTAACATCAAACACAACTAAAATCACGGGCATATACATGGTTATACTTCTCACGCAGCATATCAAAATGACAACAACATTTAAACATAACAAAATCAGCTTATATTATAAAATCACACAAAGTTATTCTCTGCAAATAATATTATTACAGTCACATCAATGTTTTGGACTAACGTAAACAGCAGTAAAAAGAAATAAAAAGCGGCCGAATCCGGACAAGTAACCAGCTGCGCCCACACTCCATCATCAACTTCCCAAGCCTACTTGGCCGCAGGGCCGGAACCCCCAGCATGTTGATCGGAAGTTTCACCTGTCCAATTCAGAAGAGAAATCCATTAAACAAACGATAAAAGATCAAGTTATGGAAACCCAGAAAGAAAAGGAAAAGAGAAGAATAACTCACCAGCGTCCGCCGCTTGATCCTCATCCTCCAGTTGCACACCCGCTTCCTTCGCAGCAAGCAACCGCATCCCCTCCTTCACCGCCGCTTGCTCCTCTTTCGAGTACTGAGCAGTGACCACGTCCAGACTAAAAGCCGCTCCACCTTCCTTATCCGCATCGACCCTGGCCACCTCTAAAGCCCGAAGATATATCTTGGCCATGACCCGGGGATAGTCATCCATCCAAGACAAGCTGCCCTCCTTCCAAGTACGGAAGTACATGTCCTGCAGCATCTCGTCCATCATCCCCTCATTCTCCTCGAACTCCCTCACCCGGGCCTCGGAAGCCTGCAACTTGGCGACAGCGACATCCCTCTCTGATCGGTATCTCGAGCAGTCAGCCTGGAGAGACCTCCTCATCTCCTCCATCTCCTCCTTTAACTTGACTTGAGCCATCTCCGCGGCCTCAAGCCTTCCAGACAACTCCTCTACCTGCTCAAGATCCGCATTCCGGACCTCATCCACTGTCGCAATGGCCATGTCGATCTGCTCCTTACAGGCGGCCTCCATCTTCCGTAACTCCGCCCTACTAGCCTTTTCCATGGTCTCTTTCAGACGCCTGGAGGCTTCCTCGTGCCGAGAAATCTGAACGGCTTGACCGGCAAGCTGTTCGGCCTGATCAGCAACCTTCAGCCGCAACCGAATATTAGCACTCCCAATCTCCTCCCCGGCCTTGACCAATTGAGCATGATACTTCATTAACTTCTTGGTCTCTTCAGCCACCCGATCGATATTAGCCTTGGCCTCGTCTCCCATGGTAACTACCCGAGTGGTAAGCAGATCAAGATCTAGGGACTTAGCCTCGTCTAACACTCGTACCATGGGGTTGCGGGGAAGGAGATGTTCACCCGTGGCCTCATCAAATGAAATATCCCGAGAGCTTGGATCTAAATCAGGATGACCGGCAAAGGGGTCACGAGGCACGTCAGGACGCCTTATACGGATAACCGTGGGATTCTTGGAAGGAGGTGGAGGGGGGATAAATCCATGCTCTCCTCTGTGGCATCACGAGGAGGCTGAACAGGAAGCTACGGACCAGGGGAAGGCTCAAATAAAGAACGACTCCTCTTCTTTTTCTGAATACTCTCTTCGATGACCCCAAGAAGAGGACGGTATTTGACCACGTCCCTAGTACGACCAGTGGGAGGCTTCGCAGAAGCTCTCATCAACTTGAATTGTTCGAGGCGGTGTCGAACGTCTGACGTTGTAACCACCTGGCCTGCCCCTGAAATAAAGAACAAGTGTTACGAACATACAATGGTCCCCAATTCAGGAAACATGTTAAGTAAAAAGAAAGAAAAGTGTGAAGGCACGTCTATTATACAAACCCTGCGGAGGAGTGGGGTACTACAATAAGTCCTGAATCTCATTCCAGGACGGAAGTGAACCATAAAATATTTCTAAGTCCTTATCGAAAATGGAATCGACAGAGGACAAAAGTTCACCTTGCACCGCCGAAGTTACCCTAGCTGAGGAGCCTTTAGGCGATGGATCGGCACCAGCCACAGCCTTGCCCGCCTCCTTTGCCTTTTCCGCTTCCGATTCTTCCGCCGATTCCCCGAAGGCCTGACGGAGGGCCTCATCCAGTTCAGGATCTTTCCCAGAGGTTAAGGCACCAGCATCACCATCACCATCTCCATCGCCATCTCCTCCGCCTTCTGACTCTCCTCCCACATCGCCTCCTTCGCCCTCTTCCACACCTTCCCCCTCCGGGATGATCGGGCGAGTACTAGGAGAGGGGCCATCAGACTCCTTGAGCTTCTTACCCCCCACGACTGGGTGTTGTGCAAAGGGCTTCCTCTTGCCACTCTTCACCGTGGCCCCCTCCTTAGCTTTAGCGGCCTTCTCCTCAACCGTGTCCCTCTGCTTAACCACGGACTGGTGCGGCAGGATCAAGTTGTACTCCAGGAGGGTAGCGTTCCTGATCAGATAGGCGGCTGACCTGTCCCTCTCGGAGATGGCCTTAACTTCTGCTGCCATATGGACTAGGCGATCGCTCTCCACCACCGCAAAGCCACCTGTCGCTAACAAACAATAGAAGCACATAAGGAAAGGAATTGCAATCAAGATAGGAATTACGAATAAAGAGTTAACTTACATCCGGAAGTGAAGCGACGAATGGAGACAGAATCGTCCCTCACAAAGAACCACTCCTTCTTGAACATGCTGTACTTTGAGTACAGGTCAAGGACCGGCTTGAAGGAGACGGCCGACTCTAAGCTAATGTAGAGGGACCCCTTCCTATAGCCCCTCAGATTATATAGATACCGGATTTCCCGGTTGGATGGAGAGCGCCCGTACCTCTTCTGGAAGATAGAATATAAGAACGCCAAGATGGCATACGAGTTGGGCTGAAGCTGGAAAGGCGCCACCTTTAGATATGTAAGGAAGCTAACAACCCAGGCGTTGATAGAGGGAATGGCCCCGCACATGCAATGGTACCTGCTGTAGGCGAAATACCCTTCGGGAGGGTCGTATGGCATCACCCCGACTCCCGGAAGCAACATAAGCATCCTATCTATCCCGAAAGAACGGGATATAGCATCAAGCTGCTCCTCCTTTAGAGAACTAGGGAAGCAGTCCGGAGGGGAGACCAGGAGCTCCTGGGGTCCATACCCCTCCACCAGCGATCTCGAAGCAGTTCCATTCTCCCCGGACCCCGATTGGGCTGGGGGCACGGAAGAAGATTCTCCTCCATCCCTCGACTTCCGCCTATCTGATCGTGTTTCCGCCTTGCGAGACATTTATCTGCATACACAGAAGCAAAAAGACAGGTTGTTAAAACAAAGAATACAGAGATGTAAGCAAGCAAGCATACATAAGTCCAGAGTTCCACTCAGAGTCCGAATACAAAGTTCATTCGGCACTGGAAGTTCAAGACCATTCGGTAGTACAAGTTCAAGTTCATTCGGTAGTACAAGTTCAAGTTCATTCGGTAGTACAAGTTCATGTTCATTCGGCACCGGTATCTCAAGTTCATTCGGTACACAGCACCATTCGGCATTGAAAGCCTTACGCGTATATTCGGTGATAAGGATCATTCGGCAAAGAGCATATACCTGGTTCGGCACGAAATGGTTCGGCAAAAGTGTGATTCGGCTAAAGTTTGATTCGGTATAGTATTGGTTCGGCGCTTGTTGATTCGGTGAAGAAAACCTAAGGGGGTGTAGCCCCTATATATAGACTGGAGGAACACCACCGGACCAGATGGTTCGGCATACCGGACCAACCTCCAACCGAATGAAAACCTATACCTACTCGAAGCCGAATGAAACTGTCTCTACCAACAGAAACCAGAAACAGGGGGCATGCAAGGCACCGCATTCAGATAAGTACCGGACTCTAGAACCGACTGATAAAATAGAAATTATGATAACAATGAATAAGTAGTAAATCTTTCACTGGCATGGGTTAATCATTTACACATGTACGCGACCACGAACGGTCCACAGGCATGCTCTGAATGACCATTAACCCTATCGTCGTGAAAATTTACACTTTGACATCATTTTTTAAGCTCATCGGTTAAATGGATATTTGATTCTGATAATTATGAAATGGCTAAGCTACTTACACATGTACGGGGTCGCGAACGATCCCTAGGCATGCTCTGAGCTGGCGATAAATCACCTTGACAAACGATCCAGGGACCCACTCTAACGTGTACCTGGCATCGATAATGTTAAGCCCCCTCGGGGCACACCTCTCGCCCCAAACGGCGCGATTCACTTTGTCTCAAATGCTTCGATCCTGAACGGTCGTTATTTGAAATCACACTAAAACTATAAATTCCTTTGTAGGACATCAACAGGATACGAACATCCAGCCCATGGCGTTACAAAACAGACCTTCCTACCACGAGGAAACAAAGCGCGACACATGTAAGCACGTGCCCCACTTTGGGGGGCAAATGTTGGGCGAATTCTCACCCAGAAGATCTCGAGACCAAGAAGCGTCAGTTTCACCCGGGTTTGCAACCTCCATTCGGTAATTCAGAGGATCAAGTTCCATTCGGTAGTAAGGGTCCGTCCGGTATACATGTTCATTCGGCCACGCAATCCTATGAACTCATTCGGCACTCGGTAGCCAACAGCCTCCTTCCCTCTGCCGGTCCAAACCCACCAACGAACCAGGAGCAAAAGGGGGTACCACCGGACCAGGGTAGTACCGGAACAAAAGTCCTACCGGTCCAAACATCCCTCACCGAACCACCTCTCCAATACCCTACCGGACCAGCCCCTCTCACGAGCTCCACCGGACCAGACCAGTACCACCGGACCGAGCTCCAACTTCTCCAAGCATGACCGAATGAAGCTTCGCCGAGCCAGATTGCTTCAGCCCGGGCCCACCAGCAGCTATATACATCCAAGACCCTTGCCCCCTACCTCACTCTATAAATAGAGGGGCAGGGGTACAACAATGGCAGACAAGTTTGAGATCTCAAGCACGGAAGGAACTTTCAAACTACTTTCATATACTTGTACACAAAATATTGTACTTGTAATCTGAAACAAAGAACATAATAACATATAAAGTGGACGTAGGCACGTTCTGGCCGAACCACTATAAATCTGTGTGTCTTTTACATTTCAGCCCCTGCTCTTTTCATATTTACATAACTCATCTGAATCATTAAGAATCACATAAAATCAACTAAATCACACGACTTGGAGGTGTTTGCCCATTTTTTGCGCAAACAGTTGCACCTTGCACCGTGGATGTTGCACCCTGTAGATATCGATTATTCGGACGGCCATAACTTCTGGCTCGTTTAGAGTTACGGGAGCCACAACCTGTCAAAACGAAGGCCTCGATGAGTTCTACGGGTTTGACAGCTTTCAGCCGACAACGGATTGATTAATTCCCAAAAAGGACAACCCGAACATCAATCGGGTCTCGTAAGTTTTTTACCCTTCGTTTTTTCGACACGTGGATTTTTACGGTAAAACGGGATTACGGTGGCCCGTCTTCGACTTCCCATCGCTGGAGAGTGGTGCACCATGGTACTGTTCCGTTTCAAATCCATGCACGCATTTCTAAAAGTCATACGGCACTGTTTCGCCATTTCGGACGGATGTTGCACCTTGCACCGTGGATGTTGCACCCTGTAGATATCGATTATTCGGACGGCCATTACTTCTCGCTCGTTTAGAGTTACGGGAGCCATAACCTGTCAAAACGAAGGCCTCGATGATTTCTACGGCTTTGACAGCTTTCAGCCGTCAACGGATAGATTAATGCCCAAAAAGGACAACCCGAATCTCAATGGGTCTCGTAAGTTTTTTACCCTTCGTTTTATCGACACATGGATTATTACGGTAAAACGGGATTACGGTGGCTGGTCTTCGATTTACCATCGCTGGAGAGTGGTGCACCATGCTACTGTTCCGTGTCAAATCCATGCACGAATTTCTCAAGGTCGTACGGCACTGTTTTGCCATTTCGAACGGATGTTGCACCTTGCACCGTGGATGTTGCACCCTGTAGATATCGATTATTCGGACGGCCATAACTTCTGGCTCGTTTAGAGTTACGGGAGCCATAACCTATCAAAACGAAGGCCTCGATGAGTTCTATGGCTTTGACAGCTTTCAGCTGTCAACGGATAGATTAATGCCCAAAAAGGACAGCCCGAATCTCAATCGGGTCTCGTAAGTTTTTTACCCTTCGTTTTTTCGACACGTGGATTTTTACAGTAAAACGGGATTACGGTGGCTGGTCTTCGATTTACCATCGCTGGAGAGTGGTGCACCATGGTACTGTTCCGTTTCAAATCCATGCATGAATTTCTAAAGGTCGTACGGCACTGTTTCGCCATTTCGGACGGATGTTGCACCTTGCACCGTGGATGTTGCACCCTGTAGATATCGATTATTCGGACGGCCATAACTTCTGGCTCGTTTAGAGTTACGGGAGCAATAACCTGTCAAAACGAAGGCCTCGGTGAGTTCTACGGCTTTGACAGCTTTCAGCCGTCAACGGATAGATTAATGCGCAAAAAGGATAACCCGAATCTCTATCGGGTCTCGTATGTTTTTTACCCTTCGTTTTTACGACACGTGGATTTTTACGGTATAACGGGATTACCGTGGCCCGTCTTCGACTTCCCATCGCTGAAGAGTGGTGCACCATGGTACTGTTTCGTTTCAAATCCATGCACGAATTTCTAAAGGTCGTACGGCGCTGTATCGCCATTTCGGACGGATGTTGCATGCACCGTGGATGTTGCACCCTGTAGATATCGATTATTCGGACGGCCATAACTTCTCGCTCGTTTAGAGTTACGGGAGCCATTACCTGTCAAAACGAAGGCCTCGATGAGCTCTACGGCTTTGGCAGCTTTCAGCCGTCAACGGATAGATTAATGCCCAAAAAGGACAACCCGAATCTCAATCGGGTCTCGTAAGTTTTTTACCCTTCGTTTTATCGACACATGGATTATTATGGTAAAACGGGATTACGGTGGCTGGTCTTCGATTTACCATCGCTGGAGAGTGGTGCACCATGCTACTGTTCCGTGTCAAATCCATGCACGAATTTCTCAAGGTCGTACGGCACTGTTTCGCCATTTCGGACGGATGTTGCACCTTGCACCGTGGATGTTGCACCCTGTAGATATCGATTATTCGGACGGCCATAACTTCTCGCTCGTTTAGAGTTACAGGAGCCATAACCTGTCAAAACGAAGGCCTCGATGAGTTCTATGGCGTTGACAGCTTTCAACCGTAAACGGAAAGATTAATGCCCAAAAAGCATAGCCCGAATCTCAATCGGGTCTCGTAAGTTTTTTACCCTTCGTTTTTTCGACACGTGGATTTTTATCGTAAAATGGGATTACGATGGCCGGTCTTCGATTTACCATCGCTGGAGAGTGGTGCACCAAGGCACTGTTCCTTTTCAAATCCATGCACGAATTTCTAAAGGTCGTACGGCACTGTTTCGCCATTTCGGACGGATGTTGCACCTTGCACCGTGGATGTTGCACCCTGTAGATATCGATTATTCGGACGGCCATAACTTCTGGATCGTTTAGAGTTACGGGAGCCATAACCTGTCAAAACGAAGGCCTCGGTGAGTTCTACGGCTTTGACAGCTTTCAGCCGTCAACGGATAGATTAATGCCCAAAAAGGATAACCCGAATCTCAATCGGGTCTAGTATGTTTTTTACCCTTCGTTTTTACGACACGTGGATTTTTACGGTATAACGGGATTACCGTGGCCCGTCTTCGACTTCCCATCGCTGAAGAGTTGTGCACCATGGTACTGTTTCGTTTCAAATCCATGCACGAATTTCTAAAGGTCGTACGGCGATGTTTCGCCATTTCGGACGGATGTTGCACCTTGCACCGTGGATGTTGCACCCTGTAGATATCGATTATTCGGACGGCCATGACTTCTCGCTCGTTTAGAGTTACGGGAGCCATAACCTGTCAAAACGAAGGCCTCGATGAGTTCTACGGCTTTGACAGCTTTCAGCCGTCAACGGATAGATTAATGCCCAAAAAGGACAACCCGAATCTCAATCGGGTCTCGTAAGTTTTTTACCCTTCGTTTTATCGACACATGGATTATTACGGTAAAACGGGATTACGGTGGCTGGTCTTCGATTTACCATCGCTGGAGAGTGGTGCACCATGCTACTGTTCCGTTTCAAATCCATGCACGAATTTCTCAAGGTCGTACGGCACTGTTTCGCCATTTCGGACGGATGTTGCACCTTGCACCGTGGATGTTGCACCCTGTAGATATCGATTATTCGGACGGCCATAACTTCTCGCTCGTTTAGAGTTACGGGAGCCATAACCTGTCAAAACGAAGGCCTCGATGAGTTCTATGGCTTTGACAGCTTTCAGCCGTCAACGGATAGATTAATGCCCAAAAAGGACAGCCCGAATCTCAATCGGGTCTCGTAAGTTTTTTACCCTTCGTTTTTTCGACACGTGGATTTTTACGGTAAAACGGGATGACGATGGCTGGTCTTCGATTTACCATCGCTGGAGAGTGGTGCACCAAGGCACTGTTCCGTTTCAAATCCATGCATGAATTTCTAAAGGTCGTACGGCACTGTTTCGCCATTTCGGACGGATGTTGCACCTTGCACCGTGGATGTTGCACCCTGTAGATATCGATTATTCGGACGGCCATAACTTCTGGCTCGTTTAGAGTTACGGGAGCCATAACCTGTCAAAACGAAGGCCTCGGTGAGTTCTACGACTTTGGCAGCTTTCAGCCGTCAACGGATAGATTAATGCCCAAAAAGGATAACCCGAATCTCAATCGGGTCTCGTATGTTTTTTACGCTTCGTTTTTAGGACACATGGATTTTTACGGTATAACGGGATTACCGTGGCCCGTCTTCGACTTCCCATCGCTGAAGAGTGGTGCACCATGGTACTGTTTCGTTTCAAATCCATGCACGAATTTCTAAAGGTCGTACGGCGCTGTTTCGCCATTTCGGACGGATGTTGCACCTTGCACCGTGGAAGTTGCACCCTGTAGATATCAATTATTCGGACGGCCATAACTTCTGGCTCGTTTAGAGTTACGGGAGCCATAACCTGTCAAAATGAAGGCCTCGATAAGTTCTACGGCTTTGACAGCTTTCAGCCGTCAACGGATAGATTAATGCCCAAAAAGGACAACCCGAATCTCAATCGGGTCTCGTAAGTTTTTTACCCTTCGTTTTTTCGACACGTGGATTTTTACGGTAAAACGGGATTACGGTGGCTGGTCTTCGATTTACCATCGCTGGAGAGTGGTGCACCATGGTACTGTTCCGTTTCAAATCCATGCACGCATTTCTAAAGGTCGTACGATACTGTTTCGCCATTTCGGATGGATGTTGCATCTTGCACCGTGGATGTTGCACCATGTGGATATCGATTAATCGGACGGCCATAACTTCTGCCTCGTTTTGAGTTACGGGAGCCATAACCTGTCAAAACGAAGGCCTCGATAAGTTCTACGGCTTTGATAGCTTTTAGCCATCAACGGATAGATTAATGCCCAAAAAGGACAACCAGAATCTCAATCGGGTCTCGTAAGTTTTTTAACCTTCGTTTTTTCGACACGTCGATTTTTACGGTAAAACGGGATTACCGTGGCCCGTCTTCGACTTCCCATTGCTGGAGAGTGGTGCACCACGGTACTGTTCCGTTTCAAATCCATGCACGCGTTTCTAAAAGTCGTACGGCACTGTTTCGCCATTTCGGACGGATGTTGCACCTTGCACCATGAATGTTGCACCCTGTAGATATCGATTATTCGGACGGCCGTAACTTCTGGCTCGATTAGAGTTATGGGAGCCATAACCTGTCAAAACGAAGGCCTCGATGAGTTCTACGGCTTTGACAGTTTTCAGCCGTCAACGGATTGATTAATGCCCAAAAAGGACAACCCGAACATCAATCGGGTCTCGTAAGTTTTTTACACTTCGTTTTTTCGACACGTGGATTTTTACGGTAAAACGGGATTACGGTGGCCCGTCTTCGACATCCCATCGCTGGAGAGTGGTGCACCATGGTACTGTTCCGTTTCAAATCCATGCACGCATTTCTAAAAGTCATACGGCACTGTTTCGCCATTTCGGATGGATGTTGCACCTTGCACCGTGGATGTTGCACCCTGTAGATATCGATTATTCGGACGGCCATAACATCTGGCTCGTTTAGAGTTACGGGAGCCATAACCTGTCAAAATGAAGGCCTCGATGAGTTCTACGGCTTTGACAGCTTTCAACTGTCAACGGATAGATTAATGCCCAAAAAGGACAACCCGAATCTCAATCGGGACTCGTAAGTTTTTTACCCTTCGTTTTTTCGACACGTGGATTTTTACGGTAAAACGGGATTACGGTGGCTGGTCTTCGATTTACCATCGCTGGAGAGTGGTGCACCATGGTACTGTTCCGTTTCAAATCCATGCACGAATTTCTCAAGGTCGTACGACACTGTTTCACCATTTCGGACGGATGTTGCACCTTGCACCGTGGATGTTGCGCCCTGTAGATATCAATTATTCGGACGGCCATAACTTCTCGCTCGTTTAGAGTTATGGGAGCCATAACCTGTCAAAACGAAGGCCTCGATGAGTTCTATGGCTTTGACAGCCTTCAGCCATCAACGGATAGATTAATGCCCAAAAAGGACAGCCCGAATCTCAATCGGGTCTCGTAAGTTTTTTGCCCTTCGTTTTTTCGACACGTGGATTTTTACGGTAAAACGGGATTACAGTGGCTGGTCTTCGATTTACCATCGCTGGAGAGTGGTGCACCATGGTACTGTTCCGTTTCAAATCCATGCATGAATTTCTAAAGGTCGTACGGCACTGTTTCGCCATTTCGGACGGATGTTGCACCTTGCACCGTGGATGTTGCACCCTGTAGATATCGATTATTCGGACGACCATAACTTCTTGCTCGTTTAGACTTACGGGAGCCATAACCGGTCAAAACGAAGGCCTCGGTGAGTTCTACGGCTTTGACAGCTTTCAACCGTCAACGGATAGATTAATGCCCAAAAAGAAGAACCCGAATCTCAATCGGGTCTCGTAAGTTTTTTACCCTTCGTTTTTACGACACGTGGATTTTTACGGCATAACGGGATTACCGTGGCCCGTCTTCGACTTCCCATCGCTGAAGAGTGGTGCACCATGGTACTGTTCCGTTTCAAATCCATGCACGAATTTCTAAAGGTCGTACGGCGCTATTTCGCCATTTCGGACGGATGTTGCACCTTGCACCGTGGATGTTGCACCATGTGGATATCAATTAATCGGACGGCCATAACTTCTGGCTCGTTTTGAGTTACGGGAGCCATAACCTGTCAAAACGAAGGATTCGATAATTTCTACGGCTTTGATAGCTTTCAGCCATCAACGGATAGATTAATGCCCAAAAAGGACAACCAGAATCTCAATCGGGTCTCGTAAGTTTTTTACCCTTCGTTTTTTCGACACGTGGATTTTTACTGTAAAATGGGATTACCGTGGCCTGTCTTCGACTTCCCATCGCTGGAGAGTGGTGCACCATGGTACTGTTCTGTTTCAAATCCTTGCACGCATTTCTAAAAGTCATACGGCACTGTTTCGCCATTTCGGACGGATGTTGCACCTTGCACCGTGGATGTTGCACCCTGTAGATATCGATTATTCGGACGACCATAACTTCTGGCTCGTTAAGAGTTATGGGAGCCATAACCTGTCAAAACGAAGGCCTCGATGAGTTCTACGAATTTGACAGCTTTCAGCCGTCAACGGATAGATTGGTGCCCAAAAAGGACAACCCGAATATCAATCGGGTCTCGTAAGTTTTTTACCCTTCGTTTTTTCGACACGTGGATTTTTACGGTAAAACGAGATTACGGTGGCTGGTCTTCGATTTACCATCGCTGGAGAGTGGTGCACCATGGTACTGTTCCGTTTCAAATCCATGCACAAATTTCCAAAGGTCGTACGACACTGTTTCGCCATTTCGGACGGATGTTGCACCTTGCACCGTGGATGTTTCACCCTGTAGATATCAATTATTCGGACGGCCATAACTTCTGGCTCGTTTAGAGTTACGGGAGCCATAACCTGTCAAAATGAAGGCCTCGATGAGTTCTACGGCTTTGACCGCTTTCAGCCGTCAACGGATAGATTAATGCCCAAAAAGGACAACCCGAATCTCGATCGGGTCTCGTAAGTTTTTTACCCTTCGTTTTTTCGACACGTGGATTTTTACGGTAAAACGGGATTACGGTGGCCCGTCTTCGACTTCCCATCGCTGAAGAGTGGTGAACCATGGTACTATTCCATTTCAAATCTATGCACGCATTTCTAAAAGTCGTACGGCATTGTTTCGCCATTTCGGACGGATGTTGCACCTTGCACCGTGGATGTTGCACCCTGTAGACATCGATTATTCGGACGGCCATAACTTCTGGCTCGTTTAGAGTTACGGGAGCCATAACCTGTCAAAACGAAGGCCTCAATAAGTTCTACGGCTTTGACAGCTTTCAGCCGTCCACGGATAGACTAATGCCCAAAAAGGGCAACCCGAATCTCAATCGGGTCTCGTAAGTTTTTTACCCTTCGTTTTTTCGACACGTGGATTTTTACGGTAAAACGGGATTACCATGGCCCGTCTTCGACTTCCCATCACTGGAGAGTGGTGTACTATGGTACTGTTCCGTTTCAAATCTATGCACGCATTTCAAAAAGTCACACGGCACTGTTTCGCCATTTCGGACGGATGTTGCACCTTGCACCGTGGATGTTGCACCCTGTAGATATCGATTATTTAGACGGCCATAACTTCTCGCTCGTTTAGAGTTACGGAAACCATAACCTGTCAAGACGAAGGCCTCGATGAGTTCTACGGCTTTGACAGCTTTCCGCCTTCAATGGATAGATTAATGCCCAAAAAGGACAACCCGAATCTCAATCGGGTCTCGTAAGTTTTATACCCTTCGTTTTTTCGACACGTGTATTTTTACGGTGAAACGGGATTACGGTGGCGGGTCTTCGATTTACCATCGCTGGAGAGTGGTGCACCATGGTACTGTTCCGTTTCAAATCCATGCACGAATTTCTCAAGGTCGTACGACACTGTTTCGCCATTTCGGACGGATGTTGCACCTTGCACCGTGGATGTTGCACCCTGTAGATATCGATTATTCGGACGGCCATAACTTCTGGCTTGTTTAGAGTTACGGGAGCCATAACCAGTCAAAACGAAGGCCTCGATGAGTTCTACGGCTTTGACAGCTTTCAGCAGACAACGGATTGATTAATGCCCAAAAAGGACAACCCGAACATCAATCGGGTCTCGTAAGTTTTTTACCCTTCGTTTTTTCGACACGTGGATTTTTACGGTAAAACGGGATTACGGTGGCCCGTCTTCGACTTCCCATCGCTGGAGAGTGGTGCACCATGGTACTGTTCCATTTCAAATCCATGCACGCATTTCCAAAAGTCATACGGCACTGTTTCGCCATTTCGGACGGATGTTGCACCTTACGCCGTGGATGTTGCACGCTTTAGATATCGATTATTCGGACGGCCATAACTTCTCGCTCGTTTAGAGTTACGGGAGCCATAACCTGTCAAAACGAAGATTCGATGAGTTCTATGGCTTTGACAGCTTTCAGCCGTCAACGGATATATTAATGCCCAAAAAGGACAACCCGAATCTCAATCGGGTCTCGTAAGTTTTTTACCCTTCGTTTTTTCGACACGTGGATTTTTACGGTAAAACGGGATTACGGTTGCTGGTCTTCGATTTACCATCGCTGGAGAGTGGTGCACCATGGTACTGTTCCGTTTCAAATCCATGCACGAATTTCTCAAGGTCGTACGACGCTGTTTCGCCATTTCGGACGGATGTTGCACCTTGCACCGTGGATGTTGCACCCTGTAGATATCGATTATTCGGACGGCCATAACTTCTCGCTCGTTTAGAGTTACGGGAGCCATAACCTGTCAAAACGAAGGCCTCGATGAGTTCTACGGCTTTGACAGCTTTCAGCCGTCAACGGATAGATTAATGCCCAAAAAGGACAGCTCGAATCTCAATCGGGTCTCGTAAGTTTTTTACCCTTCGTTTTTTCGACACATGGATTTTTACGGTAAAACGGGATTACGGTTGTTGTTCTTCAATTTACCATCGCTGGAGAGTGGTGCACCATGGTACTGTTCCGTTTCAAATCCATGCACGAATTTCTCAAGGTCGTACGACACTGTTTCGCCATTTCGGACGGATGTTGCACCTTGCACCGTGGATGTTGCACCCTGTAGATATCGATTATTCGGACGGCCATAACTTCTGGCTCGATTAGAGTTATGGGAGCCATAACCTGTCAAAACGAAGGCCTTGATGAGTTCTACGGCTTTGACAGCTTTTGGCTGTCAACGGATAGGTTAATGCCCAAAAAGGACCACCCGAATCTCAATCGGGTCTCGTAAGTTTTTTACCCTTCGCTTTTTCGACACGTGGATTTTTACGCTAAAATGGGATTACCGTGGCCCGTCTTCGACTTCCTATCGCTGGAGAGTGGTGCACCATGGTACTGTTCTGTTTCAAATCCATGCACGCATTTCTAAAAGTCATACGGCACTGTTTCGCCATTTCGGCCGGATGTTGCACCTTGCACCGTGGACGTTTCACCCTGTAGATATCGATTATTCGGACGGCCATAACTTCTGGCTCGTTAAGAGTTACGGGAGCCATAACCTGTCAAAACGAAGGCCTCGATGAGTTCTACGGCTTTGACAGCTTTCAGTCGTCAACGGATAGATTAGTGCCCAAAACGGACAACCCGAATCTCAGTCGGGTCTCGTAAGTTTTTTACCCTTCGTTTTTTCGACACGTCGATTTTTACGGTAAAACGGGATTACGGTGGCTGGTCTTCGATTTACCATCGCTGGAGAGTGGTGCACCATGGTATTGTTCCGTTTCAAATCCATGCACAAATTTCCAAACGTCGTACGACACTGTTTCGCCATTTCGGACGGATGTTGCACCTTGCACTGTGGATGTTTCACCCTGTAGATATCGATTATTCGGACGGCCATAACTTCTGGCTCGTTTAGAGTTACGGGAGCCATAACCTGTCAAAATGAAGGCCTCGATGAGTTCTACGGCTTTGACAGCTTTCAGCCGTCAACGGATAGATTAATCCCAAAAAGGACAACCCGAATCTCGATCGGGTCTCGTAAGTTTTTTACCCTTCGTTTTTTCGACACGTGGATTTTTACGGTAAAACGGGATTACGGTGGCCCGTCTTCGACTTCCCATCGCTGAAGAGTGGTGAACCATGGTACTATTCCATTTCAAATCTATGCACGCATTTCTAAAAGTCGTACGGCACTGTTTCGCCATTTCAGACGGATGTTGCACCTTGCACCGTGGATGTTGCACCCTGTAGACATCGATTATTCGGACGGCCATAACTTCTGGCTCGTTTAGAGTTACGGGAGCCATAACCTGTCAAAATGAAGGCCTCGATGAGTTCTACGGCTTTGACAGCTTTCAGCCGTCAACGGATAGACTAATGCCCAAAAAGGGCAACCCGAAACTCAATCGGGTCTCGTAAGTTTTTTACCCTTCGTTTTTTCGACAGGTGGATTTTTACGGTAAAACGGGATTACCGTGGCCCGTCTTCGACTTCCCATCACTGGAGAGTGGTGCACCATGGTACTGTTCCGTTTCAAATCCATTTACGCATTTCAAAAAGTCACACGGCACTGTTTCGCCATTTCGGACGGATGTTGCACCTTGCACCGTGGATGTTGCACGCTGTAGATATCGATTATTTGGACGGCCATAACTTCTCGCTCGTTTAGAGTTACGGGAGCCATAACCTGTCAAAACGAAGGCCTCGATGAGTTCTACGGCTTTGACAGCTTTCCGCCGTCAATGGATAGATAAATGCCCAAAAAGGACAACCCGAATCTCAATCGGGTCTCGTAAGTTTTATACCCTTCGTTTTTTCGACACGTGGATTTTTACGGTAAAACGGGATTACGGTGGCTGGTCTTCGATTTACCATCGCTGGAGAGTGGTGCACCATGGTACTGTTCCGTTTCAATTCCACGCACGAATTTCTCAAGGTCGTACGGCACTGTTTCGCCATTTCGGACGGATGTTGCACCTTGCACCGTGGATGTTGCACCCTGTAGATATCGATTATTCGGACGGCCATAACTTCTGGCTTGTTTAGAGTTACGGGAGTCATATCCTGTCAAAACGAAGGCCTCGATGAGTTCTACGGCTTTGACAGCTTTCAGCTGACAACGGATTGATTAATGCCCAAAAAGGACAACCCGAACATCAATCGGGTCTCGTAAGTTTTTTACCCTTCGTTTTTCGACACGTGGATTTTTACGGTAAAACGGGATTACGGTGGCCCGTCTTCGACTTCCCATCGCTGGAGAGTGGTGCACCATGGTACTGTTCCATTTCAAATCCATGCACGCATTTCCAAAAGTCATACGGCACTGTTTCGCCATATCGGACGGATGTTGCACCTTGCACCGTGGATGTTGCACCCTTTAGATATCGATTATTCGGACGGCCATAACTTCTCGCTTGTTTAGAGTTACGGGAGCCATAACCTGTCAAAACGAAGGCCTCGATGAGTTCTACGGCTTTGACAGCTTTCAGCCATCAATGGATAGATTAATGCCCAAAAAGGACAACCCGAACATCAATCGGGTCTCGTAAGTTTTTTACCCTTCGTTTTTCGACACGTGGATTTTTACGGTAAAACGGGATTACGGTGGCCCGTCTTCGACTTCCCATCGCTGGAGAGTGGTGCACCATGGTACTGTTCCATTTCAAATCCATGCACGCATTTCCAAAAGTCATACGGCACTGTTTCGCCATATCGGACGGATGTTGTACCTTGCACCGTGGATGTTGCACCCTTTAGATATCGATTATTCGGACGGCCATAACTTCTCGCTCGTTTAGAGTTACGGGAGCCATAACCTGTCAAAACGAAGGCCTCGATGAGTTCTACGGCTTTGACAGCTTTCAGCCATCAATGGATAGATTAATGCCCAAAAAGGACAACCCGAATCTCAATCGGGTCTCGTAAGTTTTTTACCCTTCGTTTTTTCGACACGTGGATTTTTACGGTAAAACGGAATTACGGTTGCTGGTCTTCGATTTACCATCGCTGGAGAGTGGTGCACCAAGGTACTGTTCCGTTTCAAATCCATGCACGAATTTCTCAAGGTCGTACGACACTGTTTCGCCATTTTGGACGGATGTTGCACCTTGCATTGTGGATGTTGCACCCTGTAGATATCGATTATTCGGACGGCCATAACTTCTCGCTCGTTTAGAGTTACGGGAGCCATAACCTGTCAAAACGAAGGCCTCGATGAGTTCTATGGCTTTGACAGCTTTCAACCGTCAACGGATAGATTAATGCCCAAAAAGGACAGCCCGAATCTCAATCGGGTCTCGTAAGTTTTTTACCCTTCGTTTTTTCGACACGTGGATTTTTACGGTAAAACGGGATTACGATGGCCGGTCTTCGATTTACCATCGCTGGAGAGTGGTGCACCAAGGCACTGTTCCGTTTCAAATCCATGCATGAATTTCTAAAGGTCGTACGGCACTGTTTCGCCATTTCGGACGGATGTTGCACCTTGCACCGTGGATGTTGCACCCTGTAGATATCGATTATTCGGACGGCCATAACTTCTGGCTCGTTTAGAGTTACGGGAGCCATAACCTGTCAAAACGAAGGCCTCGGTGATTTCTACGGCTTTGACAGCTTTCAGCCGTCAACGGATAGGTTAATGCCCAAAAAGGATAACCCGAATCTCAATCGGGTCTAGTATGTTTTTTAACCTTCGTTTTTACGACACGTGGATTTTTACGGTATAACGGGATTACCGTGGCCCGTCTTCGACTTCCCATCGCTGAAGAGTGGTGCACCATGGTACTGTTTCGTTTCAAATCCATGCACAAATTTCTAAAGGTCGTACGGCGCTGTTTCGCCATTTCGGACGGATGTTGCACCTTGCACCGTGGATGTTGCACCCTGTAGATATCGATTATTCGGACGGCCATAACTTCTCGCTCGTTTAGAGTTACGGGAGCCATAACCTGTCAAAACGAAGGCCTCGATGAGTTCTACGGCTTTGACAGCTTTCAGCCGTCAACGGATAGATTAATGCCCAAAAAGGACAACCCGAATCTCAATCGGGTCTCGTAAGTTTTTTACCCTTCGTTTTATCGACACATGGATTATTACGGTAAAACGGGATTACGGTGGCTGGTCTTCGATTTACCATCGCAGGAGAGTGGTACACCATGCTACTGTTCCGTTTCAAATCCATGCACGAATTTCTCAAGGTCGTACGACACTGTTTCGCCATTTCGGACGGATGTTGCACCTTGCACCGTGGATGTTGCACCCTGTAGATATCGATTATTCCGACGGCCATAACTTCTCGCTCGTTTAGAGTTACGGGAGCCATAACCTGTCAAAACGAAGGCCTCGATGAGTTCTATGGCTTTGACAGCTTTCAGCCGTCAACGGATAGATTAATGCCCAAAAAGGACAGCCCGAATCTCAATCGGGTCTCGTAAGTTTTTTACCCTTCGTTTTTTCGACACGTGGATTTTTACGGTAAAACGGGATTACGATGGCTGGTCTTCGATTTACCATCGCTGGAGAGTGGTGCACCAAGGCACTGTTCCGTTTCAAATCCATGCATGAATTTCTAAAGGTCGTACGGCACTGTTTCGCCATTTCGGACGGATGTTGCACCTTGCACCATGGATGTTGCACCCTGTAGATATCGATTATTCGGACGGCCATAACTTCTGGCTCGTTTAGAGTTACGCGAGCCATAACCTGTCAAAACGAAGGCCTCTGTGAGTTCTACGGCTTTGACAGCTTTCAGCCGTCAACGGATAGATTAATGCCCAAAAAGGATAACCCGAATCTCAATCGGGTCTCGTATGTTTTTTACCCTTCGTTTTTAGGACACATGGATTTTTACGGTATAACGAGATTACCGTGGCCCGTCTTCGACTTCCCATCGCTGAAGAGTGGTGCACCATGGTACTGTTTCGTTTCAAATCCATGCACGAATTTCTAAAGGTCGTACGGCGCTGTTTCGCCATTTCGGATGGATGTTGCACCTTGCACCGTGGAAGTTGCACCCTGTAGATATCGATTATTCGGACGGCCATAACTTCTGGGTCGTTTAGAGTTACGGGAGCCATAACCTGTCAAAATGAAGGCCTCGATAAGTTCTACGGCTTTGACAGCTTTCAGCCGTCAACGGATAGATTAATGCCCAAAAAGGACAACCCGAATCTCAATCGGGTCTCGTAAGTTTTTTACCCTTCGTTTTTTCGACACGTGGATTTTTACGGTAAAACGGGATTACGGTGGCTGGTCTTCGATTTACCATCGCTGGAAAGTGGTGCACCATGGTACTGTTCCGTTTCAAATCCATGCACGCATTTCTAAAGGTCGTACGGCACTGTTTCGCCATTTCGGACGGATGTTGCATCTTGCACCGTGGATATTGCACCATGTGGATATCGATTAATCGGACGGCCATAACTTCTGGCTCGTTTTGAGTTACGGGAGCCATAACCTGTCAAAACGAAGGCCTCGATAAGTTCTACGGCTTTGATAGCTTTTAGCCATCAAGGGATAGATTAATGCCCAAAAAGGACAACCAGAATCTCAATCGGGTCTCGTAAGTTTTTTAACCTTCGTTTTTTCGACACGTCGATTTTTACGGTAAAACGGGATTACGATGGCCGGTCTTCGATTTACCATCGCTGGAGAGTGGTGCACCAAGGCACTGTTCCGTTTCAAATCCATGCATGAATTTCTAAAGGTCGTACGGCACTGTTTCGCCATTTCGGACGGATGTTGCACCTTGCACCGTGGATGTTGCACCCTGTAGATATCGATTATTCGGACGGCCATAACTTCTGGCTCGTTTAGAGTTACGGGAGCCATAACCTGTCAAAACGAAGGCCTCGGTGATTTCTACGGCTTTGACAGCTTTCAGCCGTCAACGGATAGGTTAATGCCCAAAAAGGACAACCCGAATCTCAATCGGGTCTCGTAATTTTTTTACCCTTCGCTTTTTCGACACGTGGATTTTTACGGTAAAATGGGATTACCGTGGCTCGTCTTCGACTTCCCATTGCTGGAGAGTGGTGCACTATGGTACTGTTCCATTTCAAATCGATGCACGAATTTCTCAAGGTCGTACGGCACTGTTTCGCCATTTCGGACGGATGTTGCACCTTGCACCGTGGATGTTGCACCCTATAGATATCGATTATTCGGACGGCCATAACTTCTGGCTCGTGTAGAGTTACGGGAGCCATAACCTGTCAAAACGAAGGACTCGATGAGTTCTACGGGTTTCACAGCTTTCAGCCGACAACGGATTGATTAATGCCCAAAAAGGACAACCCGAACATCAATCGGGTCTCGTAAGTTTTTTACCCTTCGTTTTTTCGACACGTGGATTTTTACGGTAAAACGGGATTACGGTGGCCCGTCTTTGGCATCCCATCGCTGGAGAGTGGTGCACCATGGTACTGTTCCGTTTCAAATCCATGCACGCATTTCTAAAAGTCATACGGCACTGTTTCGCCATTTCGGATGGATGTTGCACCTTGCACCGTGGATGTTGCACCCTGTAGATATCGATTATTCGGATGGCCATAACTTCTCGTTCGTTTAGAGTTACGGGAGCCATAACCTGTCAAAATGAAGGCCTCGATGAGTTCTATGGCTTTGACAGCTTTCAGCTGTCAACGGATAGATTAATGCCCAAAAAGGACAACCCGAATCTCAATCGGGTCTCGTAAGTTTTTTACCCTTCGTTTTTTTCGACACGTGGATTTTTACGGTAAAACGGGATTACGGTGGCTGGTCTTCGATTTACCATTGCTGGAGAGTGGTGCACCATGGTACTGTTCCGTTTCAAATCCATGCACGAATTTCTCAAGGTCGTACGGCACTGTTTCGCCATTTCGGACGGATGTTGCACCTTGCACCGTGGATGTTGCACCCTGTAGATATCAATTATTCGGACGGCCATAACTTCTCGCTCGTTTAGAGTTATGGGAGCCATAACCTGTCAAAACGAAGGCCTCGATGAGTTCTATGGCTTTGACAGCCTTCAGCCGTCAACGGATAGATTAATGCCCAAAAAGGACAGCCCGAATCTCAATCGGGTCTCGTAAGTTTTTTGCCCTTCGTTTTTTCGACACGTGGATTTTTACGGTAAAACGGGATTACAGTGGTTGGTCTTCGATTTACCATCGCTGGAGAGTGGTGCACCATGGTACTGTTCCGTTTCAAATCCATGCATGAATTTCTAAAGGTCGTACGGCACTGTTTCGCCATTTCGGACGGATGTTGCACCTTGCACCGTGGATGTTGCTCCCTGTAGATATCGATTATTCGGACGACCATAACTTCTTGTTCGTTTAGACTTACGGGAGCCATAACTGGTCAAAACGAAGGCCTCGGTGAGTTCTACGGCTTTGACAGCTTTCAGCCGTCAACGGATAGATTAATGCCCAAAAAGGATAACCCGAATCTCAATCGGGTCTCGTAAGTTTTTTACCCTTCGTTTTTACGACACGTGGATTTTTACGGTATAACGGGATTACCGTGGCCCGTCTTCGACTTCCCATCGCTGAAGAGTGGTGCACCATGGTACTGTTCCGTTTCAAATCCATGCACGAATTTCTAAAGGACGTACGGCGCTGTTTCGCCATTTCGGACGGATGTTGCACCTTGCACCGTGGATGTTGCACCCTGTAGATATCGATTATCCGGACGGCCATAACTTCTGGCTCGTTTAGAGCTACGGGAGCCATAACCTGTCAAAAAGAAGGCCTTGATGAGTTCTACGGCTTTGATAGCTTTCAGCCGTCAACGGATAGATTAATGCCCAAAAAGGACAACCCGAATCTCAATCGGGTCTCGTAAGTTTTTTACCCTTCGTTTTTTCGACACGTGGATTTTTACGGTAAAACGGGATTACGGTGGCTGGTCTTCGATTTACCATCGCTGGAGAGTGGTGCACCATGGCACTGTTCCGTTTCAAATCCATGCACGCATTTCTAAAGGTCGTACGGCAATGTTTCGCCATTTCGGACGGATGTTGCACCTTGCACCGTGGATGTTGCACCATGTGGATATCGATTAATCGGACGGCCATAACTTCTGGCTCGTTTTGAGTTACGGGAGCCATAACCTGTCAAAACGAAGGATTCGATAAGTTCTACGGCTTTGATAGCTTTCAGCCATCAACGGATAAATTAATGCCCAAAAAGGACAACCAGAATCTCAATCGGGTCTCGTAAGTTTTTTACCCTTCGTTTTTTCGACACGTGGATTTTTACTGTAAAATGGGATTACCGTGGCCTGTCTTCGACTTCCCATCGCTGGAGAGTGGTGCACCATGGTACTGTTCTGTTTCAAATCCTTGCACGCATTTCTAAAAGTCATACGGCACTGTTTCGCCATTTCGGACGGATGTTGCACCTTGCACCGTGGATGTTGCACCCTGTAGATATCGATTATTCGGACGGCCATAACTTCTGGCTCGTTAAGAGTTACGGGAGCCATAACCTGTCAAAACGAAGGCCTCGATGAGTTCTACGGATTTGACAGCTTTCAGCCGTCAACGGATAGATTGGTGCCCAAAAAGGACAACCCGAATATCAATCGGGTCTCGTAAGTTTTTTACCCTTCGTTTTTTCGACACGTGGATTTTTACGGTAAAATGAGACTACGGTGGCTGGTCTTCGATTTACCATCGCTGGAGAGTGGTGCACCATGGTACTGTTCCGTTTCAAATCCATGCACAAATTTCCAAAGGTCGTACGACACTGTTTCGCCATTTCGGACGGATGTTGCACCTTGCACCGTGGATGTTTCACCCTGTAGATATCGATTATTCGGACGGCCATAACTTCTGGCTCGTTTAGAGTTACGGGAGCCATAACCTGTCAAAATGAAGGCCTCGATGAGTTCTACGGCTTTGACCGCTTTCAGCCGTCAACGGATAGATTAATGCCCAAAAAGGACAACCCGAATCTCGATCGGGTCTCGTAAGTTTTTTACCCTTCGTTTTTTCGACACGTGGATTTTTACGGTAAAACGGGATTACGGTGGCCCGTCTTCGACTTCCCATCGCTGTAGAGTGGTGAACCATGGTACTATTCCATTTCAAATCTATGCACGCATTTCTAAAAGTCGTACGGCATTGTTTCGCCATTTCGGACGGATGTTGCACCTTGCACCGTGGATGTTGCACCCTGTAGACATCGATTATTCGGACGGCCATAACTTCTGGCTCGTTTAGAGTTACGGGAGCCATAACCTGTCAAAACGAAGGCCTCAATGAGTTCTACGGCTTTGACAGCTTTCAGCCGTCCACGGATAGACTAATGCCCAAAAAGGCAACCCGAATCTCAATCGGGTCTCGTAGGTTTTTTACCCTTCGTTTTTTCGACACGTGGATTTTTACGGTAAAACGGGATTACCGTGGCCCGTCTTCGACTTTCCATCACTGGAGAGTGGTGCACTATGGTACTGTTCCGTTTCAAATCCATGCACGCATTTCAAAAAGTCACACGGCACTGTTTCGCCATTTCGAACGGATGTTGCACCTTGTACCGTGGATGTTGCACCCTGTAGATATCGATTATTTGGACGGCCATAACTTCTCGCTCGTTTAGAGTTACGGAAACCATAACCTGTCAAGACGAAGGCCTCGATGAGTTCTACGGCTTTGACAGCTTTCCGCCGTCAATGGATAGATTAATGCCCAAAAAGGACAACCCGAATCTCAATCGGGTCTCGTAAGTTTTATACCTTTCGTTTTTTCGACACGTGGATTTTTACGGTAAAACGGGATTACGGTGGCTGGTCTTCGATTTACCATCGCTGGAGAGTGGTGCACCATGGTACTGTTCCGTTTCAAATCCATGCACGAATTTCTCAAGGACGTACGGCACTGTTTCGCCATTTCGGACGGATGTTGCACCTTGCACCGTGGATGTTGCACCCTGTAGATATCGATTATTCGGACGGCCATAACTTCTGGCTCGTTAAGAGTTACGGGAGCCATAACCTGTCAAAACGAAGGCCTCGATGAGTTCTACGGATTTGGCAGCTTTCAGCCGTCAACGGATAGATTGGTGCCCAAAAAGGACAACCCGAATATCAATCGGGTCTCGTAAGTTTTTTACCCTTCGTTTTTTCGACACGTGGATTTTTACGGTAAAATGAGACTACGGTGGCTGGTCTTCGATTTACCATCGCTGGAGAGTGGTGCACCATGGTACTGTTCCGTTTCAAATCCATGCACAAATTTCCAAAGGTCGTACGACACTGTTTCGCCATTTCGGACGGATGTTGCACCTTGCACCGTGGATGTTTCACCCTGTAGATATCGATTATTCGGACGGCCATAACTTCTGGCTCGTTTAGAGTTACGGGAGCCATAACCTGTCAAAATGAAGGCCTCGATGAGTTCTACGGCTTTGACCGCTTTCAGCCGTCAACGGATAGATTAATGCCCAAAAAGGACAACCCGAATCTCGATCGGGTCTCGTAAGTTTTTTACCCTTCGTTTTTTCGACACGTGGATTTTTACGGTAAAACGGGATTACGGTGGCCCGTCTTCGACTTCCCATCGCTGTAGAGTGGTGAAACATGGTACTATTCCATTTCAAATCTATGCACGCATTTCTAAAAGTCGTACGGCATTGTTTCGCCATTTCGGACGGATGTTGCACCTTGCACCGTGGATGTTGCACCCTGTAGACATCGATTATTCGGACGGCCATAACTTCTGGCTCGTTTAGAGTTACGGGAGCCATAACCTGTCAAAACGAAGGCCTCAATGAGTTCTACGGCTTTGACAGCTTTCAGCCGTCCACGGATAGACTAATGCCCAAAAAGGGCAACCCGAATCTCAATCGGGTCTCGTAAGTTTTTTACCCTTCGTTTTTTCGACACGTGGATTTTTACGGTAAAACGGGATTACCGTGGCCCGTCTTCGACTTTCCATCACTGGAGAGTGGTGCACTATGGTACTGTTCCGTTTCAAATCCATGCACGCATTTCAAAAAGTCACACGGCACTGTTTCGCCATTTCGAACGGATGTTGCACCTTGTACCGTGGATGTTGCACCCTGTAGATATCGATTATTTGGACGGCCATAACTTCTCGCTCGTTTAGAGTTACGGAAACCATAACCTGTCAAGACGAAGGCCTCGATGAGTTCTACGGCTTTGACAGCTTTCCGCCGTCAATGGATAGATTAATGCCCAAAAAGGACAACCCGAATCTCAATCGGGTCTCGTAAGTTTTATACCTTTCGTTTTTTCGACACGTGGATTTTTACGGTAAAACGGGATTACGGTGGCTGGTCTTCGATTTACCATCGCTGGAGAGTGGTGCACCATGGTACTGTTCCGTTTCAAATCCATGCACGAATTTCTCAAGGTCGTACGGCACTGTTTCGCCATTTCGGACGGATGTTGCACCTTGCACCGTGGACGTTGCACCCTGTAGATATCGATTATTCGGACGGCCATAACTTCTGGCTTGTTTGGAGTTACGGGAGCCATAACCAGTCAAAACGAAGGCCTCGATGAGTTCTACGGCTTTGACAGCTTTCAGCTGACAACGGATCGATAAATGCCCAAAAAGGACAACCCGAACATCAATCGGGTCTCGTAAGTTTTTTACCCTTCGTTTTTTCGACACGTGGATTTTTACGGTAAAACGGGATTACGGTGGCCCGTCTTCGACTTCCCATCGCTGGAGAGTGGTGCACCATGGTACTGTTCCATTTCAAATCCATGCACGCATTTCCAAAAGTCATAAGGCACTGTTTCGCCATTTCGGACGGATGTTGCACCTTGCGCCGTGGATGTTGCACCCTTTAGATATCGATTATTCGGACGGCCATAACTTCTCGCTCGTTTAGAGTTACGGGAGCCATAACCTGTCAAAACGAAGACATCGATGAGTTCTACGGCTTTGACAGCTTTCAGCCGTCAACGGATATACTAATGCCCAAAAAGGACAACCCGAATCTCAATCGGGTCTCGTAAGTTTTTTACCCTTCGTTTTTTCGACACGTGGATTTTTACGGTAAAACGGGATCACGGTGGCCCGTCTTCGACTTCTCATCGCTGGAGAGTGGTGCACCATGGTACTGTTCCATTTCAAATCCATGCACGCATTTCCAAATGTCATACGGCACTGTTTCGCCATTTCGGACGGATGTTGCACCTTGCACCGTGGATGTTGCACCCTGTAGATATCGATTATTCGGACGGCCATAACTTCTCGCTCGTTTAGAGTTACGGGTGCCATAACCTGTCAAAACGAAGGCCTCGATGAGTTCTACGGCTTTGACAGTTTTCAGCCGTCAACGGATAGATTAATGCCCAAAAAGGACAGCTCGAATCTCAATCGGGTCTCGTAAGTTTTTTACCCTTCGTTTTTTCGACACGTGGATTTTTACGGTAAAACGGGATTACGGTTGCTGTTCTTCGATTTACCATCGCTGGAGAGTGGTGCACCATGGTACTGTTCCGTTTCAAATCCATGCATGAATTTCTCAAGGTCGTACGACACTGTTTCGCCATTTCGGACGGATGTTGCACCCTGCACCGTGGATGTTGCACCCTGTAGATATCGATTATTCGGACGGCCATAACTTCTCGCTCGTTTAGAGTTACGGGAGCCATAACCTGTCAAAACTAAGGCCTCTATGAGTTCTACGGCTTTGACAGCTTTCAGCCGTCAACGGATAGATTAATGCCCAAAAAGGACAGCTCGAATCTCAATCGGGTCTCGTAAGTTTTTTACCCTTCGTTTTTTCGACACGTGGATTTTTACGGTAAAACGGGTTTACGGTGGCTGGCCTTCGATTTACCATCGCTGGAGAGTGGTGCACCATGGTACTGTTCCGTTTCAAATCCATGCATGAATTTCTAAAGGTCGTACGGCACTGTTTCGCCATTTCGGACGGATGTTGCACCTTGCACCGTGGATGTTGCACCCTGTAGATATCGATTATTTGGACGGCCATAATTTCTGGCTCATTTAGAGTTACGGTAGCCATAACCTTTCAAAACGAAGGCCTCGATGAGTTCTACGGCTTTGACAGCTTTCAGCCGTCAACAGATAGATTAATTCCCAAAAAGGACAACCCGAATCTCAATCGGGTCTCGTAAGTTTTTTACCCTTCGTTTTTTCGACACGTGGATTTTTACGGTAAAACGGGATTACCGTGGACCGTCTTCGACTTCCCATCGCTGGAGAGTGGTGCACCATGGTACTGTTCCGTGTCAAACCAATGCTCGCATTTATAAAAGTCGTACGGCACTGTTTCGCCATTTCGGACGGATGTTGCACCTTGCACCGTGGATGTTGCACCCTGTAGATATCGATTATTCGGACGGCCACAACTTCTGGCTCGTTTAGAGTTACGGGAGCCATAACCTGTCAAAACGAAGGCCTCGATGAGTTCTACGGCTTTGATAGCTTTCAGCCGCTAACGGATAGATTAATGCCCAAAAAGGACAACCAGAATCTCAATCATGTCTCCTAAGTTTTTTACCCTTCGTTTTTTCGAAACGTGGATTATTACGGTAAAATGGGATTACCGTGGCCCGTCTTCGACTTCCCATTGCTGAAGAGTGGTGCACCATGGTACTGTTCCGTTTCAAATCCATGCACGCATTTCTAAAAGTCGTACGGCACTGTTTCGCCATTTCGGACGGATGTTGCACCTTGCACCGTGGATGTTGCACCCTGTAGATATCGATTATTCGGACGGTCATAACTTCTGGCTCGATTAGAGTTATGGGAGCCATAACCTGTCAAAACGAAGGCCTCGATGAGTTCTACGGCTTTGACCGCTTTTGGCCGTCAACGGATAGGTTAATGCCCCAAAAGGACCACCCGAATCTCAATCGGGTCTCGTAAGTTTTTTACCCTTCGCTTTTTCGACACGTGGATTTTTACGCTAAAATGGGATTACCGTGGCCCGTCTTCGACTTCCCATCGCTGGAGAGTGGTGCACAATGGTACTGTTCTGTTTCAAATCCATGCACGCATTTCTAAAAGTCATACGGCACTGTTTCGCCATTTCGGCCGGATGTTGCACCTTGCACCGTGGACGTTTCACCCTGTAGATATCGATTATTCGGACGGCCATAACTTCTGGCTCGTTAAGAGTTACGGGAGCCATAACCTGTCAAAACGAAGGCCTCGATGAGTTCTACGGCTTTGACAGCTTTCAGCCGTCAACGGATAGATTAGTGCCCAAAAAGGACAACCCGAATCTCAATCGGGTCTCGTAAGTTTTTTACCCTTCGTTTTTTCGACACGTGGATTTTTACGGTAAAACGGGATTACGGTGGCTGGTCTTCGATTTACCATCGCTGGAGAGTGGTGCACCATGGTATTGTTCCGTTTCAAATCCATGCACAAATTTCGAAACGTCGTGCGACACTGTTTCGCCATTTCGGACGGATGTTGCACCTTGCACTGTGGATGTTTCACCCTGTAGATATCGATTATTCGGACGGCCATAACTTCTGGCTCGTTTTGAGTTACGGGAGCCATAACCTGTCAAAACGAAGGATTCGATAAGTTCTACGGCTTTGACCGCTTTCAGCCGTCAACGGATAGATTAATGCCCAAAAAGGACAACCCGAATCTCGATCGGGTCTCGTAAGTTTTTTACCCTTTGTTTTTTCGACACGTGGATTTTTACGGTAAAACGGGATTACGGTGGCCCATCTTCAACTTCCCATCGCTGAAGAGTGGTGAACCATGGTACTATTCCATTTCAAATCTATGCACGCATTTCTAAAAGTCGTACGGCACTGTTTCGCCATTTCGAACGGATGTTGCACCTTGCACCGTGGATGTTGCACCCTGTAGACATCGATTATTCGGACGGCCATAACTTCTGGCTCGTTTAGAGTTACGGGAGCCATAACCTGTCAAAACGAAGGCCTCGATGAGTTCTACGGCTTTGATAGCTTTCAGCCGTCAACGGATAGACTAATGCCCAAAAAGGGCAACCCGAATCTCAATCGGGTCACGTAAGTTTTTTACCCTTCGTTTTTTCGACAGGTGGATTTTTACGGTAAAACGGGATTACCGTGGCCCGTCTTCGACTTCCCATCACTGGAGAGTGGTGCACCATGGTACTGTTCCGTTTCAAATCCATGCACGCATTTCAAAAAGTCACACGGCACTGTTTCGCCATTTCGGACGGATGTTGCACCTTGCACCGAGGATGTTGCACCCTGTAGATATCGATTATTTGGACGGCCATAACTTCTCGCTCGTTTAGAGTTACAGGAGCCATAACCTGTCAAAACAAAGGCCTCGATGAGTTCTACGGCTTTGACAGCTTTCCGCCGTCAATGGATAGATAAATGCCCAAAAAGGACAACCCGAATCTCAATCGGGTCTCGTAAGTTTTATACCCTTCGTTTTTTCGACACGTGGATTTTTACGGTAAAACGGGATTACGGTGGCTGGTCTTCGATTTACCATCGCTGGAGAGTGGTGCACCATGGTACTTTTCCGTTTCAATTCCATGCACGAATTTCTCAAGGTCGTACGGCACTGTTTCGCCATTTCGGACGGATGTTGCACCTTGCACCGTGGATGTTGCACCCTGTAGATATCGATTATTCGGACGGCCATAACTTCTGGCTTGTTTAGAGTTACGGAAGTCATAACCTGTCAAAACGATGGCCTCGATGAGTTCTACGGCTTTGACAGCTTTCAGCTGACAACGGATTGATTAATGCCCAAAAAGGACAACCCGAACATCAATCGGGTCTCGTAAGTTTTTTACCCTTCGTTTTTTCGACACGTGGATTTTTACGGTAAAACGGGATTACAGTGGCCCGTCTTCGACTTCCCATCGCTGGAGAGTGGTGCACCATGGTACTGTTCCATTTCAAATCCATGCACGCATTTCCAAAAGTCATACGGCACTGTTTCGCCATATCGGACGGATGTTGCACCTTGCACCGTGGATGTTGCACCCTTTAGATATCGATTATTCGGACGGCCATAACTTCTCGCTTGTTTAGAGTTACGGGAGCCATAACCTGTCAAAATGAAGGCCTCGATGAGTTTTACGGCTTTGATAGCTTTCAGCCATCAATGGATAGATTAATGCCCAAAAAGGACAACCCGAATCTCAATCGGGTCTCGTAAGTTTTTTACCCTTCGTTTTTTCGACACGTGGATTTTTACGGTAAAACGGGATTACAGTTGTTGGTCTTCGATTTACCATCGCTGGAGAGTGGTGCACCATGGTACTGTTCTGTTTCAAATCCATGCACGAATTTCTCAAGGTCGTACGACACTGTTTCGCCATTTCGGACGGATGTTGCACCTTGCACTGTGGATGTTGCACCCTGTAGATATCGATTATTCGGACGGCCATAACTTATCGCTCGTTTAAAGTTACGGGAGCCATAACCTGTCAAAACGAAGGCCTCGATGAGTTCTACGGCTTTGATAGCTTTCAGTCGTCAACGGATAGATTAATGCCCAAAAAGGACAGCTCGAATCTCAATCAGGTCTCGTAAGTTTTTTACCCTTCGTTTTTTCGACACGTGGATTTTTACGGTAAAACGGGATTACGGTGGCTGGCCTTCGATTTACCATCGCTGGAGAGTGGTGCACCATGGTACTGTTCTATTTCAAATACATGCATGAATTTCTAAAGGTCGTACGGCACTGTTTCGCCATTTCGGACGGATGTTGCACCTTGCACCGTGGATGTTGCACCCTGTAGATATCGATTATTCGGACGGCCATAACTTCTGGCTCGTTTAGAGTTACGGGAGCCATAACCTGTCAAAACGAAGGCCTCGATGAGTTCTACGGCTTTGACAGCTTTCAGCCGTCAACGGATAGATTAATTCCCAAACAGGACAACCCGAATCTCAATCGGGTCTCGTAAGTTTTTTACCCTTCGTTTTTTCGACACGTGGATTTTTACGGTAAAACGGGATTACCGTGGCCCGTCTTCGACTTCCCATCGCTGGAGAGTGGTGCACCAAGGTACTGTTCCGTTTCAAACCAATGCTCGCATTTCTAAAAGTCATACGGCACGGTTTCGCCATTTCGGACGGATGTTGCACCTTGCACCGTGGATGTTGCACCCTGTAGATATCGATTATTCGGACGGCCATATCTTCTGGCTCGTTTAGAGATACGGGAGCCATAACCTGTCAAAACGAAGGCCTCGATGAGTTCTATGGCTTTGACAGCTTTCAGCCGTTAACGGATAGATTAATGCCCAAAAAGGACAACCCGAATCTCAATCGGGTCTCGTAAGTTTTTTACCCTTCGTTTTTTCGACACGTGGATTTTTACGGTAACACGGGATCACCGTTGCCCGTCTTCGACTTTCCATCTCTGGAGAGTGGTGCATCATGATAGTGTTCCGTTTCAAATCGATGCACCCCTTTCTAAAAGTCGTACGACACTGTTTCACCATTTCGGACGGATGTTGCACCTTGCACCGTGGATGTTGCACCCTAAAGATATCGAATATTTAAACGGCCATAACTTCTGGCTCGTTAAGAGTTACGGGAGCCTTAACCTGTCAAAACGAAGGCCTCGATGAGTTCTACGGCTTTGACAGCTTTCAGCCATCAACGGATAGATTAGTGCCCAAAAAGGACAACCCGAATCTCAATCGGGTCTCGTAAGTTTTTTACCCTTCGTTTTTTCGACACGTGGATTTTTACGGTGGCTGGTCTTCGATTTACCATCGCTGGAGAGTGGTGCACCATGTTACTGTTCCGTTTCAAATCCATGCACAAATTTCCAAAGGTCGTACGACACTATTTCGCCATTTCGGACGGATGTTGCACCTTGCACTGTGGATGTTTCACCCTGTAGATATCGATCATTCGGACGGCCATAACTTCTGGCTCGTTTAGAGTTACGGGAGCCATAACCTGTCAAAATGAAGGCCTCGATGATTTCTACGGCTTTGACAGCTTTCAGCCGTCAACGGATAGATTAATGCCCAAAAAGGACAATCCGAATCTCGATCGGGTCTCGTAAGTTTTTTACCCTTCGTTTTTTCGACACGTGGATTTTTACGGTAAAACGGGATTACGGTGGCCCGTCTTCGACTTCCCATCGCTGAAGAGTGGTGAACTATGGTACTGTTCCATTTCAAATCTATGCACGCATTTCTAAAAGTCGTACGGCACTGTTTCGCCATTTCGGACGGATGTTGCACCTTGCACCGTGGATGTTGCACCCTGTAGACATCGATTATTCGGACGGCCATAACTTATGGCTCGTATAGAGTTACGGGAGCCATAACCTGTCAAAACGAAGGCCTCGATGAGTTCTACGGCTTTGACAGCTTTCAGCCGTCAACGGATAGACTAATGCCCCAAAAGGGCAACCCGAATCTCAATCGGGTCTCGTAAGTTTTTTACCCTTCGTTTTTTCGACACGTGGATTTTTACGGTAAAACGGGATTGCCGTGGCCCGTCTTCGACTTCCCATCACTGGAGAGTGGTACACCATGGTACTGTTCCGTTTCAAATCCATGTACGCATTTCAAAAAGTCACACGGCACGGTTTCGCCATTTCGGACGGATGTTGCACCTTGCACCGTGGATGTTGCATCCTGTAGATATCAATTATTTGGACGGCCATAACTTCTCGCTCGTTTAGAGTTACAGGAGCCATAACCTGTCAAAACGAAGGCCTCGATGAGTTCTACGGCTTTGACAGCTTTCCGCCGTCAATGGATAGATTAATGCCCAAAAAGGACAACCCGAATCTCAATCGGGTCTCGTAAGTTTTATACCCTTGGTTTTTTCGACACGTGGATTTTTACGGTAAAACGGGATTACGGTGGCTGGTCTTCGATTTACCATCGCTGGAGAGTGGTGCACCATGGTACTGTTCCGATTCAAATCCATGCACGAATTTCTCAAGGTCGTACGGCACTGTTTCGCCATTTCGGACGGATGTTGCACCTTGCACCGTGGATGTTGCACCCTGTAGATATCGATTATTCGGACGGCCATAACTTCTGGCTTGTTTAAAGTTACGGGAGCCATAACCTGTCAAAACGAAGGCCTCGATGAGTTCTACGGCTTTGACAGCTTTCAGCTGACAATGGATTGATTAATGCCCAAAAAGGACAACCCGAACATCCATCGGGTCTCGTAAGTTTTTTACCCTTCGTTTTTTCGACACGTGGATTTTTACGGTAAAACGGGATCACGGTGGCCCGTCTTCGACTTCTCATCGCTGGAGAGTGGTGCACCATGGTACTGTTCCATTTCAAATCCATGCACGCATTTCCAAAAGTCATACGGCACTGTTTCGCCATTTCGGACGGATGTTGCACCTTGCACCGTGGATGTTGCACCCTTTAGATATCGATTATTCGGACGGCCATAACTTCTCGCTCGTTTAGAGTTACGGGAGCCATAACCTGTCAAAACGAAGGCCTCGATGATTTCTACGGCTTTGACAGCTTTCAGCCGTCAACGGATAGATTAATGCCTAAAAAGGACAACCCGAATCTCAATCGGGTCTCGTAAGTTTTTCACCCTTCGTTTTTTCGACACGTGGATTTTTACGGTAAAACGGGATTACGGTTGCTGGTCTTCGATTTACCATCGCTGGAGAGTGGTGCACCATGGTACTATTCCATTTCAAATCCATGCACGAATTTATCAAGGTCGTACGGCACTGTTTCGCCATTTCGGACGGATGTTGCACCTTGCACCGTGGATGTTGCGCCCTGTAGATATCAATTATTCGGACGGCCATAACTTCTCGCTCGTTTAGAGTTATGGGAGCCATAACCTGTCAAAACGAAGGCCTCGATGATTTCTACGGCTTTGACAGCTTTCAGCCGTCAACGGATAGATTAATGCCCAAAAAGGACAACCCGAATCTCAATCGGGTCTCGTAAGTTTTTCACCCTTCGTTTTTTCGACACGTGGATTTTTACGGTAAAACGGGATTACGGTTGCTGGTCTTCGATTTACCATCGCTGGAGAGTGGTGCACCATGGTACTATTCCGTTTCAAATCCATGCACGAATTTATCAAGGTCGTACGACACTGTTTCGCCATTTCGGACGGATGTTGCACCTTGCACCGTGGATGTTGCGCCCTGTAGATATCGATTATTCGGACGGCCATGACTTCTCGCTCGTTTAGAGTTACGGGAGCCATAACCTGTCAAAACGAAGGACTCGATGAGTTCTACGGCTTTGACAGCTTTCAGCCGTCAACGAATAGATTAATGCCCAAAAAGGACAGCTCGAATCTCAATCGTGTCTCGTAAGTTTTTTACCCTTCGTTTTTTCGACACGTGGATATTTACAGTAAAACGGGATTACGGTGGCTGGCCTTCGATTTACCATCGCTGGAGAGTGGTGCACCATGGTACTGTTCCGTTTCAAATCCATGCACGCATTTCTAAAAGTCGTACGGCACTGTTTCGCCATTTCGGACGGATGTTGCACCTTGCACCGTGGATGTTGCACCCTGTAGATATCGATTATTCGGACGGCCATAACTTCTGGCTCGTTTAGAGTTACGGGAGCCATAACCTGTCAAAACGAAGGCCTCGATGAGTTCTACGGATTTGACAGCTTTCAGCCGTCAACGGATAGATTGGTGCCCAAAAAGGACAACCCGAATATCAATCGGGTCTCGTAAGTTTTTTACCCTTCGTTTTTTCGACACGTGGATTTTTACGGTAAAACGGGATTACCGTTGCCCGTCTTCGACTTTCCATCGCTGGATAGTGGTACACCATGATAGTGTTCCGTTTCAAATCGATGCACGCATTTCTAAAAGTCGTACGACACAGTTTCACCATTTCGGACGGATGTTGCACCTTGCACCGTGGATGTTGCACCCTGTAGATATCGATTATTCGGACGGCCATAACTTCTGGCTCGTTTAGAGTTATGGGAGCCATAACCGGCCAAAACGAAGGCCTCGATGAGTTCTACGGCTTTGATTGCTTTTAGCCATCAACGGATAGATTAATGCCCAAAAAGAACAACCCGAATCTCAATCGGGTCTCGCAAGTTTTTAACCCTTCGTTTTTTCGACACGTGGATTTTTACGGTAAAACGGGATTACCGTGGCCCGTCTCCGACTTACCATCGCTGGAGAGTGGTGCACCAGGGTATTGTTCCGTTTCAAATACGTGCACGCATTTCAAAAAGTCGTATGGCACTGTTTCGTCATTTCGGACGGATGTTGCACCTTGCACCGTGGATGTTGCACCCTATAGATATCGATTATTCGGACGGCCATAACTTCTGGCTCGTTTAGAGTTACGGGAGCCATAACCTGTCAAAACGAAGGCCTCGATGAGTTATACGGCTTTGACGGCTTTCAGCCGTCAACGGATAGATTAATGCCCAAAAAGGACAGCCCGAATCTCAATCGGGTCTCGTACGTTTTTTACCCTTCGTTTTTTCGACACGTGGATTTTTACGGTAAAACAGGATTACCGTGGTCCGTCTTCGACTTCCCATCGCTGGAGAGTGGTGCACCATGGTAGTGTTCCATTTCAAATCCATGCACGCATTTCTAAAAGTCGTTCGGCACTGTTTCTCCATTTCGGACGGATGTTGCACCTTGCACCGTGGATGTTGCACCCTGTAGATATCGATTATTCGAACGGCCATAACTTCTGGCTCGTTTAGAGTTACGGGAGCCATAACCTGTCAAAACGAAGGCCTCGATGAGTTCTATGGCTTTGATAGCTTTCAGCCATCAACGGATAGATTAATGCCCAAAAAGGACAACCCGAATCTCAATCGGGTCTCGTAAGTTTTTTACCCTTCGTTTTTTAGACACGTGGATTTTTACGGTTAAACGGGATTACCGTGGCCCGTCTTCAACTTCCCATAGCTGGAGAGTGGTGCACCATGGTACTGTTCCGTTTCAAATCCATGCACGCATTTCTAAAAGTCGTACGGCACTGTTTCACCATTTCGGACGGATGTTGCACCTTTTACCGTGGATGTTGCACCCCGTAGATATCGTTTATTCAAACGGCTATAACTTCTTGCTCGTTTAGAGTTACGGGAGCCATAACCTGTCAAAACGAAGGCCTCGATGAGTTCTACGGCTTTGATGGCTGTTGGGCGAATTCTCACCTAGAAGATCTCGAGACCAAGAAGTCACAGTTTTACCCGGGCTCGCAACCCCCGCTTCATTCGGAAAACACAAGGCTCGGTACAAGCATGGAAGACCATCCGGCATTCTCATTCGGCATAAGAACAACCTTCTCCAAGCTTTCATTCGGCCCCAAGCTTCCACTACCGAACAACCATTCGGTCATCTCCATTCGGCCTCCTTCGCATTCGGCCACCGGACCAAACCCATCCCCATCTTGGCCGAACCAGTCACACAACCGGTCCAGACAGCCAACACCGGACCAACCTACAAGCCAATACCGGACCAGACCATGCTCCTACCACCGGTCCACCACAACTCCACAACCGGACCACCAACACTAAATCGTTCATGGCCGGACCAATGCCACCGAGCCAAACACATACCTCACCACCGAATGAAGCTCCGCCGAACCAGATGATTGCCAGCCCAGATTGCTTCAGCCCGGGCCCACCAGCAGCTATATACATCCAAGACCATTGCCCGCAACCTCACTCTATAAATAGAGGGGCAGGGGTACAACAATGGCAGACAAGTTTGAGAGCTCAAGCACGGAAGGAACTTTCAAACTACTTTCATATACTTGTACACAACGCATTGTACTTGTAATCTGAAACAAAGAAGATAATAACATATAAAGTGGACGTAGGCACGTTCTGGCCGAACCACTATAAATCTGCGTGTCTTTTACATTTCAGCCCCTGCTTTTTTCATATTTACATAACTCATCTAAATCATTAAGAATCACATAAAATCAACTAAATCACACGACTTGGAGGTGTTTGCCCATTTTTTGCGCAAACATTTTTGGTGCTTTCACTGAGAACTTCGAACTCGAAGCTTCAGCTTCCCTCATTCAACCTTCTTTCCCAATAGCACCTTTCATTGCCTAGGAAACATGACTTCCAGGCCAAGAAAAGACGCCAACAAGGGAAAGAACGCTGCAACTAGCAGCGCTCCAAATCCAGTAGATCCAGATCAAGAGAACCATCCCACTACAGCAGCAGTGCCACATGTAGATCAGGCAATTCCAACAGCCCCTGCCGCGGAACAACCGGCAGTAATCAATAGAGCAGACCTAGACAGAGTTGTGGTGGAAGTGACTAACCGCTTCGCATCCCAACAAGAAGCTTTGGTGAACCAACTCATGTCACGCTTGAGGGATGTCGAAGAATCCAACCGCAACACTGAATCATGGGACGAATCCCAATCTAGAGGATCTCGGAGACAGCAAAGATCTTCCCTCTTCGAGGAAGCCATCAACAGGAATAACAATGATAGGGGCAGCGCCCGGACTCAGCCCGAACTCCGACTCGAGGAAGCGCTCGGAACCGAACCCAGTGGGGGAGGCGCCAGGCGAGGGTCGGATGAAGCTGAGCCAGTCATGCCACCTAATCACAGAAACCCCGCTGAACGGAGCTGAGCTAGAACCCAGCCCGAAGTTGACCCCATGGAAATGCTCGAAACACAACCCCACAGGGGAAGATCAAGGCAGGGGGCAACTGTAGCTGGTCCTAGCATGCATCCGAGCAGCCAGAGGCAACCACTAGATAACGTCAGAAGTGATAGACTATACCATCCCTACAGGTCATCTGGACGAGATCGATCTCGCAGGGAAGAACTAAGTTCATTTTTATCCGCTCCAAATTCTAATGAAAGAATGGCATGATTATTCAGAGAATGCGTCCAACGGGAGCAAAAGGACCGAGGAATAGGCGCTAGGGTCACCAGCCCCTTTACCCGCAATATCGAAACTGCCATCACCCCCCGGGAATGGAAAATGTCAACCATGGAACCTTACAAGGGAACTTCCGACCCCATCATACACTTACAACGATACACCCAGCATATGCTCATGAGCGGAGCAACAGAAGGGGTGCTGTGTAAATGCCTTCCACTATTCCTAGCAGATCTAGCTACCTCCTGGTTCTGCCATCTACCCCAAGGATCTATCAGCTCATGGGAGATGTTGAAAGAAAGGTTCATTAGCCAGTTCCGCATCCATGTAGAACAACCCAAGGATGCTTATTCTCTATCCAATGTCAAACAGAAATCCGGAGAGACACTGCAACAATATCTAACCCGGTTCAACGCCGCAGCGGCCGCAGTCCAAGATGCCGATGAGAAGCTCACCCTAATGGCCCTCTGTAGTGGTGTATACCCAGATACCAAGTTCGCTAGAAGACTAACTAAGGAAAAACCAGCTACTTTACCTGATTTCTTCCATGAAGCTGGAAAGTATATGAGACTTGAAGACGCCGCCACTGAGAGGCAGTCAGGGCAACAAGGTAAGACAACTTCGGACAAGGTTCCCGCTGCAGCCAAGGACACTCGAAGAAATGAATCTAGAGACAATGCTGGGGGCAGGAAGGTTGAAAAACGCCAATATCGACCAGGACCGAGATTTGACTCCTACACTCCTTTGAATGAAACAATCGAAAACATCTTTCTAGCCACTCAGGGCGAACTCGGATACAAGCGCCCCCCGCACAAGAAAGAATCTGATAACGCACTCAAGTCTGGAAAGTTCTGCCGCTTCCACGAATCCCACGGACATGACACCAATGAATGCCACCATCTCCGGGACTTGATCGAAGAACACATCAGAAGAAGAAGGCTGGAACGCTATGTGAAAGGTCAGAACAGGACTCCAACTCCTGCCGATGAGAACCCAAAGCGACCCGTCCCAGAAGTAGGCGGAGGGAATCGCAACACCAGTGGCTCTAGTCAAGAGAAGATAGTGGTCCATATCATCTCGGGAGGACCACACATCGCCGACAGAAGCTGGGCGGAGATGGGAAGATACGGCAAGTCACTTAGAAATGCTGAAGGCTATGTTAACTTCATTATGGAAGAACACCATCCGAAACGGAAAGAAAGTGACGACATCGTATTCAGTAGGCGTGATTTAGAAGGAAGACAGTATCCGCATATGGATCCCATGGTCATCTCTGCCTGGTTCGGTCCAGCTAAAGTTTTCCGAATTCTAATAGACACAGGAAGCTCCGTAAATATCCTATTCAAGCATGCTTTCGACAAAATGAAGCTATCAATGAAGGATGTGTCTCCCTGCAACAAACCCCTGCACGGTTTCACCGGAGATGCGAAAATACCCCTCGGGCAACTTGACCTCTTCATCGAAATAGGAAGTCATCCCCGCTCCGTTGTGCGAAAACAAACGTTCGTACTAATAGAAAACCACTCGGCCTACAACGCCTTCTTGGGAAGACCAGCCTTGTCTGACTTCCAAATTGTCCTAGCACCGTGGTGCCTAAAGATGAAATTCCCAACAGATAGCGGAATAGGAGAGGCTGAAGGAGATCAAGACGCCGCTCGAGATTGCTATGTAACTGAACTTCGCAATAACCGTAGAAAGGATAAAGGGAAAGATGCAGAGACCACTCTCTGCATGAAAAGCTTGGAAGCATAGCAACTAAAGAAAGCCCCTCCTCTTCGATACACCAGCGATCTTTTCAATGAACTAGACCCCAGGGATAAGGAGGAGGAGGCTTCCGCTGAGCCTGCAGAGGCCATGGAATTCGTATCTGTAGACAAACACGATTCAAGCAGACTATTAAAAATAGGATCCCAGCTAAAAACAGAATTGAAGGATCAACTCATTGACTTCCTCCGCCACAACTTAGGTGTATTTGCGTGGACACATGCCGATATGACAGGAATCTCCCCAGACATAGCATGCCACATGCTGAACGTCGATCCCACCAAGGTACCGATAAAGCAGAAAAAGAGAAGCATGGGAGCAGAACGATCAGCAGCCCTCGATGAGGAAGTAAAGAACCTACTTGCTAATGACTTCATACGAGAAGCCATCTACCCAGAATGGATAGCTAACACGGTACTAGTAAAGAAAGCTAATGGGAAGTGGCGAACATGCATTGATTTCTCCAACTTAAATGACGCTTGCCCGAAAGACTGCTTCCCGCTCCCCTGAATCGATCAACTTGTGGACAGCACTGCCGGGCACGAACTTTTATCTTTTATGGACGCATACTACGGATACAACCAGATTCCCATGCACGCTCCCGATCAAGACCACACTAGCTTCATCACTGACCGGGGGTTATATTGTTACAAAGTCATGCCTTTTGGACTCAAAAATGCCGGAGCCACCTATCAGCGCCTCGTCAACAAGATGTTCGCGGAATTAATAGGACAAACTATGGAAGTATATGTGGATGACATGTTGGTAAAGTCCAGGAAAGCCGACGATCATGTAAGCCACCTGAGCGAGATGTTTCAGGTACTTCGCCGATATGGAATGAAGCTGAATCCTCTAAAGTGCTCCTTCGGAGTGTCGTCGGGAAAATTCTTAGGGTTCATTGTCCATTCCAGAGGAATTGAAGCAAACCCTGAATAAATCCGGGCTCTAAAAGAAATAAGGATACCTTCCACTCGAAAAGAAATGCAGAGCTTAAACTGAAAGGTGGCCGCCCTAAGCAGATTCATTTCCAAAGCAACTGACAAATGCGTCCCTTTCTTCGAAGCTCTCAAGAAAGACAAAGGAAAGTTCGAGTGGACCGATGAATGCTTAAAAGCCTTCCTTAACCTGATCGAACACCTTCAGAAACCACCAGTACTCTCAACTCCGAACAAAGGCGAAGAGCTATACCTATACCTCGCTGTATCATCTCATGCTTTAAGCGCTGCCCTAGTAAGAGAAGAAGACCGCACGCAACGCCCGGTGTACTTTATAAGTAAGAGATTTATGGGGGCAGAGGCCAGATATCCTAAACTTGAGAAATTGGCATATTGTTTATTGATCGCGTCACGAAAACTACGACACTACTTCCAATCTCACTCCATCAGAGTTCTAACCGATCAGCCACTAAGACAGGTGCTCCATCGTCCTGACACTTCTGGACGACTCCTCAAATGGTGCATTGAACTAAGTCAGTATGACGTCACCTACCATCCTCGCACTGCTATCAAAGGGCAAGCCCTGGCCGATTTCATTGCCGAATTCACTACCAACGAAGGCAAGGATCAGTTTGAAATAGCAAAAAACATCAAGTGGAACCTCTTTGTAGATGGAGCATCGAACGAACAAGGCTCGGGGGCAGGTATTGTGATAATCACCCTAGGGGAAGTAAGCTGTACTATGCATTAAGGTTGGAATTCGCGGCCACTAACAACGATGCGGAGTACGAGGCAGTAATAGCGGGATTGGAGCTTGCCTTAGAAATTGGAGTCAATTCTTTATGTCTTCATAGTAATTCTCAACTTATCGTAAACCAAGTACTAGGAGAATTCCAGACACGAGGAGAACGACTCACAGCATACCTAAAGAAAACCAAACTGCTGCTTGACCAATTGGACCATTATCTAATCAAACACATTCCTCGAGAAGATAACCAAGAGGCCGATGAACTAGCAAAGCAAGATAGTATGAAGAATAGCACCATTTCCGGAGCACTAGCCATTTCAAGGCAGCTAGCCCTAAGTTTTGAACAAGTGAATCTGATAACTACAATTGAAGAAGCAACTTGGCTGACTCCTATCCGGAAATATTTGCAGGACGGCACACTACCAGACAAACGTGATGAAGTCAGGAGAATTTTGAGGAAAGCTCCCCACTACACAATACAAGAAGGCATCCTCTATCGGCGTGGCTTCTCTAGCCCCTTATTTCGATGCGTCGCTGGAAGGGAAGCCAAGGAAATCTTATACAACATCCATCAAGGAAGTTGCGGAGATCACACTGGAGGGCAGACTCTAGCGAAAAAGATACTCCGATATGGATATTACTGGCCCACACTAAACAAAGACGCCTTAGACTTCGTCAAGAGATGCGACAGATGTCAGAAATTTGCCAAGATTCCTCGACTACCCACAAATGAGATTACTCAAATGACCAGCCCTTGGCCCTTTGCTGTATGGGGAATTGATTTGATTGGCGAACTACCAACGGGCAGGGGCGGGGCCAAATATGCTATAGTGGAAGTCGATTATTTCACCAAATGGGTGGAAGCGGAACCCCTAAATAAAATAACTTCAGCAAAAGTTATCAACTTCTTGATCAAAAATATTCTGTGCAGGTACGGAGTACCACTCAAGATCATATCAGACAACGGACTCCAATTCGACAGCGAAGAATTCGCCGACTGGTGCCAAGAGCATGGAATTCATAAAAGCTTCTCATCAGTAGCTTATCCTCAGGCAAACGGACAAGTCGAAGCTGTCAACAAAATTCTCAAAACCCTAATCAAGAAGAAACTTGAAAAGTCAAAAGGCGCTTGGGTGGACGAACTTCCTACGGCACTTTGGGCCTACCGCACATCTTTCAGAACTTCAACGGGACATACTCCTTTCTCTTTGGCATACGGATCGGAGGCAATGCTCCCTGTTGAGACTATTGTTCCTTCCCATCGTAGGATCCACTACAATCCAGAAGAAAACGAAGAACTCCTCCTCATGTCTTTGGATCTGATTGAGGAAAGGAGAAACGATGCAGCTCTCAAAGCAGCAGCTCACAAACAAAAGGTGGCAGCACTATACAACTCCAAAGTCAAACATCGCATCTTACAAGAAGGAGATCTTGTCCTCAGGCGAATCTTTCCGCGCCCCGGGGCACTGGACCCCATCTGGGACGGACCATATGTAATTCATAAAGACCTCCACAACGGAGCTTATATTTTGTCAACAGTGGACGGAGAGGTGTTCCAGACGGCATGGAACATCCAACACCTCCGTCGATACTTTTCTTAACTTGTACTTCCCATATGAAGTGAATTAACAAAGAGAATCAGTGGACGTAGGCATTTCCATGCCGAACCACTTTAAAAAATCTTGTCTCTTTTTAACTTGTTCCTTTATATCTTGGCTGCTTGTTAAGCTTTATCCTTTTCTGTTGAACAAAATCTTATGGCATCTCCACTCAAGGCGCACCACGGCCTCATCTGGACAAGGCCTAACAGGTACGCTACGATTCTATGCACTCGCCAATGAGACTCTTTTGCTCCAGCATCCCTCTGCTGTGGGTTAACTCATTGCTCGCGCCTGCCCTCAAAGCCAACTGTAATGAGCCGATTATAAGTCATCATAAAGGCCGATTATAGCCGATGGCAGCTCATTACGGCGTTCGGCTCGCCGGTAACTGTGAACCTACTTTAAGCCCCAACATAAGGTGTGGCCAGCCAGGGGTAGTTCACGGCCAACGGCACCCACGCTAGCCGGCCACGGTAAATCGAATAATACCCACGATTACGGACCATAATGGTTCGGGTAGTTACCGTGCGCGATCTCGGCTCCGATGTGTCTTAAGTGCGGCTGTGGTAAAAAAGAAAACTCCCCGCGGAGGCGTAAGATGGGTGACAAATGTCTCCAAGACCCACAGCTAGGGAAAGTGACTACAAAACCCGTTTGCCACGAACTTAAGCACATCGACGGCCTTCCGTGACTGGAAGTTTTACTTTTTCTATATTTCCATTTCATTTAAATACTTTTCCCCTATCCTGTATAACAAACTCTAAAGTACAGGAAACCGAACAGGGAGCATTCACTCATGAGAATCTAAGCCCGCGTACTGGGTGGCAAGGTACTCAGATATATTCATGATCTGTTACACAAGATGCTCAAAACTACCGCCTGCAAATAAAACATGAAGGGCGGTACTCTCTTCTCTTGTACATAGATGCATAACTATAGCTTATTCATATGTCACACCAACATTGCAAAACATGAAATTATATTTCAAGCAAAGGCTTAACATCAAACACAACTAAAATCACAGGCATATACATGGTTATACTTCTCACGCAGCACATCAAAATGACAACAACATTTAAACATAACAAGATCAGCTTATATTATGAAATCACACCAAGTTATTCTCTGCAAATAATATTATTACAGTCATATCAATGTTTTGGACTAACGTAAACAACAGTAAAAAAAAAGAAATAAAAAGCGGCCGAATCCGGACGAGTAACCAGCTGCGACTTCCCAAGTCTATCTGGCCGCAAGGTCGGAACCCCCAGCATGTTGATCGGAAGTTCCACCTGTCCAATTCAGAAGAGGAATCCATTAAACAAACGATAAACGATCAAGTTATGGAAACCCAGAAAGAAAAGGAAAAGAGAAGAATGACTCACCAGCGTCCGCCGCTTGATCTTCATCCTCCAGTTGCACACCCGCTTCCTCCGCAGCAAGCAACCGCATCCCCTCCTTCACCGCCGCTTGCTCCTCTTTCGAGAACTGAGCAGTGACCACATCCAGGCTAAAAGCCGCTCCACCTTCCTTACCCGCATCGACCCTGGCCTCCTCTAAAGCCCGAAGATATATCTTGGCCATGACCCGGGGATAGTCATCCATCCAAGACAAGCTGCCCTCCTTCCAAGTGCGGAAGTACATGTCCTGCAGCATCTCGTCCATCATTCCCTCATTCTCCTCGAACTCCCTCACCCGGGCTTCGGAAGCCTGCAACTTGGCGACAGCGACATCCCTCTCTGATCGGTATCTCGAGCAGTCAGCCTGGAGAGACCTCCTCATCTCCTCCATCTCCTCCATCTTCTCCTTTAACTTGACTTGAGCCATCTCCGCGGCCTCAAGCCTTCCAGACAACTCCTCTACCTGCTCGAGATCCGCATTCCGAACCTCATCCACTGTCGCAATGGCCATGTCAATCCGCTCCTTACAGGCGGCCTCCATCTTCCGTAATTCCGCCCTACTAGCCTTTTCCATGGTCTCTTTCAGACGCCTAGAGGCTTCCTCGTGCGGAGAAATCTGAACGGCTTGACCGGCAAGCTGTTCGGCCTGATCAGCAACCTTCAACCGCAACCGAATATTAGCACTTCCAATCTCCTCCCCAGCCTTGACCAATTGAGCATGATACTTCATTAACTTCTTGGTCTCCTCAGCCACCCGATCAATATTAGCCTTGGCCTCGTCTCCCATGGTAACTACCCGAGTGGTAAGCAGATCAAGATCTAGAGACTTAGCCTCGTCTAACACTCGTACCATGGGGTTGCGGGGAAGGAGGTGTTCACCCGTGGCCTCATCAAATGAAACATCCCGAGAGCTTGGATCTAAATCAGGATGACCGGCAAAGGGGTCACGGGGCACGTCAGGACGCCTTATGCGGATAACTGTAGGATTCTTGGAAGGAGGTGGAGGGGGGATAAACTCCGTGCTCTCCTCTATGGCATCACGAGGAGGCTGAACAGGAAGCTGCGGACCAGGGGAAGGCTCAAATAAAGAGCGACTCCTCTTTTTTTTCTGAATGCCCTCTTCGATGACATCGAGAAGAGGACGGTATTTGACCACGTCCCCAGTACGACCAGTGGGATGCTTCGCAGAAGCTCTCATCAACTTGAACTGTTCGAGGCGGTGTCGAACGTCCGACGTTTTAACCACCTGGCCTGCCCCTGGAATAAAGAACAAGTGTTACGAACATACAATGGTCCACAATTCAGGAAACATGTTAAGTAAAAAGAAAGAAAAGTGTGAAGGCACGTCTATTATACAAACCCTGCGGAGGAGTGGGGTACTGCAATAAGTCCTGAATCTCATTCCAGGACGGGAGTGAACCATAAAATATTTCTAAGTCCTGATCGAAAATGGAATCGACAGAGGACAAAAGTTCACCTTGCACCGCCGAAGTCACCCTGGCTGAGGAACCCCTAGGGGATAGATCGGCACCGGCCCCGACCTTGCCAGTCTCCTTCGCCTTCTCCGCTCCCGATTCCTTTTCCGATTCCCCGAAGGCCTGGCGGAGGGCCTCATCCAGCTCAGAGTCTTGCCCAGAAGTTAAGGCACCAGCACCACTACCACCCTGACCATCTCCATCTCCTCCGCCTTCCGACTCTCCTTACATATCGCCTCCTTCGCCCTCTTCCGCACCTTCCTCCTCCGGAATGATCGGGCAAGTACTGGGAGAGGGCACCTCCGATTCTTTAAGCTTCTTTCCCCCCGCGACGGGATGCTGTGCAAAGGGTTTTCTCTTGCCACTCTTCACCGTGACCCCCTCCTTAGCTTTAGCAGCCTTCTCTTCAGCCGTGTCCCTCTGCTTAACAACGGACTGGTGCGGCTGGATCAAATTGTACTCCAGGAGGGTAGCATTCCTGATCAGGAACGAAGCCGACCTGTCCCGCGCAGGAATGGCCTTTATTCCAGCAGCCATCCGCGCCAAAGAATCATCTTCCACGACAGCAATGCCACCTGTCGCTAGCAAGAAGTAGAAGCGTGTCAGAAGAAGCACTACAGTCAGAACATGGAAAATATAAATGAAATTAATCTTACAGCCGGAAGTGAAAAGGCGGAAAGAAACAGAATCGTCCTTGACAAAGAACCATTCCTTCTTGAACATGGTGAACTTTGAATATAAGTCCAAGACCGGTTTGAAGGGCACGGCCGCTTCCAGACTAATATACGAAGACCCCTTCTTGTAGCCCCTCAGGTTATACAAATACCGAATTTCCCGGTTAGAAGGAGGGCGCCCGTATCTCCTCTGGAAGATGACGAAGAGGCTTACCAGAATGGCATAGGAGTTCGGCTGAAGCTGGAATGGAGCTACTTTCAAATATGTGGTAAAGCTGACTATCCAGGCATTGATGGGAGGGATAGCACCACACATGCAATGGTACCTGCTGTAAGCGAAGTAACCTTCGGGGGGATTATACGGCATCACTCCCTCTCACGGCAGCTGCATGAGAGCCCTGTCTATCCCAAATGAACGAGAGATGACATCAAGTTGCTCCTCCTTTAGGGAGCTAGGAAAGCAATCGGGCGGGGAGACCAGAAGTTCCTGTGGACCATATCCGTCCACTAACGACCTCGGAACAGGTCGATGCTGCCCAGATCCTGATTGGGCTGGGGGCACGGAGGAAGACTCGCCTCCATCTTTGGATTTCCGTCTGTCTGATCGTGTTTCCGCCTTGCGAGACATTTTATCTGCATACACAGAAGCAAAAAGACAAGTTGTTAGGACAAGGAGTACAAAGATGTAAGCGAAAAAGAATGCATAAGTCCAGAGTTCCGCTCAAAGTCCAAATACAAGAGTCATTCGGTGTACATTTCATTAGTTCATTCGGTATACATGTCATTCGGCACTAAGAGTCATTCGGTATACATGTCATTCGGCGCTAAGAGTCATTCGGTATACATGTCATTCGGCAAACTAAGACACCTCGCGTACATTCGGCATAATGTCATCCGGTAGTAAAAATCATTCGGCAAAAGAGTATATACCTGATTCGGTGAAGATTTGATTCGGCAAAGATTTGGTTCGGTGGTCAGTTGATTCGGCAAAGATTTGGTTCTCTGGTTCGGTAAGAAGAAACAAAGGGGGGTGTAGCCTCTATATATAGGCGAGCTCAGGATTGCCGAACCAACTGGTTCGCCCTACCGGACCAGAATACCGGACCAATACCAACATACCGGACCAACCAAGAAACCGAACGAAACCATCTCTACCCGCAAAGGCCGGAAACAGGGGGCACGCGGAGCGCCTCAATCAGATAAGTACCGAACTCTAGGACCTACTAATAAAGTAGAGAATATGATAACAACGAATGAGTCGTAAATCTCTCACCAACGTGGGTTAATCATTTACACGTGTACGCGACCACGAACGGTGCATAGGCACGCTCTGAATGGCTATTAACCCTATCGTCGTGAGAATTTGCACTTTGACATCCTTTTTTAAGCTCATCAGTTAAATGGATATTTGATTCTGATAGTTATGAAATGGCTAAGCTACTTACACATGTACGGGGTCGCGAACGATCCCTAGGCATGCTCTGAGCTGGCGATAAACCACCTTGACGAACGACCCAGGGATCCAATCTAACGTGAACCTGGCATCGATAATGCTAAACCCCCTCGGGGCACACTCTCTCGCCTCAAACGGCACGATTCACTTCATCTCGAATAGTTCGATCCCGAGCGGTCGTCATTTGAAATCACACTAAAGCTATAAATTCCTTCGCAGGACATCAATAAGATATGAACATCCAGCCCATGGCATTACAAAACAAGCCTTTCCACCACAGGGAAACAAAGCGCGACACATGCAAGCACGTGCCCCACTTTGGGGGGCAAATGTTGGGCGAATTCTCACCTAGAAGATCTCGAGACCAAGAAGTCACAGTTTTACCCGGGCTTGCAACCCCCGCTTCATTCGGAAAACACAAGGCTCGGTACAAGCATGGAAGACCATCCGGCATTCTCATTCGGCATAAGAACAACCTTCTCCAAGCTTTCATTCGGCCCAAAGCTTCCATTACCGAACCAACATTCGGTCATCTCCATTCGGCCTCCTTCGCATTCGGCCACCGGACCAAACCCATCCCCATCTTGGCCGAACCAGTCACACAACCGGTCCAGACAGCCAACACCGGACCAACCTACATGCCAATACCGGACCAGACCATGCTCCTACCACCGGTCCACCACAACTCCACAACCGGACCACCAACACCAAATCGTTCATGGCCGGACCAATGCCACCGAGCCAAACACATACCTCACCACCGAATGAAGCTCCGCCGAACCAGATGATTGCCAACCCAGATTGCTTCAGCCCGCGCCCACCAGCAGCTATATACATCCAAGACCCCTGCCCCCAACCTCACTCTATAAATAGAGGGGCAGGGGTACAACAATGGCAGACAAGTTTGAGAGCTCAAACACGGAAGGAACTTTCAAACTACTTTCATATACTTGTACACAACGCATTGTACTTGTAATCTGAAACAAAGAAGATAATAACATATAAAGTGGACGTAGGCACGTTCTGGCCGAACCACTATAAATCTGCGTGTCTTTTACATTTCAGCCCCTGCTTTTTTCATATTTACATAACTCATCTAAATCATTAAGAATCACATAAAATCAACTAAATCACACGACTTGGAGGTGTTTGCCCATTTTTTGCGCAAACAATAGCTTTTAGCCGTCAGCGGATAGATTAATGCCCAAAAAGGACAACCCGAATCTCAATCGGGTCTCGTAAGTTTTTTACCCTTCGTTTTTTCGACACGTGGATTTTTACGGTAAAACAGGATTACCATGGCCCGTCTTCGACTTCCCATCGCTGGAGAGTGGTGCACCATGGTACTGTTCCATTTCAAATCCATGCACGCATTTCTAAAAGTCGTACGGCACTGTTTCGCTATTTCGGACGGATGTTGCACCTTGCATCGTGGATGTTGCACCCAGTAGATATCGATTATTCGGACGGCCATAACTTCTGGCTCGTTTAGAGTTACGGGAGCCATAACCTGTCAAAATGAAGGCCTCGATGAGTTCTATGGCTTTGACAGCTTTCAGCCGTCAATGGATAGATTAATGACCAAAAAGGACAACCCGAATCTCAATCGGGTCTCGTAAGTTTTTTACCCTTCGTTTTTTCGACACGTGGATTTTTACGGCAAAACGGGATTACCGTGGCCCGTCTTCGACTTCCCATCGCTGGAGAGTGGTGCACCCTGGTACTGTACCGTTTCAAATCCATTTACACATTTCTAAAAGTCGGACGGCACTGTTTCGCCATTTTGGACGGATGTTGCACCTTGCACCGTGGATGTTGCACCCTGTAGATATCGATTATTCGGACGGCCATAACTTCTGGCTCGTTTAGAGGTACGGGAGCCATAACCTGTCAAAACGAAGGCCTCGATGAGTTCTACGGCTTTGACAGCTTTTAGCCGTCAACGGATAAATTAATACCCAAAAATGACAACCCGAATCTCTATCGGGTCTCGTAAGTTTTTTACCCTTCGTTTTTTCGACACGTGGATTTTTACGGTAAAATAGGATTACAGTGGCTGGCCTTCGATTTACCATCGTTGGAGAGTGGTGCACCATGGTACTATTACGTTTCAAATCCACGCACGCATTTCTAAAAATCGTACGGCACTGTTTCGCCATTCGGACGGATTTGCACCTTGCACCGTGGATGTTGCACAATGTAGATATCGATTATTCGGACGACCATAACTTCTGGCTCGTTTAGAGTTACGGGAGCCATAACCTATCAAAACAAAGCCCTCGATGAGTTCTACGGCTTTGACAGCTTTCAGCCATCAACGGATAGATTAATGCCCAAAAAGGACAACCCGAATCTCAATCGGGTCTCGTAAGTTTTTTACCCTTCGTTTTTTCGACATATGGATTTTTACGGTAAAACGGGATTACCTTGGCCCGTCTTCGACTTCCCATCGCTGGAGAGTGGTGCACCATGGTAGTGTTCCGTTTCAAATCCATGCACGCATTTCTAAAAGTCGAACGGCACCGTTTCGCCATTTCGGACGGATGTTGCACCTTGCACCGTGGATGTTGCACCCTGTAGATATCGATTATTCGGACGGCCATAACTTCTGGCTCGTTTAGAGTAACGGGAGCCATAACCTGTAAAACCAAGGCCTCGATGAGTTCTACGGCTTTGACTGCTTTCAGCCGTCAACGGATAGATTAATGCCCAGAAAGGACAACCCGAATCTCAATCGGGTCTCATAAGTTTTTTACCCTTCGTTTTTTCGACACGTGGATTTTTACGGTAAAACAGGATTACCGTGGTTGGCCTTCGATTTACCATCGCTGGAGAGTGGTGCACCACGGTACTGTTCCGTTTCAAATCCATGCACTCATTTCTAAAAGTCGTACGGCACTGTTTCGCCATTTCGGACGGATGTTTCACCTTGCACCGTGGATGTTGCACCCTGTAGATATCGATTATTCGGACGGCCATAACTTCTGGCTCGTTTAGAGTTACGGGAGCCATAACTAGTCAAAACGAAGGCCTCGATGAGTTCTACGGCTTTGACAGCTTTCAGCCATCAACGGATAGAATAATTCCCAAAAAGGACTACCCGAATCTCAATCGGGTCTCGTAAGTTTTTTACCCTTCGTTTTTTCGACACGTGGATTTTTACGGTAAAACAGGATTACGGTGGCTGGCCTTCGATTTACCATCGCTGGACAGTTGTGCACCATGGTACTGTTCTATTTCAAATCCATTCACGCATTTCTAAAAGTCGTACGGCACAGTTTCGCCATTTCGGACGGATGTTGCACCTTGCACCGTGGATGTTGCACCCTGTAGATATCGATTATTCGGACGACCATAACTTCTGGGTCGTTTAGAGTTACGGGAGCCATAACCTGTCAAAACGAAGGCCTCGATGAGTTCTACGACTTTGATAGCTTTCAGCCATCAACGGATAGATTAATGCTACAAAAGGACAACCCGAATCTCAATCGGGTCTCGTAAGTTTTTTACCCTTCGTTTTTTCGACACGTGGATTTTTACGGTAAAACGGGATTACCGTGGCCCGTCTTCGACTTGAGAGCGGTGCACCATGGTACTGTTCCGTTTCAAATCCATGCACGCGTTTCTAAAAGTCGTACAACACTGTTTCACCATTTCGGACGGATGTTGTACCTTGCACCGTGGATGTTGCACCCTGTAGATATCGATTATTCAAATGGCCATAACTTCTGGCTCGTTTAGAGTTACGGGAGCAATAACCTGTTAAAACGAAGGCCTCGATGAGTTCTACGGCTTTGACAGCTTTCAGCCATTAATGGATAGATTAATGCCCAAAAAGGACAACCCGAATCTCAATCGGGTCTCGTAAGTTTTTTATCCTTCGTTTTTTCGACACGTGGATTTTTACGGTAAAACATGATTGCGGTTGCTGGCCTTCGATTTACCATCGCTAGACAGTGGTGCACCATGGTACTGTTCCGTTTCAAATCCATGCACGCATTTCTAAAAATCGTACGGCACTGTTTCGCCATTTCGGACGGATGTTGCACCTTGCACCGTGGATGTTTCACCCGGTAGATATCGATTATTCGGACGGCCATAACTTCTGGCTCGTTTAGAGTTACGGGAGCCGCAACCTGTCAAAACGAAGGCCTCGATGAGTTCTACGGCTTTGACAGCTTTCAGCCGTCAACGGATAGATTAATGTCCAAAAAGGACAACCCGATTCTCAATCGGGTCACGTAAGTTTTTTACCCTTCGTTTTTTCGACACGTGGATTTTTACGGTAAAACAGGATTACCGAGGTTGGCCTTCGATCTACCATCGCTGGAGTGTGGTGCACCATGGTACTGTTCCGTTTCAAATCCATGCACGCATTTCTAAAAGTCGTACGACACTGTTTCGCCATTTCGGACGGATGTTGCACCATGCACCGTGGATGTTGCACCCTGTAGATATCGATTATTCAAACGGTCATACCTTCTGGCTCGTTTAGAGTTACGGGAGCCATAACCTGCCAAAACGAAGGCCTCGATGAGTTCTATTGCTTTGACAGCTTTCAGCCATCAACGGATAGATTAATGCCCAAAAAGGACAACCCGAATCTCAATCAGGTCTTGTAAGTTTTTTACCCTTCGTTTTTTCGACACGTGGATTTTTACGGTAAAACCGGATTACCGTGGCCCGTGTTCGACTTCCCATCGCTGGAGAGTGGTGCACCACGGTACTGATCCGTTTCAAATCCATGCACGCATTTCTAAAAGTCGTACGGCACTGTTTCGCCATTTCGGACGGATGTTGCAGCTTGCACCGTGGATGATGCACCCTGTAGATATCGATTATTCGGACGGTCATAACTTCTGGCTCGTTTAGAGTTACGGGAGCCATAACCTGTCAAAACGAAGGCCTCGATGAGTTCTACGGCTTTGGCAGCTTTCAGCCGTCAACGGACAGATTAATGCCCAAAAAGGACAACCCGAATCTCAATCGGGTCTCGTAAGTTTTTTACCCTTCCTTTTTTCGACACGTGGATTTTTATGGTAAAACGGGATACCGTGGCCCGTCTTCGACTTCCCATCGCTGGAGTGTGGTGCACCATGGTACTGTTCCGTTTCAAATCCATGCACGCATTTCTAAAAGTCGTACGGCACTGTTTTGCCCTTTCGGACGGATGTTGTACCTTGCACCGTGGATGTTGCACCCTGTAGATATCGATTATTTGGACGGCCATAACTTCTGGCTCGTTTAGAGTTACGGGAGCCATAACCTGTCAAAACGAAGGCCTCGATGAGTTCTACGGCTTTGGCAGCTTTCAGCCGTCAACGGACAGATTAATGCCCAAAAAGGACAACCCGAATCTCAATCGGGTCTCGTAAGTTTTTTGCCCTTCGTTTTTTCGACACGTGGATTTTTACGGTAAAACAGGATTACGGCGGCTGGCCTTCGATTTACCATCGCTGGACAGTGGTGCACCATGGTACTGTTCCGTTTCAAATCCATGCACGCATTTCTAAAAGTCATATGGCACTGTTTCGCCATTTCGGACGAATGTTGCACCTTGCACCGTGGATGTTGCACCCTGTAGATATCGATTATTCGGACGGCCACAACTTCTGGCTCGTTTAGTGTTACGAGAGCCATAACCTGTCAAAACGAAGGCCTTGATGAGTTCTACGGCTTTGACAGCTTTCAGCCGTCAACGGATAGATTAATGCCCAAAAAGGACAACCCGAATCTCAATCGGGTCTCGTAAGTTTTTTACCCTTCGTTTTTTCGACACGTGGATTTTTACGGTAAAACGGGATTACCGTGGCCCGTCTTCGACTTCCCATCGCTGGAGAGCGGTGCACCATGGTACTGTTCCATTTCAAATCCATGCACGCATTTCTAAAAGTCGTACAACACTGTTTCGCCATTTCGGACGGATGTTGCACCTTGCACCGTGGATGTTGCACCCTGTAGATATCGATTATTCAAACGGCCATAACTTCTGGCTCGTTTAGAGTTACGGGAGCCATAACCTGTCAAAACGAAGGCCTCGATGAGTTCTACGGCTTTGACAGCTTTCAGCCGTCAACGGATAGATTAATGCCCAAAAAGGACAACCCGAATCTCAATCGGGTCTCGTAAGATTTTTATCCTTCGTTTTTTCGACACGTGGATTTTTACGGTAAAGCAGGATTATGGTTGCTGGCCTTCGATTTACCATCGCTGGAGAGTGGTGCACCATGGTGCTGTTCCGTTTCAAATCCATGCACGCATTTCTAAAAGTCGTGCGGCTCTGTTTCGCCATTTCGGACGGATGTTGCACCTTGCACCGTGGATGTTGCACCCTGTAGATATCGATTATTCGGACGGTCATAACTTCTGCCTCGTTTAGAGTTACGGGAGCCATAACCTGTCAAAACTAAGGCCTCGATGAGTTCTACGGCTTTGACAGCTTTCAGCCGTCAACGGATAGATTAATGCCCAAAAAGTACAACCCGAATCTCAATCGGGTCTCGTAAGTTTTTTACCCTTCGTTTTTTGGACACGTGGATTTTTACGGTAAAACAGGATTACCGTGGCCCGTCTTCGATTTACCATCGCTGGAGAGTGGTGCACCATGGTACAGTTCCATTTCAAATCCATGCACGCATTTCTAAAAGTCGTACGGCACCGTTTCGCCATTTCGGACGGATGTTGCACCACGCACCGTGGATGTTGCTCCCTGTAGATATCGATTATTCGAACGACCATAACTTCTGGCTCGTTTAGAGTTATGGGAGCCATAACCTGTCAAAACGAAAGCCTCGATGAGTTCTACGGCTTTGACAGCTTTCAGCCGTCAACGGATAGATTAATGCCCAAAAAGGACAACCCGAATCTCAATCGGGTCTCGTAAGTTTTTTACCCTTCGTTTTTTCAACACGTGGATTTTTACGGTAAAACAGCGTTACGGTGGCTGGCCTTCGATTTACCATCGCTGGACAATGGTCCACCATGGTACTGTTCCGTTTCAAATCCATGCACGGATTTCTAAAAGTCGTACGGCACTGTTTCGTCATTTCGGACGGATGTTGCACCTTGCGCCGTGGATGTTGCACCCTGTAGATATCGATTATTCGGACGGCCATAACTTCTGGCTCGTTTAGAGTTACGGAGCCATAACCTATCAAAACGAAGGCCTCGATGAGTTCTACGGTTTTGACAGATTTCAGACGTCAACGGATAAATTAATGCCCAAAAAGGACAACCCGAATCTCAATCGGGTCTCGTAAGTTTTTTACCCTTCGTTTTTTCGACACGTGGATTTTTACGGTAAAACAGGATTACCGTGGTTGGCCTTCGATTTACCATCGCTGGAGAGTGGTGCACCATGGTACTGTTCCGTTTCAATTCCATGCACGCATTTCTAAAAGTCGTGCGGCACTGTTTCGCCATTTCGGACGGATGTTGCACCTTGCACCGTGGATGTTGCACCCTGTAGATATCGATTATTCGGACGGCCATAACTTCTGGCTCGTTTAGAGTTACGGGAGCCATAACCTGTCAAAACGAAGTCCTCGATGATTTCTACGGCTTCGACAGCTTTCAGCCGCCAACGGAAAGATTAATGCCCAAAAAGGACAACCCGAATCTCAATCGGGTCTCGTAAGTTTTTTACCCTTCGTTTTTTCGACACGTGGATTTTTACGGTAAAACAGGATTACCATGGCCCGTCTTCGACTTGCCATCGCTGTAGAGTGGTGCACCATGGTACTGTTGCGTTTCAAATCCATACACGCATTTCTAAAAGGCGTACGGCACTGTTTCGCCATTTCGGACGGATGTTGCACCTTGCACCGTGGATGTTGCACCCTGTAGATATCGATTATTCGGACGGCCATAACTTCTGGCTCGTTTAGAGTTACGGGAGCCATAACCTATCAAAACGAAGGCCTCGATGAGTTCTACAGCTTTGACAGCTTTCAGCCATCAACGGATAAATTAATTTCCAAAAAGGACAACCCGAATCTCGATCGGGTCTCGTAAGTTTTTTACCCTTCGTTTTTTCGACACGTGGATTTTTACGGTAAAACGGGATTACCGTGGCCCGTCTTCGACTTCCCATCGCTGGAGAGTGGTGCACCATGGTAATGTTCCGTTTCAAATCCATGCACGCATTTCTAAAAGTCGTACGGCACCGTTTCGCCAGTTCGGACGTATGTTGCACCTTGCACCGTGGATGTTGCACCCTGTAGATATCGATTATTCGGACGGCCATAACTTCTGGCTCGTTTAGAGTTACGGGAGCCATAACCTGTCAAAACGAAGGCCTCGATGAGTTCTACGGCTTTGACAGCTTTCAGCCATCAACGGATAGATTAATGCCCAAAAAGGACAACCCGAATCTCAATCGGGTCTCGTAAGTTTTTTACCTTTCGTTTTTTCGACACGTGGATTTTTACGCTAAAACGGGATTACCGTGGTCCGTCTTCGACTTCGCATCGCTGGAGAGTGGTGCACCATGGTAGTGTTCCGTTTCAAATCCATGCACGCATTTCTAAAAGTCGTCCGGCACTGTTTCGCCATTTCGGACGGATGTTGCACCTTGCACCGTGGATGTTGCACCCTGTAGATATCGATTATTCGGATGGCCATAACTTCTGGCTCGTTTGGAGTTACGGGAGCCATAACCTGTCAAAACGAAGGTCTCGATGAGTTCTACGGCTTTGACAGCTTTCAGCCGTCAACGGATAGTTTAATGCCCAAAAAGGACAACCCGAATCTCGATCGGGTCTCGTAAGTTTTTTGCACTTCGTTTTTTCGACACGTGGATTTTTACGGTAAAACGGGATTACCGTGGCCCGTCTTCGACTTCCCATCGCTGGAGAGTGGTGCACCATGGTACTGTTCCGTTTCAAATGCATGCACGCATTTCTACAAGTCGTACGACACTGTTTCGCTATTTCGGACGGATGTTGCACCTTGCACCGAGGATGTTGCACCCTGTAGATATCGATTATTCGGACGGCCATAACTTCTGGCTCGTTTAGAGTTGCGGGAGCCATAACCTGTCAAAACGAAGGCCTCGATGAGTTCCACGGCTTTGGCAGCTTTCAGCCGTCAACGGATAGATTAATGCCCAAAAAGGACAACCGAATCTCGATCGGGTCTCGTAAGCTTTTTACCCTTCGTTTTTTCGACACGTGGATTTTTACGGTAAAACGGGATTACCGTGGCCCGTCTTCGACTTTCCATCGTTGGAGAGTGGTGCACCATGGTACTGTTCCGTTTCAAATTCATGCACGCATTTCTAAATGTCGTACGGCACTGTTTCACCATTTCGGCCGGATGTTGCACCTTGCACCGTGGATGTTGCACCCTGGAGATATCAATTATTCGGACGGCCATAACTTCTGGCTCGTTTAGAGTTACGGGAGCCATAACCTGTCAAAACGAAGGCCTCGATGAGTTCTACGTCTTCGACAGCTTTCAGCCGCCAACGGATAGATTAATGCCCAAAAAGGACAACCCGAATCTCAATCGGGTCTCGTAAGTTTTTTACCCTTCGTTTTTTCGACACGTGGATTTTTACGGTAAAACAGGATTACCATGGCCCGTCTTCGACTTCCCATCGCTGGAGAGTGGTGCACCATGGTACTGTTCCATTTCAAATCCATACACGCATTTCTAAAAGTCATACGGCACTGGCTCGCCATTTCGGACGGATGTTGCACCTTGCACCGTGGATGTTGCACCCTGTAGATAACGATTATTCGGACGGGCATAACTTCTGGCTCGTTTGGAGTTACGGGAGCCATAACCTATCAAAACGAAGACCTCGATGAGTTCTACGGCTCTGATAACTTTCAGCCGTCAACGGATAGATTAATTTCCAAAAAGGACAACCCGAATCTCGATCGGGTCTCGTAAGTTTTTTACCCTTCGTTTTTTCGACACGTGGATTTTTACGGTAAAACGGGATTACCGTGGCCCGTCTTCGACTTCCCATCGCCGGAGAATGGTGCACCATGGTAATGTTCCGTTTTAAATCCATGCACACATTTCTAAAGTTCGTACGGCACTGTTTCGCCATTTCGGACGGATGTTGCACCTTGCACCATTGATGTTGCACCGTGTAGATATCGATTATTCGGACGGCCATAACTACTGGCTCGTTTAGAGTTACGGGAGCCATAACCTGTCAAAACGAAGGCCTCGATGAGTTCTATGGCTTTGATAGCTTTCAGCCGTCAACGGATAGATTACTACCGAAAAAGGACAACCCGAATCTCAATCGGGTCTCGTAAGTTTTTTACCCTTCGTTTTTTCGACGCGTGGATTTTTACGGTAAAACGGGATTACCGTGGCCCGTCTACGACTTCCCATCGTTGGAGAGTGGTGCACCATGGTAGTGTTCCATTTCAAATCCATGCACGCATTTCTAAAAGTCGTACGGCACAGTTTCGCCATTTCGGACGGATGTTGCACCTTGCACCGTGGATGTTGCACCCTGTAGATATCGATTATTCGGACGGCCATAACTTCTGGCTCGTTTAGAGTTACGGAAGCCATAACCTGTCAAAACGAAGGCCTCGATGATTTCTACGGCTTTGACAGCTTTCAGCCGTCAACGGATAGATTAATGCCCAAAAAGGACAACCCGAATCTCAATCGGGTCTCGTAAGTTTTTTACCCTTCGTTTTTTCGACACGTGGATTTTTACGGTAAAACGGGATTACCGTGGCCCGTCTTCGACTTCTCATCGCCGGAGAGTGGTGCACCATGGTAATGTTCCGTTTCAAATCCATGCACACATTTCTAAAATTCGTACGGCACTGTTTCTCCATTTCGGACGGATGTTGCACCTTGCACCATGGATGTTGCACCGTGTAGATATCGATTATTCGGACGGCCATAACTACTGGCTCGTTTAGAGTTACGGGAGCCATAACCTGTTAAAACGAAGGCCTCGATGAGTTCTATGGCTTTGACAGCTTTCAGCCGTCAACGGATAGATTAATGCCCAAAAAGGACAACCCGAATCTCAATCGGGTCTCGTAAGTTTTTTACCCTTCGTTTTTTCGACACGTGGATTTTTACGGTAAAACGGGATTACCGTGGCCCCTCTTCGACTTTCCATCGCTGGAGAGTGGTGCACCATGGTAGTGTACCATTTCAAATCCATGCACGCATTTCTAAAAGTCGTACGGCACCGTTTCGCCATTTCGGACGAATGTTGCACCTTGCACCGTGGATGTTGCACCCTATAGATATCGATTATTCGGACGGCCATAACTTCTGGCTCGTTTAGAGTTACGGAAGCCATAACCTGTCAAAACGAAGGCCTCGATGAGTTCTACGGCTTTGACTGCTTTCAGCCGTCAACGGATAGATTAATGCCCAAAAAGGACAACCCGAATCTCAATCGGGTCTCGTAAGTTTTTTACCCTTCGTTTTTTCGACACGTGGATTTTTACGGTAAAACGGGATTACCGTGGCCCGTCTTTGACTTCCCATCGTTGGAGAGTGGTGCACCATGGTAGTGTTCCGTTTCAAATCCATGCACGCATTTCTAAAGGTCGTACGGCACTGTTTCGCCATTTCGGACGGATGTTGCACCTTGCACCGTGGATGTTGCACCCTGTAGATATCGATTATTCGGACGGCCATAACTTCTGGCTCGTTTAGAGTTACGGGAGCCATAACCTGTCAAAACGAAGGTCTCGATGAGTTCTACGGCTTTGACAGCTTTCAGCCGTCAACGGATAGATTAATGCCCAAAAAGGACAACCCGAATCTCGATCGGGTCTCGTAAGTTTTTTGCCCTTCGTTTTTTCGACACGTGGATTTTTACGGTAAAACGGGATTACCGTGGCCCGTCTTCGACTTCCCATCGCTGGAGAGTGGTGCACCATGGTACTGTTCCGTTTCAAATGCATGCACGCATTTCAAAAAGTCGTACGGCACTGTTTCGCCATTTCGGACGGATGTTGCACCTTGCACCGTGGATGTTGCACCCTGTAGATATCGATTATTCGGACGGCCATAACTTCTGGCTCGTTTAGAGTTACGGGAGCCATAACCTGTCAAAACGAAGGCCTCGATGAGTTCCACGGCTTTGACAGCTTTCAGCCGTCAATGGATAGATTAATGCCCAAAAAGGACAACCCGAATCTCGATCGGGTCTCGTAAGCTTTTTACCCTTCGTTTTTTCGACACGTGGATTTTTACGGTAAAACGGGATTACCGTGGCCCGTCTTCGACTTTCCATCGTTGGAGAGTGGTGAACTATGGTACTATTCCGTTTCAAATTCATGCACGCATTTCTAAATGTCGTACGGCACTGTTTCACCATTTCGGCCGGATGTTTCACCTTGCACCGTGGATGTTGCACCCTGTAGTTATCGATTATTCGGACGGCGATAACTTCTGGCTCGTTTAGAGTTACGGGAGCCATAACCTGTCAAAACGAAGGCCTCGATGAGTTCTACGGCTTCGACAGCTTTCAGCCGCCAACGGATAGATTAATGCCCAAAAAGGACAACCTGAATCTCAATCGGGTCTCGTAAGTTTTTTACCCTTCGTTTTTTCGACACGTGGATTTTTACGGTAAAACAGGATTACCATGGCCCGTCTTCGACTTCCCATCGCTGGAGAGTGGTGCACCATGGTACTGTTCCGTTTCAAATCCATACACGCATTTCTAAAAGTCGTACGGTACTGTTTCGCCATTTCGGACGTATGTTGCACCTTGCACCGTGGATGTTGCACCCTATAGATATCGATTATTCGGACGGCCATAACTTCTGGCTCGTTTAGAGTTACGGGAGCCATAACCTATCAAAACGAAGGCGTCGATGAGTTCTACGGCTTTGACAGCTTTCAACCATCAACGGATAGATTAATTTCCAAAAAGGACAACCCGAATCTCGATCGGGTCTCGTAAGTTTTTTACCCTTCGTTTTTTCGACACGTGGATTTTTACGGTAAAACTGGATTACCGTGGCCCGTCTTCGACTTCCCATCGCTGGAGAGTGGTGCACCATGGTAATGTTCCGTTTCAAATCCATGCACACATTTCTAAAATTCGTACGGCACTGTTTCGCCATGTCGGACGGATGTTGCAACTTGCACCATGGATGTTGCACCATGTAGATATCGATTATTCGGACGGCCATAACTACTGGCTCGTTTAGAGTTACGGGAGCCATAACCTGTCAAAACGAAGGCCTCGATGAGTTCTATGGCTTTGACAGCTTTCAGCCGTCAACGGATAGATTAATGCCCAAAAAGGACAACCCGAATCTCAATCGGGTCTCGTAAGTTTTTTACCCTTCGTTTTTTCGACACGTGGATTTTTACGGTAAAACGGGATTACCGTGGCCCCTCTTCGACTTCGCATCGCTGGAGAGTGGTGCACCATGGTAGTGTTCCATTTCAAATCCATGCACGCATTTCTAAAAGTCGTACGGCACCGTTTCGCCATTTCGGACGGATGTTGCACCGTGGATGTTGCACCCTGTAGATATCGATTATTCGGACGGCCATAACTTCTGGCTCGTTTAGAGTTACGGGAGCCATAACCTATCAAAACGAAGGGCTCGATGAGTTCTACGTCTTTGACAGCTTTCAGCCGTCAACGGATAGATTAATGCCCAAAAAGGACAACCCGAATCTCGATCGGGTCTCGTAAGTTTTTTGCCCTTCGTTTTTTCGACACGTGGATTTTTACGGTAAAACGGGATTACCGTGGCCCGTCTTCGACTTCCCATCACTGGAGAGTGGTGCATCATGGTACTATTCCGTTTCAAATGCATGCACGCATTTCAAAAAGTCGTACGGCACTGTTTCGCCATTTCGGATGGATGTTGCACCTTGCACCGTGGATGTTGCACCCTGTAGATATCGATTATTTGGACGGCCATAACTTCTGGCTCGTTTAGAGTTACGGGAGCCATAACCTGTCAAAACGAAGGCCTCGATGAGTTCTATGGCTTTGACGGCTTTCAGCCGTCAACGTATAGATTAATGCCCAAAAAGGCAACCCGAATCTCGATCGGGTCTCGTAAGTTTTTTGCCCTTCGTTTTTTCGACACGTGGATTTTTACGGTAAAACGGGATTGCCGTGGCCCGTCTTCGACTTCCCATCGCTGGAGAGTGGTGCACTATGGTACTGTTCCGTTTCAAATGCATGCACGCATTTCTAAAAGTCGTACGGCACTGTTTCGCAATTTCGGACGGATGTTGCACCTTGCACCGTGGATGTTGCACCCTGTAGATATCGATTATTCGGACGACCATAACTTCTGGCTCGTTTAGAGTTGCGGGAGCCATAACCTGTCAAAACGAAGGCCTCGATGAGTTCCACGGCTTTAACAGCTTTCAGCCGTCAACGGATAGATTAATGCCCAAAAAGGACAACCCGATTCTCGATCGGGTCTCGTAAGCTTTTTACCCTTCGTTTTTTCGACACGTGGATTTTTACGGTAAAACGGGATTACCGTGGCCCGTCTTCGACTTCCCATCGTTGGAGAGTGGTGCACCATGGTACTGTTCCGTTTCAAATTCTTGCATGCATTTCTAAATGTCGTACGGCACTGTTTCACCATTTCGGCCGGATGTTGCACCTTGCACCGTGGATGTTGCACCCTGTAGATATCGATTATTCGGACGGCCATAACTTCTGGCTCGTTTAGAGTTACGGGAGCCATAACCTGTCAAAACGAAGGCCTCGATGAGTTCTACGGCTTCGACAGCTTTCAGCCGCCAACGGATAGATTAATGCCCAAAAAGGACAACCCGAATCTCAATCGGGTCTCGTAAGTTTTTTACCCTTCGTTTTTTCGACACGTGGATTTTTACGGTAAAACAGGATTACCATGGCCCGTCTTCGACTTCCCATCGCTGGAGAGTGGTGCACCATGGTACTGTTCCGTTTCAAATCTATACACGCATTTCTAAAAGTCGTACGGCACTGTTTCGCCATTTCGGACGGATGTTGCATCTTGCACCGTGGATGTTGCACCCTGTAGATATCGATTATTCGGACGGCCATAACTTCTGGCTCGTTTAGAGTTATGGGAGCCATAACCTATCAAAACGAAGGACTCGATGAGTTCTACGGCTTTGACAGCTTTCAGCCATCAACGGATAGATTAATTTCCAAAAAGGACAACCCGAATCTCGATCGGGTCTCGTAAGTTTTTTACCCTTCGTTTTTTCGACACGTGGATTTTTACGGTAAAACGGGATTACCGTGGCCCGTCTTCGACTTCCCATCGCTGGAGAGTGGTGCACCATGGTAGTGTTCCATTTCAAATCCATGCACGCATTTCTAAAAGTCGTACGGCACCATTTCGCCATTTCGGACGGATGTTGCACCTTGCACCATGGATGTTGCACCCTGTAGATATCGATTATTCGGACGGCCATAACTTCTGGCTCGTTTAGAGTTACGGAAGCCATAACCTGTCAAAACGAAGGCCTCGATGAGTTCTACGGCTTTGGCAGCTTTCAGCCGTCAACGGATAGATTAATGCCCAAAAAGGACAACCCGAATCTCAATCGGGTCTCTTAAGTTTTTTACCCTTCGTTTTTTCGACACGTGGATTTTTACGGTAAAACGGGATGACCGTGGCCCGTCTTCGACCTCCCATCGCTGGAGAGTGGTGCACCATGGTAGTGTTCCGTTTCAAATCCATGCACGCATTTCTAAAAGTCGTACGGCACTGTTTCGCCATTTCGGACGGATGTTGCACCTTGCAGCGTGGATGTTGCACCCTGTAGATATCGATTATTCGAACGGCCATAACTTCTGGCTCGTTTAGAGTTACGGGAGCCATAACCTGTCAAAACGAAGGCCTCGATGAGTTCCACGGCTTTGACAGCTTTCAGCCGTCAACGGATAGATTAATGCCCAAAAAGGACAACCCGAATCTCGATCGGGTCTCGTAAGCTTTTTACCCTTCGTTTTTTCGACACGTGGATTTTTACGGTAAAACGGGATTACCGTGGCCCGTCTTCGACTTCCCATCGTTGGAGAGTGGTGCACCATGGTACTGTTCCGTTTCAAATTCTTGCATGCATTTCTAAATGTCATACGGCACTGTTTCACCATTTCGGCCGGATGTTGCACCTTGCACCGTGGATGTTGCACCCTGTATATATCGATTATTCGGACGGCCATAACTTCTGGCTCGTTTAGAGTTACGGGAGCCATAACCTGTCAAAACGAAGGCCTCGATGAGTTCTACGGCTTCGACAGCTTTCAGCCGCCAACGGATAGATTAATGCCCAAAAAGGACAACCCGAATCTCAATCGGGTCTCGTAAGTTTTTTACCCTTCGTTTTTTCGACACGTGGATTTTTACGGTAAAACAGGATTACCATGGCCCGTCTTCGACTTCCCATCGCTGGAGAGTGGTGCACCATGGTACTGTTCCGTTTCAAATCTATACACGCATTTCTAAAAGTCGTACGACACTGTTTCGCCATTTCGGACGGATGTTGCACCTTGCACCGTGGATGTTGCACTCTGTAGATATCGATTATTCGGACGGCCATAACTTCTGGCTCGTTTAGAGTTACGGGAGCCATAACCTATCAAAACGAAGGCCTCGATGAGTTCTACGGCTTTGACAGCTTTCACCCATCAACGGATAGATTAATTTCCAAAAAGGACAACCCGAATCTCGATCGGGTCTCGTAAGTTTTTTACCCTTCGTTTTTTCGACACGTGGATTTTTATGGTAAAACGGGATTACCGTGGCCCGTCTTCGACTTCCCATCGCTGGAGAGTGGTGCACCATGGTAATGTTCCGTTTCAAATCCATGCACACATTTCTAAAATTCGTACGGCACTGTTTCGCCATTTCGGACGGATGTTGCACCTTGCACCATGGATGTTGCACCGTGTAGATATCGATTATTCGGACGGCCATAACTACTGGCTCGTTTAGAGTTACGGGAGCCATAACCTATAAAATCGAAGGCCTCGATGAGTTCTATGGCTTTGGCAGCTTTCAGCCGTCAACGGATAGATTAATGCCCAAAAAGGACAACCCGAATCTCAATCGGGTCTCTTAAGTTTTTTACCCTTCGTTTTTTCGACACGTGGATTTTTACGGTAAAACGGGATGACCGTGGCCCGTCTTCGACTTCCCATCGCTGGAGAGTGGTGCACCATGGTAGTGTTCCGTTTCAAATTCATGCACGCATTTCTAAAAGTCGTACGGCACTGTTTCGCCATTTCGGACGGATGTTGCACCTTGCACCGTAGATGTTGCACCCTGTAGATATCGATTATTCGGACGGCCATAACTTCTGGCTCGTTTAGAGTTACGGGAGCCATAACCTGTCAAAACGAAGGCCTCGATGAGTTCCACGGCTTTGACAGCTTTCAGCCGTCAATGGATAGATTAATGCCCAAAAAGGACAACCCGAATCTCGATCGGGTCTCGTAAGCTTTTTACCCTTCGTTTTTTCGACACGTGGATTTTTACGGTAAAACGGGATTACCGTGGCCCGTCTTCGACTTTCCATCGTTGGAGAGTGGTGCACTATGGTACTATTCCGTTTCAAATTCATGCACGCATTTCTAAATGTCGTACGACACTGTTTCACCATTTCGGCCGGATGTTTCACCTTGCACCGTGGATGTTGCACCCTGTAGATATCGATTATTCGGACGGCCATAACTTCTGGCTCGTTTAGAGTTACGGGAGCCATAACCTGTCAAAACGAAGGCCTCGATGAGTTCTACGGCTTCGACAGCTTTCAGCCGCCAACGGATAGATTAATGCCCAAAAAGGACAACCTGAATCTCAATCGGGTCTCGTAAGTTTTTTACCCTTCGTTTTTTCGACACGTGGATTTTTACGGTAAAACAGGATTACCATGGCCCGTCTTCGACTTCCCATCGCTGGAGAGTGGTGCACCATGGTACTGTTCCGTTTCAAATCCATACACGCATTTCTAAAAGTCGTACGGTACTGTTTCGCCATTTCGGACGGATGTTGCACCTTGCACCGTGGATGTTGCACCCTATAGATATCGATTATTCGGACGGCCATAACTTCTGGCTCGTTTAGAGTTACGGGAGCCATAACCTATCAAAACGAAGGCGTCGATGAGTTCTACGGCTTTGACAGCTTTCAACCATCAACGGATAGATTAATTTCCAAAAAGGACAACCCGAATCTCGATCGGGTCTCGTAAGTTTTTTACCCTTCGTTTTTTCGACACGTGGATTTTTACGGTAAAACTGGATTACCGTGGCCCGTCTTCGACTTTCCATCGCTGGAGAGTGGTGCACCATGGTAATGTTCCGTTTCAAATCCATGCACACATTTCTAAAATTCGTACGGCACTGTTTCGCCATGTCGGACGGATGTTGCACCTTGCACCATGGATGTTGCACCATGTAGATATCGATTATTCGGACGGCCATAACTACTGGCTCGTTTAGAGTTACGGGAGCCATAACCTGTCAAAACGAAGGCCTCGATGAGTTCTATGGCATTGACAGCTTTCAGCCGTCAACGGATAGATTAATGCCCAAAAAGGACAACCCGAATCTCAATCGGGTCTCGTAAGTTTTTTACCCTTCGTTTTTTCGACACGTGGATTTTTACGGTAAAACGGGATTACCGTGGCCCCTCTTCGACTTCCCATCGCTGGAGAGTGGTGCACCATGGTAGTGTTCCATTTCAAATCCGTGCACGCATTTCTAAAAGTCGTACGGCACCGTTTCGCCATTTCGGACGGATGTTGCACCGTGGATGTTGCACCCTGTAGATATCGATTATTCGGACGGCCATAACTTCTGGCTCGTTTAGAGTTACGGAAGCCATAACCTGTCAAAACGAAGGCCTCGATGAGTTCTACGGCTTTGACAGCTTTCAGCCGTCAACGGATAGATTAATGCCCAAAAAGGACAACCTGAATCTCAATCGGGTCTCGTAAGTTTTTTACCCTTCGTTTTTTCGACACGTGAATTTTTACGGTAAAATGGGATTACCGTGGCCCGTCTTCGACTTCCCATCGCTGGAGAGTGGTGCACCATGGTAGTGTTCCGTTTCAAATCCATGCACGCATTTCTAAAAGTCGTACGGCACTGTTTCGCCATTTCGGACGGATGTTGCACCTTGCAGCGTGGATGTTGCACCCTGTAGATATCGATTATTCGGACGGCCATAACTTCTGGCTCGTTTAGAGTTACGGGAGCCATAACCTGTCAAAACGAAGGCCTCGATGAGTTCTATGGCTTTGATGGCTTTCAGCCGTCAACGTATAGATTAATGCCCAAAAAGGCAACCCGAATCTCGATCGGGTCTCGTAAGTTTTTTGCCCTTCGTTTTTTCGACACGTGGATTTTTACGGTAAAACGGGATTGTCGTGGCCCGTCTTCGACTTCCCATCGCTGGAGAGTGGTGCACCATGGTACTGTTCCGTTTCAAATGCATGCACGCATTTCTAAAAGTCGTACGGCACTGTTTCGCAATTTCGGACGGATGTTGCACCTTGCACCCTGGATGTTGCACCCTGTAGATATCGATTATTCGGATGGCCATAACTTCTGGCTCGTTTAGAGTTGCGGGAGCCATAACCTGTCAAAACGAAGGCCTCGATGAGTTCCACGGCTTTGACAGCTTTCAGCCGTCAACGGATAGATTAATGCCCAAAAAGGACAACCCGAATCTCGATCGGGTCTCGTAAGCTTTTTACCCTTCGTTTTTTCGACACGTGGATTTTTACGGTAAAACGGGATTACCGTGGCCCGTCTTCGACTTCCCATCGTTGGAGAGTGGTGCACCATGGTACTGTTCCGTTTCAAATTCTTGCATGCATTTCTAAATGTCGTACGGCACTGTTTCACCATTTCGGCCGGATGTTGCACCTTGCACCGTGGATGTTGCACCCTGTAGATATCGATTATTCGGACGGCCATAACTTCTGGCTCGTTTAGAGTTACGGGAGCCATAACCTGTCAAAACGAAGGCCTCGATGAGTTCTACGTTTTCGACAGCTTTCAGCCGCCAACGGATAGATTAATGCCCAAAAAGGACAACCCGAATCTCAATCGGGTCTCGTAAGTTTTTTACCCTTCGTTTTTTCGACACGTGGATTTTTACGGTAAAACAGGATTACCATGGCCCGTCTTCGACTTCCCATCGCTGGAGAGTTGTGCACCATGGTACTGTTCCGTTTCAAATCTATACACGCATTTCTAAAAGTCGTACGGCACTGTTTCGCCATTTCGGACGGATGTTGCACCTTGCACCGTGGATGTTGCACCCTGTAGATATCGATTATTCGGACGGCCATAACTTCTGGCTCGTTTAGAGTTACGGGAGCCATAACCTATCAAAACGAAGGCCTCGATGAGTTCTACGGCTTTGACAGCTTTCAGCCATCAACGGATAGATTAATTTCCAAAAAGGACAACCCGAATCTCGATCGGGTCTCGTAAGTTTTTTACCCTTCCTTTTTTCGACACGTGGATTTTTACGGTAAAACGGGATTACCGTGGCCCGTCTTCGACTTCCCATCGCTGGAGAGTGGTGCACCATGGTAATGTTCCGTTTCAAATCCATGCACACATTTCTAAAATTCGTACGGCACTGTTTCGCCATTTCGGACGGATGTTGCACCTTGCACCATGGATGTTGCACCGTGTAGATATCGATTATTCGGACGGCCATAACTACTGGCTCGTTTAGAGTTACGGGAGCCATAACCTATAAAAACGAAGGCCTCGATGAGTTCTATGGCTTTTGCAGCTTTCAGCCGTCAACGGATAGATTAATGCCCAAAAAGGACAACCCGAATCTCAATCGGGTCTCTTAAGTTTTTTACCCTTCGTTTTTTCGACACGTGGATTTTTACGGTAAAACGGGATGACCGTGGCCCGTCTTCGACTTCCCATCGCTGGAGAGTGGTGCACCATGGTAGTGTTCCATTTCAAATTCATGCACGCATTTCTAAAAGTCGTACGGCACTGTTTCGCCATTTCGGACGGATGTTGCACCTTGCACCGTGGATGTTGCACCCAGTAGATATCGATTATTCGGACGGCCATAACTTCTGGCTCGTTTAGAGTTACGGGAGCCATAACCTGTCAAAACGAAGGCCTCGATGAGTTCTATGGCTTTGACAGCTTTCAGCCGTCAACGGATACATTAATGCCCAAAAAGGACAACCCGAATCTCAATCGGGTCTCGTAAGTTTTTTAGCCTTCGTTTTTTCGACACGTGGATTTTTACGGTAAAACGGGATTCCCGTGGCCCGTCTTCGACTTCCCATCGCTGGAGAGTGGTGCACCATGGTAGTGTTCCGTTTCAAATCCATGCACGCATTACTAAAAGTCGTACGGCACTGTTTCGCCATTTCGGACGGATGTTGCACCTTGCACCGTGGATGTTGCACCCTGTGGATATCGATTATTCGGACGGCTATAACTTCTTGCTCGTTTAGAGTTACGGGAGCCATAACCTGTCAAAACGAAGGCCTCGATGAGTTCTACGGCTTTGATAGCTTTCAGCCGTCAACAGACAGATTAATGCCCAAAAAGGACAACCCGAATCTCGATCGGGTCTCGTAAGTTTTTTGCCCTTCGTTTTTTCGACACGTGGATTTTTATGGTAAAACAGGATTACCGTGGCCCGTCTTCGACTTCCCATCGCTGGAGAGTACCACTTATTTTACTAAAAAAATGCAAAGGTCCTCTTATTCAAAACCTCAATTATGTCTTCTCTCCCCCTTCACATCCGGCACTGTTTCGCCATTTCGGACGGATGTTGCACCTTGCACCGTGGATGTTGCACCCTGTAGATATCGATTATTCGGACGGCCATAACTTCTGGCTCGTTTAGAGTTGCGGGAGCCATAACCTGTCAAAACGAAGGCCTCGATGAGTTCCACGGCTTTAACAGCTTTCAGCCGTCAACGGATAGATTAATGCCCAAAAAGGACAACCCGAATCTCGATCGGGTCTCGTAAGCTTTTTACCCTTCGTTTTTTCGACACGTGGATTTTTACGGTAAAACGGGATTACCGTGGCCCGTCTTCGACTTCCCATCGTTGGAGAGTGGTGCACCGTGGTACTGTTCCATTTCAAATTCATGCACGCATTTCTAAATGTCGTACGACACTGTTTCACCATTTCGGACGGATGTTGCACCTTGCACCGTGGATGTTGCACCCTGTAGATATCGATTATTCGGACGGCCATAACTTCTGGCTCGTTTAGAGTTACGGGAGCCATAACCTGTCAAAACGAAGGCCTCGATGAGTTCCACGGCTTTGACAACTTTCAGCTGCCAACGGATAGATTAATGCCCAAAAGGACAACCCGAATCTCAATCGGGTCTCGTAAGTTTTTTACCCTTCGTTTTTTCGACACGTGGATATTTACGGTAAAACAGGATTACCATGGCCCGTCTTCGACTTCCCATCGCTGGAGAGTGGTGCACCATGGTACTGTTCCGATTCAAATCCATACACGCATTTGTAAAAGTCGTACGGCACTGTTTCGCCATTTCGGACGGATGTTGCGCCTTGCACCGTGGATGTTGCACCCTGTAGATATCGATTATTCGGACGGCCATAACTTCTGACTCGTTTACAGTTACGGGAGCCATAACCTATCAAAACAAAGGCCTCGATGAATTCTACGGCTTTGGCAGCTTTCAGCCATCAACGGATAGATTAATTTCCAAAAAGGACAACCCGAATCTCGATCGGGTCTCGTAAGTTTTTTACCCTTCGTTTTTTCGACACGTGGATTTTTACAGTAAAACGGGATTACCGTGGCCCGTCTTCGACTTCGCATCGCTGGAGAGTGGTGCACCGTGGTACTGTTCCATTTCAAATCCATGCACACATCTCTAAAATTCGTACGGCACTGTTTCGCCATTTCGGACGGATGTTGCACCTTGCACCATGGATGTTGCACCGTGTAGATATCGATTATTCGGACGGCCATAACTACTGGCTCGTTTAGAGTTACGGGAGCAATAACCTGTCAAAACGAAGGCCTCGATGAGTTCTACGGCTTTGACTGCTTTCAGCCGTCAACGGATAGATTAATGCCCAAAAAGGACAACCCGAATCTCAATCGGATCTCGTAAGTTTTTAAACCTTCGTTTTTTCGACACGTGGATTTTTACGGTAAAACGGGATTACCGTGGCCCGTCTTCGACTTACCATCGCTGGAGAGTGGTGCACCATGGTACTGTTCCGTTTCAAATCCATGCATGCATTTCTAAAAGTCGTACGGCACTGTTTCACCATTTCGGACGGATGTTGCACCTTGCACCGTGGATGTTGCACCCTGTAGATATCGATTATTCGAACGGCCATAACTTCTGGCTCGTTTGGAGTTACGGGAGCCATAACCTGTCACAACAAAGGCCTCGATGAGTTCTATGGCTTTGACAGCTTTCAGCCGCCAACGGATAGATTAATGCCCAAAAAGGACAACCCGAATCTCAATCGGGTCTCGTAAGTTTTTTACCCTTCGTTTTTTGGACACGTGGATTTTTACGGTAAAACGGGATTACCGTGGCTCGTCTTCGACTTCCCATCGTTGGAGAGTGGTGCACCATGGTAGTGTTCCGTTTCAAATCCATGCACGCATTTCTAAAAGTCGTACGGCACTGTTTCGCCATTTCGGACGGATGTTGCACCTTGCACCGTGGATGTTGCACCCAGTAGATATCGATTATTCGGACGGCCATAACTTCTGGCTCGTTTAGAGTTACAGGAGCCATAACCTGTCAAAACGAAGGCCTCGATGAGTTCTACGGCTTTGACAGCTTTCAGCCGTCAACGGATAGATTAATGCCCAGAAAGGACAACCCGAATCTCAATCGGGTCTCGTAAGTTTTTTACCCTTCGTCTTTTCGACACGTGGATTTTTACGGTAAAACGGGATTACCGTGGCCCGTCTTCGACTTCCCATCGCTGGAGAGTGGTGCACCATGGTATTGTTCTGTTTCAAATCCATGCATGCATTTCTAAAAGTCGTACGGTACTGTTTCACCATTTCGGACGGATGTTGCACCTTGCACCGTGGATGTTGCACCCTGTAGATATCGATTATTCAAACGGCCATAACTTCTGGCTCGTTTAGAGTTATGGGAGCCATAACCTGTCAAAACGAAGGCCTCGATGAGTTCTACGGCTTTGATAGCTTTTAGCCATCAACGGATAGATTAATGCCCAAAAAGGACAACCCGAATCTCAATCGGGTCTCGTAAGTTTTTTACCCTTCGTTTTTTCGACACGTGGATTTTTACGGTAAAACGGGATTACCGTGGCCCGTCTTCGACTTCCCATCGTTGGAGAGTGGTGCACCGTGGTACTGTTCCGTTTCAAATCCATGCACGCATTTCTAAAAGTCGTACGACACTGTTTGCCATTTCGGACGGATGTTGCACCTTGCACCGTGGATGTTGCACCCTATAGATATCGATTATTCGGACGGCCATAACTTCTGGCTCGTTTAGAGTTACGGGAGCCATAACCGGTCAAAACGAAGGCTTCGATGAGGACTACAGCTTTGACAGCTTTTAGCCGTCAACGGATAGATTAATGCCCAAAAAGGACAACCCGAATCTCGATCGGGTCTCGTAAGTTTTTTACCCTTCCCTTTTTCGACGCGTGGATTTTTACGGTAAAACGGGATTACAGTGGCCCATCTTCGACTTCCCATCGTTGGAGAGTGGTGCACCATGGTACTGTTCCGTTTCAAATCCATGCACGCATTTCTAAAAGTCGTACGGCACTGTTTTGCCATTTCGGACGGAGGTTGCACCTTGCACCGTGGATGTTGCACCCTGTAGATATCGATTATTCGAACGGCCATAACTTCTGGCTCGTTTAGAGTTACGGGAGCCATAACCTGTCAAAACGAAGGCCTCGATGAGTTCTACGGCTTTGATAGCTTTCAGCCGTCAACGGATAGACTAATGCCCAAAAAGGACAACCCGAATCTCGATCGGGTCTCGTAAGTTTTTTACCCTTCGTTTTTTCGACACGTGGATTTTTACGGTAAAACGGGATTATCGTGGCCCGTCTTCGATTTCCCATTGTTGGAGAGTGGGGCACCATGGTACTGTTCCATTTCAAATTCATGCACGCATTTCTAAAAGTCGTACGGCACTGTTTCACCATTTCGGACGGATGTTGCACCTTGCACCGTGGATGTTGTACCCTGTAGATATCGATTATTCGGACGGCCATAACTTCTGGCTCGTTTAGAGTTACGGGAGCCATAACCTGTCAAAACGAAGGCCTCGATAAGTTCTACGGCTTTGACTGCTTTCAGCCGCCAACGGATAGATTAATGCCCAAAAGGACAACCCGAATCTCAATCGGGTCTCGTAAGTTTTTACCCTTCGTTTTTTCGACACGTGGATTTTTACGGTAAAACAGGATTACCATGGCCCGTCTTCGACTTCCCATCGCTGGAGAGTGGTGCACCATGGTACTGTTCCGTTTCAAATCGATGCATGCATTTCTAAAAGTCGTACGGCACTGTTTCGCCATTTCGAACGGATGTTGCACCTTGCACCGTGGATGTTGCACCCTGTAGATATCGATTATTCGGACGGCCATAACTTCTGGCTCGTTTAGAGTTACGGGAGCCATAACCTATCAAAACGAAGGCCTCGATGAGTTCTACGGCTTTGACAGCTTTCAACCATCAACGGATAGATTAATTGCCAAAAAGGACAACCCGAATCTCGATCGGGTCTCGTAAGTTTTTTACCCTTCGTTTTTTCGACACGAGGATTTTTACGGTAAATCGGGATTACCGTGGCCCGTCTTCGACTTCCCATTGCTGGAGAGTGGTGCACCATGGTACTGTTCCATTTCAAATCCATGCACACATTTCTAAAATTCGTACGGCACTGTTTCGCCATTTCGGACAAATGTTGCACCTTGCACCGTGGATGTTGCACCGTGTAGATATCGATTATTCGGACGGCCATAACTACTGGCTCGTTTAGAGTTACGAGAGCCATAACCTGTCAAAACGAAGGCCTCGATGAGTTCTACGGCTTTGACTGCTTTCAGCCATCAACGGATAGATTAATGCCCAAAAAGGACAACCCGAATCTCAATCGGATCTCGTAAGTGTTTAAACCTTCGTTTTTTCGACACGTGGATTTTTAGGGTAAAACGGGATTACCGTGGCCCGTCTTCGACTTACCATCGCTGGAGAGTGGTGCACCATGGTACTGTTCCATTTCAAATCCATGCACGCATTTCTAAAAGTCGTACGGCACTGTTTCGCCATTTCGGACGGATGTTGCACCTTGCACCGTGGATGTTGCACACTGTAGATATCGATTATTCGGACGGCCATAACTTCTGGCTCGTTTAGAGTTACGGGAGCCATAACCTGTCAAAACGAAGGCCTCGATGAGTTCTACGGCTTTGACAGCTTTCAGCCGCCAACGGATAGATTAATTCCCAAAAAGGACAACCCGAATCTCAATCGGGTCTCGTAAGTTTTTTACCCTTCGTTTTTTCGACACGTGGATTTTTACGGTAAAACGGGATTACCGTGGCTCGTCTTCGACTTTCCATCGCTGGAGAGTGGTGCACCATGGTAGTGTTCCATTTCAAATCCATGCACGCATTTCTAAAAGTCGTACGGCACTGTTTCGTCATTTCGGACGGATGTTGCACCTTGCACCGTGGATGTTGCACCCTGTAGATATCGATTATTCGGACGGCCATAACTTCTGGCTCGTTTAGAGTTACGGAAGACATTACCTATCAAAACGAAGGCCTCGATGAGTTCTACGGCTTTGACAGCTTTCAGCCGTCAACGGATAGATTAATGCCCAAAAAGGACAACCCGAATCTCAATCGGGTCTCGTAAGTTTTTTACCCTTCGTTTTTTCGACACTTGGATTTTTACGGTAAAACGGGATTACCTGAAAGTGCGGTGTGTATACAATTATATGTGCTAATATAGTATACACGGATCGTTTAATATGGATTACAATACAAATGCAGAATTAGATGATAATAGCATTGTAAATAAAAAATAGAAAAATCACACCAGAGATTTTTATACTGGTTCGGAGCACCGTCCTACGTCCAGTCCCAGACTACTATCTGGATTTTCACTAATTACAACCTCGCTTCACCCGGAGGAACAGGTTTACAATTACCCGAACAGCCGAACGGGATTTCACGCCTCTACAACACTGAGGGCTTCAACACTTGCCTCTTACAATACTGAGGACTTCAACAAAAAACAATTACAATTGTTGTTGACAACTTGTGCTCTTGTAAACACAGATTTGTCACTTGTAGTACACTTTTCCTATAATCTTATCCTCAAATTGTGAATGATGTTTGTGAAGATTATGGAATTTATATTGCTTATTGAATCAAAATATATGAGATAGTGTCAATGATTCAATAAGGAATGAAAGTAGTTTAGAGCTTTTTGAATGCAAGTGAATTCAAAGAATAGATAGAGAGCATATATAATCTTAATAAAACTTCTTGTTTTAATCAATGATATTGATGTGTATTTATAGAGAGAAAATAGTTATAACCCTTGGTGAAAAGTTGCAGTCAAAAGTTATGATCATTAATGAAGAAGAAGAGACGCAACTATTGAAGAAAGATGTGTCTTTTGGAAGAAGTTGTTCTCTGTTTAAAAACGGTCGACAGGTCAAAAACTAACCGGTAGACAGGTTTTTAAAAATATAGTCGTTATGTACATGTGTGCACGTTTATTGTGCACATTCAACAGGAACGGTCGACCGTTCATTTTTGGACCGGTCGACCGGTCTCTGTTAAGTTGCACAATAAAGTGCACAACCTATATAAATGTGTGTATATATATATATTATATTTTGTGCATGATTATTTGAGGATAGATTTTGACAATTTTATTACTATTATAACATCAAATAATCAACCTATAATCTAGAGTACCATATGTACGTCTTGATTTGTCGATTGCTTTAATATTGTTGTCAGCAATCAAAATCTTCATAGAAGCTGTGACTCAACATTCTCCCCCTTTTTGATTGATGAAAATATAAAAACTCAAGTATAGGATCTCCCCCTGAATATGTGATTTCCTGCAGACAATTATTAGCTTCTTTCATCCTGCAAACAATTATTAGCACCTTTCTCCCCCTTTGTCATCGACAAAAAGGAGTAAACAATAGAAAATATAAACCAAAGAGAACAATGCATACATTCAAACACATGATGTTTTGATGAAGTACAATGCAAGTCATAGTCTACCACGAATAAAAAGATGGACACTATTTAGTACAAGTGCCATATATGTTTTTTTAAAAAAAATGAAAAGAAAAAACAAACTAACTTCATTCCGACTGAATCTCTTCCTCATCATCATCATCATCATCATCATCATCATCGTCGTCATCGTCATCGTCATCATCATCGTCATTGTCCCCACGACCTTGTCCGCTTGTACCACCGGATTCCTCGGATGTCGACCAAGTAAAAGTTGGAGGAGCCGGACGTTTTCCGGGGTCTTGATGTTGGGTCGAGACGGATGTGCTACATGATATAGCATCCCATATAGCGCCGAAGAATGACTTTACCTTATTGAATCGTCTATCAATTTTCGAATCCATTCGTTTTAGTCTTGATTCAAGTAAAAATTGATTCCGAGCGATGGTTTCAAGAGATTCTCTTGTAGATGATTTAGATTTCAATAATCTAACATCTTCAGAACGACGACGAGATGGTGGAGCTTGTTGTTCTTGAGTATCGCGTTGTTGCCATTGTTCGAATGGCATAATATGAACATATGGAGGAGGAAGCTTCATCCGTTTGATAGTAGTGGAGTCAATACACTTTGGTGTAGAATATGCCGAATCCGGGGGTGTGACTCCACATGCAAGCAACATACGCATAATATACTCGTTATAGAAGAAATGTGGACGAGTAGAGTTATTTACCTTAAGAATTTCATCGAAAATCATGTGAACCCAATTTATTTCGATATCATCGTAGATAGCATAAAGAGCCTTGAAATTCTCTTTGTAAACGGCATCATAGTTTCCTAATCGAGGAAATAGAGAGTGCATTAGGACATGGTGTAACAACCTTGCAGTCGGTCGTAGCCCAATCGATTTGGTGCCGTTACTATCATCTTCTATAAATTTATGACTCGTACTATTCCGGGTGAAAACTTCACAAAATGTGGATGAAAACTCTTCACCCCTATTCGGTATTCCCAAAATAGAAGCAATTCTATCATAAGTGAGATAGATTCGCTTGCCACATACTACTGACCAAATAACTCCATTTGGATTTTCCGGAGTATATTCCTCTAAATTCATATTCGCATAAAATAGGTTAATCATCAAATGATTAATTTGTACACTATTTACAGAAAAATCAATAAGAGGAGAGATACGAGATCTATTTGCTAATCTTTGAATACCGTATGCAGTGAAATCGTCGAATTTGATGAATGAGCCTGGATGGAATTTGTAATTTGTCATTTGATTCCATCTAGTTACTGCAACCGGAGATTCTAGCCATTTTCTAGCAGAGAGAGTAAGAGAAGAAGTTTCTGATGTTGCTCTTTTCTTTGATTTTTTCTGAGGAGGAGCCAATGAAGAGAATTTGAGAGTTTGTGAAGCTTGAGAATATGAACTAGGGTTTGGAAATGGGAAAATTTTCAGTGGAGAGTAGAAAGTAAAGAGGGTTGGTGGCAAAAATATATACGTGAAGTATATAAAAAAAAAAAAATAATAATAACTGCCGACCGGTCGACCGCCTGCGTATTGCCGGTCGACCGTTTTCAACCAGAGAGCAAAACGGTCGACCGGTCATATTTTAGGCTGTCGACCGGTTTGGCTCTGTGTGCAAAAATGCAGAATTTGGCAAAAATTTTGAAAACGAGTCGAATTAATATATTATATATTATGTTATTATTGCAAAAATATACTGTATTACAAGAATTATATATGAAAGCAAAATAATATACATTATGGAATTCTAATGAGAAGGTGAGTTGTTATTAGAATTCTTGTCGTTTTCAATGCGTTTAGCCCACGGACTCCACTTATATCGAGCTCCTTCATTCTCGTTATAGTTTTTATCCCAAGAGTTTGGAGTTGTTGAAGTCGATGGTCTTGACGGCATTGGTTCATGAACATCGTGTTTGTTTGAACCGCAGAAGAATGAAGCCATTCGTTCTAAAGCGGATAAACGAGTTGAAGTACGTTGTTGTTCATGGTATAGTAGGTTTTGACCATAATGTAGTTGTCGTTGAAGATCAATTTGATGCTTTTGGTAGTGATGAATTTCATCGATTTGCGCCTTCGTGCGCGGAGAGCAGAATAGTGCTTTCTTTGCACGCTTGGATGTTGGAGTATGGCCAGGTGTGCGAAAACAATGGTGAGGGCATTCCGGCCTTTGTTTCGGTGTAATCGGAGAATATTGTTCCTCCGACTCCGAGCTAGTGATAGAAATATGAAATTCCTCTGCGCATTTGTCGCAAATGTGTGCCATGGTAGCTTGTTTAAGGTGATTTATAATTTTCAGCAAGAAGGTGAATGAATGAAAGTGTATTTTTCAAACGTTTATATAGAAAAAAGTTTGCCAATGAACTTGAGGATAGGATTTGTTAGAGATAATTAGCCGTAAACAAAAACAATGATAGATAAAAAAAGTTATAAAAATAGGTATAGTTTGTTATAGGCTGAAATTTAAGAATTATTTGAAAAATATATAGCCTAAGTTTGAAGGTTACTTATTCTATTCTAGATCTTTCCGAGATACTAAGCCAAGCTCTCTTCGTAGTTTAATAAAACTAGATTCAAGTAATGGTTTAGTGAAAATATCGGCTATTTGATTGTCAGTGTGAACATATTCAAGATGTATATTACCTTTTTCAATATTATCTCTAAGGAAATGATGACGGATATCAATATGTTTGGTTCTAGAATGATTTACTGGATTTTTAGAGAGATTTATTGCACTCGTGTTATCACAGTATATAATAGAATTCGATAAATGTATATCGAAATCTTGAAGTGTTTGTTGCATATATAGTACTTGAGTACAAGCGAGAGCCGCTGATATATATTCAGCTTCACATGTTGATAGTGAAACACAATTCTGTTTCTTACTAAACCAAGAGACAAGTGATTTTCCAATAAAATGGCACGTACCACTTGTACTTTTTCTATCCGTCCGTGAGCCACCAAAATCAGCATCACTATATGATACTAATTTAAATGGACATTCTTTTGGATAGAAAAGACCAAAATCTTTGGTATTATTTAGATAACGAATTATACGTTTCACTGCTCGTAAATGTGATTCCTTTGGATCGGCTTGAAAACGAGCACATAAACAAACACTCATTAATATATCTGGACGACTAGCTGTAAGATAAAGAAGAGAACCAATCATGCTTCGATATAATTTCTGGTCAACATTCTTACCACTTTCATCTTTTTCAAGATGTGTAGTTGTACTCATAGGAGTTGGTTTACCAGATGTATTTTGTAATCCGAAGCGTTTGATAAGATTTTCACAGTATTTTTCTTGATTGATAAAAATACCGTTTGAAAGTTGTTTGATTTGAAGTCCAAGAAAATAAGATAGTTCTCCCATATGAGACATTTCGAATTCTTTGGTCATAATACTTGCAAATTCCTTGCAGAGTTTATCGTTTGTTGAACCAAAGATGATATCGTCTACATATATTTGGATAACCAGAATATCATTTCGAGAATGTTTAATAAACAAAGTTTGATCGACTTTGCCTATTTCAAATCCTGAACTAATAAGATAGCTACGTAAACGTTCATACCAAGCACGAGGTGCTTGTTTTAAACCATACAGAGCTTTCTTAAGTTTGAACACATGGTCAGGATATTTTTCATGTACGAATAAAGGTGGTTGTTCGACATAGACATTCTCTTTGATAAATCCATTGAGAAAAGCACTTTTGACATCCATCTGATAAAGTTTGAAATTATGATAACAAGCAAAAGATAATAGAATTCTAATAGCTTCTAGTCGAGCAACTGGTGCAAAAGTTTCTTCATAATCGATACCTTCTTCCTGATTGTATCCTTGTGCTACTAATCTTGCTTTATTTTTAGTGATATTTCCTTGTTCGTCAGCCTTATTTTTATAGACCCATTTAGTACCAATTACTGACTGATCAGTTGGTCTCGGAACAAGTTCCCAAACGTCATTGCGCTCAAACTGATTTAGTTCTTCCTGCATGGCAATGATCCAGTAATCATCTGTAGCAGCTTCTTTTGAATTCTTGGGTTCGATATTTGAGAGAAAAGCGACATGACCCATTTGATTGAGTTGACTCCTTGTTCTGACATGTGATGTTATTTCACCTATTATATTTTGGGCCGGATGGTCTCTTAATATTCTTGGTGGTGATTGTAATTCACATATTTGAGGAGTATTCTCAATAATTACTTCTGAGTCAGAATCAGTATTTGAGATGATTGGATTATTAATGACTATTGATTCGTCATCATCTGATATTGTGTGAGGATGCTGATAGATTTCATCAAAAGATACATGAAGTGATTCTTCAATAGTTTTGGTTCGTTTATTAAATATTCGATAGGCCTTACTTCGTTCCGAATAACCGACAAATATTCCTTCATCGGCTTTTGGATCGAATTTTCCAAGCTGGTCTTTCGTATTTAAAATAAAGCACTTAGAACCAAAAACTTTGAAGTATGAGATTTTGGGCTTTCTTTTGTTAAACAATTCATAAGGAGTATTCTTGGTAAGAGGTCTTATGGACACACGATTTAAAACATAACAGGCAGTTGCAACAGCTTCTGCCCAGAAGTGTTTTGGTAAGGTGGTTCCATTTAATAATGTTCTTGCACATTCTTGTAAAGTTCGGTTCTTTCGTTCTACTACTCCGTTCTGTTGTGGAGTTCTGGGAAACGAAAAATTATGATATATACCTTTCTTTGTACAAAAATGTTCAAATTCATTATTTTCAAACTCTCCGCCATGATCACTTCTTATATTTTTAACTTTAATCCCTTTTGATTTTTGAATTCTTTTGACGAAAGATTTGAAATGATCGAAAGTATCACTTTTATTTTTTAAGAAAATTGTCCATGTATAACGAGAGAAATCATCAACAATTACAAGCACATATTGACTGTGATTTATTGATTGAACTCTAGTAGGTCCAAATAAATCCATGTGTAGTAACTCAAGCGGTTGTAATGTTGATATGACTTTCTTGGATTTAAATGATGATTTGGTCAATTTTCCTAATTGACATGCATCACAAATGTTGTTAACTTTAAAACTCATTTTGGGTAGTCCTCTAACTAGATTGTTTTTGGCTAGCTTGTCAATAGTTCTGAAGTTTATATGACAGAAACGTTTGTGCCATAGCCATGGATCATTGTCATTAGCCATAAGACACATATCTGAATTATGATTAATATTCATATTTAGAATATATATATTTCTGTCTCTATAACCTTCAAAAACCAAATTATGATCTTTATCTAAAATACTACACTTATTATTTGAAAAGGAAATTATAAAACCCTTGTCACATAACTGACTAATACTAAGTAAATTGTGTTTTAAATTTCTAACTAGCATGACATTAGTAATAAGAGGTAAGTTAGATGTACCACAATTGCTCACATCGCCTTTGCCGATGATATAACCTTTTGAATTGTCTCCAAAAGTGACTGAGCCACCATCTGAGTATTTAATATTTGTTAGTAAGCTCTTGTCTCCCGTCATATGCTTTGAGCAACCACTGTCCAATATCCACTTTCCTCTTTTCTTCAGTGGGACCTGCAAACATAGAATTAAGTTCATGGTACCCACTTTTCATAGGGTCCTAAGAGTTAGGTCTTAGGAGTCCAAACCCATTTGGGTCCGGTATCCCCTTTATATATATAATTATTATTAAGATGCACAGTATTCATGAATTGCTGAATGTATTTGTTCCTAATCAAATTGTTATTTGTTTTAGGAACCCATATTTTGATAGTCTTGACATCTTTCTTTTGAAATTTCACTATTGGTTTTGGTTTGAAATATAATAAACTAAGATTTTTCTTAGCTTCAGTTTTTTGTACTTTCTTCTTCCTTTTATTTCTAAGATGTTTCTTAGTTTTATGTTTGTTATATCCCAAACCTTGTTTATCTGAAATAGATTGTGAACTTTCAATGATTTTAGTCAAATTTTCTCGACCTTTGTTAAAGTTAGAAACATTTTGAGTAATGTCATCAAACTTTGTTTGTAAACTAGCTTTTTCTAGGTCTAGAATTTTGACTTTTGCTTTAAGTTCATGATTTTCAGTAGTGAGAGCATTATTTTTCTCTTTTTGAGCTTCTATTTCTTGACTCAAAAGAGATATTTGAGAGTCAACATTAGATGATGATTCTTGAATATTTTCAAGTTCTTCTTCTAATATTTTCTTCTCATCTTTTAACATATCTCGTTCAAACTCTGCTCTACTTAAATCTGCTTTGACTACTTTTAATTGACGTTTTATGTCTTTATATTTGACTATCAATTCAGCATTAATATCAAGTAATTCATCAAATGTAGGAATTTGTACCTCATCTTCTGTTGCCATAAAACAAACATTAGCTTGTTCATTCTCCGAATCACTTTCACTTTCTGATGAAGATGACTCTGAATCATCCCATGTTACTGAGAAGGCTCGTTTCTTTGATTTGTCCTTCTTATATTTGAATTTGTCATTTTCTGACTTTTTCTTTTGTTCTGGACAATCCTTCTGCATGTGTCCCTTTTTATGGCAGTTGAAACATTCTATAGCAGATGAAGATGGTTTATTTGATCCAGGTTTCCTTTTATTGTAGCGACTGGCTTTTCGATATTCTAGGAATTTTTTGAAACCTTTAGCAATGAACGCCAAATCTTCATCTTCAGAATCTGATTCATTTTCATCTTTCTCAACATGAAATGCTACATTTTTCTTTTCTTCTTTCTGTTCTTTTCTAGCCTGCAAATTTGCTTCATAGGACATTAAATTTCCTATCAATTCATCTGGCTTCATGACGGAAAGATCATTAGCTTCTTCAATTGCTAATACTTTTCCTTCCCATTCATTAGTCAGAGAATGTAAGACTGTTGAAACAACATCAAAATCGGAATACTTTTGTCCTAACCCAATAAGTGCATGGTGAATAGTTTGAAACCGTGAATACATGTCATTGATTGTTTCATTTGGTTTCATTTTGAAATTTTGAAATTGACTTTTCAGCATGGCTATTTTGGCTTGTTTAACCTTGTTAGTACCTTCATGAGTGATTTTTAGCGTTTGCCAAATTTGATATGCAGTAGTACAGATACTAACACGATTATATTCATTTTGGTCTAATGCACAGAACAACATATTTATTGCTCTTGCATTTACGGCTGCTGCCGTTTTCTCAGCCACAGTCCATTCTGAATAATCAGTTGTTGGATTCACTATTTCTCTTTGAGTAGCATTCCAAGCATCATAGCTACTTGATTGCATAAAGAATGACATACGTGTTGCCCAATAACTATAGTTAAGACCATTGAAAAATGGAGGTCTTTGTGTCGATTGCCCTTCTGTGTAAGTGGTGTTTTGAGTGCTAGTACTTGCGTTATTTGCCATATTACAAGAATATATCAAATAACTGTGTTACGGTTATATGATGACCGTGCTCTGATACCAAATGAAAGTGCGGCGTGTATACAATTATATGTGCTAATATAGTATACACGGATCGTTTAATATGGATTACAATACAAATGCAGAATTAGATGATAATAGCATTGTAAATAAAAAATAGAAAAATCACACCAGAGATTTTTATACTGGTTCGGAGCACCGTCCTACGTCCAGTCCCAGACTACTATCTGGATTTTCACTAATTACAACCTCGCTTCACCCGGAGGAACAGGTTTACAATTACCCGAACAGCAGAACGGGATTTCACGCCTCTACAACACTGAGGGCTTCAACACTTGCCTCTTACAATACTGAGGACTTCAACAAAAAACAATTACAATTGTTGTTGACAACTTGTGCTCTTGTAAACACAGATTTGTCACTTGTAGTACACTTTTCCTATAATCTTATCCTCAAATTGTGAATGATGTTTGTGAAGATTATGGAATTTATATTGCTTATTGAATCAAAATATATGAGATAGTGTCAATGATTCAATAAGGAATGAAAGTAGTTTAGAGCTTTTTGAATGCAAGTGAATTCAAAGAATAGATAGAGAGCATATATAATCTTAATAAAACTTCTTGTTTTAATCAATGATATTGATGTGTATTTATAGAGAGAAAATAGTTATAACCCTTGGTGAAAAGTTGCAGTCAAAAGTTATGATCATTAATGAAGAAGAAGAGACGCAACTATTGAAGAAAGATGTGTCTTTTGGAAGAAGTTGTTCTCTGTTTAAAAACGGTCGACAGGTCAAAAACTAACCGGTAGACAGGTTTTTAAAAATATAGTCGTTATGTACATGTGTGCACGTTTATTGTGCACATTCAACAGGAACGGTCGACCGTTCATTTTTGGACCGGTCGACCGGTCTCTGTTAAGTTGCACAATAAAGTGCACAACCTATATAAATGTGTGTATATATATATATTATATTTTGTGCATGATTATTTGAGGATAGATTTTGACAATTTTATTACTATTATAACATCAAATAATCAACCTATAATCTAGAGTACCATATGTACGTCTTGATTTGTCGATTGCTTTAATATTGTTGTCAGCAATCAAAATCTTCATAGAAGCTGTGACTCAACATTACCGTGGCCCGTCATCGACTTCCCATCGCTGGAGAGTGGTGCACCATGGTATTGTTCCGTTTCAAATCCATGCACGCATTTCTAAAAGTCATACGGCACTGTTGCACCATTTCGGACGGATGTTGCACCTTGCACCGTGGATGTTGCACCCTGTAGATATCGATTATACGGACGACCATAACTTCTGGCTCGTTTAGAGTTACGAGAGCCACAACCTGTCAAAACGAAGGCCTCGATGAGTTCTACGGCTTTGATAGCTTTCAGCCATCAACGGATAGATTAATGCCCAAAAAGGACAACCCGAATCTCAATCGGGTCTCGTAAGATTTTTACCCTTCGTTTTTTCAACACGTGGATTTTTACGGTAAAACAGGATTACCGTGGCCCGTCTTCGACTTCCAATCGCTGGAGAGTGGTGCACCATGGTACTGTTCCTCAAATCCATGCACGCATTTCTAAAAGTCGTACGGCACTGTTTCGCCATTTCGGACGGATGTTGCACCTTGCACCGTGGATGTTGCACCCTGTAGATATCGATTATTCGGTGGGCCATAACTTCTGGCTCGTTTAGAATTACGGGAGCCATAACCTGTCAAAATAAAGGCCTCGATGAGTTCTATGGCTTTGACAGCTTTCAGCCGTCAACGGATAGATTAATGCCCAAAAAGGACAACCCGAATCTCAATCGGGTCTCGTAAGTTTTTTACCCTTCTTTTTTTCGACACGTGGATTTTACGGTAAAACGGGATTACCGTGGCCCGTCTTTGACTTCCCATCGCTGGAGAGTGGTGCACCATGGTAGTGTTCCATTTCAAATCCATGCACGCATTTCTAAAAGTCGTACGGCATAGTTTCGCCATTTCGGACGGATGTTGCACCTTGCACCGTGGATGTTGCACCCTGTAGATATCGATTATTCGGATGGCCATAACTTCTGGCTCGTTTAGAGTTACGGGAGCCATAACCTGTCAAAACGAAGGCCTCGATGCGGCTTTGACAGCTTTCAGCCGTCAACGGATAAATTAATGCCCAAAAAGGACAACCCGAAGCTCAATCGGGTCTCGTAATATTTTTACCCTTCGTTTTTTCGACACGTGGATTTTTATGGTAAAATGGGATTACCGTGGCTCGTCTTCGACTTCCCATCGCTGGAGAGTGGTGCACCATGGTAGTGTTCCGTTTCAAATCCATGATCGCATTTCAAAAAGTCGTACGGCACTGTTTCGCCATTTCGGACGGATGTTGCACTCTGTAGATATCGATTATTCAGACGACCATAACTTCTGGCTCGTTTAGAGTTACGGGAGCCATAACCTGTCAAAACGAAGGCCTCGATGAGTTCCACGGCTTTGACAGCTTTCAGCCGTCAACGGATAGATTAATGCCCAAAAAGGACAACCTGAATCTCAATCGGGTCTCGTAAGTTTTTTACCCTTCGTTTTTTCGACACGTGGATTTTTACGGTAAAACGGGATTACCATGGCCTGTCTTCGACTTCCCATCGCTGGAGAGTGGTGCAACATTGTACTGCTCCGTTTCAAATCTATGCACACATTTCCAAAAGTCGTACGGCACTGTTTCGCCATTTCGGACGGATGTTGCACCTTACACCGTGGATGTTGCACCCTGTAGATATCAATTATTCGGAGGGCCATAACTTCTGGCTCGTTTAGAGTTACGGGAGCCATAACCTGTCAAAACGAAGGCCTCGATGAGTTCTACGGTTTGACAGCTTTCAGCCGTCAACGGATAGATTAATGCCTAAAAAGGACAACCCGAATCTCAATCGGGTCTCGTAAGTTTTTTACCCTTCGTTTTTTCGACACGTGGATTTTTACGGTAAAACGGGATTACCGTGGCCCGTCTTCGGCTTTCCATCGCTGGAGAGTGGTGCACCATGATAGTGTTCCGTTTCAAATCCATGCACGCATTTCTAAAAGTCGTACGACACTGTTTCACCATTTCGGACGGATGTTGCACCTTGCACCTTGCACCGTGGATGTTGCACCCTGTAGATATCGATTATTTAAACGGCCATAACTTCTGGCTCGTTTAGAGTTACGGGAGCCATAACCTATCAAAACGAAGGCCTCGATGAGTTCTACGGCTTTGACTACTTTCAGCCGTCAACGGATAGATTAATGCCCAAAAAGGACAACCCGAATCTCAATCGGGTCTCGTAAGTTTTTAACCCTTCGTTTTTTCGACACGTGGATTTTTACGGTAAAACGGGATTACGGTGGCTGGTCTTCGATTTACCATCGCTGAAGAGTGGTGCACCATGGTACTGTTTCGTTTCAAATCCATGCACGCATTTCTAAAAGTCGTACGACACTGTTTCGCCATTTAGGACGGATGTTGCACCTTGCACCGTGGATGTTGCACCCTGTAGATATCGATTATTCGGACGGCCATAACTTCTGGCTCGTTTAGAGTTATAGGAGCCATAACCTGTCAAAATGAAGGCCTCGACGAGTTCTATGGATTTGACAGCTTTCATCCGTCAACGGATAGATTAATGCCCAAAAAGGACAACCCGAATCTCAATCGGTTCTCGTAAGTTTTTTACCCTTCGTTTTTTCGACACGTGGATTTTTACGGTAAAACAGGATTACCGTGGCCTGTCTTCGACTTCCCATCGCTGGAGAGTGGTGAACCATGGTACTGTTCCATTTCAAATCCATGCACGCATTTCTAAATGTCGTACAACACTGTTTCGCCATTTCGGACGGATGTTGCACCTTGCACCGTGGATGTTGCACACTGTAGATATCGATTATTCGGACGGCCATAACTTCTGGCTCGTTTAGAGTTACGGGAGCCATAACCTGTCAAAACGAATGCCTCGATGAGTTCTATGGCTTTGACAGCTTTCTTCCATCAAAGGATAGATTAATGCCCAAAAAGGACAACCCGAATCTCGATCGGGTCTCGTAAGTTTTTTACCCTTCGTTTTTTCGACACGTGGATTTTTACGGTAAAACGGGATTACCGTGGCCCGTCTTCGACTTCCAATCGCTGGAGAGTGGTGCACCATGGTACTGTTCCGTTTCAAATCCATGCACACATTTCTAAAAGTCGTACGGCACTGTTTCGCCATTTCGGACGGATGTTGCACCTTTCACCGTGTAGATATCGATTATTCGGGCGGCCATAACTTCTGGCTCGTTTAGAGTTACGGGAGCCATAACCTGTCAAAACGAAGACCTCGATGAGTTCTACGGCTTTTATTGCTTTCATCCATCAACGGATAGATTAATGCCCAAAAAGAACAACCCGAATCTCAATCGGGTCTCGTAAGTTTTTACCCTTCGTTTTTTCAACACGTGGATTTTTACCGTAAAACGGGATTACCGTGGCCCGTCTTCGACTTACCATCGCTGGAGAGTGGTGCACCATGGTACTGTTCCGTTTCAAATCCATGCGCGCATTTCTAAAAGTCGTACGGCACTGTTTCGCCATTTCGGACGGATGTTGCACCTTGCACCGTGGATGTTGCACCCTGTAGATATCGATTATTCGGACGGCCATAACTTCTGGCTCGTTTATAGTTACGGGAGCCATAACCTGTCAAAACGAAGGCCTCGTTGAGTTCTTCGGCTTTGACAGCTTTCAGCCGTCAACGGATAGATTAATGCCCAAAAAGGACAACCCGAATCTCAATCGGGTCTCGTAAGTTTTTTACCCTTCGTTTTTTCGACACGTGGATTTTTACGGTAAAACGGGATTACCGTGGCCCGTCTTCGACTTTCCATCGCTGGAGAGCGGTGCACCATGGTAGTGTTCCGTTTCAAATCCATGCACGCATTTCTAAAAGTTGTACGGCACTGTTTCGCTATTTCGGACGGATGTTGCACCTTGCACCGTGGACGTTGCACCCAGTAGATATCGATTATTCGGACGGCCATAACTTCTGGCTCGTTTAGAGTTACGGGAGCCATAACCTGTCAAAACGAAGGCCTCGATGAGTTCTATGGCTTTGACAGCTTTCAGCCGTCAACGGAGAGATTAATGCCCAAAAAGGACAACCCGAATGTCAATCGGGTCTCGTAAGTTTTTTACCCTTCGTTTTTTCGACACGTGGATTTTTACTGTAAAACGGGTTTACCGTGGCCCGTCTTCGACTTCCCATCGCTGGAGAGTGGTGCACCATGGTACTGTTCCGTTTCAAATCCATGCACGCATTTCTAAAAGTCGTACGTCACTGTTTCACCATTTCGGACGGATGTTGCACCCAGTAGATATCGTTTATTCAAACGGCTATAACTTCTGGCTCGTCTAGAGTTACGGGAGCCTTAACCTTTCAAAACGAAGGCCTCAATGAGTTCTACGGCTTTGATAGCTTTAGCCGTCAACGGATAGATTAATGCCCAAAAAGGACAACCCGAATCTCAATCGGGTCTTGTAAGTTTTTTACCCCTCGTTTTTTCGACACGTGGATTTTTACGGTAAAACAGGATTACCATGGCCCGTCTTCGACTTCCCATCGTTGGAGAGTGGTGCTGTTTCGCCACGCATTTCTAAAAGTCGTACGGCACTGTTTCGCCATTTCGGACGGATGTTGCACCTTGCACCGTGGATGGTGCACCCTGTAGATATTTATTATTTGGACGGCCATAACTTCTGGGTCGTTTAGAGTTACGGGAGCCATAACCTGTCAAAATGAAGTCCTCGATGAGTTCTATGGATTTGACAGCCTTCAGCCGTCAACGGATAGATTAATTCCCAAAAAGGACAACCCGAATCTCAATCGGGTCTCGTAAGTTTTTTACCCTTCGTTTTTTGACACGTGGATTTTTACGGTAAAACGGGATTACCGTGGCCCGTCTTCGACTTTCCATCGCTGGAGAGTGGTGCTCCATGGTACTGTTCCGTTTCAAATCCATGCACACATTTCTAAAAGTCGTACGGCACAGTTTCGCCATTTCGGACGGATGTTGCACCTTGCACCGTGGATGTTGCACCCTGTAGATATCGATTATTCGGACGGCCATAACTTCTGGATCGTTTAGAGTTACGGGAGCCATAACTTGTCAAAACGAAGGCCTCGATGAGTTCTACGGTTCTGACAGCATTCAGCCGTCAACGGATAAATTATTTCCCAAAAAGGACAGCCCGAATCTTAATCGGGTCTCGTAAGTTTTTTACCCTTTGTTTTTTCGACACGTGGATTTTTACGGTAAAATAGGATTACAGTGGCTGGCCTTCTATTTACCATCGTTGGAGAGTGGTGCACCATGGTACTGTTCCATTTCAAATCCACGCACGCATTTCTAAAAGTCGTACGGCACTGTTTCGCCATTTCGGACGGATGTTGCACCTTGCACCGTGGATGTTGCACAATGTAGATATCGATTATTCGGACGGCCATAACTTCTGGCTCGTTTAGAGTTACGGGAGCCATAACCTGTCAAAACGAAGGCCTCGATAAGTTCTACGGCTTTGACAGCTTTCAGCCGTCAACGGATAGAGTAATGCCTAAAAAGGACAACCCGAATCTCAATCGGGTCTCGTAAGTTTTTTACCCTTCGTTTTTTCGACACGTGGATTTTTACCGTAAAACGGGATTACGTGGCCCGTCTTCGACTTCCCATCGCTGGAGAGTGGGTGTTCCGTTTCAAATCCATGCACACATTTCTAAAAGTCGTACGGCACTGTTTCGCCATTTCGGACGGATGTTGCACCTTGCACCGTGGATGTTGCACCCTGTAGATATCGATTATACGGACGACCATAACTTCTGGCTCGTTTAGAGTTACGAGAGCCACAACCTGTCAAAACGAAGGCCTCGATGAGTTCTACGGCTTTGATAGCTTTCAGCCATCAACGGATAGATTAATGCCCAAAAAGGACAACCCGAATCTCAATCGGGTCTCGTAAGATTTTTACCCTTCGTTTTTTCAACACGTGGATTTTTACGGTAAAACAGGATTACCGTGGCCCGTCTTCGACTTCCCATCGCTGGAGAGTGGTGCACCATGGTACTGTTCCTCAAATCCATGCACGCATTTCTAAAAGTCGTACGGCACTGTTTCGCCATTTCGGACGGATGTTGCACCTTGCACCGTGGATGTTGCACCCTGTAGATATCGATTATTCGGAGGGCCATAACTTCTGGCTCGTTTAGAATTACGGGAGCCATAACCTGTCAAAATAAAGGCCTCGATGAGGTCTATGGCTTTGACAGCTTTCAGCCGTCAACGGATAGATTAATGCCCAAAAAGGACAACCCGAATCTCAATCGGATCTCGTAAGTTTTTTACCCTTCTTTTTTTCGACACGTGGATTTTACGGTAAAACGGGATTACCGTGGCCCGTCTTCGACTTCCCATCGCTGGAGAGTGGTGCACCAGGGTACTATTCCGTTTCAAATCCATGCACACATTTCTAAAAGTCGTACGGCATAGTTTCGCCATTTCGGACGGATGTTGCACCTTGCACCGTGGATGTTGCACCCTGTAGATATCGATTATTCGGATGGCCATAACTTCTGGCTCGTTTAGAGTTACGGGAGCCATAACCTGTCAAAACGAAGGCCTCGATGCGGCTTTGACAGCTTTCAGCCGTCAACGGATAAATTAATGCCCAAAAAGGACAACCCGAAGCTCAATCGGGTCTCGTAATATTTTTACCCTTCGTTTTTTCGACACGTGGATTTTTATGGTAAAATGGGATTACCGTGGCTCGTCTTCGACTTCCTATCGCTGGAGAGTGGTGCACCATGGTAGTGTTCCATTTCAAATCCATGCACGCATTTCAAAAAGTCGTACGGCACTGTTTCGCCATTTCGGACGGATGTTGCACTCTGTAGATATCGATTATTCAGACGACCATAACTTCTGGCTCGTTTAGAGTTACGGGAGCCATAACCTGTCAAAACGAAGGCCTCGATGAGTTCTACGGCTTGGACAGCTTTCAGCCGTCAACGGATAGATTAATGCCCAAAAAGGACAACCTGAATCTCAATCGGGTCTCGTAAGTTTTTTACCCTTCGTTTTTTCGACACGTGGATTTTTACGGTAAAACGGGATTACCATGGCCTGTCTTCGACTTCCCATCGCTGGAGAGTGGTGCAACATTGTACTGCTCCGTTTCAAATCCATGCACACATTTCCAAAAGTCGTACGGCACTGTTTCGCCATTTCGGACGGATGTTGCACCTTACACCGTGGATGTTGCACCCTGTAGATATCAATTATTCGGAGGGCTATAACTTCTGGCTCGTTTAGAGTTACGGGAGCCATAACCTGTCAAAACGAAGGCCTCGATGAGTTCTACGGCTTTGACAGCTTTCAGCCGTCAATGGATAGTTTAATGCCTAAAAAGGACGACCCGAATCTCAATCGGGTCTCGTAAGTTTTTTACCCTTCGTTTTTTCGACACGTGGATTTTTACGGTAAAACGGGATTACCGTGGCCCGTCTTCGACTTTCCATCGCTGGAGAGTGGTGCACCATGATAGTGTTCCGTTTCAAATCCATGCACGCATTTCTAAAAGTCGTACGACACTGTTTCACCATTTCAGACGGATGTTGCACCTTGCACCGTGGATGTTGCACCCTGTAGATATCGATTATTTAAACGGCCATAACTTCTGGCTCGTTTAGAGTTACGGGAGCCATAACCAATCAAAACGAAGGCCTCGATGAGTTCTACGGCTTTGACTACTTTCAGCCGTCAACGGATAGATTAATGCCCAAAAAGGACAACCCGAATCTCAATCGGGTCTCGTAAGTTTTTAACCCTTCGTTTTTTCGACACGTGGATTTTTACGGTAAAACGGGATTACGGTGGCTGGTCTTCGATTTACCATCGCTGAAGAGTGGTGCACCATGGTATTGTTCCGTTTCAAATCCATGCACGCATTTCTAAAAGTCGTACGACACTGTTTCGCCATTTAGGACGGATGTTGCACCTTGCACCGTGGATGTTGCACCCTGTAGATATCGATTATTCGGACGGCCATAACTTCTGGCTCGTTTAGAGTTATAGGAGCCATAACCTGTCAAAATGAAGGCCTCGACGAGTTCTATGGATTTGACAGCTTTCATCCGTCAACGGATAGATTAATGCCCAAAAAGGACAACCCGAATCTCAATCGGTTCTCGTAAGTTTTTTACCCTTCGTTTTTTCGACACGTGGATTTTTACGGTAAAACAGGATTACCGTGGCCTGTCTTCGACTTCCCATCGCTGGAGAGTGGTGCACCATGGTACTGTTCCATTTCAAATCCATGCACGCATTTCTAAATGTCGTACAACACTGTTTCGCCATTTCGGACGGATGTTGCACCTTGCACCGTGGATGTTGCACACTGTAGATATCGATTATTCGGACGGCCATAACTTCTGGCTCGTTTAGAGTTACGGGAGCCATAACCTGTCAAAACGAAGGCCTCGATGAGTTCTATGGCTTTGACAGCTTTCTTCCATCAACGAATAGATTAATGCCCAAAAAGGACAACCCGAATCTCGATCGGGTCTCGTAAGTTTTTTACCCTTCGTTTTTTCGACACGTGGATTTTTACGGTAAAACGGGATTACCGTGGCCCGTCTTCGACTTCCAATCGCTGGAGAGTGGTGCACCATGGTACTGTTCCGTTTCAAATCCATGCATACATTTCTAAAAGTCGTACGGCACTGTTTCGCCATTTCGGACGGATGTTGCACCTTGCACCGTGTAGATATCGATTATTCGGGCGGCCATAACTTCTGGCTCGTTTAGAGTTACGGGAGCCATAACCTGTCAAAACGAAGACCTCGATGAGTTCTACGGCTTTTATTGCTTTCATCCATCAACGGATAGTAATGCCCAAAAAGAACAACCTGAATCTCAATCGGGTCTCGTAAGTTTTTACCCTTCGTTTTTTCAACACGTGGATTTTTACGGTAAAACGGGATTACCGTGGCCCGTCTTCGACTTACCATCGCTGGAGAGTGGTGCACCATGGTACTGTTCCGTTTCAAATCCATGCGCGCATTTCTAAAAGTCGTACGGCACTGTTTCGCCATTTCGGACGGATGTTGCACCTTGCACCGTGGATGTTGCACCCTGTAGATATCGATTATTCGGACGGCCATAACTTCTGGCTCGTTTATAGTTACGGGAGCCATAACCTGTCAAAACGAAGGCCTCGTTGAGTTCTACGGCTTTGACAGCTTTCAGCCGTCAACGGATAGATTAATGCCCAAAAAGGACAACCCGAATCTCAATCGGATCTCGTAAGTTTTTTACCCTTCGTTTTTCGACACGTGGATTTTTACAGTAAAACGGGATTACCGTGGCCCGTCTTCGACTTCCCATCGCTGGGGAGTGGTGCACAAAGGTACTGTTCCGTTTCAAATCCATGCACGCATTTCTAAAAGTCATACGGCACTGTTTCGCCATTTCGGACGGATGTTGCGCCTTGCACCGTGGATGTTGCACCCTGTAGATATCAATTATTCGGACGGCCATAACTTCTGGCTCGTTTAGAGTTACGGGAGCCATAACCTGTCAAAACGAAGGCCTCGATGAGTTCTATGGCTTTGACAGCTTTCAGCCGTCAACGGATAGATTAATGCCCAAAAAGGACAACCCGAATCTCAATCGGGTCTCGTAAGTTTTTTACCCTTCGTTTTTTCGACACGTGGATTTTTACTGTAAAACGGGATTACCGTGGCCCGTCTTCGACTTCCCATCGCTGGAGAGTGGTGCACCATGGTACTGTTCCGTTTCAAATCCATGCACGCATTTCTAAAAGTCGTACGTCACAGTTTCGCCATTTCGGACGGATGTTGCACCCAGTAGATATCGTTTATTCAAACGGCTATAACTTCTGGCTCGTCTAGAGTTACGGGAGCCTTAACCTTTCAAAACGAAGGCCTCAATGAGTTCTACGGCTTTGATAGCTTTAGCCGTCAACGGATAGATTAATGCCCAAAAAGGACAACCCGAATCTCAATCGGGTCTTGTAAGTTTTTTACCCCTCGTTTTTTCGACACGTGGATTTTTACGGTAAAACAGGATTACCATGGCCCGTCTTCGACTTCCCATCGTTGGAGAGTGGTGCTGTTTCGCCACGCATTTCTAAAAGTCGTACGGCACGTTTCGCCATTTCGGACGGATGTTGCACCTTGCACCGTGGATGGTGCACCCTGTAGATATTTATTATTTGGACGGCCATAACTTCTGGGTCGTTTAGAGTTACGGGAGCCATAACCTGTCAAAATGAAGTCCTCGATGAGTTCTATGGATTTGACAGCCTTCAGCCGTCAACGGATAGATTAATTCCCAAAAAGGACAACCCGAATCTCAATCGGGTCTCGTAAGTTTTTTACCCTTCGTTTTTTGACACGTGGATTTTTACGGTAAAACGGGATTACCGTGGCCCGTCTTCGACTTTCCATCGCTGGAGAGTGGTGCTCCATGGTACTGTTCCGTTTCAAATCCATGCACACATTTCTAAAAGTCGTACGGCACAGTTTCGCCATTTCGGACGGATGTTGCACCTTGCACCGTGGATGTTGCACCTGTAGATATCGATTATTCGGACGGCCATAACTTCTGGATCGTTTAGAGTTACGGGAGCCATAACTTGTCAAAACGAAGGCCTCGATGAGTTCTACGGTTCTGACAGCATTCAGCCATCAACGGATAAATTATTTCCCAAAAAGGACAGCCCGAATCTCAATCGGGTCTCGTAAGTTTTTTACCCTTTGTTTTTTCGACACGTGGATTTTTACGGTAAAATAGGATTACAGTGGCTGGCCTTCGATTTACCATCGTTGGAGAGTGGTGCACCATGGTACTGTTCCGTTTCAAATCCACGCACGCATTTCTAAAAGTCGTACGGCACTGTTTCACCATTTCGGACGAATGTTGCACCTTGCACTGTGGATGTTGCACAATGTAGATATCGATTATTCGGACGGCCATAACTTCTGGCTCGTTTAGAGTTACGGGAGCCATAACCTGTCAAAACGAAGGCCTCGATAAGTTCAACGGCTTTGACAGCTTTCAGCCGTCAACGGATAGAGTAACGCCTAAAAAGGACAACCCGAATCTCAATCGGGTCTCGTAAGTTTTTTACCCTTCGTTTTTTCGACACGTGGATTTTTACCGTAAAACGGGATTACGTGGCCCGTCTTCGACTTCCCATCGCTGGAGAGTGGGTGTTCCGTTTCAAATCCATGCACACATTTCTAAAAGTCGTACGGCACTGTTTCGCCATTTCGGACGGATGTTGCACCTTGCACCGTGGATGTTGCACCCTGTAGATATCGATTATTCGGACGGCCATAGCTTCTGGCTCGTTCAGAGTTACGGGAGCCATAACTTGTCAAAATGAAGGCCTCGATGACGGCTTTGACAGCTTTCAGCCGTCAACGGATAGATTAATGCCCAAAAAAGACAACCCGAATCTCAATCGGGTCTCGTAATTTTTTACCCTTTGTTTTTTCGACACGTGGATTTTTACGGTAAAACGAGATTACCATGGCCCATCTTCGACTTCCCATCGCTGGAGAGTGGTGCACCATGGTAGTGTTCCGTTTCAAATCCATGCACGCATTTCAAAAAGTCGTACGGCACTGTTTCACCATTTCGGACGGATGTTGCACCTTGCACCGTGGATGTTGCACCCTGTAGATATCAATTATTCGGACGGCCATAACTTCTGGCTCCTTTAGAGTTACGGGGGCCATAACCTGTCAAAATGAAGGCCTCATTGAGTTATACGGCTTTGATAGGTTTCAGCCGTCAACGGATAGATTAATGCCCAAAAAGGACAACCCGAATCTCAATCGGGTCTCGTAAGTTTTTTACCCTTCGTTTTTTCGACACATGGATTTTCACGGTAAAACGGGATTACCGACGCCCGTCTTCGACTTCCCATTGCTGGAGAGTGGTGCACCACTGTAGTGTTCCGTTTCAAATCCATGCACGCATTTCTAAAATTCGTACGGCGCTATTTCGCCATTTCGGACGGATGTTGCACCTTGCACCGTGGATGTTGCACACTATAGATATCGATTATTCGGGCAGCCATAACTTCTGGCTCGTTTAGAGTTACGGGAGCCATAACCTGTCAAAACAAAGGCCTCGACGATTTCTACGGCTTTGACAGCTTTCAGCCGTCAACGGATAGATTAATGCCCAAAAAGGACAACCCGAATCTCAATCGGGTCTCGTAAGTTTTTTACCCTTCGTTTTTTCGACACGTGGATTTTTACGGTAAAACGGGAGTACCGTGGCCCGTTTTCGACTTCCCATCGCTGGAGAGTGGTGCACCACGGTAGTGTTCCGTTTCAAATCCATGCACGCATTTCTAAAAGTCGTACGGCACTGTTTCGCCATTTCGGACGGATGTTGCACCTTGCACCTTGGATGTTGCACCCTGTAGATATCGATTATTCAGACGGCCATAACTTCTGGCTCGTTTAGAGTTACGGGAGCCATAACCTGTCAAAACGAAGGCCTCGATGAGTTCTACGGGTTTGACAGCTTTCAGCCGTCAACAGATAGATTAATGCCCAAAAAGGACAACCCGAATCTCAATCGGGTCTCGTGAGTTTTTTATCCTTCGTTTTTTCGACACGTGGATTTTTGCGATAAAACGAGATTACCGTGGCCCGTCTTCGACTTCCCATCGCTGGGGAGTGGTGCACCATGGTAGTGTTCCGTTTCAAATCCATGCACGCATTTCTAATAGTCGTACGGCACTGTTTCGCCATTTCGGACGGATGTTGCACCTTGCACCGTGGATGTTGCAACCTATAGATATCGATTATTCGGACGGCCATAACTTCTGCCTCGTTTAGAGTTACGGGAGGCATAACCTATCAAAACGAAGGCCTCATTGAGTTCTACGGCTTTGACACTTTCAGTCATCAACGGATAGATTAATGCCCAAAAAGGACAACCCGAATCTCAATCTGGTCTCGTAAGTTTTTTATCCTTCGTTTTTTCGACACGTGGATTTTTACTGTAAAACGGGATTACCGTGGCCCGCCTTCGACTTCCCATCGCTGGAGAGTGGCGCAACATGGTAGTATTCCGTTTCATATCCATGCACGCATTTCTAAAAGTCGTACGACACTGTTTCGCCATTTCGGACGGATGTTGCACCTTGCACCGTGGATGTCGCACCCTGTAGATATGGATTATTCGGACGGCCATAACTTCTGGCTCGTTTAGAATTACGGGAGCCATAACCTGTCAAAACGAAGGCCTTGTTGAGTTCTACTGCTTTGATAGATTTCAGCCGTCAACGGACAGATTAATGCCCAAAAAGGACAACCCGAATATCGATCGGGTCTCGTAAGTTTTTTACCCTCCGTTTTTTCGACACGTGGATTTTTACGGTAAAACGGGATTACCGTAGCCCATCTTCGACTTCCCATTGCTGGAGAGTGGTGCACCATGGTACTGTTCCGTTTCAAATTCTTGCACGCATTTCTAAATGTCGTACGGCACTGTTTCGCCACTTCGGACGGATGTTGCACCTTGCACCGTGGATGTTGCACCCTGTAGATATCGATTATTCGGACGGCCATAACTTCTGGCTCGTTTAGAGTTACGGGATCCATAACATGTCAAAACGAAGGCCTCTATGAGTTCTACGGCTTTGACCACTTTCAGCCGTCAACGGATAAATTAATTCCCAAAAAGGACAACCCGAATCTCAATCGGGTCTTGTAAGTTTTTTACCATTCGTTTTTTCGACACGTGGATTTTTACGGTAAAACAGGATTACCGTGGCCCGTCTTCGACTTCCCATCGCTGGAGAGTGGTGCACCATGGTACTGATCCATTTCAAATCCATGCACGCATTTCTAAAAGTCGTACGGCACTGTTTCGCCATTTTGGACGGATGTTGCACCATGCACCGTGGATGATGCACCCTGTAGATATCGATTATTCGGACGGTCAAAACTTCTGGCTCGTTTAGAGTTACGGGAGCCATAACCTGTCAAAATGAAGGCCTCGATGAGTTCTACGGCTTTGACTGCTTTCAGCCGTCAACGGATGGATTAATGCCCAAAAAGGACAACCCGAATCTCAATCGGGTCTCGTAAGTTTTTTACCCTTCATTTTTTCGACCCGTGGATTTTTACGGTAAAACGGGATACCATGGCCCGTCTTCGACTTCTCATCGCTGGAGAGTGGTACACTATGGTACTGTTCCGTTTCAAATCCATGCACGCATTTCTAAAAGTCGTACGACACTGTTTCGCCATTTCGGACGGATGTTGCACCTTGCACCGTGGATGTTGCACCCTGTAGATATCCATTATTCGGACGGCCTTAACTTCTGGCTCGTTTAGAGTTACGGGAGCCATGACCTGTCAAAACGAAGGCCTCGATGAGTTCTACGGCTTTGACAGCTTTCAGCCATCAACGGATAGATTAATGCCTAAAAAGGACAACCCGAATCTCAATCGGGTCTCGTAAGTTTTTTACCCTTCGTTTTTTCGACACGTGGATTTTTACGGTAAAACAGGATTACGGTTGCTAGCCTTCGATTTACCATCGCTGGACAGTGGTGCACCATGGTACTGTTCTGTTTCAAATCCATGCATGCATTTCTAAAAGTCGTACGGCTCTGTTTCGCCATTTCGGACGGATGTTGCACCGTGCACCGTGGATGTTGCACCTTGCACCGTGGATGTCGATTATTCGGACGGCCATAACCTCTGGCTTGTTTAGAGTTACGGGAGCCACAACCTGTCAAAATGAAGGCCTCGATGAGTTCTACGGCTTTGACAGCTTTCAGCCGTCAACGGATAGATTAATGCCCAAAATGGACAACCCGAATCTCAATCGGGCCTCGTAAGTTTTTTACCCTTCGTTTTTTCGACATGTGGATTTTTATGGTAAAATAGGATTACCGTGGCTGGCCTTCGATTTACCATCGCTAGAGAGTGGTGCACCATGGTACTGTCCCGTTTCAAATCCATGCACGCATTTCTAAAAATCGTACGGCTCTGTTTCGCCATTTCGGACGGATGTTGCACCTTGCACCGTGGATGTTGCACCCTGTAGATATCGATTATTTGGACGGCCATAACTTCTGCCTCGTTTAGAGTTACGGGAGCCATAACCTGTCAAAACGAAGGCCTCGATGAGTTCTATGGTTTTGACAGCTTTCAGCCATCAACGGATAGATTAATGCCCAAAAAGTACAACCCGAATCTCAATCGGGTCTCGTAAGTTTTTTACCCTTCGTTTTTTCGACACGTGGATTTTTACGGTAAAACAGGATTACCGTGGCCCGTCTTCGATTTACTATCGCTGGAGAGTGGTGCACCATGGTACTGTTCCATTTCAAATCCATGCACGCATTCTAAAAGTCGTACGGCACTGTTTCGCCATTTCGGACGGATGTTGCACCATGCACCGTGGATGTTGCACCCTATCGATATCGATTATTCGGACGGCCATAACTTCTTGCTCGTTTAGAGTTACGGGAGCCATAACCTGTCAAAACGAACGCCTCGATGAGTTCTACGGCTTTGACCACTTTCAGCCGTCAACGGATAGATTAATGCCCAAAAAGGACAACCCGAATCTCAATCGGGTCTCGTAAGTTTTTTACCCTTCGTTTTTTCGACACGTGGATTTTTACGATAAAACAGGATTACGGTGGCTGGCCTTCGATTTACCATCGCTGGACAGTGGTGCACTACGGTACTGTTCCGTTTCAAATCCATGCACGCATTTCTAAAAGTCGTACGGCACTGTTTCGCTATTTCGGACGGATGTTGCACCTTGCGCCGTGGATGTTGCACCCTGTAGATATCGATTATTCGGACGGCCATAACTTCTGGCTCGTTTAGAGTTATGGGAGCCGTAACCTGTCAGAACGAAGGCCTCGATGAGTTCTACGGCTTTGACAGCTTCCAGACGTCAACGGATAGAATAATGTCCAAAGAGGACAACCCGAATCTCAATCGGGTCTCGTAAGTTTTTTACCCTTCGTTTTTTCGACACGTGGATTTTTACGGTAAAACAGGATTACCGTGGTTGGCCTTCGATTTACCATCGCTGGAGAGTGGTGCACCATGATACTGTTCCATTTCAAATCCATGCACGCATTTCTAAAAGTCGTACGGCACTGTTTCGCTATTTCGGACGGATGTTGCACCTTGCACCGTGGATGTTGCACCCTGTAGATATCGATTATTCGGACGGCCATAACTTCTGGCTCGTTTAGAGTTAAGGGAGCCATAACCTGTCAAAACGAAGTCCTCGATGAGTTCTATGGCTTGACAGCTTTCATCCGTCAACCGATAGATTAATGCCCAAAAAGGACAACCCGAATCTCAATCGGGTCTCGTAAGTTTTTTACCCTTCGTTTTTTCGACACGTCGATTTTTACGGTAAAACGGGATTACCGTGGCCCGTCTTCGACTTTCCATCACTGGAGAGTGGTGCACCATGGTAGTGTTCCGTTTCAAATCCATGCACGCATTTCTAAAAGTCGTACGGCACTGTTTCGCCATTTCGGACGGATGTTGCACCTTGCACCGTGAATGTTGCATCCTGTAGATATCGATTATTCGGACGGCCATAACTTCTGGCTCGTTTAGAGTTACGGGAGTCATAACCTGTCAAAACAAAGGCCTCGATGAGTTCTACGACTTTGACAGCTTTCAACCGTCAACGGGTAGATTAATGCCCAAAAAGGACAACCCGAATCTCAATCGGGTCTCGTTAGTTTTTTACCCTTCGTTTTTTTGACACGTGGATTTTTACGGTAAAACGGGATTACCGTGGCCCGTCTTCGACTTCCCATCGCTGGAGAGTGGTGCACCATGGTAGTGTTCCGTTTCAAATCCATACACTCATTTCTAAAAGTCGTACGGCACTGTTTCGCCATTTCGGACGGATGTTGCACCTTGCACCGTGGATGTTGCACCCTGTAGATATCGATTATTCAAACGGCCATAACTTCTGGCTCGTTTAGAGTTACGGAAGCCATAACCTGTCAAAACGAAGGCCTTGATGAGTTCTACGGCTTTGACAGCTTTCAGCCGTCAACGGATAGATTAATGCCCAAAAAGGACAACCCGAATCTCAATCGGGTCTCGTAAGTTTTTTACTCTTCGTTTTTTCGACACGTGGATTTTTACGGTAAAACGGGATTACCGTGGCCCGTCTTCGACTTCCCATCGCTGGAGAGTAGTGCACCATGGTAGTGTTCCGTTTCAAATCCATGCACGCATTTCTAAAAGTCGTACGGCACTGTTTCGCCATTTCAGACGGATGTTGCACCTTGCACCGTGGATGTTGCACCCTGTAGATATCGATTATTCGGACGGCCATAACTTCTGGCTCGTTTAGAGGTACGGGAGCCATAACCTGTCAAGACGAAGGCCTCGATGAGTTCTATGGCTTTGACAGCTTTCAGCCGTCAACGGATAGATTAATGCCCAAAAAGGACAACCCGAATCTCGATCGGGCCTCGTAAGTTTATTACCCTTCGTTTTTTCGACACGTGGATTTTTACGGTAAAACGAGATTACCGTGGCCCGTCTTCGACTTCCCATCGCTGGAGAGTGGTGCACCATGGTACTGTTCCGTTTCAAATGCATGCACACATTTCTAAAAGTCGTACGGCACTGTTTCACCATTTCGGACGGATGTTGCACCTTGCACCGTGGATGTTGCACCCTGTAGATATCGATTATTCGGACGGCCATAACTTCTGGCTCGTTTAGATTTACGGGAGCCATAACCTGTCAAAACGAAGGTCTCGATGAGGTCTACGGCATTGACAGCTTTCAGCCGTCAACGGATAGATTAATGCCCAAAAAGGACAACCCGAATCTCAATCGGGTCTCGTAAGTTTTTTCCCTTCGTTTTTTCGACACGTGGATTTTTACGGTAAAACGGGATTACCATGGCCCGTCTTCGACTTCCCATCACTGGAGAGTGGTGCACCATGTTAATGTTCCGTTTCAAATTCATGCACGCATTTCTAAAAGTCGTACGGCACTGTTTCGGCATTTCGGACAGATGTTGCACTTTGCACCGTGGATGTTGCACCCTGTAGATATCGATTATTCGGACGGCCATAACTTCTGGCTCGTTTAGAGTTACGGGAGCCATAACCTGTCAAAACGAAGGCCTCGATGAGTTCTACGGCTTTGAAGGCTTTCAGCCGTCAATGGATAGATTAATGCCCAAAAAGGACAACCCGAATCTCAATCGGGTCTCGTAAGTTTTTTACCCTTCGTTTTTTCGACACGTGTATTTTTACGGTAAAACAGGATTACCGAGGTTGGCCTTCGATTTACCATCGCTGGAGTGTTGTGCACCATGGTACTGTTCCGTTTCAAATCCATGCACGCATTTCTAAAAGTCGTACGACAATGTTTCACTATTTCGGACGGATGTTGCACCTTGCACCGTGGATGTTGCACCATATAGATATCGATTATTCAAACAGCCATAACTTCTGGCTCGTTTAGAGTTACGGGAACCATAACCAGTCAAAATGAAGGCCTCGATGAGTTCTACGGCTTTGACAGCTTTCAGCCGTCATCGGATAGATTAATGCCCAAAAAGGACAACTCGAATCTCAATCGGGTCTCGTAAGTTTTTTACCCATCGTTTTTTCGACACGTGGATTTTTACGGTAAAACAGGATTACCGTGGCCCGTCTTCGACTTCCCATCGCTGGAGAGTGGTGCACCATGGTACTAATCCGTTTCAAATCCATGCACGCATTTCTAAAAGTCGTACGGCACTGTTTCACCATTTTGGACGGATGTTGCACCTTGCACCGTGGATGTTCAACCCTGTAGATATCGATTATTCGGACGGTCAAAACTTCTGGCTCGTTTAGAGTTACGGGAGCCATAGCCTGTCATAACGAAGGCCTCGATGAGTTCTATGGCTTTGACAGCTTTCAGCCGTCAACGGATAGATTAATGCCCAAAAAGGACAACCCGAATCTCAATCGGGTCTCGTAAGTTTTTTACCCTTCGTTTTTTCGACACGTGGATTTTTACGGTAAAACGGGATACCATGGCCCGTCTTCGACTTCCCATTGCTGGAGAGTGGTGCACCATGGTACTGTTCCGTTTCAAATCCATGCACGCATTTCTAAAAGTCGTACGACACTGTTTCGCCATTTCGGACGGATGTTGCACCTTGCACCGTGGATGTTGCACCCTGTAGATATCGATTATTCGGACGGCCATAACTTCTGGCTCGTTTAGAGTTACGGGAGCCATGACCTGTCAAAACGAAGGCCTCGATGATTTCTACGGCTTTGACAGCTTTCAGCCATCAACGGATAGATTAATGCCCAAAAAGGACAACCCGAATCTCAATCGGGTCTCGTAAGTTTTTTACCCTTCGTTTTTTCGACACGTGGATTTTTACGGTAAAACAGGATTACGGTTGCTAGCCTTCGATTTACCATCGCTGGACAGTGGTGCACCATGGTACTGTTCCATTTCAAATCCATGCATGCATTTCTAAAAGTCGTACGGCACTGTTTCGCCATTTCGGATGGATGTTGCACCTTGCACCGTGGATGTTGCACCCCTGTAGATATCGATTATTCGGACGGCCATAACTTCTGGCTTGTTTAGAGTTACGGGAGCCACAACCTGTCAAAATGAAGGCCTCGATGAGTTCTACGGCTTTGACAGCTTTCAGTCGTCAACGGATAGATTAATGCCCAAAAAGGACAACCCGAATCTCAATCGGGCCTCGTAAGTTTTTTACCCTTCGTTTTTTCGACACGTGGATTTTTACGGTAAAATAGGATTACCGTGGCTGGCCTTCGATTTACCATCGCTAGAGAGTGGTGCACCATGGTACTGTTCCGTTTCAAATCCATGCATGCATTTCTAAAAGTCGTACGGCTCTGTTTCGCCATTTCGGACGGATGTTGCACCTTGCACCGTGGATGTTGCACCCTGTGGATATCGATTATTTGGACGGCCATAACTTCTGCCTCGTTTAGAGTTACGGGAGCCATAACCTGTCAAAACGAAGGCCCAAAACGAAGGCCTCGATGATTTCTACGGCTTTGACAGCTTTCATCCATCAACGGATAGACTAATGCCCAAAAAGTACAACCCGAATCTCAATCGGGTCTCGTAAGTTTTTTACCCTTCGTTTTTTCGACACGTGGATTTTTACGGTAAAACAGGATTACCATGGCCCGTCTTCGATTTACCATCGCTGGAGAGTGGTGCACCATGGTACTGTTCCGTTTCAAATCCATGCACGCATTCTAAAAGTCGTACGGCACTGTTTCGCCATTTCGAACGGATGTTGCACCATGCACCGTGGATGTTGCACCCTGTCGATATCGATTATTCGGACGGCCATAACTTCTGGCTCGTTTAGAGTTACGGGAGCCATAACCTGTCTAAATGAAGGCCTCGATGAGTTCTATGGATTTGACAGCTTTCATCCGTCAATGGATAGATTAATGCCCAAAAAGGACAACCCGAATCTCAATCGGGTCTCGTAAGTTTTTTACCCTTCGTTTTTTCGACACGTGGAATTTTGCGGTAAAACAGGATTACGGTGGCTGGCCTTCGATTTACCATCGCTGGACAGTGGTGCACTATGGTACTGTTCCGTTTCAAATCCATGCACGTATTTCTAAAAGTCATACGACACTGTTTCGCCATTTCGGACGAATGTTGCACCTTGCGCCGTGGATGTTGCACCCTGTAGATATCGATTATTCGGACGGCCATAACTTCTGGCTCGTTTAGAGTTATGGGAGCCATAACCTGTCAAAACGAAGGCCTCGATGAGTTCTACGGCTTTGACAGCTTTCAGACGTCAACGGATTGATTAATGTCCAAAAAGGACAAACCGAATCTCAATCGGGTCTCGTAAGTTTTTTACCCTTCGTTTTTTCGACACGTGGATTTTTACGGTAAAACAGGATTACCGTTGTTGGCCTTCGATTTACCATCGCTGGAGAGTAGTGCACCATGATACTGTTCCGTTTCAAATCCATGCACGCATTTCTAAAAGTCGTACGGCACTGTTTCTCCATTTCGGACGGATGTTGCACCTTGCACCGTGGATGTTGCACCCTGTAGATATCGATTATTCGGACGGCCATAACTTCTGGCTCGTTTAGAGTTAAGGAAGCCATAACCTGTCAAAACGAAGTCCTCGATGAGTTCTATGGCTTGACAGCTTTCAGCCGTCAACGGATTGATTAATGCCCAAAAAGGACAACCCGAATCTCAATCGGGTCTCGTAAGTTTTTTACCCTTCGTTTTTTCGACACGTCGATTTTTACGGTAAAACGGGATTACCGTGGCCCGTCTTCGACTTTCCATCGCTAGAGAGTGGTGCACCATGGTACTGTTCCGTTTCAAATCCATGCACGCATTTCTAAAAGTCGTACGACACTGTTTCGCCATTTCGGACGGATGTTGCACCTTGCACCGTGGATGTTGCACCCTGTAGATTCGATTATTCGGACGGCCATAACTTCTGGCTCGTTTAGAGTTACGGGAACCATAACCTGTCAAAACGAAGGCCTCGATGAGTTATATGGCTTTGATAGCTTTCAACCGTCAACGGATAGATTAATGCCCAAAAAGGACAACCCGAATCTCGATCGGGCCTCGTAAGTTTTTAACCCTTCGTTTTTTCGACACGTGGATTTTTACGGTAAAACGGGATTACCGTGGCCCGTCTTCGACTTCCCATCGCTGGAGAGTGGTGCACCATGGTACTGTTACGTTTCAAATGCATGCACGCATTTCTAAAAGTCGTACGGCACTGTTTCACCATTTCGGACGGATGTTGCACCTTGCACCGTGGATGTTGCACCCTGTAGATATCGATTATTCGGACGACCATAACTTCGGGCTTGTTTAGAGTTACGGAAGCCATAACCTGTCAAAACGAAGGCCTCGATGAGTTCTACGGCTTTGATAGCTTTCAGCCGTCAACGGATAGATTAATGCCCAAAAAGGACAACCCGAATCTCAATCGGGTGTCGTAAGTTTTTTACCCTTCGTTTTTTCGACACGTGGATTTTTACGGTAAAACGGGATTACCGTGGCCCGTCTTCGACTTCCCATCGCTGGAGAGTGGTGCACCATGGTACTGTTCCGTTTCAAATCGATGCACTCATTTCTAAAAGTCGTACGGCACTGTTTCGCCATTTCGGACGGATGTTGCACCTTGCACCGTGGATGTTGCACCCGGTAGATATCGATTATTCGGACGGCCATAACTTCTGGCTCGTTTAGAGTTACGGGAGCCATAACCTGTCAAAACGAAGGCCTCGATGAGTTCTACGGCTTTGATAGCTTTCAACCGTCAACGGATAGATGAATGCCCAAAAAGGACAACCCGAATCTCGATCAGGACTCGTAAGTTTTTAACCCTTCGTTTTTTCGACACGTGGATTTTTGCGGCAAAACGGGATTACCGTGGCCCGTCTTCGACTTCCCATCGCTGGAGAGTGGTGCACCATGGTACTGTTCCGTTTCAAATGCATGCACGCATTTCTAAAAGTCGTACGGCACTGTTTCACCATTTCGGACGGATGTTGCACCTTGCACCGTGGATGTTGCACCCTGTAGATATCGATTATTCGGACGGCCATAACTTCTGGCTCGTTTAGAGTTACGGGAGCCATAACCTGTCAAAATGAAGGACTCGATGTGTCTACGGCTTTGACAGCTTTCAGCCGTCAACGGATAGATTAATGCCCAAAAAGGACAACCCGAATCTCGATCGGGCCTCGTAAGTTTTTTACCCTTCGTTTTTTCGACACGTGGATTTTTACGGTAAAACGGGATTACCATGGCCCGTCTTCGACTTTCCATCGCTGGAGAGTGGTGCACCATGGTACTGTTCCATTTCAAATGCATGCACGCATTTCTAAAAGTCGTACGGCACTGTTTCACCATTTCGGACGGATGTTGCACCTTGCACCGTGGATGTTGCACCCTGTAGATATCGATTATTCGGACGGCCATAACTTCTGGCTCGTTTAGAGTTACAGGAGCCATAACCTGTCAAAATGAAGGCCTCGATGAGTTCTACGGATTTGACAGCTTTCAGCCATCAAAGGATAGATTAATGCCCAAAAAGGACAACTCGAATCTTAATCGGGTCTCGTAAGTTTTTTGCCCTTCGTTTTTTCGACACGTGGATTTTTACGGTAAAACGGGATTACCGTGGCCCGTCTTCGACTTCCCATCGCTGGAGAGTGGTGCTCCATGGTACTGTTCAGTTTCAAATGCATGCACGCATTTCTAAAAGTCGTACGGCACTGTTTCGCCATTTCGGATGGATGTTGCACCTTGCACCGTGGATGTTGCACCCTGTAGATATCGATTATTCGGACGGCCATAACTTCTGGCTCGTTTAGAGTTACGGGAGCCATAACCTGTCAAAATGAAGGCCTCGATGAGTTCTACGGCTTTGACTGCTTTCAGCCGTCAACGGATAGATTAATGCCCAAAAAGGACGACCTGAATCTCAATCGGGTCTCGTAAGTTTTTTACCCTTCGTTTTTTCGACATGTGTATTTTTACGGTAAAACGGGATTACCGTGGCCCGTCTTCGACTTCCCATCGCTGGAGAGTGGTGCACCATGGTAGTGTTCCGTTTCAAATCCATCCACGCATTTCTAAAAGTCGTACGACACTGTTTCGCCATTTCGGACGGATGTTGCACCTTGCACCGTGGATGTTGCACCCTGTAGATATCGATTATTCGGACGGCCATAACTTCTGGCTCGTTTAGAGTTACGGGAGCCATAACCTGTCAAAACGAAGGCCTCGATGAGTTCTACGGCTTTGACAGCTTTCAGCCGTCAACGGATAGAATAATGCCCAAAAAGGACAACCCGAATCTCGATCGGGCCTCGTAAGTTTTTTACCCTTCGTTTTTTCGACACGTGGATTTTTACGGTAAAACGGGATTACCGTGGCCCGTCTTCGACTTCCCATCGCTGGAGAGTGGTGCACCATCGTACTGTTCCGTTTCAAATGCATGCACGCATTTCTAAAAGTCGTACGGCACTGTTTCGCCATTTCGGACGGATGTTGCACCTTGCACCGTGGATGTTGCACCCTGTAGATATCGATTATTCGGACGGCCATAACTTCTGCCTCGTTTAGAGTTACGGGAGCCATAACCTGTCAAAATGAAGGCCTCGATGAGTTCTACGGCTTTGACTGCTTTCAGCCGTCAACGGATAGATTAATGCCCAAAAAGGACAACCCGAATCTCGATCGGGTCTCCTAAGTTTTTTACCCTTCGTATTTTCGACACGTGGATTTTTACGGTAAAACGGGATTACCGTGGCCCGTCTTCGACTTCCCATCGTTGGAGAGTGGTGCACCATGGTACTGTTCCGTTTCAAATTCATGCACGCATTTCTAAAAGTCGTACGACACTGTTTCACCATTTCGGACGGATGTTACACCTTGCACCGTGGATGTTGCACCCTGTAGATATCGATTATTCGGACGACCATAACTTCTGGCTCGTTTAGAGTTACGGGTGCCATAACCTGTCAAAACGAAGGCCTCGATGAGTTCTACAGCTTTGACAGCTTTCAGCCGCCAACGGATAGATTAATGCCCAAAAAGGACAAACTGAATCTCAATCGGGTCTCGTATGTTTTTTACCCTTCGTTTTTTCGACATGTGGATTTTTATGGTAAAACAGGATTACCATGGCCCGTCTTCAAATTCCCATCGCTAGAGAGTGGTGCACCATGGTACTGTTCCGTTTCAAATCTATGCATGCATTTCTAAAAGTCGTACGACACTGTTTCGCCATTTCGGACGGATGTTGCACCTTGCACCTTGGATGTTGCACGCTGTAGATATCGATTATTCGAACGGCCATAAGTTCTGGCTCATTTAGAGTTACGGGAGCCATAACATATCAAAACGAAGGCCTCGATGAGTTCTACGGCTTTGACAGCTTTCAGCCATCAACGGATAGATTAATTGCCAAAAAGGACAACCTGAATCTCGATCGGGTCTCGTAAGTTTTTTACCCTTCGTTTTTTCGACAAGTGGATTTTTACGGTAAAACGGGATTACCGTGGCCCGTCTTCGACTTTCCATCGCTGGAGAGTGGTGCACCATGGTACTGTTCCGTTTCAAATCCATGCACACATTTCTAAAAGTCGTACGGCACTGTTTCGCCGTTTCGGACGGATGTTGCACCGTGTAGATATCGATTATTCGGACGGCCATAACTACTGGCTCGTTTAGAGTTACGGGAGCCATAACCTGTCAAAACGAAGGCCTCGATGAGTTCTACGGATTTGACTGCTTTCAGCCGTCAACGGATAGATTAATGTGCAAAAAGGACAACCCGAATCTCAATCGGATCTCGTAAGCTTTTAAACCTTCTTTTTTTCGACACGTGGATTTTTACGGTAAAACGGGATTACCGTGGCCCGTCTTCGACTTACCATCGCTGGAGAGTGGTGCACCATGGTACTGTTCCATTTCAAATCCATGCACGCATTACTAAAAGTCGTACGGCACTGTTTCACCATTTCGGACGGATGTTGCACCTTGCACCGTGGATGTTGCACCCTGTAGATATTGATTAATCGGACGGCCATAACTTCTGGCTCGTTTAGAGTTACGGGAGCCATAACCTGTCAAAACGAAGGCCTCGTTGAGTTCTACGGCTTTGATAGCTTTCAGCCGTCAACGGATAGATTAATGCCCAAAAAGGACAACCCAAATCTCGATCGGGTCTCGTAAGTTTTTTACCCTTCGTTTTTTCGACACGTGGATTTTTACGGTAAAACGGGATTACTGTGGCCCGTCTTCGACTTCCCATCGCTAGAGAGTGGTGCACCATGGTACTGTTTCGTTTCAAATTCATGCACGCATTTCTAAAAGTCGTACGACACTGTTTCGCCATTTCGGACGGATGTTGCACCTTGCACCGTGGATGTTGCATCCTGTAGATATCGATTATTCGGACGGCCATAACTTCTGGCTCGTTTAGAGTTACGGGAGCCATAACCTGTCAAAACGAAGGCCTCGATGAGTTCTACAGCTTTGACAGCTTTCAGCCGTCAACGGATGGATTAATGCCCAAAAAGGACAACCCGAATCTCAATCGGGTCTCGTAAGTTTCCTACCCTTCGTTTTTTCGACACGTCGATTTTTTCGGTAAAACGGGATTACCTTGGCCCGTCTTCGACTTCCCATCGCTGGAGTGTGGTGCACCATGGTATTGTTCCTTTTCAAATCCATGCACATATTTCTAAAAGTCGTACGGCACTGTTTCACCATTTCGGACGGATGTTGCACCTTGCACCGTGGATGTTGCACCCTGTAGATATCGATTATTAAAACGGCCATAAATTCTGGCTCGTTTAGAGTTACGGGAGCCATAACCTGTCAAAACGAAGGCCTCGATGAGTTCTACGGCTTTGATAGCTTTCAGCCGTCAACGGATATATTAATGTCCAAAAAGGACAACCCGAATCTCAATCGGGTCTCGTAAGTTTTTAACCCTTCGTTTTTTCGACACGTGGATTTTTACGGTAAAATGGGATTACGGAGGCTGGTCTTCGATTTACCATCCCTGGAGAGTGGTGCACCATGGTACTGTTCCGTTTCAAATCCATGCACGAATTTCTAAAAGTCGTACGGCAATGTTTCGCCATTTCGGACGGATGTTGCACCTTGCACCGTGGATGTTGCACCCTGTAAATTTCGATTATTCGGACGGCCATAACTTCTGGCTCGTTTAGAGTTACGGGAGCCATAACCTGTCAAAATGAAGGCCTCGATGAGTTCTACGGCTTTGACTGCTTTCAGCCGTCAACGGATAGATTAATGCCCAAAAAGGACAACCCGAATCTCGATCGGGTCTGCTAAGTTTTTTACCCTTCGTTTTTTCGACACGTGGATTTTTACGGTAAAACGGGATTACCGTGGCCCGTCTTCGACTTCCCATCGTTGGAGAGTGGTGCACCATGGTACTGTTCCGTTTCAAATTCATGCACGCATTTCTAAAAGTCGTACGGCACTGTTTCACCATTTCGGACGGATGTTACACCTTGCACCGTGGTTGTTGCACCCTGTAGATATCGATTATTCGGACGACCATAACTTCTGGCTCGTTTAGAGTTACGGGTGCCATAACCTGTCAAAACGAAGGCCTCGATGAGTTCTACGGCTTTGACAGCTTTCAGCCGCCAACGGATAGATTAATGCCCAAAAAGGACAAACTGAATCTCAATCGGGTCTCGTAAGTTTTTTACCCTTCGTTTTTTCGACATGTGGATTTTTACGGTAAAACAAGATTACCATGTCCCGTCTTCAACTTCCCATTGCTAGAGAGTGGTGCACCATGGTACTGTTCCGTTTCAAAACTATGCATGCATTTCTAAAAGTCGTACGACACTGTTTCGCCATTTCGGACGGATGTTGCACCTTGCACCTTGGATGTTTCACGCTGTAGATATCGATTATTCGAACGGCCATAAGTTCTAGCTCATTTAGAGTTACGGGAGCCATAACCTATCAAAACGAAGGCCTCGATGAGTTCTACGGCTTTGACAGCTTTCAGCCATCAACGGATAGATTAATTGCCAAAAAGGACAACCCGAATCTCGATCGGGTCTCGTAAGTTTTTTACCCTTCGTTTTTTCGACACGTGGATTTTTACGGTAAAACGGGATTACCGTGGCCCGTCTTCGACTTTCCATCGCTGGAGAGTGGTGCACCATGGTACTGTTCCGTTTCAAATCCATGCACACATTTCTAAAAGTCGTACGGCACTGTTTCGCCGTTTCGGACGGATGTTGCACCGTGTAGATATCGATTATTCGGACGGCCATAACTACTGGCTCGTTTAGAGTTACGGGAGCCATAACCTGTCAAAACGAAGGCCTCGATGAGTTCTACGGATTTGACTGCTTTCAGCCGTCAACGGATAGATTAATGTGCAAAAAGGACAACCCGAATCTCAATCGGATCTCGTAAGCTTTTAAACCTTCTTTTTTTCGACACGTGGATTTTTACGGTAAAACGGGATTACCGTGGCTCGTCTTCGACTTACCATCGCTGGAGAGTGGTGCACCATGGTACTGTTCCATTTCAAATCCATGCACGCATTTCTAAAAGTCGTACGGCACTGTTTCGCCATTTCGGACGGATGTTGCACCTTGCACCGTGGATGTTGCACCCTGTAGATATTGATTAATCGGACGACCATAACTTCTGGCTCGTTTAGAGTTACGGGAGCCATAACCTGTCAAAACGAAGGCCTCGTTGAGTTCTACGGCTTTGATAGCTTTCAGCCGTCAACGGATAGATTAATGCCCAAAAAGGACAACCCAAATCTCGATCGGGTCTCGTAAGTTTTTTACCCTTCGTTTTTTCGACACGTGGATTTTTACGGTAAAACGGGATTACTGTGGCCCGTCTTCGACTTCCCATCGCTAGAGAGTGGTGCACCATGGTACTGTTTCGTTTCAAATTCATGCACGCATTTCTGAAAGTCGTACGACACTGTTTCGCCATTTCGGACGGATGTTGCACCTTGCACCGTGGATGTTGCATCCTGTAGATATCGATTATTCGGACGGCCATAACTTCTGGCTCGTTTAGAGTTACGGGAGCCATAACCTGTCAAAACGAAGGCCTCGATGAGTTCTACAGCTTTGACAGCTTTCAGCCGTCAACGGATGGATTAATGCCCAAAAAGGACAACCCGAATCTCAATCGGGTCTCATAAGTTTTCTACCCTTCGTTTTTTCGACACGTCGATTTTTTCGGTAAAACGGGATTACCTTGGACCGTCTTCGACTTCCCATCGCTGGAGTGTGGTGCACCATGGTATTGTTCCTTTTCAAATCCATGCACATATTTCTAAAAGTCGTACGGCACTGTTTCACCATTTCGGACGGATGTTGCACCTTGCACCGTGGATGTTGCACCCTGTAGATATTGATTATTCAAACGGCCATAACTTCTGGCTCGTTTAGAGTTACGGGAGCTATAACCTGTCAAAACGAAGGCCTCGATGAGTTCTACGTCTTTGATAGCTTTTAGCCGTCAAAGGATAGATTAATGCCCAAAAAGGACAACCCGAATCTCAATCAGGTCTCGTAAGTATTTTACCATTCGTTTTTTCGACATGTGGATTTTACGGTAAAACAGGATTACCGTGGCCCGTCTTCGACTTCCCATCGCTGTAGAGTGGTGCACCATGGTACTGTTCCGTTTCAAATCCATGCACACATTTCTAAAAGTCGTACGACACTGTTTCGCCATTTCGGACGGATGTTGCACCTTGCACCGTGGATGTTGCACCCTGTAGATATCGATTATTCGGACGGCCATAACTTCTGGCTTATTTAGAGTTACGGGAGACATAACCTGTCAAAATAAAGGCCTCGATGATTTCTATGGCTTTGACAGCTTTCAGCCGTCAACGGATAGATTAATACCCAAAAAGGACAACCTGAATTTCAATCGGGTCTCGTAAGTTTTTTACCCTTCATTTTTTCGACACGTGGATTTTTACGGTAAAACGGGATTACCGTGGTCCGTCTTCGACTTCCTATCGCTGGAGAGTGGTGCACCATGGTACTGTTCCATTTCAAATCTATGCACACATTTCTAAAAGTCGTACGGAACAGTTTCGCCATTTCGGACGGATGTTGCACCTTGCACCGTAGATGTTGCACCCTGTAGATATCGATTATTCGGACGGCCATAACTTCTGGCTCGTTTAGAGTTACGGGAGCCATAACCTGTCCAAACGAAGGCCTCGATGATTTCTGCGGTTTTGACCGCTTTCAGCCATCAATGGATAAATTAATGCCCAAAAAGGACAACCCGAAGGCAATCGGGTCTCGTAATATGTTTACCCTTCGATTTTTCGACACGTGGATTTTTACGGTAAAACGGGATTACCGTGGCTCGTCTTCGACTTTCCATCGCTGGAGATTGGTGCAACATGGTAGTGTTCCGTTTCAAATCCATGAACGCATTCTAAAAGTCGTACGACATTGTTTCGCCATTTCGGACGGATGTTGCACCTTGCGCCGTGGATGTTGCACCCTGTAGATATCGATTATTCGGACGACCATAACTTCGGGCTCGTTTAGAGTTACGGGAGCCATAACCTGTCAAAACGAAGACCTCGATGAGTTCTACGGCTTTAACAGCTTTCAGCCGTCAACGGATAGATTAATGCCCAAAAAGGACAACCTGAATCTCAATCGGGTCTCGTAAGTTTTTTACCCTTCGTTTTTTCGAGAGGTAAAACGGGATTACCATGGCCTGTCTTCGACTTCCCATCGATGGAGAGTGGTGCACCATGGTACTATTCTGTTTCAAATCCATGCACACATTTCTAAAAGTCGTACGGCACTGTTTCGCCATTTCTGACGGATGTTGCACCTTGCACCGTGGATGTTGCACCCTGTAGGTATCGGTTATTCGGAGGGCCATAACTTCTGGCTCGTTTAGAGTTACGGGAGCCATAACCTGTCAAAATAAAGGTCTCGTTGAGTTCTACGGCTTTGACAGCTTTCAGCCATCAACGGATAGATTAATGCCCAAAAAGGACAACCCGAATCTCAATCGGGTCTCGTAAGTTTTTTACCCTTCGTTTTTTCGACACGTGGATTTTTACGGTAAAACGGGATTACCGTGGCCCGTCTTTGACTTCCCATCGCTGGAGAGTGGTGCACCACGATAGTGTTCTATTTCAAATCCATGCACGCATTTCTAAAAGTCGTACGACACTGTTTCGCCATTTAGGACGGATGTTGCACCTTGCACCGTGGATGTTGCACCCTGTAGATATCGATTATTCGGACGGCCATAACTTCTGGCTCGTTTAGAGTTACGGGAGCCATAACCTGTCAAAACGAAGGCCTCGATGAGTTCTACGGCTTTGACAGCTTACAGCCGTCAACGGATAGATTAATGCCCAAAAATGACAACCCGAATCTCAATCGGGCCTCGTAAGTATTTTACCCTTCGTTTTTTCGACACGTGGATTTTTACGGTAAAACGGGATTACCGTGGCCCGTCTTCGACTTTCCATCGCTGGAGAGTGGTGCACCATGATAGTGTTCCGTTTCAAATCGATGTACGCATTTCTAAAAGTCGTACGGCACTGTTTCACCATTTCGGACGGATGTTGCACCTTGCACCGTGGATGTTGCACCCTGTAGATATCGATTATTTAAACGGCCATAACTTCTGGCTCGTTTAGAGTTACGGGAGCCATAACCTGTCAAAACGAAGGTCTCGATGAGTTTTACGGCTTTGACTGCTTTGAGCCGTCAATGGATAGATTAATGCCCAAAAAGGACAACCCGAATCTCGATCGGGTCTCCTAAGTTTTTTACCCTTCGTTTTTTCGACACGTGGATTTTTACGGTAAAACGGGATTACCGTGGCCCGTCTTCGACTTTCCATTGTTGGAGAGTTGTGCACCATGGTACTGTTCCGTTTCAAATTCATGCGCGCATTTCTAAAAGTCGTACGACACTGTTTCACCATTTCGGACGGATGTTACACCTTGCACCGTGGATGTTGCACCCTGTTGATATCGATTATTCGGACGACCATAACTTCTGGCTCGTTTAGAGTTACGGGTGCCATAATCTGTCAAAACGAAGGCCTCGATGAGTTCTACGGCTTTGACAGCTTTCAGCCGCCAACGGATAGATTAATGCCCAAAAAGGACAAAGTGAATCTCAATCGGGTCTCGTAAGTTTTTTACCCTTCGTTTTTTCGACATGTGGATTTTTACGGTAAAACAGGATTACCATAGCCCGTCTTCAACTTCCCATCGCTAGAGAGTGGTGCACCATGGTACTGTTCCGTTTCAAATCTATGCACGCATTTCTAAAAGTCGTACGACACTGTTTCGCCATTTCGGACGGATGTTGCACCTTGCACCTTGGATGTTGCACGCTGTAGATATCGATTATTCGAACGGCCATAACTTCTGGCTCGTTTAGAGTTACGGGAGCCATAACCTATCAAAACGAAGGCCTCGATGAGTTCTACGGCTTTGACAGCTTTCAGCCATCAACGGATAGATTAATTGCCAAAAAGGACAACCCGAATCTCGATCGGGTCTCGTAAGTTTTTTACCCTTCGTTTTTTCGACACGTGGATTTTTACGGTAAAACGGGATTACCGTGGCCCGTCTTCGATTTCCCATCGCTGGAGAGTGGTGCACCATGGTACTGTTCCGTTTCAAATCCATGCACACATTTCTAAAAGTCGTACGGCACTGTTTCGCCGTTTCGGACGGATGTTGCACCGTGTAGATATCGATTATTCGGACGGCCATAACTACTGGCTCGTTTAGAGTTACGGGAGCCATAACCTATCAAAACGATGGCCTCGATGAGTTCCACGGATTTGACTGCTTTCAGCCGTCAACGGATAGATTAATGTGCAAAAAGGACAACCCGAATCTCAATCGGATCTCGTAAGCTTTTAAACCTTCTTTTTTTCGACACGTGGATTTTTACGGTAAAACGGGATTACCGTGGCCCGTCTTCGACTTACCATCGCTGGAGAGTGGTGCACCATGGTACTGTTCCATTTCAAATCCATGCACGCATTTCTAAAAGTCGTACGGCACTGTTTCGCCATTTCGGACGGATGTTGCACCTTGCACCGTGGATGTTGCACCCTGTAGATATTGATTAATCGGACGGCCATAACTTCTGGCTCGTTTAGAGTTACGGGAGCCATAACCTGTCAAAACGAAGGCCTCGTTGAGTTCTACGGCTTTGATAGCTTTCAGTCATCAACGGATAGATTAATGCCCAAAAAGGACAACCCAAATCTCGATCGGGTCTCGTAAGTTTTTTACCCTTCGTTTTTTCGACACGTGGATTTTTACGGTAAAACGGGATTACTGTGGCCCGTCTTAGACTTCCCATCGCTAGAGAGTGGTGCACCATGGTACTGTTTCGTTTCAAATTCATGCACGCATTTCTAAAAGTCGTACGACACTGTTTCGCCATTTCGGACGGATGTTGCACCTTGCACCGTGGATGTTGCATCCTGTAGATATCGATTATTCGGACGGCCATAACTTCTGGCTCGTTTAGAGTTACGGGAGCCATAACCTGTCAAAACGAAGGCCTCGATGAGTTCTACGGCTTTGACATCTTTCAGCCGTCAACGGGTAGATTAATGCCCAAAAAGGACAACCCGAATCTCAATCGGGTCTCGTAAGTTTTCTACCCTTCGTTTTTTCGACACGTCGATTTTTACGGTAAAACGGGATTACCTTGGCCCGTCTTCGACTTCCCATCGCTGGAGTGTGGTGCACCATAGTATTTTTCCTTTTCAAATCCATGCACATATTTCTAAAAGTCGTACGGCACTGTTTCACCATTTCGGACGGATGTTGCACCTTGCACCGTGGATGTTGCACCCTGTAGATATCGATTATTCGGACGACCATAACTTCTGGCTCGTTTAGAGTTACGGGTGCCATAACCTGTCAAAACGAAGGCCTCGATGAGTTCTATGGCTTTGATAGCTTTTAGCCGTCAAAGGATAGATTAATACCCAAAAAGGACAACCCGAATCTCAATCAGGTCTCGTAAGTATTTTACCCTTCGTTTTTTCGACATGTGGATTTTACGGTAAAACAGGATTACCGTGGACCGTCTTCGACTTCCCATCGCTGTAGAGTGGTGCACCATGGTACTGTTCCGTTTCAAATCCTTGCACACATTTCTAAAAGTCGTACGGCGCTGTTTCGCCATTTCGGACGGATGTTGCACCTTGCACCGTGGATGTTGCACCCTGTAGATATCGATTATTCGGACGGCCATAACTTCTGGCTCGTTTAGAGTTACGGGAGCCATAACCTGTCAAAATAAAGGCCTCGATGATTTCTATGGCTTTGACAGCTTTCAGCCTTCAACGGATAGATTAATGCCCAAAAAAGACAACCTGAATCTCAATCGGGTCTCGTAAGTTTTTTACCCTTCATTTTTACGACACGTGGATTTTTACGGTAAAACGGGATTACCGTGGCCCGTCTTCGACTTCCCATCGCTGGAGAGTGGTGCACCATGGTACTGTTCCATTTCAAATCCATGCACACATTTCTAAAATTCGTACGGAACAGTTTCGCCATTTCGGACGGATGTTGCACCTTGCACCGTAGATGTTGCACCCTGTAGATATCGATTATTCGGACGGCCATAACTTCTGGCTCGTTTAGAGTTACGGGAGCCATAACCTGTCCAAACGAAGGCCTCGATGAGTTCTGCGGTTTTGACCGCTTTCAGCCGTCAGTGGATAAATTAATGCCCAAAAAGGACAACCCGAAGGCAATCGGGTCTCGTAATATGTTTACCCTTCGATTTTTCGACACGTGGATTTTTACGGTAAAACGGGATTACAGTGGCTCGTCTTCGACTTTCCATCGCTGGAGATTGGTGCACCATGGTAGTGTCCCATTTCAAATCCATGCACGCATTTCTAAAAGTCGTACGACACTGTTTCGCTATTTCGGACGGATGTTGCACCTTGCGCCGTGGATGTTGCACCATGTAGATATCGATTATTCGGACGGCCATAACTTCGGGCTCGTTTAGAGTTACGGGAGCCATAACCTGTCAAAACGAAGGGCTCGATGAGTTCTACGGCTTTGACGGCTTTCAGCCGTCAACGGATACATTAATGCTCAAAAAGGACAACCTAAATCTCAATCGGGTCTCGTAAGTTTTTTACCCTTCGTTTTTTCGACACGTGGATTTTTAAGGTAAAACGGGATTACCATGGCCTGTCTTCGACTTCCCATCGCTGGAGAGTGGTGCACCATGGTACTGTTCCGTTTCAAATCCATGCACACATTTCTAAAAGTCGTACGGCACTGTTTCGCCATTTCTGACGGATGTTGCACCTTGCACCGTGGATGTTGCACCCTGTAGATATCGGTTATTCGGAGGGCCATAACTTCTGGCTCGTTTAGAATTACGGGAGCCATAACCTGTCAAAATAAAGGCCTCGTTGAGTTCTACGGCTTTGACAGCTTTCAGCCATCAACGGATAGATTAATGCCCAAAAAGGACAACCCGAATCTCAATCGGGTCTCGTAAGTTTTTTACCCTTCGTTTTTTCGACACGTTGATTTTTACGGTAAAACGGGATTACCGTGTCCCGTCTTTGACTTTCCATCGCTAGAGAGTGGTGCACCATGATAGTGTTATGTTTCAAATCCATGCACGCATCTCTAAAAGTCGTACGGCACTGTTTCGCCATTTAGGACGGATGTTGCACCTTGCACCGTGGATGTTGCACCCTGTAGATATCGATTATTCGGACGGCCATAACTTCTGGCTCGTTTAGAGTTACGGGAGCCATAACCTGTCAAAACGAAGGCCTCGATGAGTTCTACGGCTTTGACAGCTTTCAGCCGTCAACGGATAGATTAATGCCCAAAAAGGACAACCCGAATCTCAATCGGGTCTCGTAAGTTTTTTACCCTTTGTTTTTTCGACACGTGGATTTTGTGGAGCTCAAGCAAGGTGGGAGGCCTGTTCTTGAGTATATTTCTGAGTTCGAAGCTTTGTCTAAGTATGTCAGATCATATATTGATTCTCCCTACCAGAAGAATGAAAAGTTTGTGACTGGTCTGGATGCTTATCTTGGGAGGCAGTTAGTGGATCATCTGGACGATCCATTTGAGAAGCTTGTGGAAAAAGCTCTTAGGCATGAGAGTTTGTTTCCTAGGGAAAGTTCTGTCGTTGCTGTAACCAGGGAAGGATCTAAACCACAGCAGAGTGGAAATAGGAAGAGGAGGCAGCAGCAACAGAAAGGTAAGGATGGCCAGAAGAAGCCGAAGGGCGAAGTGACTTGCTATAACTGCCAGCAGAGGGGCCATCTTTCCAAAGATTGTAAGAATCCCAAAGTGCCGGGAAAGTGTTACAACTGTGATAAGTTGGGACATATCAAGAAGGATTGTCCAGAGCCAAGGAAGGATAGGCAGGTTGTGCAAGCCTATGCTTTGGGGGCTGTTCCATCGTCTTCGAAAGCTCCTACAGCTGAAGAGAAGGGGAAGAGTGTGGTGGTTCAAGGTACACTTTCTATTTGTGGTGTTCCAGTGATACTGGAGCGTCGCATTCTTTTGTTTGTGATGATTTGGTAAGCCGGTTAGGTATGAAACCGGATATTGTTGATAGGCCATTGGTTGTGACTAATCCGGTAGGGGGTTCGTCATGTTTGTGTATGATATGCCGTGGTCTAGTTGTGTCGAGTCATGATTGCTCGTTTGTTTGTGATTGCTTTGTTCTGAACTTTGCGGGGTTCGGAATTATTTTGGGTATGGACTGGCTTAGGAAGTATGCGGCAAGGATTGATTGTGAGAGGCTTGAGGTGACAGTCGGGAATGTGGAAGGGCGAAAGGTTGTGATACGATGTAAGCATGAGGAAGGTGTCTTCATGAGATTCATGTATTCGCTGGTTGTTCCACGGGATGGACTGTCATCGGTGCCTATTGTGAATGAGTTTGAGAATGTCTTTGAGGAAGTCAAAGGGTTGCCGCCGCATAGGGAGATCGAGTTTCGTATCGATCTAGTTGAGGGAGCCAGACCTGTTGTGATGCCTCTTAGGCGGATGGCACCGAGGGAGCAGCAAGAGCTGAAGGTGCAAGTTGATGACCTTTTGCGGAAAGGATTCATTCGGAGAAGTGTGTCCGAATGGGGTGCGCCCGTTGTGTTCGCAACCAAAACGGATGGATCGTTGAGGTTGTGTGTTGATTATCGTGAGCTTAATAAGGTGACTAGGAAGAACAAGTATCCATTGCCGAGAATAGATGACTTGTTTGATCAGCTTCACGAGGCTAAGGTGTTTTCTCAGATGGATTTGGCAACGGGATTTCACCAGTTGAGAGTGGCAAAGGATAGTGTACCGAAGACTGCTTTCAGGACACCATCCGGGTTTTATGAGTGGCTGGTAATGCCATTTGGGTTGACTAACGCGCCAGCATATTTTGTGGATCTTATGAATAGAGTGTTCAGAGATCAGTTGAATAAGTTCGTGCTTGTGTTCGTGGATGATATTTTGGTTTATTCCAGAACTGAGGAAGAGCACAAGACGCACTTGAGGATTGTTTTAGAAATCTTACGGAAACATCAGCTGAAGGCTAAGTTTTCGAAGTGTCACTTCTGGAAGAATGAAGTGAGGTTCTTAGGTCATGTTATTTCTGGAAATGGAATAGCGGTTGATCCCGCTAAGGTGGCAGCGATCCAGGATTGGGTTAGGCCTAAGAATGCATCTGATGTGAGAAGTTTTCTTGGATTAGCAGGATATTATCGTCGGTTTATCAAAGACTTTTCCAAGATAGCTGCACCGTTGACAGGATTGACGAAGAAGAACCAAGTGTTCAGATGGGATGATAAGTGTGAGCAAGCTTTCGTAATCCTGAAAGAGCGACTGACGAGCGCTCCTGTTTTGACTATTCCAAGTGGGAATGATGAGATGGTGGTTTACACCGATGCATGTGGCACTGGACTAGGAGCGGTGCTAATGCAGAAGGATAAAGTTGTTGCGTATGCTAGTCGACAACTGAAGCCGCATGAAAGGAATTATCCGACTCATGATTTGGAGTTAGCGGCGATTGTGTTTGCTTTGAAGATGTGGAGACACTATCTATTGGGAGTTAGATTCGAGCTGTTTACAGATCATAAGTCGTTGAAGTATCTGTTTTCCCAAAAGGATTTGAATCTTCGACAGCAAAGGTGGCTAGAGTTCTTAGCATCTTATGATTTTGGTATAGCCTATACTCCGGGAAAAGGTAACGCAGTGGCTGATGCGTTAAGTCGAAGACATGCAGGATTAGGAGTCATGTTTTCAGAGTGGAAGAGTCTCGAGTATTTGGCTGAGTTTGACTTCAGGCCAAGGTGTGAATTGGAACCTGAAATGTTGGCAAACTTATCGATAAGGCCTACTCTTGTGGAAAGAATTGGCGAGACCCAAAGGAGAGATGATAAGCTTGTCAAGATTATCCGTGATTTGGAATCCGGATTGGACCCGGAGAAGGATAAAGGATTCGAGGTCGATCGAGAGGGTTGGCTTCGAAAGCAAGGACGACTAGTTGTTCCCGATGTAGATGGATTGAGAGATGAAGTTCTAAGGGAGAGTCATCACTCGAAGTTGACAATTCATCCAGGTGGAAATAAGATGTATCGGGATATGAAGAGAACCTACTACTGGGAAGGTATGAAGAAGGATGTTGGAAATTTTATTTCCAAGTGTATGAATTGCCAGTTGGTGAAAGCTGAGCAGAAGAAGCCCAGTGGATTGCTTCAGCCATTGGAGGTTCCTACATGGAAGTGGGAGCAAGTGTCGATGGATTTTATTGATGGTCTACCTAGGACAAGAGCAGGGAATGAAGGGATTTGGGTCATTGTAGATCGTTTGACCAAGAGTGTAAGGTTCATTCCTGTTCGATCAACTAGGACTGCATCGAAGTTGGCTGAACTGTATGTGAAGTGGATAGTTCGTTTCCATGGTGTTCCGAAGAGTATAGTGAGCGATCGAGACCCATTGTTCACTAGTAGATTTTGGAAGAGCTTCCAGGAAGTTTTGGGAACTGAGTTGTGTTTGAGTACAGCTTATCACCCTCAAACAGATGGTCAGACTGAGAGAGTCAACCGAGTTTTGGAAGATCTTCTTAGGGCATGTGTTTTGGACTTCGGGGGATCATGGGAGGATCACCTTCATTTGGTGGAGTTTGCTTATAATAACAGTTATCAGTCGAGTATTGATATGGCACCTTATGAAGCATTATATGGAAGACCGTGTAACTCTCCGACATGTTGGTTGGAAACTGGAGAAAAGCTGATACTTGGGCCAGAGATGATTCGTCAAACTACGGAATGTATAGAGATCATTCGGCAACGAATGAAGGCAGCCCAAGATCGTCAGAAAAGTTATGCCGATAATCGTCGTAAGGATTTGGAATTCGACGTAGGTGATATGGTTTTTGTGAAGATTTCTCCTCTGAAGAGTGTCATTAGATTCGGGAAGAAAGGAAAGTTAACTCCAAGATTTGTTGGACCATTCCCGATTATCGAGCGTATTGGAAAGCTCGCTTATAGATTGGAGTTACCGGAAAAGATGGCGGGTGTGCACAATGTTTTTCACGTATCCTATCTACGGAAGTATGTGCATGACCCGAGTACGGTGGTTTCTGCTGATAGCTGTGAAGACTTGGAGGTTGATCCAGTTGTTTCGAGACCTCGTAAGCCGCTTCGTATTGTTAAAACCAATACGAAACAGCTTAGGAGGAAAACGATTACGTTGCTCAAGGTACAATGGAGTGATGATGTTAACGACTGTACATGGGAGGAGGAAGAGAGGATGAAGGCAGCTCATCCCGGACTCTTTGAGGTATGGCCCTAAAGTGTCGTGACATCTCATGAATTTGTAGCTTGTTCTAAGTCTTAGAATTCTGCATGCTAGGTTAGATTTGGTTGCATGGATTGTTGATTGCTATGGATGATAGGCATGCGGAATAATTTTGATTGCTGTTGTTTGCTTGGAATTTCGGGGGCGAAATTCCTAAGGGGGAGAGAATGTAACGACCCGTATTTTACGTGTCGATAAATCGTAGAATTTGCAGGTTGTTAGTGTTGTTTGTGTTGTCTCTAACCTGAGTCGTTTAGAAAGTTAACTCGTGACCTAAGTTATAAGTCGTGAACGACTTAAGGAGTTAGGTCGTTAGAGAGTTAGGCCGTGAGTAGGGGTGAGCGACCTAGTGGTATGAGCGAGCTAACATGTTAAGGGGATAAGTCGTTTTTGAGTTATAGGAACTGGCCGACTTAAGTGTTAGCCGACTCATAGAAGACCGACTCAAGGAGCATGGACGACCTATAGATTTGACCGACTTAGGATAGTGAATGACCTAAGAGATGGCCGACTTAAGGGGATAGTGACTTAAGGAGTTGACCGGTCTAATAGTTAGTGAGTTAGTGGGTTGGACCGACTCATAGTGTGAACGACTCATAGGGGTGACCGAGATAAGGATGTAGCGACTTAACGGGTTAGTGTGTTAGTGTTATGCCGAGTTATAGCTTAAGTCGTAGGTCGGCTCAGTGATGAGTCGTAGGCGAGATAGGTTGAGTCGTTACCGGGATGAGTCGTGTTCAACCTATAAAGAGTTCGACCTAGAGTTAGCTTGTGTGGAGTTAGGTCGATGGACCGACTTAGTGTCGAGTCGTTGGTCAGTTGGGTCGTTAAGTCGGCTGTGTGTTAGGATGGTTATGCTGTTGAGTCGATAAGGGTTAGGTCGGCACTTGTAGTTGAGTCGGCAGGATAGTTAGCTCGTATGGCCTGTGTATGGTTAGGTCGTAGGGTCGGCAGAGTGTTAGGTCGGCTGAGGATTAGGTCGGTGGCGACTTAGGGACGGCCGAGTTAAGGGTGGTTCCAGCCTATAAATAGAGGGGTTTGGCTCACTTTTTGGCACCGGATTTCGAAGCGACGAAGTGCTGCCATTTTGGAAACTCGACTACAGTATTTTCTTCACTTCTTTCTCTACTTCTATCAAGTGCTAACATCCATTGAAGATTGAAGATCAAGATCAAAGATCGAAGATCCAAAGTTGAAGATTTTCATCCGAAGAAGCTAGATTTCACCGTTTCAAGTGAAATTTCTCCGGATCAAGCTCAAGTCCTTGCTGTCCAGATCTGAAGTTGATTGATTTTAGGTTGTTTTGGTGATTTGGTGAGTGGTAGTTATCTCTCACGCGGATCCAAAGGAGTATATTGGATTGGTGGCATGTTTGGGTGTTAAAGTTAGAGATTTCATGCATTTTTCTTAGATCTAAGTCTAGATCCATGGTTTTTGAAGATGTTTACTTATGCAAGTTTGTTTAATAAGTATTAGAGACAAAACCCATGTTTTATAATTGATAGATCTATGCTAAAAACCATGATTTCACATATGTTGGACTTTTGCTCGTTTATTTACGAAATTGCCATTATAGTTGATATTGCTTAAATTGCTTAATAGATCTTGTTTGAATGATTGATTATTTGAATGTATGATTGATTTGATTGTTTCCAAGTTAGCTAGTAGTTGATTTGGAACAAGATGATGGAAGAGGATTCAAAAGCTATGGAAGAAGGCTCTTGAATGGTGAAAGCTGCTTAAGGCATATGTAGCGGATGTTGAAGCTCATATGTATAGATTGGATGATGTTGAGATGGGACTTTGCCATGATTTGATGAGGCAAACCATGTTGTTGAGTTGAGACTTTGCTTTGATGCGATGAAGCGAAGTATGATGTGAGTCTTGGCTTAATCCAAGAAGGGATCATTCCAAGCATGTTGATAACTTGAAGGGTAGTTCAAGTTGGTTGATAATGGATTGTTCAAGAGGTAGCTTGAGCTTGTATGAGGATAGTCGTCAAGAAGGATGGCTAGGAGGCTTGGATCTCGTCGTTGTTGAAGGTTCTAGCATGCTCAAAAGCAAGAGTACATGGGGCGCCCATAACGACTACAGGTAGGTAGTCGGGACACCCAAAAGACTACAGGTAGGTAGTTGAGTACTCTGGGCAAAGTAGATAAGTCCTAGGCACAAGGCAGTGTGCGGAGTTATGGTTAGAACCGGGGTTACCATTAGCCCTTGACAGATGGTCATTCAACTAACGATGAAATCGAGGCAAGGATAACAGTGATAGCCAGAGTCATGGATGTTTGGTTGTATTATCATTCGGCTTCAAGAGCGGTGTTTTCTGGGTGCTTATCTGATCTTGGTTTAGGCCTTGGGGGTTTGTATTTGGAAAACATCGTCCTTGACTCGAGTGGTATTTGCTTTACCTTAATTTCCTATATTGTTATGCTTGCTTCTCCTTAGTGTAAGTCTGGGGCTATCACTGTAGAAAGAGGTGGAGTGGGATGGTTTGGTTCCTATTCCTTTTATCCTTTATGCTCTTTTGGTATGTTTGATAGTTAATTTACTGCTCACTAAGACTTTGTCTGACTCAAGGTTTTATGTCTCCTCTTATTACCTTGGGCTGTTCATCCATGTTTGGGATGGGCAGACTAGGTAGCAGGTGACAGGTGCTGTGCTAGGAGTTCTACGTTGAAGATGACGAAGACGAGCAGGAGGCTTTGCATATTAGTTTTCTCACTATATGTACTGGGTATCCGCTGCTGTATTTGGTTGAGTGATTTGTAGTGAGGCTTTCATGTATGGATTTGAGTAGATGATTGTATAAAACTACTGTGATGCTTATATGATGATGTTCTGTTCTATGGAGCTTCACTATATTATATTTCTCTATTGTATTTTATCCATGCGCTGTGAGTTATGCGATAGAGATTCTTCTGTTTTGTTTTACCCTGACTATCGTCCATGGCTGCCTGGCACACCTTTTAGAGCATTATTTCCTTGATTTGGTGCGGGAGTCATGGGCGGTCGTCACATTTGGTATCAGAGCTTTGGTTAATCGATTTTAGCCAACGCTCGCAGACGTAACTACGTAAGAGAGACGTAATTGTATTTTGATGGATGATTACTATATATAATATAGTAGCTTAGAAGGATTTGGACTCCTTATGCAGTTGTTTCTTAAGGTGTTCTAATCATTCCTTTTTACAGATATTAAGGATGAGTCGAAGGGAGAGACAAGCTGCGAGGGATAGCCGTGCTGCTTGGGAAGCTGTTGATTATGCTCCTATGTTTGAGGCCATGATGACTTCAATCATGAGGAGGATGCCAGCTTTAGGATCATCTGTGGATGTAGGAGTTCAAGTCCAAGTTCCAAGACCAGGGGATTTTGCCAAGCTCTGTAAGGATTATACTGCTCTTGGAGGGAAGGTTTTCTTGGGAACGGAGTCGACTATTGAGGTGCAGAGATGGATTGATGCTTGCAAAAGAATCTTTGGTGACTTAGGGATTGAGGATGCAACTAAGAGGAAGCTTGCATCGAGACAGCTTCAGGGAAGAGCTGCTGATTGGTGGAATTCTATCACCATAGATACTCCAGAAGAAGAGATTAATTGGGAACAATTCCAAGTTAGATTTGAAGCTAAGTTCATCTCTACTTCTCAGAAATCCGTCTTGTTTAAGAGGTTTGTGGAGCTCAAGCAAGGTGGGAGGCCTGTTCTTGAGTATATTTCTGAGTTCGAAGCTTTGTCTAAGTATGTCAGATCATATATTGATTCTCCCTACCAGAAGAATGAAAAGTTTGTGACTGGTCTGGATGCTTATCTTGGGAGGCAGTTAGTGGATCATCTGGACGATCCATTTGAGAAGCTTGTGGAAAAAGCTCTTAGGCATGAGAGTTTGTTTCCTAGGGAAAGTTCTGTCGTTGCTGTAACCAGGGAAGGATCTAAACCACAGCAGAGTGGAAATAGGAAGAGGAGGCAGCAGCAACAGAAAGGTAAGGATGGCCAGAAGAAGCCGAAGGGCGAAGTGACTTGCTATAACTGCCAGCAGAGGGGCCATCTTTCCAAAGATTGTAAGAATCCCAAAGTGCCGGGAAAGTGTTACAACTGTGATAAGTTGGGACATATCAAGAAGGATTGTCCAGAGCCAAGGAAGGATAGGCAGGTTGTGCAAGCCTATGCTTTGGGGGCTGTTCCATCGTCTTCGAAAGCTCCTACAGCTGAAGAGAAGGGGAAGAGTGTGGTGGTTCAAGGTACTCTTTCTATTTGTGGTGTTCCAGTTAGAGTGTTGTTTGATACTGGAGCGTCGCATTCTTTTGTTTGTGATGATTTGGTAAGCCGGTTAGGTATGAAACCGGATATTGTTGATAGGCCATTGGTTGTGACTAATCCGGTAGGGGTTCGTCATGTTTGTGTATGATATGCCGTGGTCTAGTTGTGTCGAGTCATGATTGCTCGTTTGTTTGTGATTGCTTTGTTCTGAACTTTGCGGGGTTCGGAATTATTTTGGGTATGGACTGGCTTAGGAAGTATGCGGCAAGGATTGATTGTGAGAGGCTTGAGGTGACAGTCGGGAATGTGGAAGGGCGAAAGGTTGTGATACGATGTAAGCATGAGGAAGGTGTCTTCATGAGCTTCATGTATTCGCTGGTTGTTCCACGGGATGGACTGTCATCGGTGCCTATTGTGAATGAGTTTGAGAATGTCTTTGAGGAAGTCAAAGGGTTGCCGCCGCATAGGGAGATCGAGTTTCGTATCGATCTAGTTGAGGGAGCCAGACCTGTTGTGATGCCTCTTAGGCGGATGGCACCGAGGGAGCAGCAAGAGCTGAAGGTGCAAGTTGATGACCTTTTGCGGAAAGGATTCATTCGGAGAAGTGTGTCCGAAAGGGGTGCGCCCGTTGTGTTCGCAACCAAAACGGATGGATCGTTGAGGTTGTGTGTTGATTATCGTGAGCTTAATAAGGTGACTAGGAAGAACAAGTATCCATTGCCGAGAATAGATGACTTGTTTGATCAGCTTCACGAGGCTAAGGTGTTTTCTCAGATGGATTTGGCAACGGGATTTCACCAGTTGAGAGTGGCAAAGGATAGTGTACCGAAGACTGCTTTCAGGACACCATCCGGGTTTTATGAGTGGCTGGTAATGCCATTTGGGTTGACTAACGCGCCAGCATATTTTGTGGATCTTATGAATAGAGTGTTCAGAGATCAGTTGAATAAGTTCGTGCTTGTGTTCGTGGATGATATTTTGGTTTATTCCAGAACTGAGGAAGAGCACAAGACGCACTTGAGGATTGTTTTAGAAATCTTACGGAAACATCAGCTGAAGGCTAAGTTTTCGAAGTGTCACTTCTGGAAGAATGAAGTGAGGTTCTTAGGTCATGTTATTTCTGGAAATGGAATAGCGGTTGATCCCGCTAAGGTGGCAGCGATCCAGGATTGGGTTAGGCCTAAGAATGCATCTGATGTGAGAAGTTTTCTTGGATTAGCAGGATATTATCGTCGGTTTATCAAAGACTTTTCCAAGATAGCTGCACCGTTGACAGGATTGACGAAGAAGAACCAAGTGTTCAGATGGGATGATAAGTGTGAGCAAGCTTTCGTAATCCTGAAAGAGCGACTGACGAGCGCTCCTGTTTTGACTATTCCAAGTAGGAATGATGAGATGGTGGTTTACACCGATGCATGTGGCACTGGACTAGGAGCGGTGCTAATGCAGAAGGATAAAGTTGTTGCGTATGCTAGTCGACAACTGAAGCCGCATGAAAGGAATTATCCGACTCATGATTTGGAGTTAGCGGCGATTGTGTTTGCTTTGAAGATGTGGAGACACTATCTATTGGGAGTTAGATTCGAGCTGTTTACAGATCATAAGTCGTTGAAGTATCTGTTTTCCCAAAAGGATTTGAATCTTCGACAGCAAAGGTGGCTAGAGTTCTTAGCATCTTATGATTTTGGTATAGCCTATACTCCGGGAAAAGGTAACGCAGTGGCTGATGCGTTAAGTCGAAGACATGCAGGATTAGGAGTCATGTTTTCAGAGTGGAAGAGTCTCGAGTATTTGGCTGAGTTTGACTTCAGGCCAAGGTGTGAATTGGAACCTGAAATGTTGGCAAACTTATCGATAAGGCCTACTCTTGTGGAAAGAATTGGCGAGAGCCAAAGGAGAGATGATAAGCTTGTCAAGATTATCCGTGATTTGGAATCCGGATTGGACCCGGAGAAGGATAAAGGATTCGAGGTCGATCGAGAGGGTTGGCTTCGAAAGCAAGGACGACTAGTTGTTCCCGATGTAGATGGATTGAGAGATGAAGTTCTAAGGGAGAGTCATCACTCGAAGTTGACAATTCATCCAGGTGGAAATAAGATGTATCGGGATATGAAGAGAACCTACTACTGGGAAGGTATGAAGAAGGATGTTGGAAATTTTATTTCCAAGTGTATGAATTGCCAGTTGGTGAAAGCTGAGCAGAAGAAGCCCAGTGGATTGCTTCAGCCATTGGAGGTTCCTACATGGAAGTGGGAGCAAGTGTCGATGGATTTTATTGATGGTCTACCTAGGACAAGAGCAGGGAATGAAGGGATTTGGGTCATTGTAGATCGTTTGACCAAGAGTGTAAGGTTCATTCCTGTTCGATCAACTAGGACTGCATCGAAGTTGGCTGAACTGTATGTGAAGTGGATAGTTCGTTTCCATGGTGTTCCGAAGAGTATAGTGAGCGATCGAGACCCATTGTTCACTAGTAGATTTTGGAAGAGCTTCCAGGAAGTTTTGGGAACTGAGTTGTGTTTGAGTACAGCTTATCACCCTCAAACAGATGGTCAGACTGAGAGAGTCAACCGAGTTTTGGAAGATCTTCTTAGGGCATGTGTTTTGGACTTCGGGGGATCATGGGAGGATCACCTTCATTTGGTGGAGTTTGCTTATAATAACAGTTATCAGTCGAGTATTGGTATGGCACCTTATGAAGCATTATATGGAAGACCGTGTAACTCTCCGACATGTTGGTTGGAAACTGGAGAAAAGCTGATACTTGGGCCAGAGATGATTCGTCAAACTACGGAATGTATAGAGATCATTCGGCAACGAATGAAGGCAGCCCAAGATCGTCAGAAAAGTTATGCCGATAATCGTCGTAAGGATTTGGAATTCGACGTAGGTGATATGGTTTTTGTGAAGATTTCTCCTCTGAAGAGTGTCATTAGATTCGGGAAGAAAGGAAAGTTAACTCCAAGATTTGTTGGACCATTCCCGATTATCGAGCGTATTGGAAAGCTCGCTTATAGATTGGAGTTACCGGAAAAGATGGCGGGTGTGCACAATGTTTTTCACGTATCCTATCTACGGAAGTATGTGCATGACCTGAGTACGGTGGTTTCTGCTGATAGCTGTGAAGACTTGGAGGTTGATCCAGTTGTTTCGAGACCTCGTAAGCCGCTTCGTATTGTTAAAACCAATACGAAACAGCTTAGGAGGAAAACGATTACGTTGCTCAAGGTACAATGGAGTGATGATGTTAACGACTGTACATGGGAGGAGGAAGAGAGGATGAAGGCAGCTCATCCCGGACTCTTTGAGGTATGGCCCTAAAGTGTCGTGACATCTCATGAATTTGTAGCTTGTTCTAAGTCTTAGAATTCTGCATGCTAGGTTAGAATTGGTTGCATGGATTGTTGATTGCTATGGATGATAGGCATGCGGAATAATTTTGGTTGCTGTTGTTTGCTTGGAATTTCGGGGGCGAAATTCCTAAGGGGGAGAGAATGTAACGACCCGTATTTTACGTGTCGATAAATCGTAGAATTTGCAGGTTGTTAGTGTTGTTTGTGTTGTCTCTAACCTGAGTCGTTTAGAAAGTTAACTCGTGACCTAAGTTATAAGTCGTGAACGACTTAAGGAGTTAGGTCGTTAGAGAGTTAGGCCGTGAGTAGGGGTGAGCGACCTAGTGGTATGAGCGAGCTAACATGTTAAGGGGATAAGTCGTTTTTGAGTTATAGGAACTGGCCGACTTAAGTGTTAGCCGACTCATAGAAGACCGACTCAAGGAGCATGGACGACCTATAGATTTGACCGACTTAGGATAGTGAATGACCTAAGAGATGGCCGACTTAAGGGGATAGTGACTTAAGGAGTTGACCGGTCTAATAGTTAGTGAGTTAGTGGGTTGGACCGACTCATAGTGTGAACGACTCATAGGGGTGACCGAGATAAGGATGTAGCGACTTAACGGGTTAGTGTGTTAGTGTTATGCCGAGTTATAGCTTAAGTCGTAGGTCGGCTCAGTGATGAGTCGTAGGCGAGATAGGTTGAGTCGTTACCGGGATGAGTCGTGTTCAACCTATAAAGAGTTCGACCTAGAGTTAGCTTGTGTGGAGTTAGGTCGATGGACCGACTTAGTGTTGAGTCGTTGGTCAGATGGGTCGTTAAGTCGGCTGTGTGTTAGGATGGTTATGCTGTTGAGTCGATAAGGGTTAGGTCGGCACTTGTAGTTGAGTCGGCAGGATAGTTAGCTCGTATGGCCTGTGTATGGTTAGGTCGTAGGGTCGGCAGAGTGTTAGGTCGGCTGAGGATTAGGTCGGTGGCGACTTAGGGACGGCCGAGTTAAGGGTGGTTCCAGCCTATAAATAGAGGGGTTTGGCTCACTTTTTGGCACCGGATTTCGAAGCGACGAAGTGCTGCCATTTTGGAAACTCGACTACAGTATTTTCTTCACTTCTTTCTCTACTTCTATCAAGTGCTAACATCCATTGAAGATTGAAGATCAAGATCAAAGATCGAAGATCCAAAGTTGAAGATTTTCATCCGAAGAAGCTAGATTTCACCGTTTCAAGTGAAATTTCTCCGGATCAAGCTCAAGTCCTTGCTGTCCAGATCTGAAGTTGATTGATTTTAGGTTGTTTTGGTGATTTGGTGAGTGGTAGTTATCTCTCACGCGGATCCAAAGGAGTATATTGGATTGGTGGCATGTTTGGGTGTTAAAGTTAGAGATTTCATGCATTTTTCTTAGATCTAAGTCTAGATCCATGGTTTTTGAAGATGTTTACTTATGCAAGTTTGTTTAATAAGTATTAGAGACAAAACCCATGTTTTATAATTGATAGATCTATGCTAAAAACCATGATTTCACATATGTTGGACTTTTGCTCGTTTATTTACGAAATTGCCATTATAGTTGATATTGCTTAAATTGCTTAATAGATCTTGTTTGAATGATTGATTATTTGAATGTATGATTGATTTGATTGTTTCCAAGTTAGCTAGTAGTTGATTTGGAACAAGATGATGGAAGAGGATTCAAAAGCTATGGAAGAAGGCTCTTGAATGGTGAAAGCTGCTTAAGGCATATGTAGCGGATGTTGAAGCTCATATGTATAGATTGGATGATGTTGAGATGGGACTTTGCCATGATTTGATGAGGCAAACCATGTTGTTGAGTTGAGACTTTGCTTTGATGCGATGAAGCGAAGTATGATGTGAGTCTTGGCTTAATCCAAGAAGGGATCATTCCAAGCATGTTGATAACTTGAAGGGTAGTTCAAGTTGGTTGATAATGGATTGTTCAAGAGGTAGCTTGAGCTTGTATGAGGATAGTCGTCAAGAAGGATGGCTAGGAGGCTTGGATCTCGTCGTTGTTGAAGGTTCTAGCATGCTCAAAAGCAAGAGTACATGGGGCGCCCATAACGACTACAGGTAGGTAGTCGGGACACCCAAAAGACTACAGGTAGGTAGTTGAGTACTCTGGGCAAAGTAGATAAGTCCTAGGCACAAGGCAGTGTGCGGAGTTATGGTTAGAACCGGGGTTACCATTAGCCCTTGACAGATGGTCATTCAACTAACGATGAAATCGAGGCAAGGATAACAGTGATAGCCAGAGTCATGGATGTTTGGTTGTATTATCATTCGGCTTCAAGAGCGGTGTTTTCTGGGTGCTTATCTGATCTTGGTTTAGGCCTTGGGGGTTTGTATTTGGAAAACATCGTCCTTGACTCGAGTGGTATTTGCTTTACCTTAATTTCCTATATTGTTATGCTTGCTTCTCCTTAGTGTAAGTCTGGGGCTATCACTGTAGAAAGAGGTGGAGTGGGATGGTTTGGTTCCTATTCCTTTTATCCTTTATGCTCTTTTGGTATGTTTGATAGTTAATTTACTGCTCACTAAGACTTTGTCTGACTCAAGGTTTTATGTCTCCTCTTATTACCTTGGGCTGTTCATCCATGTTTGGGATGGGCAGACTAGGTAGCAGGTGACAGGTGCTGTGCTAGGAGTTCTACGTTGAAGATGACGAAGACGAGCAGGAGGCTTTGCATATTAGTTTTCTCACTATATGTACTGGGTATCCGCTGCTGTATTTGGTTGAGTGATTTGTAGTGAGGCTTTCATGTATGGATTTGAGTAGATGATTGTATAAAACTACTGTGATGCTTATATGATGATGTTCTGTTCTATGGAGCTTCACTATATTATATTTCTCTATTGTATTTTATCCATGCGCTGTGAGTTATGCGATAGAGATTCTTCTGTTTTGTTTTACCCTGACTATCGTCCATGGCTGCCTGGCACACCTTTTAGAGCATTATTTCCTTGATTTGGTGCGGGAGTCATGGGCGGTCATCACAACCGTGGCCCGTCTTCGACTTCCCATCGCTGGAGAGTGGTGCACCATGGTACTGTTCCATTTCAAATCCATGCACGCATTTCCAAATGTCGTACGGCACTGTTTCACCATTTCGGACGGATGTTGCACGTTGCACCGTGGATGTTGCACCCTGTAGATATCGATTATTCGGAGGGCCATAACTTCTGGCTCCTTTAGAGTTACGGGAGCCTTAACCTGTCAAAATAAAGGCCTCGATGAGTTCTATGGCTTTGACAGCTTTCAGCCATCAACGAATAGATCAATGCCCAAAAAGGACAACCGGAATCTCAATCGGGTCTCGTAAGTTTTTACCCTTCGTTTTTTCGACACGTGGATTTTTACTGTAAAACGGGATTACCGTGGTCCATCTTCGACTTCCCATCGCTGGAGAGTGGTGCACCATGGTACTGTTTCGTTTCAAATTCATGCATGCATTTCTAAAAGTCGTACGACACTGTTTCGTCATTTCGGACGGATGTTGCACCTTGCACCGTGGATGTTGCACCCTATAGATATCGATTATTCGGACGGCCATAACTTCTGGCTCGTTTAGAGTTACGGGAGCCATAACCTGTCAAAACAAAGGCCTCGATGAGTTCTACGGCTTTGACAGCTTTCAGCCATCAACGGATAGATTAATGCCCAAAAAGGACAACCCGAATCTCAATCGGGTCTCGTAAGTTTTCTACCCTTCGTTTTTTCGACACGTCGATTTTTACGGTAAAACGGGATTACCTTGGCCCGTCTTCGACTTCCCATCGCTGGAGTGTGGTGCACCATGGTACTGTTCTTTTTCAAATCCATGCACGCATTTCTAAAAGTCGTACGGCACTGTTTCACCATTTCGGACGGATGTTGCACCCTGCACCGTGGATGTTGCACCCTGTAGATATCGATTATTCAAACGTCCATAACTTCTGGCTCGTTTAGAGTTACAGGAGCCATAACTTGTCAAAACGAAGGCTTCGATGAGTTCTACGGCTTTGATAGCTTTTAGCCGTCAAAGGATAGATTAATGCCCAAAAAGGACAACCCGAATCTCAATCAGGTCTCGTAAGTATTTTACCCTTCGTTTTTTCGACACGTGGATTTTTACGGTAAAACAGGATTATCGTGGCCCGTCTTCGACTTCCCATCGCTGTAGAGTGGTGCACCATGGTACTGTTCCGTTTCAAATCCATGCACGCATTTCTAAAAGTCGTACGGCACTGTTTCGCCATTTCGGACGGAAGTTGCACCTTGCACCGTGGATGTTGCACCCTGTAGATATCAATTATTCGGACGGCCATAACTTCTGGCTTGTTTAGAGTTACGGGAGCCATAACCTGTCAAAATAAAGGCCTCGATGAGTTCTATGGCTTTGACAGCTTTCAGCCGTCAACGGATAGATTAATGCCCAAAAAGGACAGCCTGACTCTCAATCGGGTCTCGTAAGTTTTTTACCCTTCATTTTTTCGACACGTGGATTTTTACGGTAAAACGGGATTACCGTGGCCCGTCTTCGACTTCCCATCGCTGGAGAGTGGTGCACCATGGTACCGTTCCATTTCAAATCCATGCACACATTTTTAAAAGTCGTACGGAATAGTTTCGCCATTTCGGACGGATGTTGCACCTTGCACCGTGGATGTTGCACCCTGTAGATATCGATTATTTAAACGGCCATAACTTCTGGCTCGTTTAGAGTTACGGGAGCCATAACCTGTCAAAACGAAGGTCTCGATGAGTTCTGCGGTTTTGACCACTTTCAGCCGTCAATGGATAAATTAATTCCCAAAAGGGACAACCCGAAGGCAATCGGGTCTCGTAATATGTTTACCCTTCGATTTTTCGACACGTGGATTTTTACGGTAAAACGGGATTACCGTGGCTCGTCTTCGACTTTCCATCGCTGGAGATAGGTGCAACATGGTAGTGTTCCGTTTCAAATCCATGAACGCATTTCTAAAAGTCGTACGGCACTGTTTCGCCATTTCGGACGGATGTTGCACCTTGCGCCGTGGATGTTGCACCCTGTAGATATCGATTATTCGGACGACCATAACTTCGGGCTCGTTTAGAGTTACGGGAGCCATAACCTGTCAAAACGAAGGCCTCGATGAGTTCTACGGCTTTGACAGCTTTCAGCCGTCAACGGATAGATTAATGTCCAAAAAAGGGCAACCTGAATCTCAATCGGGTCTCGTAAGTTTTTTACCCTTCGTTTTTTCGACACGTGGATTTTTACGGTAAAACGGGATTACCATGGCCTGTCTTCGACTTCCCATCGCTGGAGAGTGGTGCACCATGGTACTGTTCCGTTTCAAATCCATGCACACTGTTATCCCGCTTTTTGACAAAGCCGCGATGCCACAAGATTGGTCGAAAACGGGAAACAGTCCATCTCAGAGATTGGTTATACTTCACTTAGCTATGGATATCGATGAATTTTGTCCGAGTCCGGAACAGGCCACAATTGATAGGACACGACAAGAAAGATCATAGGAATCTGCATTCCAAATTTCAAGTCAATCCGAGGTCGCACGCTCAAGTTATGATGGATTCAGGTTAAGAGGAATGGGCGTTGTCTGGTTTGAGCCCATTACCTTTCCTATGTTCGAACCCATCCCCCTCAACCTATTTCGAAACCAAGAGATAAGGCTGCGCCTCGAATCCATAAGCCTATGCCCCAGTTCGAATCGATGGTGTTCGAACCCATCGTTTCGAACCCATCCAGTTCGAAACCACCTGCTTTCGAACCAATAAGCACTGCCACGCCACACCCGAAACCATCGGCCTCGACTCCACTTCGAACCCAACTGGTTCGAACCCATCACAAAGCCTTACTTCGAACCCATCGCAGAACCCTGCTTCGAACCCTTCCGTGAGCCATGCCTCGAATCCATCCATCTTCGAACCCATCCTGTGTAGCTCCATTCGAACCCACTAAGTCAACCAATCACGATGACGTGTCTTCCATCGGTTCGAATGCGCCGAGATATATGGAGTCGAAGCGGTCAACACGGAGTGAAGTCCGGATCGATTCGAAGTCTGCGCTCCACGTCACCACGAAGTCGCGTGCTGTGATGGTTTCGAACCTATCGGTTCGAACGCAATGGGTTCGAAACAAGCAGCCTGGCCATGAAGTCTAATTCGAACCCAAGATATCTCCTAACCTACTAATCCAAATGCAACCAAATTTTCACAGTAGCTTCCATATGAGGTAAAGATTGTTCCTGCCAAGTTTCAGCTCGATTGGACCATTCCTTGATGGGTTCGAAATCACTTCGAACCGATGTCCGATCGAGACGAAACTTGGTGGGGTCGGTCGCGTGGGCCCACTCACGTGCCAGAAGAAGTCTCACGAAGTTTCAGCAAGATCTGGGCCTCCAACGCCTATAAATAGCACCCTGAAGCCTTCAGAAAGGGGGATCTTTTCCGCCATTGAACGCCAAGACTCTGCCGGATTCAAGTTTAACTATCAGAATCGCTGTTGTATTCAGATTTCAAAGCAATTGTCAGCTGTAATCCATTGTAATCGATTGAATCGAGCAAAGCAATAAAGAGAAACCCTTCAAAGTGGACGTAGGCACGAACGCCGAACCACTATAAATCCTGTGTTTGTGATTGTTGCTTGTGAATTACTGTGATTTGTTACTTAGAGCTGAATTCTATATTGATTGTTGCTGAGTTCTGTGCTGAATATTATCGAATTGAACACGTAAACGGGTGCTTTCACGACCTTGGGTGTTTGTGACCAATTTTGGCGCAAACACACACATATCTAAAAGTCGTACGGCACTGTTTCGCCATTTCTGACGGATGTTGCACCTTGCACCGTGGATGTGGCACCCTGTAGATATCGGTTATTCGGAGGGCCATAACTTCTGGCTCGTTTAGAGTTACAGGAGCCATAACCTGTCAAAATAAAGGCCTCTTTGAGTTCTGCGGCTTTGACAGCTTTCAGCCATCAACGGATATATTAATGCCCAAAAAGGACAACCCGAATCTCAATCGGGTCTCGTAAGTTTTTTACCCTTCGTTTTTTCGACACGTGGATTTTACGGTAAAACGGGATTACCGTGGCCCGTCTTTGACTTTCCATCGCTGGAGAGTGGTGCACCATGATAGTGTTCCGTTTCAAATCCATGCACGCATTTCTAAAAGTCGTACGGCACTGTTTCACCATTTCGGACGGATGTTGCACCTTGCACCGTGGATGTTGCACCCTGTAGATATCGATTATTCGGACGGCCATAACTTCTGGCTCGTTTAGAGTTACGGGAGCCATAACCTGTCAAAATGAAGGCCTCGATGAGTTCTACGGCTTTGATAGCTTTCAGCCGTCAACTGATAGATTAATGCCCAAAAAGGACAACCCGAATCTCAATCGGGTCTCGTAAGTTTTTTACCCTTCGTTTTTTCGACACGTGGATTTTTACGGTAAAACGGGATTACCGTGGCCCGTCTTCGACTACCCATCGCTGGAGAGTGGTGCATAATGGTACTGTTCCGTTTCAAACCCATGCTCGCATTTCTAAAAGTCGTACGGCACTGTTTCGCCATTTAGGACGCATGTTGCACCTTGCACCGTGGATGTTGCACCCTGTAGATATCGATTATTCGGACGGCCATAACTTCTGGCTCGTTTAGAGTTACGGGAGCCATAACCTGTCAAAACGAAGGCATCGATGAGTTCTACGGCTTTGACAGCTTTCAGCCGTCAACGGATAGATTAATGCCCAAAAAGGACAACCCGAATCTCAATCGGGTCTCGTAAGTTTTTTACCCTTCGTTTTTTCGACATGTGGATTTTTACGGTAAAACGGGATTACCGTGGCCCGTCTTCAACTTTCCATCGCTGGAGAGTGGTGCACCATGATAGTGTTCCGTTTCAAATCGATGCACGCATTTCTAAGAGTCGTACGACACTTTTTCACCATTTCGGACGGATGTTGCACCTTGCACGTGGATGTTGCACCCTTAGATATCGATTATTTAAACGGCCATAACTTCTGGCTCGTTTAGAGTTACGGGAGCCATAACCTGTCAAAATAAAGGCCTCGATGAGTTCTATGGCTTTGACAGCTTTCAGCCGTCAACGAATAAATTAATGCCCAAAAAGGACAACCTGAATCTCAATCGGGTCTCGTAAGTTTTTTACCCTTCGTTTTTTCGACACGTGGATTTTTACGGTAAAACGGGATTACCGTGGCCGGTCTTCGACTTCCCATCGCTGGAGAGTGGTGCACCACGGTACTGTTCCATTTCAAATCCATGCACACATTTCTAAAAGTCGTACGGCACAGTTTCGCCATTTCGGACGGATGTTGCACCTTGCACCGTGGATGTTGCACCCTGTGGATATCGATTATTCGGACGGCCATAACTTCTGGCTCGTTTAGAGTTATGGGAGCCATAACCTGTCAAAACGAAGGCCTCGATGAGTTCTGCGGTTTTGACCGCTTTCAGCCATCAATGGATAAATTAATGCCCAAAAAGGACAACCCGAAGCTCAATCGGGTCTCGTAATATTTTTACCCTTCGATTTTTCGACACGTGGATTTTTACGGTAAAACGGGATTACCGTGGCTCTTCTTCAACTTCCCATCGCTGGAGATCGGTGCACCATGGTAGTGTTCCGTTTCAAATCCATGCACGCATTTCTTAAAGTCGTACGGCACTGTTTCGCCATTTCGGACGGATGTTGCACCTTGCACCGTGGATGTTGCACCCTGTAGATATCGATTATTCGGACGACCATAACTTCTGGCTCGTTTAGAGTTACGGGAGCCATAACCTGTCAAAACGAAGGCCTCGATGAGTTCTATGGCTTTGACAGCTTTTAGCCGTCAACGGATAGATTAATGCCCAAAAAGGACAACCTGAATCTCAATCGGGTCTCGTAAGTTTTTTACCCTTCGTTTATTCGACACGTGGATTTTTACGGTAAAACGGGATTACCATGGCCTGTCTACGACTTCCCATCGCTGGAGTGTGGTGCACCATGGTACTGTTCCGTTTCAAATCCATGCACACATTTCTAAAAGTCGTACGGCACTGTTTCACAATTTCTGACGGATGTTGCACCTTGCACCGCGGATGTTGCACCCTGTAGATATCGATTATTCGGAGGGCCATAACTTCTGGCTCGTTTAGAGATACGGGAGCCATAACCTGTCAAAATAAAGGCCTCGATGAGTTCTACGGCGTTGACAGTTTTCAGCCATCAACGGATAGATTAATGCCCAAAAAGGACAACCCGATTCTCAATCGGGTCTCGTAAGTTTTTTACCCTTCGTTTTTTCGACACGTGGATTTTTACGGTAAAATGGGATTACCGTGGTCCGTCTTCGACTTTCCATCGCTGGAGAGTAGTGCACCATGATAGTGTTCCGTTTTAAATCCATGCACGCATTTCTAAAAGTCGTACGGCACTTTTCACCATTTCGGACGGATGTTGCACCTTGCACCGTGGATGTTGCACCCTTTAGATATCGATTATTCGGACAGCCATAACTTCTGGCTCGTTTAGAGTTACGAGAGCTATAACCTGTCAAAATGAAGGCCTCGATGAGTTCTACGGCTTTGATAGCTTTCAGCCGTCAACGGATAGATTAATGCCCAAAAAGGACAACCCGAATCTCAATCGGGTCTCGTAAGTTTTTTACCCTTCGTTTTTTCGACACGTGGATTTTTACGTCAAAACGGGATTACCGTGGCCCGTCTTCGACTTCCCATCGCTGGAGAGTGGTGCACCATGGTACTGTTCCGTTTCAAACCCATGCTTGCATTTCTAAAAGTCGTACGGCAATGTTTCGCCATTTCGAACGGATGTTGCACCTTGCACCGTGGATGTTGCACCCTGTAGATATCGATTATTCGGACGGCCATAACTTCTGGCTCGTTTAGAGTTACGGGAGCCATAACCTGTCAAAACGAAGGCCTCGATGAGTTCTACGGCTTTGACAGCTTTCAGCCGTCAACGGATAAATTAATGCCCAAAATGGACAACCCGAATCTCAATCGGGTCTCGTAAGTTTTTTACCCTTCGTTTTTTCGACACGTGGATTTTTACGGTAAAACGGGATTACCTTGGCCCGTCTTCGACTTTCCATCGCTGGAGAGTGGTGCACCATGATAGTGTTCCGTTTCAAATCGATGCACGCATTTCTAAAAGTCGTACGGCACTGTTTCACCATTTCGGACGGATGTTGCACCTTGCACCGTGGATGTTGCACCCTGTAGATATCGATTATTTAAACGGCCATAACTTCTGGCTCGTTTAGAGTTACGGGAGCCATAACCTGTCAAAACGAAGGCCTCGATTAGTTCTACGGCTTTGACTGCTTTCAGCCGTCAACGGATAGATTAATGCCCAAAAAGGACAACCCGAATCTCAATCGGGTCTCGTAAGTTTTTAACCCTTCGTTTTTTCGACACGTGGATTTTTACGGTAAAACGGGATTACGGTGGCTGGTCTTCGATTTACCATCGCTGGAGAGTGGTGCACCATGGTACTATTCTGTTTCAAATCCATGCACGCATTTCTAAAAGACGTACGACACTGTTTCGCCATTTAGGACGGATGTTGCACCTTGCACCTTGGATGTTGCACCCTGTAGATATCGATTATTCGGACGGCCATAACTTCTGGCTCGTTTAGAGTTACGGGAGCCATAACCTGTCTAAATGAAGGCCTCGATGAGTTATATGGATTTGACAGCTTTCATTCGTCAACGGATAGATTAATGCCCAAAAAGGACAACCCGAATCTCAATCGGGTCTCGTAAGTTTTTTACCCTTCGTTTTTTCGACACGTGGATTTTTACGGTAAAACAGGATTACCGTGGCCCGTCTTCGACTTCCCATCGCTGGATAGTGGTGCACCATGGTACTGTTCCGTTTCAAATCCATGCTTGCATTTCTAAATGTCGTACGGCACTGTTTCGCCAATTCAAACGGATGTTGCACCTTGTACCGTGGATGTTGCACATTGTAGATATCGATTATTCGGACGGCCATAGCTTCTGGCTCGTTTAGAGTTACGGGAGCCATAACCTGTCAAAACGAAGGCCTCGATGAGTTCTATAGCTTTGACAGCTTTCAGCCGTCAACGGATAGATTAATGCCCAAAAAGGACAACCCGAATTTCGATCGGGTCTCGTAAGTTTTTTACCCTTCGTTCTTTCGACACGTGGATTTTTACGGTAAAACGGGATTACCGTGGCCCGTCTTCGACTTCCAATCGTTGGAGAGTGGTGCACCATGGTACTGTTCCGTTTCAAATCCATGCACACATTTCTAAAAGTCGTACGGCACTGTTTCGCCATTTCAGACGGATGTTGCACCTTGCACCGTGTAGATATCGATTATTCGGACGGCCATAACTTCTGGCTCGTTTAGAGTTACGGGAGCCATAACCGGTCAAAACGAAGGCCTCGATGAGTTCTACGGCTTTGATTGCTTTCAGCCATCAACGGATAGATTAATGCCCAAAAAGAACAACCCGAATCTCAATCGGGTCTCGCAAGTTTTTAACCCTTCGTTTTTTCGACACGTGGATTTTTACGGTAAAACGGGATTACCGTGGCCCGTCTTCGACTGACCATCGCTGGAGAGTGGTGCACCATGGTATTGTTCCTTTTCAAATCCATGCACACATTTCTAAAAGTCGTACGGCACTGTTTCGTCATTTCGGACGAATGTTGCACCTTGCACCGTGGATGTTGCACAATGTAGATATCGATTATTCGGACGACCAAAACTTCTGGCTCGTTAAGAGTTACGGGAGCCATAACCTGTCAAAAGGAAGGCCTCGATGAGTTCGACGGCTTTGACAGCTTTCAGCCGTCAACGGATAGATTGATGCCCAAAAAGGACAACCCGAATCTCAATTGGGTCTCGTAAGTTTTTTACCCTTCGTTTTTTCGACACGTGGATTTTTACGGTAAAACAGGATTACCGTGGCCCGTCTTCGACTTCCCATCACTGGAGAGTGGTGCACCATGGTAGTGTTCCGTTTCAAATCCATGCACACATTTCTAAAAGTCGTACGGCACTGTTTCGCCATTTCGGACGGATGTTGCACCTTGCACCGTGGATGTTGCACCCTGCAGATATCGATTATTCGGACGGCCATAACTTCTGGCTCGTTTAGAGTTACGGGAGCCATAACCTGTCAAAATGAAGGCCTCGATGAGTTCTATGGCTTTGGTAGCTTTCAGCCGTCAACGGATAGATTAATGCCCAAATAGGACAACCTGAATCTCAATCGGGTCTCGTAAGTTTATTACCCTTCGTTTTTTCGACACGTGGATTTTTACGGTAAAACGGGATTACCGTGGCCCGTCTTCGACTTCCCATCGTTGGAGATTGGTGCACCATGGTACTGTTCCGTTTCAAATCCATGCACGCATTTCTAAAAGTCGTACGGCACTGTTTCACCATTTCGGACGGATGTTGCACCTTGCACCGTGGATGTTGCACCCTGTAGATATCGTTTATTCAAATGGCTATAACTTCTGGCTCGTTTAGAGTTACGGGAGCCATAACCTGTCAAAACGAAGGCCTCGATGAGTTCTACGGCTTTGATAGCTTTTAGGCGTCAGCGGATAGATAAATGCCCAAAAAGGACAACCCGAATCTCAATCGGGTCTCGTATGTTTTTTACCCTTCGTTTTTTCGACACGTGGATTTTTACGGTAAAACAGGATTACCATGGCCCGTCTTCGACTTCCCATCGCTGGAGAGTGGTGCACCATGGTACTGTTCCATTTCAAATCCATACACGCATTTCTAAAAGTCGTACGGCCCTGTTTCACCATTTCGGACGGATGTTGCACCTTGCACCGTGGATGTTGCACCCTATAGATATCGATTATTCGGACGGCCATAACTTCTGGCTCGTTTAGAGTTACGGGAGCCAAAACCTGTCAAAATGAAGGCCTCGAAGAGTTCTATGGCTTTGACAGCTTTCAGCCGTCAACGGATAGATTAATGCCCAAAAAGGACAACCCGAATCTCAATCGGGTCTCGTAAGTTTTTACCCTTCGTTTTTTCGACACGTGGATTTTTACGGCAAAACGGGATTACCGTGGCCCGTCTTCGACTTCCCATCGCTGGAGAGTGGTGCACCATGGTACTGTACCGTTTCAAATCCATGCACACTTTTCTAAAAGTCGTACGGCACTGTTTCGCCATTTCGGACGGATGTTGCACGTTGCACCGTGGATGTTGCACCCTGCAGATATCGATTATTCGGACGGCCATAACTTCTGGCTCATTTAGAGTTACGGGAGCCATAACCTGTCAAAACGAAGGCCTCGATGAGTTCTACGGCTTTGACAGCTTTCAGCCGTCAACGGATAAATTAATGCCCAAAAAGGACAACCCGAATCTCAATCGGGTCTCGTAAGTTTTTTACCCTTCGTTTTTTCGACACGTGGATTTTTACGGTAAAACAGGATTACAGTGGCCGGCCTTCGATTTACCATCGTTGGAGAGTGGTGCACCATGGTACTATTCCGTTTCAATTCCACGCACGCATTTCTAAAAGTCGTACGGCACTGTTTCGCCATTCGGACGGATGTTGCACCTTGCACCATGGATGTTGCACAATGTAGATATCGATTATTCGGACGGCCATAACTTCTGGCTCGTTTAGAGTTATGGGAGCCATAACCTGTCAGAACAAAGCCCTCGATGAGTTCTACGGCTTTGACAGCTTTCAGCCGTCAACGGATAGATTAATGCCCAAAAAGGACAACCCGAATCTCAATCGGGTCTCGTAAGTTTTTTACCCTTCGTTTTTTCGACACGTGGATTTTTACAGTAAAACGGGATTACCGTGGCCCGTCTTCGACTTCCCATCGCTGGAGAGTGGTGCACCACGGTAGTGTTCCGTTTCAAATCCATGCACGCATTTCTAAAATTCGTACGGCACTGTTTCGCCATTTCGGACGGATGTTGCACCTTGCACCGTGGATGTTGCACCCTGTAGATATCGATTATTCGGACGCCCATAACTTCTGGCTCGTTTAGAGTTACGGGAGACATAACCTGTCAAAACGATGGCCTCGATGAGTTCTACGACTTTGACAACTTTCAGCTGTCAATGGATGGATTAATGCCCAAAAAGGACAACCCGAATCTCAATCGGGTCTCGTAAGTTTTTTACCCTTCGTTTTTTCGACACGTGGATTTTTACGGTAAAACGAGATTACCGTGGCCCGTCTTCGACTTCCCATCACTGGAGAGTGGTGCACCATGGTAGTGTTCCGTTTCAAATCCATGCACGCATTTCTAAAAGTCGTACGGCACTGTTTCGCCATTTCGGACGGATGTTGCACCTTGCACCGTGGATGTTGCACCCTATAGATATCGATTATTCGGACGGCCATAACTTCTGCCTCGTTTAGAGTTACGGGAGCCATAACCTGTCAAAACGAAGGCCTCGATGAGTTCTACGGCTTTGACAGCTTTCAGCCGTCAACGGATAGATTAGTGCCCAAAAAGGACAACCCGAATCTCAATTGGGTCTCGTAAGTTTTTACCCTTCGTTTTTTCGACACGTGGATTTTTACGGTAAAACAGGATTACCGTGGTTGGCCTTCGATTTACCATCGCTGGACAGTGGTGCACCATGGTACTGTTCTATTTCAAATCCATTCACGCATTTCTAAAAGTCGTACGGCACTGTTTCGCCATTTAGGACGGATGTTGCACCTTGCACCGTGGATGTTGCACCCTGTAGATATCGATTATTCGGACGACCATAACTTCTGGCTCGTTTAGAGTTACGGGAGCCATAACCTATCAAAACGAAGGCCTCGATGGGTTCTACGGCTTTGACAGCTTTCAGCCGTCAACGGATAGGTTAATGCCCAAAAAGGACAACCCGAATCTCAATCGGGTCTCGTAAGTATTTTACCCTTCGTTTTTTCGACACGTGGATTTTTACGGTAAAACAGGATTATCGTGGCCCGTCTTCGACTTCCCATCGCTGTAGAGTGGTGCACCATGGTACTGTTCCGTTTCAAATCCATGCACACATTTCTAAAAGTCGTACGGCACTGTTTCGCAATTTCTGACGGATGTTGCACCTTGCACCGTGGATGTTGCACCTTGCACCGTGGATATCGATTATTCGGAGGGCCATAAATTCTGGCTCGTTTAGAGATATGGGAGCCATAACCTGTCAAAATAAAGGCCTCGATGAGTTCTACGGCTTTGACAGCTTTCAGTCGTCAACGGATAGGTTAATGCCCAAAAAGGACAACCCGAATCTCAATCGGGTCTCGTAAGTATTTTACCCTTCGTTTTTTCGACACGTGGATTTTTACGGTAAAACGGGATTACGGTGGCTGGTCTTCGATTTACCATCGCTGGAGAGTGGTGCACCATGGTACTATTCCGTTTCAAATCCATGCACGCATTTCTAAAAGACGTACGACACTGTTCCGCCATTTAGGACGGATGTTGCACCTTGCACCGTGGATGTTGCACCCTGTAGATATCGATTATTCGGACGGCCATAACTTCTGGCTCGTTTAGAGTTACGGGAGCCATAACCTGTCTAAATGAAGGCCTCGATGAGTTCTATGGATTTGACAGCTTTCATCCGTCAACGGATAGATTAATGCCCAAAAAGGACAACCCGAATCTCAATCGGGTCTCGTAAGTTTTTTACCCTTCGTTTTTTCGACACGTCGATTTTTACGGTAAAACAGGATTACCGTGGCCCGTCTTCGACTTTCCATCGCTGGAGAGTGGTGCGCCATGGTACTTTTCCGTTTCAAATCCATGCACGCATTTCGACAAGTCGTACGGCACTGTTTCGCCATTTCGGACAGATGTTGCACCTTGCACCGTGGATGTTGCACCCTGTAGATATCGATTATTCGGACGGCTATAACTTCTGGCTCGTTTAGAGTTACGGGAGCCATAACCTGTCAAAACGAAGGCCTCGATGAGTTCTACGGCTTTGACAGCTTTCAGCCGTCAACGGATAGATTAATGCCCAAAAAGGACAACCCGAATCTCGATCGGGTCTCGTAAGTTTTTTACCCTTCGTTTTTTCGACACGTGGATTTTTACGGTAAAACGGGATTACCGTGGCCCGTCTTCGACTTTCAATCGCTGGAGAGTGGTGCACCATGGTACTGTTCCGTTTCAAATCCATGCACATATTTCTAAAAGTCGTACGGCACTGTTTCGCCATTTCAGACGGATGTTGCACCTTGCACCGTGTAGATATCGATTATTCGGACGGCCATAACTTCTAGCTCGTTTAGAGTTACGGGAGTCATAACCGGTCAAAACGAAGACCTCGATGTGTTCTACGGCTTTGATTGCTTTCAGCCATCAACGGATAGTTTAATGCCCAAAAAGAACAACCCGAATCTCAATCGGGTCTCGCAAGTTTTTAACCCTTCGTTTTTTCGACACGTGGATTTTTACGGTAAAACGGGATTACCGTGGCCCGTCTTCGACTGACCATCGCTGGAGAGTGGTGCACCATGGTATTGTTCCGTTTCAAATCCATGCACACATTTCTAAAAGTCGTACGGCACTGTTTCGTCATTTCGGACGGATGTTGCACCTTGCACCGTGGATGTTGCACAATGTAGATATCGATTATTCGGGCGGCCATAACTTCTGGCTCGTTTAGAGTTACGGGAGCCATAACCTGTCAAAACGAAGGCCTCGATGAGTTCTACGGCTTTGACAGCTTTCAGCCGTCAACGCATAGATTAATGCCCAAAAAGGAAAACCCGAATCTCAATCGGGTCTCGTAAGTTTTTTACCCTTCGTTTTTTCGACACGTGGATTTTTACGGTAAAACAGGATTACCGTGGCCCGTCTTCGAGTTCCCATCGCTGGAGAGTGGTGCACCATGGTAGTGTTCCATTTCAAATCCATGCATGCATTTCTAAAAGTCGTACGGCACTGTTTCGCCATTTCGGACGGATGTTGCACCTTGCACCGTGGATGTTGCACCCTGTAGATATTGATTATTCGGACGGCCATAACTTCTGGCTCGTTTAGAGTTACGGGAGCCATAACCTGTCAAAACGAAGGCCTCGATGAGTTCTATGGCTTTGATAGCTTTCAGCCGTCAACGGATAGATTAATGCCCAAAAAGGACAACCCGAATCTCAATCGGGTCTCGTAAGTTTATTACCCTTCGTTTTTTCGACACGTGGATTTTTACGGTAAAACGGGATTACCGTGGCCCGTCTTCGACTTTCCATCGCTAGAGAGTGGTGCACCATGATAGTGTTCCATTTCAAATCCATGCACGCATTTCTAAAAGTCGTACGGCATTGTTTCACCATTTCGGACGGATGTTGCACCTTGCACCGTGGATGTTGCACCCTGTAGATATCGATTGTTCGGACAGCCATAACTTCTGGCTCGTTTAGAGTTACGAGAGCCATAACCTGTCAAAATGAAGGCCTCGATGAGTTCTACGGCTTTGATAGCTTTCAGCCGTCAACGGATCGATTAATGCCCAAAAAGGACAATCCGAATCTCAATCGGGTCTCGTAAGTTTTTTACCCGTCGTTTTTTCGACACGTTGATTTTTACGGTAAAACGGGATTACCGTGGCCCGTCTTCGACTTCCCATCGCTGGAGAATGGTGCACCATGGTACTGTTCCGTTTCAAACCCATGCTCGCATTTCTAAAAGTCGTACGGCAATGTTTCGCCATTTCGAACGGATGTTGCACCTTGCACCGTGGATGTTGCACCCTGTAGATATCGATTATTCGGACGGCCATAACTTCTGGCTCGTTTAGAGTTACGAGAGCCATAACTTGTCAAAACGAAGGCCTCGATGAGTTCTACGGCTTTGACAGCTTTCAGCCATCAACGGATAGATTAATGCCCAAAAAGGACAATCCGAATCTCAATCGGTTCTCGTAAGTTTTTTACCCTTCGTTTTTTCGACACGTGGATTTTTACGGTAAAACGGGATTACCGTGGCCCGTCTTCGACTTTCCATCGCTGGAGAGTGGTGCACCATGATAGTGTTCCGTTTCAAATCGATGCACGCATTTCTAAAAGTCGTACGGCACTGTTTCACCATTTCGGACGGATGTTGCACCTTGCACCGTGGATGTTGCACCCTGTAGATATCGATTATTTAAACGGCCATAACTTTTGGCTCGTTTAGAGCTACGGGAGCCATAACCTGTCAAAACGAAGGCCTCGATGAGTTCTGCGGCTTTGACTGCTTTCGGCCGTCAACGGATAGATTAATGCCCAAAAAGGACAACCCGAATCTCAATCGGGTCTCGTAAGTTTTTAACCCTTCGTTTTTTCGACACGTGGATTTTTACGGTAAAACGGGATTACGGTGGCTGGTCTTCGATTTACCATCTCTGGAGAGTGGTGCACCATGTTACTGTTCTGTTTCAAATCCATGCATGAATTTCTAAAGGTCTTACGGCACTGTTCCGCCATTTAGGACGGATGTTGCACCTTGCACCGTGGATGTTGCACCCTGTCGATATCGATTATTCGGACGGCCATAACTTCTGGCTCGTTTAGAGTTATGGGAACCATAACCTGTCTAAATGAAGGCCTCGATGAGTTCTATGGATTTGACAGGTTTCATCCGTCAACGGATAGATTAATGCCCAAAAAGGACAACCCGAATCTCAATCGGGTCTCGTAAGTTTTTTACCCTTCGTTTTTTCGACACGTGGATTTTTACGGTAAAACAGGATTACCGTGGCCCGTCTTCGACTTCCCATCGCTGGATAGTGGTGCACCATGGTAATGTTCCGTTTCAAATCCATGCATGCATTTCTAAATGTCGTACGGCACTGTTTCGCCAATTCAAACGGATGTTGCACCTTGCACCGTGGATGTTGCACACTGTAGATATCGATTATTCGGACGGCCATAGCTTCTGGCTCGTTTAGAGTTACGGGAGCCATAACCTGTCAAAACGAAGGCCTCGATGAGTTCTATAGCTTTGACAGCTTTCAGCCGTCAACGGATAGATTAATTCCCAAAAAGGACAACCCGAATCTCAATCGGGTCTCGTAAGTTTTTTACCCTTCGTTTTTTCGACACGTGTATTTTTACGGTAAAACGGGATTACCGTGGCCCGTCTTCGACTTCCCATCGCTGGAGAGTGGTGCACCATGGTACTGTTCCGTTTCAAATCCATGCACGCATTTCTAAAAGTCGTAAGGCACTGTTTCGCCATTTCGGACGGATGTTGCACCTTGCACCGTGGATGTTGCACCCTGTAGATATCGATTATTCGGACGACCATAACTTCTGGCTCGTTTAGAGTTACGGGAGCCAAAACCTGTCAAAATGAAGGCCTCGATGAGTTCTATGGCTTTGACAGCTTTCAGCCGTCAACGGATAGATAAATGCCCAAAAAGGACAACCCGAATCTCAATCGGGTCTCCTAAGTTTTTTACCCTTCGTTTTTTCGACACGTGGATTTTTACGGTAAAACAGGATTACGGTGGCTGGCCTTCGATTTACCATCGCTGGACAGTGGTGCACCATGGTACTGTTCTATTTCAAATCCATTCACGCATTTCTAAAAGTCGTACGGCACTGTTTCGCCATTTAGGACGGATGTTGCACCTTGCACCGTGGATGTTGCACCCTGTAGATATCGATTATTCGGACGACCATAACTTCTGGCTCGTTTAGAGTTACGGGAGCCATAACCTATCAAAACGAAGGCCTCGATGGGTTCTACGGCTTTGACAGCTTTCAGCCGTCAACGGATAGGTTAATGCCCAAAAAGGACAACCCGAATCTCAATCGGGTCTCGTAAGTATTTTACCCTTCGTTTTTTCGACACGTGGATTTTTACGGTAAAACAGGATTATCGTGGCCCGTCTTCGACTTCCCATCGCTGTAGAGTGGTGCACCATGGTACTGTTCCGTTTCAAATCCATGCACACATTTGTAAAAGTCGTACGGCACTGTTTCGCAATTTCTGACGGATGTTGCACCTTGCACCGTTGATGTTGCACCCTGTAGATATCGATTATTCGGAGGGCCATAAATTCTGGCTCGTTTAGAGATATGGGAGCCATAACCTGTCAAAATAAAGGCCTCGATGAGTTCTACGGCTTTGATAGTTTTCAGCCATCAACGGATAGATTAATGCCCAAAAAGGACAACCCGAATCTCAATCGGGTCTCGTAAGTTTTTTACCCTTCGTTTTTTCGACACCTGGATTTTTACGGTAAAACGGGATTACCGTGGCCCGTCTTCGACTTTCCATCGCTGGAGAGTGGTGCACCATGATAGTGTTCCGTTTCAAATCCATGCACGCATTTCTAAAAGTCGTACGGCACTGTTTCACCATTTCGGACGGATGTTGCACTTTGCACCGTGGATGTTGCACCCTGTAGATATCGATTATTGGACAGCCATAACTTCTGGCTCGTTTAGAGTTACGAGAGCCATAACCTGTCAAAATGAAGGCCTCGATGAGTTCTACGGCTTTGATAGCTTTCAGCCGTCAACGGATAGATTAATGCCCAAAAAGGACAACCCGAATCTCAATCGGGTCTCGTAAGTTTTTTACCCTTCGTTTTTTCGACACGTGGATTTTTACGGTAAAACGGGACTACCGTGGCCCGTCTTCCACTTCCCATCGCTGGAGGGTGGTGCACCATGGTACTGTTCCGTTTCAAACCCATGCTCGCATTTCTAAAAGTCGTACGACAATGTTTCGCCATTTCGAACGGATGTTGCATCTTGCACCGTGGATGTTGCACCTTGTAGATATCGATTATTCGGACGGCCATAACTTCTGGCTCGTTTAGAGTTACGGGAGCCATAACCTGTCAAAACGAAGGCCTCGATGAGTTCTATGGCTTTGACAGCTTTCAGCCGTCAACGGATAGATTAATGCCCAAAAAGGACAACCCGAATCTCAATCGGGTCTCGTAAGTTTTTTACCCTTCGTTTTTTCGACACGTGGATTTTTACGGTAAAACGGGATTACCGTGGCCCGTCTTCGACTTTCCATCGCTGGAGAGTGGTGCACCATGATAGTGTTCCGTTTCAAATCGATGCACGCATTTCTAAAAGTCGTACGGCACTGTTTCACCATTTCGGACGGATGTTGCACCTTGCACCGTGGATGTTGCACCCTGTAGATATCGATTATTTAAACGGCCATAACTTCTGGCTCGTTTAGAGTTACGGGAGCCATAACCTGTCAAAACGAAGGCCTCGATGAGTTCTACGGCTTTGACTGCTTTCAGCCGTCAACGGATAGATTAATGCCCAAAAAGGACAACCCGAATCTCAATTGGGTCTCGTAAGTTTTTAACCCTTCGTTTTTTCGACACGTGGATTTTTACGGTAAAACGGGATTACGGTGGCTGGTCTTCGATTTACCATCGCTGGAGAGTGGTGCACCATGGTACTATTCCGTTTCAAATCCATGCACGCATTTCTAAAAGACGTACGACACTGTTCCGCCATTTAGGACGGATGTTGCACCTTGCACCGTGGATGTTGCACCCTGTAGATATCGATTATTCGGACGGCCATAACTTCTGGCTCGTTTAGAGTTACGGGAGCCATAACCTGTCTAAATGAAGGCCTCGATGAGTTCTATGGATTTGAAAGCTTTCATCCGTCAACGGATAGATTAATGCCCAAAAAGGACAACCCAAATCTCAATCGGGTCTCGTAAGTTTTTTACCCTTCGTTTTTTCGACACGTCGATTTTTACGGTAAAACAGGATTACCGTGGCCCGTCTTCGACTTTCCATCGCTGGATAGTGGTGCACCGTGGTACTGTTCCGTTTCAAATCCATGCATGCATTTCTAAATGTCGTACGGCACTGTTTCGCCAATTCAAACGGATGTTGCACCTTGCACCGTGGATGTTGCACACTGTAGATATCGATTATTCGAACGGCCATAGCTTCTGGCTCGTTTAGAGTTACGGGAGCCATAACCTGTCAAAACGAAGGCCTCGATGAGTTCTATGGCTTTGACAGCTTTCAGCCGTCAACGGATAGATTAATGCCCAAAAAGGACAACCCGAATCTCGATCGGGTCTCGTAAGTTTTTTACCCTTCGTTTTTTCGACACGTGGATTTTTACGGTAAAACGGGATTACCGTGGCCCGTCTTCGACTTTCAATCGCTGGAGAGTGGTGCACCATGGTACTGTTCCGTTTCAAATCCATGCACACATTTCTAAAAGTCGTACGGCACTGTTTCGCCATTTCAGACGGATGTTGCACCTTGCACCGTGTAGATATCGATTATTCGGACGGCCATAACTTCTAGCTCGTTTAGAGTTACGGGAGCCATAACCGGTCAAAACGAAGGCCTCGATGTGTTCTACGGCTTTGATTGCTTTCAGCCATCAACGGATAGATTAATGCCCAAAAAGAACAACCCGAATCTCAATCGGGTCTCGCAAGTTTTTAACCCTTCGTTTTTTCGACACGTGGATTTTTACGGTAAAACGGGATTACCGTGGCCTGTCTTCGACTGACCATCGCTGGAGAGTGGTGCACCATGGTATTGTTCCGTTTCAAATCCATGCACACATTTCTAAAAGTCGTACGGCACTGTTTCGTCATTTCGGACGGATGTTGCACCTTGCACCGTGGATGTTGCACAATGTAGATATCGATTATTCGGGCGGCCATAACTTCTGGCTCGTTTAGAGTTACGGGAGCCATAACCTGTCAAAACGAAGGCCTCGATGAGTTCTACGGCTTTGACAGCTTTCAGCCGTCAACGCATAGATTAATGCCCAAAAAGGACAACCCGAATCTCAATCGGGTCTCGTAAGTTTTTTACCCTTCGTTTTTTCGACACGTGGATTTTTACGGTAAAACAGGATTACCGTGGCCCGTCTTCGACTTCCCATCACTGGAGAGTGGTGCACCATGGTAGTGTTCCGTTTCAAATCCATGCACGCATTTCTAAAAGTCGTACGGCACTGTTTCGCCATTTTGGACGGATGTTGCACCTTGCACCGTGGATGTTGCACCCTGTAGATATCGATTCTTCGGACGGCCATAACTTCTGGCTCGTTTAGCGTTACGGGAGCCATAACCTATCAAAACGAAGGCCTCGATGAGTTCTATGGCTTTGATAGCTTTCAGCCGTCAACGGATAGATTAATGCCCAAAAAGGACAACCCGAATCTCAATCGGGTCTCGTAAGTTTATTACCCTTCGTTTTTTCGACACGTGGATTTTTACGGTAAAACGGGATTACCGTGGCCCGTCTTCGACTTCCCATCGCTGGAGGGTGGTGCACCATGGAACTGTTCCGTTTCAAACCCATGCTCGCATTTCTAAAAGTCGTACGACAATGTTTCGCCATTTCGAACGGATGTTGCACCTTGCACCGTGGATGTTGCACCCTGTAGATATCGATTATTCGGACGGCCATAACTTCTGGCTCGTTTAGAGTTACGGGAGCCATAACCTGTCAAAACGAAGGCCTCGATGAGTTCTATGGCTTTGACAGCTTTCAGCCGTCAACGGATAGATTAATGCCCAAAAAGGACAACCCGAATCTCGATCGGGTCTCGTAAGTTTTTTACCCTTCGTTTTTTCGACACGTGGATTTTTACGGTAAAACGGGATTACCGTGGCCCGTCTTCGACTTTCAATCGCTGGAGAGTGGTGCACCATGGTACTGTTCCGTTTCAAATCCATGCACACATTTCTAAAAGTCGTACGGCACTGTTTCGCCATTTCAGACGGATGTTGCACCTTGCACCGTGTAGATATCGATTATTCGGACGGCCATAACTTCTAGCTCGTTTAGAGTTACGGGAGCCATAACCGGTCAAAACGAAGGCCTCGATGTGTTCTACGGCTTTGATTGCTTTCAGCCATCAACGGATAGATTAATGCCCAAAAAGAACAACCCGAATCTCAATCGGGTCTCGCAAGTTTTTAACCCTTCGTTTTTTCGACACGTGGATTTTTACGGTAAAACGGGATTACCGTGGCCCGTCTTCGACTGACCATCGCTGGAGAGTGGTGCACCATGGTATTGTTCCGTTTCAAATCCATGCACACATTTCTAAAAGTCGTACGGCACTGTTTCGTCATTTCGGACGGATGTTGCACCTTGCACCGTGGATGTTGCACCCTGTAGATATCGATTATTCGGGCGGCCATAACTTCTGGCTCGTTTAGAGTTTCGGCCATAACCCGAATCTCAATCGGGTCTCGTAAGTTTATTACCCTTCGTTTTTTCGACACGTGGATTTTTACGGTAAAACGGGATTACCGTGGCCCGTCTTCGACTTCCCATCGCTGGAGAGTGGTGCACCATGGTAGTGTTCCGTTTCAAATCCATGCACGCATTTCTAAAAGTCGTACGGCACTGTTTCGCCATTTCGGACGAATGTTGCACCGTGGATGTTGCACCCTGCAGATATCGATTATTCGGACGGCCATAACTTCTGGCTCATTTAGAGTTACGGGAGCCATAACCTGTCAAAACGAAGGCCTCGATGAGTTCTACGGCTTTGACAGCTTTCAGCCGTCAACGGATAAATTAATGCCCAAAAAGGACAACCCGAATCTCAATCGGGTCTCGTAAGTTTTTTACCCTTCGTTTTTTCGACCCGTGGATTTTTACGGTAAAACGGGATACCATGGCCCGTCTTCGACTTCCCATCGCTGGAGAGTGGTACACCATGGTACTATTCCGTTTCAAATCCACGCGCGCATTTCTAAAAGTCGTACGGCACTGTTTCTCCATTCGGACGGATGTTGCACCTTGCACCGTGGATGTTGCACAATGTAGATATAAATTATTCGGACGGCCATAACTTCTGGCTCGTTTAGAGTTATGGGAGCCATAACCTGTCAGAACAAAGCCCTCGATGAGTTCTACGGCTTTAACAGCTTTCAGCCGTCAACGGATAGATTAATGCCCAAAAAGGACAACCTGAATCTCAATCTGGTCTCGTAAGTTTTTTACCCTTCGTTTTTTCGACACGTGGATTTTTACGGTATAACGGGATTACCGTGGCCCGTCTTCGACTTCCCATCGCTGGAGAGTGGTGCACCACGGTAGTGTTCCATTTCAAATCCATGCACGCATTTCTAAAAGTCGTACGGCACTGTTTCGCAATTTCTGACGGATGTTGCACCTTGCACCGCGGATGTTGCACCCTGTAGATATCGATTATTCGGAGGGCCATAACTTCTGGCTCGTTTAGAGATACGGGAGCCATAACCTGTCAAAATAAAGGCCTCGATGAGTTCTACGGCGTTGACAGTTTTCAGCCATCAACGGATAGATTAATGCCCAAAAAGGACAACCCGATTCTCAATCGGGTCTCGTAAGTTTTTTACCCTTCGTTTTTTCGACACGTGGATTTTTACGGTAAAATGGGATTACCGTGGTCCGTCTTCGACTTTCCATCGCTGGAGAGTAGTGCACCATGATAGTGTTCCGTTTTAAATCCATGCACGCATTTCTAAAAGTCGTACGGCACTTTTCACCATTTCGGACGGATGTTGCACCTTGCACCGTGGATGTTGCACCCTTTAGATATCGATTATTCGGACAGCCATAACTTCTGGCTCGTTTAGAGTTACGAGAGCCATAACCTGTCAAAATGAAGGCCTCGATGAGTTCTACGGCTTTGATAGCTTTCAGCCGTCAACGGATAGATTAATGCCCAAAAAGGACAACCCGAATCTCAATCGGGTCTCGTAAGTTTTTTACCCTTCGTTTTTTCGACACGTGGATTTTTACGTCAAAACGGGATTACCGTGGCCCGTCTTCGACTTCCCATCGCTGGAGAGTGGTGCACCATGGTACTGTTCCGTTTCAAACCCATGCTTGCATTTCTAAAAGTCGTACGGCAATGTTTCGCCATTTCGAACGGATGTTGCACCTTGCACCGTGGATGTTGCACCCTGTAGATATCGATTATTCGGACGGCCATAACTTCTGGCTCGTTTAGAGTTACGGGAGCCATAACCTGTCAAAACGAAGGCCTCGATGAGTTCTACGGCTTTGACAGCTTTCAGCCATCAACGGATAAATTAATGCCCAAAATGGACAACCCGAATCTCAATCGGGTCTCGTAAGTTTTTTACCCTTCGTTTTTTCGACACGTGGATTTTTACGGTAAAACGGGATTACCTTGGCCCGTCTTCGACTTTCCATCGCTGGAGAGTGGTGCACCATGATAGTGTTCCGTTTCAAATCGATGCACGCATTTCTAAAAGTCGTACGGCACTGTTTCACCATTTCGGACGGATGTTGCACCTTGCACCGTGGATGTTGCACCCTGTAGATATCGATTATTTAAACGGCCATAACTTCTGGCTCGTTTAGAGTTACGGGAGCCATAACCTGTCAAAACGAAGGCCTCGATTAGTTCTACGGCTTTGACTGCTTTCAGCCGTCAACGGATAGATTAATGCCCAAAAAGGACAACCCGAATCTCAATCGGGTCTCGTAAGTTTTTAACCCTTCGTTTTTTCGACACGTGGATTTTTACGGTAAAACGGGATTACGGTGGCTGGTCTTCGATTTACCATCGCTGGAGAGTGGTGTACCATGGTACTATTCTGTTTCAAATCCATGCACGCATTTCTAAAAGACGTACGACACTGTTTCGCCATTTAGGACGGATGTTGCACCTTGCACCTTGGATGTTGCACCCTGTAGATATCGATTATTCGGACGGCCATAACTTCTGGCTCGTTTAGAGTTACGGGAGCCATAACCTGTCTAAATGAAGGCCTCGATGAGTTATATGGATTTGACAGCTTTCATCCGTCAACGGATAGATTAATGCCCAAAAAGGACAACCCGAATCTCAATCGGGTCTCGTAAGTTTTTTACCCTTTGTTTTTTCGACACGTGGATTTTTACGGTAAAACAGGATTACCGTGGCCCGTCTTCGACTTCCCATCGCTGGATAGTGGTGCACCATGGTACTGTTCCGTTTCAAATCCATGCTTGCATTTCTAAATGTCGTACGGCACTGTTTCGCCAATTCAAACGGATGTTGCACCTTGCACCGTGGATGTTGCACATTGTAGATATCGATTATTCGGACGGCCATAGCTTCTGGCTCGTTTAGAGTTACGGGAGCCATAACCTGTCAAAACGAAGGCCTCGATGAGTTCTATAGCTTTGACAGCTTTCAGCTGTCAACGGATAGATTAATGCCCAAAAAGGACAACCCGAATTTCGATCGGGTCTCGTAAGTTTTTTACCCTTCGTTTTTTCGACACGTGGATTTTTACGGTAAAACGGGATTACCGTGGCCCGTCTTCGACTTCCAATCGTCGGAGAGTGGTGCACCATGGTACTGTTCCGTTTCAAATCCATGCACACATTTCTAAAAGTCGTACGGCACTGTTTCGCCATTTCAGACGGATGTTGCACCTTGCACCGTGTAGATATCGATTATTCGGACGGCCATAACTTCTGGCTCGTTTAGAGTTACGGGAGCCATAACCGGTCAAAACGAAGGCCTCGATGAGTTCTACGGCTTTGATTGCTTTCAGCCATCAACGGATAGATTAATGCCCAAAAAGAACAACCCGAATCTCAATCGGGTCTCGCAAGTTTTTAACCCTTCGTTTTTTCGACACGTGGATTTTTACGGTAAAACGGGATTACCGTGGCCAGTCTTCGACTGACCATCGCTGGAGAGTGGTGCACCATGGTATTGTTCCTTTTTAAATCCATGCACACATTTCTAAAAGTCGTACGGCACTGTTTCGTCATTTCGGACGAATGTTGCACCTTGCACCGTGGATGTTGCACAATGTAGATATCGATTATTCGGACGACCAAAACTTCTGGCTCGTTTAGAGTTACGGGAGCCATAACCTGTCAAAAGGAAGGCCTCGATGAGTTCGACGGCTTTGACAGCTTTCAGCCGTCAACGGATAGATTGATGCCCAAAAAGGACAACCCGAATCTCAATTGGGTCTCGTAAGTTTTTTACCCTTCGTTTTTTCGACACGTGGATTTTTACGGTAAAACAGGATTACCGTGGCCCGTCTTCGACTTCCCATCACTGGAGAGTGGTGCACCATGGTAGTGTTCCGTTTCAAATCCATGCACACATTTCTAAAAGTCGTACGGCACTGTTTCGCCATTTCGGACGGATGTTGCACCTTGCACCGTGGATGTTGCACCCTGTAGATATCGATTATTCGGACGGCCATAACTTCTGGCTCGTTTAGAGTTACGGGAGCCATAACCTGTCAAAATGAAGGCCTCGATGAGTTCTATGGCTTTGATAGCTTTCAGCCGTCAACGGATAGATTAATGCCCAAAAAGGACAACCTGAATCTCAATCGGGTCTCGTAAGTTTATTACCCTTCGTTTTTTCGACACGTGGATTTTTACGGTAAAACGGGATTACCGTGGCCCGTCTTCGACTTCCCATCGTTGGAGATTGGTGCACCATGGTACTGTTCCGTTTCAAATCCATGCACGCATTTCTAAAAGTCGTACGGCACTGTTTCACCATTTCGGACGGATGTTGCACCTTGCACCGTGGATGTTGCACCCTGTAGATATCGTTTATTCAAATGGCTATAACTTCTGGCTCGTTTAGAGTTACGGGAGCCATAACCTGTCAAAACGAAGGCCTCGATGAGTTCTACGGCTTTGATAGCTTTTAGGCGTCAGCGGATAGATAAATGCCCAAAAAGGACAACCCGAATCTCAATCGGGTCTCGTATGTTTTTTACCCTTCGTTTTTTCGACACGTGGATTTTTACGGTAAAACAGGATTACCATGGCCCGTCTTCGACTTCCCATCGCTGGAGAGTGGTGCACCATGGTACTGTTCCATTTCAAATCCATGCACGCATTTCTAAAAGTCGTACGGCCCTGTTTCACCATTTCGGACGGATGTTGCACCTTGCACCGTGGATGTTGCACCCTATAGATATCGATTATTCGGACGGCCATAACTTCTGGCTCGTTTAGAGTTACGGGAGCCAAAACCTGTCAAAATGAAGGCCTCGAAGAGTTCTATGGCTTTGACAGCTTTCAGCCGTCAACGGATAGATTAATGCCCAAAAAGGACAACCCGAATCTCAATCGGGTCTCGTAAGTTTTTTACCCTTCGTTTTTTCGACATGTGGATTTTTACGGCAAAACGGGATTACCGTGGCCCGTCTTCGACTTCCCATCGCTGGAGAGTGGTGCACCATGGTACTGTACCGTTTCAAATCCATGCACACTTTTCTAAAAGTCGTACGGCACTGTTTCGCCATTTCGGACGGATGTTGCACGTTGCACCGTGGATGTTGCACCCTGCAGATATCGATTATTCGGACGGCCATAACTTCTGGCTCATTTAGAGTTACGGGAGCCATAACCTGTCAAAACGAAGGCCTCGATGAGTTCTACGGCTTTGACAGCTTTCAGCCGTCAACGGATAAATTAATGCCCAAAAAGGACAACCCGAATCTCAATCGGGTCTCGTAAGTTTTTTACCCTTCGTTTTTTCGACACGTGGATTTTTACGGTAAAACAGGATTACAGTGGCCGGCCTTCGATTTACCATCGTTGGAGAGTGGTGCACCATGGTACTATTCCGTTTCAATTCCACGCACGCATTTCTAAAAGTCGTACGGCACTGTTTCGCCATTCGGACGGATGTTGCACCTTGCACCGTGGATGTTGCACAATGTAGATATCGATTATTCGGACGGCCATAACTTCTGGCTCGTTTAGAGTTATGGGAGCCATAACCTGTCAGAACAAAGCCCTCGATGAGTTCTACGGCTTTGACAGCTTTAAGCCGTCAACGGATAGATTAATGCCCAAAAAGGACAACCCGAATCTCAATCGGGTCTCGTAAGTTTTTTACCCTTCGTTTTTTCGACACGTGGATTTTTACGGTAAAACGGGATTACCGTGGCCCGTCTTCAACTTCCCATCGCTGGAGAGTGGTGCACCACGGTAGTGTTCCGTTTCAAATCCATGCACGCATTTCTAAAAGTCGTACGGCACTGTTTCGCCATTTCGGACGGATGTTGCACCTTGCACCGTGGATGTTGCACCCTGTAGATATCGATTATTCGGACGGCCATAACTTCTGGCTCGTTTAGAATTACGGGAGACATAACCTGTCAAAACGAAGGCCTCGATGAGTTCTACGACTTTGACAACTTTCAGCTGTCAATGGATGGATTAATGCCCAAAAAGGACAACCCGAATCTCAATCGGGTCTCGTAAGTTTTTTACCCTTCGTTTTTTCGACACGTGGATTTTTACGGTAAAACGAGATTACCGTAGCCCGTCTTCGACTTCCCATCACTGGAGAGTGGTGCACCATGGTAGTGTTCCGTTTCAAATCCATGCACGCATTTCTAAAAGTCGTACGGCACTGTTTCGCCATTTCGGACGGATGTTGCACCTTGCACCGTGGATGTTGCACCCTATAGATATCGATTATTCGGACGGTCATAACTTCTGCCTCGTTTAGAGATATGGGAGCCATAACCTGTCAAAACGAATGCCTCGATGAGTTCTACGGCTTTGACTGCTTTCAGCCGTCAACGGATAGATTAGTGCCCAAAAAGGACAACCCGAATCTCAATTGGGTCTCGTAAGTTTTTACCCTTCGTTTTTTCGACACGTGGATTTTTACGGTAAAACAGGATTACCGTGGTTGGCCTTCGATTTACCATCGCTGGAGAGTGGTGCACCATGGTACTGTTCCGTTTCAAATCCATGCACTCATTTCTAAAAGTCGTACGGCACTGTTTCGCATTTCGGACGGATGTTGCACCTTGCACCGTGGATGTTGCACCCTGTAGATATCGATTATTCGGACGGCCATAACTTCTGGCTTGTTTAGAGTTACGGGAGCCATAACCTATCAAAACGAAGTCCTCGATGAGTTCTACGGCTTTGACAGCTTTCAGCCGTCAACGGATAGATTCATTCCCAAAAAGGACAACTCGAATCTCAATCGGGCCTCGTAAGTTTTTTACCCTTCGTTTTTTCGACACGTGGATTTTTACGGTAAAACGGGATTACCGTGGCCCGTCTTCGACTTCCCATCGCTGGAGAGTGGTGCACCATGGTACTGTTCCATTTCAAATCCATGCACGCATTTCTAAAAGTCGTAAGGCACTGTTTCGCCATTTCGGACGGATGTTGCACCTTGCACCGTGGATGTTGCACCCTGTAGATATCGATTATTCGGACGGCCATAATTTCTGGCTCGTTTAGAGTTACGGGAGCCAAAACCTGTCAAAATGAAGGCCTCGATGAGTTCTATGGCTTTGACAGCTTTCAGCCATCAACGGATAGATAAATGCCCGAAAAGGACAACCCGAATCTCAATCGGGTCTCCTAAGTTTTTTATCCTTCGTTTTTTCGACACGTGGATTTTTACGGTAAAACAGGATTACGGTGGCTGGCCTCCGATTTACCATCGCTGGACAGTGGTGCACCATGGTACTGTTCTGTTTCAAATCCATTCATGCATTTCTAAAAGTCATACGGCACTGTTTCGCCATTTAGGACGGATGTTGCACCTTGCACCATGGATGTTGCACCCTTTAGATATCGATTATTCGGACGACCATAACTTCTGGCTCGTTTAGAGTTACGGGAGCCATAACCTATCAAAACGAAGGCCTCGATGAGTTCTACAGCTTTGACTGCTTTCAGCCGTCAACGGATAGGTTAATGCCCAAAAAGGACAACCCGAATCTCAATCGGGTCTCGTAAGTATTTTACCCTTCGTTTTTTCGACACGTGGATTTTTACGGTAAAACGGGATTACGGTGGCTGGTCTTCGATTTACCATCGCTGGAGAGTGGTGCACCATGGTACTATTCTGTTTCAAATCCATGCACGCATTTCTAAAAGACGTACGACACTGTTCCGCCATTTAGGACGGATGTTGCACCTTGCACCGTGGATGTTGCACCCTGTAGATATCGATTATTCGGACGGCCATAACTTCTGGCTCGTTTAGAGTTACGGGAGCCATAACCTGTCTAAATGAAGGCCTCGATGAGTTCTATGGATTTGACAGCTTTCATCCGTCAACGGATAGATTAATGCCCAAAAAGGACAACCCGAATCTCAATCGGGTCTCGTAAGTTTTTTACCCTTCGTTTTTTCGACACGTCGATTTTTACGGTAAAACAGGATTACCGTGGCCCGTCTTCGACTTTCCATCGCTGGATAGTGGTGCACCGTGGTACTGTTCCGTTTCAAATCCATGCATGCATTTCTAAATGTCGTACGGCACTGTTTCGCCAATTCAAACGGATGTTGCACCTTGCACCGTGGATGTTGCACACTGTAGATATCGATTATTCGAACGGCCATAGCTTCTGGCTCGTTTAGAGTTACGGGAGCCATAACCTGTCAAAACGAAGGCCTCGATGAGTTCTATGGCTTTGACAGCTTTCAGCCGTCAACGGATAGATTAATGCCCAAAAAGGACAACCCGAATCTCGATCGGGTCTCGTAAGTTTTTTACCCTTCGTTTTTTCGACACGTGGATTTTTACGGTAAAACGGGATTACCGTGGCCCGTCTTCGACTTTCAATCGCTGGAGAGTGGTGCACCATGGTACTGTTCCGTTTCAAATCCATGCACACATTTCTAAAAGTCGTACGGCACTGTTTTGCCATTTCAGACGGATGTTGCACCTTGCACCGTGTAGATATCGATTATTCGGACGGCCATAACTTCTAGCTCGTTTAGAGTTACGGGAGCCATAACCGGTCAAAACGTAGGCCTCGATGTGTTCTACGGCTTTGATTACTTTCAGCCATCAACGGATAGATTAATGCCCAAAAAGAACAACCCGAATCTCAATCGGGTCTCGCAAGTTTTTAACCCTTCGTTTTTTCGACACGTGGATTTTTACGGTAAAACGGGATTACCGTGGCCCGTCTTCGACTGACCATCCCTGGAGAGTGGTGCACCATGGTATTGTTCCGTTTCAAATCCATGCACACATTTCTAAAAGTCGTACGGCACTGTTTCGTCATTTCGGACGGATGTTGCACCTTGCACCGTGGATGTTGCACAATGTAGATATCGATTATTCGGGCGGCCATAACTTCTGGCTCGTTTAGAGTTACGGGAGCCATAACCTGTCAAAACGAAGGCCTCGATGAGTTCTACGGCTTTGACAGCTTTCAGCCGTCAACGCATAGATTAATGCCCAAAAAGGACAACCCGAATCTCAATCGGGTCTCGTAAGTTTTTTACCCTTCGTTTTTTCGACACGTGGATTTTTACGGTAAAACAGGATTACCGTGGCCCGTCTTCGACTTCCCATCGCTGGAGAGTGGTGCACCATGGTAGTGTTCCATTTCAAATCCATGCACGCATTTCTAAAAGTCGTACGGCACTGTTTCGCCATTTCGGACGGATGTTGCACCTTGCACCGTGGATGTTGCACCCTGTAGATATTGATTATTCGGACGGCCATAACTTCTGGCTCGTTTAGAGTTACGGGAGCCATAACCTGTCAAAACGAAGGCCTCGATGATTTCTATGGCTTTGATAGCTTTCAGCCGTCAACGGATAGATTAATGTCCAAAAAGGACAATCCGAATCTCAATCGGGTCTCGTAAGTTTATTACCCTTCGTTTTTTCGACACGTGGATTTTTACGGTAAAACGGGATTACCGTGGCCCGTCTTCGACTTTCCATCGCTAGAGAGTGGTGCACCATGATAGTGTTCCATTTCAAATCCATGCACGCATTTCTAAAAGTCGTACGGCATTGTTTCACCATTTCGGACGGATGTTGCACCTTGCACCGTGGATGTTGCACCCTGTAGATATCGATTGTTCGGACAGCCATAACTTCTGGCTCGTTTAGAGTTACGAGAGCCATAACCTGTCAAAATGAAGGCCTCGATGAGTTCTACGGCTTTGATAGCTTTCAGCCGTCAACGGATCGATTAATGCCCAAAAAGGACAATCCGAATCTCAATCGGGTCTCGTAAGTTTTTTACCCGTCGTTTTTTCGACACGTGGATTTTTACGGTAAAACGGGATTACCGTGGCCCGTCTTCGACTTCCCATCGCTGGAGAATGGTGCACCATGGCACTGTTCCGTTTCAAACCCATGCTCGCATTTCTAAAAGTCGTACGGCAATGTTTCGCCATTTCGAACGGATGTTGCACCTTGCACCGTGGATGTTGCACCCTGTAGATATCGAATATACGGACGGCCATAACTTCTGGCTCGTTTAGAGTTACGGGAGCCATAACCTGTCAGAACGAAGGGCTCGATGAGTTCTACGGCTTTGACAGCTTTCAGCCATCAACGGATAGATTAATGCCCAAAAAGGACAATCCGAATATCAATCGGTTCGCGTAAGTTTTTTACCCTTCGTTTTTTCGACACGTGGATTTTTACGGTAAAACGGGATTACCGTGGCCCGTCTTCGACTTTCCATCGCTGGAGAGTGGTGCACCATGATAGTGTTCCGTTTCAAATCGATGCACGCATTTCTAAAAGTCGTACGGCACTGTTTCACCATTTCGGACGGATGTTGCACCTTGCACCGTGGATGTTGCACCCTGTAGATATCGATTATTTAAACGGCCATAACTTTTGGCTCGTTTAGAGCTACGGGAGCCATAACCTGTCAAAACGAAGGCCTCGATGAGTTCTACGGCTTTGACTGCTTTCGGCCGTCAACGGATAGATTAATGCCCAAAAAGGACAACCCGAATCTCAATCGGGTCTCGTAAGTTTTTAACCCTTCGTTTTTTCGACACGTGGATTTTTACGGTAAAACGGGATTACGGTGGCTGGTCTTCAATTTACCATCGCTGGTGGAGAGTGGTGCACCATGGTACTATTCTGTTTCAAATCCATGCACGCATTTCTAAAAGACGTACGACACTGTTCCGCCATTTAGGACGGATGTTGCACCTTGCACCGTGGATGTTGCACCCTGTAGATATCGATTATTCGGACGGCCATAACTTCTGGCTCGTTTAGAGTTATGGGAACCATAACCTGTCTAAATGAAGGCCTCGATGAGTTCTATGGATTTGACAGGTTTCATCCGTCAATGGATAGATTAATGCCCAAAAAGGACAACCCGAATCTCAATCGGGTCTCGTAAGTTTTTTACACTTCGTTTTTTCGACACGTGGATTTTTACGGTAAAACAGGATTACCGTGGCCCGTCTTCGACTTCCCATCGCTGGATAGTGGTGCACCATGGTAATGTTCCGTTTCAAATCCATGCATGCATTTCTAAATGTCGTACGGCACTATTTCGCCAATTCAAACGGATGTTGCACCTTGCACCGTGGATGTTGCACACTGTAGATATCGATTATTCGGACGGCCATAGCTTCTGGCTCGTTTAGAGTTACGGGAGCCATAACCTGTCAAAACGAAGGCCTCGATGAGTTCTATAGCTTTGACAGCTTTCAGCCGTCAACGGATAGATTAATTCCCAAAAAGGACAACCCGAATCTCAATCGGGTCTCGTAAGTTTTTTACCCTTCGTTTTTTCGACACGTGTATTTTTACGGTAAAACGGGATTACCGTGGCCCGTCTTCGACTTCCCATCGCTGGAGAGTGGTGCACCATGGTACTGTTCCGTTTCAAATCCATGCACGCATTTCTAAAAGTCGTAAGGCACTGTTTCGCCATTTCGGACGGATGTTGCACCTTGCACCGTGGATGTTGCACCCTGTAGATATCGATTATTCGGACGACCATAACTTCTGGCTCATTTAGAGTTACGAGAGCCAAAACCTGTCAAAATGAAGGCCTCGATGAGTTCTATGGCTTTGACAGCTTTCAGCCGTCAACGGATAGATAAATGCCCAAAAAGGACAACCCGAATCTCAATCGGGTCTCCTAAGTTTTTTACCCTTCGTTTTTTTCGACACGTGGATTTTTACGGTAAAACAGGATTACGGTGGCTGGCCTTCGATTTACCATCGCTGGACAGTGGTGCACCATGGTACTGTTCTATTTCAAATCCATTCACGCATTTCTAAAAGTCGTACGGCACTGTTTCGCCATTTAGGACGGATGTTGCACCTTGCACCGTGGATGTTGCACCCTGTAGATATCGATTATTCGGACGACCATAACTTCTGGCTCGTTTAGAGTTACGGGAGCCATAACCTATCAAAACGAAGGCCTCGATGGGTTCTACGGCTTTGACAGCTTTCAGCCGTCAACGGATAGGTTAATGCCCAAAAAGGACAACCCGAATCTCAATCGGGTCTCGTAAGTATTTTACCCTTCGTTTTTTCGACACGTGGATTTTTACGGTAAAACAGGATTATCGTGGCCCGTCTTCGACTTCCCATCGCTGTAGAGTGGTGCAACATGGTACTGTTCCGTTTCAAATCCATGCACACATTTCTAAAAGTCGTACGGCACTGTTTCGCAATTTCTGACGGATGTTGCACCTTGCACCGTGGTTATTGCACCCTGTAGATATCGATTATTCGGAGGGCCATAAATTCTGGCTCGTTTAGAGATATGGGAGCCATAACCTGTCAAAATAAAGGCCTCGATGAGTTCTACGGCTTTGATAGTTTTCAGCCATCAACGGATAGATTAATGCCCAAAAAGGACAACCCGAATCTCAATCGGGTCTCGTAAGTTTTTTACCCTTCGTTTTTTCGACACCTGGATTTTTACGGTAAAACGGGATTACCGTGGCCCGTCTTCGACTTTCCATCGCTGGAGAGTGGTGCACCATGATAGTGTTCCGTTTCAAATCCATGCACGCATTTCTAAAAGTCGTACGGCACTGTTTCACCATTTCGGACGGATGTTGCACTTTGCACCGTGGATGTTGCACCCTGTAGATATCGATTATTGGACAGCCATAACTTCTGGCTCGTTTAGAGTTACGAGAGCCATAACCTGTCAAAATGAAGGCCTCAATGAGTTCTACGGCTTTGATAGCTTTCAGCCGTCAACGGATAGATTAATGCCCAAAAAGGACAACCCGAATCTCAATCGGATCTCGTAAGTTTTTTACCCTTCGTTTTTTCGACACGTGGATTTTTACGGTAAAACGGGACTACCGTGGCCCGTCTTCCACTTCCCATCGCTGGAGGGTGGTGCACCATGGTACTGTTCCGTTTCAAACCCATGCTCGCATTTCTAAAAGTCGTACGACAATGTTTCGCCATTTCGAACGGATGTTGCACCTTGCACCGTGGATGTTGCACCCTGTAGATATCGATTATTCGGACGGCCATAACTACTGGCTCGTTTAGAGTTACGGGAGCCATAACCTGTCAAAACGAAGGCCTCGATGAGTTCTATGGCTTTGACAGCTTTCAGCCGTCAACGGATAGATTAATGCCCAAAAAGGACAACCCGAATCTCAATCGGGTCTCGTAAGTTTTTTACCCTTCGTTTTTTCGACACGTGGATTTTTACGGTAAAACGGGATTACCGTGGCCCGTCTTTGACTTTCCATCGCTGGAGAGTGGTGCACCATGATAGTGTTCCGTTTCAAATCGATGCACGCATTTCTAAAAGTCGTACGGCACTGTTTCACCATTTCGGACGGATGTTGCACCTTGCACCGTGGATGTTGCACCCTGTAGATATCGATTATTTAAACGGCCATAACTTCTGGCTCGTTTAGAGTTACGGGAGCCATAACCTGTCAAAACGAAGGCCTCGATGAGTTCTACGGCTTTGACTGCTTTCAGCCGTCAATGGATAGATTAATGCCCAAAAAGGACAACCCGAATCTCAATTGGGTCTCGTAAGTTTTTAACCCTTCGTTTTTTCGACACGTGGATTTTTACGGTAAAACGGGATTACGGTGGCTGGTCTTCGATTTACCATCGCTGGAGAGTGGTGCACCATGGTACTATTCCGTTTCAAATCCATGCACGCATTTCTAAAAGACGTACGACACTGTTCCGCCATTTAGGACGGATGTTGCACCTTGCACCGTGGATGTTGCACCCTGTAGATATCGATTATTCGGACGGCCATAACTTCTGGCTCGTTTAGAGTTACGGGAGCCATAACCTGTCTAAATGAAGGCCTCGATGAGTTCTATGGATTTGACAGCTTTCATCCGTCAACGGATAGATTAATGCCCAAAAAGGACAACCCGAATCTCAATCGGGTCTCGTAAGTTTTTTACCCTTCGTTTTTTCGACACGTCGATTTTTACGGTAAAACAGGATTACCGTGGCCCGTCTTCGACTTTCCATCGCTGGATAGTGGTGCACCGTGGTACTGTTCCGTTTCAAATCCATGCATGCATTTCTAAATGTCGTACGGCACTGTTTCGCCAATTCAAACGGATGTTGCACCTTGCACCGTGGATGTTGCACACTGTAGATATCGATTATTCGAACGGCCATAGCTTCTGACTCGTTTAGAGTTACGGGAGCCATAACCTGTCAAAACGAAGGCCTCGATGAGTTCTATGGCTTTGACATCTTTCAGCCGTCAACGGATAGATTAATGCCCAAAAAGGACAACCCGAATCTCGATCGGGTCTCGTAAGTTTTTTACCCTTCGTTTTTTCGACACGTGGATTTTTACGGTAAAACGGGATTACCGTGGCCCGTCTTCGACTTTCAATCGCTGGAGAGTGGTGCACCATGGTACTGTTCCGTTTCAAATCCATGCACACATTTCTAAAAGTCGTACGGCACTGTTTCGCCATTTCAGACGGATGTTGCACCTTGCACCGTGTAGATATCGATTATTCGGACGGCCATAACTTCTAGCTCGTTTAGAGTTACGGGAGCCATAACCGGTCAAAACGAAGGCCTCGATGTGTTCTACGGCTTTGATTGCTTTCAGCCATCAACGGATAGATTAATGCCCAAAAAGAACAACCCGAATCTCAATCGGGTCTCGCAAGTTTTTAACCCTTCGTTTTTTCGACACGTGGATTTTTACGGTAAAACGGGATTACCGTGGCCTGTCTTCGACTGACCATCGCTGGAGAGTGGTGCACCATGGTATTGTTCCGTTTCAAATCCATGCACACATTTCTAAAAGTCGTACGGCACTGTTTCGTCATTTCGGACGGATGTTGCACCTTGCACCGTGGATGTTGCACAATGTAGATATCGATTATTCGGGCGGCCATAACTTCTGGCTCGTTTAGAGTTACGGGAGCCATAACCTGTCAAAACGAAGGCCTCGATGAGTTCTACGGCTTTGACAGCTTTCAGCCGTCAACGCATAGATTAATGCCCAAAAAGGACAACCCGAATCTCAATCGGGTCTCGTAAGTTTTTTACCCTTCGTTTTTTCGACACGTGGATTTTTACGGTAAAACAGGATTACCGTGGCCCGTCTTCGACTTCCCATCGCTGGAGAGTGGTGCACCATGGTAGTGTTCCGTTTCAAATCCATGCACGCATTTCTAAAAGTCGTACGGCACTGTTTCGCCATTTCGGACGGATGTTGCACCTTGCACCGTGGATGTTGCACCCTGTAGATATCGATTCTTCGGACGGCCATAACTTCTGGCTCGTTTAGCGTTACGGGAGCCATAACCTATCAAAACGAAGGCCTCGATGAGTTCTATGGCTTTGATAGCTTTCAGCCGTCAACGGATAGATTAATGCCCAAAAAGGACAACCCGAATCTCAATCGGGTCTCGTAAGTTTATTACCCTTCTTTTTTCGACACGTGGATTTTTACGGTAAAACGGGATTACCGTGGCCCGTCTTCGACTTTCCATCGCTGGAGAGTGGTGCACCATGATAGTTTTCCATTTCAAATCCATGCACGCATTTCTAAAAGTCGTACGGCACTGTTTCACCATTTCGGACGGATGTTGCACCTTGCACCGTGGATGTTGCACCCTGTAGATATCGATTATTCGGACAGCCATAACTTCTGGCTCGTTTAGAGTTACGAGAGCCATAACCTGTCAAAACGAAGGCCTCGATGAGTTCTACGGCTTTGACAGCTTTCAGCCATCAACGGATAGATTAATGCCCAAAAAGGACAACCCGAATCTCAATCGGTTCTCGTAAGTTTTTTACCCTTCATTTTTTCGACACGTGGATTTTTACGGTAAAACGGGATTACCGTGGCCCGTCTTCGACTTTCCATCGCTGGAGAGTGGTGCACCATGATAGTGTTCCGTTTCAAATTTATGCACGCATTTCTAAAAGTCGTACGGCACTGTTTCACCATTTCGGACGGATGTTGCACCTTGCACCGTGGATGTTGCACCCTGTAGATATCGATTATTTAAACGGCCATAACTTCTGGCTCGTTTAGAGTTACGGGAGCCATAACCTGTCAAAACGAAGGCCTCGATGAGTTCTACGGCTTTGACTGCTTTCGGCCGTCAACGGATAGATTAATGCCCAAAAAGGACAACCCGAATCTAAATCAGGTCTCGTAAGTTTTTAACCCTTCGTTTTTTCGACACGTGGATTTTTACGGTAAAACGGGATTACGGTGGCTGGTCTTCAATTTACCATCGCTGGAGAGTGGTGCACCATGGTACTATTCCGTTTCAAATCCATGCACGCATTTCTAAAAGACGTACGACACTGTTCCGCCATTTAGGACGGATGTTGCACCTTGCACCGTGGATGTTGCACCCTGTAGATATCGGTTATTCGGACGGCCATAACTTCTGGCTCGTTTAGAGTTACGGGAACCATAACTTGTCTAAATGAAGGCCTCGATGAGTTCTATGGATTTGACAGGTTTCATCCATCAACGGATAGATTAATGCCCAAAAAGGACAACCCGAATCTCAATCGGGTCTCGTAAGTTTTTTACCCTTCGTTTTTTCGACACGTGGATTTTTACGGTAAAACAGGATTACCGTGGCCCGTCTTCGACTTCCCATCGCTGGATAGTGGTGCACCATGGTAATGTTCCGTTTCAAATCCATGCATGCATTTCTAAATGTCGTACGACACTGTTTCGCCAATTCAAACGGATGTTGCACCTTGCACCGTTGATGTTGCACACTGTAGATATCGATTATTCGGACGGCCATAGCTTCTGGCTCGTTTAGAGTTACGGGAGCCATAACCTGTCAAAACGAAGGCCTCGATGAGTTCTATAGCTTTGACAGCTTTCAGCCGTCAACGGATAGATTAATTCCCAAAAAGGACAACCCGAATCTCAATCGGGTCTCGTAAGTTTTTTACCCTTCGTTTTTTCGACACGTGGATTTTTACGGTAAAACGGGATTACCGTGGCCCGTCTTCGACTTCCCATCGCTGGAGAGTGGTGCACCATGGTACTGTTCCGTTTCAAATCCATGCACGCATTTCTAAAAGTCGTACGGCACTGTTTCGCAATTTCTGACGGATGTTGCACCTTGCACCGTGGATGTTGCACCCTGTAGATATCGATTATTCGGAGGGCCATAAATTCTGGCTCGTTTAGAGATATGGGAGCCATAACCTGTCAAAATAAAGGCCTCAATGAGTTCTATGGCTTTGACAGCTTTCAGCCGTCAACGGATAGATAAATGCCCAAAAAGGACAACCCGAATCTCAATCGGGTCTCGTAAGTTTTTTACCCTTTGTTTTTTCGACACCTGGATTTTTACGGTAAAACGGGATTACCGTGGCCCGTCTTCGACTTTCCATCGCTGGAGAGTGGTGCACCATGATAGTGTTCCATTTCAAATCCATGCACGCATTTCTAAAAGTCGTACGGCACTGTTTCACCATTTCGGACGGATGTTGCACGTTGCACCGTGGATGTTGCACCCTGTAGATATCGATTATTGGACAGCCATAACTTCTGGCTCGTTTAGAGTTACGAGAGCCATAACCTGTCAAAATGAAGGCCTCGATGAGTTCTACGGCTTTGATAGCTTTCAGCCGTCAACGGATAGATTAATGCCCAAAAAGGACAACCCGAATCTCAATCGGGTCTCGTAAGTTTTTTACCCTTCGTTTTTTCGACACGTGGATTTTTACGGTAAAACGGGACTACCGTGGCCCGTCTTCCACTTCCCATCGCTGGAGGGTGGTGCACCATGGTACTGTTCCGTTTCAAACCCATGCTCGCATTTCTAAAAGTCGTACGACAATGTTTCGCCATTTCGAACGGATGTTGCACCTTGCACCGTGGATGTTGCACCCTGTAGATATCGATTATTCGGACGGCCATAACTTCTGGCTCGTTTAGAGTTACGGGAGCCATAACCTGTCAAAACGAAGGCCTCGATGAGTTCTATGGCTTTGACAGCTTTCAGCCGTCAACGGATAGATTAATGCCCAAAAAGGACAACCCGAATCTCGATCGGGTCTCGTAAGTTTTTTACCCTTCGTTTTTTCGACACGTGGATTTTTACGGTAAAACGGGATTACCGTTGCCCGTCTTCGACTTTCAATCGCTGGAGAGTGGTGCACCATGGTACTATTCCGTTTCAAATCCATGCACACATTTCTAAAAGTCGTACGGCACTGTTTCGCCATTTCAGACGGATGTTGCACCTTGCACCGTGTAGATATCGATTATTCGGACGGCCATAACTTCTAGCTCGTTTAGAGTTACGGGAGCCATAACCGGTCAAAACGAAGGCCTCGATGTGTTCTACGGCTTTGATTGCTTTCAGCCATCAACGGATAGATTAATGCCCAAAAAGAACAACCCGAATCTCAATCGGGTCTCGCAAGTTTTTAACCCTTCGTTTTTTCGACACGTGGATTTTTACGGTAAAACGGGATTACCGTGGCCCGTCTTCGACTGACCATCGCTGGAGAGTGGTGCACCATGGTATTGTTCCGTTTCAAATCCATGCACACATTTCTAAAAGTCGTACGGCACTGTTTCGTCATTTCGGATGGATGTTGCACCTTGCACCGTGGATGTTGCACAATGTAGATATCGATTATTCGGGCGGCCATAACTTCTGGCTCGTTTAGAGTTACGGGAGCCATAACCTGTCAAAACGAAGGCCTCGATGAGTTCTACGGCTTTGACAGCTTTCAGCCGTCAACGCATAGATTAATGCCCAAAAAGGACAACCCGAATCGCAATCGGGTCTCGTAAGTTTTTTACCCTTCGTTTTTTCGACACGTGGATTTTTACGGTAAAACAGGATTACCGTGGCCCGTCTTCGACTTCCCATCGCTGGAGAGTGGTGCACCATGGTAGTGTTCCGTTTCAAATCCATGCATGCATTTCTAAAAGTCGTACGGCACTGTTTCGCCATTTCGGACGAATGTTGCACCGTGGATGTTGCACCCTGTAGATATCGATTATTCGGACGGCCATAACTTCTGGCTCATTTAGAGTTACGGGAGCCATAACCTGTCAAAACGAAGGCCTCGATGAGTTCTACGGCTTTGACAGCTTTCAGCCGTCAACGGATAAATTAATGCCCAAAAAGGACAACCCGAATCTCAATCGGGTCTCGTAAGTTTTTTACCCTTCGTTTTTTCGACCCGTGGATTTTTACGGTAAAACGGGATACCATGGCCCGTCTTCGACTTCCCATCGCTGGAGAGTGGTACACCATGGTACTATTCCGTTTCAAATCCACGCACGCATTTCTAAAAGTCGTACGGCACTGTTTCTCCATTCGGACGGATGTTGCACCTTGCACCGTCGATGTTGCACAATGTAGATATAAATTATTCGGACGGCCATAACTTCTGGCTCGTTTAGAGTTATGGGAGCCATAACCTGTCAGAACAAAGCCCTCGATGAGTTCTACGGCTTTAACAGCTTTCAGCCGTCAACGGATAGATTAATGCCCAAAAAGGACAACCTGAATCTCAATCGGGTCTCGTAAGTTTTTTACCCTTCGTTTTTTCGACACGTGGATTTTTACGGTATAACGGGATTACCGTGGCCCGTCTTCGACTTCCCATCGCTGGAGAGTGGTGCACCACGGTAGTGTTCCATTTCAAATCCATGCACGCATTTCTAAAAGTCGTACGGCACTGTTTCGCCATTTCGGACGGATGTTGCACCTTGCACCGTGGATGTTGCACCCTGTAGATATCGATTATTCGGACGGCCATAACTTCTGGCTCGTTTAGAGTTACGGAAGACATAACCTGTCAAAACGAAGGCCTCGATGAGTTCTACGGCTTTGACAGCTTTCAGCTGTCAATGGATAGATTAATGCCTAAAAAGGACAACCCGAATCTCAATCGGGTCTCGTAAGTTTTTTACCCTTTGTTTTTTCGACACGTGGATTTTTACGGTAAAACGAGATTACCGTGGCCCGTCTCCGACTTCCCATCACTGGAGAGTGGTGCACCATGGTAGTGTTCCGTTTCAAATCCATGCACGCATTTCTAAAAGTCAGACGACACTGTTTCGCCATTTCGGACGGATGTTGCACCTTGCACCGTGGATGTTGCACCTTGCACCGTGGATGTTGCACCCTATAGATATCGACTATTCGGACGGCCATAACTTCTGGCTCGTTTAGAGTTACGCGAGCCATAACCTGTCAAAACGAAGGCCTCGATGAGTTCATGGCTTTGACAGCTTTCAGCCGTCAACGGATAGATTAGTGCCCAAAAAGGACAACCCGAATCTCAATTGGGTCTCTTAAGTTTTTACCCTTCGTTTTTTCGACACGTGGATTTTTACGGTAAAACAGGATTACCGTGGTTGGCCTTCGATTTACCATCGCTGGAGAGTGGTGCACCATGGTACTGTTCCGTTTCAAATCCATGCACTCATTTCTAAAAGTCGTACGGCACTGTTTCGCATTTCGGACGGATGTTGCACCTTGCACCGTGGATGTTGCACCCTGTAGATATCGATTATTCGGACGACCATAACTTCGGGCTTGTTTAGAGTTACGGGAGCCATAACCTATCAAAACGAAGGCCTCGATGAGTTCTACGGCTTTGATAGCTTTCAGCCGTCAACGGATAGATTAATTCCCAAAAAGGACAACCAGAATCTCAATCGGGTCTCGTAAGTTTTTTATCCTTCGTTTTTTCGACACGTGGATTTTTACGGTAAAATGGGATTACCGTGGCCCGTCTTCGACTTCCCATCGCTGGAGAGTGGTGCACCATGGTACTGTTCCGTTTCAAATCCATGCACGCATTCCTAAAAGTCGTAAGGCACTGTTTCGCCATTTCGGACGGATGTTGCACCTTGCACCGTGGATGTTGCACCCTGTAGATATCGATTATTCGGACGGCCATAACTTCTGGCTCGTTTAGAGTTACGGGAGCCAAAACCTTTCAAAATGAAGGCCTCGATGAGTTCTATGGCTTTGACAGCTTTCAGCCGTCAACGGATAGATAAATGCCCAAAAAGGACGACCCGAATCTCAATCGGGTCTCCTAAGTTTTTTACCCTTCGTTTTTTCGACACGTGGATTTTTACGGTAAAACAGGATTACGGTGGCTGGCCTTCGATTTACCATCGCTGGACAGTGGTGCACCATGGTACTATTCTGTTTCAAATCCATTCACGCATTTCTAAAAGTCGTACGGCACTGTTTCGCCATTTAGGACGGATGTTGCACCTTGCACCGTGGATGTTGCACCCTGTAGATATCGATTATTCGGGCGACCATAACTTCTGGCTCGTTTAGAGTTACGGGAGCCATAACCTATCAAAACGAAGGCCTCGATGAGTTCTACGGCTTTGACAGCTTTCAGCCGTCAACGGATAGGTTAATGCCCAAAAAGGACAACCCGAATCTCAATCGGGTCTCGTAAGTTTTTTACCCTTCGTTTTTTCGACACGTGGATTTTTACGGTAAAACGGGATTACCGTGGCCCGTCTTTGACTTCCCATCGCTGGAGAGCGGTGCACCATGGTACTATTCCGTTTCAAATCCATGCACGCGTTTCTAAAAGTCATACAACACTATTTCACCATTTCGGACGGATGTTGCACCTTGCACCGTGGATGTTGCACCCTGTAGATATCGATTATTCAAACGGCCATAACTTCTGGCTCGTTTAGAGTTACAGGAGCAATAACCTGTCAAAATGAAGGCCTCAATGAGTTCTACGGCTTTGACAGCTTTCAGTCATTAACGGATAGATTAATGCCCAAAAGGACAGCCCGAATCTCAATCGGGTCTCGTAAGTTTTTTATCCTTCGTTTTTTCGACACGTGGATTTTTACGGTAAAACATGATTACGGTTGCTGGCCTTCGATTTACCTTCGCTGGACAGTGGTGCACTATGGTACTGTTCCGTTTCAAATCCATGCACGCATTTCTAAAAATTGTACGGCACTGTTTCGCCATTTCGGACGGATGTTGCACCTTGCACCTTGGATGTTGCACTCTGTAGATATCGATTATTCAGACGGCCATAACTTCTGGCTCGTTTAGAGTTACGGGAGCCACAACTTGTCAAAACGAAGGCCTCGATGAGTTCTACGGCTTTGACAGCTTTCAGCCGTCAACGGATAGATTAATGTCCAAAAAGGACAACCCGAATCTCAATCGGGTCTCGTAAGTTTTTTACCCTTCGTTTTTTCGACACGTGGATTTTTACGGTAGAACAGGATTACCGAGGTTGGCCTTCGATTTACCATCGCTGGAGTGTGGTGCACCATGGTACTGTTCCGTTTCAAATCCATGCCCGCATTTCTAAAAGTCGTACGACACTATTTCGCCATTTCGGACGGATGTTGCACCTTGCACCGTGGATGTTGCACCCTGTAGATATCGATTATTCAAACGGTCATAACTTCTGGCTCGTTTAGAGTTACGGGAGCCATAACCTGCGAAAACGAAGGCCTCGATGAGTTCTATGGCTTTGACAGCTTTCAGCCGTCAACGGATAGATTAATGCTCGAAAAGGACAACCCAAATCTCAATCGGGTCTCGTAAGTTTTTTACCCTTCGTTTTTTCGACACGTGGATTTTTACGGTGAAATCGGATTACCATGGCCCGTCTTCGACTTCCCATCGTTGGAGAGTGGTGCACCATGGTACTGATCTGTTTCACATCCATGCACGTGTTTGCGCAAAAAATGGGCAAACACCTCCAAGTCGTGTGATTTAGTTGATTTTATGTGATTCTTAATGATTCAGATGAGTTGTGTAAATATGAAAAAAGCAGGGGCTGAAATGTAAAAGACACATAGATTTATAGTGGTTCGGCCAGAACGTGCCTACGTCCACTTTATATGTTATTATCTTCTTTGTTTCAGATTACAAGTACAATGCTTTGTGTACAAGTATATGAAAGTAGTTTGAAAGTTCCTTCCGTGCTTGAGCTCTCAAACTTGTCTGCCATTGTTGTACCCCTGCCCCTCTATTTATAGAGTGAGGTAGGGGGCATGGGTCTTGGATGTATATAGCTGCTGGTGGGCCCGGGCTGAAGCAATCTGGCCTGGTAGCGTTCTGGTTCGGCGAGGCTTCATTCGGTGGTGAGGTATGGACCGGTGGTAGGTGTGGTCCGGTGGTGAGTGTGGTTCGGTGTTAGATGGTGTGGGCTTTGGACCGGCAATGGCCTCGTCCGGTAGTAGTGGGGAGTGTTTGGATCGGTGGACCGGTAATGACTGGTCCGGTACTGATGGAAATAGGTTTGGTTCGGTATTACTGTGGAGTGGCTCTAGCCCGGTGGTCGCTTGGACTTTGGTTCGGTTATGGTTGGACCGGATGGGTGGCTGACCGAATGGCCTTTGGTTCGGCATGAATTGGAGACGCCGAATGGACTTGTATATTGAGAATGCCAGATGGACTTCTATGCTTATATCGAGCCTTGTGTTTGTCGAACGAGGTGGAGGTTGCGAGCCCGGGTGAAACTGTGACTTCTCGGTCTCGAGATCTTCTAGGTGAGAATTCGCCCAACATTTGCCCCCCAAAGTGGGGCACGTGCTTGCATGTGTCGCGCTTTGTTTCCCTGTGGTGGAAAGGCTTGTTTAGGCCTTCCATGGGCTGGATGTTCATATCTTGTTGATGTCCTACGAAGGAATTTATAGCTTTAGTGTGATTTCAAATAACGACCGTTCGGGATCGAAATATTCGAGATGAAGTGAATCGTGCCGTTCGAGGCGAGAGAGTGTGCCCCGAGGGGGTTTAGCATTATCGATGCCAGGTTCACGTTAGAGTGGATCCCTGGATCGTTCGTCAAGGTGGTTTATCGCCAGCTCAGAGCATGCCTAGGGATCGTTCGCGACCCCGTACATGTGTAAGTAGCTTAGCCATTTCATAATTATCAGAATCAAATTCCCATTTAACCGATGAGCTTAAAAAAGGATGTCAAAGTGCAAATTCTCACGACGATAGGGTTAATAGCCGTTCAGAGCGTGCCTATGGACCGTTCGTGGTCGCGTACACGTGTAAATGATTAACCCATGTTGGTGAGAGATACGACCCATTCATTGTTATCATATTCTCTACTTTATTAGTAGGTCCTAGAGTTCGGTACTTATCTGAGTGAGGTGCTTTGCATGCCCCCTGCTTCTTGTCATTGCTGGCTGAGATGGTTTCATTCGGCTTTGAGCTGGTAGAGATAGCTTCATTCGGTCTTAGTTGGTCTGGTCTGCCGAATGGGTTGGTCCGGTAGTGTTGCGCTCATCTATATATAGGGGCTACACCCCCTTGGTTTTTCCTTACCGAATCAACGAAAGCCGAACCAATTCTTAGCCGAACCAACTTATCTACTGAACCAAGCTTATACCGAATCAGGTATATATCTTTTGCCGAATGGCCTTTATCGCCGAATGAACTTGACTGCCGAATACACACGAAAGTCTTTGTTTGCCGAATGTGCTTTAGGCCTTAGTGCCGAATGACACGTATACCGGATGAACTCTTAGTGCCGAATGGACTTATTATCTCCCTGCCGAATGAACTTACTTGCACTGCCGAATGAACTTGATATTTTAGTGGAATTCCGGACTTATGCATTCTTTTTTGCTTACATCTCTGTATTCTTTGTTCTAACAACCTATCTTTTCACTTTTATGTATGCAGATAAATGTCTCGCAAGGCGGAAACACGATCAGACAGACGGAAACCCAAGGATGGAGGAGTGTCTTCTTCCGTGCCCCCAGCCCAACCAGGGCCGGTGCAACATGGGCCTGCTCCGAGGTCATTAGTGGACGGGTACGGTCCTCAGGAACTTCTGGTCTCCCCTCCCGATTGCTTTCCTAGCTCCCTAAAGGAGGAGCAACTTGATGTTATATCCCGTTCCTTCGGGATAGATAGGGCTCGGATGCTGTCGCCGGGAGATGGAGTGATGCCGTATAATCCCCCCGAAGGCTACTTTGCTTACAGCAGATATCATTGCATGTGTGGTGCTATCCCTCCTATCAATGCCTGGATAGTTAGCTTTACCACATATTTGAAGGTGGCTCCATTCCAGCTTCAGCCTAACTCTTATGCCATTCTGGTGAGCCTTTTCGTCATCTTCCAGAGGAGGTACGGGCGCCCTCCTTCTAACCGGGAAATTCGATATTTGTATAACCTGAGAGGCTACAAGAAGGGGTCTCCGTATATTAGTCTAGAAGCGGCCGTGCCCTTCAAACCAGTCTTGGACTTATATTCAAAGTTTACCATGTTCAAGAAGGAATGGTTTTTTATCAAGAACGATTCTGTTTCTTTCCGCCTTTTCACTTCCGGCTGTAAGATGAATTTCATTTATATTTTCCATGTTCTGACTGTAGTGCTTCTTCTGACACGCTTCTATTTCTTGCTAGCGACAGGTGGCATTGCAGTCGTGGAAGATGATTCTTTGGCGCGGATGGCTGCTGAAATAAAGGCCATTCCCGCACGGGACAGGTCGGCTTCGTTCCCGATCAGGAACGCTACCCTCCTGGAGTACAATTTGATCCAGCCGCACCAGTCCGTGGTTAAGCAGAGGGACACGGCTGAGGAGAAGGCTGCTAAAGCTAAGGAGGGGGCCACGGTGAAGAGTGGCAAGAAGAAGCCCTTTGCACAACATCCCATCGCGGGAGGCAAGAATCTTAAGGAGTCTGAGGGCCCCTCTCCTAGTACTTGCCCGATCATTCCGGAGGAGGAAGGTGTGGAAGAGGGCGAAGGAGGCGATATGGAAGGAGAGTCGGAGGGCGGAGGAGATGGAGATGGTCAGGGTGGCAGTGGTGCTGGTGCCTTAACTTCTGGGCAAGACTTTGAACTGGATGAGGCCCTCCGCCAAGCCTTCGGGGAATCGGAGGGGGAATCGGGAGCGAAGAAGGCGAAGGAGACTGGCAAGGTCGGGGCTGGTGCCAATCTATCCCCCAGGGGTTCCTCAGCCAGGGTGACTTCGGCGGTGCAAGGTGAACTTTTGTCCTCTGTCGATTCCATTTTCGATAAGGACTTAGAAATATTTTATGGTTCACTTCCGTCTTGGAATGAGATTCAGGACTTATTGCAGTATCCCACTCCTCCGCAGGGTTTGTATAATAGATGTGCCTTCTCACTTTTTTTTTTTTTTACTTAACATGTTTCTTGAATTGTGGACCATTGTATGTTCGTAACACTTGTTCTTTATTCCAGGGGCAGGCCAGGTGGTTAAAACGTCAGACGTTCGACACCGCCTCGAACATTTCAGGTTGATGAGAGCTTCTGCGAAGCCTCCCACTGGTCGTACTGGGGACTTGGTCAAATACCGTCCTCTTCTTGGGGTCATTGAAGAGAGCATTCAGAAAAAGAAGAGGAGTCGTTCTTTATTTGAGCCTTCCCCTGGTCCGCAGCTTCCTGTTCAGCCTCCTCGTGATGCCACGGAGGAGAGCACGGAGTTTATCCCCCCTCCACCTCCTTCCAAGAATCCCACTGTTATCCATATAAGGCGTCCTGACGTGCCTCGTGACCCCTTTGCCGGTCATCCTGATTTAGATCCAAGCTCTCGGGATATTTCATTTGATGAGGCCACGGGTGAGCACCTCCTTCCCCGCAACCCCATGGTACGAGGGTTAGACGAGGCTAAGTCCCTAGATCTTGATCTGCTTACCACTCGGGTAGTTACCATGGGAGACGAGGCCAAAGCTAATATCGATCGGGTGGTTGAAGAGACCAAGAAGTTAATGAAGTATCATGCTCAGTTGGTCAAGGCTGGGGAGGAGATTGGGAGTGCTAATATTCGGTTGCGGTTGAAGGTTGTCGATCAGGCCGAACAGCTTGCCGGTCAAGCCGTTCAGATTTCTCAGCACGAGGAAGCCTCCAGGCGGCTGAAAGAGACCATGGAAAAGGCTAGTAGGGCAGAATTACGGAAGATGGAGGCCGCCTGTAAGGAGCGGATCGACATGGCCATTGCGACAGTGGATGAGGTTCGGAATGCGAATCTCGAGCAGGTAGAAGAGTTGTCTGGAAGGCTTGAGGCCACGGAGGTGGCTCAAGTCAAGTTAAAGGAGGAGATGGAGGAGATGAGGAGGTCTCTCCAGGCTGACTGCTTGAGGTACCGATCAGAGAGGGATGTCGCTGTCGCCAAGTTGCAGGCTTCCGAGGCCCGGGTGAAGGAGTTTGAGGAGAATGAGGGGATGATGGACGAGATGCTGCAGGACATGTACTTCCGCACTTGGAAGGAGGGCAGCTTGTCTTGGATGGATGACTATCCCCGGGTCATGGCCAAGATATATCTTTGGGCTTTAGAGGAGGCCAGGGTCAATGCGGGTAGGGAAGGTGGAGTGGCTTTTAGTCTGGATGTGGTCACTGCTCAGTTCTCGAAAGAGGAGCAAGCGGCGGTGAAGGAGGGGATGCGGTTGCTTGCTGCGGAGGAAGCGGGTGTGCAACTGGAGGATGAGGATCAAGCGGCGGACGCTGGTGAGTTATTCTTCTCTTTTCCTTTTCTTTCTGGGTTTCCATAACTTGATCGTTTATCGTTTGTTTAATGGATTCCTCTTCTGAATTAGACAGGTGGAACTTCCGATCAACATGCTGGGGGTTCCGGCCCTGCGGCCAAGTAGGCTTGAGATGTTGGTGATGGAGTGTGGACGCAGCTGGTTACTTGTCCGGGTTCGGCCGCTTTTTATTTCTTTTTATCGTTATTTACGTTAGTCCAAAACATTGATGTGACTGTAATAATATTATTTGCAGAGAATAACTTTGTGTGATTTTATAATATAAGCTGATTTTGTTATGTGTAAATGTTGTTGTCATTTTGATGTGCTGCGTGAGAAGTATAACTATGTATATGCCTGTGATTTTAGTTGTGTTTGATGTTAAGCCTTTGCTTGAAATATAATTTCATGTTTTGCAATGTTAGTGCGACGTACGAACAAGCTATAGTTATCTATTTATGTACAAGAGAAGAGAGTACCGCCCTTCATGTTTTATTTGCAGGCGGTAGCTTTGAGCGTCTTGTGTAACTGATCATGGATATATCTGAGTACCTTGCCACCCAGTACGCAGGCTTAGATTCTCATGAGTGAATGCTCCCCATTTGGTTTCCTGTGCTTTGGAGTTTGTTATACAGGATAGGAGAAAAGTATTTAAATGAAATGGAAATATAGAAAAAGTAAAACTTCCAGTCACGGAAGGCCGTCGATGTGCTTAAGTTCGTGGCAAACGGGTTTTGTAGTCACTTTCCCTAGCTGTGGGTCCTGGAGACATTTGTCACCCATCTTACGCCTCCGCGGGGAGTTTTCTTTTTTACCACAGCCGCACTTAAGACACATCGGAGCCGAGATCGCGCACGGTAACTACCCGAACCATTATGGTCCGTAATCGTGGGTATTATTCGATTTACCGTGGCCGGCTAGCGTGGGTGCCGTTGGCCGTGAACTACCCCTGGCTGGCCACACCTTATGTTGGGGCTTAAAGTAGGTTCACAGTTGCCGGCGAGCCGAACGCCGTAATGAGCTGCCATCGGCTATAGTCGGCCTTTATGATGACTTATAATCGGCTCATTACAGTTGGCTTTGAGGGCAGGCGCGAGCAATGAGTTAACCCGCAGCAGAGGTATGCTGGAGCAAAAAAGTCTCATTGGCGAGTGCATAGAATCGTAGCGTACCTGTTAGGACTTGTCTAGATGAGGCCGTGGTGCGTCTTGAGTGGAGATGCCATAAGATTTTGTTCAACAGAAAAGGATAAAGCTTAACAAGCAGCCAAGATATAAAAGGAACAAGTTAAAAAGAGACAAGATTTTTTAAAGTGGTTCGGCATGAAAATGCCTACGTCCACTGATTCTCTTTGTTAATTCACTTCATATGGGCAGTACAAGTTAAGAAAAGTATTGACGGAGGTGTCGGATGTTCCATGCCCTCTGGAACACATTTCCGTCCACTGTTTACAAAATATAAGCTCCGTTGTGGAGATCTTTATGAATTACATATGGTCCGTCCCAGATGGGGTCCAGTGACCCGGGGCGCGGAAAGATTCGCCTGAGGACAAGATCTCCTTCTTGTAAGATGCGATGCTTGACTTTGGAGTTGTATAGCGCTGCCACTTTTTGTTTGTGAGCTGCTGCTTTGAGTGCTGCATCGTTTCTCCTTTCCTCAATCAGATCCAAAGACATGAGGAGGAGTTCTTCGTTTTCTTCTGGATTGTAGTGGATCCTACGGTGGGAAGGAACAATAGTCTCAACAGGGAGCATTGCCTCCGATCCGTATGCCAAAGAGAAAGGAGCATGTCCCGTTGATATTCTGAAAGATGTGCGGTAGGCCCAAAGTGCCGTAGGAAGTTCGTCCACCCAAGCGCCTTTTGACTTTTCAAGTTTCTTCTTGATTAGGGTTTTGAGAATTTTGTTGACAGCTTCGACTTGCCCGTTTGCCTGAGGATAAGGTACTGATGAGAAGCTTTTATGAATTCCATGCTCTTGGCACCAGTCGGCGAATTCTTCGCTGTCAAATTGGAGTCCGTTGTCCGATATGATCTTGAGTGGTACTCCGTACCTGCACAGAATATTTTTGATCAAGAAGTTGATAACTTTTGCTGAAGATATTTTATTTAGGGGTTCCGCTTCCACCCATTTGGTGAAATAATCGACTGCCACTATAGCATATTTGGCTCCGCCCCTGCCTGTTGGCAGTTCGCCAATTAAATCAATTCCCCATACAGCAAAGGTCCAAGGGCTGGTCATTTGAGTAATCTCATTTGTGGGTAGCCGAGGAATCTTGGCAAATTTCTGACATCTGTCGCATCTCTTGACGAAGTCTAAGGCGTCTTTGTTTAGTGTGGGCCAGTAATATCCATATCGGAGTATCTTTTTCGCCAGAGTCTGCCCTCCAGTGTGGTCTCCGCAACTTCCTTGATGGATGTTGAATAAGATTTCCTTGGCTTCCCTTCCAGTGACGCATCTGAATAAGGGGCTAGAGAAGCCACGCCGATAGAGGATGCCTTCTTGTATTGTGTAGTGGGGAGCTTTCCTCAAAATTCTCCTGACTTCATCACGTTTGTCTGGTAGTGTGCCGTCCTGCAAATATTTCCGGATAGGAGTCATCCAAGTTCCTTCTTCGTTTGCAGTTATCAGATTCACTTGTTCGAAACTTGGGGCTAGCTTCCTTGAGATGGCTAGTGCTCCGGAAATGGTGCTATTCTTCATACTAGCTTGCTTTGCTATTTCATCGGCCTCTTGGTTATTTTCTCGAGGAATGTGTCTGATTAGATAATGGTCCAATTGATCGAGCAGCAGTTTGGTTTTCTTTAGATATGCTGTGAGTCGTTCTCCTCGTGTTTGGAATTCTCCTAGTACTTGGTTTACGACAAGTTGAGAATCACTATGAAGACATAAAGAATTGACTCCAATTTCTAAGGCAAGCTCCAATCCCGCTATTACTGCCTCATACTCCGCATCGTTGTTAGTGGCCGCGAATTCCAACCTTAATGCATAGTACAGCTTTCTTCCCCTGGGGGTGATTATTACAATACCTGCCCCCGAGCCTTGTTCGTTCGATGCTCCATCTACAAAGAGGTTCCACTTGATGTTTTTTGCTATTTCAAACTGATCCTTGCCTTCGTTGGTAGTGAATTCGGCAATGAAATCGGCCATGGCTTGCCCCTTGATAGCGGTGCGAGGATGGTAGGTGACGTCATACTGACTTAGTTCAATGCACCATTTGAGGAGTCGTCCAGAAGTGTCGGGACGATGGAGCACCTGTCTTAGTGGCTGATCGGTTAGAACTCTGATGGAGTGAGATTGGAAGTAGTGTCGCAGTTTTCGTGACGCGATCAATAAACAATATGCCAATTTCTCAAGTTTAGGATATCTGGCTTCTTCCCCTGTAAATCTCTTACTTATAAAGTATACCGGGCGTTGTGTGCGGTCTTCTTCTCTTACCAGGGCAGCGCTTAGAGCATGAGATGATACAGCGAGGTATAGGTATAGCTCTTCGCCTTCGTTTGGAGTTGAGAGCACTGGTGGTTTCTGAAGGTGTTCGATCAGGTTAAGGAAGGCTTTTAAGCATTCATCGGTCCACTCGAACTTTCAATTGTCTTTCTTGAGAGCTTCGAAGAAAGGGACGCACTTGTCAGTTGCTTTGGAAATGAATCTGCTTAGGGCGGCCACCTTTCCGTTTAGGCTCTGCATTTCTTTTCGAGTGGAAGGTATCCTTATTTCTTTTAAAGCCCGGATTTGTTCAGGGTTTGCTTCAATTCCTCTGGCATGGACGATGAATCCTAAGAATTTTCCCGACGACACTCCGAAGGAGCACTTTAGAGGATTCAGCTTCATTCCATATCGGCGAAGTACCTGAAACATCTCGCTCAGGTGGCTTACATGATCGTCGGCTCTCCTGGACTTTACCAACATGTCATCCACATATACTTCCATAGTTCGTCCTATTAATTCCGCGAACATCTTGTTGACGAGGCGCTGGTAGGTAGCTCCGGCATTTTTGAGTCCAAAAGGCATGACTTTGTAACAATATAATCCTCGGTCAGTGATGAAGCTAGTGTGGTCTTGATTGGGAGCGTGCATGGGAATCTGGTTGTATCCGGAGTATGCATCCATAAAAGATAAAAGTCCGTGCCCGGCAGTGCTGTCCACAAGCTGATCGATTCGGGGGAGCGGGAAGCAGTCTTTCGGGCAAGCGTCATTTAAGTTGGAGAAATCAATGCATGTTCGCCACTTCCCATTAGCTTTCTTTACTAGTACTGGGTTAGCGATCCATTCTGGGTAGATGGCTTCTCGTATGAAGTCATTAGCAAGTAGGTTCTTTACTTCCTCATCGAGGGCTGCTGATCGTTCAGCTCCCATGCTTCTCTTTTTCTGCTTTATCGGTACCTTGGTGGGATCGACGTTCAGCATGTGGCATGCTATGTCTGGGGAGATTCCTGTCATATCGGCGTGTGTCCACGCAAATACATCTAAGTTGTGGCGGAGAAAGTCAATGAGTTGATCCTTCAATTCTGTTTTTAGCTGAGATCCTATTTTTAATAGTCTACTTGAATCATGTTTGTCTACAGATACGAATTCCACGGCCTCCGCAGGCTCAGCGGTAGCCTCCTCCTCCTTATCTCTGGGGTCTAGTTCATTGAAAGGATCGCTGGTGTATCGAAGAGGAGGGGCTTTCTTTAGTTGCTATGCTTCCAGGCTTTTCATGCAGAGAGTAGTCTCTACATCTTTCCCTTTATTCTTTCTACGGTTATTGCGAAGTTCAGTTACATAGCAATCCCGAGCGGCGTCTTGATCTCCTTCAACTTCTCCTATTCCGTTATCTGTTGGGAATTTCATCTTTAGGCACCACTGGGCTAGGACAATTTGAAAGTCAGACAAGGCTGGTCTTCCCAAGAAGGCGTTGTAGGCCGAGTGGTTTTCTATTAGTACGAACGTTTTTTTTCGCACAACAGAGCGGGGATGACTTCCTATTTCGACGAAGAGGTCAAGTTGCCCGAGTGGCACTTTTGCATCTCCAGTGAAACCGTGCAGGGGTTTGTTGCAGGAAGACACATCCTTCATTGACAGCTTCATTTTGTCGAAAGCATGCTTGAATAGGATATTTACGGAGCTTCCTGTGTCTATTAGAATTCGGAAAACTTTAGCTGAACCGAACCAGGCAGAGATGACCATGGGATCCATATGCGGATACTGTCTTCCTTCTAAATCACGCCTACTGAATACGATGTCGTCACTCTCTTTCCATTTCATGTGGTGTTCTTCCATAATGGAGTTAACATAGCCTTCAGCATTTCTAAGTGACTTGCCGTATCTTTCCATCTCTGCCCAGCTTCTGTCGGCGATGTGTGGTCCTCCCGAGATGGTATGGACCACTATCTTCTCTTGACTAGAGCCACTGGTGTTGCGATTCCCTCCGCCTACTTCTGGGACGGGTCGCTTTGAGTTCTCATTGGCAGGAGTTGGAGTCCTGTTCTGACCTTTCACATAGCGTTCCAGCCTTCTTCTTCTGATGTGTCCTTCGATCAAGTCCCGGAGATAGTGGCATTCATTGGTGTCATGTCCGTGGGATTCGTGGAAGCGGCAGAACTTTCCAGACTTGAATGCGTTATCAGATTCTTTCTTGTGCGGGGGGCGCTTGTATCCGAGTTCGCCCTGAGTGGCTAGAAAGATGTTTTCGATTGTTTCATTCAAAGGAGTGTAGGAGTTAAATCTTGGTCCTGGTCGATATTGGCGTTTTTCAACCTTCCTGCCCCCAGCATTGTCTCTAGATTCATTTCTTCGAGTGTCCTTAGCTGCAGCGGGAACCTTGTCCGAAGTTGTCTTACCTTGTTGCCCTGACTGCCTCTCAGTGGCGGCGTCTTCAAGTCTCATATACTTTCCAGCTTCATGGAAGAAATCAGGTAAAGTAGCTGGTTTTTCCTTAGTTAGTCTTCTAGCGAACTTGGTATCTGGGTGTACACCACTACAGAGGGCCATTAGGGTGAGCTTCTCATCGGCATCTTGGACTGCGGCCGCTGCGGCGTTGAACCGGGTTAGATATTGTTGCAGTGTCTCTCCGGATTTCTGTTTGACATTGGATAGAGAATAAGCATCCTTGGGATGTTCTACATGGATGCAGAACTGGCTAATGAACCTTTCTTTCAACATCTCCCATGAGCTGATAGATCCTTAGGGTAGATGGCAGAACCAGGAGGTAGCTAGATCTGCTAGGAATAGCGGAAAGCATTTACACAGCACCCCTTCTGTTGCTCCGCTCATGAGCATATGCTGGGTGTATCTTTGTAAGTGTACGATGGGGTCGGAAGTTCCCTTGTAAGGTTCCATGGTTGGCATTTTCCACTCCCGGGGGGTGATGGCAGTTTCGATATTGCGGGTGAAGGGGCTGGTGACCCTAGCGCCTATTCCTCGGTCCATTTGCTCCCGTTGGACGCATTCTCTGAATAATCGTGCCATTCTTTCATCAGAATTTGGAGCGGATAGAAATGAACTTGGTTCTTCCCTGCGGGATCGATCTCGTCCAGATGACCTGTAGGGATGGTATAATCTATCACTTCTGACGTTATCCAGTGGTTGCCTCTGGCTGCTCGGATGCATGCTAGGACCAGCTACAGTTGCCCCCTGCCTTGATCTTCCCCTATGGGGTTCTGTTTCGAGCATTTCCATGGGGTCAACTTCAGGATGGGTTCTAGCTCGGCTCCGTTCAGCGGGGTTTCTATGATTAGGTGGCATGACTGGCTCAGCTACATCCGACCCTCGTCTGGCGCCTCCCCCACTGGGTTCGGTTCCAAGCGCTTCCTCGAGTCGGAGTTCGGGCTGAGTCCGGGCGCGGCCCCTATCATTGTTGTTCCTGTTGATGGCTTCCTCGAAGAGGGAAGACCTTTGCTGTCTCCGAGATCCTCCAGATTGAGATTCATCCCATGATTCAGTGTTGCGGTTGGATTCTTCGACATCCCTCAAGCGTGACATGAGTTGGTTCACCAAAGCTTCTTGTTGGGATGCGAAGCGGTTAGTCACTTCCACCACAACTCTGTCTAGGTCTGCTCTAGTGATTACTGCCGGTTGTTCTGCGGCAGGGGCTGTTGGAATTGCCTGATCTACATGTGGCACTGCTGCTGTAGTGGGATGGTTCTCTTGATCTGGATCCACTGGATTTGGAGCGCTGCTAGTTGCAACGTTCTTTCCCTTGTTGGCGTCTTTTCTTGGCCTGGAAGTCGTGTTTCCTAGGCAATGAAGGGTGCTATTGGGAAAGAAGGTTGAATGAGGGAGGCTGAAGCTTCGAGTTCGAAGTTCTCAGTGGAAAGCACCAAAAATGTTTGCGCAAAAAATGGGCAAACACCTCCAAGTCGTGTGATTTAGTTGATTTTATGTGATTCTTAATGATTCAGATGAGTTGTGTAAATATGAAAAAAGCAGGGGCTGAAATGTAAAAGACACACAGATTTATAGTGGTTCGGCCAGAACGTGCCTACGTCCACTTTATATGTTATTATCTTCTTTGTTTCAGATTACAAGTACAATGCTTTGTGTACAAGTATGTGAAAGTAGTTTGAAAGTTCCTTCCGTGCTTGAGCTCTCAAACTTTTCTGCCATTGTTGTACCCCTGCCCCTCTATTTATAGAGTGAGGTAGGGGGCAGGGGTCTTGGATGTATATAGCTGCTGGTGGGCCCGGGCTGAAGCAATCTGGCCCGGTAGCGTTCTGGTTCGGCGAGGCTTCATTCGGTGGTGAGGTATGGACCGGTGGTAGGTGTGGTCCGGTGGTGAGTGTGGTTCGGTGTTAGATGGTGTGGGCTTTGGACCGGCAATGGCCTCGTCCGGTAGTAGTGGGGAGTGTTTGGATCGGTGGACCGGTAATGACTGGTCCGGTACTGATGGAAATAGGTTTGGTTCGGTATTACTGTGGAGTGGCTCTGGCCCGTTGGTCGCTTGGACTTTGGTTCGGTTATGGTTGGACCGGATGGGTGGCTGACCGAATGGCCTTTGGTTCGCCATGAATTGGAGACGCCGAATGGACTTGTATATTGAGAATGCCAGATGGACTTCTATGCTTATATCGAGCCTTGTGTTTGTCGAACGAGGTGGAGGTTGCGAGCCTGGGTGAAACTGTGACTTCTCGGTCTCGAGATCTTCTGGGTGAGAATTCGCCCAACAGCACGCATTTCTAAAAGTCGTACGGCACTGTTTCGCCATTTCGGACGGATGTTGCACCTTGCACCGTGGATGTTGCACCCTGTAGATATCGATTATTCGGACGGCCATAACTTCTGGCTCGTTTAGAGTTACGGAAGCCATAACCTGTCAAAACGAAGGCCTCGATGAGTTCTATGGCTTTGACAGCTTTCAGCCGTCAACGGGTAGATTAATGCCCAAAAAGGACAACCCGAATCTCAATCGGTTCTCGTAAGTTTTTTACCCTTCGTTTTTTCGACACGTGGATTTTTACGCTAGAACGGGATTACCGTGGCCCGTCTTCGACTTCCCATCGCTGGAGAGTGGTGCACCATGGTACTGTTCCGTTTCAAATCCATGCACGCATTTCTAAAAGTCGTACGGCACTGTTTCGCCATTTCGGACGGATGTTGTACCTTGCACCGTGGATGTTGCACCCTGTAGATATCGATTATTCGGACGGCCATAACTTCTGGCTCGTTTAGAGTTACGGGAGCCATAACCTGTCAAAACGAAGGCATCGATGAGTTCTACGGCTTTGACGGCTTTCAGCCATCAATGGATAGAGTAATGCCCAATAAGGACAACCCGAATCTCAATCGGGTCTCGTAAGCTTTTTAACCTTCGTTTTTTCGACACGTGGATTTTTACGGTAAAACAGGATTACGGTGGCTGGCCTTCGATTTACCATCGCTGGACAGTGGTGCACCATCGTACTGTTCCGTTTCAAATCTATGCACACATTTCTAAAAGTCGTACGGCACTGTTTCGCCATTTCGGACGGATGTTGCACCTTGCACCGTGGATGTTGCACCCTGTAGATATCGATTATTCGGACGGCCACAACTTCTGGCTCGTTTAGTGTTACGAGAGCCATAACCTGTCAAAACGAAGGCCTCAATGATTTCTACGGCTTTGACAGCTTTCAGCCGTCAACGGATAGATTAATGCCCAAAAAGGACAACCCGAATCTCAATCGGGTCTCGTAAGTTTTTTACCCTTCGTTTTTTCGACACGTGGATTTTTACGGTAAAACGGGATTACCGTGGCCCGTCTTCGACTTACCATCGCTGGAGAGCGGTGCATCATGGTACTGTTCCATTTCAAATCCATGCACGCATTTCTAAAAGTTGTACAACACTGTTTCACCATTTCGGATGGATATTGCACCTTGCACCGTGGATGTTGCACCCTGTAGATATCGATTATTCAAACGGCCATAACTTCTGGCTCGTTTAGAGTTACGGGAGCCATAATCTGTCAAAACGATGGCGTCGATGAGTTCTACGGCTTTGATAGCTTTCAGCTGTCAACGGATAGACTAATGCCCAAAAAGGACAACCCGAATCTCAATCGGGTCTCGTAAGTTTTTTATCCTTCGTTTTTTCGACACGTGGATTTTTACGGTAAAACAGGATTACGGTTGATGGCCTTCGATTTACCATCGCTGGACAGTGGTGCACCATGGTACTGTTCCGTTTCAAATCCATGCATGCATTTCTAAAAGTCGTACGGCACTGTTTCGCCATTTCGGACGTATGTTGCACCTTGCACCGTGGATGTTGCACCCTGTAGATATCGATTATTCGGACGGCCATAACTTCTGGCTTGTTTAGAGTTACGGGAGCCACAACCTGTCAAAACGAAGGCCTCGATGAGTTCTACGGCTTTGACAGCTTTCAGCCGTCAACGGATAGATTAATGCCCAAAAAGGACAACCCGAATCTCAATCGGGCCTCGTAAGTTTTTTACCCTTCGTTTTTTCGACACGTGGATTTTTACGGTAAAACAGGATTGCCATGGCCCGTCTTCGATTTACCATCGCTGGAGAGTGGTGCACCATGGTACTGTTCCGTTTCAAATCCACGCACGCATTTCTAAAAGTCGTACGGCACAGTTTCGCCATTTCGGACGGATGTTGCACCATGCACCGTGGATGTTGCACCCTGTAGATATCGATTATTTGGACGGCCATTACTTCTGCCTCGTTTAGAGTTACGGGAGCCATTACCTGTCAAAACGAAGGCCTCGATGAGTTCTACGGCTTTTACAACTTTCAGCCGTCAACGGATAGATTAATGCCCAAAAAGTACAACCCGAATCTCAATCGGGTCTCGTAAGTTTTTTACCCTTCATTTTTTGGACACGTGGATTTTTACGGTAAAACAGGATTACCATGGCCCGTCTTCGACTTCCCATCGTTGGAGAGTGGTGCACCATGGTACTGTTCCGTTTCAAATCCACGCACGCATTTCTAAAAGTCGTACGGCACTGTTTCTCCATTTCGGACGGATGTTGCACCATGCACCGTGGATGTTGCACCCTGTAGACATCGATTATTCGGACGGCCATAACTTCTGGCTCGTTTAGAGTTACGTAAGCCATAACCTGTCAAAACGAAGGCCTCGATGAGTTCTACGGCTTTGACAGCTTTTACCCGTCAACGGATAGATTAATGCCCAAAAACGACAACCCGAATCTCAATCGGGTCTCGTAAGTTTTTTACCCTTCGTTTTTTCAACACGTGGATTTTTACGGTAAAACAGGATTACCGTGGCTGGCCTTCGATTTACCATCGCTGGACAATGGTCCACCATGGTACTGTTCCGTTTCAAATCAATGCACGCATTTCTAAAAGTCGTACGGCACTGTTTCGCCATTTCGGACGGATGTTGCACCTTGCGTCGTGGATGTTGCACCCTGTAGATATCGATTATTCGGACGGCCATAACTTCTGGCTCGTTTAGAGTTACGGAGCCATAACCTGTCAAAACGAAGGCCTCGATGAGTTCTACGGCTTTGACAGCTTTCAGACGTCAACGGATAAATTAATGCCCAAAAAGGACAACCCGAATCTCAATCGGGTCTCGTAAGTTTTTTACCCTTCGTTTTTTCGACACGTGGATTTTTACGGTAAAACAGGATTACCGTGGTTGGCCTTCGATTTACCATCGCTGGAGAGTGGTGCACCATGGTACTGTTCCATTTCAAATCCATGCACGCATTTCTAAAAGTCGTACGGCACTGTTTCGCCATTTCGGACGGATGTTGCACCTTGCACCGTGGAAGTTGCACCCTGTAGATATCGATTATTCGGACGGCCATAACTTCTGGCTCGTTTAGAGTTACGGGAGCCATAACCTGTCAAAACGAAGGCCTCGATGAGTTCTATGGCTTTGACAGCTTTCAGCCATCAAGGGATAGATTAATGCCCAAAAAGGACAACCCGGATCTCAATCGGGTCTCGTAAGTTTTTTACCCTTCGTTTTTTCGACACGTCGATTTTTACGGTAAAACGGGATTACCGTGGCCCGTCTTCGACTTTCCATCGCTGGAGAGTGGTGCACCATGGTAGTGTTCCATTTCAAATCCATGCATGCATTTCTAAAAGTCGTACGGCACTGTTTCGCCATTTCGGACGGATGTTGCACCTTGCACCGTGGATGTTGCACCCTGTAGATATCGATTATTCGGACGGCCATAACTTCTGGCTCGTTTAGAGTTACGGAAGCCATAACCTGTCAAAACGAAGGCCTCGATGAGTTCTATGGCTTTGACAGCTTTCAGCCGTCAACGGGTAGATTAATGCCCAAAAAGGACAACCCGAATCTCAATCGGTTCTCGTAAGTTTTTTACCCTTCGTTTTTTCGACACGTGGATTTTTACGCTAGAACGGGATTACCGTGGCCCGTCTTCGACTTCCCATCGCTGGAGAGTGGTGCACCATGGTAGTGTTCCATTTCAAATCCATGCATGCATTTCTAAAAGTCGTACGACACTGTTTCGCCATTTCGGACGGATGTTGCACCTTGCACCGTGGATGTTGCACCCTGTAGATATCGATTATTCGGACGGCCATAACTTCTGGCTCGTTTAGAGTTACGGAAGCCATAACCTGTCAAAACGAAGGCCTCGATGAGTTCTACGGCTTTGACAGCTTTCAGCCGTCAACCGATAGATTAATGCCCAAAAAGGACAACCCGAATCTCGATCGGGTCTCCTAAGTTTTTTACCCTTCGTTTTTTCGACACGTGGATTTTTACGGTAAAACGGGATTACCGTGGCCCGTCTTCGACTTCCCATCGCTGGAGAATGGTGCACCATGGTACTGTTCCGTTTCAAATGCATGCATGCATTTCTAAAAGTCGTACGGCACTGTTTCGCCATTTCGGACGGATGTTGCACCTTGCACCGTGGATGTTGCACCCTGTAGATATCGATTATTCGGACGGCCATAACTTCTGGCTCGTTTAGAGTTGCGGGAGCCATAACCTGTCAGAACGAAGGCCTCGATGAGTTCCACGGCTTTGACAGCTTTCAGCCGTCAACGGATAGATTAATGCCCAAAAAGGACAACCCGAATCTCGATCGGGTCTCATAATCTTTTTACCCTTCGTTTTTTCGGCACGTGGATTTTTACGGTAAAACGGGATTACCGTGGTTCGTCTTCGACTTCCCATCGCTGGAGAGTGGTGCACCAAGGTAGTGTTCCATTTCAAATCCATGCATGCATTTCTAAAAGTCGTACGGCACTGTTTCGCCATTTCGGACGGATGTTGCACCTTGCACCGTGGATGTTGCACCCTGTAGATATCGATTATTCGGACGGCCATAACTTCTGGCTCGTTTAGAGTTACGGGAGCCATAACCTGTCAAAACGAAGGCCTCGATGAGTTCTACGGCTTTGACAGCTTTCAGCCGCCAACGGATAGATTAATGCCCAAAAAGGACAACCCGAATCTCAATCGGGTCTCGTAAGTTTTTTACCCTTCGTTTTTTCGACACGTGGATTTTTACGGTAAAACAGGATTACCATGGCCCGTCTTCGACTTCCCATCGCTGTAGAGTGGTGCACCATGGTACCGTTCCGTTCAAATCCATACACGCATTTCTAAAAGTCGTACGGCACTGTTTCGCCATTTCGGACGGATGTTGCACCTTGCACCGTGGATGTTGCACCCTGTAGATATCGATTATTCGGACAGCCATAACTTCTGGCTCGAATAGAGTTACGGGAGCCATAACCTATCAAAACGAAGGCCTCGATGAGTTATCCGGCTTTGACAGCTTTCAGACATCAACGGATAGATTAATTTCCAAAAAGGACAACCCGAATCTCGATCGGGTCTCGTAAGTTTTTTACCCATCGTTTTTTCGACACGTGGATTTTTACAGTAAAACGGGATTACCGTGGCCCGTCTTCGACTTTCCACCGCTGGAGAGTGGTGCACCATGGTACTATTCCGTTTCAAATCCATGCACACATTTCTAAAATTCGTACGGCAATGTTTCGCCATTTCGGACGGATGTTGCACCTTGCACCATGGATGTTGCACCGTGTAGATATCGATTATTCGGACGGCCATAACTACTGGCTCGTTTAGAGTTACGGGAGCAATAACCTGTCAAAACGAAGGCCTCGATGAGTTCTACGGCTTTGACTGCTTTCAGCCGTCAACGGATAGATTAATGCCCAAAAAGGACAACCTGAATCTCAATCGGATCTCGTAAGTTTTTAAACCTTCGTTTTTTCGACACGTGGATTTTTACGGTAAAACGGGATTACCGTGGCCCGTCTTCGACTTACCATCGCTGGAGAGTGGTGAACCATGGTACCGTTCCATTTCAAATCCATGCACGCATTTCTAAAAGTCGTACGGCACTGTTTCGCCATTTCGGACGGATGTTGCACCTTGGACCGTGGATGTTGCACCGTATAGATATCGATTATTCGAACGGCCATAACTTCTGGCTCGTTTAGAGTTACGGGAGCCATAACCTGTCAAAACGAAGGCCTCGATGAGTTCAACGGCTTTGACAGCTTTCAGCCGCCAACGGATAGATTAATGCCCAAAAAGGACAACCGGAATCTCAATCGGGTCTCGTAAGTTTTTTACCCTTCGTTTTTCACGTGGATTTTTACGGTAAAACGGGATTACCGTGGCTCGTCTTCGACTTCCCATCGCTGGAGAGTGGTGCACCATGGTAGTGTTCTGTTTCAAATCCATGCATGCATTTATAAAAGTCGTACGGCACTGTTTCGCCATTTCGGACGGATGTTGCACCTTGCACCGTGGATGTTGCACCCTGTAGATATCGATTATTCGGACGGCCATAACTTCTGGCTCGTTTAGAGTTACGGGAGCCATAACCTGTCAAAATGAAGGCCTCGATGAGTTCTACGGCTTTGAGAGCTTTCAGCCGTCAACGGATAGATTAATGCCCAAAAAGGACAACCCGAATCTCAATCGGGTCTCGTAAGTTTTTTACCCTTCGTTTTTTCGACACGTGGATTTTTACGGTAAAACGGGATTACCGTGGCTCGTCTTCGACTTCCCATCGCTGGAGAGTGGTGCACCATGGTAGTGTTCCATTTCAAATCCTTGCATGCATTTATAAATGTCGTACGGCACTGTTTCGCCATTTCGGACGGATGTTGCACCTTGCACCGTGGATGTTGCACCCTGCAGATATCGATTATTCGGACGGCCATAACTTCTGGCTCGTTTAGAGTTACGGGAGCCATAACCTGTCAAAACGAAGGCCTCGATGAGTTCTACGGCTTTGAGAGCTTTCAGCCGTCAACGGATAGATTAATGCCCAAAAAGGACAACCCGAATCTCAATCGGGTCTCGTAAGTTTTTTACCCTTCGTTTTTTCGACACGTGGATTTTTACGGTAAAACGGGATTACCGTGGCCCGTCTTCGACTTCTCATCGCTGGAGAGTGGTGCACCATGGTAGTGTTCCGTTTCAAATCCATGCACGCATTTCTAAAAGTCGTACGGCACTGTTTCACCATTTCGGACGGATGTTGCATGTTGCACCGTGGATGTTGCACCCTGTAGATATCGATTATTCAAACGGCCATAACTTCTGGCTCGTTTACAGTTACGGGAGCCATAACCTGTCAAAACGAAGGCCTCGATGAGTTCTACGGCTTTGATAGCTTTTAGCCGTCAACGGATAGATTAATGCCCAAAAAGGACAACCCGAATCTCAATCGGGTCTCGTAAGTTTTTTACCCTTCGTTTTTTCGACACGTGGATTTTTACGGTAAAACAGGATTACCGTGGCCCGTCTTCGACTTCCCATCGCTGGAGAGTGGTGCACCATGGTACTGTTCCGTTTCAAATCCATGCATGCATTTCTAAAAGTCGTACGGCACAGTTTCGCCATTTCGGACGGATGTTGCACCTTGCACCGTGGATGTTGCACCCTGTAGGTATCGATTATTCGGACGGCCATAACTTCTGGCTCGTTTAGAGTTACGAGAGCCATAACCTGTCAAAACGAAGGCCTCGATGAGTTCTATGGCTTTGACCGCTTTCAGCCATCAACGGATAGATTAATTTCCAAAAAGGACAACCCGAATCTCGATCGGGTCTCGTAAGTTTTTTACCCTTCGTTTTTTCGACACGTGGATTTTTACGGTAAAACGGGATTACCGTGGCCCGTCTTCGACTTTCCATCACTGGAGAGTGGTGCACCATGGTACTATTCCGTTTCAAATCCATGCACACATTTCTAAAATTCGTACGGCACTGTTTCGCCATTTCGGACGGATGTTGCACCTTGCACCATGGATGTTGCACCGTGTAGATATCGATTATTCGGACGGCCATAACTACTGGCTCGTTTAGAGTTACGGGAGCAATAACCTGTCAAAATGAAGGCCTCGATGAGTTCTATGGCTTTGAGTGCTTTCAGCCGTCAACGGATAGACTAATGCCCAAAAAGGACAACCCGAATCTCAATCGGATCTCGTAAGTTTTTAAACCTTCGTTTTTTCGACACGTGGATTTTTACGGTAAAACGGGATTACCGTGGCCCGTCATCGACTTACCATCGCTGGAGAGTGGTGCACCATGGTACTGTTCCATTTCAAATCCATGCACGCATTTCTAAAAGTCGTACGGCACTGTTTCGCCAATTCGGACGGATATTGCACCTTGCACCGTAGATGTTGCACCCTGTAGATATCGATTATTCGAACGGCCATAACTTCTGGCTCGTTTAGAGTTACGGGAGCCATAACCTGTCAACACGAAGGCTTCGATGAGTTCTACGGCTTTGACAGCTTTCAACCGCCAACGGATAGATTAATGCCCAAAAAGGACAACCCGAATCTCAATCGGGTCTCGTAAGTTTTTTACCCTTCGTTTTTTCGACACGTGGATTTTTACGGTAAAACGGGATTACCGTGGCCCGTCTTCGACTTCCCATCGCTGGAGAGTGGTGCACCATGGTAGTGTTCCGTTTCAAATCCATGCATGCATTTCTAAAAGTCGTACGGCACTGTTTCGCCATTTCGGACGGATGTTGCACCTTGCACCGTGGATGTTGCACCCTATAGATATCGATTATTCGGACGGCCATAACTTCTGGCTCGTTTAGAGTTACGGGAGCCATAACCTGTCAAAACGAAGGCCTCGATGAGTTCTACGGTTTTGATAGCTTTCAGCCGTCAACGGATAGATTAATGCCCAAAAAGGACAACCTGAATCTCAATCAGGTCTCGTAAGCTTTTTACCCTTCGTTTTTTCGACACGTGGATTTTTACGGTAAAACGGGATTACCGTGGCCCGTCTTCGACTTCCCATCGCTGGAGAGTGGTGCACCATGGTACTGTTCCGTTTCAAATCCATACACACATTTCTAAAAGTCGTACGGCACTGTTTCGCCATTTCGGACGGATGTTGCACCTTGCACCGTGGATGTTGCACCCTGTAGATATCGATTATTCGGACGGCCATAACTTCTGGCTCGTTTAGAGTTACGGGAGCCATAACCTTTCAAAATGAAGGCCTCGATGAGTTCTACGGCATTGACAGCTTTCAGCCATCAACTGATAGATTAATTTCCAAAAAGGACAACCCAAATCTCGATCGGGTCTCGTAAGTTTTTTACCCTTCGTTTTTTCGACACGTGGATTTTTACGGTAAAACGGGATTACCGTGGCCCGTCTTCGACTTTCCACCGCTGGAGAGTGGTGCACCATGGTACTGTTCCGTTTCAAATCCATGCACACATTTCTTAAATTCGTACGGCACTGTTTCGCCATTTCGGACGGATGTTGCACCTTGCACCATGGATGTTGCACCGTGTAGATATCGATTATTCGGACGGCCATAACTACTGGCTCGTTTAGAGCTACGGGGGCAATAACCTGTCAAAACGAAGGCCTCAATGAGTTCTACGGCTTTGACTGCTTTCAGCCATCAACGGATAGATTAATGCCCAAAAAGGACAACCCGAATCTCAATCGGATCTCGTAAGTTTTTAAACCTTCGTTTTTTCGACACGTGGATTTTTACGGCAAAACGGGATTACCGTGGCCCGTCTTCGACTTACCATCGCTGGAGAGTGGTGCACCATGGTACCGTTCCATTTCAAATCCATGCACGCATTTCTAAAAGTCGTACGGCACTGTTTCGCCATTTCGGACGGATGTTGCACCTTGCACCGTGGATGTTGCACCCTATAGATATCGATTATTCGAACGGCCATAACTTCTGGCTCGTTTAGAGTTACGGGAGCCATAACCTGTCAAAACGAAGGCCCCGATGAGTTCTACGGCTTCGACAGCTTTCAGCCGCCAACGGATTGCTTAATGCCCAAAAAGGACAACCTGAATCTCAATCGGGCCTCGTAAGTTTTTTACCCTTCGTTTTTTCGACACGTGGATTTTTACGGTAAAACGGGATTACCGTGGCTCGTCTTCGACTTCCCATCGCTGGAGAGTGGTGCACCATGGTAGTGTTCCGTTTCAAATCCACGCATGCATTTCTAAAAGTCGTACGGCACTGTTTCGCCATTTCGGACGGATGTTGCACCTTGCACCGTGGATGTTGCACCCTGTAGATATCGATTATTCGGCCGGCCATAACTTCTGGCTCGTTTAGAGTTACGGGAGCCATAACCTGTCAAAACGAAGGCCTCGATGCGTTCTTCGGCTTTGACAGCTTTCAGCCGTCAACGGATAGATTAATGCCCAAAAAGGACAACCCGAATCTCAATCGGGTCTCGTAAGTTTTTTACCCTTCGTTTTTTCGACACGTGGATTTTTACGGTAAAACGGGATTACCGTGGCCCGTCTTCGACTTCCCATCGCTGGAGAGTGGTGCACCATGGTATTGTTCCGTTTCAAATCCATGCACGCATTTCTAAAAGTCGTACGGCACTGTTTCACCATTTCGGACGGATGTTGCACGTTGCACCGTGGATGTTGCACCCTGTAGATACCGATTATTCAAACGGCCATAACTTCTGGCTCGTTTAGAGTTACGGGAGCCATAACCTGTCAAAACGAAGGCCATGATGAGTTCTACGGCTTTGACAGCTTTCAGCCGCCAACGGATAGATTAATGCCCAAAAAGGACAACCCGAATCTCAATCGGGTCTCTTAAGTTTTTTACCCTTCGTTTTTTCGACACGTGGATTTTTACGGTAAAACAGGATTACCATGGCCCGTCTTCGACTTCCCATCGCTGGAGAGTGGTGAACCATGGTACAGTTCCGTTTCAAATCCATGCACGCATTTCTAAAAGTCGTACGGCACTGTTTCGCCATTTCGGACGGATGTTGCACCTTGCACCGTGGATGTTGCACCCTGTAGATATCGATTATTCGGACGGCCATAACTTCTGGCTCGTTTAGAGTTACGGGAGCCATAACCTATCAAAACGAAGGCCTCGATGAGTTCTACGGTTTTGAAAGCTTTCAGTCATCAACGGATAGATTAATTGCCAAAAAGGACAACCCGAATCTGGATCGGGTCTCGTAAGTTTTTTACCCTTCGTTTTTTCGACACGTGGATTTTTACGGTAAAACGGGATTACCGTGGCCCGTCTTCTACTTCCCATCGCTGGAGAGTGGTGCACCATGGTACTGTTCCATTTCAAATCCATGCACACATTTCTAAAATTCGTACGGCACTGTTTCGCCATTTCGGCCGGATGTTGCACCTTGCACCGTGGATGTTGCACCGTGTAGATATCGATTATTCGGACGGCCATAACTACTGGCTCGTTTAGAGTTACGGGAGCCATAACCTGTCAGAACGAAGGCCTCGATGAGTTCTACGGCTTTGACTGCTTTCAGCCATCAACGGATAGATTGATGCCCGAAAAGGACAATCCGAATCTCAATCGGATCTCGTAAGTTTTTAAACCTTCGTTTTTTCGACACGTGGATTTTTACGGTAGAACGGGATTACCGTGGCCCGTCTTCGACTTACCGTCACTGGAGAGTGGTGCACCATGGTACTATTCCGTTTCAAATCCATGCACGCATTTCTAAAAGTCGTACGGCACTGTTTCGCCATTTCGGACGGATGTTGCACCTTGCACCGTGGATGTTGCACCCTATAGATATCGATTATTCGAATGGCCATAACTTCTGGCTCGTTTAGAGTTACGGGAGCCATAACCTGTCAAAACGAAGGCCTCGATGAGTTCTACGGCTTTGACAGCTTTCAGCTGCCAACGGATAGATTAATGCCCAAAAAGGACATACCGAATCTCAATCGGGTCTCGTAAGTTTTTTACCCTTCGTTTTTTCGACACGTGGATTTTTACGGTAAAACGGGATTACTGTGGCTCGTCTTCGACTTCCCATCGTTGGAGAGTGGTGCACCATGGTATTGTTCTGTTTCAAATCCATGCACGCATTTCTAAAAGTCGTACGGCACTGTTTCGTCATTTCGGAAGGATGTTGCACCTTACACCGTGGATGTTGCACCCTGTAGATATCGATTATTCGGACGGCCATAACTTCTGGCTCGTTTAGAGTTACGGGAGACATAACCTATCAAAACGAAGGCCTCGATGAGTTCTACGTCTTTGACAACTTTCAGCCATCAACGGATAGATTAATGCCCAAAAAGGACAACCTGAATCTCAATCGGGTCTCGTAAGTTTTTTACCCTTCGTTTTTTCGACACGTGGATTTGTACGGTAAAACGGGATTACCGTGGCCCGTCATCGACTTCCCATCGCTGGAGAGTGTTTCACCATGGTATTGTTCCATTTCAAATCCATGCACGCATTTCTAAATGTCGTACGGCACTGTTTCACCATTTTGGACGGATGTTGCACCTTGCACCGTGGATGTTGCACCCTGTAGATATCGATTATACGGACGACCATAACTTCTGGCTCGTTTAGAGTTACGGGAGCCACAACCTGTCAAAACGAAGGCCTCGATGAGTTCTACGGCTTTGATAGCTTTCAGCCGTCAACGGATAGATTAATGCCCAAAAAGGACAACCCGAATCTCAATCGGGTCTCGTAAGTTTTTTACCCTTCGTTTTTTCGACACCTGGATTTTTACGGTAAAACAGGATTACCGTGGCCCGTCTTCGACTTCCCATCGCTGGAGAGTGGTGCACCATGGTAATGTTCCATTTCAAATCCATGCACGCATGTCTAAAAGTCGTACGACATTGTTTCGCCATTTCGGACGGATGTTGCACCTTGCACCGTGGATGTTGCACCCTGTAGATATCGATTATTCGGACGGCCATTACTTCTGGCTCGTTTAGAATTACGGGAGCCATAACCTGTCAAAATAAAGGCCTCGATGAGTTCTATGGCTTTGACAGCTTTCAGCCGTCAACGGATAGATTAATGCCCAAAAAGGACAACCCGAATCTCAATCGGGTCTCGAAAGTTTTTTACCCTTCTCTTTTTCGACACGTGGATTTTACGGTAAAACGGGATTACCGTGGCCCGTCTTCGACTTCCCATCGCTGGAGAGTGGTGCGCCATGGTACTGTTCCGTTTCAAATCCATGCACACATTTCTAAAAGTTGTGCGGCATAGTTTTGCCATTTCGGACGGATGTTGCACCTTGCAACGTGGATGTTGCACCCTGTAGATATCGATTATTCGGACGGCCATAACTTCTGGCTCGTTTAGAGTTACGGGAGCCACAACCTGTCAAAACGAAGGCCTCGATGCGGCTTTGACAGCTTTCAGCCGTCAACGGATAAATTAATGCCCAAAAATGACAACCCGAAGTTCAATCGGATCTCGTAATATTTTTACCCTTCGTTTTTTCGACACGTGGATTTTTATGGTAAAATGGGATTACCGTGGCTCGTCTTCGACTTCCCATCGCTGGAGAGTGGTGCACCATGGTAGTGTTCCGTTTCAAATCCACGCATGCATTTCTAAAAGTCGTACGGCACTGTTTCGCCATTTCGGACGGATGTTGCACTCTATAGATATCGATTATTCAGACGACCATAACTTCTGGCTCGTTTAGAGTTACGGGAGCCATAACCTGTCAAAACGAAGGCCTCGATGAGTTCTACAGCTTTGACAGCTTTCAGCCGTCAACGGATAGATTAATGCCCAAAAAGGACAACCTGAATCACAATCGGGTCTCGTAAGTTTTTTACCCTTCGTTTTTTCGACACGTAGATTTTTACGGTAAAACGGGATTACCATGGCCTGTCTTCGACTTCCCATCGCTGGAGAGTGGTGCACCATTGTACTGTTCTGTTTCAAATCCATGCAAACATTTCTAAAAGTCGTACGGCACTGTTTCGCCATTTCGGACGGATGTTGCACCTTGCACCGTGGATGTTGCACCCTGTAGATATCGATTATTCGGAGGGCCATAACTTCTGGCTCGTTTAGAGTTACGGGAGCCATATCCTGTCAAAATAAAGACCTCGATGAGTTCTACGGCTTTGACAGCTTTCAGCCGTCAACGGATAGATTAATGCCCAAAAAGGTCAACCCGAATCTCAATCGGGTCTCGTAAGTTTTTTACCCTTCGTTTTTTCGACACTTGAATTTTTACGGTAAAACAGGATTACCGTGGCCCGTCTTCGACTTTACATCGCTGGAGAGTGGTGCACCATGATAGTGTTCCGTTTCAAATCCATGCACGCATTTCTAAAAGTCGTACGACACTGTTTCACCATTTCGAACGGATGTTGCACCTTGCACCGTGGATGTTGCACCATGTAGATATCAATTATTTAAACGGCCAAAACTTCTGGCTCGTTTAGAGTTACGGGAGCCATAACCTTTCAAAACGAAGGCCTCGATGAGTTCTACGGCTTTGACTGCTTTCAGCCGTCAACGGATAGTTTAATGCCCAAAAAGGACAACCCGAATCTCAATCGGGTCTCGTAAGTTTTTAACCCTTCGTTTTTTCGACACGTGGATTTTTACGTTAAAACGGGATTACGGTGGCTGGTCTTCGATTTACCATCGCTGAAGAGTGGTGCACCACGGTACTGTTCCGTTTCAAATCCATGCACGCATTTCTAAAAGTCGTACGACACTGTTTCGCCATTTAGGACGGATGTTGCACCTTGCACCGTGGATGTTGCACCCTGTAGATATCGATTATTCGGACGACCATAACTTCTGGCTCGTTTAGAGTTACGGCAGCCATAACCTGTCAAAATGAAGGCCTCGACGAGTTCTATGGATTTGACAGCTTTCATCCGTCAACGGATAGATTAATGCCCAAAAAGGACAACCCGAATCTCAATCGGGTCTCGTAAGTTTTTTACCCTTCGTTTTTTCGACACGTGGATTTTTACGGTAAAACAGGATTACCGTGGCCCGTCTTCGACTTCCCATCGCTGGAGAGTGGTGCACCACGGTACTGTTCCGTTTCAAATCCATGCATGCATTTCTAAATGTCGTACAGCACTGTTTCGCCATTTCAGACGGATGTTGCACCTTGCACCGTGGATGTTGCACACTGTAGATATCGATTATTCGGATGGCCATAACTTCTGGCTCGTTTAGAGTTACGGGAGCCATAACCTGTCAAAACGAAGGCCTCGATGCTGCTTTGACAGCTTTCGGCCGTCAACGGATAAATTAATGCCCATAAATGACAACCCGAAGCTCAATCGGGTCTCGTAATTTTTTTACCCTTCGTTTTTTCGACACGTGGATTTTTACGGTAAAATGGGATTACCGTGGCTCGTCTTCGACTTCCCATCGCTGGAGAGTGGTGCACCATGGTAGTGTTCTGTTTCAAATCCATGCACGCATTTCTAAAAGTCGTACAACACTGTTTCGCCATTTCGGACGGATGTTGCACTCTGTAGATATCGATTATTCGGACGACCATAACTTCTGGCTCGTTTAGAGTTACGGGAGCCATAACCTGTCAAAACGAAGGCCTCGATGCTGCTTTTACAGCTTTCGGCCGTCAACGGATAAATTAATGCCCAAAAAGGACAACCCGAAGCTCAATCGGGTCTCGTAATTTTTTTACCCTTCGTTTTTTCGACACGTGGATTTTTACGGTAAAATGGGATTACCGTGGCTCGTCTTCGACTTCCCATCGTTGGAGTGTGGTGCACCATGGTAGTGTTCCGTTTCAAATCCATGTACACATTTCTAAAAGTCGTACGGCACAGTTTCGCCATTTCGGACGGATGTTGCACCTTGCACCGTGGATGTTGCACCCTATAGATATCGATTATTCGGAGGGCCATAACTTCTGGCTCGTTTAGAGTTATGGGAGCCATAAACTGTCAAAATAAAGGCCTCGATGAGTTCTACGGCTTTGACTGCTTTCAGCCGTCAACGGATAGATTAATTCCCAAAAAGGACAACCCGAATCTCAATCGGGTCTCGTAAGTTTTTTACCCTTCGTTTTTTCGACACGTGGATTTTTACGGTAAAACGGGATTACCGTGGCCCGTCTTCGACTTTCCATCGCTGGAGAGTGGTGCACCATGATAGTGTTCCATTTCAAATACATGCACGCATTTCTAAAAGTCATACGACACTGTTTCACCATTTCGGACGGATGTTGCACCTTGCACCGTGGATGTTGCACCCTGTAGATATCGATTATTTAAACGGCCATAACTTCTGGCTCGTTTAGAGTTACGGGAGCCATAACCTGTCAAAACGAAGGCCTCGATGAGTTTTACGGCTTTGACTGCTTTCAGCCGTCAACGGATAGATTAATGCCCAAAAAGGACAACCCGAATCTCAATCGGGTCTCGTAAGTTTTTAACCCCTCGTTTTTTCGACACGTGGATTTTTACGGTAAAACGGGATTACGGTGGCTGGTCTTCGATTTACCATCGCTGAAGAGTGGTGCACCATGGTACTGTTCCGTTTCAAATCCATGCACGCATTTCTAAAAGTCGTACGACACTGTTTCGCCATTTAGGACGGATGTTGCACCTTGCACCGTGGATGTTGCACCCTGTAGATATCGATTATTCGGACGGCCATAACTTCTGGCTCGTCTAGAGTTACGGGAGCCACAACCTATCAAAACAAAGGCCTCGACGAGTTCTATGGATTTGACAGCTTTCATCCGTCAACGGATAGATTAATGCCCAAAAAGGACAACCCGAATGTCAATCGGGTCTCGTAAGTTTTTTACCCTTCGTTTTTTCGACACGTGCATTTTTACGGTAAAACAGGATTACCGTGGCCCGTCTTCGACTTCCCATCGCTAGAGAGTGGTGCACCATGGTACTGTTCCGTTTCAAATCCATGCACGCATTTCCAAATGTCGTACAGCACTGTTTCGCCATTTCGGACGGATGTTGCACCTTGCACCGCGGATGTTGCACACTGTAGATATCGATTATTCGGACGGCCATAACTTCTGGCTCGTTTAGAGTTACGGGAGCCATAACCTGTCAAAACGAAGGCCTCGATGAGTTCTACGGCTTTGACAGCTTTCAGCTGTCAACGGATAGATTAATGCCCAAGAAGGACAACCCGAATCTCGATCGGGTCTCGTAAGTTTTTTACCCTTCGTTTTTTCGACACGTGGATTTTTACGGTAAAACGGGATTACCATGGCCCGTCTTCGACTTCCCATCGCTGGAGAGTGGTGCACCATGGTACGGTTCCGTTTCAAATCCATGCACGCATTTCTAAAAGTCGTACGGCACTGTTTCCCCATTTTGGACAGATGTTGCACCTTGCACCGTGGATGTTGCACCCTGTAGATATCGATTATTCGGGCGGCCATAACTTCTGGCTCGTTTAGAGTTACGGGAGCCATAACCTAACAAAACGAAGGCCTCGATGAGTTCTACGGGTTTGAAAGCTTTCAGCCATCAACGGATAGATTAATTGCCAAAAAGGACAACCCGAATCTGGATCGGGTCTCGTAAGTTTTTACCCCTCGTTTTTTCGACACGTGGATTTTTACGGTAAAACAGGATTACCGTGGCTGGCCTTCGATTTACCATCGCTGGACAGTGGTGCACCAGGTACTGTTCCTTTTCAAATCCATGCACGCATTTCTAAAAGTCGTACGGCACTGTTTCGCCATTTCGGACGTATGTTGCACCTTGCACCGTGGATGTTGCACCCTGTAGATATCGAATATACGGACGGCCATAACTTCTGGCTCGTTTAGAGTTACGGGAGCCATAACCTGTCAGAACGAAGGGCTCGATGAGTTCTACGGCTTTGACTGCTTTCAGCCATCAACGGATAGATTAATGCCCAAAAAGGACAATCCGAATTTCAATCGGATCTCGTAAGTTTTTAAACCTTCGTTTTTTCGACACGTGGATTTTTACGGTAAAACAGGATTACCGTGGCCCGTCTTCGACTTACCGTCGCTGGAGATGGTGCACCATGGTACTGTTCCGTTTCAAATCCATGCACGCATTTCTAAAAGTCGTACGGCACTGTTTCGCCATTTTGGACGGATGTTGCACCTTGCACCGTGGATGTTGCACCCTGTAGATATCGATTATTCAAAAGGCGATAACTTCTGGATCGTTTAGAGTTACGAGAGCAATAACCTGTCAAAACGAAGGCCTCGATGAGTTCTACGGCTTTGACAGCTTTCAGTTGTCAATGGATAGATTAATGCCCAAAAAGGACAACCCGAATCTCAATCGGTTCTCGTAAGTTTTTTACCCTTCGTTTTTTCGACACGTGGATTTTTACGGTAAAACTGGATTACCGTGGCCCGTCATCGACTTCCCATCGCTGGAGAGTGGTGCACCATGGTATTGTTCCGTTTCAAATCCATGCACGCATTTATAAAAGTCGTACGGCACTGTTTCACCATTTCGGACGGATGTTGCACCTTGCACCGTGGATGTTGCACCCTGTAGATATCGATTATACGGACGACCATAACTTCTGGCTCGTTTACAGTTACGGGAGTCACAACCTGTCAAAACGAAGGCCTCGATGAGTTCTACGGCTTTGATAGCTTTCAGCCGTCAATGAATAGATTAATGCCCAAAAAGGACAACCCGAATCTCAATCGGGTCTCGTAAGTTTTTTACCTTTCGTTTTTTCGACATGTGGATTTTTACGGTAAAACAGGATTACCGTGGCCCGTCTTCGACTTCCCATCGCTGGAGAGTGATGCACCATGGTACTGTTCCGTTTCATATCCATGCACGCATTTCTAAAAGTCGTACGGCATTGTTTCGCCTTTTCGGACGGATGTTGCACCTTGCACCGTGGATGTTGCACCCTGTAGATATCGATTATTTGGACGGCCATAACTTCTGGCTCGTTTAGAATTACGGGGGCCATAACCTGTCAAAATAAAGGCCTCGATGAGTTCTACGGCTTTGACAGCTTTCAGCCGTCAACGGATAGATTAATGCCCAAAAAGGACAACCCGAATCTCAATCGGGTCTCGTAAGTTTTTTACCCTTCTTTTTTTCGACACGTGGATTTTACGGTAAAACGGGATTACCGTGGCCCGTCTTCGACTTCCCATTGCTGGAGAGTGGTGCACCATGGTATAGTTCCGTTTCAAATCCATGCACACATTTCTAAAAGTCGTGCGGCATAGTTTTGCCATTTCGGACGGATGTTGCACCTTGCACCGTGGATGTTGCACCCTGTAGATATCGATTATTCGGACGGCCATAACTTCTAGCTCGTTTAGAGTTACGGGAGCCATAACCTATCAAAACGAAGGCCTCGATGCGGTTTTGACAGCTTTCAGCCGTCAATGGATAAATTAATGCCCAAAAAGGACAACCCGAAGCTCAATCGGGTCTCGTAATATTTTTACCCTTCGTTTTTTCGACACGTGGATTTTTACGGTAAAATGGGATTACCGTGGCTCGTCTTCGACTTCCCATCGCTGGAGAGTGGTGCACCATGGTAGTGTTCCGTTTCAAATCCATGCATGCATTTCTAAAAGTCGTACGGCACTGTTTCGCCATTTCGGACGGATGTTGCACTCTGTAGATATCGATTATTCAGACGACCATAACTTCTGGCTCGTTTAAAGTTACGGGAGCCATAACCTGTCAAAACGAAGGCCTCGATGAGTTCTACGGCTTTGACAGCTTTCAGCCGCCAACGGATAGATTAATGCCCAAAAAGGACAACCTGAATCTCAATCGGGTCTCGTAAGTTTTTTACCCTTCGTTTTTTCGACACGTGGATTTTTACGGTAAAACGGGATGACCATGGCCTGTCTTCGACTTCCCATCGCTGGAGAGTGGTGCACCATGGTACTATTCTGTTTCAAATCCATGCACACATTTCTAAAAGTCGTACGGCACTGTTTCGCCATTTCGGACGGATGTTGCACCTTGCACCGTGGATGTTGCACCCTGTAGATATCGATTATTCGGAGGGCCATAACTTCTGGCTCGTTTAGAGTTACGGTAGCCATCACCTGTCAAAATAAAGACCTCGATGAGTTCTACGGCTTTGACAGCTTTCAGCCGTCAACGGACAGATTAATGCCCAAAAAGGACAACCCGAATCTCAATCGGGTGTCGTAAGTTTTTTACCCTTCGTTTTTTCGACACGTGGATTTTTACGGTAAAACGGGATTACCGTGGCCCGTCTTCGACTTTACATCGCTGGAGAGTGGTGCACCATGATAGTGTTCTGTTTCAAATCCATGCACGCATTTCTAAAAGTCGTACGACACTGTTTCACCATTTCGGACGGATGTTGCACCTTGCACCGTGGATGTTGCACCCTGTAGATATCGATTATTTAAACGGCCATAACTTCTGGCTCGTATAGAGTTACGGGAGCCATAACCTGTCAAAACGAAGGCCTCGATGAGTTCTACGGCTTTGACTGCTTTCAGCCGTCAACGGATAGTTTAATGCCCAAAAAGGACAACCCGAATCTCAATCGGGTCTGGTAAGTTTTTAACCCTTCATTTTTTCGACACGTGAATTTTTACGGTAAAACGGGATTACGGTGGCTGGTCTTCGATTTACCATCGCTGAAGAGTGGTGCACCATGGTACTGTTCCGTTTCAAATCCATGCACGCATTTCTAAAGGTCGTACGACACTGTTTCGCCATTTAGGACGGATGTTGCACCTTGCACCGTGGATGTTGCACCCTGTAGATATCGATTATTCGGACGGCCATTACTTCTGGCTCGTTTAGAGTTACGAGAGCCATAACCTGTCAAAATGAAGGCCTCGACGAGTTCTATGGGTTTGACAGCTTTCATCCGTCAACGGATAGATTAATGCCCAAAAAGGAGAACCCGAATCTCAATCGGGTCTCGTAAGTTTTTTACCCTTCGTTTTTTCGACACGTGGATTTTTACGGTAAAACAGGATTACCGTGGCCCGTCTTCGACTTCCCATCGCTGGAGAGTGGTGCACCATGGTACTGTTCCGTTTCAAATCCATGCATGCATTTCTAAATGTCGTATTGCACTGTTTCGCCATTTCGGACGGATGTTGCACCTTGCACCGTGGATGTTGCACACTGTAGATATCGATTATTCGGACGGCCATAACTTCTGGCTCGTTTAGAGTTACGGGAGCCATAACCTGTCAAAACGAAGGCCTCGATGCGGCTTTGACAGCTTTCGGCCGTCAACGGATAAATTAATGCCCAAAAAGGACAACCCGAAGCTCAATCGGGTCTCGTAATATTTTTACCCTTCGTTTTTTCGACACGTGGATTTTTACGGTAAAATGGGATTACCGTGGCTCGTCTTCGACTTCCCATCGCTGGAGAGTGGTGCATCATGGTAGTGTTCCGTTTCAAATCCATGCATGCATTTCTAAAAGTCGTACGACACTGTTTCGCCATTTCGGACGGATGTTGCACTCTGTAGATATCGATTATTCAGACGACCATAACTTCTGGCTCGTTTAGAGTTACGGGAGCCATAACCTGTCAAAACGAAGGCCTCGATGAGTTCAACGGCTTTGACAGCTTTCAGCCGTCAACGGACAGATTAGTGCCCAAAAAGGACAACCTGAATCTCAATCGGGTCTCGTATGTTTTTTACCCATCGTTTTTTCGACACGTGGATTTTTACGGTAAAACGGGATTACCATGGCCTGTCTTCGACTTCCCATCGCTGGAGAGTGGTGCACCATGGTACTGTTCTGTTTCAAATCCATGCACACATTTCTAAAAGTGGTACGGCATTGTTTTGCCATTTCGGACGGATGTTGCACCTTGCACCGTGGATGTTGCACCCTGTAGATATCGATTATTCGGAGGTCCATAACTTCTGGCTCGTTTAGAGTTACGGGAGCCATAAACTGTCAAAATAAAGACCTCGATGAGTTCTACGGCTTTGACAGCTTTCAGCCGTCAACGGACAGATTAATGCCCAAAAAGGACAACCCGAATCTCAATCGGGTCTCGTAAGTTTTTTACCCTTCGTTTTTTCGACACGTGGATTTTTACGGTAAAACGGGATTACCGTGGCCCGTCTTCGACTTTACATCGCTGGAGAGTGGTGCACCATGATAGTGTTCCGTTTCAAATCCATGCACGCATTTCTAAAAGTCGTACGACACTGTTTCACCATTTCGGACGGATGTTGCACCTTGCACCGTGGATGTTGCACCCTGTAGATATCGATAATTTAAACGGCCATAACTTCTGGCTCGTATAGAGTTACGGGAGCCATAACCTGTCAAAACGAAGGCCTCGATGAGTTCTACGGCATTGACTGCTTTCAGCCGTCAACGGATAGTTTAACGCCCAAAAAGGACAACCCGAATCTCAATCGGGTCTCGTAAGTTTTTAACCCTTCGTTTTTTCGACACGTGGATTTTTACGGTAAAACGGGATTACGGTGGCTGGTCTTCGATTTACCATCGCTGAAGAGTGGTGCACCATGGTACTGTTCCATTTCAAATCCATGCACGCATTTCTAAAAGTCGTACGACACTGTTTCGCCATTTAGGACGGATGTTGCACCTTGCACCGTGGATGTTGCACCCTGTAGATATTGATTATTCGGACGGCCATAACTTCTGGCTCGTTTAGAGTTACGAGAGCCATAACCTGTCAAAATGAAGGCCTCGACGAGTTCTATGGGTTTGACAGCTTTCATCCGTCAACGGATAGATTAATGCCCAAAAAGGACAACCCGAATCTCAATCGGGTCTCGTAAGTTTTTTACCCTTCGTTTTTTCGACACGTGGATTTTTACGGTAAAACAGGATTACCGTGGCCCGTCTTTGTCTTTCCATCGCTGGAGAGTGGTGCACCATGGTACTGTTCCGTTTCAAATCCATGCATGCATTTCTAAATGTCGTACAGCACTGTTTCGCCATTTCGGACGGATGTTGCACCTTGCACCGTGGATGTTGCACACTGTAGATATCGATTATTCGGACGGCCATAACTTCTGGCTCGTTTAGAGTTACGGGAGCCATAACCTGTCAAAACGAAGGCCTCGATGCGGCTTTGACAGCTTTCGGCCGTCAACAGATAAATTAATGCCCAAAAAGGACAACCCGAACCTCAATCGGGTCTCGTAATTTTTTTACCCTTCGTTTTTTCGACATGTGGATTTTTACGGTAAAATGAGATTACCGTAGCTCGTCTTCGACTTCCCATCCCTGGAGAGTGTTGCACCATGGTAGTGTTCCGTTTCAAATCCATGCACGCATTTCTAAAAGTCGTACAGCACTGTTTCGCCATTTCGGACGGATGTTGCACTCTGTAGATATCGATTATTCGGACGACCATAACTTCTGGCTCGTTTAGAGTTACGGGAGCCATAACCTGTCAAAACGAAGGCCTCGATGAGTTCTACGGCTTTGACATCTTTCAGCCTTCAACGGATAGATTAATGCCCAAAAAGGACAACCTGAATCTCAATCGGGTCTCGTAAGTTTTTTACCCTTCGTTTTTTCGACACGTGGATTTTTACGGTAAAACGGGATGACCATGGCCTGTCTTCGACTTCCCATCGCTGGAGAGTGGTGCACCATGGTACTATTCTGTTTCAAATCCATGCACACATTTCTAAAAGTCGTACGGCACTGTTTCGCCATTTCGGACGGATGTTGCACCTTGCACCGTGGATGTTGCACCCTGTAGATATCGATTATTCGGAGGGCCATAACTTCTAGCTCGTTTAGAGTTACGGTAGCCATCACCTGTCAAAATAAAGACCTCGATGAGTTCTACGGCTTTGACAGCTTTCAGCCGTCAACGGACAGATTAATGCCCAAAAAGGACAACCCGAATCTCAATCGGGTGTCGTAAGTTTTTTACCCTTCGTTTTTTCGACACGTGGATTTTTACGGTAAAACGGGATTACCGTGGCCCGTCTTCGACTTTACATCGCTGGAGAGTGGTGCACCATGATAGTGTTCTGTTTCAAATCCATGCACGCATTTCTAAAAGTCGTACGACACTGTTTCACCATTTCGGACGGATGTTGCACCTTGCACCGTGGATGTTGCACCCTGTAGATATCGATTATTTAAACGGCCATAACTTCTGGCTCGTATAGAGTTACGGGAGCCATAACCTGTCAAAACGAAGGCCTCGATGAGTTCTACGGCTTTGACTGCTTTCAGCCGTCAACGGATAGTTTAATGCCCAAAAAGGACAACCCGAATCTCAATCGGGTCTGGTAAGTTTTTAACCCTTCATTTTTTCGACACGTGAATTTTTACGGTAAAACGGGATTACGGTGGCTGGTCTTCGATTTACCATCGCTGAAGAGTGGTGCACCATGGTACTGTTCCGTTTCAAATCCATGCACGCATTTCTAAAAGTCGTACGACACTGTTTCGCCATTTAGGACGGATGTTGCACCTTGCACCGTGGATGTTGCACCCTGTAGATATCGATTATTCGGACGGCCATTACTTCTGGCTCGTTTAGAGTTACGAGAGCCATAACCTGTCAAAATGAAGGCCTCGACGAGTTCTATGGGTTTGACAGCTTTCATCCGTCAACGGATAGATTAATGCCCAAAAAGGAGAACCCGAATCTCAATCGGGTCTCGTAAGTTTTTTACCCTTCGTTTTTTCGACACGTGGATTTTTACGGTAAAACAGGATTACCGTGGCCCGTCTTCGACTTCCCATCGCTGGAGAGTGGTGCACCATGGTACTGTTCCGTTTCAAATCCATGCATGCATTTCTAAATGTCGTATTGCACTGTTTCGCCATTTCGGACGGATGTTGCACCTTGCACCGTGGATGTTGCACACTGTAGATATCGATTATTCGGACGGCCATAACTTCTGGCTCGTTTAGAGTTACGGGAGCCATAACCTGTCAAAACGAAGGCCTCGATGCGGCTTTGACAGCTTTCGGCCGTCAACGGATAAATTAATGCCCAAAAAGGACAACCCGAAGCTCAATCGGGTCTCGTAATATTTTTACCCTTCGTTTTTTCGACACGTGGATTTTTACGGTAAAATGGGATTACCGTGGCTCGTCTTCGACTTCCCATCGCTGGAGAGTGGTGCATCATGGTAGTGTTCCGTTTCAAATCCATGCATGCATTTCTAAAAGTCGTACGACACTGTTTCGCCATTTCGGACGGATGTTGCACTCTGTAGATATCGATTATTCAGACGACCATAACTTCTGGCTCGTTTAGAGTTACGGGAGCCATAACCTGTCAAAACGAAGGCCTCGATGAGTTCAACGGCTTTGACAGCTTTCAGCCGTCAACGGACAGATTAGTGCCCAAAAAGGACAACCTGAATCTCAATCGGGTCTCGTATGTTTTTTACCCATCGTTTTTTCGACACGTGGATTTTTACGGTAAAACGGGATTACCATGGCCTGTCTTCGACTTCCCATCGCTGGAGAGTGGTGCACCATGGTACTGTTCTGTTTCAAATCCATGCACACATTTCTAAAAGTGGTACGGCATTGTTTTGCCATTTCGGACGGATGTTGCACCTTGCACCGTGGATGTTGCACCCTGTAGATATCGATTATTCGGAGGTCCATAACTTCTGGCTCGTTTAGAGTTACGGGAGCCATAAACTGTCAAAATAAAGACCTCGATGAGTTCTACGGCTTTGACAGCTTTCAGCCGTCAACGGACAGATTAATGCCCAAAAAGGACAACCCGAATCTCAATCGGGTCTCGTAAGTTTTTTACCCTTCGTTTTTTCGACACGTGGATTTTTACGGTAAAACGGGATTACCGTGGCCCGTCTTCGACTTTACATCGCTGGAGAGTGGTGCACCATGATAGTGTTCCGTTTCAAATCCATGCACGCATTTCTAAAAGTCGTACGACACTGTTTCACCATTTCGGACGGATGTTGCACCTTGCACCGTGGATGTTGCACCCTGTAGATATCGATAATTTAAACGGCCATAACTTCTGGCTCGTATAGAGTTACGGGAGCCATAACCTGTCAAAACGAAGGCCTCGATGAGTTCTACGGCATTGACTGCTTTCAGCCGTCAACGGATAGTTTAACGCCCAAAAAGGACAACCCGAATCTCAATCGGGTCTCGTAAGTTTTTAACCCTTCGTTTTTTCGACACGTGGATTTTTACGGTAAAACGGGATTACGGTGGCTGGTCTTCGATTTACCATCGCTGAAGAGTGGTGCACCATGGTACTGTTCCATTTCAAATCCATGCACGCATTTCTAAAAGTCGTACGACACTGTTTCGCCATTTAGGACGGATGTTGCACCTTGCACCGTGGATGTTGCACCCTGTAGATATTGATTATTCGGACGGCCATAACTTCTGGCTCGTTTAGAGTTACGAGAGCCATAACCTGTCAAAATGAAGGCCTCGACGAGTTCTATGGGTTTGACAGCTTTCATCCGTCAACGGATAGATTAATGCCCAAAAAGGACAACCCGAATCTCAATCGGGTCTCGTAAGTTTTTTACCCTTCGTTTTTTCGACACGTGGATTTTTACGGTAAAACAGGATTACCGTGGCCCGTCTTTGTCTTTCCATCGCTGGAGAGTGGTGCACCATGGTACTGTTCCGTTTCAAATCCATGCATGCATTTCTAAATGTCGTACAGCACTGTTTCGCCATTTCGGACGGATGTTGCACCTTGCACCGTGGATGTTGCACACTGTAGATATCGATTATTCGGACGGCCATAACTTCTGGCTCGTTTAGAGTTACGGGAGCCATAACCTGTCAAAACGAAGGCCTCGATGCGGCTTTGACAGCTTTCGGCCGTCAACAGATAAATTAATGCCCAAAAAGGACAACCCGAACCTCAATCGGGTCTCGTAATTTTTTTACCCTTCGTTTTTTCGACATGTGGATTTTTACGGTAAAATGAGATTACCGTAGCTCGTCTTCGACTTCCCATCCCTGGAGAGTGTTGCACCATGGTAGTGTTCCGTTTCAAATCCATGCACGCATTTCTAAAAGTCGTACAGCACTGTTTCGCCATTTCGGACGGATGTTGCACTCTGTAGATATCGATTATTCGGACGACCATAACTTCTGGCTCGTTTAGAGTTACGGGAGCCATAACCTGTCAAAACGAAGGCCTCGATGAGTTCTACGGCTTTGACATCTTTCAGCCTTCAACGGACAGATTAGTGCCCAAAAAGGACAACCTGAATCTCAATCGGGTCTCGTATGTTTTTTACCCATCGTTTTTTCGACACGTGGATTTTTACGGTAAAACGGGATTACCATGGCCTGTCTTCGACTTCCCATCGCTGGAGAGTGGTGCACCATGGTACTGTTCTGTTTCAAATCCATGCACACATTTCTAAAAGTGGTACGGCATTGTTTTGCCATTTCGGACGGATGTTGCACCTTGCACCGTGGATGTTGCACCCTGTAGATATCGATTATTCGGAGGTCCATAACTTCTGGCTCGTTTAGAGTTACGGGAGCCATAAACTGTCAAAATAAAGACCTCGATGAGTTCTACGGCTTTGACAGCTTTCAGCCGTCAACGGACAGATTAATGCCCAAAAAGGACAACCCGAATCTCAATCGGGTGTCGTAAGTTTTTTACCCTTCGTTTTTTCGACACGTGGATTTTTACGGTAAAACGGGATTACCGTGGCCCGTCTTCGACTTTACATCGCTGGAGAGTGGTGCACCATGATAGTGTTCTGTTTCAAATCCATGCACGCATTTCTAAAAGTCGTACGACACTGTTTCACCATTTCGGACGGATGTTGCACCTTGCACCGTGGATGTTGCACCCTGTAGATATCGATTATTTAAACGGCCATAACTTCTGGCTCGTATAGAGTTACGGGAGCCATAACCTGTCAAAACGAAGGCCTCGATGAGTTCTACGGCTTTGACTGCTTTCAGCCGTCAACGGATAGTTTAATGCCCAAAAAGGACAACCCGAATCTCAATCGGGTCTGGTAAGTTTTTAACCCTTCATTTTTTCGACACGTGAATTTTTACGGTAAAACGGGATTACGGTGGCTGGTCTTCGATTTACCATCGCTGAAGAGTGGTGCACCATGGTACTGTTCCGTTTCAAATCCATGCACGCATTTCTAAAAGTCGTACGACACTGTTTCGCCATTTAGGACGGATGTTGCACCTTGCACCGTGGATGTTGCACCCTGTAGATATCGATTATTCGGACGGCCATTACTTCTGGCTCGTTTAGAGTTACGAGAGCCATAACCTGTCAAAATGAAGGCCTCGACGAGTTCTATGGGTTTGACAGCTTTCATCCGTCAACGGATAGATTAATGCCCAAAAAGGAGAACCCGAATCTCAATCGGGTCTCGTAAGTTTTTTACCCTTCGTTTTTTCGACACGTGGATTTTTACGGTAAAACAGGATTACCGTGGCCCGTCTTCGACTTCCCATCGCTGGAGAGTGGTGCACCATGGTACTGTTCCGTTTCAAATCCATGCATGCATTTCTAAATGTCGTATTGCACTGTTTCGCCATTTCGGACGGATGTTGCACCTTGCACCGTGGATGTTGCACACTGTAGATATCGATTATTCGGACGGCCATAACTTCTGGCTCGTTTGGAGTTACGGGAGCCATAACCTGTCAAAACGAAGGCCTCGATGCGGCTTTGACAGCTTTCGGCCGTCAACGGATAAATTAATGCCCAAAAAGGACAACCCGAAGCTCAATCGGGTCTCGTAATATTTTTACCCTTCGTTTTTTCGACACGTGGATTTTTACGGTAAAATGGGATTACCGTGGCTCGTCTTCGACTTCCCATCGCTGGAGAGTGGTGCATCATGGTAGTGTTCCGTTTCAAATCCATGCATGCATTTCTAAAAGTCGTACGACACTGTTTCGCCATTTCGGACGGATGTTGCACTCTGTAGATATCGATTATTCAGACGACCATAACTTCTGGCTCGTTTAGAGTTACGGGAGCCATAACCTGTCAAAACGAAGGCCTCGATGAGTTCAACGGCTTTGACAGCTTTCAGCCGTCAACGGACAGATTAGTGCCCAAAAAGGACAACCTGAATCTCAATCGGGTCTCGTATGTTTTTTACCCATCGTTTTTTCGACACGTGGATTTTTACGGTAAAACGGGATTACCATGGCCTGTCTTCGACTTCCCATCGCTGGAGAGTGGTGCACCATGGTACTGTTCTGTTTCAAATCCATGCACACATTTCTAAAAGTGGTACGGCATTGTTTTGCCATTTCGGACGGATGTTGCACCTTGCACCGTGGATGTTGCACCCTGTAGATATCGATTATTCGGAGGTCCATAACTTCTGGCTCGTTTAGAGTTACGGGAGCCATAAACTGTCAAAATAAAGACCTCGATGAGTTCTACGGCTTTGACAGCTTTCAGCCGTCAACGGACAGATTAATGCCCAAAAAGGACAACCCGAATCTCAATCGGGTCTCGTAAGTTTTTTACCCTTCGTTTTTTCGACACGTGGATTTTTACGGTAAAACGGGATTACCGTGGCCCGTCTTCGACTTTACATCGCTGGAGAGTGGTGCACCATGATAGTGTTCCGTTTCAAATCCATGCACGCATTTCTAAAAGTCGTACGACACTGTTTCACCATTTCGGACGGATGTTGCACCTTGCACCGTGGATGTTGCACCCTGTAGATATCGATAATTTAAACGGCCATAACTTCTGGCTCGTATAGAGTTACGGGAGCCATAACCTGTCAAAACGAAGGCCTCGATGAGTTCTACGGCATTGACTGCTTTCAGCCGTCAACGGATAGTTTAACGCCCAAAAAGGACAACCCGAATCTCAATCGGGTCTCGTAAGTTTTTAACCCTTCGTTTTTTCGACACGTGGATTTTTACGGTAAAACGGGATTACGGTGGCTGGTCTTCGATTTACCATCGCTGAAGAGTGGTGCACCATGGTACTGTTCCATTTCAAATCCATGCACGCATTTCTAAAAGTCGTACGACACTGTTTCGCCATTTAGGACGGATGTTGCACCTTGCACCGTGGATGTTGCACCCTGTAGATATTGATTATTCGGACGGCCATAACTTCTGGCTCGTTTAGAGTTACGAGAGCCATAACCTGTCAAAATGAAGGCCTCGACGAGTTCTATGGGTTTGACAGCTTTCATCCGTCAACGGATAGATTAATGCCCAAAAAGGACAACCCGAATCTCAATCGGGTCTCGTAAGTTTTTTACCCTTCGTTTTTTCGACACGTGGATTTTTACGGTAAAACAGGATTACCGTGGCCCGTCTTTGTCTTTCCATCGCTGGAGAGTGGTGCACCATGGTACTGTTCCGTTTCAAATCCATGCATGCATTTCTAAATGTCGTACAGCACTGTTTCGCCATTTCGGACGGATGTTGCACCTTGCACCGTGGATGTTGCACACTGTAGATATCGATTATTCGGACGGCCATAACTTCTGGCTCGTTTAGAGTTACGGGAGCCATAACCTGTCAAAACGAAGGCCTCGATGCGGCTTTGACAGCTTTCGGCCGTCAACAGATAAATTAATGCCCAAAAAGGACAACCCGAACCTCAATCGGGTCTCGTAATTTTTTTACCCTTCGTTTTTTCGACATGTGGATTTTTACGGTAAAATGAGATTACCGTAGCTCGTCTTCGACTTCCCATCCCTGGAGAGTGTTGCACCATGGTAGTGTTCCGTTTCAAATCCATGCACGCATTTCTAAAAGTCGTACAGCACTGTTTCGCCATTTCGGACGGATGTTGCACTCTGTAGATATCGATTATTCGGACGACCATAACTTCTGGCTCGTTTAGAGTTACGGGAGCCATAACCTGTCAAAACGAAGGCCTCGATGAGTTCTACGGCTTTGACATCTTTCAGCCTTCAACGGATAGATTAATGCCCAAAAAGGACAACCTGAATCTCAATCGGGTCTCGTAAGTTTTTTACCCTTCGTTTTTTCGACACGTGGATTTTTACGGTAAAACGGGATGACCATGGCCTGTCTTCGACTTCCCATCGCTGGAGAGTGGTGCACCATGGTACTATTCTGTTTCAAATCCATGCACACATTTCTAAAAGTCGTACGGCACTGTTTCGCCATTTCGGACGGATGTTGCACCTTGCACCGTGGATGTTGCACCCTGTAGATATCGATTATTCGGAGGGCCATAACTTCTAGCTCGTTTAGAGTTACGGTAGCCATCACCTGTCAAAATAAAGACCTCGATGAGTTCTACGGCTTTGACAGCTTTCAGCCGTCAACGGACAGATTAATGCCCAAAAAGGACAACCCGAATCTCAATCGGGTGTCGTAAGTTTTTTACCCTTCGTTTTTTCGACACGTGGATTTTTACGGTAAAACGGGATTACCGTGGCCCGTCTTCGACTTTACATCGCTGGAGAGTGGTGCACCATGATAGTGTTCTGTTTCAAATCCATGCACGCATTTCTAAAAGTCGTACGACACTGTTTCACCATTTCGGACGGATGTTGCACCTTGCACCGTGGATGTTGCACCCTGTAGATATCGATTATTTAAACGGCCATAACTTCTGGCTCGTATAGAGTTACGGGAGCCATAACCTGTCAAAACGAAGGCCTCGATGAGTTCTACGGCTTTGACTGCTTTCAGCCGTCAACGGATAGTTTAATGCCCAAAAAGGACAACCCGAATCTCAATCGGGTCTGGTAAGTTTTTAACCCTTCATTTTTTCGACACGTGAATTTTTACGGTAAAACGGGATTACGGTGGCTGGTCTTCGATTTACCATCGCTGAAGAGTGGTGCACCATGGTACTGTTCCGTTTCAAATCCATGCACGCATTTCTAAAAGTCGTACGACACTGTTTCGCCATTTAGGACGGATGTTGCACCTTGCACCGTGGATGTTGCACCCTGTAGATATCGATTATTCGGACGGCCATTACTTCTGGCTCGTTTAGAGTTACGAGAGCCATAACCTGTCAAAATGAAGGCCTCGACGAGTTCTATGGGTTTGACAGCTTTCATCCGTCAACGGATAGATTAATGCCCAAAAAGGAGAACCCGAATCTCAATCGGGTCTCGTAAGTTTTTTACCCTTCGTTTTTTCGACACGTGGATTTTTACGGTAAAACAGGATTACCGTGGCCCGTCTTCGACTTCCCATCGCTGGAGAGTGGTGCACCATGGTACTGTTCCGTTTCAAATCCATGCATGCATTTCTAAATGTCGTATTGCACTGTTTCGCCATTTCGGACGGATGTTGCACCTTGCACCGTGGATGTTGCACACTGTAGATATCGATTATTCGGACGGCCATAACTTCTGGCTCGTTTAGAGTTACGGGAGCCATAACCTGTCAAAACGAAGGCCTCGATGCGGCTTTGACAGCTTTCGGCCGTCAACGGATAAATTAATGCCCAAAAAGGACAACCCGAAGCTCAATCGGGTCTCGTAATATTTTTACCCTTCGTTTTTTCGACACGTGGATTTTTACGGTAAAATGGGATTACCGTGGCTCGTCTTCGACTTCCCATCGCTGGAGAGTGGTGCATCATGGTAGTGTTCCGTTTCAAATCCATGCATGCATTTCTAAAAGTCGTACGACACTGTTTCGCCATTTCGGACGGATGTTGCACTCTGTAGATATCGATTATTCAGACGACCATAACTTCTGGCTCGTTTAGAGTTACGGGAGCCATAACCTGTCAAAACGAAGGCCTCGATGAGTTCAACGGCTTTGACAGCTTTCAGCCGTCAACGGACAGATTAGTGCCCAAAAAGGACAACCTGAATCTCAATCGGGTCTCGTATGTTTTTTACCCATCGTTTTTTCGACACGTGGATTTTTACGGTAAAACGGGATTACCATGGCCTGTCTTCGACTTCCCATCGCTGGAGAGTGGTGCACCATGGTACTGTTCTGTTTCAAATCCATGCACACATTTCTAAAAGTGGTACGGCATTGTTTTGCCATTTCGGACGGATGTTGCACCTTGCACCGTGGATGTTGCACCCTGTAGATATCGATTATTCGGAGGTCCATAACTTCTGGCTCGTTTAGAGTTACGGGAGCCATAAACTGTCAAAATAAAGACCTCGATGAGTTCTACGGCTTTGACAGCTTTCAGCCGTCAACGGACAGATTAATGCCCAAAAAGGACAACCCGAATCTCAATCGGGTCTCGTAAGTTTTTTACCCTTCGTTTTTTCGACACGTGGATTTTTACGGTAAAACGGGATTACCGTGGCCCGTCTTCGACTTTACATCGCTGGAGAGTGGTGCACCATGATAGTGTTCCGTTTCAAATCCATGCACGCATTTCTAAAAGTCGTACGACACTGTTTCACCATTTCGGACGGATGTTGCACCTTGCACCGTGGATGTTGCACCCTGTAGATATCGATAATTTAAACGGCCATAACTTCTGGCTCGTATAGAGTTACGGGAGCCATAACCTGTCAAAACGAAGGCCTCGATGAGTTCTACGGCATTGACTGCTTTCAGCCGTCAACGGATAGTTTAACGCCCAAAAAGGACAACCCGAATCTCAATCGGGTCTCGTAAGTTTTTAACCCTTCGTTTTTTCGACACGTGGATTTTTACGGTAAAACGGGATTACGGTGGCTGGTCTTCGATTTACCATCGCTGAAGAGTGGTGCACCATGGTACTGTTCCATTTCAAATCCATGCACGCATTTCTAAAAGTCGTACGACACTGTTTCGCCATTTAGGACGGATGTTGCACCTTGCACCGTGGATGTTGCACCCTGTAGATATTGATTATTCGGACGGCCATAACTTCTGGCTCGTTTAGAGTTACGAGAGCCATAACCTGTCAAAATGAAGGCCTCGACGAGTTCTATGGGTTTGACAGCTTTCATCCGTCAACGGATAGATTAATGCCCAAAAAGGACAACCCGAATCTCAATCGGGTCTCGTAAGTTTTTTACCCTTCGTTTTTTCGACACGTGGATTTTTACGGTAAAACAGGATTACCGTGGCCCGTCTTTGACTTTCCATCGCTGGAGAGTGGTGCACCATGGTACTGTTCCGTTTCAAATCCATGCATGCATTTCTAAATGTCGTACAGCACTGTTTCGCCATTTCGGACGGATGTTGCACCTTGCACCGTGGATGTTGCACACTGTAGATATCGATTATTCGGACGGCCATAACTTCTGGCTCGTTTAGAGTTACGGGAGCCATAACTTGTCAAAACGAAGGCCTCGATGCGGCTTTGACAGCTTTCGGCCGTCAACAGATAAATTAATGCCCAAAAAGGACAACCCGAACCTCAATCGGGTCTCGTAATTTTTTTACCCTTCGTTTTTTCGACATGTGGATTTTTACGGTAAAATGAGATTACCGTAGCTCGTCTTCGACTTCCCATCCCTGGAGAGTGTTGCACCATGGTAGTGTTCCGTTTCAAATCCATGCACGCATTTCTAAAAGTCGTACAGCACTGTTTCGCCATTTCGGACGGATGTTGCACTCTGTAGATATCGATTATTCGGACGACCATAACTTCTGGCTCGTTTAGAGTTACGGGAGCCATAACCTGTCAAAACGAAGGCCTCGATGAGTTCTACGGCTTTGACATCTTTCAGCCTTCAACGGATAGATTAATGCCCAAAAAGGACAACCTGAATCTCAATCGGGTCTCGTAAGTTTTTTACCCTTCGTTTTTTCGACACGTGAATTTTTATGGTAAACGGGATTACCATGGCCTGTCTTCGACTTCCCATCGCTGGAGAGTGGTGCACCCTGGTACTATACCGTTTCAAATCCATGCACACATTTCTAAAAGTCGTACGGCACTGTTTCGCCATTTCGGACGGATGTTGCACCTTGCACCGTGGATGTTGCACCCTGTAGATATCGATTATTCGGAGGGCCATAACTTCTGGCTCGTTTAGAGTTACGGGAGCCATAACCTGTCAAAATAAAGGCCTCGATGAGTTCTACGGCTTTGACAGCTTTCAGCCGTCAACGGATAGATTAATGCCCATAAAGGACAACCCGAATCTCAATCGGGTCTCGTAAGTTTTTTACCCTTCGTTTTTTCGACACGTGGATTTTTACGGTAAAACGGGATTACCGTGGCCCGTCTTCGACTTTACATCGCTGGAGAGTGGTGCACCATGATAGTGTTCTGTTTCAAATCCATGCACGCATTTCTAAAAGTCGTACGACACTGTTTCACCATTTCGGACGGATGTTGCACCTTGCACCGTGGATGTTGCTCCCTGTAGTTATCGATTATTTAAACGGCCATAACTTATGGATCGTATAGAGTTACGGGAGCCATAACCTGTCAAAACGAAGGCCTCGATGAGTTCTACGGCTTTGACTGCTTTCAGCCGTCAACGGATAGTTTAATGCCCAAAAAGGACAACCCGAATCTCAATCGGTCTCGTAAGTTTTTAACCCTTCGTTTTTTCGACACGTGGATTTTTACGGTAAAACGGGATTACGGTGGCTGGTTTTCGATTTACCATCGCTGAAGAGTGGTGCACCATGGTACTGTTCCGTTTCAAATCCGTGCACGCATTTTTAAAAGTCGTACGACACTGTTTCGCCATTTAGGACGGATGTTGCACCTTGCACCGTGGATGTTGCACCCTGTAGATATCGATTATTCGGACGGCCATAACTTCTGTCTCGTTTAGAGTTACGAGAGCCATAACCTGTCAAAAGGAAGGCCTCGACGAGTTCTATGGGTTTGACAGCTTTCATCCGTCAACGAATAGATTAATGCCCAAAAAGGACAACCCGAATCTCAATCGGGTCTCGTAAGTTTTTTACCCTTCGTTTTTTCGACACGTGGATTTTTACGGTAAAACAGGATTACCGTGGCCCGTCTTCGACTTCCCATCGCTGGAGAGTGGTGCACCATGGTACTGTTCCGTTTCAAATCCATGCATGCATTTCTAAATGTCGTACAGCACTGTTTCGCCATTTCGGACGGATGTTGCACCTTGCACCATGGATGTTGCACACTGTAGATATCGATTATTCGGACGGCCGTAACTTCTGGCTCGTTTAGAGTTACGGGAGCCATAACCTGTCAAAACGAAGGCCTCGATGCGGCTTTGACAGCTTTCGGCCGTCAACGGATAAATTAATGCCCAAAAAGGACAACCCGAAGCTCAATCGGGTCTCGTAATTTTTTTACCCTTCGTTTTTTCGACACGTGGATTTTTACGGTAAAATGGGATTACCGTAGCTCGTCTTCGACTTCCCATCGCTGGACAGTGTTGCACCATGGTAGTGTTCCATTTCAAATCCATGCACGCATTTCTAAAAGTCGTACAGCACTGTTTCGCCATTTCGGGCAGATGTTGCACTCTGTAGATATCGATTATTCGGACGACCATAACTTCTGCCTCGTTTAGAGTTACGGAAGCGATAACCTGTCAAAACGAAGGCCTCAATGAGTTCTACGGCTTTGACAACTTTCAGCCTTCAACGGATAGATTAATGCCCAAAAAGGACAACCTGAATCTCAATCGGGTCTCGTAAGTTTTTTACCCTTCGTTTTTTCGACACGTGGATTTTTATGGTAAAACGGGATTACCATGGCCTGTCTTCGACTTCCCATCGCTGGAGAGTGGTGCACCATGGTACTGTTCCGTTTCAAATCCATGCACACATTTCTAAAAGTCCTACGGCACTGTTTCGCCATTTCGGACGGATGTTGCACCTTGCACCGTGGATGTTGCACCCTGTAGATATCGATTATTCGGAGGGCCATAACTTCTGGCTCGTTTAGAGTTACGAGAGCCATAACCTGTCAAAATAAAGGCCTCGATGATTTCTACGGCTTTGACTGCTTTCAGCCGTCAACCGATAGATTTATGCCCAAAAAGGACAACCCGAATCTCAATCGGGTCTCGTAAGTTTTTTACCCTTCGTTTTTTCGACACGTGGATTTTTACGGTAAAACGGGATTACGATGGCCTGTCTTCGACTTCCCATCGCTGGAGAGTGGTGCACCATGGTACTATTCCGTTTCAAATCCATGCATGCATTTCTAAATGTCGTACAGCACTGTTTCGCCATTTCGGACGGATGTTGCACCTTGCACCGTGGATGTTGCACACTGTAGATATCGATTATTCGGACGGCCGTAACTTCTGGCTCGTTTAGAGTTACGGGAGCCATAACCTGTCAAAACGAAGGCCTCGTTGAGTTCTACGGCTTTGATAGCTTTCAGCCGTCAACGGATAGATTAATGCCCAAAAAGGACAACCCGAATCTCGATCGGGTCTCGTAAGTTTTTTACCCTCCGTTTTTTCGACACGTGGATTTTTACGGTAAAACGGGATTACCGTAGCCCGTCTTCGACTTTCCATCGCTGGAAAGTGGTGCACCATGGTACTGTTCCATTTCAAATGCATGCACGCAGTTCTAAATGTCGTACGGCACTGTTTCGCCATTTCGGACGGATGTTGCACCTTGCACCGTGGATGTTGCACCCTGTAGATATCGATTATTCGGACGGCCATAACTTCTGTCTCGTTTAGAGTTACGGGAGCCATAACCTGTCAAAACGAAGGCCTCTATGAGTTCTACGGCTTTGACAGCTTTCAGCCGTCAACGGATAGATTAATGCCCATAAAGGACAACCCGAATCTCGATCGGGTCTCGTAAGTTTTTTACCCTTCGTTTTTTCGACACGTGGATTTTTACGGTAAAACGGAATTACCGTGGCCCTTCTTCGACTTTCCATCGCTGGAGAGTGGTGCACCATGGTACTGTTCCGTTTCAAATCCATGCACACATTTATAAAAGTCGTACGGCACTGTTTCGCCATTTCGGACGGATGTTTCACCTTGCACCGTGGATGTTGCACCGTGTAGATATCGATTATTCGGACGGCCATAACTTCTGGCTCGTTTAGAGTTACGGGAGCCATAACCTGTCAAAACGAAGGCCTCGATGAGTTCTATGGCTTTGACTACTTTCAGCCGCCAAAGAATAGATTAATGCCCAAAAAGGACAACCCGAATCTCAATCGGGTCTCGTAAGTTTTTAAACCTTCGTTTTTTCGGCACGTGGATTTTTATGGTAAAACGGGATTACCGTGGCCCGTCTTCGACTTACCATCGCTGGAGAGTGGTGCACCATGGTACTGTTCCTTTTCAAATCCATGCACGCGTTTCGAAAAGTCGTACGGCACTGTTTCTCCATTTCGGACGGATGTTGCACCTTGCACCGTGGATGTTGCACCCTGTAAATATCGATTATTCGGACGGCCATAACTTCTAGCTCGTTTAGAGTTGCGGGAGCCATAACCTGTAAAACGAAGGTCTCGATGAGGTCTACGGCATTGACAACTTTCAGCCGTCAACGGATAGATTAATGCCCAAAAAGGACAACCCGAATCTCAATCGGGTCTCGTAAGTTTTTTCCCTTCGTTTTTTCGACACGTGGATTTTTACGGTAAAACGGGATTACCGTGGCCCGTCTTTGACTTCCCATCGCTGGAGAGCGGTGCACCATGGTACTGTTCCGTTTCAAATTCATACACGCATTTCTAAAAGTCGTACGGCACTGTTTCGCCATTTCGGACAGATGTTGCACTTTGCACCGTGGATGTTGCACCCTGTAGATATCGATTATTCGAACGGCCATAACTTCTGGCTCGTTTAGAGCTACGGGAGCCATAACCTGTCAAAACGAAGGCCTCGATGAGTTCTACGGCTTTGACGGCTTTCAGCCGTCAACGGATAGTTTAATGCCCAAAAAGGACAACCCGAATCTCAATCGGGTCTCGTAAGTTTTTTACCCTTCGTTTTTTCGACACGTGGATTTTTACGGTAAAACGGGATTACCGTGGCCCGTCTTCGACTTCCCATCGCAGAGAGTGGTGCACCATGGTATTGTTCCGTTTCAAATCCATGCACGCATTTCTAAAAGTCGTACGGCACTGTTTCACCATTTCGGACGGATGTTGCACCTTGCACCGTGGATGTTGCACCCTGTAGATATCGATTATACGGACGACCATAACTTCTGGCTCGTTTAGAGTTACGGGAGCCATAACCTGTCAAAACGAAGGCCTCGATGAGTTCTACGGCTTTAACAGCTTTCGGCCGTCAACGGATAGATTAATGCCCAAAAAGGACAACCCGAATCTCAATCGGGTGTCGTAAGTTTTTTAGCCTTCGTTTTTTCGACACGTGGATTTTTACGGTAAAACGAGATTACCGTGGCCCGTCTTCGACTTTCCATCGCTGGAGAGTGGTGCACCATGGTAGTGTTCCGTTTCAAATACATGCACACATTTCTAAAAGTCGTACGGCACTGTTTCACCATTTCGGACGGATGTTGCACCTTGCACCGTGGATGTTGCACCCTGTAGATATCGATTATTCGGACGGCCATAACTTCTGGGTCGTTTAGAGGTACGGGAGCAATAACCTGTCAAAATGAAGGCCTCATTGAGTTCTAAGGCTTTGACGGCTTTCAGCCGTCAACGGATAGATTAATGCCCAAAAAGGACAACCCGAATCTCAATCTGGTCTCGTAAGTTTTTTACCCTTCGTTTTTTCGACACGTGGATTTTTACGGTAAAACGGGATTACCGTGGCCCGTCTTCGACTTCCCATCGCTGGAGAGTGGTGCATCATGGTACTGTTCTGTTTTAAATCCATGCACGCATTTCTAAAAGTCGTACGGCACTATTTCGCCATTTCGGACGGATGTTGCACCTTGCACCGTGGATGTTGCACCATGTAGATATCGATTATTCGGACGGCCATAACTTCTGGCTCGTTTAGAGTTACGGGAGCCATAAACTGTCAAAATAAAGGCCTCGATGAGTTCTACGGCTTTGACTGCTTTCAGCCGTCAACGGATAGATTAATTCCCAAAAAGGACAACCCGAATCTCAATCGGGTCTCGTAAGTTTTTTACCCTTCGTTTTTTCGACACGTGGATTTTTACGGTAAAACGGGATTACCGTGGCCCGTCTTCGACTTTCCATCGCTGGAGAGTGGTGCACCATGATAGTGTTCCATTTCAAATCCATGCACGCATTTCTAAAAGTCATACGACACTGTTTCACCATTTCGGACGGATGTTGCACCTTGCACCATGGATGTTGCACCCTGTAGATATCGATTATTTAAACGGCCATAACTTCTGGCTCGTTTAGAGTTACGGGAGCCATAACCTGTCAAAACGAAGGCCTCGATGAGTTTTACGGCTTTGACTGCTTTCAGCCGTCAACGGATAGATTAATGCCCAAAAAGGACAACCCGAATCTCAATCGGGTCTCGTAAGTTTTTAACCCCTCGTTTTTTCGACACGTGGATTTTTATGGTAAAACGGGATTACGGTGGCTGGTCTTCGATTTACCATCGCTGAAGAGTGGTGCACCATGGTTATGTTCCGTTTCAAATCCATGCACGCATTTCTAAAAGTCGTACGACACTGTTTCGCCATTTAGGACGGATGTTGCACCTTGCACCGTGGATGTTGCACCCTGTAGATATCGACTATTCGGACGGCCATAACTTCTGGCTCGTCTAGAGTTACGGGAGCCATAACCTATCAAAACAAAGGCCTCGACGAGTTCTATGGATTTGACAGCTTTCATCCGTCAACGGATAGATTAATGCCCAAAAAGGACAACCCGAATGTCAATCGGGTCTCGTAAGTTTTTTACCCTTCGTTTTTTCGACACGTGGATTTTTACGGTAAAACAGGATTACCGTGGCCCGTCTTCGACTTCCCATCGCTAGAGAGTGGTGCACCATGGTACTGTTCCGTTTCAAATCCATGCACGCATTTCCAAATGTCGTACAGCACTGTTTCGCCATTTCGGACGGATGTTGCACCTTGCACCGCGGATGTTGCACACTGTAGATATCGATTATTCGGACGGCCATAACTTCTGGCTCGTTTAGAGTTACGGGAGCCATAACCTGTCAAAACGAAGGCCTCGATGAGTTCTACGGCTTTGACAGCTTTCAGCTGTCAACGGATAGATTAATGCCCAAGAAGGACAACCCGAATCTCGATCGGGTCTCGTAAGTTTTTTACCCTTCGTTTTTTCGACACGTGGATTTTTACGGTAAAACGGGATTACCATGGCCCGTCTTCGACTTCCCATCGCTGGAGAGTGGTGCACCATGGTACGGTTCCGTTTCAAATCCATGCACGCATTTCTAAAAGTCGTACGGCACTGTTTCCCCATTTTGGACAGATGTTGCACCTTGCACCGTGGATGTTGCACCCTGTAGATATCGATTATTCGGGCGGCCATAACTTCTGGCTCGTTTAGAGTTACGGGAGCCATAACCTAACAAAACGAAGGCCTCGATGAGTTCTACGGGTTTGAAAGCTTTCAGCCATCAACGGATAGATTAATTGCCAAAAAGGACAACCCGAATCTGGATCGGGTCTCGTAAGTTTTTACCCCTCGTTTTTTCGACACGTGGATTTTTACGGTAAAACAGGATTACCGTGGCTGGCCTTCGATTTACCATCGCTGGACAGTGGTGCACCAGGTACTGTTCCTTTTCAAATCCATGCACGCATTTCTAAAAGTCGTACGGCACTGTTTCGCCATTTCGGACGTATGTTGCACCTTGCACCGTGGATGTTGCACCCTGTAGATATCGAATATACGGACGGCCATAACTTCTGGCTCGTTTAGAGGTACGGGAGCCATAACCTGTCAGAACGAAGGGCTCGATGAGTTCTACGGCTTTGACTGCTTTCAGCCATCAACGGATAGATTAATGCCCAAAAAGGACAATCCGAATTTCAATCGGATCTCGTAAGTTTTTAAACCTTCGTTTTTTCGACACGTGGATTTTTACGGTAAAACAGGATTACCGTGGCCCGTCTTCGACTTACCGTCGCTGGAGATGGTGCACCATGGTACTGTTCCGTTTCAAATCCATGCACGCATTTCTAAAAGTCGTACGGCACTGTTTCGCCATTTTGGACGGATGTTGCACCTTGCACCGTGGATGTTGCACCCTGTAGATATCGATTATTCAAACGGCGATAACTTCTGGCTCGTTTAGAGTTACGAGAGCAATAACCTGTCAAAACGAAGGCCTCGATGAGTTCTACGGCTTTGACAGCTTTCAGTTGTCAATGGATAGATTAATGCCCAAAAAGGACAACCCGAATCTCAATCGGTTCTCGTAAGTTTTTTACCCTTCGTTTTTTCGACACGTGGATTTTTACGGTAAAACTGGATTACCGTGGCCCGTCATCGACTTCCCATCGCTGGAGAGTGGTGCACCATGGTATTGTTCCGTTTCAAATCCATGCACGCATTTATAAAAGTCGTACGGCACTGTTTCACCATTTCGGACGGATGTTGCACCTTGCACCGTGGATGTTGCACCCTGTAGATATCGATTATACGGACGACCATAACTTCTGGCTCGTTTACAGTTACGGGAGTCACAACCTGTCAAAACGAAGGCCTCGATGAGTTCTACGGCTTTGATAGCTTTCAGCCGTCAATGAATAGATTAATGCCCAAAAAGGACAACCCGAATCTCAATCGGGTCTCGTAAGTTTTTTACCTTTCGTTTTTTCGACATGTGGATTTTTACGGTAAAACAGGATTACCGTGGCCCGTCTTCGACTTCCCATCGCTGGAGAGTGATGCACCATGGTACTGTTCCGTTTCATATCCATGCACGCATTTCTAAAAGTCGTACGGCATTGTTTCGCCTTTTCGGACGGATGTTGCACCTTGCACCGTGGATGTTGCACCCTGTAGATATCGATTATTTGGACGGCCATAACTTCTGGCTCGTTTAGAATTACGGGGGCCATAACCTGTCAAAATAAAGGCCTCGATGAGTTCTACGGCTTTGACAGCTTTCAGCCGTCAACGGATAGATTAATGCCCAAAAAGGACAACCCGAATCTCAATCGGGTCTCGTAAGTTTTTTACCCTTCTTTTTTTCGACACGTGGATTTTACGGTAAAACGGGATTACCGTGGCCCGTCTTCGACTTCCCATTGCTGGAGAGTGGTGCACCATGGTATAGTTCCGTTTCAAATCCATGCACACATTTCTAAAAGTCGTGCGGCATAGTTTTGCCATTTCGGACGGATGTTGCACCTTGCACCGTGGATGTTGCACCCTGTAGATATCGATTATTCGGACGGCCATAACTTCTAGCTCGTTTAGAGTTACGGGAGCCATAACCTATCAAAACGAAGGCCTCGATGCGGTTTTGACAGCTTTCAGCCGTCAATGGATAAATTAATGCCCAAAAAGGACAACCCGGAGCTCAATCGGGTCTCGTAATATTTTTACCCTTCGTTTTTTCGACACGTGGATTTTTACGGTAAAATGGGATTACCGTGGCTCGTCTTCGACTTCCCATCGCTGGACAGTGTTGCACCATGGTAGTGTTCCATTTCAAATCCATGCACGCATTTCTAAAAGTCGTACAACACTGTTTCGCCATTTCGGGCAGATGTTGCACTCTGTAGATATCGATTATTCGGACGACCATAACTTCTGGCTCGTTTAAAGTTACGGGAGCCATAACCTGTCAAAACGAAGGCCTCGATGAGTTTTACGGCTTTGACTGCTTTCAGCCGTCAACGGATAGATTAATGCCCAAAAAGGACAACCCGAATCTCGATCGGGTCTCGTAAGTTTTTTACCCTCCGTTTTTTCGACACGTGGATTTTTACGGTAAAACGGGATTACCGTAGCCCGTCTTCGACTTTCCATCGCTGGAAAGTGGTGCACCATGGTACTGTTCCATTTCAAATGCATGCACGCAGTTCTAAATGTCGTACGGCACTGTTTCGCCATTTCGGACGGATGTTGCACCTTGCACCGTGGATGTTGCACCCTGTAGATATCGATTATTCGGACGGCCATAACTTCTGTCTCGTTTAGAGTTACGGGAGCCATAACCTGTCAAAACGAAGGCCTCTATGAGTTCTACGGCTTTGACAGCTTTCAGCCGTCAACGGATAGATTAATGCCCATAAAGGACAACCCGAATCTCGATCGGGTCTCGTAAGTTTTTTACCCTTCGTTTTTTCGACACGTGGATTTTTACGGTAAAACGGAATTACCGTGGCCCTTCTTCGACTTTCCATCGCTGGAGAGTGGTGCACCATGGTACTGTTCCGTTTCAAATCCATGCACACATTTATAAAAGTCGTACGGCACTGTTTCGCCATTTCGGACGGATGTTTCACCTTGCACCGTGGATGTTGCACCGTGTAGATATCGATTATTCGGACGGCCATAACTTCTGGCTCGTTTAGAGTTACGGGAGCCATAACCTGTCAAAACGAAGGCCTCGATGAGTTCTATGGCTTTGACTACTTTCAGCCGCCAAAGAATAGATTAATGCCCAAAAAGGACAACCCGAATCTCAATCGGGTCTCGTAAGTTTTTAAACCTTCGTTTTTTCGGCACGTGGATTTTTATGGTAAAACGGGATTACCGTGGCCCGTCTTCGACTTACCATCGCTGGAGAGTGGTGCACCATGGTACTGTTCCTTTTCAAATCCATGCACGCGTTTCGAAAAGTCGTACGGCACTGTTTCTCCATTTCGGACGGATGTTGCACCTTGCACCGTGGATGTTGCACCCTGTAAATATCGATTATTCGGACGGCCATAACTTCTAGCTCGTTTAGAGTTGCGGGAGCCATAACCTGTAAAACGAAGGTATCGATGAGGTCTACGGCATTGACAACTTTCAGCCGTCAACGGATAGATTAATGCCCAAAAAGGACAACCCGAATCTCAATCGGGTCTCGTAAGTTTTTTCCCTTCGTTTTTTCGACACGTGGATTTTTACGGTAAAACGGGATTACCGTGGCCCGTCTTTGACTTCCCATCGCTGGAGAGCGGTGCACCATGGTACTGTTCCGTTTCAAATTCATACACGCATTTCTAAAAGTCGTACGGCACTGTTTCGCCATTTCGGACAGATGTTGCACTTTGCACCGTGGATGTTGCACCCTGTAGATATCGATTATTCGAACGGCCATAACTTCTGGCTCGTTTAGAGCTACGGGAGCCATAACCTGTCAAAACGAAGGCCTCGATGAGTTCTACGGCTTTGACGGCTTTCAGCCGTCAACGGATAGTTTAATGCCCAAAAAGGACAACCCGAATCTCAATCGGGTCTCGTAAGTTTTTTACCCTTCGTTTTTTCGACACGTGGATTTTTACGGTAAAACGGGATTACCGTGGCCCGTCTTCGACTTCCCATCGCAGAGAGTGGTGCACCATGGTATTGTTCCGTTTCAAATCCATGCACGCATTTCTAAAAGTCGTACGGCACTGTTTCACCATTTCGGACGGATGTTGCACCTTGCACCGTGGATGTTGCACCCTGTAGATATCGATTATACGGACGACCATAACTTCTGGCTCGTTTAGAGTTACGGGAGCCATAACCTGTCAAAACGAAGGCCTCGATGAGTTCTACGGCTTTAACAGCTTTCGGCCGTCAACGGATAGATTAATGCCCAAAAAGGACAACCCGAATCTCAATCGGGTGTCGTAAGTTTTTTAGCCTTCGTTTTTTCGACACGTGGATTTTTACGGTAAAACGAGATTACCGTGGCCCGTCTTCGACTTTCCATCGCTGGAGAGTGGTGCACCATGGTAGTGTTCCGTTTCAAATACATGCACACATTTCTAAAAGTCGTACGGCACTGTTTCACCATTTCGGACGGATGTTGCACCTTGCACCGTGGATGTTGCACCCTGTAGATATCGATTATTCGGACGGCCATAACTTCTGGGTCGTTTAGAGGTACGGGAGCAATAACCTGTCAAAATGAAGGCCTCATTGAGTTCTAAGGCTTTGACGGCTTTCAGCCGTCAACGGATAGATTAATGCCCAAAAAGGACAACCCGAATCTCAATCTGGTCTCGTAAGTTTTTTACCCTTCGTTTTTTCGACACGTGGATTTTTACGGTAAAACGGGATTACCGTGGCCCGTCTTCGACTTCCCATCGCTGGAGAGTGGTGCATCATGGTACTGTTCTGTTTTAAATCCATGCACGCATTTCTAAAAGTCGTACGGCACTATTTCGCCATTTCGGACGGATGTTGCACCTTGCACCGTGGATGTTGCACCATGTAGATATCGATTATTCGGACGGCCATAACTTCTGGCTCGTTTAGAGTTACGGGAGCCATAAACTGTCAAAATAAAGGCCTCGATGAGTTCTACGGCTTTGACTGCTTTCAGCCGTCAACGGATAGATTAATTCCCAAAAAGGACAACCCGAATCTCAATCGGGTCTCGTAAGTTTTTTACCCTTCGTTTTTTCGACACGTGGATTTTTACGGTAAAACGGGATTACCGTGGCCCGTCTTCGACTTTCCATCGCTGGAGAGTGGTGCACCATGATAGTGTTCCATTTCAAATCCATGCACGCATTTCTAAAAGTCATACGACACTGTTTCACCATTTCGGACGGATGTTGCACCTTGCACCATGGATGTTGCACCCTGTAGATATCGATTATTTAAACGGCCATAACTTCTGGCTCGTTTAGAGTTACGGGAGCCATAACCTGTCAAAACGAAGGCCTCGATGAGTTTTACGGCTTTGACTGCTTTCAGCCGTCAACGGATAGATTAATGCCCAAAAAGGACAACCCGAATCTCAATCGGGTCTCGTAAGTTTTTAACCCCTCGTTTTTTCGACACGTGGATTTTTATGGTAAAACGGGATTACGGTGGCTGGTCTTCGATTTACCATCGCTGAAGAGTGGTGCACCATGGTTATGTTCCGTTTCAAATCCATGCACGCATTTCTAAAAGTCGTACGACACTGTTTCGCCATTTAGGACGGATGTTGCACCTTGCACCGTGGATGTTGCACCCTGTAGATATCGACTATTCGGACGGCCATAACTTCTGGCTCGTCTAGAGTTACGGGAGCCATAACCTATCAAAACAAAGGCCTCGACGAGTTCTATGGATTTGACAGCTTTCATCCGTCAACGGATAGATTAATGCCCAAAAAGGACAACCCGAATGTCAATCGGGTCTCGTAAGTTTTTTACCCTTCGTTTTTTCGACACGTGGATTTTTACGGTAAAACAGGATTACCGTGGCCCGTCTTCGACTTCCCATCGCTAGAGAGTGGTGCACCATGGTACTGTTCCGTTTCAAATCCATGCACGCATTTCCAAATGTCGTACAGCACTGTTTCGCCATTTCGGACGGATGTTGCACCTTGCACCGCGGATGTTGCACACTGTAGATATCGATTATTCGGACGGCCATAACTTCTGGCTCGTTTAGAGTTACGGGAGCCATAACCTGTCAAAACGAAGGCCTCGATGAGTTCTACGGCTTTGACAGCTTTCAGCTGTCAACGGATAGATTAATGCCCAAGAAGGACAACCCGAATCTCGATCGGGTCTCGTAAGTTTTTTACCCTTCGTTTTTTCGACACGTGGATTTTTACGGTAAAACGGGATTACCATGGCCCGTCTTCGACTTCCCATCGCTGGAGAGTGGTGCACCATGGTACGGTTCCGTTTCAAATCCATGCACGCATTTCTAAAAGTCGTACGGCACTGTTTCCCCATTTTGGACAGATGTTGCACCTTGCACCGTGGATGTTGCACCCTGTAGATATCGATTATTCGGGCGGCCATAACTTCTGGCTCGTTTAGAGTTACGGGAGCCATAACCTAACAAAACGAAGGCCTCGATGAGTTCTACGGGTTTGAAAGCTTTCAGCCATCAACGGATAGATTAATTGCCAAAAAGGACAACCCGAATCTGGATCGGGTCTCGTAAGTTTTTACCCCTCGTTTTTTCGACACGTGGATTTTTACGGTAAAACAGGATTACTGTGGCTGGCCTTCGATTTACCATCGCTGGACAGTGGTGCACCAGGTACTGTTCCTTTTCAAATCCATGCACGCATTTCTAAAAGTCGTACGGCACTGTTTCGCCATTTCGGACGTATGTTGCACCTTGCACCGTGGATGTTGCACCCTGTAGATATCGAATATACGGACGGCCATAACTTCTGGCTCGTTTAGAGGTACGGGAGCCATAACCTGTCAGAACGAAGGGCTCGATGAGTTCTACGGCTTTGACTGCTTTCAGCCATCAACGGATAGATTAATGCCCAAAAAGGACAATCCGAATTTCAATCGGATCTCGTAAGTTTTTAAACCTTCGTTTTTTCGACACGTGGATTTTTACGGTAAAACAGGATTACCGTGGCCCGTCTTCGACTTACCGTCGCTGGAGATGGTGCACCATGGTACTGTTCCGTTTCAAATCCATGCACGCATTTCTAAAAGTCGTACGGCACTGTTTCGCCATTTTGGACGGATGTTGCACCTTGCACCGTGGATGTTGCACCCTGTAGATATCGATTATTCAAACGGCGATAACTTCTGGCTCGTTTAGAGTTACGAGAGCAATAACCTGTCAAAACGAAGGCCTCGATGAGTTCTACGGCTTTGACAGCTTTCAGTTGTCAATGGATAGATTAATGCCCAAAAAGGACAACCCGAATCTCAATCGGTTCTCGTAAGTTTTTTACCCTTCGTTTTTTCGACACGTGGATTTTTACGGTAAAACTGGATTACCGTGGCCCGTCATCGACTTCCCATCGCTGGAGAGTGGTGCACCATGGTATTGTTCCGTTTCAAATCCATGCACGCATTTATAAAAGTCGTACGGCACTGTTTCACCATTTCGGACGGATGTTGCACCTTGCACCGTGGATGTTGCACCCTGTAGATATCGATTATACGGACGACCATAACTTCTGGCTCGTTTACAGTTACGGGAGTCACAACCTGTCAAAACGAAGGCCTCGATGAGTTCTACGGCTTTGATAGCTTTCAGCCGTCAATGAATAGATTAATGCCCAAAAAGGACAACCCGAATCTCAATCGGGTCTCGTAAGTTTTTTACCTTTCGTTTTTTCGACATGTGGATTTTTACGGTAAAACAGGATTACCGTGGCCCGTCTTCGACTTCCCATCGCTGGAGAGTGATGCACCATGGTACTGTTCCGTTTCATATCCATGCACGCATTTCTAAAAGTCGTACGGCATTGTTTCGCCTTTTCGGACGGATGTTGCACCTTGCACCGTGGATGTTGCACCCTGTAGATATCGATTATTTGGACGGCCATAACTTCTGGCTCGTTTAGAATTACGGGGGCCATAACCTGTCAAAATAAAGGCCTCGATGAGTTCTACGGCTTTGACAGCTTTCAGCCGTCAACGGATAGATTAATGCCCAAAAAGGACAACCCGAATCTCAATCGGGTCTCGTAAGTTTTTTACCCTTCTTTTTTTCGACACGTGGATTTTACGGTAAAACGGGATTACCGTGGCCCGTCTTCGACTTCCCATTGCTGGAGAGTGGTGCACCATGGTATAGTTCCGTTTCAAATCCATGCACACATTTCTAAAAGTCGTGCGGCATAGTTTTGCCATTTCGGACGGATGTTGCACCTTGCACCGTGGATGTTGCACCCTGTAGATATCGATTATTCGGACGGCCATAACTTCTAGCTCGTTTAGAGTTACGGGAGCCATAACCTATCAAAACGAAGGCCTCGATGCGGTTTTGACAGCTTTCAGCCGTCAATGGATAAATTAATGCCCAAAAAGGACAACCCGGAGCTCAATCGGGTCTCGTAATATTTTTACCCTTCGTTTTTTCGACACGTGGATTTTTACGGTAAAATGGGATTACCGTGGCTCGTCTTCGACTTCCCATCGCTGGACAGTGTTGCACCATGGTAGTGTTCCATTTCAAATCCATGCACGCATTTCTAAAAGTCGTACAAACCCTGTTTCGCCATTTCGGGCAGATGTTGCACTCTGTAGATATCGATTATTCGGACGACCATAACTTCTGGCTCGTTTAAAGTTACGGGAGCCATAACCTGTCAAAACGAAGGCCTCGATGAGTTCTACGGCTTTGACAGCTTTCAGCCGTCAACGGATAGATTAATGCCCAAAAAGGACAACCTGAATCTCAATCGGGTCTCGTAAGTTTTTTACCCTTCGTTTTTTCGACACGTGGATTTTTACGGTAAAACGGGATTACCATGGCCTGTCTTCGACTTCCCATCGCTGGAGAGTGGTGCACCATGGTACTATTCTGTTTCAAATCCATGCACACATTTCTAAAAGTCGTACGGCACTGTTTCGCCATTTCGGACGGATGTTGCACCTTGCACCGTGGATGTTGCACCCTGTAGATATCGATTATTCGGAGGGCCATAACTTCTGGCTCGTTTAGAGTTACGGTAGCCATCACCTGTCAAAATAAAGACCTCGATGAGTTCTACGGCTTTGACAGCTTTCAGCCGTCAACGGACAGATTAATGCCCAAAAAGGACAACCCGAATCTCAATCGGGTGTCGTAAGTTTTTTACCCTTCGTTTTTTCGACACGTGGATTTTTACGGTAAAACGGGATTACCGTGGCCCGTCTTCGACTTTACATCGCTGGAGAGTGGTGCACCATGATAGTGTTCTGTTTCAAATCCATGCACGCATTTCTAAAAGTCGTACGACACTGTTTCACCATTTCGAACGGATGTTGCACCTTGCACCGTGGATGTTGCACCCTGTAGATATCGATTATTTAAACGGCCATAACTTCTGGCTCGTATAGAGTTACGGGAGCCATAACCTGTCAAAACGAAGGCCTCGATGAGTTCTACGGCTTTGACTGCTTTCAGCCGTCAACGGATAGTTTAATGCCCAAAAAGGACAACCCGAATCTCAATCGGGTCTGGTAAGTTTTTAACCCTTCATTTTTTCGACACGTGAATTTTTACGGTAAAACGGGATTACGGTGGCTGGTCTTCGATTTACCATCGCTGAAGAGTGGTGCACCATGGTACTGTTCCGTTTCAAATCCATGCACGCATTTCTAAAAGTCGTACGACACTGTTTCGCCATTTAGGACGGATGTTGCACCTTGCACCGTGGATGTTGCACCCTGTAGATATCGATTATTCGGACGGCCATTACTTCTGGCTCGTTTAGAGTTACGAGAGCCATAACCTGTCAAAATGAAGGCCTCGACGAGTTCTATGGGTTTGACAGCTTTCATCCGTCAACGGATAGATTAATGCCCAAAAAGGAGAACCCGAATCTCAATCGGGTCTCGTAAGTTTTTTACCCTTCGTTTTTTCGACACGTGGATTTTTACGGTAAAACAGGATTACCGTGGCCCGTCTTCGACTTCCCATCGCTGGAGAGTGGTGCACCATGGTACTGTTCCGTTTCAAATCCATGCATGCATTTCTAAATGTCGTATTGCACTGTTTCGCCATTTCGGACGGATGTTGCACCTTGCACCGTGGATGTTGCACACTGTAGATATCGATTATTCGGACGGCCATAACTTCTGGCTCGTTTAGAGTTACGGGAGCCATAACCTGTCAAAACGAAGGCCTCGATGCGGCTTTGACAGCTTTCGGCCGTCAACGGATAAATTAATGCCCAAAAAGGACAACCCGAAGCTCAATCGGGTCTCGTAATATTTTTACCCTTCGTTTTTTCGACACGTGGATTTTTACGGTAAAATGGGATTACCGTGGCTCGTCTTCGACTTCCCATCGCTGGAGAGTGGTGCATCATGGTAGTGTTCCGTTTCAAATCCATGCATGCATTTCTAAAAGTCGTACGACACTGTTTCGCCATTTCGGACGGATGTTGCACTCTGTAGATATCGATTATTCAGACGACCATAACTTCTGGCTCGTTTAGAGTTACGGGAGCCATAACCTGTCAAAACGAAGGCCTCGATGAGTTCAACGGCTTTGACAGCTTTCAGCCGTCAACGGACAGATTAGTGCCCAAAAAGGACAACCTGAATCTCAATCGGGTCTCGTATGTTTTTTACCCATCGTTTTTTCGACACGTGGATTTTTACGGTAAAACGGGATTACCATGGCCTGTCTTCGACTTCCCATCGCTGGAGAGTGGTGCACCATGGTACTGTTCTGTTTCAAATCCATGCACACATTTCTAAAAGTGGTACGGCATTGTTTTGCCATTTCGGACGGATGTTGCACCTTGCACCGTGGATGTTGCACCCTGTAGATATCGATTATTCGGAGGTCCATAACTTCTGGCTCGTTTAGAGTTACGGGAGCCATAAACTGTCAAAATAAAGACCTCGATGAGTTCTACGGCTTTGACAGCTTTCAGCCGTCAACGGACAGATTAATGCCCAAAAAGGACAACCCGAATCTCAATCGGGTCTCGTAAGTTTTTTACCCTTCGTTTTTTCGACACGTGGATTTTTACGGTAAAACGGGATTACCGTGGCCCGTCTTCGACCTTACATCGCTGGAGAGTGGTGCACCATGATAGTGTTCCGTTTCAAATCCATGCACGCATTTCTAAAAGTCGTACGACACTGTTTCACCATTTCAGACGGATGTTGCACCTTGCACCGTGGATGTTGCACCCTGTAGATATCGATAATTTAAACGGCCATAACTTCTGGCTCGTATAGAGTTACGGGAGCCATAACCTGTCAAAACGAAGGCCTCGATGAGTTCTACGGCATTGACTGCTTTCAGCCGTCAACGGATAGTTTAACGCCCAAAAAGGACAACCCGAATCTCAATCGGGTCTCGTAAGTTTTTAACCCTTCGTTTTTTCGACACGTGGATTTTTACGGTAAAACGGGATTACGGTGGATGGTCTTCGATTTACCATCGCTGAAGAGTGGTGCACCATGGTACTGTTCCATTTCAAATCCATGCACGCATTTCTAAAAGTCGTACGACACTGTTTCGCCATTTAGGACGGATGTTGCACCTTGCACCGTGGATGTTGCACCCTGTAGATATTGATTATTCGGACGGCCATAACTTCTGGCTCGTTTAGAGTTACGAGAGCCATAACCTGTCAAAATGAAGGCCTCGACGAGTTCTATGGGTTTGACAGCTTTCATCCGTCAACGGATAGATTAATGCCCAAAAAGGACAACCCGAATCTCAATCGGGTCTCGTAAGTTTTTTACCCTTCGTTTTTTCGACACGTGGATTTTTACGGTAAAACAGGATTACCGTGGCCCGTCTTTGACTTTCCATCGCTGGAGAGTGGTGCACCATGGTACTGTTCCGTTTCAAATCCATGCATGCATTTCTAAATGTCGTACAGCACTGTTTCGCCATTTCGGACGGATGTTGCACCTTGCACCGTGGATGTTGCACACTGTAGATATCGATTATTCGGACGGCCATAACTTCTGGCTCGTTTAGAGTTACGGGAGCCATAACCTGTCAAAACGAAGGCCTCGATGAGTTTTACGGCTTTCGGCCGTCAACAGATAAATTAATGCCCAAAAAGGACAACCCGAACCTCAATCGGGTCTCGTAATTTTTTTACCCTTCGTTTTTTCGACACGTGGATTTTTACGGCAAAATGAGATTACCGTAGCTCGTCTTCGACTTCCCATCCCTGGAGAGTGTTGCACCATGGTAGTGTTCCGTTTCAAATCCATGCACGCATTTCTAAAAGTCGTACAGCACTGTTTCGCCATTTCGGACGGATGTTGCACTCTGTAGATATCGATTATTCGGACGACCATAACTTCTGGCTCGTTTAGAGTTACGGGAGCCATAACCTGTCAAAACGAAGGCCTCGATGAGTTCTACGGCTTTGACATCTTTCAGCCTTCAACGGATAGATTAATGCCCAAAAAGGACAACCTGAATCTCAATCGGGTCTCGTAAGTTTTTTACCCTTCGTTTTTTCGACACGTGAATTTTTATGGTAAACGGGATTACCATGGCCTGTCTTCGACTTCCCATCGCTGGAGAGTGGTGCACCCTGGTACTATACCGTTTCAAATCCATGCACACATTTCTAAAAGTCGTACGGCACTGTTTCGCCATTTCGGACGGATGTTGCACCTTGCACCGTGGATGTTGCACCCTGTAGATATCGATTATTCGGAGGGCAATAACTTCTGGCTCGTTTAGAGTTACGGGAGCCATAACCTGTCAAAATAAAGGCCTCGATGAGTTCTACGGCTTTGACAGCTTTCAGCCGTCAACGGATAGATTAATGCCCATAAAGGACAACCCGAATCTCAATCGGGTCTCGTAAGTTTTTTACCCTTCGTTTTTTCGACACGTGGATTTTTACGGTAAAACGGGATTACCGTGGCCCGTCTTCGACTTTACATCGCTGGAGAGTGGTGCACCATGATAGTGTTCTGTTTCAAATCCATGCACGCATTTCTAAAAGTCGTACGACACTGTTTCACCATTTCGGACGGATGTTGCACCTTGCACCGTGGATGTTGCTCCCTGTAGTTATCGATTATTTAAACGGCCATAACTTCTGGATCGTATAGAGTTACGGGAGCCATAACCTGTCAAAACGAAGGCCTCGATGAGTTCTACGGCTTTGACTGCTTTAAGCCGTCAACGGATAGTTTAATGCCCAAAAAGGACAACCCGAATCTCAATCGGTCTCGTAAGTTTTTAACCCTTCGTTTTTTCGACACGTGGATTTTTACGGTAAAACGGGATTACGGTGGCTGGTTTTCGATTTACCATCGCTGAAGAGTGGTGCACCATGGTACTGTTCCGTTTCAAATCCGTGCACGCATTTTTAAAAGTCGTACGACACTGTTTCGCCATTTAGGACGGATGTTGCACCTTGCACCGTGGATGTTGCACCCTGTAGATATCGATTATTCGGACGGCCATAACTTCTGTCTCGTTTAGAGTTACGAGAGCCATAACCTGTCAAAAGGTAGGCCTCGACGAGTTCTATGGGTTTGACAGCTTTCATCCGTCAACGAATAGATTAATGCCCAAAAAGGACAACCCGAATCTCAATTGGGTCTCGTAGGTTTTTTACCCTTCGTTTTTTCGACACGTGGATTTTTACGGTAAAACAGGATTACCGTGGCCCGTCTTCGACTTCCCATCGCTGGAGAGTGGTGCACCATGGTACTGTTCCGTTTCAAATCCATGCATGCATTTCTAAATGTCGTACAGCACTGTTTCGCCATTTCGGACGGATGTTGCACCTTGCACCATGGATGTTGCACACTGTAGATATCGATTATTCGGACGGCCGTAACTTCTGGCTCGTTTAGAGTTACGGGAGCCATAACCTGTCAAAACGAAGGCCTCGATGCGGCTTTGACAGCTTTCGGCCGTCAACGGATAAATTAATGCCCAAAAAGGACAACCCGAAGCTCAATCGGGTCTCGTAATTTTTTTACCCTTCGTTTTTTCGACACGTGGATTTTTACGGTAAAATGGGATTACCGTAGCTCGTCTTCGACTTCCCATCGCTGGACAGTGTTGCACCATGGTAGTGTTCCATTTCAAATCCATGCACGCATTTCTAAAAGTCGTACAACACTGTTTCGCCATTTCGGGCAGATGTTGCACTCTGTAGATATCGATTATTCGGACGACCATAACTTCTGCCTCGTTTAGAGTTACGGAAGCGATAACCTGTCAAAACGAAGGCCTCAATGAGTTCTACGGCTTTGACAACTTTCAGCCTTCAACGGATAGATTAATGCCCAAAAAGGACAACCTGAATCTCAATCGGGTCTCGTAAGTTTTTTACCCTTCGTTTTTTCGACACGTGGATTTTTATGGTAAAACGGGATTACCATGGCCTGTCTTCGACTTCCCATCGCTGGAGAGTGGTGCACCCTGGTACTGTTCCGTTTCAAATCCATGTACACATTTCTAAAAGTCGTACGGCACTGTTTCGCCATTTCGGACGGATGTTGCACCTTGCACCGTGGATGTTGCACCCTGTAGATATCGATTATTCGGAGGGCCATAACTTCTGGCTCGTTTAGAGTTACGAGAGCCATAACCTGTCAAAATAAAGGCCTCGATGAGTTCTACGGCTTTGACTGCTTTCAGCCGTCAACCGATAGATTTATGCCCAAAAAGGACAACCCGAATCTCAATCGGGTCTCGTAAGTTTTTTACCCTTCGTTTTTTCGACACGTGGATTTTTACGGTAAAACGGGATTACGATGGCCTGTCTTCGACTTCCCATCGCTGGAGAGTGGTGCACCATGGTACTATTCCGTTTCAAATCCATGCATGCATTTCTAAATGTCGTACAGCACTGTTTCGCCATTTCGGACGGATGTTGCACCTTGCACCGTGGATGTTGCACACTGTAGATGTCGATTATTCGGACGGCCGTAACTTCTGGCTCGTTTAGAGTTACGGGAGCCATAACCTGTCAAAACGAAGGCCTCGTTGAGTTCTACGGCTTTGATAGCTTTCAGCCGTCAACGGATAGATTAATGCCCAAAAAGGACAACCCGAATCTCGATCGGGTCTCGTAAGTTTTTTACCCTCCGTTTTTTCGACACGTGGATTTTTACGGTAAAACGGGATTACCGTAGCCCGTCTTCGACTTTCCATCGCTGGAAAGTGGTGCACCATGGTACTGTTCCATTTCAAATTCATGCACGCAGTTCTAAATGTCGTACGGCACTGTTTCGCCATTTCGGACGGATGTTGCACCTTGCACCGTGGATGTTGCACCCTGTAGATATCGATTATTCGGACGGCCATAACTTCTGTCTCGTTTAGAGTTACGGGAGCCATAACCTGTCAAAACGAAGGCCTCGATGAGTTCTACGGCTATGACCACTTTCAGCCGTCAACGGATAAATTAATGCCCAAAAAGGACAACCCGAATCTCAATCGGGTCTCGTAAGTTTTTTACCCTTCGTTTTTTCGACACGTGGATTTTTACGGTAAAACAGGATTACCGTGACCCGTCTTCGACTTCACATCGCTGGAGAGTGGTGCACCATGGTACTGTTCCGTTTCAAATCCATGCACGCATTTCTAAAAGTCGTACGGCACTGTTTCACCATTTCGGACGGATGTTGCACCTTGCACCGTGGATGTTGCACCTTGTAGATATCGATTATTCGGACGGCCATAACTTCTGGCTCGTTTAGAGTTACGGGAGCCATAACCTGTCAAAACGAAGGCCTCTATGAGTTCTATGGCTTTGACAGCTTTCAGCCGTGAACGGATAGATTAATGCCCTAAAAGGACAACCCGAATCTCGATCGGGTCTCGTAAGTTTTTTACCCTTCGTTTTTTCGACACGTGGATTTTTACGGTAAAACGGAATTACCGTGGCCCTTCTTCGACTTTCCATCGCTGGAGAGTGGTGCACCATGGTACTTTTCCGTTTCAAATCCATGCACACATTTATAAAAGTCGTACGGCACTGTTTCGCCATTTCGGACGGATGTTTCACCTTGCACCGTGGATGTTGCACCGTGTAGATATCGATTATTCGGACGGCCATAACTTCTGGCTCGTTTAGAGTTACGGGAGCCATAACCTGTCAAAACGAAGGCCTCGATGAGTTCTATGGCTTTGACTACTTTCAGCCGCCAAAGAATAGATTAATGCCCAAAAAGGACAACCCGAATCTCAATCGGGTCTCGTAAGTTTTTAAACCTTCGTTTTTTCGGCACGTGGATTTTTATGGTAAAACGGGATTACCGTGGCCCGTCTTCGACTTACCATCGCTGGAGAGTGGTGCACCATGGTACTGTTCCTTTTCAAATCCATGCACGCGTTTTGAAAAGTCGTACGGCACTGTTTCTCCATTTCGGACGGATGTTGCACCTTGCACCGTGGATGTTGCACCCTGTAAATATCGATTATTCGGACGGCCATAACTTCTAGCTCGTTTAGAGTTGCGGGAGCCATAACCTGTAAAACGAAGGTCTCGATGAGGTCTACGGCATTGACAACTTTCAGCCGTCAACGGATAGATTAATGCCCAAAAAGGACAACCCGAATCTCAATCGGGTCTCGTAAGTTTTTTCCCTTCGTTTTTTCGACACGTGGATTTTTACGGTAAAACGGGATTACCGTGGCCCGTCTTTGACTTCCCATCGCTGGAGAGCGGTGCACCATGGTACTGTTCCGTTTCAAATTCATACACGCATTTCTAAAAGTCGTACGGCACCGTTTCGCCATTTCGGACAGATGTTGCACTTTGCACCGTGGATGTTGCACCCTGTAGATATCGATTATTCGAACGGCCATAACTTCTGGCTCGTTTAGAGCTACGGGAGCCATAACCTGTCAAAACGAAGGCCTCGATGAGTTCTACGGCTATGACCACTTTCAGCCGTCAACGGATAAATTAATGCCCAAAAAGGACAACCCGAATCTCAATCGGGTCTCGTAAGTTTTTTACCCTTCGTTTTTTCGACACGTGGATTTTTACGGTAAAACAGGATTACCGTGACCCGTCTTCGACTTCACATCGCTGGAGAGTGGTGCACCATGGTACTGTTCCGTTTCAAATCCATGCACGCATTTCTAAAAGTCGTACGGCACTGTTTCACCATTTCGGACGGATGTTGCACCTTGCACCGTGGATGTTGCACCTTGTAGATATCGATTATTCGGACGGCCATAACTTCTGGCTCGTTTAGAGTTACGGGAGCCATAACCTGTCAAAACGAAGGCCTCTATGAGTTCTATGGCTTTGACAGCTTTCAGCCGTGAACGGATAGATTAATGCCCTAAAAGGACAACCCGAATCTCGATCGGGTCTCGTAAGTTTTTTACCCTTCGTTTTTTCGACACGTGGATTTTTACGGTAAAACGGAATTACCGTGGCCCTTCTTCGACTTTCCATCGCTGGAGAGTGGTGCACCATGGTACTTTTCCGTTTCAAATCCATGCACACATTTATAAAAGTCGTACGGCACTGTTTCGCCATTTCGGACGGATGTTTCACCTTGCACCGTGGATGTTGCACCGTGTAGATATCGATTATTCGGACGGCCATAACTTCTGGCTCGTTTAGAGTTACGGGAGCCATAACCTGTCAAAACGAAGGCCTCGATGAGTTCTATGGCTTTGACTACTTTCAGCCGCCAAAGAATAGATTAATGCCCAAAAAGGACAACCCGAATCTCAATCGGGTCTCGTAAGTTTTTAAACCTTCGTTTTTTCGGCACGTGGATTTTTATGGTAAAACGGGATTACCGTGGCCCGTCTTCGACTTACCATCGCTGGAGAGTGGTGCACCATGGTACTGTTCCTTTTCAAATCCATGCACGCGTTTTGAAAAGTCGTACGGCACTGTTTCTCCATTTCGGACGGATGTTGCACCTTGCACCGTGGATGTTGCACCCTGTAAATATCGATTATTCGGACGGCCATAACTTCTAGCTCGTTTAGAGTTGCGGGAGCCATAACCTGTAAAACGAAGGTCTCGATGAGGTCTACGGCATTGACAACTTTCAGCCGTCAACGGATAGATTAATGCCCAAAAAGGACAACCCGAATCTCAATCGGGTCTCGTAAGTTTTTTCCCTTCGTTTTTTCGACACGTGGATTTTTACGGTAAAACGGGATTACCGTGGCCCGTCTTTGACTTCCCATCGCTGGAGAGCGGTGCACCATGGTACTGTTCCGTTTCAAATTCATACACGCATTTCTAAAAGTCGTACGGCACCGTTTCGCCATTTCGGACAGATGTTGCACTTTGCACCGTGGATGTTGCACCCTGTAGATATCGATTATTCGAACGGCCATAACTTCTGGCTCGTTTAGAGCTACGGGAGCCATAACCTGTCAAAACGAAGGCCTCGATGAGTTCTACGGCTTTGACGGCTTTCAGCCGTCAACGGATAGTTTAATGCCCAAAAAGGACAACCCGAATCTCAATCGGGTCTCGTAAGTTTTTTACCCTTCGTTTTTTCGACACGTGGATTTTTACGGTAAAACGGGATTACCGTGGCCCGTCTTCGACTTCCCATCGCAGAGAGTGGTGCACCATGGTATTTTTCCGTTTCAAATCCATGCACGCATTTCTAAAAGTCGTACGGCACTGTTTCACCATTTCGGACGGATGTTGCACCTTGCACCGTGGATGTTGCACCCTGTAGATATCGATTATACGGACGACCATAACTTCTGGCTCGTTTAGAGTTACGGGAGCCATAACCTGTCAAAACGAAGGCCTCGATGAGTTCTACGGCTTTGACAGCTTTCGGCCGTCAACGGATAGATTAATGCCCAAAAAGGACAACCCGAATCTCAATCGGGTGTCGTAAGTTTTTTAGCCTTCGTTTTTTCGACACGTGGATTTTTACGGTAAAACGAGATTACCGTGGCCCGTCTTCGACTTTCCATCGCTGGAGAGTGGTGCACCATGGTAGTGTTCCGTTTCAAATACATGCACACATTTCTAAAAGTCGTACGGCACTGTTTCACCATTTCGGACGGATGTTGCACCTTGCACCGTGGATGTTGCACCCTGTAGATATCGATTATTCGGACGGCCATAACTTCTGGGTCGTTTAGAGGTACGGGAGCAATAACCTGTCAAAATGAAGGCCTCATTGAGTTCTAAGGCTTTGACGGCTTTCAGCCGTCAACGGATAGATTAATGCCCAAAAAGGACAACCCGAATCTCAATCTGGTCTCGTAAGTTTTTTACCCTTCGTTTTTTCGACACGTGGATTTTTACGGTAAAACGGGATTACCGAGGCCCGTCTTCGACTTCCCATCGCTGGAGAGCGGTGCACCATGGTACTGTTCCGTTTCAAATCCATGCACGCATTTCTAAATGTCGTACAACACTGTTTCACCATTTCAGACGGATGTTGCACCTTGCACCGTGGATGTTGCACCCTGTAGATATCGATTATTCAAACGGCCATAACTTCTGGCTCGTTTAGAGTTACGGGAGCAATAACCTGTCAAAACGAAGGCCTCGATGAGTTCTACGGCTTTGACAGCTTTCATCCGTTAACGGATAGATTAATGCTCAAAAAGGACAACCCGAATCTCAATTGGGTCTCGTAAGTTTTTTATCCTTCGTTTTTTCGACACGTGGATTTTTACAGTTACGGTTGCTGGCCTTCGATTTACCATCGCTGGACAGTGGTGCACCATGGTACTATTCCGTTTCAAATCCATGCACGCATTTCTAAAATTTGCACGGCACTGTTTCGCCATTTCGGACGGATGTTGCACCTTGCACCGTGGATGTTGCACCCTGTAGATATCGATTATTCGGACGGCTATAACTTCTGGCTCGTTTAGAGTTACGGGAGCCACAACCTGTCAAAAAGAAGGCCTCGATGAGTTCTATGGCTTTGACAGATTTCAGCCGTCAACGGATAGATTAATGCCCAAAAAGGACAACCCGAATCTCAATCGGGTCTCGTAAGTTTTTTACCCTTCGTTTTTTCGACACGTGGATTTTTACGGTAAAACAGGATTATCGTGGTTGGCCTTCGATTTACCATCGCTGGAGAGTGGTGCACCATGGTACTGTTCCGTTTCAAATCCATGCTCGCATTTCTAAAAGTCGATGTTGCACCTTGCACCGTGGATGTGGCACACTGTAGATATCGATTATTCAGACGGTCATAACTTCTAGCTCGTTTAGAGTTACGGGAGCCATAACCTGTCAAAACGAAGGCCTCGATGAGTTCTACGGCTTTGACAGCTTTCAGCCGTAAATGGATAGATTAATGCCCAAAAAGGACAACCCGAATCTCAATCGGGTCTCGTAAGTTTTTTACCCTTCATTTTTTCGACACGTGGACTTTGATGGTAAAACAGGATTACCGTGGTTGGCCTTCGATTTACCATCGCTGGAGAGTGGTGCACCATGGTACTGTTCCGTTTCAAATCCATGCACGCATTTCTAAAAGTCGTATGACATTGTTTTGCCATTTCGGACGGATGTTGCACCTTTCACCGTGGATGTTGCACCCTGTAGATATCGATTATTCGAACGGCCATAACTTCTGGCTCGTTTAGAGTTACGGGAGCCATAACCTGTCAAAACGAAGGCCTCGATGAGTTCTACGGCTTTTGCAGCTTCCAGCCATCAACGGATAGATTAATTCCCAAAAAGGACAACCCGAATCTCAATCGAGTCTCGTAAGTTTTTTACCCTTCGTTTTTTCGACACGTGGATTTTTACGTAAAACAGGATTACGATGGCTGGCCTTCGATTTACCATCGCTAGACAGTGGTGCACCATGGTACTGTTCCGTTTCAAATCCATGCATGCATTTCTAAAAGTCTACGGCACTGTTTCACCATTTCGGACGGATGTTGCACCTTGCACCGTGGATGTTGCACCCTGTAGATATCGATTATTCGGACGGCCACAACTTCTGGCTCGTTTAGAGTTACGGGAGCCATAACCTGTCAAAACGAAGGCCTCGATGAGTTCTACGGCTTTGACAGCTTTCATCCGTCAACGGACAGATTAATGCCCAAAAAGCGCATCCCGAATCTCAATTGGGTCTCGTAAGTTTTTTACCTTTCGTTTTTTCGACACGTGGATTTTTACGGTAAAACGGGATTACCGTGGCCCGTCTTCGACTTTCCATCGCTGGAGAGCGGTGCATCATGGTACTTTTCCATTTCAAATCCATACACGCATTTCTAAAAGTCGTACAACACTATTTCACCATTTCGGACGGATGTTGCACCTTGCACCGTGGATGTTGCACCCTGTAGATATCGATTATTCAAACGGCCATAACTTCTGGCTCGTTTAGAGTTACGGGAGCCATAACCTGTCAAAACGAAGGCCTCGATGAGTTCTACGGCTTTGACAGCTTTCAGCCGTCAACGGATAGATTAATGCCCAAAAAGGACAACCCGAATCTCAATCGGGTCTCGTAAGTTTTTTATCCTTCGTTTTTTCGACACGCGGATTTTTACGGTAATACAGGATTACGGTTGCCGGCCTTCGATTTACCATCGCTGGACTGTGGTGCACCATGGTACTGTTCCGTTTCAAATCCATGCATGCATTTCTAAAAATTGTACGACACTGTTTCGCCGTTTCGGACGGATGTTGCACCTTGCACCGTGGATGTTGCACCCCGTAGATATCGATTATTCGGACGACCATAACTTCTGGCTCGTTTAGAGTTACGGGAGCCACAACCTGTCGAAACGAAGGCCTCGATGAGTTCTACGGCTTTGACAGCTTTCAGCCATCAATGGATAGATTAATGCCCAAAAAGGACAACCCGAATCTCAATCGGGTCTCGTAAGTTTTTTACCCTTCGTTTTTTCGACACGTGGATTTTTACAGTAAAATAGGATTACCGTGGCTGGCCTTCGATTTACCATCGCTGGAGAGTGGTGCACCATGGTACTGTTCCGTTTCAAATCCATGCACACATTTCTAAAAGTCGTACGTCTCTGTTTCGCCATTTCGGACGGATGTTGCACCTTGCACCGTGGATGTTGCACCCTGTAGATATCGATTATTCGGACGGCCATAACTTCTGCCTCGTCTAGAGTTACGGGAGCCATAACCTGTCAAAACGAAGGCCTCGATGAGTTCTGCAGCTATGACAGCTTTCAGCCGTCAATGGATAGATTAATGCCCAAAAAGGACAACCCGAATCTCAATCGGGTCTCGTAATTTTTTTACCCTTCGTTTTTTTGACACTTGGATTTTTACGATAAAACAGGATTACCGTGGCCCGTCTTCGATTTACCATCACTAGAGAGTGGTGCACCATTGTACTGTTCTGTTTCAAATCCATGCACGCATTTCTAAAAGTCGTACGACACTGTTTCGCCATTTCGGACGGATGTTGCACCTTGCACCGTGGATGTTGCACCCTGTAGATATCGATTATTCGGACGGCCATAACTTCTGGCTCGTTTAGAGTTACGGGAGCCATAACCTGTCAAAACGAAGGCCTCGATGAGTTCTACGGCTTTGACAGCTTTCAGCTGTCAACTGATAGATTAATGCCCAAAAAGGACAACCCGAATCTCGATCGGGTCTCGTAAGTTTTTTACGCTTCGTTTTTTCGACACGTGGATTTTTACGGTAAAACGGGATTACCATGGTACGTCTTCGACTTCCCATTGCGGGAGAGCGGTGCACCATGGTACTGTTCCATTTCAAATCCATGCACGCATTTCTAAAAGTCGTACAACACTGTTTCACCATTTCGGACGGATGTTGCACCTTGCACCGTGGATGTTTCACCCTGTAGATATCGATTATTCAAACGGCCATAACTTCTGGCTCGTTTAGAGTTACGGGAGCCATAACCTGTCAAAACGAAGGCCTCGATGAGTTCTACAGCTTTGACAGCTTTCAGCCGTCAACGGATAGATTAATGCCCAAAAAGGACAACCCGAATCTCAATCGGGTCTCGTAAGTTTTTTATCCTTCGTTTTTTCGACACGTGGATTTTTACGGTAAAACAGAATTACGGTTGCTGGCCTTCGATTTACCATCGCTGGATAGTGGTGCACCATGGTACTGTTCTGTTTCAAATCCATGCATGCATTTCTAAAAATTGTACGACACTGTTTCGCCATTTCGGACGGATGTTGCACCTTGCACCGTGGATGTTGCACCCTGTAAATATCGATTATTCGGACGGCCATAACTTCTGGCTCGTTTAGAGTTACGGGAGACACAACCTGTCAAAACGAAGGCCTCGATGAGTTCTACGGCTTTGACAGCTTTCAGCCGTCAACGGATAGATTAATTCCCAAAAAGGACAACCCGAATCTCAATCGGGTCTCGTAAGTTTTTTACCCTTCGTTTTTTCGACACATGGATTTTTACGGTAAAACAGGATTACCGAGGCTGGCCTTCGAATTACCATCGCTGGAGAGTGGTGCACTATGGTACTGTTCCGTTTCAAATCCATACACGCATTTCTAAAAGTCGTACGGCACTGTTTCGCCATTTCGGACGGATGTTGCACCTTGCGCCGTGGATGTTACACCCTGTAGATATCGATTATTCGGACGGCCATAACTTCTGGCTCGTTTAGAGTTATGGGAGCCATAACCTGTCAAAACGAAGGCCTCGATGAGTTCTATGGCTTTGACAGCTTTCAGCCGTCAACGGATAGATTAATGCCCAAAAAGGACAACCCGAATCTCAATCGGGTCTCGTAAGTGTTTTACCCTTCGTTTTTTCGACACGTGGATTTTTATGCTAAAACGGGATACCGTGGCCCGTCTTCGACATCCCATCGCTGGAGAGTGGTACACCATGGTACTATTCCGTTTCATATCCATGCACGCATTCCTAAAAGTCGTACGACACTGTTTCGCCATTTCGGACGGATGTTACACCTTGCACCGTGGATGTTGCACCCTATAGATATCGATTATTCGGACTGCCATAACTTCTGCCTCGTCTAGAGTTACGGGAGCCATAACCTGTCAAAACGAAGGCCTCGATGAGTTCTACGGCTATGACAGCTTTCAGCCGTCGACGGATAGATTAATGCCCAAAAAGGACAACCCGAATCTCAATCGGGTCTCGTAAGTTTTTTACCCTTCGTTTTTTCGACACGTGGATTTTTGCGGTAAAACAGGATTACGGTGGCTGGCCTTCGATTTACCATCGCTGGACAGTGGTGCACCATGGTACTATTCTGTTTCAAATCCATGCACGCATTTCTAAAAGTCGTAGGCACTGTTTCGCCATTTCGGATGGATGTTGCACCTTGCACCGTGGATGTTGCACCCTGTAGATATCGATTATTCGGACGGCCACAACTTCTGGCTCGTTTAGAGTTACGGGAGCCATAACCTGTCAAAACGAAGGCCTCGATGAGTTCTACGGCTTTGACAGCTTTCATCCGTCAACGGACAGATTAATGCCCAAAAAGGACATCCCGAATCTCAATTGGGTCTCGTAAGTTTTTTACCCTTCGTTTTTTCGACACGTGGATTTTAACGGTAAAACGGGATTACCGTGGCCCGTCTTCGACTTCCCATCGCTGGAGAGCGGTGCACCATGGTACTGTTCCGTTTCAAATCCATGCACGCATTTCTAAAAGTCGTACAACACTGTTTCACCATTTCAGACGGATGTTGCACCTTGCACCGTGGATGTTGCACCCTGTAGATATCGATTATTCAAACGGCCATAACTTCTAGCTCGTTTAGAGTTACGGGAGCCATAACCTGTCAAAACGAAGGCCTCGATGAGTTCTACGGCTTTGACAGCTTTCAGCCGTCAACGGATAGATTAATGCCCAAAAAGGACAACCCGAATCTCAATCGGGTCTCGTAAGTTTTTTATCCTTCGTTTTTTCGACACGCGGATTTTTACGGTAATACAGGATTACGGTTGCCGGCCTTCGATTTACCATCGCTGGACAGTGGCGCACCATGGTACTGTTCCGTTTCAAATCCATGCATGCATTTCTAAAAATTGTACGACACTGTTTCGCCATTTCGGACGGATGTTGCACCTTGCACCGTGGATGTTGCACCCTGTAGATATCGATTATTCGGACCACCATAACTTCTGGCTCGTGTAGAGTTACGGGAGCCACAACCTGTCAAAACGAAGGCCTCAATCAGTTCTACGGCTTTGACCGCTTTCAGCCGTCAAAGGATAGATTAATGCCCAAAAAGGACAACCCGAATCTCAATCGGGTCTCCTAAGTTTTTTACCCTTCGTTTTTTCGACACGTGGATTTTTACGGTAAAATAAGATTACCGTGGCTGGCCTTCGATTTACCATCGCTGGAGAGTGGTGCACCATGGTACTGTTTCGTTTCAAATCCATGCACGCATTTTTAAAAGTCGTACGGCTCTGTTTCGCCATTTCGGACGGATGTTGCACCTTGCACCGTGGATGTTGCACCCTGTAGATATCGATTATTCGGAAGGCCATAACTTCTGCCTCGTCTAGAGTTACGGGAGCCAAAACCTGTCAAAACGGAGGCCTCGATGAGTTCTACGGCTATGACTGCTTTCAGCCGTCAACGGATAGATTAATGCCCAAAAAGGACAACCCGAATCTCAATCGGGTCTCGTAATTTTTTTACCCTTCGTTTTTTCGACACGTGGATTTTTACGGTAAAACAGGATTACCATGGCCCGTCTTTGATTTACCATCACTGGAGAGTGGTGCACCATGGTACTGTTCCGTTTCAATTCCATGCACGCATTTCTAAAAGTCATACGGCACTGTTTCGCCATTTCGGACGGATGTTGCACCTTGCACCGTGGATGTTGCACCCTGTAGATATCGATTATTCGGACGGCCATAACTTCTGGCTCGTTTAGAGTTACGGGAGCCACAACCTGTCAAAACGAAGGCCTCGATGAGTTCTACGGCTTTGATGGCTTTCAGCCGTCAACTGATAGATTAATGCCCAAAAAGGACAACCCGAATCTCAATCGGGTCTCGTAAGTTTTTTACCCTTCGTTTTTTTGACACGTGGATTTTTACGGTAAAACAGGATTACCGAGGCTGGCCTTCGATTTACCATCGCTGGAGTGTGGTGCACCATGGTACTGTTCCGTTTTAAATCCATGCACGCATTTCTAAAAGTCGACGGCACTGTTTCGCCATTTCCGACGGATGTTTGCACCTTGCACCGTGGAGGTTGCACCCTGTAGATATCGATTATTTAAACGGCCATAACTTCTGGCTCGTTTAGAGTTATGGGAGCCATAACCTGTCAAAATGAAGGCCTCGATGAGTTCTACGGATTTGACAGCTTTCAGCCGTCAACGGATAGATTAATGCCCAAAAAAGACAACCCGAATCTCAATCGGGTCTCGTAAGTTTTTTACCCTTCGTTTTTTCGACACGTGGATGTTTACGGTAAAACAGGATTACCGTGGCCCGTCATCGATTTACCATCGTTGGACAGTGGGGCACAATGGTACTATTCCGTTTCAAATCCATGCATGCATTTCTAAAAGTCGTACGGCATTGTTTCGCCATTTCGGACGGATGTTGCACCTTGCACCGTTGATGTTGCACCCTGTAGATATAGATTATTCGGACGGCCATAACTTTTGGCTCGTTTAGAGTTACGGGAGCAATAACATGTCAAAACGAAGGCCGCGATGAGTTCTACGACTTTGACAGCTTTCAGCCGTCAACGGATAGATTAATGCCCATAAAGGACAACCCGAAACTCAATCGGGTCTCGTAAGTTTTTTACCCCTCGTTTTTTCGACACGTGGATTTTTACGGTAAAACGGGATTACCGTGGCTGGCCTTCGATTTACCATCGCTGGAGAGTGGTGCGCCATGGTACTGTTCCGTTTCAAATCCATGCACGCATTTCTAAAAGTCGTACGACACTGTTTCTCCATTTCGGACAGATGTTGCACCTTGCACCGTGGATGTTGCACCCTATAGATATCGATTATTCAAACGACCATAACTTTTGGCTCGTTTAGAGTTACGGAAGCCATAACCTGTCAAAATAAAGGCCTCGATGAGTTCTACGGCTTTGACGGCTTTCTGCCTTCAACGGATAGATTAATGCCCAAAAAGGACAACCCGAATCTCAATCGGGTCTCGTAAGTTTTTTACCCTTCGTTTTTTCGACACGTGGATTTTTACGGTAAAACAAGATTACCGTGGCCCGTCTTCGACTTCCCACCGCTGGAGAGTGGTGCACCATGGTACTGTTTCGTTTCAAATCAATGCACGCATTTCTAAAAGTCGTACGACACTGTTTCACCATTTCGGACGGATGTTGCACCTTGCACCGTGGATGTTGCACCCTATAGATATCGATTATTTGGACGGCCATAACTTCTGGCTCGTTTACAGTTACGGGAGCCATAACCTGTCAAAACGAAGGCCTCGATGAGTTCTATGGCTTTGACAGCTTTCAGCCGTCAACGGATAGATTTATGCCCAAAAAGGACAACCCGAATCTTAATTGGGTCTCGTAAGTTTTTTACCCTTCGTTTTTTCGACACGTGGATTTTTACGGTAAAACAGGATTACCGTGGCCCATCTTCGACTTACCATCGTAGGAGAGTGGTGCACTATGGTACTGTTCCGTTTCAAATCCATGCACGCATTTCTAAAAGTTGTACGACACTGTTTCACTATTTCGGACGGATGTTGCACCATGCACCGTGGATGTTGCACCCTGTAGATATCGATTATTCGGACGGCCATAACTTCTGACTTGTTTAGAGTTACGGGAGCCAAAACCTGTCAAAACGAAGGCCTCGATGAGTACTATGGCTTTGACAGCTTTCAGCCGTCAAAGGATAGATTAATGCCCAAAAAGGACAACCCGAATCTCAATCGGGTCTCGTAGGTTTTTTACCCTTCGTTTTTTCGACACGTGGATTTTTACGGTAAAACTGGATTACCGTGGCCCGTCTTCGACTTTCCATCGCTGGAGAGTGGTGCACCATGGTACTGTTCCGTTTCAAATCCATGCACGTATTTCTAAAAGTCGTACGGCACTGTTTCGCCATTTCGGACGGATGTTGCACCTTGCACCGTGGATGTTGCCCCCTGTAGATATCGATTATTCAAACGGCCATAACTTCTGGCTCGTTTAGAGTTACGGGAGCTATAACCTGTCGAAATGAAGGCCTCGATGAGTTCTACGGCTTTGACAGCTTTCAGCTATCAACGGATAGATTGATGCCCAAAAAGGACAACCCGAATCTCAATCGTGTCTCGTAAGTTTTTTACCCTTCGTTTTTTCGACACCTGGATTTTTACGGTAAAACAGGACTACCGTGGCCCGTCTTCGACTTCCCATTGCTGGAGAGTAGTGCACCATGGTACCGTTCCGTTTCAAATCCATGCACGCATTTCTAAAAGTCGTACGACACTGTTTCGCCATTTCAGACGGATGTTGCACCTTGCACCGTGGATGTTGCACCCTGTAAATATCGATTATTCGGACGGCCATAACTTCTGGCTCGTTTTGAGTTACGGGAGCCATAACATGTCAAAACGAAGGCCTCGATGAGTTCTACGGCTTTGACAGCTATCAGCTGTCAACGGATAGATTAGTGCCCAAAAAGGACAACCCGAATCTCAATCGGGTCTCGTAAGTTTTTTACCCTTCGTTTTTTGGACACGTGGATTTTTACGGTAAAACAGGATTACCGTGGCCCGTCTTCGACTTCCCATCGCTGGAGAGTGGCGCACCATGGTACTGTTCCGTTTCAAATCCATGCACGCATTTCTAAAAGTCGTACGGCACTGCTTCGCCATTTCGGGCGGATGTTGCACCTTGCACCGTGGATGTTGCACCCTGTAGATATCGATTATTCGGACGGCCATAACTTCTGGCTCGTTTAGAGTTACGGGAGCCATAACCTGTCAAAACGAAGGCCTCGATGAGTTCTACGGCTTTCTTAGCTTTCAGCCGTCAACGGATAGATTAATTCCCAAAAAGGACAACCCGAATCTTAATCGGGTCTCGTAAGTTTTTTACCCTTCGTTTTTTCGACACGTGGATTTTTACGGTAAAACAGGATTACCGTGGCCCGTCTTCGAATTCCCCTCGCTGGAGAGCGGTGCACCATGGTACTGTTCCGTTTCAAATCCATGCACGCATTTCTAAAAGTCGTACGGCACTATTTCGCCATTTCGGACGGATGTTGCACCTTGGACCGTGGATGTTGCACCGTATAGATATCGATTATTCGAACGGCCATAACTTCTGGCTCGTTTAGAGTTACGGGAGCCATAACCTATCAAAACGAAGGCCTCGATGAGTTCTACGGCTTTGACAGCTTTCAGCCGTCAACGGATAGATTAATGGCCAAAAAGGACAACCCGAATCTCAATCGGGTCTCGTAAGTTTTTTACCCTTCGTTTTTTCGACACGAGGATTTTTACGGTAAAACGGGATTACCGTGGCCCGTCTTCGACTTCCCATCACTGGAGAGCGGTGCACCATGGTACTGTTCCGTTTCAAATCCATGCACGCATTTCTAAAAGTCGTACGACACTGTTTCACCATTTCGGACGGATGTTGCACCTCGCACCGTGGATGTTGCACCATGTACATATCGATTATTCAAACGGCCATAACTTCTGGCTCGTTTAGAGTTACGGGAGTCATAACCTGTCAAAACGAAGGCCTCGATGAGTTCTACGGCTTTGACAGCTTTCAACCGTCAACGGATAGATTAATGCCCAAAAAGGACAACCCGAATCTCAATCGGGCCTCGTAAAATTTTTATCCTTCGTTTTTTCGACACGTGGATTTTTACGGTAAAACAGGATTACGGTTGTTGGCCTTCGATTTACCATCGCTGGACAGTGGTTCACTATGGTACAATTCCGTTTCAAATCCATACATGCATTTCTAAAAGTCGTACGGCACTGTTTCACCATTTCGGATGGATGTTGCACCTTGCACGGTGGATGTTGCACCCTGTAGATATCGATTATTCGGACGGCCATAACTTCTGGCTCGTTTAGAGTTACAGAAGCCACAACCTGTCACAACGAAGGCCTCGATGAGTTCTACGGCTTTGATAGCTTTCAGCCGTCAACGGATAGATTACTGCCCAAAAAGGACAACCCGAATCTCAATCGCGTCTCGTAAGTTTTTTACCCTTCGTTTTTTCGACACGTGGATTTTTACGGTAAAATAGGATTATCGAGGCTGGCCTTCGATTTACCATCGCTGGAGAGTGGTGCACAATGGTACTGTTCCGTTTCAAATCCGTGCACGCATTTCTAAAAGTCGTACGACACTGTTTCGCCATTTCGGACGGATGTTGCACCTTGCACCGTGGATGTTGCACCCTGTAGATATCGATTATTCAAACGGCCATAACTTCTGGCTGGTTTAGAGTTACGGGAGCCATAACCTGTAAAAATGAAGGCCTTGATGAGTTCTACGGTTTTGACAGCTTTCAGCCGTCAACGGATAGATTAATGCCCAAAAAGGACAACCTGAATCTCAATCGGGTCTCGTAAGTTTTTTACCCTTCGTTTTTTCGACACGTGGATTTTTGCAGTAAAACAGGATTACCGTGGCCCGTCTTCGACTTCCCATCGCTGGAGAGTGGTGCACCATGGTACTGTTCCGTTTCAAATCCATGCACGCATTTCTAAAAGTCGTACGACACTGTTTCGCCATTTCGAACGGATGTTGCACCTTGCACCGTGGATGTTGCACCCTGTAGATATCGATTATTCGGACGGCCATAACTTCTGGCTCGTTTTGAGTTACGGGAGCCAGAACCTATCAAAACGAAGGCCTCGATGAGTTCTATGGCTTTGACAGCTTTCAGCCGTCAACGGATAGATTAATGCCCAAATAGGACAGCCCGAATCTCAATCGGGTCTCGTAAGTTTTTTACCCTTCGTTTTTTTGACACGTGGATTTTTACGGTGAAACAGGATTACCGTGGCCCGTCTTCGACTTCCCATCGCTGGAAAGTGGCGCACCATGGTACTGTTCCGTTTCGAATCCCTGCACGCATTTCTAAAAGTCGTACGGCACTGTTTCGCCATTTCGGGCGGATGTTGCACCTTGCACCGTGGATGTTGCACCCTGTAGATATCGATTATTCGGATGGCCATAACTTCTGGCTCGTTTAGAGTTACGGGAGTCACAACCTGTCAAAACAAAGGCCTCGATGAGTTCTACGGCTTTGACAGCTTTCAGCTGTCAACGGATAGATTAATGCCCAAAAAGGACAACCCGAATCTCAATCGGGTCTCGTAGGTTTTTTACCCTTTGTTTTTTCGACACGTGGATTTTTACGATAAAACGGGATTACCGTGGCCCGTCTTCGACTTTCCATCGCTGGAGAGCGGTGCACCATGGTACTGTTCCGTTTCAAATCCATGCACACATTTCTAAAAGTCGTACGGCACTGTTTCGCCATTTCGGACGGATGTTGCACCTTGCACCGTGGATGTTGCACCCTGTAGATATCGATTATTCGGACGGCCATAACTTCCGCCTCGTCTAGAGTTACGGGAGCCATAACCTGTCAAAACGAAGGCCTCGATGAGTTCTACGGCTATGACAGCTTTCAGCCGTCAACGGATAGATTAATGCCCAAAAAGGACAACCCGAATCTCAATCGGGCCTCGTAAGTTTTTTACCCTTCTTTTTTCGACACGTGGATTTTTACGGTAAAACAGGATTGCCGTGGCCCGTCTTCGATTTACCATCACTGGAGAGTGGTGCACAATGGTACTGTTCCGTTTCAAATCCATGCACGTATTTCTAAAAGTCGTACGGCACTGTTTCGCCATTTCGGACGGATGTTGCACCTTGCACCGTGGATGTGGCACCCTGTAGATATCGATTATTCGGACGGCCATAACTTCTGGCTCTTTTAGAGTTACGGGAGCCATAACCTGTCAAAATGAAGGCCTCGATGAGTTCTATAGCTTTGACAGCTTTCAGCCATAACAGGATAGATTAATGCCCAAAAAGGACAACCCGAATCTCGATAGGGTCTCGTAAGTTTTTTACCCTTCGTTTTTTCGACACGTGGATTTTTACGGTAAAACAGGATTACGGTGGCTGGCCTTCGATTTACCATCGCTGGACAGTGGTGCACCATGGTACTGTTCCTTTTCAAATCCATGCACGCATTTCTAAAAGTCGTACGGCACTTTTTCGCCATTTCGGACGGATGTTGCACCTTGCGCCGTGGATGTTGCACCCTTTAGATATCGATTATTCGGACGGCCATAACTTCTAGCTCGTTTAGAGTTACGGGAGCCATAACCTGTCAAAACGAAGGCCTCGATGAGTTCTATGGCTTTGACAGCTTTCAGCCGTCAAAGGATAGATTAATGCCCAAAAAGGACAACCCGAATCTCAATCGGGTCTCGTAAGTTTTTTACCCTTCGTTTTTTCGACACGTGGATTTTTACGGTAAAACAGGATTACCATGGTACTGTTCCTTTTCAAATCCATGCACGCATTTCTAAAAGTCGTACGACACTTTTTCACCATTTCGGACGGATGTTGCACCTTGCACCGTGGATGTTGCACCATGTACATATCGATTATTCAAACGGCCATAACTTCTGGCTCGTTTAGAGTTACGGGAGCCATAACCTGTCAAAACGAAGGCCTCGATGAGTTCTACGGCTTTGACAGCTTTCAGCCGTCAACGGATAGATTAATGGCCAAAAAGGACAACCCGAATCTCAGTCGGGTCTCGTAAGTTTTTTACCCTTCGTTTTTTCGACACGTGGATATTTACGGTAAAACGGGATTACCGTGGCCCGTCTTCGACTTCCCATCACTGGAGAGCGGTGCACCATGGTACTGTTCCGTTTCAAATCCATGCACGCATTTCTAAAAGTCGTACGACACTTTTTCACCATTTCGGACGGATGTTGCACCTCGCACCGTGGATGTTGCACCATGTACATATCGATTATTCAAACGGCCATAACTTCTGGCTTGTTTAGAGTTACGGGAGTCATAACCTGTCAACACAAAGGCCTCGATGAGTTCTACGGCTTTGACAGCTTTCAGCCGTCAACGGATAGATTAATGCCCAAAAAGGACAACCCGAATCTCAATCGGGCCTCGTAAATTTTTTATCCTTCGTTTTTTCGACACGTGGATTTTTACGGTAAATCAGGATTACGGTTGTTGGCCTTCGATTTACCATCGCTGGACAGTGGTGCACTATGGTAAAATTCCGTTTCAAATCCATACATGCATTTCTAAAAGTCGTACGGCACTGTTTCACCATTTCGGATGGATGTTGCACCTTGCACCGTGGATGTTGCACCCTGCAGATATCGATTATTCGGACGGCCATAACTTCTGGCTCGTTTAGAGTTACAGAAGCCACAACCTGTCACAACGAAGGCCTCGATGAGTTCTACGGCTTTGACAGCTTTTAGCCGTCAACGGATAGATTACTGCCCAAAAAGGACAACCCGAATCTCAATCGGGTCTCGTAAGTTTTTTACCCTTCGTTTTTTCGACACGTGGATTTTTACGGTAAAATAGGATTACCGAGGCTGGCCTTCGATTTACCATCGCTGGAGAGTGGTGCACCATGGTACTGTTCCGTTTCAAATCCATGCACGCATTTCTAAAAGTCGTACGACACTGTTTCGCCATTTCGGACGGATGTTGCACCTTGCACCGTGGATGTTGCACCCTGTAGATATCGATTATTCAAACGGCCATAACTTCTGGCTGGTTTAGAATTACGGGAGCCATAACCTGTAAAAATGAAGGCCTTGATGAGTTCTACGGTTTAGACAGCTTTCAGCCGTCAACGGATAGATTAATGCCCAAAAAGGACAACCCGAATCTCAATCGGGTCTCGTAAGTTTTTTACCCTTCGTTTTTTCGACACGTGGATTTTTGCGGCAAAACCGGATTACCGTGGCCCGTCTTCGACTTCCCATCGCTGAAGAGTGGTGCACCATGGTACTGTTCCGTTTCAAATCCATGCACGCATTTCTAAATGTCGTACGACACTGTTTCGCCATTTCGAACGGATGTTTCACCTTGCACCGTGGATGTTGCACCCTGTAGATATCGATTATTCGGACGGCCATAACTTCTGGCTCATTTTGAGTTACGGGAGCCATAACCTATCCAAACGAAGGCCTCGATGTGTTCTATGGCTTTGACAGCTTTCAGCCGTCAACGGATAGATTAATGCCCAAAAAGGACAACCCGAATCTCAATCGGGTCTCGTAAGTTTTTTACCCTTCGTTTTTTTGACACGTGGATTTTTACGGTGAAACAGGATTACCGTGGCCCGTCTTCGACTTTCCATCGCTGGAGAGTGGCGCACCATGGTATTGTTCCGTTTCGAATCCCTGCACGCATTTCTAAAAGTCGTACGGCACTGTTTCGCCATTTCGGGCGGATGTTGCACCTTGCACCGTGGATGTTGCACCCTGTAGATATCGATTATTCGGATGGCCATAACTTCTGGCTCGTTTAGAGTTACGGGAGCCACAACCTGTCAAAACAAAGGCCTCGATGAGTTCTACGGCTTTGACAGCTTTCAGCCGTCAACGGATAGATTAATGCCCAAAAAGGACAACCCGAATCTCAATCGGGTCTCGTAGGTTTTTTACCCTTCGTTTTTTCGACACGTGGATTTTTACGATAAAACGGGATTACCGTGGCCCGTCTTCGACTTCCCATCGCTGGAGAGCTGTGCACCATGGTACTGTTCCGTTTCAAATCCATGCACACATTTCTAAAAGTCGTACGGCACTGTTTCGCCATTTCGGACGGATGTTGCACCTTGCACCGTGGATGTTGCACCCTGTAGATATCGATTATTCGGACGGCCATAACTTCCGCCTCGTCAAGAGTTACGGGAGCCATAACCTGTCAAAACGAAGGCCTCGATGAGTTCTACGGCTATGACAGCTTTCAGCCGTCAACGGATAGATTAATGCCCAAAAAGGACAACCCGAATCTCAATCGGGTCTCGTAAGTTTTTTACCCTTCGTTTTTTCGACACGTGGATTTTTACGGTAAAATAGGATTACCGTGGCCCGTCTTCGATTTACCATCACTGGAGAGTGGTGCACCATGGTACTGTTCCGTTTCAAATCCATGTACGTATTTCTAAAAGTCGTACGGCACTGTTTCGCCATTTCGGACGGATGTTGCACCTTGCACCGTGGATGTGGCACCCTGTAGATATCGATTATTCGGACGGCCATAACTTCTGGCTCGTTTAGAGTTACGGGAGCCATAACCTGTCAAAATGAAGGCCTCGATGAGTTCTATAGCTTTGACAGCTTTCAGCCATAACCGGATAGATTAATGCCCAAAAAGGACAACCCGAATCTCGATCGGGTCTCGTAAGTTTTTTACCCTTCGTTTTTTCGACACGTGGATTTTTACGGTAAAACAGGATTACGGTGGCTGGCCTTCGATTTACCATCACTGGACAGTGGTGCACCATGGTACTGTTCCTTTTCAAATCCATGCACGCATTTCTAAAAGTCGTACGGCACTTTTTCGCCATTTCGGACGGATGTTGCACCTTGCGCCATGGATGTTGCACCCTGTAGATATCGATTATTCGGACGGCCATAACTTCTAGCTCGTTTAGAGTTACGGGAGCCATAACCTGTCAAAACGAAGGTCTCGATGAGTTCTACGGCTTTGACAGCTTTCAGCCGTCAACGGATAGATTAATGCCCAAAAAGGACAACCCGAATCTCAATCGGGTCTCGTAAGTTTTTTACCCTTCGTTTTTTCGACACGTGGATTTTTACAGTAAAACAGGATTACCGTGGCCCGTCTTCGACTGCCCATTGCTGGAGAGTGGTGCACCATGGTACTGTTCCGTTTTAAATCCATGCACGCATTTCTAAAAGTCGTACAACACTGTTTCACCATTTCGGACGGATGTTGCACCTTGCAACGTGGATGTTGCACCCTGTAGATATCGATTGTTCAAAGGGCCATAACTTCTGGCTCGTTTAGAGTTACGGGAGCCATAACCTGTCAAAACGAAGGCCTCGATGAGTTCTACGGCTTTGACAGCTTTCGGCCGTCAATGGATTGATTAATGCCCAAAAAGGATAACCCGAATCTCAATCGGGTGTCGTAAGTTTTTTATCCTTCGTTTTTTCGACACGTGGATTTTTACGGTAAAACAGGATTACGGTTGCTGGCCTTCGATTTACCATCGCTGGACAGTGGTGCACCATGGTACTATTCTGTTTCAAATCCATGCATGCATTTCTAAAAGTCGTACGGCACTGTTTCACCATTCCGGATGGATGTTGCACCTTGCACCGTGGATGTTGCACCCTGTAGATATCGATTATTCGGACGGCCATAACTTCTGGCTCGTTTAGAGTTACAGAAGCCACAACCTGTCACAACGAAGGCCTCGATGAGTTCTACGGCTTTGACAGCTTTCAGCCGTCAACGGATAGATTACTGCCCAAAAAGGACAACCCGAATCTCAATCGGGTCTCGTAAGTTTTTTACCCTTCGTTTTTTAGACACGTGGATTTTTACGGTAAAATAGGATTACCGAGGCTGGCCTTCGATTTACCACCGCTGGAGAGTGGTGCACCATGGTACTGTTCCATTTCAAATCCATGTACGCATTTCTAAAAGTCGTATGACACTGTTTCGCCATTTCGGACGGATGTTGCACCTTGCACCGTGGATGTTGCACCCTGTAGATAACGATTATTCAAACGGCCATAACTTCTGGCTGGTTTAGAGTTACGGGAGCCATAACCTGTCAAAATGAAGGCCTTGATGAGTTCTACGGTTTTGACAGCTTTCAGCTGTCAACGGATAGATTAATGCCCAAAAAGGACAACCCGAATCTCAATCGGGTCTCGTAAGTTTTTTACCCTTCGTTTTTTCGACACGTGGATTTTTACGGTAAAACAGGATTACCGTGGCCCGTCTTCGACTTCCCATCGCTGGAGAGTGGTGCACCATGGTACTGTTCCGTTTCAAATCCATGCACGCATTTCTAAAAGTCGTACGACACTGTTTCGCCATTTCGGACGGATGTTGCACCTTGCACCGTGGATGTTGCACCCTGTAGATATCGATTATTCGGACGGCCATAACTTCTGGCTCGTTTTGATTTACGGGATCCATAACCTATCAAAACGAAGGCCTCGATGAGTTCTATGGCTTTGATAGCTTTCAGCCGTCAACGAATAGATTAATGCCCAAAAAGGACAACCCGAATCTCAATCGGGTCTCGTAAGTTTTTTACCCTTCGTTTTTTTGACACGTGGATTTTTACGGTGAAACAGGATTACCGTGGCCCGTCTTCGACTTTCCATCGCTGGAGAGTGGCGCACCAGGGTACTGTTCCGTTTCAAATCCATGCATGCATTTCTAAAAGTCGTACGGCACTGTTTCGCCATTTCGGGCGGATGTTGCACCTTGCACCGTGGATGTTGCACCCTGTAGATATCGATTATTCGGACGGCCATAACTTTTGGCTCGTTTAGAGTTACGGGAGCCACAACCTGTCAAAACAAAGGCCTCGATGAGTTCTATGGCTTTGACAGCTTTCAGCCGTCAACGGATAGATAAATTCCCAAAAAGGACAACCCGAATCTCAATCGGGTCTCATAAGTTTTTTACCATTCGTTTTTTCGACACGTGGATTTTTACGGTAAAATAGGATTACCGTGGCTGGCCTTCGATTTACCATCACTGGAGAGTGGTGCACCATGCTACTGTTCCGTTTCAATTCCATGCACGCATTTCTAAAAGTCGTACGGCTCTGTTTCGCCATTTCGGACGGATGTTGCACCTTGCACCGTGGATGTTGCACCCTGTAGATATCGATTATTCGGATGGCCATAACTTCTGCCTCGTCTAGAGTTACGGGAGCCATAACCTGTCAAAACGAAGGCCTCGATGAGTTCTACGGCTATGACCGCTTTCAGCCGTCAACGGATAGATTAATGCCCAAAAAGGACAACCCGAATCTCAATCGGGTCTCGTAAGTTTTTTACCCTTCGTTTTTTCGACACGTGGATTTTTACGGTAAAACTGGATTACCGCGGCCCGTCTTCGATTTACCATCACTGGAGAGTGGTGCACCATGGTACTGTTCCGTTTCAAATCCATGCACGTATTTCTAAAAGTCGTACGGCACTGTTTCGCCATTTCGGACGGATGTTGCACCTTGCACCGTGGATGTGGCACCCTGTAGATATCGATTATTCGGACGGCCATAACTTCTGGCTCGTTTAGAGTTACGGGAGCCATAACCTGTCAAAACGAAGGCCTCGATGAGTTCTACGGCTTTGACGGCTTTCAGCCGTCAAAGGATAGATTAATGCCCAAAAAGGACAACCCGAATCTCAATCGGGTCTCGTAAGTTTTTTACCCTTCGTTTTTTCGACACGTGGATTTTTACGGTAAAACAGGATTACCGTGGTTGGCCTTCGATTTACCATCGCTGGAGAGTGGTGCACCATGGTACTGTTCCGTTTCAAATCCATGCACGCATTTCTAAAAGTCGTACGACACTTTTTCACCATTTCGGACGGATGTTGCACCTTGCACCGTGGATGTTGCACCCTGTAGATTTCGATTATTCGGACGGCCATAACTTCTGGCTCGTTTGGAGTTACGGGAGCCATAACCTGTCAAAACGAAGGCCTCGATGATTTCTACGGGTTTGACAGCTTTCAGACGTCAACGGATAGATTAATGCCCAAAAAGGACAACCCGATTCTCAATCGGGTCTCGTAAGTTTTTTACCCTTCGTTTTTTCAACACGTGGATTTTTACGGTAAAACAGGATTACCGTGGCCCGTCTTCGACTTCCCATCGCTGGAGAGTGGTGCACCATGGTACTGTTCCATTTCAAATCCATGCACGCATTTCTAAAAGTCGTACGGCACTGTTTCGCCATTTCGGACGGATGTTGCACCTTGCACCGTGGATGTTGCATCCTGTAGATATCGATTATTCGGACGGCCATAACTTCTGGCTCGTTTAGAGTTATGGGAGCCATAACCTGTCAAAACGAAGGCCTCGATGAGTTCTACGGCTTTGACTGCTTTCAGCCTTCAACGAATAGATTAATGCCCAAAAAGGACAACCCGAATCTCAATCGGGTCTCGTAAGTTTTTTACCCTTCGTTTTTTCGACACGCGGATTTTTACGGTAAAATGGGATTACTGTGGCCCGTCTTCGACTTCCCATCGTTGGAGACCGGTGCACCATGGTACTGTTCCGTTTCAAATCCATGCACGCATTTCTAAAAGTCGTACGACACAGTTTCACCATTTCGGACGGATGTTGCACCTTGCACCGTGGATGTTGCACCCTGTAGATATCGATTATTCAAACGGCCATAACTTCTGGCTCGTTTAGAATTACGGGAGCCATAACCTGTCAAAACGAAGGCCTCGATGAGTTCTACGGCTTTGACAGCTTTCAGTCGTCAACGGAAAGATTAGTGCCCAAAGGACAACCCGAATCTCAATCGGGTCTCGTATGTTTTTTACCCTTCGTTTTTTCGAAACGTGGATTTTTACGGTCAAACAGGATTACCGAGGCTGGCCTTCGATTTACCATCGCTGGAGAGTGGTGCACCATGGTACTGTTCCGTTTCAAATCCATGCATGCATTTCCAAAAGTCGTACGACACTGTTTCGCCATTTCGGACGGATGTTGCACCTTGCACCGTTGACGTTGCACCCTGTAGATATCGATTATTCGGACGGCCATAACTTTTGGCTCGTTTAGAGTTACGGGAGCAATAACATGTCAAAATGAAGCCGCGATGAGTTCTACGGCTTTGACAGCTTTCAGCCATCAACGGATGGATTAATGCCCAAAAAGGACAACCCGAATCTCAATCGGGTCTCGTAAGTTTTTTACCCTTCGTTTTTTCGACACGTGGATTTTTACGGTAAAACAGGATTACCGTGGCCCGTCTTCGACTTCCCCTCTCTGGAGAGCGGCGCACCAGGGTACTGTTCCATTTCAAATCCATGCACGCATTTCTAAAAGTCGTATGGCACTGTTTCGCCATTTCGGACGGATGTTGCACCTTGCACCGTGGATGTTGCACCCTGTAGATATCGATTATTCGGACGGCCATAACTTCTGGCTCGTTTAGAGTTACGGGAGCCACAACCTGTCAAAACGAAGGCCTCGATGAGTTCTACGGCTTTGACAGCTTTCAGCCGTCAACGGATAGATTAATTCCCAAAAAGGACAACCCGAATCTCAATCGGGTCTCGTAAGTTTTTTACCCTTCGTTTTTTCGACACGTGGATTTTTACGGTAAAACAGGATTACCGTGGTCCGTCTTCGACTTCCCACCGCTGGAGAGTGGTGCACCATGGTACTGTTTCGTTTCAAATCCATGCACGCTTTTCTAAAAGTCGTACGGCACTGTTTCGCCATTTCGGACGGATGTTGCACCTTGCACCGTGGATGTTGCACCCTGTAGATATCGATTATTCGGACGGCCATAACTTCTGGCTCGTTTAGAGTTACGGGAGCCATAACCTGTCAAAATGAAGGCCTCGATGAGTTCTATGGCTTTGACAGCTTTCAGCCGTCAACGGGTAGAATAATGCCCAAAAAGGACAACCCGAATCTCAATTGGGTCTCGTAAGTTTTTACCCTTCGTTTTTTCGACACGTGGATTTTTACGGTAAAACAGGATTACCGTGGCCCGTCTTCGACTTCCCATCGCTGGAGAGTGGTGCACAATGGTACTATTCCGTTTCAAATCCATGCACGCATTTCTAAAAGTCGTACGGCACTGTTTCGCCATTTCGGACGGATGTTGCACCTTGCACCGTGGATGTTGCACCCTGTAGATATCGATTATTCGGACGGCCATAACTTCTGACTCGTTTAGAGTTACGGAAGCCAAAACCTGTCAAAACGAAGGCCTCGATGAGTTCTATGGCGTTGAGATAGATTAATGCCCAAAAAGGACAACCCGAATCTCAATCGGGTCTCGTAGGTTTTTTACCCTTCGTTTTTTCGACACGTGGATTTTTACGGTAAAACGGGATTACCGTGGCCCGTCTTCGACTTTCCATCGCTGGAGAGTGGTGCACCATGGTACTGTTCCGTTTCAAATCCATGCACTCATTTCTAAAAGTCGTACGGCACTGTTTCGCCATTTCGGACGGATGTTGCACCTTGCACCGTGGATGTTGCACCCTGTAGATTCGATTATTCGGACGGCCATAACTTCTGGCTCGTTTAGAGTTACGGGAACCATAACCTGTCAAAACGAAGGCCTCGATGAGTTATATGGCTTTGATAGCTTTCATCCGTCAACGGATAGATTAATGCCCAAAAAGGACAAACCGAATCACAATCGGGTCTCGTAAGTTCTTTACCCTTCGTTTTTTAGACACGTGGATTTTTACGGTAAAACGGGATTACCGTGGCTCGTCTTCGACTTTCCATCGCTGGAGAGTGGTGCACTATGGTACTGTTCCGTTTCAAATCCATGCACGCATTTCTAAAAGTTGTACGACACTGTTTCGCCATTTCGAACGGATGTTGCACCTTGCACCGTGGATATTGCACCCTGTAGATATCGATTATTCGGACGACCATAACTTCTGGCTCGTTTAGAGTTACGGGAGCCATAACCTGCCAAAACGAAGGCCTCGATGAGTTCTATGGCTTTGACAGCTTTCAACCGTCAACGGATAGATTAATGCCCAAAAAGGACAACCGGAATCTCAATCGGGTCTCGCAAGTTTTTTACTCTTCGTTTTTTCGACACGTGGATTTTTACGGTAAAACTGGATTACCGTGGCCCGTCTTCGACTTCCCATCGCTGGAGAGTGGTGAACTATGGTACTGTTCCGTTTCAAATCCATGCACGCATTTCTAAAAGTCGTACGGCACTGTTTCGCCATTTCGGACGGATGTTGCACCTTGCACCGTGAATGTTGCACCATGTAGATATCGATTATTCGGACGGCCATAACTTCTGACTTGTTTAGAGTTACGTGAGCCATAACCTGTCAAAACAAAGGCCTCGATGAGTTCTATGGCTTTGACAGCTTTCAGCCGTCAACGTAAAGATTAATGCCCAAAAAGGACAACCTAAATCACAATCGGGTCTCGTAAGTTTTTTACCCTTCGTTTTTTCGACACGTGGATTTTTACGGTAAAACGGGATTACCGTGGCCCGTCTTCGACTTTCCATCGTTGGAGAGTGGTGCACCATGGTACTGTTCCGTTTCAAATCCATACACGCATTTCCAAAAGTCGTACGACACTGTTTCATCATTTCGGACGGATGTTGCACCTTGCACCGTGGATGTTGCACCTTTTAGATATCGATTATTCAAACGGCCATAACTTCTGGCTCGTTTAGAGTTACGGGAGCCATAACCTTTCAAAACGAAGGCCTCGATGAGTTCTAGGGCTTTGACTGCTTTCAGCCGTCAACGGATAGATTAATGCCCAAAAAGGACAACCCGAATCTCAATCGGGTCCCGTAAGTTTTTTACCCTTCGTTTTTTCGACACGTTGATTTTTACGGTAAAACAGGATTACCGTGGCCCGTCTTCGACTTCCCATCGCTGGAGAGTGGTGCACCATGGTACTGTTCCGTTTCAAATCCATGTACGCATTTCTAAAAGTCGTACGGCACTGTTTCGCCATTTCGGACGGATGTTGCACCTTGCACCGTGGATGTTGCACCCTGTAGATATCGATTATTCAAACGGCCATAACTACTGACTCGTTTAGAGTTACGGGAGCCATAACCTGTCAAAATGAAGGCCTCGATGAGTTCGATGGCTTTGACAGCTTTCAGCCGTCAACGGATAGATTAATGCCCAAAAAGGACAACCCGAATCTCAATCGGGTCTCGTACGTTTTTTACCCTTCGTTTTTTCGACACGTGGATTTTTACGGTAAAACGGGATTACCGTGGCCCGTCTTCGACTTCCCATCGCTTGAGAGTGGTGCTCCATGGTACTATTCCGTTTCAAATCCATGCACGCATTTCTAAAAGTCGTACGACACTGTTTCACCATTTCGGACGGATGTTGCACCTTGCACTGTGGATGTTGCACCCTATAGATATCGATTATTCAAACGGCCATAACTTCTGGCTTGTTTAGAGTTACGGGAGCCATAACCTGTCAAAACGAAGGCCTCGATGATTTCTACGGCTTTGACAGCTTTCAGCCGTCAACGGATAGATTAATGCCCAAAAAGGACAACCCGAATCTCAATCGGGCCTCGTAAATTTTTTATCTTTCGTTTTTTCGACACGTGGATTTTTACGGTAAAACAGGATTGCGGTTGCTGGCCTTCGATTTACCATCGATGGACAGTGGTGTACCATGGTACTGTTCCGTTTCAAATCCATGCATGCATTTCTAAAAGTCGTACGGCACTGGTTCGCCATTTCGGACGGATGTTGCACCTTGCACCGTGTATGTTGCACCCTGTAGATATCGATTATTCGGACGGTCATAACTTCTGGCTCGTTTAGAGTTACAGAAGCCACAACCTGTCAAAACGAAGGCCTCGATGAGTTCTACGGCTCTGACAGCTTTCAGCCGTCAACGGATTGATTACTGTCCAAAAAGGACAACCCGAATCTCAATCGGGTCTCGTAAGTTTTTTACCCTTCGTTTTTTCGACACGTGGATTTTTACGGTAAAATAGGATTACCGAGGCTGGCCTTCGATTTACCATCACTGGAGAGTGGTGCACCATGGTACTGTTCCGTTTCAAGTCCATGCACGCATTTCTAAAAGTCGTACGGCACTGTTTCGCCATTTCGTACGGATGTTGCACCTTGCACCGTGGATGTTGCACCCTGTTGATATCGATTATTCGGACGGCCATAACTTCTGGCTCGTTTAGAGTTATGGGAGCCATAACCTGTCAAAACGAAGGCCTCGATGAGTTCTACGGCTTTGACAGCTTTCATCCGTAAATGGATAGATTAATGCCCAAAAAGGACAACCCGAATCTCAATCGGGTCTCGTAAGTTTTTTACCCTTCGTTTTTTCGACACGTGGATTGTTACGGTAAAACGGGATTACTGTGGCCCGTCTTCGACTTCCCATCGCTGGAGAGTGGTGCACCATGGTACTGTTCCGTTTCAAATCCACGCACGCATTTCTAAAAGTCGTACGACACTGTTTCACCATTTCGGACGGATGTTGCACCTTGCACCGTGGATGTTGTACCCTGTAGATATCGATTATTCAAACGGCCATAACTTTTGGCTCGTTTAGAGCTACGGGAGCAATAACATGTCAAAACGAAGCCGCGATGAGTTCTACGGCTTTGACAGCTTTCAGCCGTCAACGGATAGATTAATGCCCAAAAAGGACAACCCGAATCTCAATCGGGTCTCGTAAGTTTTTTACCCTTCGTTTTTTCAACACGTGGATTTTTACGGTAAAACGGGATTACCGTGGCTGGCCTTCGATTTACCATCGCTGGAGAGTGGTGCACCATGATACTGTTCCGTTTCAAATCCATGCATGCATTTCTAAAAGTCGTACGGCACTGTTTCGCCATTTCGGACGGATGTTGCACCTTGCACCGTGGATGTTGCACCCTGTAGATATCGATTGTTCAAACAGCCATAACTTCTGGCTCGTTTAGAGTTACGGGAGCCATAACCTGTTAAAATGAAGGCCTCGATGAGTTCTACGGCTTTGAGAGCTTTCAACCATCAACAGATAGATTAATGCCCAAAAAGGACAACCCGAATCGCAATCGGGTCTCGTAAGTTTTTTACCCTTCGTTTTTTCGACATGTGGATTTTTACGGTAAAACAGGATTACCGTGGCCCGTCTTCGTCTTCCCACCGCTGGCGAGTGGTGCACCATGGTACTGTTTCGTTTCAAATCCATGCACGCATTTCTAAAAGACGTACGGCACTGTTTCGCCATTTCGGACGGATGTTGCACCTTGCACCATGGATACTGCACCCTATAGATATCGATTATTCGGACGGCCATAACTTCTGGCTCGTTTAGAGTTACGGGAGCCATAACCTGTCAAAACGAAGGCCTTGATGAATTCTATGGTTTTGACAGCTTTCAGCCGTCAACGGATAGATTAATGCCCAAAAAGGACAACCCGAATCTCAATTGGGTCTCGTAAGTTCTTTACCCTTCGTTTTTTCGACACGTGGATTTTTACGGTAAAACAGGATTACCGTGGCCCGTCTTCGACTTCCCATCAATGGAGAGTGGTGCACTATGGTACTGTTCCGTTTCAAATCCATGCACGCATTTCTAAAAGTTGTACGACACTGTTTCGCCATTTCGGACGGATGTTGCACCTTGCACCGTGGATGTTGCACCCTGTAGAAATCGATTATTCGGACGGCCATAACTTCTGACTCGTTTAGAGTTACGGGAGCCAAAACCTATCAAAACGAAGGCCTCGATGAGTTCTATGGCTTTGAAAGCTTTCAGCCGTCAACGGATAGATTAATTCCCAAAAAGGTCAACCCGAATCTCAATCGGGTCTCGTAGGTTTTTTACCCTTCGTTTTTTCGACACGTGGATTTTTACGGTAAACGGGATTACCGTGGCCCGTCTTCGACTTTCCATCGCTGGAGAGTGGTGCACCATGGTACTGTTCCGTTTCAAATCCAAGCACGCATTTCTAAAAGTCGTACGGCACTGTTTCGCCATTTCGGACGGATGTTGCACCTTGCACCGTGGATGTTGCACCCTGTAAATATCAATTATTCGAACGGACATAACTTCTGGCTCGTTTAGAGTTACGGGAGCCATAACTTGTCAAAATGAAGGCCTCGATGAGTTCTACGGCTTTGACAGCTTTCAGCCGTCAATGGATAGATTAATGCGCAAAAAGGACAACCCGAATCTCAATCGGGTCTCTTAAGTTTTTTACCCTTCGTTTTTTCGACACGTGGATTTTTACGGTAAAACAGGATTACCGTGGCCTGTCTTCGATTTCCCATCGCTGGAGAGTGGTGCACCATGGTACTGTTCCGTTTCAAATCCATGCACGCATTTCTAAAAGTCATACGGCTCTGTTTCGTCATTTCGGACGGATGTTGCACCTTGCACCGTGGATGTTGCACCCTGTAGATATCGATTATTCGGACGGCCATAACTTCTGGCTCGTTTAGAGTTACGGGAACCATAACCTGTCAAAACGAAGGCCTTGATGAATTCTATGGTTTTGACAGCTTTCAGCCGTCAACGGATAGATTAATGCCCAAAAAGGACAACCCGAATCTTAGTTGGGTCTCGTAAGTTCTTTACCCTTCGTTTTTTCGACACGTGGATTTTTACGGTAAAACAGGATTATCGTGGCCCGTCTTCGACTTCCCATCGCTGGAGAGTGGTGCACTATGGTACTGTTCCGTTTCAAATCCATGCATGCATTTCTAAAAGTCGTACGACACTGTTTCTCCATTTCGGACGGATGTTGCACCTTGCACCGTGGATGTTTCACCCTGTAGAAATCGATTATTCGGACGGCCATAACTTCTGGCTCGTTTATAGTTACGGGAGCCATAACCTGTCAAAACGAAGGCCTTGATGAATTCTATGGTTTTGACAGCTTTCAGCCGTCAACGGATAGATTAATGCCCAAAAAGGACAACCCGAATCTCAATTTGGTCTCGTAAGTTCTTTACCCTTCGTTTTTTTCGACACGTGGATTTTTACGGTAAAACAGGATTACCGTGGCCCGTCTTCGACTTCCCATCATTGGAGAGTGGTGCACTATGGTACTGTTCCGTTTCAAATCCTTGCACGCATTTCTAAAAGTTGTACGACACTGTTTCGCCATTTCGGACGGATGTTGCACCTTGCACCGTGGATGTTGCACCCTGTAGATATCGATTATTCGGACGGCCATAACTTCTGACTCGTTTAGAGTTACGGGAGCCAAAACCTGTCAAAACGAAGGCCTCGATGAGTTCTACGGCTTTGACAGCTTTCAGCCGTCAACGGATTGATTAATGCCCAAAAAGGACAACCCGAATCTCAATCGGGTGTCGTAAGTTTTTTATCCTTCGTTTTTTCAACACGTGGATTTTTACGGTAAAACAGGATTACGGTTGTTGGCCTTCGATTTACCATCGCTGGACAGCGGTGGACCATGGTACTATTCCGTTTCAAATCCATGCATGCATTTCTAAAAGTCGTACGGCACTGTTTCGCCATTTCAGACGGATGATGCACCTTGCACCGTGGATGTTGCACCCTGTAGATATCGATTATTCGGACGGCCATGACTTCTGGCTCGTTTTAGAGTTACGGGAGCCATAACCTGTCAAAATGAAGGCCTCGATGAGTTCTACGGCTTTGACAGTTTTCAGCCGTCAACGGATAGATTACTGCCCAAAAAGGACAACCCGAATCTCAATCGGGTCTCGTAAGTTTTTTACCCTTCGTTTTTTCGACATGTGGATTTTTACGGTAAAACAGGATTACCGTGGCCCGTCTTCGACTTCCCATCGCTGGAGAGTGGTGCACCATGGTACTGTTCCGTTTCAAATCCATGCACGCATTTCTAAAAGTCATACAGCACTGTTTCGTCATTTCGGACGGATGTTGCACCTTGCACCGTGGATGTTGCACCCTGTAGATATCGATTATTCGGACGGCCATAACTTCTGGCTCGTTTAGAGTTACGGGAACCATAACCTGTCAAAACGAAGGCCTTGATGAATTCTATGGTTTTGGCAGCTTTCAGCCGTCAACGGATAGATTAATGTCCAAAAAGGACAACCCGAATCTCAATTGGGTCTCGTAAGTTCTTTACCCTTCGTTTTTTCGACACGTGGATTTTTACGGTAAAACAGGATTACCGTGGCCCGTCTTCGACTTCCCAACGCTGGAGAGTGGAGCACTATGGTACTGTTCCGTTTCAAATCCATGCACGCATTTCTAAAAGTCGTACGACACTGTTTCGCCATTTCGGACGGATGTTGCACCTTGCACCGTGGATGTTTCACCCTGTAGAAATCGATTATTCGGACGGCCATAACTTCTGGCTCGTTTTGAGTTACGGGAGCCACAACTTGTCAAAACGAAGGCCTCGATGAGTTCTACGGCATTGACAGCTTTCAGCCGTCAACGGATAGATTAATGCCCAAAAAGGACAACCCGAATCTCAATCTGGTCTCGTAAGTTTTTTACCCTTCGTTTTTTCGACACGTGGATTTTTACGGTAAAACGGGATTACCGTGGCCCGTCTTCGACTTCCCATTGCTGGAGAGCGGTGCACCATGGTACTGTTCCGTTTAAATCCATGCACGCGTTTCTAAAAGTCGTACAACACTGTTTCACCATTTCGGACGGATGTTGCACCTTGCACCGTGGATGTTGCACCCTGTAGATATCGATTATTCAACCGGCCATAACTTCTGGCTCGTTTAGAGTTACGGGAGCCATAACCTGTCAAAACGAAGGCCTCGGTGAGTTCTACGGCTTTGACTGCTTTCAGCCGTTAACGGATAGATTAATGCCCAAAAAGGACAACCCGAATCTCAATCGGGTCTCGTAAGTTTTTTATCCTTCGTTTTTTCGACACGTGGATTTTTACGGTAAAACATGATTACGGTTGCTGGCCTTCGATTTACCATCGCTGGACAGTGGTGCACCATGGTACTGTTCCGTTTCAAATCCATGCACGCATTTCTAAAAAATGTACGGCACTGTTTCGCCATTTCGGACGGATGTTGCACCTTGCACCGTGGATGTTGCACCCTGTAGATATCGATTATTCGGACGGCCATAACTTCTGGCTCGTTTAGAGTTACAGGAGCCACAAATTGTCCAAACGAAGGCCTCAATGAGTTCTACGGCTTTGACAGCTTTCAGCCGTCAACGGATAGATTAATGTCCAAAAAGGACAACCCGAATCTCAATCGGGTCTCGTAAGTTTTTTACCCTTCGTTTTTTCGACACGTGGATTTTTACGGTAAAACAGGATTACCGAGGTTGGCCTTCGATTTACCATCGCTGAAGTGTGGTGCACCATGGTACTGTTCCGTTTCAAATCCATGCACGCATTTCAAATAGTCGTTCGACACTGTTTCGCCATTTCGGACGAATGTTGCACCTTGCACCGTGGATGTTGCACCCTGTAGATATCGATTATTCGGACGGCCATAACTTCTGGCTCGTTTAGAGTTACGGGAGCCATAACCTGCCAAAATGAAGGCCTCGATGAGTTCTACGGCTTTGACAGCTTTCAACCGTCAACGGATAGATTAACGCCCAAAAAGGACAACCGGAATCTCAATCGGGTCTCGCAAGTTTTTTACCCTTCGTTTTTTCGACACGTGGATTTTTACGGTAAAACGGGATTACCGTGGCCCGTCTTCGACTTCCCATCGCTGGAGAGTGGTGCACCATCATAGTGTTCCGTTTCAAATCCATGCACGCATTTCTAAAAGTCGTACGGTACTGTTTCGCCATTTTGGGACAGATGTTGCACCTTGCACCGTGGATGTTGCACCCTGTAGATATCGATTATTCGGACGGCCATAACTTCTGGCTCGTTTAGAGTTACGGGAGCCATAACTTGTCAAAATGAAGGCCTCGATGAGTTCTAAGGCTTTGACAGCTTTCATCCGTCAACGGGTAGATTAATGCCCAAAAAGGACAACCCGAATCTCAATCGGGTCTCGTAAGTTTTTTACCCTTCGTTTTTTCGACACGTGGATTTTTACGGTAAAACGGGATTACCGTGGCCCGCCTTGGACTTCCCATCGCTGGAGATTGGTGCACCATGGTAGTGTTCTGTTTCAAATCCATGCACGCATTTCTAAAAGTCGTACGGCACTGTTTCGCCATTTCGGACGGATGTTGCACCTTGCACCGTGGATGTTGCACCCTGTAGATGTCGATTATTCGGACGGCCATAACTTCTGGCTCGTTCAGAGTTACGGAAGCCATAACCTGTCAAAACGAAGGCCTCGATGATTTCTACGGCTTTGACAGCTTTCAGCCATCAACGGATAGATTAATGCCAAAAAAGGACAACCCGAATCTCAATCGGGTCTCGTATGTTTTTAACCCTTCGTTTCTTTGACACGTGGATTTTTACGGTAAAACGGGATTACGGTGGCTGGTCTTCGATTTATTATCGCTAGAGAGTGGTGCACCATGGTACTGTTCCGTTTCAGATCCATGCACGCATTTCCAAAAGTCGTACGGCACTTTTTCGCCATTTCGGACGGATGTTGCACCTTGCACCGTGGATGTTGCACCCTGTAGATATCGATTATTCGGACGGCCATAACTTCTGGCTCGTTTAGAGTAACGAGAGCCATAACCTGCCAAAACGAAGGACTCGATGAGTTCTACGGCTTTGACAGCTTTCAGTCGTCAACGGATAGATTAATACCCAAAAAGGACAACCCGAATCTCAATCGGGTCTCGTAAGTTTTTTACCCTTCGTTTTTACGACACGTGGATTTTTACGGTCAAACAGGATTACGGTGGCTGGTCTTCGATTTACCATCGCTGGAGAGTGGTGCACCATGGTACTGTTCCGTTTCAAATCCATGCACGCATTTCTAAAAGTCGTACGACTCTGTTTCGCCATTTCGGACGGATGTTGCACCTTGCATCGTGGATGTTGCACCTTGCATCGTGGATGTTGCACCCTGTAGATATCGATTATTCGGACGACCATAACTTCTGGCTCGTTTAGAGTTACGGGAGCCATAACCTGTCAAAACGAAGGCATCGATGAGTTCTACGGCTTTGACAGCTTTCAGCCGTCAATGGATTGATTAATGCCCAAAAAGGACAACCCGAATCTCAATCGGGTCTCGTAAGTTTTTTACCCTTCGTTTTTTCGACACGTGGATTTTTACGGTAAAACAGGATTATCTTGGCCCGTCTTCGACTTCCCATCGCTGGAGAGTGGTGCACCATGGTACTGTTCCATTTCAAATCCATGCACGCATTTCTAAAAGTCGTACGGCACTGTTTCGCCATTTCGGACGGATGTTGCACCTTGCACCGTGGATGTTGCACCCTGTAGATATCGATTATTCGGACGGCCATAACTTCTGGCTCGTTTAGATTTACGGGAGCCATAACCTGTCAAAACGAAGGCCTCGATGAGTTCTACGGCTTTGACAGCTTTCAGCCATCAACGGATAGATTAATGCCCAAAAAGGACAACCCGAATCTCAATCAGGTCTCGTAAGTTTTTTACTCTTCGTTTTTTCGACACGTGGATTTTTACGGTAAAACTGGATTACCGTGGCCCGTCTTCGACTTCCCATCACTGGAGTGCGGTGCACCATGGTAATGTACGCATTTCCAAAAGTCGTACGACACTGTTTCTCCATTTCGGACGGATGTTGCACCTTGCACCGTGGATGTTGCACCCTGTAGATGTCGATTATTCGGACGGCCATAACTTCTGGCTCGTTCAGAGTTACGGAAGCCATAACCTGTCAAAACGAAGGCCTCGATGATTTCTACGGCTTTGACAGCTTTCAGCCGTCAACGGATAGATTAATGCCAAAAAAGGACAAACCGAATCTCAATCGGGTCTCGTATGTTTTTAACACTTCGTTTCTTCGACACGTGGATTTTTACGGTAAAACTGGATTACGGTGGCTGGTCTTCGATTTATTATCGTTGGAGAGTGGTGCACCATGGTACTGTTCCGTTTCAGATCCATGAACGCATTTCTAAAAGTCGTACGGCACTTTTTCGCCATTTCGGACGGATGTTTCACCTTGCACCGTTGATGTTGTACCCTGTAGATATCGATTATTCGGACGGCCATAACTTTTGGCTCGTTTAGAGTTACGGGAGCAATAACATGTCAAAACGAAGGCCGCGATGAGTTCTACGGCTTTGACAGCTTTCAGCCGTCAACGGATAGATTAATGCCCAAAAAGGACAACCCGAATCTCAATCGGGTCTCGTAAGTTTTTTACCCTTCGTTTTTCCGACACGTGGATTTTTACGGTAAAACGGGATTACCGTGGCCCGTCTTCGACTTCCCATCGTTGGAGATTGGCGCACCATGGTAGTGTTCTATTTCAAATCCATGCACGCATTTCTAAAAGTCGTACGGCGCTGTTTCTCCATTTCGGACGGATGTTGCACCTTGCACCGTGGATGTTGCACCCTGTAGATGTCGATTATTCGGACGGCCATAACTTCTGGCTCGTTCAGAGTTATGGAAACCATAACCTGTCAAAACGAAGGCCACGATGATTTCTACGGCTTTGACAGCTTTCAGCCGTCAACGGATAGATTAATGCCAAAAAAGGACAACCCGAATCTCAATCGGGTCTCGTATGTTTTTAACCCTTCGTTTCTTCGACACGTGGATTTTTACGGTAAAACGGGATTACGGTGGCTGGTCTTCGATTTATTATCGCTAGGGAGTGGTGCACCATGGTACTGTTCCGTTTCAGATCCATGCACGCATTTCCAAAAGTCGTACGGCACTTTTTCGCCATTTCGGACGGATGTTGCACCTTGCACCGTGGATGTTGCACCCTGTAGATATCGATTATTCGGACGGCCATAACTTCTGGCTCGTTTAGAGTAACGAGAGCCATAACCTGCCAAAACGAAGGACTTGATGAGTTCTACGGCTTTGACAGCTTTCAGTCGTCAACGGATAGATTAATACCCAAAAAGGACAACCCGAATCTCAATCGGGTCTCGTAAGTTTTTTACCCTTCGTTTTTTCGACACGTGGATTTTTACGGTCAAACAGGATTACGGTGGCTGGTCTTCGATTTACCATCGCTGGAGGGTGGTGCACCATGGTACTGTTCCGTTTCAAATCCATGCACGCATTTCTAAAAGTCGTACGACTCTGTTTCGCCATTTCGGACGGATGTTGCACCTTGCATCGTGGATGTTGCACCTTGCATCGTGGATGTTGCACCCTGTAGATATCGATTATTCGGACGACCATAACTTCTAGCTCGTTTAGAGTTACGGGAGCCATAACCTGTCAAAATGAAGGCCTCGATGAGTTCTACGGCTTTGACAGCTTTCAGCCGTCAACGGATAGATTAATGCCTAAAAAGGACAACCCGAATCTCAATCTGGTCTCGTAAGTTTTTTACCCTTCGTTTTTTCGACACGTGGATTTTTACGGTAAAACGGGATTACCGTGGCCCGTCTTCGACTTCCCATTGCTGGAGAGCGGTGCACCATGGTACTGTTCCATTTTAAATCCATGCACGCGTTTCTAAAAGTCGTACAACACTGTTTCACCATTTCGGACGGATGTTGCACCTTGCACCGTGGATGTTGCACCCTGTAGATATCGATTATTCAACCGGCCATAACTTCTGGCTCGTTTAGAGTTACGGGAGCCATAACCTGTCAAAACGAAGGCCTCGGTGAGTTCTACGGCTTTGACTGCTTTCAGCCGTTAACGGATAGATTAATGCCCAAAAAGGACAACCCGAATCTCAATCGGGTCTCGTAAGTTTTTTATCCTTCGTTTTTTCGACACGTGGATTTTTACGGTAAAACCTGATTACGGTTGCTGGCCTTCGATTTACCATCGCTGGACAGTGGTGCACCATGGTACTGTTCCGTTTCAAATCCATGCACGCATTTCTAAAAAATGTACGGCACTGTTTCGCCATTTCGGACGGATGTTGCACCTTGCACCGTGGATGTTGCACCCTGTAGATATCGATTATTCGGACGGCCATAACTTCTGGCTCGTTTAGAGTTACAGGAGCCACAAATTGTCCAAACGAAGGCCTCGATGAGTTCTACGGCTTTGACAGCTTTCAGCCGTCAACAGATAGATTAATGTCCAAAAAGGACAACCCGAATCTCAATCGGGTCTCGTAAGTTTTTTACCCTTCGTTTTTTCGACACGTGGATTTTTACGGTAAAACAGGATTACCGAGGTTGGCCTTCGATTTACCATCGCTGAAGTGTGGTGCACCATGGTACTGTTCCGTTTCAAATCCATGCACGCATTTCAAATAGTCGTTCGACACTGTTTCGCCATTTCGGACGAATGTTGCACCTTGCACCGTGGATGTTGCACCCTGTAGATATCGATTATTCGGACGGCCATAACTTCTGGCTCGTTTAGAGTTACGGGAGCCATAACCTGCCAAAATGAAGGCCTCGATGAGTTCTACGGCTTTGACAGCTTTCAACCGTCAACGGATAGATTAACGCCCAAAAAGGACAACCGGAATCTCAATCGGGTCTCGCAAGTTTTTTACCCTTCGTTTTTTCGACACGTGGATTTTTACGGTAAAACGGGATTACCGTGGCCCGTCTTCGACTTCCCATCGCTGGAGAGTGGTGCACCATCATAGTGTTCCGTTTCAAATCCATGCACGCATTTCTAAAAGTCGTACGGTACTGTTTCGCCATTTTGGGACAGATGTTGCACCTTGCACCGTGGATGTTGCACCCTGTAGATATCGATTATTCGGACGGCCATAACTTCTGGCTCGTTTAGAGTTACGGGAGCCATAACTTGTCAAAATGAAGGCCTCGATGAGTTCTACGGCTTTGACAGCTTTCAGCCGTCAACGGGTAGATTAATGCCCAAAAAGGACAACCCGAATCTCAATCGGGTCTCGTAAGTTTTTTACCCTTCGTTTTTTCGACACGTGGATTTTTACGGTAAAACGGGATTACCGTGGCCCGCCTTGGACTTCCCATCGCTGGAGATTGGTGCACCATGGTAGTGTTCTGTTTCAAATCCATGCACGCATTTCTAAAAGTCGTACGGCACTGTTTCTCCATTTCGGACGGATGTTGCACCTTGCACCGTGGATGTTGCACCCTGTAGATGTCGATTATTCGGACGGCCATAACTTCTGGCTCGTTCAGAGTTACGGAAGCCATAACCTGTCAAAACGAAGGCCTCGATGATTTCTACGGCTTTGACAGCTTTCAGCCATCAACGGATAGATTAATGCCAAAAAAGGACAACCCGAATCTCAATCGGGTCTCGTATGTTTTTAACCCTTCGTTTCTTCGACACGTGGATTTTTACGGTAAAACGGGATTACGGTGGCTGGTGTTCGATTTATTATCGCTAGAGAGTGGTGCACCATGGTACTGTTCCGTTTCAGATCCATGCACGCATTTCCAAAAGTCGTACGGCACTTTTTCGCCATTTCGGACGGATGTTGCACCTTGCACCGTGGATGTTGCACCCTGTAGATATCGATTATTCGGACGGCCATAACTTCTGGCTCGTTTAGAGTAACGAGAGCCATAACCTGCCAAAACGAAGGACTCGATGAGTTCTACGGCTTTGACAGCTTTCAGTCGTCAACGGATAGATTAATACCCAAAAAGGACAACCCGAATCTCAATCGGGTCTCGTAAGTTTTTTACCCTTCGTTTTTACGACACGTGGATTTTTACGGTCAAACAGGATTACGGTGGCTGGTCTTCGATTTACCATCGCTGGAGAGTGGTGCACCATGGTACTGTTCCGTTTCAAATCCATGCACGCATTTCTAAAAGTCGTACGACTCTGTTTCGCCATTTCGGACGGATGTTGCACCTTGCATCGTGGATGTTGCACCTTGCATCGTGGATGTTGCACCCTGTAGATATCGATTATTCGGACGACCATAACTTCTGGCTCGTTTAGAGTTACGGGAGCCATAACTTGTCAAAACGAAGGCCTCGATGAGTTCTACGGCTTTGACAGCTTTCAGCCGTCAATGGATTGATTAATGCCCAAAAAGGACAACCCGAATCTCAATCGGGTCTCGTAAGTTTTTTACCCTTCGTTTTTTCGACACGTGGATTTTTACGGTAAAACAGGATTATCTTGGCCCGTCTTCGACTTCCCATCGCTGGAGAGTGGTGCACCATGGTACTGTTCCGTTTCAAATCCATGCACGCATTTCTAAAAGTCGTACGGCACTGTTTCGCCATTTCGGACGGATGTTGCACCTTGCACCGTGGATGTTGCACCCTGTAGATATCGATTATTCGGACGGCCATAACTTCTGGCTCGTTTAGATTTACGGGAGCCATAACCTGTCAAAACGAAGGCCTCGATGAGTTCTACGGCTTTGACAGCTTTCAGCCATCAACGGATAGATTAATGCCCAAAAAGGACAACCCGAATCTCAATCAGGTCTCGTAAGTTTTTTACTCTTCGTTTTTTCGACACGTGGATTTTTACGGTAAAACTGGATTACCGTGGCCCGTCTTCGACTTCCCATCACTGGAGTGCGGTGCACCATGGTAATGTACGCATTTCCAAAAGTCGTACGACACTGTTTCTCCATTTCGGACGGATGTTGCACCTTGCACCGTGGATGTTGCACCCTGTAGATGTCGATTATTCGGACGGCCATAACTTCTGGCTCGTTCAGAGTTACGGAAGCCATAACCTGTCAAAACGAAGGCCTCGATGATTTCTACGGCTTTGACAGCTTTCAGCCGTCAACGGATAGATTAATGCCAAAAAAGGACAAACCGAATCTCAATCGGGTCTCGTATGTTTTTAACACTTCGTTTCTTCGACACGTGGATTTTTACGGTAAAACGGGATTACGGTGGCTGGTCTTCGATTTATTATCGTTGGAGAGTGGTGCACCATGGTACTGTTCCGTTTCAGATCCATGAACGCATTTCTAAAAGTCGTACGGCACTTTTTCGCCATTTCGGACGGATGTTTCACCTTGCACCGTTGATGTTGTACCCTGTAGATATCGATTATTCGGACGGCCATAACTTTTGGCTCGTTTAGAGTTACGGGAGCAATAACATGTCAAAACGAAGGCCGCGATGAGTTCTACGGCTTTGACAGCTTTCAGCCGTCAACGGATAGATTAATGCCCAAAAAGGACAACCCGAATCTCAATCGGGTCTCGTAAGTTTTTTACCCTTCGTTTTTCCGACACGTGGATTTTTACGGTAAAACGGGATTACCGTGGCCCGTCTTCGACTTCCCATCGTTGGAGATTGGCGCACCATGGTAGTGTTCTATTTCAAATCCATGCACGCATTTCTAAAAGTCGTACGGCGCTGTTTCTCCATTTCGGACGGATGTTGCACCTTGCACCGTGGATGTTGCACCCTGTAGATGTCGATTATTCGGACGGCCATAACTTCTGGCTCGTTCAGAGTTATGGAAACCATAACCTGTCAAAACGAAGGCCTCGATGATTTCTACGGCTTTGACAGCTTTCAGCCGTCAACGGATAGATTAATGCCAAAAAAGGACAACCCGAATCTCAATCGGGTCTCGTATGTTTTTAACCCTTCGTTTCTTCGACACGTGGATTTTTACGGTAAAACGGGATTACGGTGGCTGGTCTTCGATTTATTATCGCTAGGGAGTGGTGCACCATGGTACTGTTCCGTTTCAGATCCATGCACGCATTTCCAAAAGTCGTACGGCACTTTTTCGCCATTTCGGACGGATGTTGCACCTTGCACCGTGGATGTTGCACCCTGTAGATATCGATTATTCGGACGGCCATAACTTCTGGCTCGTTTAGAGTAACGAGAGCCATAACCTGCCAAAACGAAGGACTTGATGAGTTCTACGGCTTTGACAGCTTTCAGTCGTCAACGGATAGATTAATACCCAAAAAGGACAACCCGAATCTCAATCGGGTCTCGTAAGTTTTTTACCCTTCGTTTTTTCGACACGTGGATTTTTACGGTCAAACAGGATTACGGTGGCTGGTCTTCGATTTACCATCGCTGGAGAGTGGTGCACCATGGTACTGTTCCGTTTCAAATCCATGCACGCATTTCTAAAAGTCGTACGACTCTGTTTCGCCATTTCGGACGGATGTTGCACCTTGCATCGTGGATGTTGCACCTTGCATCGTGGATGTTGCACCCTGTAGATATCGATTATTCGGACGACCATAACTTCTAGCTCGTTTAGAGTTACGGGAGCCATAACCTGTCAAAACGAAGGCCTCGATGAGTTCTACGGCTTTGACAGCTTTCAGCCGTCAATGGATCGATTAATGCCCAAAAAGGACAACCCGAATCTCAATCGGGTCTCGTAAGTTTTTTACCCTTCGTTTTTTCGACACGTGGATTTTTACGGTAAAACAGGATTATCTTGGCCCGTCTTCGACTTCCCATCGCTGGAGAGTGGTGCACCATGGTACTGTTCCGTTTCAAATCCATGCACGCATTTCTAAAAGTCGTACGGCACTGTTTCGCCATTTCGGACGGATGTTGCACCTTGCACCGTGGATGTTGCACCCTGTAGATATCGATTATTCGGACGGCCATAACTTCTGGCTCGTTTAGATTTACGGGTGCCATAACCTGTCAAAACGAAGGCCTCGATGAGTTCTACGGCTTTGACAGCTTTCAGCCATCAACGGATAGATTAATGCCCAAAAAGGACAACCCGAATCTCAATCAGGTCTCGTAAGTTTTTTACTCTTCGTTTTTTCGACACGTGGATTTTTACGGTAAAACTGGATTACCGTGGCCCGTCTTCGACTTCCCATCACTGGAGTGCGGTGCACCATGGTAATGTACGCATTTCCAAAGGTCGTACGACACTGTTTCTCCATTTCGGACGGATGTTGCACCTTGCACCGTGGATGTTGCACCCTGTAGATGTCGATTATTCGGACGGCCATAACTTCTGGCACGTTCAGAATTACGGAAGCCATAACCTGTCAAAACGAAGGCCTCGATGATTTCTACGGCTTTGACAGCTTTCAGCCGTCAACGGATAGATTAATGCCAAAAAAGGACAAACCGAATCTCAATCGGGCCTCGTATGTTTTTAACACTTCGTTTCTTCGACACGTGGATTTTTACGGTAAAACGGGATTACGGTGGCTGGTCTTCGATTTATTATCGTTGGAGAGTGGTGCACCATGGTACTGTTCCGTTTCAGATCCATGAACGCATTTCTAAAAGTCGTACGGCACTTTTTCGCCATTTCGGACGGATGTTTCACCTTGCACCGTTGATGTTGTACCCTGTAGATATCGATTATTCGGACGGCCATAACTTTTGGCTCGTTTAGAGTTACGGGAGCAATAACATGTCAAAACGAAGGCCGCAATGAGTTCTACGGCTTTGACAGCTTTCAGCCATCAACGGATAGATTAATGCCCAAAAAGGACAACCCGAATCTCAATCGGGTCTCGTAAGTTTTTTACCCTTCGTTTTTCCGAGACGTGGATTTTTACGGTAAAACGGGATTACCGTGGCCCGTCTTTGACTTCCCATCATTGGAGATTGGCGCACCATGGTAGTGTTCTATGTCAAATCCATGCACGCATTTCTAAAAGTCGTACGGCGCTGTTTCTCCATTTCGGACGGATGTTGCACCTTGCACCGTGGATGTTGCACCCTGTAGATGTCGATTATTCGGACGGCCATAACTTCTGGCTCGTTCAGAGTTATGGAAGCCATAACCTGTCAAAACGAAGGCCTCGATGATTTCTACGGCTTTGACAGCTTTCAGCCGTCAACGGATAGATTAATGCCAAAAAAGGACAACCCGAATCTCAATCGGGTCTCGTATGTTTTTAACCCTTCGTTTCTTCGACACGTGGATTTTTACGGTAAAACGGGATTACGGTGGCTGGTCTTCGATTTATTATCGCTAGGGAGTGGTGCACCATGGTACTGTTCCGTTTCAGATCCATGCACGCATTTCCAAAAGTCGTACGGCACTTTTTCGCCATTTCGGACGGATGTTGCACCTTGCACCGTGGATGTTGCACCCTGTAGATATCGATTATTCGGACGGCCATAACTTCTGGCTCGTTTAGAGTAACGAGAGCCATAACCTGCCAAAACGAAGGACTCGATGAGTTCTACGGCTTTGACAGCTTTCAGTCGTCAACGGATAGATTAATACCCAAAAAGGACAACCCGAATCTCAATCGGGTCTCGTAAGTTTTTTACCCTTCGTTTTTTCGACACGTGGATTTTTACGGTCAAACAGGATTACGGTGGTTGGTCTTCGATTTACCATCGCGGGAGAGTGGTGCACCATGGTACTGTTCCGTTTCAAATCCATGCACGCATTTCTAAAAGTCGTACGACTCTGTTTCGCCATTTCGGACGGATGTTGCACCTTGCATCGTGGATGTTGCACCCTGTAGATATCGATTATTCGGACGACCATAACTTCTGGCTCGTTTAGAGTTACGGGAGCCATAACCTGTCAAAACGAAGGCCTCGATGAGTTCTACGGCTTTGACAGCTTTCAGCCGTCAATGGATCGATTAATGCCCAAAAAGGACAACCCGAATCTCAATCGGGTCTCGTAAGTTTTTTACCCTTCGTTTTTTCGACACGTGGATTTTTACGGTAAAACAGGATTATCGTGGCCCGTCTTCGACTTCCCATCGCTGGAGAGTGGTGCACCATGGTACTGTTCCGTTTCAAATCCATGCACGCATTTCTAAAAGTCGTACGGCACTGTTTCGCCATTTCGGACGGATGTTGCACCTTGCACCGTGGATGTTGCACCCTGTAGATATCGATTATTCGGACGGCCATAACTTCTGGCTCGTTTAGATTTACGGGAGCCATAACCTGTCAAAACGAAGGCCTCGATGAGTTCTACGGCTTTGACAGCTTTCAGCCATCAACGGATAGATTAATGCCCAAAAAGGACAACCCGAATCTCAATCAGGTCTCGTAAGTTTTTTACCCTTCGTTTTTTCGACACGTGGATTTTTACGGTAAAACTGGATTACCGTGGCCCGTCTTCGACTTCCCATCACTGGAGTGCGGTGCACCATGGTAATGTACGCATTTCCAAAAGTCGTACGACACTGTTTCTCCATTTCGGACGGATGTTGCACCTTGCACCGTGGATGTTGCACCCTGTAGATGTCGATTATTCGGACGGCCATAACTTCTGGCTCGTTCAGAGTTACGGAAGCCATAACCTGTCAAAACGAAGGCCTCGATGATTTCTACGGCTTTGACAGCTTTCAGCCGTCAACGGATAGATTAATGCCAAAAAAGGACAAACCGAATCTCAATCGGGTCTCATATGTTTTTAACCCTTCGTTTCTTCGACACGTGGATTTTTACGGTAAAACGGGATTACGGTGGCTGGTCTTCGATTTATTATCGTTGGAGAGTGGTGCACCATGGTACTGTTCCGTTTCAGACCTATGCACGCATTTCTAAAAGTCGTACGGCACTTTTTCGCCATTTCGGACGGATGTTTCACCTTGCACCGTTGATGTTGACCCTGTAGATATCGATTATTCGGACGGCCATAACTTTTGGCTCGTTTAGAGTTACGGGAGCAATAACATGTCAAAACGAAGGCCGCGATGAGTTCTACGGCTTTGACAGCTTTCAGCCGTCAACGGATAGATTAATGCCCAAAAAGGACAACCCGAATCTCAATCGGGTCTCGTAAGTTTTTTACCCTTCGTTTTTCCGACACGTGGATTTTTACGGTAAAACGGGATTACCGTGGCCCGTCTTCGACTTCCCATCGTTGGAGATTGGCTCACCATGGTAGTGTTCTGTTTCAAATCCATGCACGCATTTCTAAAAGTCGTACGGCACTGTTTCTCCATTTCGGACGGATGTTGCACCTTGCACCGTGGATGTTGCACCCTGTAGATGTCGATTATTCGGACGGCCATAACTTCTGGCTCGTTCAGAGTTACGGAAGCCATAACCTGTCAAAACGAAGGCCTCGATGATTTCTACGGCTTTGACAGCTTTCGGCCGTCAACGGATAGATTAATGCCCAAAAAGGACAACCCGAATCTCAATCGGGGCTCGTAAGTTTTTTATCCTTCGTTTTTTCGACACGTGGGTTTTTACGGTAAAACATGATTACGGTTGCTGGCCTTCGATTTACCATCGCTGGGCAATGGTGCACCATGGTACTGTTCCGTTTCAAATCCATGCATGCATTTCTAAAAGTCGTACGGCACTGTTTCGCCATTTCGGACGGATGTTTCACCTTGCACCGTTGATGTTGTACCCTGTAGATATCGATTATTCGGACGGCCATAACTTTTGGCTCGTTTAGAGTTACGGGAGCAATAGCATGTCAAAACGAAGGCCGCGATGAGTTCTACGGCTTTGACAGCCTTCAGCCGTCAACGGATAGATTAATGCCCAAAAAGGACAACCCGAATCTCAATGGGGTCTCGTAAGTTTTTTACCCTTCGTTTTTCCGACACGTGGATTTTTACGGTAAAACGGGATTACCGTGGCCCGTCTTCGACTTTCCATCGCTGGAGAGTGGTGCACCATGGTAATGTTCCGTTTCAAAACCATGCACGCATTTCCAAAAGTCGTACGACACTTTTTCATCATTTCGGATGGATGTTGCACCTTCCACCGTGGATGTTGCACCTTGTAGATATCGATTATTCAAACGGCCATAACTTTTGGCTCGTTTAGAGTTACGAGAGCCATAACCTGTCAAAACGAAGGCCTCGATGAGTTCTACGGCTTTGACTGCTTTCAGCCGTCAACGGATAGATTAATGTCCAAAAAGGACAACCCGAATCTCAATCGGGTCTCGTAAGTTTTTTACCACGTTGATTTTTACGGTAAAACAGGATTACCGTGGCCCGTCTTCGACTTCCCATCGCTGGAGAGTGTTGCACCATGGTAATGTTCCGTTTCAAATCCATGCACGCATTTCTAAAAGTCGTACGGCACTGTTTCGCCACTTCGGACGGATATTGCACCTTGCACCGTGGATGTTGCACCCTGTAGATATCGATTATTCAAACGGCCATAACTTCTGACTTGTTTAGAGTTACGGGAGCCGTAGCCTGTCAAAACGAAGGCCTCGATGAGTTCGATGGCTTTGACAGCTTTCAGCCATCAACGGATAGATTAATGCCCAAAAAGGACAACCCGAATCTCAATCTGGTCTCGTAAGTTTTTTACCCTTCGTTTTTTCGACACGTGGATTTTTACGGTAAAACGGGATTACCGTGGCCCGTCTTCGACTTTCCACCTTTGGAGAGTGGTGCACCATGATACTGTTTCGTTTCAAATCCATGCACGCATTTCTAAAAGACGTACGGCACTGTTTCGCCATTTCGGACGGATGTTGCACCTTGCACCGTGGATATTGCACCCTGTAGATATCGATTATTCGGACGGCCATAACTTCTGGCTCGCTTAGAGTTACAGGAGCCATAACCTGCCAAAACGAAGGCCTCGATGAGTTCTATGGCTTTGATAGCTTTCAGCCGTCAACGGATAGATTAATGCCCAAAAAGGACAACCCGAATCTCAATCGGGTCTCGTAAGTTTTTTACCCTTCGCTTTTTCGACACGTGGATTTTTACCGTAAAACAGGATTACTGTGGCCCGTCTTCGACTTCCCATCGCTGGAGAGTGGTGCACCACGGTACAGATACGTTTCAAATCCATGCACGCATTTCTAAAAGTCATACGACACTGTTTCGTCATTTCGGACGGATGTTGCACCTTGCACCGTGGATGTTGCACCCTGTAGATATCGATTATTCGGACGGCCATAACTTCTGGCTCGTTTAGAGGTACGGGAACCATAACCTATCAAAACGAAGGCCTCGATGAGTTCTATGGCTTTGTTAGCTTTCAGCCGTCAACGGATAGATTAATGCCCAAAAAGGACAACCCGAATCACAATCGGGTCTCGTAAGTTTTTTACCCTTCGTTTTTTCGACACGTGGATTTTTACGGTAAAACGGGATTACCGTGGCCCGTCTTCGACTTTCCATCGTTGGAGAGTGCTGCACTATGGTACTGTTCCGTTTCAAATCCATGCACGCATTTCTAAAAGTCATACGGCACTGTTTCGCCATTTCGGACGGATGTTGCAACTTGCACCGTGGATGTTGCACCCTGTAGATATCGATTATTCGAACGGCCATAACTTATGGCTCGCTTAGAGTTACGGGAGCCATTACCTGCCAAAACGAAGGCCTCGATGAGTTCTATGGCTTTGACAGCTTACAACCGTCAACGGATAGATTAACGCCCAAAAAGGACAACCGGAATCTCAATCGGGTCTCGTAAGTTTTTTACCCTTCGTTTTTTCGACACGTGGATTTTTACGGTAAAACAGGATTACCGTGGCCCGTCTTCGACTTCCCATCGCTGGAGAGTGGTGCACTATGGTACTGTTCCGTTTCAAATCCATGCACGCATTTCTAAAAGTCGTACGGCACTATTTCGCCATTTCGGACGGATGTTGCACCTTGCACCGTGGATGTTGCACCCTGTAGATATCGATTATTCGGACGGCCATAACTTCTGACTCGTTTAGAGTTATGTAACGACCCGTATTTTACGAGTCGATAAATCGTAGAATTTGCAGGTTGTTAGTGTTGTTTGTGTTGCTTCTAGCTTGAGTCGTTTAGGAGTTAACCCGGGTACAAGTGATGAGTCGTGACCGACTCATAGGGGACCGACTCAAGGAGGGGTAGCGGTTTAAAGTGTTGGCCGAGATAAGGATGGACCGACTCAAGAAGTTAGGCGACTCATAGGATGACCGACTCATAGAGGGCCGAGATAAGAAGTGTGGCCGAGTCAACGAGTTACGACTCATAGGGTTTGCCGAGTTAAGGAGTTAACGGGTTAAGGGTGTAGCGACTTAAGGGGTTTAGGCTTAGGTCGTGGGTAATGAGTCGGCAGGGTTTTGAGTCGTAGGGCCTGATGAGTCGTGAGTCGGCATCATAGTTGAGTCGTGAGTGTGTATTGTTGAGTCGTCGTACGACTTAGGACTTGGGGAAAACGCGGCAGTGTCTTAGGTCGGAGGCTTTTAGATCGTGACCGACTTATGTTGAGTCGGCTAGGACTTAGGTCGGCCATAAGGCTGTGTTGTTAGGTCGTTTGCAACTGAGTCGGTAGGCACGACTTAACGATGAGTCGTAAGTCGTTAGGCAGCTTGGTGTTGAGTCGTTGATTAGTTAGGTCGGCTCTGGTATTAAGTCGTAGGTCGGCAGGGTTGTTGAGTCGTGTGAGTGGCTTATGGTAAGTCAGCATGTGGATGAGTCGGGGACGACTCAGGAGTTGGGTCGGCGACGACCTAAGAGCGACGACTCATGGTTGATCCAGCCTATAAATAGAGGGGTTTGGCTCACTTTTTGGCACCGGTTTTTGAAGCGACGAAGTGCTGCCATTTTGAAGACTCGACTACAACATTTCTTCACCTTCTTTTCTCTATTCCAATCTAGTTCTAACATCCATCCAAGATCGAAGATTTAGATTGAAGATTCAAGTGCCAAAGTTGAAGATCTTCATCCGTTTGAGCTAGATTTCATCGATTGAGACGAGATATTGCCGGATCAAGCCTTGATCTTTGCTGTCCAGATCTGAAGTTGATTGATTTTAGGTTGTTTTGGTGATTTGGTGAGTGGTAGTTATCTCTCACGCGGATCCAAAGGAGTATATTGGATTGGTGGCATGTTTGGGTGTTAAAGTTAGAGATTTCATGCATTTTTCTTAGATCTAAGTCTAGATTCATGGTTTTTGAAGATGTTTACTTATGCAAGTTTGTTTAATAAGCATTAGAGACAAAACCCATGTTTTATAATTGATAGATCTATGCTAAAAAAACCATGATTTCACATATGTTGGACTTTTGCTCGTTTATTTACGAAATTGCCATTATAGTTGATATTGCTTAAATTGTTTAATAGATCTTGTTTGAATGATTGATTATTTGAATGTATGATTGATTTGATTGTTTCCAAGTTAGCTAGTAGTTGATTTGGAACAAGATGATGAAAGAGGATTCAAAAGCTATGGAAGAAGGCTCTTGAATGGTGAAAGCTGCTTAAGGCATATGTAGCGGATGTTGAAGCTCATATGTATAGATTGGATGATGTTGAGATGGGACTTTGCCATGATTTGATGAGGCAAACCATGTTGTTGAGTTGAGACTTTGCTTTGATGCGATGAAGCGAAGTATGATGTGAGTCTTGGCTTAATCCAAGCAGGGATCATTCCAAGCATGTTGATAACTTGAAGAGTAGTTCAAGTTGGTTGATAATGGATTGTTCAAGAGGTAGCTTGAGCTTGTATGAGGATAGTCGTCAAGAAGGATGGCTAGGAGGCTTGGATCTCGTCGTTGTTGAAGGTTCTAGCATGCTCAAAAGCAAGAGTACATGGGGCGCCCATAACGACTACAGGTAGGTAGTCGGGACACCCAAAAGACTACAGGTAGGTAGTTGAGTACTCTGGGCAAAGTAGATAAGTCCTAGGCACAAGGCAGTGTGCGGAGTTATGGTTAGAACCGGGGTTACCATTAGCCCTTGACAGATGGTCATTCAACTAACGGTGAAATCGAGGCAAGGATAACAGTGATAGCCAGAGTCATGGATGTTTGGTTGTATTATCATTCGGCTTCAAGAGCGGTGTTTTCTGGGTGCTTATCTGATCTTGGTTTAGGCCTTGGGGGTTTGTATTTGGAAAACATCGTCCTTGACTCGAGTGGTATTCGCTTTACCTTAATTGTCTATGTTGTTATGCTTGCTTCTCCTTAGTGTATGTCTGGGGCTATCACTGTAGAAAGAGGTGGAGTGGGATGGTTTGGTTCCTATTCCTTTTATCCTTTATGCTCTTTTGGTATGCTTGATAGTTGATTTACTGCTCACTAAGACTTTGTCTGACTCAAGGTTTTATGTCTCCTCTTATTACCTTGGGCTGTTCATCCATGTCGGGATGGGCAGACTAGGTAGCAGGTGACAGGTGCTGTGCTAGGAGTTCTACGCTAAAGATGACGAAGACGAGCAGGAGGCTTTGCATATTAGTTTTCTTACTATATGTACTGGGTATCCGCTGCTGTATTTGGTTGAGTGATTTGTAGTGAGGCTTTCATGTATGGATTTGAGTAGATGATTGTATGAAACTACTGTGATGCTTATATGATGATGTTCTGTTCTATGGAGCTTCACTATATTATATTTCTCTATTGTATTTTATCCATGCGCTGTGAGTTATGCGATAGAGATTCTTCTGTTTTGTTTTACCCTGACTATCGTCCATGGCTGCCTGGCACACCTTTTAGCGCATTATTTCCTTGATTTGGTGCGGGAGTCATGGGCGGTCGTCACATTTGGTATCAGAGCTTTGGTTAATCGATTTTAGCCAACGCTCGCTGATGTAACTACGTAAGAGAGACGTAATTGTAATTTGATGGATGATTACTATATATAATATAGTAGTTTAGAAGGGTTTGAACTCCTTATGCAGTTGTTTCTTAAGGTGTTCTAATCATTCTTATTTACAGATATTAAGGATGAGTCGAAGTGAGAGACAAGCTGCGAGGGGTAGCCGTGATGCTAGGGAAGCTGTTGATTATGCTCCTATGTTTGAGGCCATGATGACTTCAATCATGAGGAGAATACCAGCTTCAGGATCATCTGTGGATGTGGGAGTTCAAGTCCAAGCTCCAAGACCAGTGGATTTTGCCAAGCTCTGTAAGGATTTTACTGCTCTTGGAGGGAAGGTTTTCTTGGGGACGGAGTCGACTATTGAGGTGCAGAGATGGATTGATGCTTGCAAAAGGATCTTTGGTGACTTAGGGATTGAGGATGCAACTAAGAGGAAGCTTGCATCGAGACAGCTTCAGGGAAGAGCTGCTGATTGGTGGAATTCTATCACCATCGATACTCCAGAAGAAGAGATTACTTGGGAGCAATTCCAAGTTAGATTTGAAGCTAAGTTCATCTCTACTTCCCAGAAATCTGTCTTGTTTAAGAGGTTTGTGGAGCTCAAGCAAGGGGGAAGGCCTGTTCTTGAGTACATTTCTGAGTTTGAAGCTTTGTCTAAGTATGCCAGATCGTATATTGATTCTCCCTACCAGAAGAATGAAAAGTTTGTGACTGGTCTGGATGCTTATCTTGGGAGGCAGTTAGTGGATCATCTGGACGATCCATTTGAGAAGCTTGTGGAAAAAGCTCTTAGGCATGAGAGTTTGTTTCCTAGGGAAAGTTCTGTTATTGCTGTAGCTAGGGAAGGATCTAAACCACGGCAGAGTGGCAATAGGAAGAGGAAGCAGCAGCAACAGAAGGGTAGGGATGGCCAGAAGAAGCCGAAAAGTGAAGTGACTTGCTATAACTGCCAGCAGAAGGGCCATCTTTACAAAGACTGTAAGAATCCCAAAGTGCCGGGAAAGTGTTACAACTGTGATAAGCTGGGACATATCAAGAAGGACTGTCCAGAACCGAGGAAAGATAGGCAGGTTGTGCAAGCCTATGCTTTGGGGGCTGTTCCATCGTCTTCGAAAGCTCCTACTGCTGAGGAGAAGGGGAAGAGTGTGGTGGTTCAAGGTACTCTTTCTATTTGTGGTGTTCCAGTTAGAGTGTTGTTTGATACTGGAGCGTCGCATTCTTTTGTTTGTGATGAGTTGGTATGCCGGTTAGGTATGAAACCGGATATTGTTGATAGGCCATTGGTTGTGACTAATCCGGTTGGGGGTTCGTCATGTTTGTGTATGATATGCCGTGGTCTAGTTGTGTCGAGTCATGATTGCTCGTTTGTTTGTGATTGCTTTGTTCTGAACTTTGCGGGGTTCGGAATTATTTTGGGCATGGACTGGCTTAGGAAGTATGCGGCTAGGATTGATTGTGAGAGGCTTGAGGTGACAGTCGGGAATGTGGAAGGGCGAAAGGTTGTGATACGATGTAAGCATGAAGAAGGCGTCTTCATGAGCTTCATGTATTCGCTGGTTGTTCCACGGGATGGACTGTCATCGGTGCCTATTGTGAATGAGTTTGAGAATGTCTTTGAGGAAGTCAAAGGGTTGCCGCCGCATAGGGAGATCGAGTTTCGTATCGATCTAGTTGAGGGAGCCAGACCTGTTGTGATGCCTCTTAGGCGGATGGCACCGAGGGAGCAGCAAGAGCTGAAGGTGCAAGTTGATGACCTTTTGCGGAAAGGATTCATTCGGAGAAGTGTGTCCGAATGGGGTGCGCCCGTTGTGTTCGCAACCAAAACGGATGGATCGTTGAGGTTGTGTGTTGATTATCGTGAGCTGAATAAGGTGACTAAGAAGAACAAGTATCCATTGCCGAGAATAGATGACTTGTTTGATCAGCTTCACGAGGCTAAGGTGTTTTCTCAGATGGATTTGGCAACGGGATTTCACCAGTTGAGAGTGGCGAAGGATAGTGTGCCGAAGACTGCTTTCAGGACACCATCCGGGTTTTATGAGTGGCTGGTAATGCCGTTTGGATTGACTAACGCGCCAGCATATTTTGTGGATCTTATGAATAGAGTGTTCAGAGATCAGTTGAATAAGTTCGTGCTTGTGTTCGTGGATGATATTTTGGTTTATTCCAGAACTGAGGAAGAGCACAAGACGCACTTGAGGATTGTTTTGGAAATTTTGCGGAAACATCAGCTGAAGGCTAAGTTTTCGAAGTGTCACTTCTGGAAGAATGAAGTGAGGTTCTTAGGTCATGTTATTTCTGGAAATGGAATAGCGGTTGATCCCGCTAAGGTGGCAGCAATCCAGGATTGGATTAGACCTAAGAATGCATCCGATGTGAGAAGTTTTCTTGGATTAGCAGGATATTATCGACGGTTTATCAAAGACTTTTCCAAGATAGCTGCACCGTTAACAGGGTTGACGAAGAAGAACCAAGTGTTCAGATGGGATGATAAGTGTGAGCAAGCTTTCGTAATCCTGAAAGAACGACTGACAAGTGCTCCTGTTTTGACTATTCCGAGTGGGAATGATGAGATGGTGGTTTACACCGATGCATGTGGTACTGGACTTGGAGCAGTGCTAATGCAGAAGGATAAAGTTGTTGCATATGCAAGTCGACAACTGAAGCCGCATGAGAGGAACTATCCGACTCATGATTTGGAGTTAGCGGCGATTGTGTTTGCTTTGAAGATGTGGAGACATTATCTATTGGGAGTTAGATTCGAGTTGTTTACAGATCATAAGTCGTTGAAGTATCTGTTCTCCCAAAAGGATTTAAATCTTCGACAGCAACGATGGCTAGAGTTCCTAGCATCTTATGATTTTGGTATAGCCTATACTCCAGGAAAAGGTAACGTAGTGGCAGATGCGTTAAGTCGAAGACATGCAGGTTTGGGAGCCATGTTTCCGGAATGGAAGAGTCTTGAGTATTTGGCTGGATTTGACTTCAGGCCTAGATGTGAATTGGAACCTAAGATGTTGGCAAACTTATCGATAAGGCCTACTCTTGTGGAAAGGGTTGGCGAGAGCCAAAAGGGAGATGATAAGCTTGTCAAGATTATCTGTGATTTGGAATCTGGATTGGACCCGGAGAAGGATAAGGGATTCGAGGTCGATCGAGAGGGTTGGCTCCGAAAGCAAGGACGACTGGTTGTTCCCGATGTAGATGGATTGAGAGATGAAGTTCTGAGGGAAAGTCATCACTCAAAGTTGACAATTCATCCAGGTGGAAATAAGATGTATCGGGATATGAAGAGAGCTTATTACTGGGAAGGTATGAAGAAAGATGTTGGAAATTTTATTTCCAAGTGTATGAACTGCCAGTTGGTGAAGGCTGAGCAGAAGAAGCCCAGTGGATTACTTCAGCCATTAGAAGTTCCTACATGGAAGTGGGAGCAAGTGTCGATGGATTTTATCGATGGTCTACCTAGGACAAGAGCAGGGAATGAAGGGATTTGGGTCATAGTAGATCGTTTGACCAAGAGTGCAAGGTTCATTCCTGTTCGATCGACTAGGACTGCATCGAAGTTGGCTGAATTATATGTGAAGTGGATAGTTCGTTTCCATGGTGTTCCGAAGAGTATAGTGAGCGATCGAGACCCATTGTTCACTAGTAGGTTTTGGAAGAGCTTCCAGGAAGTCCTGGGAACCGAATTGTGTTTGAGTACAGCTTATCACCCTCAAACAGATGGTCAGACTGAGAGAGTCAACCGAGTTTTGGAAGATCTTCTTAGAGCATGTGTTTTGGACTTCGGAGGATCATGGGAAGATCACCTTCATTTGGTGGAATTTGCTTATAATAACAGTTATCAGTCGAGTATTGGTATGGCACCATATGAGGCATTATATGGAAGACCGTGTAACTCTCCGACATGTTGGTTGGAAACTGGAGAAAAGCTGATACTTGGGCCAGAGATGATTCGACAGACTTCAGATTGTATAGAGATCATTCGGCAACGAATGAAGGCAGCCCAAGATCGTCAGAAAAGTTATGCCGATAATCGTCGTAAGGATTTGGAATTCGACGTAGGTGATATGGTTTTTGTGAAGATTTCTCCTCTGAAGAGTGTCATTAGATTCGGGAAGAAAGGAAAGTTAACTCCGAGATTTGTTGGACCATTCCCGATTATCGAGCGTATTGGAAAGCTCGCTTATAGATTGGAGTTACCGGAAAAGATGGCGGGTGTGCACAGTGTTTTTCATGTATCTTATCTACGGAAGTATATGCACGACCCAACTACGGTGGTTTCTGCTGATAGCTGTGAAGACTTGGAGGTTGATCCAGTTGTTTCGAGACCTCGTAAGCCGCTTCGTATTGTTGAAACCGATACGAAACAGCTTAGGAGGAAGACGATTACGTTGCTCAAGGTACAATGGAGTGATGATGTTAACGACTGTACATGGGAGGAGGAAGAGAGGATGAAGGCAGCTCATCCCGGACTCTTCGAGGTATGGCCCTAAAGTGTCGTGACATCTCATGAATTTGTAGCTTGTTCTAAGTCATAGAATTCTGCATGCTAGGTTAGAATTGGATGCATGGTTTGTTGATTGCTATGGATGGTAGGCATGCGGAATAATTGTGATTGCTGTTGTTTGCTTGGAATTTCGAGGGCGAAATTCCTAAGGGGGAGAGAATGTAACGACCCGTATTTTACGAGTCGATAAATCGTAGAATTTGCAGGTTGTTAGTGTTGTTTGTGTTGCTTCTAGCTTGAGTCGTTTAGGAGTTAACCCGGGTACAAGTGATGAGTCGTGACCGACTCATAGGGGACCGACTCAAGGAGGGGTAGCGGTTTAAAGTGTTGGCCGAGATAAGGATGGACCGACTCAAGAAGTTAGGCGACTCATAGGATGACCGACTCATAGAGGGCCGAGATAAGAAGTGTGGCCGAGTCAACGAGTTACGACTCATAGGGTTTGCCGAGTTAAGGAGTTAACGGGTTAAGGGTGTAGCGACTTAAGGGGTTTAGGCTTAGGTCGTGGGTAATGAGTCGGCAGGGTTTTGAGTCGTAGGGCCTGATGAGTCGTGAGTCGGCATCATAGTTGAGTCGTGAGTGTGTATTGTTGAGTCGTCGTACGACTTAGGACTTGGGGAAAACGCGGCAGTGTCTTAGGTCGGAGGCTTTTAGATCGTGACCGACTTATGTTGAGTCGGCTAGGACTTAGGTCGGCCATAAGGCTGTGTTGTTAGGTCGTTTGCAACTGAGTCGGTAGGCACGACTTAACGATGAGTCGTAAGTCGTTAGGCAGCTTGGTGTTGAGTCGTTGATTAGTTAGGTCGGCTCTGGTATTAAGTCGTAGGTCGGCAGGGTTGTTGAGTCGTGTGAGTGGCTTATGGTAAGTCAGCATGTGGATGAGTCGGGGACGACTCAGGAGTTGGGTCGGCGACGACCTAAGAGCGACGACTCATGGTTGATCCAGCCTATAAATAGAGGGGTTTGGCTCACTTTTTGGCACCGGTTTTTGAAGCGACGAAGTGCTGCCATTTTGAAGACTCGACTACAACATTTCTTCACCTTCTTTTCTCTATTCCAATCTAGTTCTAACATCCATCCAAGATCGAAGATTTAGATTGAAGATTCAAGTGCCAAAGTTGAAGATCTTCATCCGTTTGAGCTAGATTTCATCGATTGAGACGAGATATTGCCGGATCAAGCCTTGATCTTTGCTGTCCAGATCTGAAGTTGATTGATTTTAGGTTGTTTTGGTGATTTGGTGAGTGGTAGTTATCTCTCACGCGGATCCAAAGGAGTATATTGGATTGGTGGCATGTTTGGGTGTTAAAGTTAGAGATTTCATGCATTTTTCTTAGATCTAAGTCTAGATTCATGGTTTTTGAAGATGTTTACTTATGCAAGTTTGTTTAATAAGCATTAGAGACAAAACCCATGTTTTATAATTGATAGATCTATGCTAAAAAAACCATGATTTCACATATGTTGGACTTTTGCTCGTTTATTTACGAAATTGCCATTATAGTTGATATTGCTTAAATTGTTTAATAGATCTTGTTTGAATGATTGATTATTTGAATGTATGATTGATTTGATTGTTTCCAAGTTAGCTAGTAGTTGATTTGGAACAAGATGATGAAAGAGGATTCAAAAGCTATGGAAGAAGGCTCTTGAATGGTGAAAGCTGCTTAAGGCATATGTAGCGGATGTTGAAGCTCATATGTATAGATTGGATGATGTTGAGATGGGACTTTGCCATGATTTGATGAGGCAAACCATGTTGTTGAGTTGAGACTTTGCTTTGATGCGATGAAGCGAAGTATGATGTGAGTCTTGGCTTAATCCAAGCAGGGATCATTCCAAGCATGTTGATAACTTGAAGAGTAGTTCAAGTTGGTTGATAATGGATTGTTCAAGAGGTAGCTTGAGCTTGTATGAGGATAGTCGTCAAGAAGGATGGCTAGGAGGCTTGGATCTCGTCGTTGTTGAAGGTTCTAGCATGCTCAAAAGCAAGAGTACATGGGGCGCCCATAACGACTACAGGTAGGTAGTCGGGACACCCAAAAGACTACAGGTAGGTAGTTGAGTACTCTGGGCAAAGTAGATAAGTCCTAGGCACAAGGCAGTGTGCGGAGTTATGGTTAGAACCGGGGTTACCATTAGCCCTTGACAGATGGTCATTCAACTAACGGTGAAATCGAGGCAAGGATAACAGTGATAGCCAGAGTCATGGATGTTTGGTTGTATTATCATTCGGCTTCAAGAGCGGTGTTTTCTGGGTGCTTATCTGATCTTGGTTTAGGCCTTGGGGGTTTGTATTTGGAAAACATCGTCCTTGACTCGAGTGGTATTCGCTTTACCTTAATTGTCTATGTTGTTATGCTTGCTTCTCCTTAGTGTATGTCTGGGGCTATCACTGTAGAAAGAGGTGGAGTGGGATGGTTTGGTTCCTATTCCTTTTATCCTTTATGCTCTTTTGGTATGCTTGATAGTTGATTTACTGCTCACTAAGACTTTGTCTGACTCAAGGTTTTATGTCTCCTCTTATTACCTTGGGCTGTTCATCCATGTCGGGATGGGCAGACTAGGTAGCAGGTGACAGGTGCTGTGCTAGGAGTTCTACGCTAAAGATGACGAAGACGAGCAGGAGGCTTTGCATATTAGTTTTCTTACTATATGTACTGGGTATCCGCTGCTGTATTTGGTTGAGTGATTTGTAGTGAGGCTTTCATGTATGGATTTGAGTAGATGATTGTATGAAACTACTGTGATGCTTATATGATGATGTTCTGTTCTATGGAGCTTCACTATATTATATTTCTCTATTGTATTTTATCCATGCGCTGTGAGTTATGCGATAGAGATTCTTCTGTTTTGTTTTACCCTGACTATCGTCCATGGCTGCCTGGCACACCTTTTAGCGCATTATTTCCTTGATTTGGTGCGGGAGTCATGGGCGGTCGTCACAAGTTACGTGAGCCAAAACCTGTCAAAACAAAGGCATCGATGAGTTCTATGGCTTTGACAGCTTTCATCCGTCAACGTAAAGATTAATGCCCAAAAAGGACAACCCGAATCTCAATCGGGTCTCGTAAGTTTTTTACCCTTCGTTTTATCGACACGTGGATTTTTACGGTAAAACAGGATTACCATGGCCCGTCTTCGACTTCCCATCGCTGGAGAGTGGTGCACTATGGTACTGTTCCATTTCAAATCCATGCACGCATTTCTAAAAGTCGTACGACACTGTTTCGCCATTTCGGACGGATGTTGCACCTTGCACCGTGGATGTTGCACCATGTAGATATCGATTATTCGGACGGCCATAACTTCTGACTCGTTTAGAGTTACGGGAGCCAAAACCTGTCAAAACGAAGGCCTCGATGAGTTCTATGGCTTTGACAGCTTTCAGCCGTCAACGGATAGACTAATGCCCAAAAAGGACAACCCGAATCTCAATCGGGTCTCGTAGGTTATTTACCCTTCGTTTTTTCGACACGTGGATTTTTACGGTAAAACGGGATTACCGTGGCCCGTCTTCGACTTTCCATCACTGGAGAGTGGTGCACCATGGTACTGTTCCGTTTCAAATCCATGCACGCATTTCTAAATGTCGTACGGCACTGTTTTGCCATTTCGGACGGATGTTGCACCTTGCACCGTGGATGTTGCACCCTGTAGATATCGATTATTCAAACGGACATAACTTCTGGCTCCTTTAGAGTTACGGGAGCCATAACCTGTCAAAATGAAGGCCTCGATGTGTTCTACGGCTTTGACAGCTTTCAGCCGTCAACGGATAGATTAATGCCCAAAAAGGACAACCCGAATCTCAATCGGGTCTCGTAAGTTTTTTACCCTTCGTTTTTTCGACACGTGGATTTTTACGGTAAAATAGGATTACCGTGGCCCGTCTTCGACTTCCCATCGCTGGAGAGTGGTGCACTATGGTATTGTTCCGTTTAAAATCCATGCACGCATTTCTAAAAGTCGTACGGCTCTGTTTCGCCATTTCGGACGGATGTTGGACCTTGCACCGTGGATGTTGCACCCTGTAGATATCGATTATTCGGACGGCCATAACTTCTGACTCGTTTAGAGTTACGGGAGCCATAACCTGTCAAAACAAAGGTCTCGATGAGTTCTACGGCTTTGATAGCTTTCAGCCGTCAACGGATAGATTAATGCCACAAAAGGACAACCCGAATCACAATCGGGTCTCGTAAGTTTTTTACCCTTCGTTTTTTCGACACGTGGATTTTTACGGTAAAACAGGATTACCGTGGCCCGTCTTCGACTTTCCATCGCTGGAGAGTGGTGCACTATGGTACTGTTCCGTTTCAAATCCATGCACGCATTTCTAAAAGTCGTACGGCACTGTTTCGCCATTCCGGACGGATGTTGCACCTTGCACCGTGGATGTTGCACCCTGTAGATATCGATTATTCGGACGGCCATAACTTCTGGCTCGTTTAGAGTTACGGGAGCCATAACCTGCCAAAACGAAGGCCTCGATGAGTTCTATGGATTTGACAGCTTTCAACCGTCAATGGATAGATTAACGCCCAAAAAGGACAACCGGAATCTCAATCGGGTCTCGTAAGTTTTTTACCCTTCGTTTTTTCGACACGTGGATTTTTACGGTAAAACAGGATTACCGTGGCCCGTCTTCGACTTCCCATCGCTGGAGAGTGGTGCACTATGGTACTGTTCCATTTCAAATCCATGCACGCATTTCTAAAAGTCATACGGCACTGTTTCGCCATTTCGGACGGATGTTGCACCTTGCACCGTGGATGTTGCACCCTGTAGATATCGATTATTCGGACGGCCATAACTTCTGACTCGTTTAGAGTTACATGAGCCATAACCTGTCGAAACAAAGGCCTCGATGAGTTGGCTTTGACAGCATTCAGCCGTCAACGTAAAGATTAATGCCCAAAAAGGCCAACCCGAATCTCAATCGGGTCTCGTAAGTTTTTTACCCTTCGTTTTTTCGACACGTGGATTTTTACGGTAAAACGGGATTACCGTGGCCCGTCTTCGACTTTCCATCGCTGGAGAGTGGTGCACCATGGTTCTGTTCCGTTTCAAATCCATGCACGCATTTCCAAAAGTCGTACGACACTGTTTCATCATTTCGGACGGATGTTTCACCTTGCACCGTGGATGTTGCACCTTGTAGATATCGATTATTCAAACGGCCATAACTTCTGGCTCGTTTAGAGTTACGGGAGCCATAACCTGTCAAAACGAAGGCCTCGATGAGTTCTACGGCTTTGACTGCTTTCAGCCGTCAACGGATAGATTAATGCCCAAAAAGGACAACCCGAATCTCAATCGGGTCTCGTAAGTTTTTTACCCTTCGTTTTTCGACACGTTGATTTTTACGGTAAAACAGGATTACCGTGGCCCGTCTTCGACTTCCCATCGCTGGAGTGTGTTGCACCATGGTACTATTCCGTTTCAAATCCATGCACGCATTTCTAAAAGTCGTACGGCACTGTTTCCCATTTCGGAAGGATGTTGCACCTTGCACCGGGGATGTTGCACCCTGTAGATATCGATTATTCAAACGGCCATAACTTCTGACTTGTTTAGAGTTATGGGAGCCATAGCCTGTCAAAACGAAGGCCTCGATGAGTTCGATGGCTTTGACAGCTTTCAGCCATCAACGGATAGATTAATGCCCAAAAAGGACAACCCGAATCTCAATCGGGTCTCGTATGTTTTTTACCCTTCGTTTTTTCGACACGTGGATTTTTACGGTAAAACGGGATTACCGTGGCCCGTCTTCGACTTCCCATCGCTTGAGAGTGGTGCTCTATGGTACTCTTCCGTTTCAAATCCATGCACGCATTTCTAAAAGTCGTACGACACTGTTTCACCATTTCGGACGGATGTTGCACCTTGCACCGTTGATGTTGCACCCTGTAGATATCGATTATTCAAACGACCATAACTTCTGGCTCGCTTAGAGTTACTGGAGCCATAACCTATCAAAACGAAGGCCTCGACGAGTTCTACGGCTTTGACAGCTTTCAGCCGTCAACGGATAGATTAATGCCCAAAAAGGACAACTCGAATCTTAATCGGGTCTCGTAAGTTTTTTACCCTTCGTTTTTTCGACACGTGGATTTTTACGGTAAAATGGGATTACCGTGGCCCGTCTTCGACTTCCCATCGCTGGAGAGTGGTGCACCATCGTAGTGTTCCGTTTCAAATCCATGCACGCATTTCTAAAAGTCGTACGGCGCTGTTTCGCCATTTCGGACGGATGTTGCACCTTGCACCGTGGATGTTGCACCCTATAGATATCGATTATTCGGACGGCCATAACTTCTGGCTCGTTTAGAGTTACGGGAGCCATAACCTGTCAAAACGAAGGCCTCGATGATTTCTACGGCTTTGACAGCTTTCAGCCGTCAACGGATAGATTAATGCGAAAAAAGGACAAACCGAATCTCAATCGGGTCTTGTATGTTTTTAACCCTTCGTTTCTTCGACACGTGGATTTTTACGGTAAAACGGGATTACGGTGGCTGGTCTTCGATTTATTATCGCTGGAGAGTGGTGCACCGTGGTACTGTTCCGTTTCAGATCCATGCACGCATTTCTAAAAGTCGTACGACACTTTTTCGCCATTTCGGACGGATGTTGCACCTTGCACCGCGGATGTTGCACCCTGTAGATATCGATTATTCGGACGGCCATAACTTCTGGCTCGTTTAGAGTAACGAGAGCCATAACCTTCCAAAACGAAGGACTCGATGAGTTCTACGGCTTTGATAGCTTTCAGTCGTCAACGGATAGATTAATACCCAAAAGGGACAACCCGAATCTCAATCGGGTCTCGTAAGTTTTTTACCCTTCGTTTTTTCGACACGTGGATTTTTACGGTCAAACAGGATTACGGTAGCTGGTCTTCGATTTTCCATCGCTGGAGAGTGGTGCACCATGGTACTGTTCCGTTTCAAATCCATGCACGCATTTCTAAAAGTCGTACGACTCTGTTTCGCCATTTCGGACGGATGTTGCACCTTGCATCGTGGATGTTGCACCCTGTAGATATCGATTATTCGGACGACCATAACTTCTGGCTCGTTTAGAGTTACGGGAGCCATAACCTGTCAAAACGAAGGCCTCGATGAGTTCTACGGCTTTGACAGCTTTCAGCCGTCAACGGATAGATTAATGCCCAAAAAGGACAACCCGAATCTCAATCGGGTCTCGTAAGTTTTTTACCCTTCGTTTTTTCGACACGTGGATTTTTACAGTAAAACAGGAATACTGTGGCCCGTCTTCGACTTCCCATCTCTGGAGAGTGGTGCACCATGGTACTGTTCCGTTTCAAATCCATGCACGCATTTCTAAAAGTCGTACGGCACTGTTTCGCCATTTCGGACGGATGTTGCACCTTGCACCGTGGATGTTGCACCCTGTAGATATCGATTATTCGGACGACCATAACTTCTGGCTCGTTTAGATTTACGGGAGCCATAACCTGTCAAAAACGAAGGCCTCGATGAGTTCTACGGCTTTGACAGCTTTCAGCCATCAACGGATAGATTAATGCCCAAAAAGGACAACCCGAATCTCAATCAGGTCTCGTAAGTTTTTTACCCTTCGTTTTTTCGACACGTGGATTTTTACGGTAAAACTGGATTACCGTGGCCCGTCTTCGACTTCCCATCGCTGGAGAGCGGTGCACCATGGTACTGTTCCGTTTCAAATCCATGCACGCATTTCTAAAACTCGTACGACACTGTTTCACCATTTCGGACGGATGTTGCACCTTGCACCGTGGATGTTGCACCCTGTAGATATCGATTATTCAAACGGCCATAACTTCTGGCTCGTTTAGAGTTACGGGAGCCATAACCTGTCAAAACGAAGGCCTCGATGAGTTCTATGGCTTTGACAGCTTTCAGCCGTCAACGGATAGATTAATGCCCAAAAAGGACAACCCGAATCTCAATCGGGTCTCGTAAGTTTTTTATCCTTCGTTTTTTCGACACGTGGGTTTTTACGGTAAAAAAGGATTACGGTTGCTGGCCTTCGATTTACCATCGCTGGGCAGTGGTGCACCATGGTACTGTTCCGTTTCAAATCCATGCACGCATTTCCAAAAGTTTCACCTTGCACCGTGGATGTTGCACCTTGTAGATATCGATTATTCAAACGGCCATAACTTCTGGCTCGTTTAGAGTTACGGGAGTCATAACCTGTCAAAACGAAGGCCTCGATGAGTTCTACGGCTTTGACTGCTTTCAGCCGTCAACGGATAGATTAATGCCTAAAAAGGACAACCCGAATCTCAATCGGGTCTCGTAAGTTTTTTACCCTTCGTTTTTTCGACACGTGGATTTTTACGGTAAAACGGGATTACCGTGGCTGGCCTTCGATTTACCATCGCTGGAGAGAGGTGCACCATGGTACTGTTCCGTTTCAAATCCATGCACACATTTCTAAAAGTCGTACGGCACTGTTTCGCAATTTCAGACGGATGTTGCACCTTGCACCGGGGATGTTGCACCCTGTAGATATCGATTATTCAAACGGCCATAACTTATGACTTGTTTAGAGTTATGGGAGCCATAGCCTGTCAAAACGAAGGCCTTGATGAGTTCGATGGCTTTGACAGCTTTCAGCCATCAACGGATAGATTAATGCCCAAAAAGGACAACCCGAATCTCAATCGGGTCTCGTATGTTTTTTACCCTTCGTTTTTTCGACACGTGGATTTTTACGGTAAAACGGGATTACCGTGGCCCGTCTTCGACTTCCCATCGCTTGAGAGTGGTGCTCCAAGGTACTATTCCGTTTCAAATCCATGCACGCATTTCTAAAAGTCGTACGACACTGTTTCACCATTTCGGACGGAAGTTGCACATTGCACCGTGGATGTTGCACCCTGTAGATATCGATTATTCCAACGACCATAACTTCTGGCTCGCTTAGAGTTACGGGAGCCATAACCTATCAAAACGAAGGCCTCGATGAGTTCTACGGCTTTGACAGCTTTCAGCCGTCAACGGATAGATTAATGCCCAAAAAGGACAACTCGAATCTTAATCGGGTCTCGTAAGTTTTTTACCCTTCGTTTTTTTGACACGTGGATTTTTACGGTAAAACGGGATTACCGTGGCCCGTCTTCGACTTCCCATCGCTGGAGAGTGGTGCACCATCGTATTGTTCCGTTTCAAATCCATGCATGCATTACTAAAAGTCGTACGGCACTGTTTCGCCATTTCTGACGGATGTTGCACCTTCCACCGTGGATGTTGCACCCTATAGATATCGATTATTCGGACGGCCATAACTTCTGGCTCGTTTAGAGTTACGGGAGCCATAACCTGTCAAAATGAAGGCCTCGATGAGTTCTACGGCTTTGACAGCTTTCAGCCGTCAAAGGGTAGATTAATGCCCAAAAAGGACAACCCGAATCTCAATCGGGTCTCGTAAGTTTTTTACCCTTCGTTTTTTCGACACGTGGATTTTTACGGTAAAACGGGATTACCGTGGCCCGTCTTCGACTTCCCATCATTGGAGATTGGCGCACCATGGTAGTGTTCTGTTTCAAATCCATGCACGCATTTCTAAAAGTCGTACGGCACTGTTTCTCCATTTCGGACGGATGTTGCACCTTGCACCGTGGATGTTGCACCCTGTAGATGTCGATTATTCGGACGGCCATAACTTCTGGCTCATTCAGAGTTACGGAAGCCATAACCTGTCAAAACGAAGGCCTCGATGATTTCTACGGCTTTGACAGCTTTCAGCCGTCAACGGATAGATTAATGCCAAAAAAGGACAAACCGAATCTCAATCGGGTCTCGTATGTTTTTAACCCTTCGTTTCTTCGACACGTGGATTTTTACGGTAAAACGGGATTACGGTGGCTGGTCTTCGATTTATTATCGTTGGAGAGTGGTGCACCATGGTACTGTTCTGTTTCAGATCCATGCACGCATTTCTAAAAGTCGTACGACACTTTTTCGCCATTTCGGACGGATGTTGCACCTTGCACCGCGGATGTTGCACCCTGTAGATATCGGTTATTCGGACGGCCATAACTTCTGGCTCGTTTAGAGTAACGAGAGCCATAACCTTCCAAAATGAAGGACTCGATGAGTTCTACGGCTTTGATAGCTTTCAGTCGTCAACGGATAGATTAATACCCAAAAGGGACAACCCGAATCTCAATCGGGTCTCGTAAGTTTTTTACCCTTCGTTTTTTCGACACGTGGATTTTTACGGTCAAACAGGATTACGGTAGCTGGTCTTCGATTTACCATCGCTGGAGAGTGGTGCACTATGGTACTGTTCCGTTTCAAATCCATGCACGCATTTCTAAAAGTCGTACGACTCTGTTTCGCCATTTCGGACGGATGTTGCACCTTGCATCGTGGATGTTGCACCCTGTAGATATCGATTATTCGGACGACCATAACTTCTGGCTCGTTTAGAGTTACGGGAGCCATAACCTGTCAAAACGAAGGCCTCGATGAGTTCTACGGCTTTGACAGCTTTCAGCCATCAACGAATAGATTAATGCCCAAAAAGGACAACCCGAATCTCAATCGGGTCTCGTAAGTTTTTTACCCTTCGTTTTTTCGACACGTGGATTTTTACGGTAAAACAGGATTACTGTGGCCCGTCTTCGACTTCCCATCGCTGGAGAGTGGTGCACCATGGTACTGTTCCGTTTCAAATCCATGCACGCATTTCTAAAAGTCGTACGGCACTGTTTCGACATTTCGGACGGATGTTGCACCTTGCACCGTGGATGTTGCACCTTGTAGATATCGATTATTCGGACGGCCATAACTTCTGGCTCGTTTAGATTTACGGGAGCCATAACCCGTCAAAAACGAAGGCCTCGATGAGTTCTACGGCTTTGACAGCTTTCAGCCATCAACGGATAGATTAATGCCCAAAAAGGACAACCCGAATCTCAATAAGGTCTCGTAAGTTTTTTACCCTTCGTTTTTTCGACACGTGGATTTTTACGGTAAAACTGGATTACCGTGGCCCGTCTTCGACTTCCCATCGCTGGAGAGCGGTGCACCATGGTACTGCTCCGTTTCAAATCCATGCACGCATTTCTAAAACTCGTACGACACTGTTTCACCATTTCGGACGGATGTTGCACCTTGCACCGTGGATGTTGCACCCTGTAGATATCGATTATTCAAACAGCCATAACTTCTGGCTCGTTTAGAGTTACGGGAGCCATAACCTGTCAAAACGAAGGCCTCGATGAGTTCTATGGCTTTGACAGCTTTCAGCCGTCAACGGATAGATTAATGCCCAAAAAGGACAACCCGAATCTCAATCGGGTCTCGTAAGTTTTTTATCCTTCGTTTTTTCGACACGTGGGTTTTTACGGTAAAACAGGATTACGGTTGCTGGCCTTCGATTTACCATCGCTGGGCAGTGGTGCACCATGGTACTGTTCCGTTTCAAATCCATGCATGCATTTCTAAAAGTCGTAAGGCACTGTTTCGCCATTTCGGACGGATGTTGCACCTTGCACCGTTGATGTTGTACCCTGTAGATATCGATTATTCGGACGGCCATAACTTTTGGCACGTTTAGAGTTACGGGAGCAATAACATGTCAAAACGAAGGCCGCGATGAGTTCTACGGCTTTGACAGCTTTCAGCCGTCAACAGATAGATTAATGCCTAAAAAGGACAACCCGAATCTCAATCGGGTCTCGTAAGTTTTTTACCCTTCGTTTTTTCGACACGTGGATTTTTACGGTAAAACGGGATTACCGTGGCTGGCCTTCGATTTACCATCGCTGGAGAGAGGTGCACCATGGTACTGTTCCGTTTCAAATCCATGCACACATTTCTAAAAGTCGTACGGCACTGTTTCGCAATTTCAGACGGATGTTGCACCTTGCATCGTGGATGTTGCACCCTGTAGATATCGATTATTCAAAAGGCCATAACTTCTGGCTCGTTTAGAGTTACCGGAGCCATAACCTGTCAAAATGAAGGCCTCGATGAGTTCTACGGCTTTGATAGCTTTCAGCGGTCAGCGGATGGATTAATGCCCAAAAAGGACAACCCGAATCTCAATCGCGTCTCGTAAGTTTTTTACCCTTCGTTTTTTCGACACGTGGATTTTTACGGTAAAACAGGATTACCGTGGCCCGTCTTCGACTTCCCACCGCTGGAGAGTGGTGCACCATGGTATTGTTTCATTTCAAATCCATGCACGCATTTCTAAAAGTCGTACGGCACTATTTCGCCATTTCGGACGGATGTTGCACCTTGCACCGTGGATGTTTCACCCTGTAGATATCGATTATTCGGACGGCCATAACTTCTGGCTCGTTTAGAGTTACGGGAGCCATAACCTGTCAAAACGAAGGCCTCGATGAGTTCTATGGCTTTGACAGCTTTCAGCTGTCAACGGATAGATTAATGCCCAAAAAGGACAACCCGAATCTCAATCGGGTCTCGTAAGTTTTTTACCCTTCGTTTTTTCGACATGTGGATTTTTACGGTAAAACAGGATTACCGTGGCCCGTCTTCGTCTTCCCATCGCTGGAGAGTGGTGCACCATGGTACTGTTCCGTTTCAAATCCATGCACGCATTTTTAAAAGTCGTACGGCACTGTTTTGCCATTTCGGACAGATGTTGCACCCTGCACCGTGGATGTTGCACCCTGTAGATATCGATTATTCAAACGGCCATAAGTTCTGGCTCGTTTAGAGTTACGGGAGCCATAACCTGTCAAAACGAAGGCCTCGATGAGTTCTATGGCTTTGACTGCTTGCAGCCGTCAACGGATAGATTAATGTCCAAAAAGGACAACCCGAATCTCAATCGGGTCTCGTAAGTTTTTTACCCTTCGTTTTTTCGACACGTGGATTTTTACGGTAAAACGGGATTACCGTGGCCCGTCTTCGACTTTTCATCGCTGGAGAGTGGTGCACCATGGTACTGTTCCATTTCAAATCCATGGACGCATTTCTAAAAGTCGTACATCACTGTTTTGCCATTTCGGACGGATGTTACACCTTGCACCGTGGATGTTGCACCTTGTAGATATCGATTATTCAAACGGCCATAACTTCTGGCTCGTTTAGAGTTACGGGAGCCATAACCTGTCAAAATGAAGGCCTCGATGAGTTCTATGGCTTTGACCGCTTTCAGCCGTCAACGGATGGATTAATGCCCAAAAAGGACAACCCGAATCTCAATCGCGTCTTGTAAGTTTTTTACCCTTCGTTTTTTCGACACGTGGATTTTTACGGTAAAACAGGATTACCGTGGCCCGTCTTCGACTTCCCATCGCTGTAGAGTGGTGCACTATAGTACTGTTCCGTTTCAAATCCATGCACGCATTTCTAAAAGTCGTACGGCTCTGTTTCGCCATTTCGGACGGATGTTGCACCTTGCACCGTGGATGTTGCACCCTGTAGATATCGATTATTCGGACGGCCATAACTTCTGACTCGTTCAGAGTTACGGGAGCCATAACCTGCCAAAACGAAGGCCTCAATGAGTTCAATGGCTTTGACAGCTTTCAGCCGTCAACGGATAGATTAATGCCCAAAAAGGACAACCGGAATCTCAATCGGGTCTCGTTAGTTTTTTACCCTTCGTTTTTTCGACACGTGGATTTTTACGGTAAAATAGGATTACCGTGGGCCGTCTTCGACTTCCCATCACTGGAGAGTGGTGCACTATGGTACTGTTCCGTTTCAAATCCATGCACGCATTTCTAAAAGTCGTACGGCTCTGTTTCGCCATTTCGGATGGATGTTGGACCTTGCACCGTGGATGTTGCACCCTGTAGATATCGATTATTCGGACGGCCATAACTTCTGACTCGTTTAGAGTTACAGGAGCCATAACCTCTCAAAACAAAGGTCTCGATGAGTTCTACGGCTTTGACAGCTTTCAGCCGTCAACGGATAGATTAATGCCCAAAAAGGACAACCCGAATCTCAATCGGGTCTCGTAAGTTTTTTACCCTTCGTTTTTTCGACACGTGGATTTTTACGGTAAAACGGGATTACCGTGGCCCGTCTTCGACTTTCCATCGCTGGAGAGCGGTGCACCATGGTACTGTTCCGTTTCAAATCCATGCACGCATTTCTAAAACTCGTACGACACTGTTTCACCATTTCGGACGGATGTTGCACCTTGCACCGTGGATGTTGCACCCTGTAGATATCGATTATTCAAACGGCCATAACTTCGGGCTCGTTTAGAGTTACGGGAGTTTGTCAAAACGAAGGCCTCGATGAGTTCTACGGCTTTGACAGCTTTCAGCCGTCAACGGATAGATTAATGCCCAAAAAGGACAACCCGAATCTCAATCGGGTCTCGTAAGTTTTTTACCCTTCGTTTTTTCGACACGTGGATTTTTACGGTAAAACGGGATTACCGTGGCCCGTCTTCGACTTCCCATCGCTGGAGAGCGGTGCACCATGGTACCGTTCTGTTTCAAATCCATGCACGCATTTCTAAAACTCGTAGGACACTGTTTCACCATTTCGGACGGATGTTGCACCTTGCACCGTGGATGTTGCACCCTGTAGATATTGATTATTCAAACGGCCATAACTTCTGGCTCGTTTAGAGTTACGGGAGCCATAACCTGTCAAAACGAAGGCCTCGATGAGTTCTATGGATTTGACAGCTTTCAGCCGTCAACGGATAGATTAATGCCCAAAAAGGACAACCCGAATCTCAATCGGGTCTCGTAAGTTTTTTATCCTTCGTTTTTTCGACACGTGGGTTTTTACGGTAAAACAGGATTACGGTTGCTGGCCATCGATTTACCATCGCTAGGCAGTGGTGCACCATGGTACTGTTCCGTTTCAAATCCATGCATGCATTTCTAAAAGTCGTACGGCACTGTTTCGCCATTTCGGACGGATGTTGCACCTTGCACCGTTGATGTTGCACCCTGTAGATATCGATTATTCGGACGGCCATAACTTTTGGCTCGTTTAGAGTTAAGGGAGCAATAACATGTCAAAACGAAGGCCGCGATGAGTTCTACGGCTTTGACAGCTTTCAGCCGTCAACGGATAGATTAATGCCCAAAAAGGACAACCCGAATCTCAATCGGGTCTCGTAAGTTTTTTACCCTTCGTTTTTTCGACACGTGGATTTTTACGGTAAAACGGGATTACCGTGGCTGGCCTTCGATTTACCATCGCTGGAGAGAGGTGCAACATGGTACTGTTCCGTTTCAAATCCATGCACACATTTCTAAAAGTCGTACGGCATTGTTTCGCAATTTCGGACGGATGTTGCACCTTGCATCGTGGATGTTGCACCCTGTAGATATCGATTATTCAAAAGGCCATCACTTTTGGCTCGTTTAGAGTTACGGGAGCCATAACCTGTCAAAATGAAGGCCTCGATGAGTTCTACGGCTTTGACAGCTTTCAGCCATCAAGGGATGGATTAATGCCCAAAAAGGACAACCCGAATCTCAATCGCGTCTCGTAAGTTTTTTACCCTTCGTTTTTTCGACACGTGGATTTTTACGGTAAAGCAGGATTACCGTGGCCCGTCTTCGACTTCCCACCGCTGGATAGTGGTGCACCATGGTACTGTTTCATTTCAAATCCATGCACGCATTTCTAAAAGTTGTACGGCACCGTTTCGCCATTTCTGACGGATGTTGCACCTTGCACCGTGGATGTTGCACCCTGTAGATATCGATTATTCGGACGGCCATAACTTCTGGCTCGTTTAGAGTTACGGGGGCCATAACCTGTCAAAACAAAGGCCTAGATGAGTTCTGTGGCTTTGACGGCTTTCAGCCGTCAACGGATAGATTAATGCCCAAAAAGGACAACCCGAATCTCAATCGGGTCTCGTAAGTTTTTTATCCTTCGTTTTTTCGACACGTGGATTTTTACGGTAAAACAGGATTACCGTGGCCCGTCTTCGACTTCCCATCGCTTGAGAGTGGTGCACCATGGTACTGTTCCACTTCAAATCCATGCACGCATTTTTAAAATTCGTACGGCACTGTTTCGCCATTTCGGATAGATGTTGCACCCTGCACCGTGGATGTTGCACCCTGTAGATATCGATTATTCAAACGGCCATAAGTTCTGGCTCGTTTAGAGTTACGGGAGCCATAACCTATCAAAACGAAGGCCTCGATGAGTTCTATGGCTTTGACTGCTTTCAGCCATCAACGGATAGATTAATGTCCAAAAAGGACAACCCCAATCTCAATCGGGTCTCGTAAGTTTTTTACCCTTCGTTTTTTCGACACGTGGATTTTTACGGTAAAACGGGATTACCGTGGCCCGTCTTCGACTTTTCATCGCTGGAGAGTGGTGCACCATGGTACTGTTCCGTTTCAAATCCATGGACGCATTTCTAAAAGTCGTACGTCACTGTTTTACCATTTCGGACGGATGTTGCACCTTGCACCGTGGATGTTGCACACTGTAGATATCGATTATTCAAACGGCCATAACTTCTGGCTCGTTTAGAGTTACGGGAGCCATAACCTGTCAAAATGAAGGCCTCGATGAGTTCTACGGCTTTGACCGCTTTCAGCCGTCAACGGATGGATTAATGCCCAAAAAGGACAACCAGAATCTTAATCGCGTCTCGTAAGTTTTTTACCCTTCGTTTTTTCGACACGTGGATTTTTACGGTAAAACAGGATTACCGTGGCCCGTCTTCGACTTCCCATCGCTAGAGAGTGGTGCACTATGGTACTGTTCTGTTTCAAATCCATGCACGCATTTCTAAAAGTCGTACGGCACTGTTTCGCCATTTCGGACGGATGTTGCACCTTGCACCGTGGATGTTGCACCCTGTAGATATCGATTATTCGGACGGCCATAACTTCTGGCTCGTTTAGAGTTACGGGAGCCTTAACCTGCCAAAACGAAGGCCTCGATGAGTTCAATGGCTTTGATAGCTTTCAGCCATCAACGGATAGATTAATGCCCAAAAAGGACAACCGGAATCTCAATCGGGTCTCGTAAGTTTTTTACCCTTCGTTTTTTCGACACGTGGATTTTTACGGTAAAATAGGATTACCGTGGGCCGTCTTCGACTTCCCATCGCTGGAGAGTGGTGCACTATGGTGCTGTTCCGTTTCAAATCCATGCACGCATTTCTAAAAGTCGTACGGCTCTGTTTCGCCATTTCGGACGGATGTTGGACCTTGCACCGTGGATGTTGCACCCTGTAGATATCGATTATTCGGACGGCCATAACTTCTGACTCGTTTAGAGTTACAGGAGCCATAACCTCTCAAAACAAAGGTCTCGATGAGTTCTACGGCTTTGACAGCTTTCAGCCGTCAACGGATAGATTAATTCCCAAAAAGGACAACCCGAATCTCAATCGGGTCTCGTAAGTTTTTTACCCTTCGTTTTTCCGACACGTGGATTTTTACGGTAAAACGGGATTACCGTGGCCCGTCTTCGACTTCCCATCGCTGGAGAGCGGTGCACCATGGTACTGTTCCGTTTCAAATCCATGCACGCATTTCTAAAACTCGTACGACACTGTTTCACCATTTCGGACGGATGTTGCACCTTGCACCGTGGATGTTGCACCCTGTAGATATCGATTATTCAAACGGCCATAACTTCTGGCTCGTTTAGAGTTACGGGAGCCATAACCTGTCAAAACGAAGGCCTCGATGAGTTCTACGGCTTTGACAGCTTTCAGCCGTCAACGGATAGATTAATGCCCAAAAAGGACAACCCGAATCTCAATCGGGTCTCGTAAGTTTTTTACCCTTCGTTTTTTCGACACGTGGATTTTTACGGTAAAACGGGATTACCGTGGCCCGTCTTCGACTTCCCATCGCTGGAGAGTGGTGCACCATGGTACTGTTCCGTTTCAAATCCATGCACGCATTTCTAAAACTCGTACGACACTGTTTTACCATTTCGGACGGATGTTGCACCTTGCACCGTGGATGTTGCACCCTGTAGATATTGATTATTCAAACGGCCATAACTTCTGGCTCGTTTAGAGTTACGGGAGCCATAACCTGTCAAAACGAAGGCCTCGATGAGTTATATGGCTTTGACAGCTTTCAGCAATCAACGGATAGATTAATGCCCAAAAAGGACAACCCGAATCTCAATCGGGTCTCGTAAGTTTTTTATCCTTCGTTTTTTCGACACGTGGGTTTTTACGGTAAAACAGGATTACGGTTGCTGGCCATCGATTTACCATCGCTAGGCAGTGGTGCATCATGGTACTGTTCCGTTTCAAATCCATGCATGCATTTCTAAAAGTCGTACGACACTGTTTCGCCATTTCGGACGCATGTTGCACCTTGCACCGTTGATGTTGCACCCTGTAGATATCGATTATTCGGACGGCCATAACTTTTGGCTCGTTTAGAGTTACGGGAGCAATAACATGTCAAAACGAAGGCCGCGATGAGTTCTACGGCTTTGACAGCTTTCAGCCGTCAACGGATAGATTAATGCCCAAAAAGGACAACCCGAATCTCAATCGGGTCTCGTAAGTTTTTTACCCTTCGTTTTTTCGACACGTGGATTTTTACGGTAAAACGGGATTACCGTGGCTGGCCTTCGATTTACCATCGCTGGAGAGAGGTGCACCATGGTACCGTTCCGTTTCAAATCCATGCACACATTTCTAAAAGTCGTACGGCATTGTTTCGCAATTTCGGACGGATGTTGCACCTTGCATCGTGGATGTTGCACCCTGTAGATATCGATTATTCAAAAGGACATCACTTCTGGCTCGTTTAGAGTTACGGGAGCCATAACTTGTCAAAATGAAGGCCTCAATGAGTTCTACGGCTTTGACAGCTTTCAACCGTCAAGGGATGGATTAATGCCCAAAAAGGACAACCCGAATCTCAATCGCGTCTCGTAAGTTTTTTACCCTTCGTTTTTTCGACACGTGGATTTTTACGGTAAAACAGGATTACCGTGGCCCGTCTTCGACTTCCCACCGCTGGAGAGTGGTGCACCATGGTACTGTTTCATTTCAAATCCATGCACGCATTTCTAAAAGTCGTACGGCACCGTTTCGCCATTTCGGACGGATGTTGCACCTTGCACCGTGGATGTTGCACCCTGTAGATATCGATTATTCGGACGGCCATAACTTCTGGCTCGTTTAGAGTTACGGGAGCCATAACCTGTCAAAACGAAGGCCTCGATGAGTTCTGTGGCTTTGACGGCTTTCAGCCGTCAACGGATAGATTAATGCCCAAAAAGGACAACCCGAATCTCAATCGGGTCTCGTAAGTTTTTTATCCTTCGTTTTTTCGACACGTGGATTTTTACGGTAAAACAGGATTACCGTGGCCAGTCTTCGACTTCCCATCGCTTGAGAGTGGTGCACCATGGTACTGTTCGGTTTCAAATCCATGCGCACATTTTTAAAAGTCGTACGGCACTGTTTCGCCATTTCGGACAGATGTTGCACCCTGCACCGTGGATGTTGCACCCTATAGATATCGATTATACAAACGGCCATAAGTTCTGGCTCGTTTAGAGTTACGGGGGCCATAACCTGTCAAACGAAGGCCTCGATGAGTTCTATGGATTTGACTGCTTTCAGCCGTCAACGGATAGATTAATGTCCAAAAAGGACAACCCGAATCTCAATCGGGTCTCGTAAGTTTTTTACCCTTCGTTTTTTCGACACGTGGATTTTTACGGTAAAACGGGATTACCGTGGCCCGTCTTCGACTTTTCAACGCTGGAGAGTGGTGCACCATGGTACTGTTCCGTTTCAAATCCATGGACGCATTTCTAAAAGTCGTACGTCACTGTTTTGCCATTTCGGACGGATGTTGCACCTTGCACCGTGGATATTGCACCCTGTAGATATCGATTATTCTAACGGCCATAACTTCTGGCTCGTTTAGAGTTACGGGAGCCATAACCTGTCAAAATGAAGGCCTCGATGAGTTCTATGGCTTTGACCGCTTTCAGCCGTCAACGGATGGATTACTGCCCAAAAAGGACAACCCGAATCTCAATCGCGTCTCGTAAGTTTTTTACCCTTCGTTTTTTCGACACGTGGATTTTTACGGTAAAACCGGATTACCGTGGCCCGTCTTCGACTTCCCATCGCTGGAGAGTGGTGCACTATGGTACTGTTCCGTTTCAAATCCATGCACGCATTTCTAAAAGTCGTACGGCACTGTTTCGCCATTTCGGACGGATGTTGCACCCTGTAGATATCGATTATTCGGACGGCCATAACTTCTGGCTCGTTTAGAGTTACGGGAGCCATAACCTGCCAAAACGAAGGCCTCGATGAGATCGATGGCTTTGACAGCTTTTAGCCGTCAACGGATAGATTAATGCCCAAAAAGGACAACCGGAATCTCAATCGGGTCTCGTAAGTTTTTTACCCTTCGTTTTTTCGACACGTGGATTTTTACGGTAAAATAGGATTACCATGCCCGTCTTCGACTTCCCATCGCTGGAGAGTGGTGCACTATGGTACTGTTCCGTTTCAAATCCATGCACGCATTTCTAAAAGTCGTACGACACTGTTTCGCCATTTCGGACAGATGTTGGACGTTGCACCATGGATGTTGCACCCTGTAGATATCGATTATTCGGACGGACATAACTTCTGACTCGTTTAGAGTTACGGGAGCCATAACCTGTCAAAACAAAGGTCTCGATGAGTTCTACGGCTTTGACAGCTTTCAGCCGTCAACGGATAGATTAATGCCCAAAAAGGACAATCCGAATCTCAATCGGGTCTCGTAAGTTTTTTACCCTTCGTTTTTTCGACACGTGGATTTTAACGGTAAAACGGGATTACCGTGGCCCGTCTTCGACTTACCATCGCTGGAGAGTGGTGCACCATGGTACTGTTCCATTTCAAATCCATGCACGCATTTCTAAAAGTCGTACGACACTGTTTCACCATTTCGGAAGGATGTTGCACCTTGCACCGTGGATGTTGCACCCTGTAGATATCGATTATTCAAACGGCCATAACTTCTGGCTCGTTTAGAGTTACGGGAGCCATAACCTGTCAAAATGAAGGCCTCGATGAGTTCTACGGCTTTGACAGCTTTCTGCCGTCAACGGATAGATTAATGCCCAAAAAGGACAACCTGAATCTCAATCGGGTCTCGTAAGTTTTTTACCATTCGTTTTTTCGACACGTGGATTTTAACGGTAAAACGGGATTACCGTGGCCCGTCTTCGACTTCCCATCGCTGGAGAGTGGTGCACCGTGGTATTGTTCCGTTTCAAATCCATGCACGCATTTCTAAAAGTCGTACGACACTGTTTCCCCATTTCGGACAGATGTTGCACCTTGCACCGTGGATGTTGCACCCTGTAGATATCGATTATTCAAACGGCCATAACTTCTGGATCGTTTAGAGTTACGGGAGCCATAACCTGTCAAAATGAAGGCCTCGATGAGTTCTACGGCTTTGACAGCTTTCAGCCGTCAGCGGATAGATTAAAGCCCAAAAAGGACAACCCGAATCTCAATCGGGTCTCGTAAGTTTTTTACCCTTCGTTTTTTCGACACGTGGATTTTTACGGTAAAACAGGATTACCGTGGCCCGTCTTCGACTTCCCACCGCTGGAGAGTGGTGCACCAAGGTACTGTTTCATTTCAAATCCATGCACGCATTTCTAAAAGTCGTACGGCACTGTTTCGCCATTTCGGACGGATGTTGCACCTTGCACCGTGGATGTTGCACCCTGTAGATATAGATTATTCGGACGGCCATAACATCTGGCTCGTTTAGAGTTACGGGAGCCATAACCCGTCAAAACGAAGGCCTCGATGAGTTCTACGGCTTTGACAGCTTTCAGCCGTCAACGGATAGATTAATGCCCAAAAAGGACAACCCGAATCTCAATCGGGTCTCGTAAGTTTTTTACCCTTCGTTTTTTCGACACGTGGATTTTTACGGTAAAACAGGATTACGGTGGCTGGCCTTCGATTTACCATCCTGGACAGTGGTGCACCATGGTACTGTTCCGTTTCAAATCCATGCACGCATTTCTAAAAGTCGTATGGCACTGTTTCGCAATTTCGGAAGTATGTTGCACCTTGCACCGTGCATGTTGCACCCTGTAGATATCGATTATTCGGACGGCCATAACTTCTGGCTCGTTTAGAGTTACGGGAGCCATAACCTGTCAAAACGAAGGCCTCGATGAGTTCTACGGCTTTGACTGCTTTCAGCCGTCAACGGATGGATTAATGCCCAAAAAGGACAACCCGAATCTTAATCGGGTCTCGTAAGTTTTATACCCTTCGTTTTTTCCACACGTGGATTTTTACGGTAAAACGGGATTACGGTTGCCCGTCTTCGATTTACCATCGCTGGAGAGTGGTGCACCATGGTACTGTTCCCTTTCAAATCCATGCATGCATTTCTAAAGGACGTACGGCACTGTTTCACCATTTCGGACGAATGTTGCACCTTGCACCTTGGATGTTGCACCCTGTAGATATCGATTATTCGGACGGCCATAACTTCTGGCTCGTTTAGAATTACGGGAGCCATAACCTGTCAAAACAAAGGCCTCGATGAGTTCTACGGCTTTGACAGCTTTCAGCCGTCAACGGATAGATTAATGCCCAAAAAGGACAACCGGAATCTCAATCGGGTCTCGTAAGTTTTTTACCCTTCGTTTTTTCGACACGTGGATTTTTACGGTAAAATAGGATTACCGTGGCCCGTCATCGACTTCCCATCACTGGAGAGTGGTGCACCATGGTACTGTTCCGTTTGAAATCCATGCACGCATTTCTAAAAGTCGTACGACACTGTTTCACCATTTCGGAAGGATGTTGCACCTTGCACCGTGGATGTTGCACCCTGTAGATATCGATTATTCAAACGGCCATAACTTCTGGCTCGTTTAGAGTTACGGGAGCCATAACCTGTCAAAATGAAGGCCTCGATGAGTTCTACGGCTTTGACAGCTTTCAGCCGTCAGCGGATAGTTTAATGCCCAAAAAGGACAACCCGAATCTCAATCGGGTCTCGTAAGTTTTTTACCCTTCGTTTTTTCGACACGTGGATTTTTACGGTAAAACGGGATTACCGTGGCCCGTCTTCGACTTCCCACCGCTGGAGAGTGGTGCACCATGGTACTGTTTCATTTCAAATCCATGCACGCATTTCTAAAAGTCGTACGGCACTGTTTCGCCATTTCGGACGGATGTTGCCCCTTGCACCGTGGATGTTGCACCCTGTAGATATCGATTATTCGGACGGCCATAACTTCTGGCTCGTTTAGAGTTACGGGAGCCGTAACCTGTCAAAACGAAGGCCTCGATGAGTTCTACGGCTTCGACAGCTTTCAGCCATCAACGGATAGATTAATGCCCAAAAAGGACGACCCGAATCTCAATCGGGTCTCGTAAGTTTTTTACCCTTCGTTTTTTCGACACGTGGATTTTTACGGTAAAACGGGATTACGGTGGCCCGTCTTCGATTTACCATCGCTAGAGAGTGGTGCACCATGGTACTGTTCCGTTTCAAATCCATGCATGCATTTCTAAAGGCCGTACGGCACTGTTTCACCATTTCGGACGAATGTTGCACCTTGCACCTTGGATGTTGCACCCTGTAGATATCGATTATTCGGACGGCCATAACTTCTGGCTCGTTTAGAATTACGGGAGCCATAACCTGTCAAAACGAAGGCCTCGATGAGTTCTACGGCTTTGACAGCTTTCTGCCGTCAACGGATAGATTAATGCCCAAAAAGGACAACCTGAATCTCAATCGGGTCTCGTAAGTTTTTTACCATTCGTTTTTTCGACACGTGGATTTTAACGGTAAAACGGGATTACCGTGGCCCGTCTTCGACTTCCCATCGCTGGAGAGTGGTGCACCGTGGTACTGTTCCGTTTCAAATCCATGCATGCATTTCTAAAAGTCGTACGACACTGTTTCACCATTTCGGACAGATGTTGCACCTTGCACCGTGGATGTTGCACCCTGTAGATATCGATTATTCAAACGGCCATAACTTCTGGCTCGTTTAGAGTTACGGGAGCCATAACCTGTCAAAATGAAGGCCTCGATGAGTTCTACGGCTTTGGCAGCTTTCAGCCGTCAGCGGATAGATTAATGCCCAAAAAGGACAACCCGAATCTCAATCGGGTCTCGTAAGTTCTTTACCCTTCGTTTTTTCGACACGTGGATTTTTACGGTAAAACAGGATTACCGTGGCCCGTCTTCGACTTCCCACCGCTGGAGAGTGGTGCACCATGGTACTGTTTCATTTCAAATCCATGCACACATTTCTAAAAGTCGTACGGCATTGTTTCGCCATTTCGGACGGATGTTGCACCTTGCACCGTGGATGTTGCACCCTATAGATATCGATTATTCGGACGGCCATAACTTCTGGCTCGTTTAGAGTTACGGGAGCCATAACCTATCAAAACGAAGGCCTCGATGAGTTCTACGGCTTTGACAGCTTTCAGCCGTCAGCGGATAGTTTAATGCCCAAAAAGGACAACCCGAATCTCAATCGGGTCTCGTAAGTTTTTTACCCTTCGTTTTTTCGACACGTGGATTTTTACGGTAAAACAGGATTACGGTGGCTGGCCTTCGATTTACCATCCTGGACAGTGGTGCACCATGGTACTGTTCCGTTTCAAATCCATGCACGCATTTCTAAAAGTCGTATGGCGCTTTTTCGCAATTTCGGACGGATGTTGCACCTTGCACCGTGGATGTTGCACCCTGTAGATATCGATTATTCGGACGGCCATAACTTCTGGCTCGTTTAGAGTTACGGGAGCCACAACCTGTCAAAACGAAGGCCTCGATGAGTTCTACGGCTTCGACAGCTTTCAACCGTCAATGGATAGATTAATGCCCAAAAAGGACAACCGGAATCTCAATCGGGTCTCGTAAGTTTTTTACCCTTCGTTTTTTCGACACGTGGATTTTTATGGTAAAATAGGATTACCGTGGCACGTCTTCGACTTCCCATCGCTGGAGAGTGGTGCACTATTGTACTGTTCCGTTTCAAATCCATGCACGCATTTCTAAAAGACGTACGGCACTGTTTCGCCATTTCGGACGGATGTTGGACCTTGCACCATGGATGTTGCACCCTGTAGATATCGATTATTCGGACGGCCATAACTTCTGACTCGTTTAGAGTTACGGGCGCCATAACCTTTCAAAACAAAGGTCTCGATGAGTTCTACGGCTTTGACAGCTTTCAGCCGTCAACGGATAGATTAATGCCCAAAAAGGACAACCCGAATCTCAATCGGGTCTCGCAAGTTTTTTACCCTTCGTTTTTTCGACACGTGGATTTTTACGGTAAAACGGGATTACCGTGGCCCGTCTTCGACTTCCCATCACTGGAGAGCGGTGCATCATGGTACTGTCCCGTTTCAAATCCATGCACGCATTTCCAAAATTCGTACGACACTGTTTCACCATTTCGGACGGATGTTGCACCTTGCACCGCAGATGTTGCACACTGTAGATATCGATTATTTGGACGGCCATAAATTCTGGCTCGTTTAGAGTTACGGGAGCCATAACCTGTCAAAATGAAGGCCTCGATAAGTTCTATGGTTTGACGGCTTTTAGCCGTCAACGGATAGATTAATGGCCAAAAAGGACAACCCGAATCTCAATCGGGTCTCGTAAGTTTTTTACCCTTCGTTTTTTCGACACGTGGATTTTTACGGTAAAACAGGATTACGGTGGCTGGTCTTCAATTTACCATCGCTGGAGAGTGGTGCACCATGGTACTGTTCCGTTTCAAATCCATGCACGCATTTCTAAAAGTCGTACGACACTGTTTTGCCATTTCGGACGGATGTTGCACCTTGCACCGTGGATGTTGCACCCTGTAGATATCGATTATATGGACGACCATAACTTCTGGCTCGTTTAGAGTTACGGGATCCACAACCTGTTAAAACGAAATCCTCGATGAGTTCTACGGCTTTGACAGCTTTCAGCCGTCAACGGATAGATTAATGCCCAAAAAGGACAACCTGAATCTCAATCGGGTCTCGTAAGTTTTTTACCCTTCATTTTTTCGACACGTGGATTTTTACGGTAAAACATGATTACCGTGGCTGGCCTTCGATTTACCATCGCTGGAGAGTGGTGCACCATGGTACTGTTCCGTTTCAAATGCATCCACACATTTCTAAAAGTCGTACGGCACTGTTTCGCCATTTCGGACGGATGTTGCACCTTGCACCGTGGATGTTGCACCCTGTAGATATCGATTATTCGGACGGCCATAACTTCTGGCTCGTTTAGAGTTACGGGAGCCATAACATGTCAAAATGAAGGCCTCGATGGGTTCTACAACTTTGACAGCTTTCAGCCGTCAACGGGTAGATTAACGCCCAAAAAGGACAACTCGAATCTCAATCGGGTCTCGTAAGTTTTCTACCCTTCGTTTTTTCGACACGTGGATTTTTACGGTAAAACAGGATTACGGTGGCTGGTCTTCGATTTACCATCGCTGGAGAGTGGTAAACCATGGTAATGTTCCGTTTCAAATCCATGCACGCATTTCTAAAAGTCGTACGGCACTGTTTCACCATTTCGGACGGATGTTGCACCTTACACCGTGGATGTTGCATCCTATAGATATCGATTATACGGACGACCATTACTTCTGGCTCGTTTAGAGTTACGGGAGCCATATCCTGTCAAAACGAAGGCCTGGATGAGTTCTACGGCTTTCACAGATTTCAGCCGTCAACGGATAGAATAATGCCCAAAAAGGACAACCCGAATCTCAATCAGGTCTCGTAAGTTTTTTACCCTTCGTTTTTTCGACACGTGGATTTTTACGGTAAAACGGGATTACCGTGGCCCGTCTTTGACTTCCCATCGCTGGAGAGCGGTACACAATGGTATTGTTCCGTTTCAAATCCATGCACGCATTTCTAAAAGTCGTACGGCACTGTTTCGCCATTTCGGACGGATGTTGCACCTTGCACCGTGGATGTTGCACCCTGTAGATATCGATTATACGGACGACCATAACTTCTGGCTCGTTTAGAGTTACGGGATCCACATCCTGTCAAAATGAAGGCCTCGATGAGTTCTACGGCTTTGACAGCTTTCAACCGTCAACGGATAGATTAATGCCCAAAAAGGACAACCTGAATCTCAATCGGGTCTCGTAAGTTTTTTACCCTTCGTTTTTTCGACACGTGGATTTTTACGGTAAAACAGGATTACCGTGGCTGGCCTTCGATTTACCATCGCTGGAGAGTGGTGCACCATGGTACTATTCCGTTTCGAATCCATGCACGCATTTCTAAAAGTCGTACGGCACTGTTTCTCCATTTCGGACGGATGTTGCACCTTGCACCGTGGATGTTGCACCCTGTAGATATCGATTATTCGGATGGCCATAACTTCTGGCTCGTTTAGAGTTACGGGAGCCATAACATGTCAAAACGAAGGCCTCGATGAGTTCTACGGCTTTGACAGCTTTCAGCTGTCAACGGATAGATTAATGCCCAAAAAGGACAACCCGAATCTCAATCGGGTCTCGTAAGTTTTTTACCCTTCCTTTTTTCGACACGTGGATTTTTACGGTAAAACAGGATTACGGTGGCTGGTCTTCGATTTACCATCGCTGGAGAGTGGTGCACCATGTTACTGCTCTGTTTCAAATCCATGCACGCATTTCTAAAAGTCGTACGACACTGTTTCGCCATTTCGGACGGATGTTGCACCTTGCACCGTCGATGTTGCACCCTGTAGACATCGATTATTCGGACGGCCATAACTTCTGGCTCGTTTAGAGTTACGGGAGCCATAACCTGTCAAAATGAAGGCCTCGATGAGTTCTACGGCTTTGATAGCTTTCAGCCATCAACAGATAGATTAATGCCCAAAAATTACAACCCGAAACTCAATCGGGTCTCGTAAGTTTTTTACCCTTCGTTTTTTCGACACGTGGATTTTTACGGTAAAACGGGATTACGGAGGCTGGCCTTCGATTTACCATCCTGGACAGTGGTGCACCATGGTACTGTTCCGTTTCAAATCTACGCACGTATTTCTAAAAGTCGTACGACACTGTTTCGCCATTTCGGACGGATGTTGCACCTTGCACCGTGGATGTTGCACCATATAGATATCGATTATACGGACGACCATAACTTCTGGCTCGTTTAGAGTTACGACATAAGTTTTTTACCCTTCGTTTTTTCGACACGTGGATTTTAACGGTAAAACGGGATTACCGTGGCCCGTCTTCGGCTTCCCATCACTGGAGAGCGGTGCATCATGGTACTGTCCCATTTCAAATCCATGCACGCATTTCTGAAATTCGTACGACACTGTTTCACCATTTCGGACGGATGTTGCACCTTGCACCGTTGATGTTGCATCCTGTAGATATCGATTATTCGGACGGCCATAACTTCTGACTCGTTTAGAGTTACGGGAGCCATAACCTGTCAAAACGAAGGCCTCGATAAGTTCTATGGCTTTGATGGCTTTCAGCCGTCAACGGATAGATTAATGCCCAAAAAGGACAACCCGAATCTCAATCGGGTCTCGTAAGTTTTTTACCCTTCGTTTTTTCGACACGTGCAATTTTACGGTAAAACAGGATTACGGTGGCTGGTCTTCGATTTACCATCGCTAGAGAGTGGTGCACCATGGTACTGTTCCTTTTCAAATCCATGCACGCATTTCTAAAAGTCGTACGGCACTGTTTTGCCATTTCGGACGGATGTTGCACCTTGCACCGTGGATGTTGCACCCTGTAGATATCGATTATACGGGCGACCATAACTTCTGGCTCGTTTAGAGTTACGGGATCCACAACCTGTCAAAACGAAGGCGTCGATGAGTTCTACGGCTTTGACAGCTTTCAGCCGTCAACGGATAGATTAATGCCCAAAAAGGACAACCTGAATATCAATCGGGTCTCATAAGTTTTTTAACCTTCGTTTTTTCGACATGTGGTTTTTAACGGTAAAACGGGATTACCGTGGCCCGTCTTCGACTTCCCATCACTGGAGAGCGGTGCATCATGGTACTGTCCCGTTTCAAATCCATGCACGTATTTCTGAAATTCGTACGACACTGTTTCACCATTTCGGACGGATGTTGCACCTTGCACCGTTGATGTTGCATCCTGTAGATATCGATTATTCGGACGGCCATAACTTCTGGCTCGTTTAGAGTTACGGGAGCCATAACCTGTCAAAACGAAGGCCTCGATAAGTTCTATGGCTTTGACGGCTTTTAGCCGTCAACGGATAGATTAATGCCCAAAAAGGACAACCCGAATCTCAATCGTGTCTCGTAAGTTTTTTACCCTTCGTTTTTTCGACACGTGCAATTTTACGGTAAAACAGGATTACGGTGGCTGGTCTTCGATTTACCATCGCTGGAGAGTGGTGCACCATGGTACTGTTCCGTTTCAAATCCATGCACGCATTTCTAAAAGTCGTACGGCACTGTTTTGCCATTTCGGACGGATGTTGCACCTTGCACCGTGGATGTTGCACCCTGTAGATATCGATTATACGGGCGACCATAACTTCTGGCTCGTTTAGAGTTACGGGATCCACAACCTGTCAAAACAAAGGCGTCGATGAGTTCTACGGCTTTGACAGCTTTCAGCCGTCAACGGATAGATTAATGCCCAAAAGGGACAACCTGAATCTCAATCGGGTCTCGTAAGTTTTTTACCCTTCATTTTTTCGACACGTGGATTTTTACGGTAAAACAGGATTACCGTGGCTGGCCTTCGATTTACCCTCGCTGGAGAGTGGTGCACCATGATACTGTTCCGTTTCAAATCCATCCACGCATTTCTAAAAGTCGTACGGCACTATTTCGCCATTTCGGACGGATGTTGCACCTTGCACCGTGGATGTTGCACCCTGTAGATATCGATTATATGGACGACCATAACTTCTGGCTCGTTTAGAGTTACGGGATCCACAACTTGTCAAAACGAAGGCCTTGATGAGTTCTACGGCTTTGACAGCTTTCAGCCGTCAACGGATAGATTAATGCCCAAAAAGGACAACCTGAATCTCAATCGGGTCTCGTAAGTTTTTTACCCTTCGTTTTTTCGACACGTGGATTTTTACGGTAAAACCGGATTACCGTGGCTGGCCTTCGATTTAACATCGCTGGAGAGTGGTGCACCATGGTACTATTCCGTTCCGAATCCATGCACGCATTTCTAAAAGTCGTACGACACTGTTTCGCCATTTCGGACGGATGTTGCACCTTGCACCGTGGATGTTGCACCCTGTAGATATCGATTATTCGGACGGCCATAACTTCTGGCTCGTTTAGAGTTACGGGAGCCATAACAAGTCAAAACGAAGGCCTCGATGAGTTCTACGGCTTTGACAGCTTTCAGCCGTCAACGCATTGATTAATGCCCAAAAAGGACAACCCGAATCTCAATCGGGTCTCGTAAGTTTTTTACCCTTCGTTTTTTCGACACGTGGATTTTTACGGTAAAACAGGATTACGGTGGCTGGTCTTCGATTTACCATCACTGGAGAGCGGTGCACCATGTTACTGTTCTGTTTCAAATCCATGCACGCTTTTCTAAAAGTCGTACGGCACTGTTTCGCCATTTCGGACGGATGTTGCACCTTGCACCGTGGATGTTGCACCCTATAGAAATCGATTATACGGACGACCATAACTTCTGGCTCGTTTAGATTCACGGGAGCCATAATCTGTCAAAACGATGGCCTCGATGAGTTCTATGGCTTTGACAGCTTTCAGCTGTCAATGGATAGATTAATTCCCAAAAAGGACAACCCGAATCTCAATCGGGTCTCGTAAGTTTTTTACCCTTCGTTTTTTCGACACGCGGATTTTCATGGTAAAACAGGATTACGGTGGCTGGTCTTCAATTTACCATCGCTGGAGAGCGGTGCACCATGTTACTGTTCCGTTTCAAATCCATGCACGCATTTCTAAAAGTCGTACGGCACTGTTTCGCCATTTCGGACGGATGTTGCACCTTGCACCGTGGATGTTGCACCCTGTAGATATCGATTATACGGATGACCATAACTTCTGGCTCGTTTAGAGTTACGGGATCCACATCCTGTCAAAATGAAGGCCTCGATGAGTTCTACGGCTTTGACAGCTTTCAACCGTCAACGGATAGATTAATGCCCAAAAAGGACAACCTGAATCTCAATCGTGTCTCGTAAGTTTTTACCCTTCGTTTTTTCGACACGTGGATTTTTACGGTAAAACAGGATTACCGTGGCTGGCCTTCGATTTACCATCGCTGGAGAGTGGTGCACCATGGTACTATTCCGTTTCGAATCCATGCACGCATTTCTAAAAGTCGTACGGCACTGTTTCTCCATTTCGGACGGATGTTGCACCTTGCACCGTGGATGTTGCACCCTGTAGATATCGATTATTCGGACGGCCATAACTTCTGGCTCGTTTAGAGTTACGGGAGCCATAACATGTCAAAACGAAGGCCTCGATGAGTTCTACGGCTTTGACAGCTTTCAGCTGTCAACGGATAGATTAATGCCCAAAAAGGACAACCCGAATCTCAATCGGGTCTCGTAAGTTTTTTACCCTTCCTTTTTTCGACACGTGGATTTTTACGGTAAAACAGGATTACGGTGGCTGGTCTTCGATTTACCATCGCTGGAGAGTGGTGCACCATGTTACTGCTCTGTTTCAAATCCATGCACGCATTTCTAAAAGTCGTACGGCACTGTTTCGACATTTCGGACGGATGTTGCACCTTGCACCGTCGATGTTGCACCCTGTAGACATCGATTATTCGGACGGCCATAACTTCTGGCTCGTTTAGAGTTACGGGAGCCATAACCTGTCAAAATGAAGGCCTCGATGAGTTATACGGCTTTGATAGCTTTCAGCCATCAACAGATAGATTAATGCCCAAAAATTACAACCCGAAACTCAATCGGGTCTCGTAAGTTTTTTACCCTTCGTTTTTTCGACACGTGGATTTTTACGGTAAAACGGGATTACGGAGGCTGGCCTTCGATTTACCATCCTGGACAGTGGTGCACCATGGTACTGTTCCGTTTCAAATCCACGCACGTATTTCTAAAAGTCGTACGACACTGTTTCGCCATTTCGGACGGATGTTGCACCTTGCACCGTGGATGTTGCACCATATAGATATCGATTATACGGACGACCATAACTTCTGGCTCGTTTAGAGTTACGACATAAGTTTTTTACCCTTCGTTTTTTCGACACGTGGATTTTAACGGTAAAACGGGATTACCGTGGCCCGTCTTCGACTTCCCATCACTGGAGAGCGGTGCATCATGGTACTGTCCCATTTCAAATCCATGCACGCATTTCTGAAATTCGTACGACACTGTTTCACCATTTCGGACGGATGTTACTCCTTGCACCGTTGATGTTGCATCCTGTAGATATCGATTATTCGGACGGCCATAACTTCTGACTCGTTTAGAGTTACGGGAGCCATAACCTGTCAAAACGAAGGCCTCGATAAGTTATATGGCTTTGATGGCTTTCAGCCGTCAACGGATAGATTAATGCCCAAAAAGGACAACCCGAATCTCAATCGTGTCTCGTAAGTTTTTTACCCTTCGTTTTTTCGACACGTGCAATTTTACGGTAAAACAGGATTACGGTGGCTGGTCTTCGATTTACCATCGCTAGAGAGTGGTGCACCATGGTACTGTTCCTTTTCAAATCCATGCACGCATTTCTAAAAGTCGTACGGCACTGTTTTGCCATTTCGGACGGATGTTGCACCTTGCACCGTGGATGTTGCACCCTGTAGATATCGATTATACGGGCGACCATAACTTCTGGCTCGTTTAGAGTTACGGGATCCACAACCTGTCAAAACAAAGGCGTCGATGAGTTCTACGGCTTTGACAGCTTTCAGCCGTCAACGGATAGATTAATGCCCAAAAGGGACAACCTGAATCTCAATCGGGTCTCGTAAGTTTTTTACCCTTCATTTTTTCGACACGTGGATTTTTACGGTAAAACAGGATTACCGTGGCTGGCCTTCGATTTACCCTCGCTGGAGAGTGGTGCACCATGATACTGTTCCGTTTCAAATCCATCCACGCATTTCTAAAAGTCGTACGGCACTATTTCGCCATTTCGGACGGATGTTGCACCTTGCACCGTGGATGTTGCACCCTGTAGATATCGATTATATGGACGACCATAACTTCTGGCTCGTTTAGAGTTACGGGATCCACAACTTGTCAAAACGAAGGCCTTGATGAGTTCTACGGCTTTGACAGCTTTCAGCCGTCAACGGATAGATTAATGCCCAAAAAGGACAACCTGAATCTCAATCGGGTCTCGTAAGTTTTTTACCCTTCGTTTTTTCGACACGTGGATTTTTACGGTAAAACCGGATTACCGTGGCTGGCCTTCGATTTAACATCGCTGGAGAGTGGTGCACCATGGTACTATTCCGTTCCGAATCCATGCACGCATTTCTAAAAGTCGTACGACACTGTTTCGCCATTTCGGACGGATGTTGCACCTTGCACCGTGGATGTTGCACCCTGTAGATATCGATTATTCGGACGGCCATAACTTCTGGCTCGTTTAGAGTTACGGGAGCCATAACAAGTCAAAACGAAGGCCTCGATGAGTTCTACGGCTTTGACAGCTTTCAGCCGTCAACGCATAGATTAATGCCCAAAAAGGACAACCCGAATCTCAATCGGGTCTCGTAAGTTTTTTACCCTTCGTTTTTTCGACACGTGGATTTTTACGGTAAAACAGGATTACGGTGGCTGGTCTTCGATTTACCATCACTGGAGAGCGGTGCACCATGTTACTGTTCTGTTTCAAATCCATGCACGCTTTTCTAAAAGTCGTACGGCACTGTTTCGCCATTTCGGACGGATGTTGCACCTTGCACCGTGGATGTTGCACCCTATAGAAATCGATTATACGGACGACCATAACTTCTGGCTCGTTTAGATTCACGGGAGCCATAATCTGTCAAAACGATGGCCTCGATGAGTTCTATGGCTTTGACAGCTTTCAGCTGTCAATGGATAGATTAATTCCCAAAAAGGACAACCCGAATCTCAATCGGGTCTCGTAAGTTTTTTACCCTTCGTTTTTTCGACACGCGGATTTTCATGGTAAAACAGGATTACGGTGGCTGGTCTTCAATTTACCATCGCTGGAGAGCGGTGCACCATGTTACTGTTCCGTTTCAAATCCATGCACGCATTTCTAAAAGTCGTACGGCACTGTTTCGCCATTTCGGACGGATGTTGCACCTTGCACCGTGGATGTTGCACCCTGTAGATATCGATTATACGGACGACCATAACTTCTGGCTCGTTTAGAGTTACGGGATCCACAACCTGTCAAAATGAAGGCCTCGATGAGTTCTACGGCTTTGACAGCTTTCAACCGTCAACGGATAGATTAATGCCCAAAAAGGACAACCTGAATCTCAATCGGGTCTCGTAAGTTTTTACCCTTCGTTTTTTCGACACGTGGATTTTTACGGTAAAACAGGATTACCGTGGCTGGCCTTCGATTTACCATCGCTGGAGAGTGGTGCACCATGGTACTATTCCGTTTCGAATCCATGCACGCATTTCTAAAAGTCGTACGGCACTGTTTCTCCATTTCGGACGGATGTTGCACCTTGCACCGTGGATGTTGCACCCTGTAGATATCGATTATTCGGACGGCCATAACTTCTGGCTCGTTTAGAGTTACGGGAGCCATAACATGTCAAAACGAAGGCCTCGATGAGTTCTACGGCTTTGACAGCTTTCAGCTGTCAACGGATAGATTAATGCCCAAAAAGGACAACCCGAATCTCAATCGGGTCTCGTAAGTTTTTTACCCTTCCTTTTTTCGACACGTGGATTTTTACGGTAAAACAGGATTACGGTGGCTGGTCTTCGATTTACCATCGCTGGAGAGTGGTGCACCATGTTACTGCTCTGTTTCAAATCCATGCACGCATTTCTAAAAGTCGTACGGCACTGTTTCGACATTTCGGACGGATGTTGCACCTTGCACCGTCGATGTTGCACCCTGTAGACATCGATTATTCGGACGGCCATAACTTCTGGCTCGTTTAGAGTTACGGGAGCCATAACCTGTCAAAATGAAGGCCTCGATGAGTTCTACGGCTTTGATAGCTTTCAGCCATCAACAGATAGATTAATGCCCAAAAATTACAACCCGAAACTCAATCGGGTCTCGTAAGTTTTTTACCCTTCGTTTTTTCGACACGTGGATTTTTACGGTAAAACGGGATTACGGAGGCTGGCCTTCGATTTACCATCCTGGACAGTGGTGCACCATGGTACTGTTCCGTTTCAAATCCACGCACGTATTTCTAAAAGTCGTACGACACTGTTTCGCCATTTCGGACGGATGTTGCACCTTGCACCGTGGATGTTGCACCATATAGATATCGATTATACGGACGACCATAACTTCTGGCTCGTTTAGAGTAACGACATAAGTTTTTTACCCTTCGTTTTTTCGACACGTGGATTTTAACGGTAAAACGGGATTACCGTGGCCCGTCTTCGACTTCCCATCACTGGAGAGCGGTGCATCATGGTACTGTCCCATTTCAAATCCATGCACGCATTTCTGAAATTCGTACGACACTGTTTCACCATTTCGGACGGATGTTGCACCTTGCACCGTTGATGTTGCATCCTGTAGATATCGATTATTCGGACGGCCATAACTTCTGACTCGTTTAGAGTTACGGGAGCCATAACCTGTCAAAACGAAGGCTCGATAAGTTATATGGCTTTGATGGCTTTCATCCGTCAACGGATAGATTAATGCCCAAAAAGGACAACCCGAATCTCAATCGTGTCTCGTAAGTTTTTTACCCTTCGTTTTTTCGACACGTGCAATTTTACGGTAAAACAGGATTACGGTGGCTGGTCTTCGATTTACCATCGCTAGAGAGTGGTGCACCATGGTACTGTTCCTTTTCAAATCCATGCACGCATTTCTAAAAGTCGTACGGCACTGTTTTGCCATTTCGGACGGATGTTGCACCTTGCACCGTGGATGTTGCACCCTGTAGATATCGATTATACGGGCGACCATAACTTCTGGCTCGTTTAGAGTTACGGGATCCACAACCTGTCAAAACGAAGGCGACGATGAGTTCTACGGTTTTGACAGCTTTCAGCCGTCAACGGATAGATTAATGCCCAAAAAGGACAACCTGAATATCAATCGGGTCTCATAAGTTTTTTACCCTTCGTTTTTTCGACATGTGGTTTTTAACGGTAAAACGGGATTACCGTGGCCCGTCTTCGACTTCCCATCACTGGAGAGCGGTGCATCATGGTACTGTCCCGTTTCAAATCCATGCACGTATTTCTGAAATTCGTACGACACTGTTTCACCATTTCGGACGGATGTTGCACCTTGCACCGTTGATGTTGCATCCTGTAGATATCGATTATTCGGACGGCCATAACTTCTGGCTCGTTTAGAGTTACGGGAGCCATAACCTGTCAAAACGAAGGCCTCGATAAGTTCTATGGCTTTGACGGCTTTCAGCCGTCAACGGATAGATTAATGCCCAAAAAGGACAACCCGAATCTCAATCGTGTCTCGTAAGTTTTTTACCCTTCGTTTTTTCGACACGTGCAATTTTACGGTAAAACAGGATTACGGTGGCTGGTCTTCGATTTACCATCGCTGGAGAGTGGTGCACCATGGTACTGTTCCGTTTCAAATCCATGCACGCATTTCTAAAAGTCGTACGGCACTGTTTTGCCATTTCGGACGGATGTTGCACCTTGCACCGTGGATGTTGCACCCTGTAGATATCGATTATACGGGCAACCATAACTTCTGGCTCGTTTAGAGTTACGGGATCCACAACCTGTCAAAACAAAGGCGTCGATGAGTTCTACGGCTTTGACAGCTTTCAGCCGTCAACGGATAGATTAATGCCCAAAAGGGACAACCTGAATCTCAATCGGGTCTCGTAAGTTTTTTACCCTTCATTTTTTCGACACGTGGATTTTTACGGTAAAACAGGATTACCGTGGCTGGCCTTCGATTTACCCTCGCTGGAGAGTGGTGCACCATGATACTGTTCCGTTTCAAATCCATCCACGCATTTCTAAAAGTCGTACGGCACTATTTCGCCATTTCGGACGGATGTTGCACCTTGCACCGTGGATGTTGCACCCTGTAGATATCGATTATATGGACGACCATAACTTCTGGCTCGTTTAGAGTTACGGGATCCACAACTTGTCAAAACGAAGGCCTTGATGAGTTCTACGGCTTTGACAGCTTTCAGCCGTCAACGGATAGATTAATGCCCAAAAAGGACAACCTGAATCTCAATCGGGTCTCGTAAGTTTTTTACCCTTCGTTTTTTCGACACGTGGATTTTTACGGTAAAACCGGATTACCGTGGCTGGCCTTCGATTTAACATCGCTGGAGAGTGGTGCACCATGGTACTATTCCGTTCCGAATCCATGCACGCATTTCTAAAAGTCGTACGACACTGTTTCGCCATTTCGGACGGATGTTGCACCTTGCACCGTGGATGTTGCACCCTGTAGATATCGATTATTCGGACGGCCATAACTTCTGGCTCGTTTAGAGTTACGGGAGCCATAACAAGTCAAAACGAAGGCCTCGATGAGTTCTACGGCTTTGACAGCTTTCAGCCGTCAACGCATAGATTAATGCCCAAAAAGGACAACCCGAATCTCAATCGGGTCTCGTAAGTTTTTTACCCTTCGTTTTTTCGACACGTGGATTTTTACGGTAAAACAGGATTACGGTGGCTGGTCTTCGATTTACCATCACTGGAGAGCGGTGCACCATGTTACTGTTCTGTTTCAAATCCATGCACGCTTTTCTAAAAGTCGTACGGCACTGTTTCGCCATTTCGGACGGATGTTGCACCTTGCACCGTGGATGTTGCACCCTATAGAAATCGATTATACGGACGACCATAACTTCTGGCTCGTTTAGATTCACGGGAGCCATAATCTGTCAAAACGATGGCCTCGATGAGTTCTATGGCTTTGACAGCTTTCAGCTGTCAATGGATAGATTAATTCCCAAAAAGGACAACCCGAATCTCAATCGGGTCTCGTAAGTTTTTTACCCTTCGTTTTTTCGACACGCGGATTTTCATGGTAAAACAGGATTACGGTGGCTGGTCTTCAATTTACCATCGCTGGAGAGTGGTGCACCATGTTACTGTTCCGTTTCAAATCCATGCACGCATTTCTAAAAGTCGTACGGCACTGTTTCGCCATTTCGGACGGATGTTGCACCTTGCACCGTGGATGTTGCACCCTGTAGATATCGATTATACGGACGACCATAACTTCTGGCTCGTTTAGAGTTATGGGATCCACAACCTGTCAAAACGAAGGCCTCGATGAGTTCTATGGCTTTGACAGCTTTCAGCCGTCAACGGATAGATTAATGCCGAAAAAGGACAACCTGAATCTCAATCGGGTCTTGTAAGTTTTTTACCCTTCGTTTTTTCGACACGTGCATTTTTACGGTAAAACAGGATTACAGTGGCTGGCCTTCGATTTACCATCGCTGGAGAGTGGTGCACTATGGTACTTTTCCGTTTCGAATCCATGCACGCATTTCTAAAAGTCGTACGGCACTGTTTCGCCATTTCGGACGGATGTTGCACCTTGCACCGTGGATGTTGCACCCTGTAGATATCGATTATTCGGACGGCCATAACTTCTGGCTCGTTTAGAGTTACGGGAGCCATAACATGTCAAAACGAAGGCCTCGATGAGTTCTACGGCTTTGATAGCTTTCAGCTGTCAACGGATAGATTAATGCCCAAAAAGGACAACTCGAATCTCAATCGGGTCTCGTAAGTTTTTTACCCTTCGTTTTTTCGACACATGGATTTTTACGGTAAAACAGGATTACGGTGGCTGGTCTTCGATTTACCATCGCTGGAGAGTGGTGCACCATGTTACTGTTCTGTTTCAAATCCATGCACGCATTTCTAAAAGTCGTAAGGCACTGTTTCGCCATTTCGGACGGATGTTGCACCTTGCACCGTGGATGTTGCACCCTATAGGTATCGATTATACGGACGACCATAACTTCTGGTTCGTTTAGAGTTACGGGAGCCATAACCTGTCAAAACAAAGGCCTCGATGAGTTCTACGGCTTTGACAGCTTTCAGCCGTCAACAGATAGATTAATGCCCAAAAAGGACAACCCGAATCTCAATCAGGTCTCGTAAGTTTTTTACCCTTCATTTTTTCGACACGTGGATTTTTACGGTAAAACGGGATTACCGTGGCCCGTCTTTGACTTCCCATCGCTGGAGAGCGGTGCACAATGGTATTGTTCCATTTCAAATCCATGCACGCATTTCTAAAATTCGTACGACACTGTTTCACCATTTCGGACGGATGTTGCACCTTGCACCGTGGATGTTGCACCCTGTAGATATCGATTATTCGGACGGCCATAACTTCTGGCTCGTTTAGAGTTACGGGAGCCATAACCTGTCAAAACGAAGGTCTCGATAAGTTCTATGGCTTTGACAGCTTTCAGCCGTCAACGGATTGATTAATGCCCAAAAAGGACAACCCGAATCTCAATCGGGTCTCGTAAGTATTTTACCCTTCGTTTTTTCGACACGTGCAATTTTACGGTAAAACAAGATTACGGTGGCTGGTCTTCAATTTACCATCGCTGGAGAGTGGTGAACCATGGTACTGTTCCGTTTCAAATCCATGCACGCATTTCTAAAAGTCATATGGCACTGTTTCGTCATTTCGGACGGATGTTGCACCTTGCACGTGGATGTTGCACCCTGTAGATATCGATTATACGGACGACCATAACTTCTGGCTGGTTTAGAGTTACGGGATCTACAACCTGTCAAAACGAAGGCCTCGATGAGTTCTACGGCTTTGACAGCTTTCAGCCGTAAACGGATAGATTAATGCCGAAAAAGGACAACCTGAATCTCAATCGGGTCTTGTAAGTTTTTTACCCTTCGTTTTTTCGACACGTGGATTTTTACGGTAAAACAGGATTACAGTGGCTGGCCTTCGATTTACCATCGCTGGAGAGTGGTGCACCATGGTACTTTTCCGTTTCGAATCCATGCACGCATTTCTAAAAGTCGTACGGCACTGTTTCGCCATTTCGGACGGATGTTGCACCTTGCACCGTGGATGTTGCACCCTGTAGATATCGATTATTCGGACGGCCATAACTTCTGGCTCGTTTAGAGCTACGGGAGCCATAACATGTCAAAACGAAGGCCTCGATGAGTTCTATGGCTTTGATAGCTTTCAGCTGTCAACGGATAGATTAATGCCCAAAAAGGACAACCCGAATCTCAATCGGGTCTCGTAAGTTTTTTACCCTTCGTTTTTTCGACACGTGGATTTTTACAGTAAAACAGGATTACGGTGGCTGGTCTTCGATTTACCATCGCTGGAGAGCGGTGCACCATGTTACTGTTCAGTTTCAAATCCATGCACGCATTTCTAAAAGTCGTACGGCACTGTTTCGCCATTTCGGACGGATGTTGCACCTTGCACCGTGGATGTTGCACCCGGTAGATATCGATTATTCGGACGGCCATAACTTCTGGCTCGTTTAGAGTTACGGGAGCCATAACATGTCAAAACGAAGGCCTCGATGAGTTCTACGGCTTTGACAGCTTTCAGCCGTCAACGGATAGATTAATGCCCAAAAAGGACAACCCGAATCTCAATCGGGTCTCGTAAGTTTTTTACCCTTCGTTTTTTCGACACGTGAATTTTTACGGTAAAACGGGATTACCGTGGCCCGTCTTTGACTTCCCTTCACTGGAGAGCGGTGCACAATGGTATTGTTCCGTTTCAAATCCATGCACGCATTTCTGAAATTCGTACGACACTGTTTCACCATTTCGGACGGATGTTGCACCTTGCACCGTGGATGTTGCACCCTGTAGATATCGATTATTCGGACGGCCATAACTTCTGGCTCGTTTAGAGTCACGGGAGCCATAATCTTCAAAACGATGGCCTCGATGAGTTCTATGGCTTTGACAGCTTTCAGCCATCAATGGATAGATTAATGCCCAAAAAGGACAACCCGAATCTCAATCGGGTCTCGTAAGTTTTTTACCCTTCGTTTTTTCGACACGTGGATTTTCGTGGTAAAACAGGATTACGGTGGCTGGTCTTCGATTTACCATCGCTGGAGAGTGGTGCACCATGTTACTGTTCTGTTTCAAATCCATGCACGCATTTCTAAAAGTCGTACGGCACTGTTTCGCCATTTCGGACGGATGTTGCACCTTGCACCGTGGATGTTGCACCCTGTAGATTTCGATTATACGGACGACCATAACTTCTGGCTCGTTTAGAGTTACGGGATCCACAACCTGTCAAAACGAAGTCCTCGATGAGTTCTACGGCTTTGACATCTTTCAGCCGTCAAGGGATAGATTAATGCCCAAAAAGGACAACCTGAATCTCAATCGGGTCTCGTAAGTTTTTTACCCTTCATTTTTTCGACACGTGGATTTTTACGGTAAAACTGGATTACCGTGGCTGGCCTTCGATTTACCATCGTTGGAGAGTGGTGCACCATGGTACTGTTCTGTTTCAAATCCATCCACGCATTTCTAAAAGTCGTACGGCACTGTTTTGCCATTTCGGACGGATGTTGCACCTTGCACCGTGGATGTTGCACCCTGTAGATATCGATTATTCGGACGGCCATAACTTCTGGCTCGTTTAGAGTTACGGGAGCCATAACCTGTCAAAACGAAAGCGTGGATAAGTTCTATGGCTTTGATGGCTTTCAGCCGTCAATGGATAGATTAATGCCAAAAAAGGACAACCCGAATCTCAATCGTGTCTCGTAAGTTTTTTACCCTTCGTTTTTTCGACACGTGCAATTTTACGGTAAAACAGGATTATGGTTGCTGGCCTTCGATTAACCATCGCTGGAGAGTGGTGCACCATGGTACTGTTCCGTTTCAAATCCATGCACGCATTTCTAAAAGTCGTACGGCACTGTTTCGCCATTTCGGACGGATGTTGCACCTTGCACCATGGATGTTGCACCTTGTAGATATCGATTATTCGGACGGCCATAACTTCTGGCACGTTTAGAGTTACGGGAGCCATAACATGTCAAAACGAAGGCCTCGATGAGTTCTACGACTTTGACAGCTTTCAGCCGTCGACGGATAGATTAATGCCCAAAAAGGACAACCCGAATCTCAATCGGGTCTCGTAAGTTTTTTACCCTTCGTTTTTTCGACACGTGGATTTTTACGGTAAAACAGGATTACGGTGGCTGGTCTTCGATTTACCATCGCTGGAGAGTGGTGCACCATGGTAATGATCCGTATCAAATCCATGCACGCATTTCTAAAAGTCGTACGGCATTGTTTCGCCATTTCGGAAGGATGTTGCACCTTACACCGTGGATGTTGCACCCTATAGATATCGATTATACGGACGACCATAACTTCTGGCTCGTTTAGAGTTACGGGAGCCATATCCTGTCAAAACGAAGGCCTCGATGAGTTCTACGGCTTTGACAGCTTTCAGCCGTCAACGGATAGATTAATGCCCAAAAAGGACAACCCGAATCTCAATCGGGTCTCGTAAGTTTTTTACCCTTCGTTTTTTCGACACGTGGATTTTTACTGTAAAACGGGATTACCGTGGCCCGTCTTCGACTTCCCATCGCTGGAGAGTAGTGCACCATGGTACTGTTCCGTTTCAAATCCATGCACACATTTCTAAGAGTCGTACGACACTGTTTCGCCATTTCGGACGGATGTTGCACCTTGCACCGTGGATGTTGCACCCTTTAGATATCGATTATTCGGACAGCCATAACTTTTGGCTCGTTTAGAGTTACAGGAGCCATAACCTGTCAAAACGAAGGCCTCGATGAGTTCTATGGCTTTGACAGCTTTCAACCGTCAACGGATAGAATAATGCCCAAAAAGGACAACCCGAATCTCAATCGGGTCTCGTAAGTTTATTACCCTTCGTTTTTTCGACGCGTACATTTTACGGTAAAATAGGATTACGGTGGCTTGTCTTCGATTTACCATCGCTGGAGAGTAGTGCACCATGGTACTGTTCCGTTTCAAATCTATGCACGCATTTCTAAAAGTCGTACGGCACTGTTTCGCCATTTCGGACGGATGTTGCACCTTGCACCATGGATGTTGCACCCTGTAGATATCGATTATACGGCCGACCATAACTTCTGGCTCGTTTAGAGTTACGGTAGCCACAACCTGTCAAAACGAAGGCCTCGATGAGTTCTACGGCTTTGACAGCTTTCAGCCGTCAACGGATAGATTAATGCCCAAAAAAAAACAACCCGAATCTCAATCGGGTCTCGTAAGTTTTTTACCCTTCATTTTTTCGACACGTGGATTTTTACGGTAAAACATGATTACCGTTGCTGGCCTTCGATTTACCATCGCTGGAGAGTGGTGCACCATGGTACTGTTCCGTTTCAAATCCATGCATGCATTTCTAAAAGTCGTACGGCACTGTTTTTGCCATTTCGGACGGATGTTGCACCTTGCACCGTGGATGTTGCACCCTGTGGATATCGATTATTCGGACGGCCATAACTTCTGGCTCGTTTAGAGTTACGGGAGCCATAAGCTGTCAAAACGAAGGCCTCGATGAGTTCTACGGATTTGACGGCTTTCAGCCGTCAACGGATAGATTAATGCCCAAAAAGGACAACCCGAATCTCAATCGGGTCTCGTAAGTTTTTTACCCTTCGTTTTTTCGACACGTGGATTTTTACGGTAAAACGGGATTACCGTGGCCCGTCTTCGACTTCCCATCGCTGGAGAGCGGTACACCATGGTACTATTCCGTTTCAAATCCATGCACGCATTTCTAAAAGTCGTACGACACTGTTTCACTATTTCGGACGGATGTTGCACCTTGCACCATGGATGTTGCACCCTGTAGATATCGATTATTCAAACGGCCATAACTTCTGGCTCGTTTAGAGTTACGGGAGCCATAACCTATCAAAATGAAGGCCTCGATGAGTTCTATGGCTTTGACAGCTTTCAGCCGTCAACGGATAGATAAATGCCCAAAAAGGACAACCCGAATCTCAATCGGGTGTCCTAAGTTTTTTACCCTTCGTTTTTTCGACACGTGGATTTTTACGGTAAAACAGGATTACGGTGGCTGGCCTTCGATTTACCATCCTGGACAGTGGTGCACCATGATACTATTCCATTTCAAATCCATGCACGCTTTTCTAAAAGTCGTACGGCACTGTTTGCCATTTCGGACGGATGTTGCACCTTGCACCGTGGATGTTGCACCCTGTAGATATCGATTATTCGGACGGCCATAACATCTGGCTCTTTAGAGTTACGGGAGCCATAACCTGTCAAAACGAAGGCCTCGATGAGTTCTACGGCTTTGACAGCTTTCAGCCGTCAACGGATAGATTAATGCCCAAAAAGGACAACCCGTATCTCAATCGGGTCTCGTAAGTTTTTTACCCTTCGTTTTTTCGACACGTGGATTTTTACCGTAAAACGGGATTACCGTGGCCCGTCTTTGACTTCCCATCGCTGGAGAGCAGTGCACAATGGTACTGTTCCGTTTCAAATCCATGCACGCATTTCTAAAATTCGTACGACACTGTTTCACCATTTCGGACGGATGTTGCACCTTGCACCTTGCACCGTGGATGTTGCACCCTGTAGATATCGATTATTCGGACGGCCATAACTTCTGGCTCGTTTAGAGTTACGGGAGCCATAACCTGTCAAAACGAAGGTCTCGATAAGTTCTATGGCTTTGACAGCTTTCACCCGTCAACGGATAGATTAATGCCCAAAAAGGACAACCCGAATCTCAATCGGGTCTCGTAAGTATTTTACCCTTCGTTTTTTCGACACGTGCAATTTTACGGTAAAACAAGATTACGATGGCTGGTCTTCAATTTACCATCGCTGGAGAGTGGTGCACCATGGTACTGTTCCGTTTCAAATCCATGCACGCATTTCTAAAAGTCATACGGCACTATTTCGCCATTTCGGACGGATGTTGCACCTTGCACCGTGGATGTTGCACCCTGTAGATATCGATTATACGGACGACCATAACTTCTGGCTCGTTTAGAGTTACGGGATCCACAACCTTTCAAAACGAAGGCCTCGGTGAGTTCTACGGCTTTGACAGCTTTCAGCCGTCAACGGATAGATTAATGCCCAAAAAGGACAACCGGAATCTCAATCGGGTCTCGTAAGTTTTTTACCCTTCGTTTTTTCGACACGTAGATTTTTACGGTAAAACAGGATTACCGTGGCTGGCCTTCGATTTACCATCGCTGGAGAGTGGTGCAACATGGTACTTTTCCGTTTCGAATCCATGCACGCATTTCTAAAAGTCGTACGGCACTGTTTCGCCATTTCGGACGGATGTTGCACGTTGCACCGTGGATGTTGCACCCTGTAGATATCGATTATTCGGACGGCCATAACTTCTGGCTCGTTTAGAGTTACGGGAGCCATAACATGTCAAAACGAAGGCCTCGATGAGTTCTACGGCTTCGACAGCTTTCAGCTGTCAACGGATAGATTAATGCCCAAAAAGGACAACCCGAATCTCAATCGGGTCTCGTATGTTTTTTACCCTTCGTTTTTTCGACACGTGGATTTTTACGGTAAAACAGGATTACGGTGGCTGATCTTCGATTTACCATCGCTGGAGAGTGGTGCACCATGTTACTGTTCTGTTTCAAATCCATGCACGCATTTCTAAAAGTCGTACGGCACTGTTTCGCCATTTCGGACGGATGTTGCACGTTGCACCGTGGATGTTGCACCCTGTAGATATCGATTATTCGGACGGCCATAACTTCTGGCTCGTTTAGAGTTACGGGAGCCATAACATGTCAAAACGAAGGCCTCGATGAGTTCTACGGCTTTGACAGCTTTCAGCTGTCAACGGATAGATTAATGCCCAAAAAGGACAACCCGAATCTCAATCGGGTCTCGTATGTTTTTTACCCTTCGTTTTTTCGACACGTGGATTTTTACGGTAAAACAGGATTACGGTGGCTGGTCTTCGATTTACCATCGCTGGAGAGTGGTGCACCATGGTACTGTTCCGTTTCAAATCCATGCACGCATTTCTTAAAGTCGTACGACACTGTTTCGCCATTTCGGACGGATGTTGCACCTTGCACCGTGGACGTTGCACCATATAGATATCGATTATACGGACGACCATAACTTCTGGCTCGTTTAGATTTACGGGATCCATAACCTGTCAAAACGAAGGCCTCGATGAGATCTATGGCTTTGACAGCTTGCAGCCGTCAACGAATAGATTAGTGCCAAAAAGGACAACCCGAATCTCAATCGGGTCTCATAAGTTTTTTACCCTTCATTTTTTCGACACGTGGATTTTTACGGTAAAACGGGATAACCGTGGCCCGTCTTGGACTTCCCATCACTGGAGAGCGGTGCATCATGGTACTGTCCCTATTCAAATCCATGCACGCATTTCTGAAATTCGTACGACACTGTTTCACCATTTCGGACGGATTTTGCACCTTGCACCGTGGATGTTGCATCCTGTAGATATCGATTATTCGGACGGCCATAACTTCTGGCTCGTTTAGAGTTACGGGAGCCATAACCTGTCAAAACGAAGGCCTCGATAAGTTCTATGACTTTGACGGCTTTCACCCGTCAACGGATAGATTAATGCCCAAAAAGGACAATCCGAATCTCAATCGTGTTTCCTAAGTTTTTTACCCGTCGTTTTTTCGACACGTGCAATTTTACGGTAAAACAGGATTACGGTGGCTGGTCTTCGATTTACCATCGCTCGAGAGTGGTGCACCATGGTACTGTTCCGTTTCAAATCCATGCACGCATTTCTAAAAGTCGTACGGCACTGTTTTGCCATTTCGGACGGATGTTGCACCTTGCACAGTGGATGTTGCACCCTGTAGATATCGATTATACGGACGACCATAACTTCTGGCTCGTTTAGAGTTACGGGATCCACAACCTGTCAAAACGAAGGCCTCGATGAGTTCTACGGCTTTGACAGCTTTCAGCCATCAACGGATAGATTAATACCCAAAAAGGACAACCCGAATCTCAATCGGGTCTCGTATGTTTTTTACCCTTCGTTTTTTCGACACGTGGATTTTTACGGTAAAACAGGATTACGGTGGCTGGTCTTCGATTTACCATCGCTGGAGAGTGGTGCACCATGTTACTGTTCTGTTTCAAATCCATGCACGCATTTCTAAAAGTCGTACGGCACTGTTTCGCCATTTCGGACGGATGTTGCACGTTGCACCGTGGATGTTGCACCCTGTAGATATCGATTATTCGGACGGCCATAACTTCTGGCTCGTTTAGAGTTACGGGAGCCATAACATGTCAAAATGAAGGCCTCGATGAGTTCTACGGCTTTGACAGCTTTCAGCTGTCAACGGATAGATTAATGCCCAAAAAGGACAACCCGAATCTCAATCGGGTCTCGTATGTTTTTTACCCTTCGTTTTTTCGACACGTGGATTTTTACGGTAAAACAGGATTACGGTGGCTGGTCTTCGATTTACCATCGCTGGAGAGTGGTGCACCATGGTACTGTTCCGTTTCAAATCCATGCACGCATTTCTTAAAGTCGTACGGCACTGTTTCGCCATTTCGGACGGATGTTGCACCTTGCACCGTGGACGTTGCACCATATAGATATCGATTATACGGACGACCATAACTTCTGGCTCGTTTAGATTTACGGGATCCATAACCTGTCAAAACGAAGGCCTCGATGAGATCTATGGCTTTGACAGCTTGCAGCCGTCAACGAATAGATTAGTGCCCAAAAAGGACAACCCGAATCTCAATCGGGTCTCATAAGTTTTTTACCCTTCATTTTTTCGACACGTGGATTTTTACGGTAAAACGGGATAACCGTGGCCCGTCTTGGACTTCCCATCACTGGAGAGCGGTGCATCATGGTACTGTCCCTATTCAAATCCATGCACGCATTTCTGAAATTCGTACGACACTGTTTCACCATTTCGGACGGATTTTGCACCTTGCACCGTGGATGTTGCATCCTGTAGATATCGATTATTCGGACGGCCATAACTTCTGGCTCGTTTAGAGTTACGGGAGCCATAACCTGTCAAAACGAAGGCCTCGATAAGTTCTATGACTTTGACGGCTTTCACCCGTCAACGGATAGATTAATGCCCAAAAAGGACAATCCGAATCTCAATCGTGTTTCCTAAGTTTTTTACCCGTCGTTTTTTCGACACGTGCAATTTTACGGTAAAACAGGATTACGGTGGCTGGTCTTCGATTTACCATCGCTCGAGAGTGGTGCACCATGGTACTGTTCCGTTTCAAATCCATGCACGCATTTCTAAAAGTCGTACGGCACTGTTTTGCCATTTCGGACGGATGTTGCACCTTGCACAGTGGATGTTGCACCCTGTAGATATCGATTATACGGACGACCATAACTTCTGGCTCTTTAGAGTTACGGGATCCACAACCTGTCAAAACGAAGGCCTCGATGAGTTCTACGGCTTTGACAGCTTTCAGCCGTCAACGGATAGATTAATACCCAAAAAGGACAACCCGAATCTCAATCGGGTCTCGTATGTTTTTTACCCTTCGTTTTTTCGACACGTGGATTTTTACGGTAAAACAGGATTACGGTGGCTGGTCTTCGATTTACCATCGCTGGAGAGTGGTGCACCATGTTACTGTTCTGTTTCAAATCCATGCACGCATTTCTAAAAGTCGTACGGCACTGTTTCGCCATTTCGGACGGATGTTGCACGTTGCACCGTGGATGTTGCACCCTGTAGATATCGATTATTCGGACGGCCATAACTTCTGGCTCGTTTAGAGTTACGGGAGCCATAACATGTCAAAACGAAGGCCTCGATGAGTTCTACAGATTAATGCCCAAAAAGGACAACCCGAATCTCAATCGGGTCTCGTATGTTTTTTACCCTTCGTTTTTTCGACACGTGGATTTTTACGGTAAAACAGGATTACGGTGGCTGGTCTTCGATTTACCATCGCTGGAGAGTGGTGCACCATGGTACTGTTCCGTTTCAAATCCATGCACGCATTTCTTAAAGTCGTACGGCACTGTTTCGCCATTTCGGACGGATGTTGCACCTTGCACCGTGGACGTTGCACCATATAGATATCGATTATACGGACGACCATAACTTCTGGCTCGTTTAGATTTACGGGATCCATAACCTGTCAAAACGAAGGCCTCGATGAGATCTACGGCTTTGACAGCTTGCAGCCGTCAACGAATAGATTAATGCCCAAAAAGGACAACCCGAATCTCAATCGGGTCTCATAAGTTTTTTACCCTTCATTTTTTCGACACGTGGATTTTTACGGTAAAACGGGATAACCGTGGCCCGTCTTGGACTTCCCATCACTGGAGAGCGGTGCATCATGGTACTGTCCCTATTCAAATCCATGCACGCATTTCTGAAATTCGTACGACACTGTTTCACCATTTCGGACGGATTTTGCACCTTGCACCGTGGATGTTGCATCCTGTAGATATCGATTATTCGGACGGCCATAACTTCTGGCTCGTTTAGAGTTACGGGAGCCATAACCTGTCAAAACGAAGGCCTCGATAAGTTCTATGACTTTGACGGCTTTCACCCGTCAACGGATAGATTAATGCCCAAAAAGGACAATTCGAATCTCAATCGTGTTTCCTAAGTTTTTTACCCGTCGTTTTTTCGACACGTGCAATTTTACGGTAAAATAGGATTACGGTGGCTGGTCTTCGATTTACCATCGCTCGAGAGTGGTGCACCATGGTACTGTTCCGTTTCAAATCCATGCACGCATTTCTAAAAGTCGTACGGCACTGTTTTGCCATTTCGGACGGATGTTGCACCTTGCACAGTGGATGTTGCACCCTGTAGATATCGATTATACGGACGACCATAACTTCTGGCTCGTTTAGAGTTACGGGATCCACAACCTGTCAAAACGAAGGCCTCAATGAGTTCTACGGCTGTGACAGCTTTCAGCCGTCAACGGATAGATTAATGCCCAAAAAGGACAACCTGAATCTCAATCGGGTCTCGTAAGTTTTTTACCCTTAATTTTTTCGACACGTGGTTTTTACGGTAAAACAGGATTACCGTGGCTGGCCTTCGATTTACCATCGCTGGAGAGTGGTGCACCATGGTACTGTTCCGTTTCAAATCCATCCACGCATTTCTAAAAGTCGTACGGCACTGTTTCGCCATTTCGGACGGATGTTGCACCTTGCACCGTGGATGTTGCACCATGTAGATATCGATTATATGGACGACCATAACTTCTGGCTCGTTTAGAGTTACGGGATCCACAACTTGTCAAAACGAAGGCCTCGATGAGTTCTACGGCTTTGACAGCTTTCAGCCGTCAACGGATAGATTAATGCCCAAAAAGGACAACCCGAATCTCGATCGGGTCTCGTAAGTTTTTTACCCTTCGTTTTTTCGACACGTGGATTTTTTCGGTAAAACAGGATTACGGTGGCTGGTCTTTGATTTACCATCGCTGGAGAGTGGTGCACCATGTTACAGTTCTGTTTCAAATCCATGCACGCATTTCTAAAAGTCGTACGGCACTGTTTCGCCATTTCGGACGGATGTTGCGCCTTGCACCGTGGATGTTGCACCCTATAGATATCGATTATACGGACGACCATAACTTCTGGCTCGTTTAGAGTTACGGGAGCCATAACCTGTCAAAACGAAGGCCTCGATGAGTTCCATGGCTTTGACAGCTTTTAGCCGTCAACGGATAGATTAATGCCCAAAAAGGACAACCCGAATCTCAATCGGGTCTCGTAAGTTTTTTACCCTTCGTTTTTTCGACACGTGGATTTTCATGGTAAAACAGGATTACGATGGCTGGTCTTCGATTTACCATCGTTGGAGAGTGGTGCACCATGTTACTGTTCTGATTCAAATCCATGCACGCATTTCTAAAAGTCGTACGGCACTGTTTCGCCATTTCGGACGGATGTTGCACCTTGCACCGTGGATGTTGCACCCTGTAGATATCGATTATACGGACGACCGTAACTTCTGGCTCGTTTAGAGTAACGGGATCCACAACCTGTCAAAACGAAGGCCTCGATGAGTTCTATGGCTTTGACAGCTTTCAGCCGTCAACGGATAGATTAATGCCCAAAAAGGACAACCTGAATCTCAATCGGGTCTCGTAAGTTTTTTACCCTTCGTTTTTTCGACACGTAGATTTTTACGGTAAAACTGGATTACCGTGGCTGGCCTTCGATTTACCATCGCTGGAGAGTGGTGCACCATGGTACTGTTCCGTTTCAAATCCATCCACGCATTTCTAAAAGTCGTACGGCACTGTTTCGCCATTTCGGACGGATGTTGCACCTTGCACCGTGGATGTTGCACCCTGTAGATATCGATTATTCAGACGGCCATAACTTCTGGCTCGTTTAGAGTTACGGGAGCCATAACCTGTCAAAACGAAAGCCTCGATAAGTTCTATGGCTTTGACGGCTTTCAGCCGTCGATGGATAGATTAATGCCCAAAAAGGACAACCCGAATCTCTATCGTGTCTCGTAAGTTTTTTACCCTTCGTTTTTTCGACACGTGCAATTTTAAGGTAAAACAGGATTATGGTGGCTGGCCTTCGATTTACCATCGCTGGAGAGTGGTGCACCATGGTACTGTTCCGTTTCAAATCCATGCACGCATTTCTAAAAGTCGTACGGCACTGTTTCGCCATTTCGGACGGATGTTGCACCTTGCACCGTGGATGTTGCACCCTGTAGATATCGATTATTCGGACGGCCATAACTTCTGGCTCGTTTAGAGTTACGGGATCCACAACCTGTCAAAACGAAGGCCTCGATGAGTTCTACGGCTTTGACCGCTTTCAGCCGTCAACGGATAGATTAATGCCCAAAAAGGACAACCTGAATCTCAATCGGGTCTCGTAAGTTTTTTACCTTCATTTTTTTCGACACGTGGATTTTTACGGTAAAACAGGATTACCGTGGCTGGCCTTCGATTTACCATCGCTGGAGAGTGGTGCACCATGGCACTGTTCCGTTTCAAATCCATCCACGCATTTCTAAAAGTCGTACGGCACTGTTTCGCCATTTCGGACGGATGTTGCACCTTGCACCGTGGATGTTGCACCCTGTAGATATCGATTATACGGACGACCATAACTTCTGGCTCGTTTAGAGTTACGGGATCCACAACCTGTCAAAACGAAGGCCTCGATGAGTTCTACGGCTTTGACAGCTTTCAGCCGTCAACGGATAGATTAATGCCCAAAAAGGACAACCTGAATCTCAATCGGGTCTCGTAAGTTTTTTACCCTTCGTTTTTTCGACACGTGGATTTTTACGGTAAAACAGGATTACCGTGGCTGGCCTTCGATTTACCATCGCTGGAGAGTGGTGCACCATGGTACTATTCCGTTTCGAATCCATGCATGCATTTCTAAAAGTCATACGACACGGGTTCGCCATTTCGGACGGATGTTGCACCTTGCACCGTGGATGTTGCACCCTGTAGATATCGATTATTCGGACGGCCATAACTTCTGGCTCGTTTAGAGTTACGGCAGCCATAACATGTCAAAACGAAGGCTTCGATGACTTCTACGGCTTTGACAGCTTTCAGCCGTCAAGGGATAGATTAATGCCCAAAAAGGACATCCCGAATCTCAATCGGGTCTCGGAAGTTTTTTACCCATCGTTTTTTCGACACCTGGATTTTTACAGTAAAACAGGATTACTGTGGCTGGTCTTCGATTTACCATCGCTGGAGAGTGGTGCACCATGTTACTGTTCTGTTTCAAATCCATGCACGCATTTCTAAAAGTCGTACGGCACTGTTTCGCCATTTCGGACGGATGTTGCACCTTGCACCGTGGATGTTGCACCCTATAGATATCGATTATACGGACGACCATAACTTCTGGCTCGTTTAGAGTTACGGGAGCCATAACATGTCAAAACGAAGGCCTCGATGAGTTCTACGGCTTTGACAGCTTTCAGCCGTCAACGGATAGATAAATGCCCAAAAAGGACAACCCGAATCTCAATCGGGTGTCCTAAGTTTTTTACCCTTCATTTTTTCGACACGTGGATTTTTACGGTAAAACAAGATTACGGTGGCTGGCCTTCGATTTACCATCCTGAACAGTGGTGCACCATGGTACTGTTCCGTTTCAAATCCATGCACGCATTTCTAAAAGTCGTACGGCACTGTTTCGCCATTTCGGACGGATGTTGCACCTTGCACCGTGGATGTTGCACCCTGTAGATATCGATTATTCGGACGGCCATAACTTCTGGCTCGTTTAGAGTTACGGAAGCCATAACATGTCAAAACGAAGGCCTCGATGAGTTCTACGGCTTTGACAGGTTTCAGCCGTCAACGGATAGATTAATGCCCAAAAAGGACAACCCGAATCTCAATCGGGTCTCGTAAGTTTTTTACCCATCGTTTTTTCGACACCTGGATTTTTACGGTAAAACAGGATTACGGTGGCTGGTCTTCGATTTACCATCGCTGGAGCGTGGTGCACCATGTTACTGTTCTGTTTCAAATCCATGCACGCATTTCTAAAAGTCGTACGGCACTGTTTCGCCATTTCGGACGGATGTTGCACCTTGCACCGTGGATGTTGCACCCTGTAGATATCGATTATACGGACGACCATAACTTCTGGCTCGTTTAGAGTTACGGGATCCACAACCTGTCAAAACGAAGGCCTCGATGAGTTCTACGGCTTTGACAGCATTCAGCCGTCAACGGATAGATTAATGCCCAAAAAGGACAACCTGAATCTCAATCGGGTCTCGTAAGTTTTTTACCCTTCGTTTTTTCGACACGTGGATTTTTACGGTAAAACAGGATTACCGTGGCTGGCCTTCGATTTACAATCGCTGGAGAGTGGTGCACCATGGTACTATTCCATTTCGAATCCATGCACGCGTTTCTAAAAGTCGTACGACACTGTTTCGCCATTTCGGACGGATGTTGCACCTTGCACCGTGGATGTTGCACCCTGTAGATATCGATTATTCGGACGGCCATAACTTCTGGCTCGTTTAGAGTTACGGGGGCCATAACCTGTCAAAACGAAGGCCTCGATAAGTTCTATGGCTTTGACGGCTGTCAGCCGTCAACGGATAGATTAATGCCCAAAAAGGACAACCCGAATCTCAATCGTGTCTCGTAAGTTTTTTACCCTTCGTTTTTTCGACACATGCAATTTTACGGTAAAACAGGATTATAGTGGCTGGTCTTCGATTTACCATCGCTGGAGAGTGGTGCACCATGGTACTGTTCCGTTTCAAATCCATGCATGCATTTCTAAAAGTTGTACGAAACTGTTTTGCCATTTCGGACGGATGTTGCACCTTGCACCGTGGATGTTGCACCCTGTAGATATCGATTATACGGACGACCATAACTTCTGGCTCGTTTAGAGTTACGGAATCCACAACCTGTCAAAACGAAGGCCTCGATGAGTTCTACGGCTTTGACAGCTTTCAGCCGTCAACGGATAGATTAATGCCCAAAAAGGACAACCTGAATCTCAATCGGCTCTCGTAAGTTTTTTACCCTTCATTTTTTCGACACGTGGATTTTTACGGTAAAACAGGATTACCGTGGATGGCCTTCGATTTACCATCGCTGGAGAGTGGTGCACCATGGTACTGTTCTGTTTCAAATCCATCCACACATTTCTAAAAGTCGTACGGCACTGTTTCGCCATTTCGGACGGATGTTGCACCTTGCACCGTGGATGTTGCACCCTGTAGATATCGATTATACGGATGACCATAACTTCTGGCTCGTTTAGAGTTACGGGATCCACAACCTGTCAAAACGAAGGCCTCGATGAGTTCTACGGCTTTGACAGCATTCAGCCGTCAACGGATAGATTAATGCCCAAAAAGGACAACCTGAATCTCAATCGGGTCTCGTAAGTTTTTTACCCTTCGTTTTTTCGACACGTGGATTTTTACGGTAAAACAGGATTACCGTGGCTGGCCTTCGATTTACAATCGCTGGAGAGTGGTGCACCATGGTACTATTCCATTTCGAATCCATGCACGCGTTTCTAAAAGTCGTACGACACTGTTTCGCCATTTCGGACGGATGTTGCACCTTGCACCGTGGATGTTGCACCCTGTAGATATCGATTATTCGGACGGCCATAACTTCTGGCTCGTTTAGAGTTACGGAAGCCATAACATGTCAAAACGAAGGCCTCGATGAGTTCTACGGCTTTGACAGGTTTCAGCCGTCAACGGATAGATTAATGCCCAAAAAGGACAACCCGAATCTCAATCGGGTCTCGTAAGTTTTTTACCCATCGTTTTTTCGACACCTGGATTTTTACGGTAAAACAGGATTACGGTGGCTGGTCTTCGATTTACCATCGCTGGAGCGTGGTGCACCATGTTACTGTTCTGTTTCAAATCCATGCACGCATTTCTAAAAGTCGTACGGCACTGTTTCGCCATTTCGGACGGATGTTGCACCTTGCACCGTGGATGTTGCACCCTATAGATATCGATTATTCGGACGGCCATAACTTCTGGCTCGTTTAGAGTTACGGGAGCCATAAGCTGTCAAAACGAAGGTCTCGATGAGTTCTACGGATTTGACGGCTTTCAGCCGTCAACGGATAGATTAATGCCCAAAAAGGACAACCCGAATCTCAATCGGGTCTCGTAAGTTTTTTACCCTTCGTTTTTTCGACACGTGGATTTTTACGGTAAAACGGGATTACCGTGGCCCGCCTTCGACTTCACATCGCTGGAGAGCGGTACACCATGGTACTATTCCATTTCAAATCCATGCACGCATTTCTAAAAGTCGTACAACACTATTTCACTATTTCGGACGGATGTTGCACCTTGCACCGTGGACGTTGCACCCTGTAGATATCGATTATTCAAACGGCCATAACTTCTGGCTCGTTTAGAGTTACGGGAGCCATAACCTATCAAAATGAAGGCCTCGATGAGTTCTATGGCTTTGACAGCTTTCAGCCGTCAACGGATAGATAAATGCCCAAAACGGACAACCCGAATCTCAATCGGGTGTCCTAAGTTTTTTACCCTTCGTTTTTTCGACACGTGGATTTTTACGGTAAAACAGGATTACGGTGGCTGGCCTTCGATTTACCATCCTGGACAGTGGTGCACCATGATACTGTTCCATTTCAAATCCATGCACGCATTTCTAAAAGTCGTACGGCACTGTTTGCCATTTCGGACGGATGTTGCACCTTGCACCGTGGATGTTGCACCCTGTAGATATCGATTATTCGGACGGCCATAACATCTGGCTCTTTAGAGTTACGGGAGCCATAACCTGTCAAAACGAAGGCCTCGATGAGTTCTACGGCTTTGACAGCTTTCAGCCGTCAACGGATAGATTAATGCCCAAAAAGGACAACCCGAATCTCAATCGGGTCTCGTAAGTTTTTTACCCTTCGATTTTTCGACACGTGGATTTTTACCGTAAAACGGGAATACCGTGGCCCGTCTTTGACTTCCCATCGCTGGAGAGCGGTGCACAATGGTACTGTTCCGTTTCAAATCCATGCACGCATTTCTAAAATTCGTACGACACTGTTTCACCATTTCGGACGGATGTTGCACCTTGCACCTTGCACCGTGGATGTTGCACCCTGTAGATATCGATTATTCGGACGGCCATAACTTCTGGCTCGTTTAGAGTTACGGGAGCCATAACCTGTCAAAACGAAGGTCTCGATAAGTTCTATGGCTTTGACAGCTTTCAGCCGTCAACGGATAGATTAATGCCCAAAAAGGACAACCCGAATCTCAATCGGGTCTTGTAAGTATTTTACCCTTCGTTTTTTCGACACGTGCAATTTTACGGTAAAACAAGATTACGATGGCTGGTCTTCAATTTACCATCGCTGGAGATTGGTGCACCATGGTACTGTTCCGTTTCAAATCCATGCACGCATTTCTAAAAGTCATACGGCACTGTTTCGCCATTTCGGACGGATGTTGCACCTTGCACCGTGGATGTTGCACCCTGTAGATATCGATTATACGGACGACCATAACTTCTGGCTCGTTTAGAGTTACGGGATCCACAACCTGTCAAAACGAAGGCCTCGATGAGTTCTACGGCTTTGACAGCTTTCAGCCGTCAACGGATAGATTAATGCCCAAAAAGGACAACCTGAATCTCAATCGGGTCTCGTAAGTTTTTTACCCTTCGTTTTTTCGACACGTGGATTTTTACGGTAAAACAGGATTACCGTGGCTGGCCTTCGATTTACCATCGCTGGAGAGCGGTGCATCATGGTACTATTCCATTTCGAATCCATGCACGCATTTCTGAAATTCGTACGACACTGTTTCACCATTTCGGACGGATGTTGCACCTTGCACCGTGGATGTTGCACCCTATAGATATCGATTATACGGACGACCATAACTTCTGGCTCATTTAGAGTTACGGGAGCCATAACCTGTCAAAACGAAGGCCTCGATGAGTTCTACGGCTTTGACAGCTTTCAGCCGTCAACGGATAGAAAAATGCCCAAAAAGGACAACCCGAATCTCAATCGGGTGTCCTAAGTTTTTTACCCTTCGTTTTTTCGACACGTGGATTTTTACGGTAAAACAGGATTACGGTGGCTGGCCTTCGATTTACCATCCTGGACAGTGGCGCACCATGGTACTGTTCCGTTTCAAATCCATGCACGCATTTCTAAAAGTCGTACGGCACTGTTTCGCCATTTCGGACGGATGTTGCACCTTGCACCGTGGATGTTGCACCATATAGATATCGATTATACGGACGACCATAACTTCTGGCTCGTTTAGAGCTACGGGATCCATAACCTGTCAAAACGAAGGCCTCGATGAGATCTACGGTTTTGACAGCTTTCAGCCGTCAACGAATAGATTAATGCCCAAAAAGGACAACCCGAATCTCAATCGGGTCTCATAAGTTTTTTACCCTTCGTTTTTTCGACACGTGGATTTTTACGGTAAAACGGGATAACCGTGGCCCGTCTTGGACTTCCCATCACTGGAGAGCGGTGCATCATGGTACTGTCCCTATTCAAATCCATGCACGCATTTCTGAAATTCGTACGACACTGTTTCACCATTTCGGACGGATGTTGCACCTTGCACCGTGGATGTTGCATCCTGTAGATAACGATTATTCGGACGATCATAACTTCTGGCTCGTTTAGAGTTACAGGAGCCATAACCTGTCAAAACGAAGGCCTCGATAAGTTCTATGGCTTAGACGGCTTTCAGCCGTCAACGGATAGATTAATGCCCAAAAAGGACAATCCGAATCTCAATCGTGTTTCCTAAGTTTTTTACCCGTCGTTTTTTCGACAGGTGCAATTTTACGGTAAAACAGGATTACGGTGGCTGGTCTTCGATTTACCATCGCTGGAGAGTGGTGCACCATGGTACTGTTCCGTTTCAAATCCATGCACGCATTTCTAAAAGTCGTACGGCACTGTTTTGCCATTTCGGACGGATGTTGCACCTTGCATAGTGGATGTTGCACCCTGTAGATATCGATTATACGGACGACCATAACTTCTGGCTCGTTTAGAGTTACGGGATCCAAAACCTGTCAAAACGAAGGCCTCAATGAGTTCTACGGCTTTGACAGCTTTCAGCCGTCAACGGATAGATTAATGCCCAAAAAGGACAACCTGAATCTCAATCGGGTCTCGTAAGTTTTTTACCCTTCGTTTTTTCGACACGTGGATTTTTACGGTAAAACAGGATTACCATGGCTGGCCTTCGATTTACCATCGCTGGAGAGTGGTGCACCATGGTACTGTTCCGTTTCAAATCCATCCACGCATTTCTAAAAGTCGTACGGCACTGTTTCGCCATTTCGGACGGATGTTGCACCTTGCACCGTGGATGTTGCACCATGTAGATATCGATTATATGGACGACCATAACTTCTGGCTCGTTTAGAGTTACGGGATCCACAACTTGTCAAAACGAAGGCCTCGATGAGTTCTACGGCTTTGACAGCTTTCAGCCGTCAACGGATAGATTAATGCCCAAAAAGGACAACCTGAATCTCAATCGGGTCTCGTAAGTTTTTTACCCTTCGTTTTTTCGACACGTGGATTTTTACGGTAAAACAGGATTACCGTGGCTGGCCTTCGATTTACCATCGCTGGAGAGTGGTGCACCATGGTACTATTCCGTTTCGAATCCATGCACGCATTTCTAAAAGTCGTACGGCACTGTTTCTCCATTTCGGACGGATGTTGCACCTTGCACCGTGGATGGTGCACCCTGTAGATATCGATTATTCGGACGGCCATAACTTCTGGCTCGTTTAGAGTTACGGGAGCCATAACATGTCAAAACGATGGCCTCGATGAGTTCTACGGCTTTGACAGGTTTCAGCCGTCAACGGATAGATTAATGCCCAAAAAGGACAACCTGAATCTCAATCGGGTCTCGTAAGTTTTTTACCCTTCGTTTTTTCGACACGTGGATTTTTACGGTAAAACAGGATTACGGTGGCTGGTCTTCGATTTACCATCGCTGGAGAGTGGTGCACCATGTTACAGTTCTGTTTCAAATCCATGCACGCATTTCTAAAAGTCGTACGGCACTGTTTCGCCATTTCGGACGGATGTTGCACCTTGCACCGTGGATGTTGCACCCTATAGATATCGATTATACGGACGACCATAACTTCTGGCTCGTTTAAAGTTACGGGAGCCATAACCTGTCAAAACGAAGGCCTCGATGAGTTCTATGGCTTTGACAGCTTTCAGCCGTCAACGGATAGATTAATGCCCAAAAAGGACAACCCGAATCTCAATCGGGTCTCGTAAGTTTTTTACCCTTCGTTTTTTCGACACGTGGATTTTCATGGTAAAACAGGATTACGATGGCTGGTCTTCGATTTACCATCGTTGGAGAGTGGTGCACCATGTTATTGTTCTGTTTCAAATCCATGCACGCATTTCTAAAAGTCGTACGGCACTGTTTCGCCATTTCGGACGGATGTTGCACCTTGCACCGTGGATGTTGCACCCTGTAGATATCGATTATACGGACGACCATAACTTCTGGCTCGTTTAGAGTTACGGGATCCACAACCTGTCAAAACGAAGGCCTCGATGAGTTCTACGGCGTTGACCGCTTTCAGCCGTCAACGGATAGATTAATGCCCAAAAAGGACAACCTGAATCTCAATCGGGTCTCGTAAGTATTTTACCCTTCGTTTTTTCGACACGTGGACTTTTACGGTAAAACAGGATTACCGTGGCTGGCCTTCAATTTACCATCGCTGGAGAGTGGTGCAACATGGTACTTTTCCGTTTCGAATCCATGCACGCATTTCTAAAATTCGTACGGCACTGTTTCGCCATTTCGGACGGATGTTGCACGTTGCACCATGGATGTTGCACCCTGTAGATATCGATTATTCAGACGGCCATATCTTCTGGCTCGTTTAGAGTTACGGGAGCCATAACCTGTCAAAACGAAGGCCTCGATGATTTCTACGGCTTTGACAGCTTTCAGCCGTCAACGGATAGAAAAATGCCCAAAAAGGACAACCCGAATCTCAATCGGGTGTCCTAAGTTTTTTACCCTTCGTTTTTTCGACACGTGGATTTTTACGGTAAAACAGGATTACGGTGGCTGGCCTTCGATTTACCATCCTGGACAGTGGCGCACCATGGTACTGTTCCGTTTCAAATCCATGCACGCATTTCTAAAAGTCGTACGACACTGTTTGCCATTTCGGACGGATGTTGCACCTTGCACCGTGGATGTTGCACCCTGTAGATATCGATTATTCGGACGGCCATAACATCTGGCTCTTTAGAGTTACGGGAGCCATAACCTGTCAAAACGAAGGCCTCGATGAGTTCTACGGCTTTGACAGCTTTCAGCCGTCAACGGATAGATTAATGCCCAAAAAGGACAACCCGAATCTCAATCGGGTCTCGTAAGTTTTTTACCCTTCGATTTTTCGACACGTGGATTTTTACCGTAAAACGGGAATACCGTGGCCCGTCTTTGACTTCCCATCGCTGGAGAGCGGTGCACAATGGTACTGTTCCGTTTCAAATCCATGCACGCATTTCTAAAATTCGTACGACACTGTTTCACCATTTCGGACGGATGTTGCACCTTGCACCTTGCACCGTGGATGTTGCACCCTGTAGATATCGATTATTCGGACGGCCATAACTTCTGGCTCGTTTAGAGTTACGGGAGCCATAACCTGTCAAAACGAAGGTCTCGATAAGTTCTATGGCTTTGACAGCTTTCAGCCGTCAACGGATAGATTAATGCCCAAAAAGGACAACCCGAATCTCAATCGGGTCTTGTAAGTATTTTACCCTTCGTTTTTTCGACACGTGCAATTTTACGGTAAAACAAGATTACGATGGCTGGTCTTCAATTTACCATCGCTGGAGATTGGTGCACCATGGTACTGTTCCGTTTCAAATCCATGCACGCATTTCTAAAAGTCATACGGCACTGTTTCGCCATTTCGGACGGATGTTGCACCTTGCACCGTGGATGTTGCACCCTGTAGATATCGATTATACGGACGACCATAACTTCTGGCTCGTTTAGAGTTACGGGATCCACAACCTGTCAAAACGAAGGCCTCGATGAGTTCTACGGCTTTGACAGCTTTCAGCCGTCAACGGATAGATTAATGCCCAAAAAGGACAACCTGAATCTCAATCGGGTCTCGTAAGTTTTTTACCCTTCGTTTTTTCGACACGTGGATTTTTACGGTAAAACAGGATTACCGTGGCTGGCCTTCGATTTACCATCGCTGGAGAGCGGTGCATCATGGTACTATTCCATTTCGAATCCATGCACGCATTTCTGAAATTCGTACGACACTGTTTCACCATTTCGGACGGATGTTGCACCTTGCACCGTGGATGTTGCACCCTATAGATATCGATTATACGGACGACCATAACTTCTGGCTCATTTAGAGTTACGGGAGCCATAACCTGTCAAAACGAAGGCCTCGATGAGTTCTACGGCTTTGACAGCTTTCAGCCGTCAACGGATAGAAAAATGCCCAAAAAGGACAACCCGAATCTCAATCGGGTGTCCTAAGTTTTTTACCCTTCGTTTTTTCGACACGTGGATTTTTACGGTAAAACAGGATTACGGTGGCTGGCCTTCGATTTACCATCCTGGACAGTGGCGCACCATGGTACTGTTCCGTTTCAAATCCATGCACGCATTTCTAAAAGTCGTACGGCACTGTTTCGCCATTTCGGACGGATGTTGCACCTTGCACCGTGGATGTTGCACCATATAGATATCGATTATACGGACGACCATAACTTCTGGCTCGTTTAGAGCTACGGGATCCATAACCTGTCAAAACGAAGGCCTCGATGAGATCTACGGTTTTGACAGCTTTCAGCCGTCAACGAATAGATTAATGCCCAAAAAGGACAACCCGAATCTCAATCGGGTCTCATAAGTTTTTTACCCTTCGTTTTTTCGACACGTGGATTTTTACGGTAAAACGGGATAACCGTGGCCCGTCTTGGACTTCCCATCACTGGAGAGCGGTGCATCATGGTACTGTCCCTATTCAAATCCATGCACGCATTTCTGAAATTCGTACGACACTGTTTCACCATTTCGGACGGATGTTGCACCTTGCACCGTGGATGTTGCATCCTGTAGATAACGATTATTCGGACGATCATAACTTCTGGCTCGTTTAGAGTTACAGGAGCCATAACCTGTCAAAACGAAGGCCTCGATAAGTTCTATGGCTTAGACGGCTTTCAGCCGTCAACGGATAGATTAATGCCCAAAAAGGACAATCCGAATCTCAATCGTGTTTCCTAAGTTTTTTACCCGTCGTTTTTTCGACACGTGCAATTTTACGGTAAAACAGGATTACGGTGGCTGGTCTTCGATTTACCATCGCTGGAGAGTGGTGCACCATGGTACTGTTCCGTTTCAAATCCATGCACGCATTTCTAAAAGTCGTACGGCACTGTTTTGCCATTTCGGACGGATGTTGCACCTTGCATAGTGGATGTTGCACCCTGTAGATATCGATTATACGGACGACCATAACTTCTGGCTCGTTTAGAGTTACGGGATCCAAAACCTGTCAAAACGAAGGCCTCAATGAGTTCTACGGCTTTGACAGCTTTCAGCCGTCAACGGATAGATTAATGCCCAAAAAGGACAACCTGAATCTCAATCGGGTCTCGTAAGTTTTTTACCCTTCGTTTTTTCGACACGTGGATTTTTACGGTAAAACAGGATTACCATGGCTGGCCTTCGATTTACCATCGCTGGAGAGTGGTGCACCATGGTACTGTTCCGTTTCAAATCCATCCACGCATTTCTAAAAGTCGTACGGCACTGTTTCGCCATTTCGGACGGATGTTGCACCTTGCACCGTGGATGTTGCACCATGTAGATATCGATTATATGGACGACCATAACTTCTGGCTCGTTTAGAGTTACGGGATCCACAACTTGTCAAAACGAAGGCCTCGATGAGTTCTACGGCTTTGACAGCTTTCAGCCGTCAACGGATAGATTAATGCCCAAAAAGGACAACCTGAATCTCAATCGGGTCTCGTAAGTTTTTTACCCTTCGTTTTTTCGACACGTGGATTTTTACGGTAAAACAGGATTACCGTGGCTGGCCTTCGATTTACCATCGCTGGAGAGTGGTGCACCATGGTACTATTCCGTTTCGAATCCATGCACGCATTTCTAAAAGTCGTACGGCACTGTTTCTCCATTTCGGACGGATGTTGCACCTTGCACCGTGGATGGTGCACCCTGTAGATATCGATTATTCGGACGGCCATAACTTCTGGCTCGTTTAGAGTTACGGGAGCCATAACATGTCAAAACGATAGCCTCGATGAGTTCTACGGCTTTGACAGGTTTCAGCCGTCAACGGATAGATTAATGCTCAAAAAGGACAACCTGAATCTCAATCGGGTCTCGTAAGTTTTTTACCCTTCGTTTTTTCGACACGTGGATTTTTACGGTAAAACAGGATTACGGTGGCTGGTCTTCGATTTACCATCGCTGGAGAGTGGTGCACCATGTTACAGTTCTGTTTCAAATCCATGCACGCATTTCTAAAAGTCGTACGGCACTGTTTCGCCATTTCGGACGGATGTTGCACCTTGCACCGTGGATGTTGCACCCTATAGATATCGATTATACGGACGACCATAACTTCTGGCTCGTTTAAAGTTACGGGAGCCATAACCTGTCAAAACGAAGGCCTCGATGAGTTCTATGGCTTTGACAGCTTTCAGCCGTCAACGGATAGATTAATGCCCAAAAAGGACAACCCGAATCTCAATCGGGTCTCGTAAGTTTTTTACCCTTCGTTTTTTCGACACGTGGATTTTCATGGTAAAACAGGATTACGATGGCTGGTCTTCGATTTACCATCGTTGGAGAGTGGTGCACCATGTTATTGTTCTGTTTCAAATCCATGCACGCATTTCTAAAAGTCGTACGGCACTGTTTCGCCATTTCGGACGGATGTTGCACCTTGCACCGTGGATGTTGCACCCTGTAGATATCGATTATACGGACGACCATAACTTCTGGCTCGTTTAGAGTTACGGGATCCACAACCTGTCAAAACGAAGGCCTCGATGAGTTCTACGGCGTTGACCGCTTTCAGCCGTCAACGGATAGATTAATGCCCAAAAAGGACAACCTGAATCTCAATCGGGTCTCGTAAGTATTTTACCCTTCGTTTTTTCGACACGTGGACTTTTACGGTAAAACAGGATTACCGTGGCTGGCCTTCAATTTACCATCGCTGGAGAGTGGTGCAACATGGTACTTTTCCGTTTCGAATCCATGCACGCATTTCTAAAATTCGTACGGCACTGTTTCGCCATTTCGGACGGATGTTGCACGTTGCACCATGGATGTTGCACCCTGTAGATATCGATTATTCAGACGGCCATATCTTCTGGCTCGTTTAGAGTTACGGGAGCCATAACCTGTCAAAACGAAGGCCTCGATGATTTCTACGGCTTTGACAGCTTTCAGCCGTCAACGGATAGAAAAATGCCCAAAAAGGACAACCCGAATCTCAATCGGGTGTCCTAAGTTTTTTACCCTTCGTTTTTTCGACACGTGGATTTTTACGGTAAAACAGGATTACGGTGGCTGGCCTTCGATTTACCATCCTGGACAGTGGCGCACCATGGTACTGTTCCGTTTCAAATCCATGCACGCATTTCTAAAAGTCGTACGGCACTGTTTCGCCATTTCGGACGGATGTTGCACCTTGCACCGTGGATGTTGCACCATATAGATATCGATTATACGGACGACCATAACTTCTGGCTCGTTTAGAGTTACGGGATCCATAACCTGTCAAAACGAAGGCCTCGATGAGATCTACGGTTTTGACAGCTTTCAGCCGTCAACGAATAGATTAATGCCCAAAAAGGACAACCCGAATCTCAATCGGGTCTCATAAGTTTTTTACCCTTCGTTTTTTCGACACGTGGATTTTTACGGTAAAACGGGATAACCGTGGCCCGTCTTGGACTTCCCATCGCTGGAGAGCGGTGCATCATGGTACTGTCCCTATTCAAATCCATGCACGCATTTCTGAAATTCGTACGACACTGTTTCACCATTTCGGACGGATGTTGCACCTTGCACCGTGGATGTTGCATCCTGTAGATAACGATTATTCGGACGACCATAACTTCTGGCTCGTTTAGAGTTACAGGAGCCATAACCTGTCAAAACGAAGGCCTCGATAAGTTCTATGGCTTTGACGGCTTTCGCCCGTCAACGGATAGATTAATGCCCAAAAAGGACAATCCGAATCTCAATCGTGTTTCCTATGTTTTTTACCCGTCGTTTTTTCGACACGTGCAATTTTACGGTAAAACAGGATTACGTTGGCTGGTCTTCGATTTACCATCGCTGGAGAGTGGTGCACCATGGTACTGTTCCGTTTCAAATCCATGCACGCATTTCTAAAAGTCGTACGGCACTGTTTTGCCATTTCGGACGGATGTTGCACCTTGCATAGTGGATGTTGCACCCTGTAGATATCGATTATACGGACGACCATAACTTCTGGCTCGTTTAGAGTTACGGGATCCACAACCTGTCAAAACGAAGGCCTGAATGAGTTCTACGGCTTTGACAGCTTTCAGCCGTCAACGGATAGATTAATGCCCAAAAAGGACAACCTGAATCTCAATCGGGTCTCGTAAGTTTTTTACCCTTCGTTTTTTCGACACGTGGATTTTTACGGTAAAACAGGATTACCATGGCTGGCCTTCGATTTACCATCGCTGGAGAGTGGTGCACCATGGTACTGTTCCGTTTCAAATCCATCCACGCATTTCTAAAAGTCGTACGGCACTGTTTCGCCATTTCGGACGGATGTTGCACCTTGCACCGTGGATGTTGCACCATGTAGATATCGATTATATGGACGACCATAACTTCTGGCTCGTTTAGAGTTACGGGATCCACAACTTGTCAAAACGAAGGCCTCGATGAGTTCTACGGCTTTGACAGCTTTCAGCCGTCAACGGATAGATTAATGCCCAAAAAGGACAACCTGAATCTCAATCGGGTCTCGTAAGTTTTTTACCCTTCGTTTTTTCGACACGTGGATTTTTACGGTAAAACAGGATTACCGTGGCTGGCCTTCGATTTACCATCGCTGGAGAGTGGTGCACCATGGTACTATTCCGTTTCGAATCCATGCACGCATTTCTAAAAGTCGTACGACACTGTTTCTCCATTTCGGACGGATGTTGCACCTTGCACCGTGGATGGTGCACCCTGTAGATATCGATTATTCGGACGGCCATAACTTCTGGCTCGTTTAGAGTTACGGGAGCCATAACATGTCAAAACGATGGCCTCGATGAGTTCTACGGCTTTGACAGGTTTCAGCCGTCAACGGATAGATTAATGCCCAAAAAGGACAACCTGAATCTCAATCGGGTCTCGTAAGTTTTTTACCCTTCGTTTTTTCGACACGTGGATTTTTACGGTAAAACAGGATTACGGTGGCTGGTCTTCGATTTACCATCGCTGGAGAGTGGTGCACCATGTTACAGTTCTGTTTCAAATCCATGCACGCATTTCTAAAAGTCGTACGGCACTGTTTCGCCATTTCGGACGGATGTTGCACCTTGCACCGTGGATGTTGCACCCTATAGATATCGATTATACGGACGACCATAACTTCTGGCTCGTTTAAAGTTACGGGAGCCATAACCTGTCAAAACGAAGGCCTCGATGAGTTCTATGGCTTTGACAGCTTTCAGCCGTCAACGGATAGATTAATGCCCAAAAAGGACAACCCGAATCTCAATCGGGTCTCGTAAGTTTTTTACCCTTCGTTTTTTCGACACGTGGATTTTCATGGTAAAACAGGATTACGATGGCTGGTCTTCGATTTACCATCGTTGGAGAGTGGTGCACCATGTTATTGTTCTGTTTCAAATCCATGCACGCATTTCTAAAAGTCGTACGGCACTGTTTCGCCATTTCGGACGGATGTTGCACCTTGCACCGTGGATGTTGCACCCTGTAGATATCGATTATACGGACGACCATAACTTCTGGCTCGTTTAGAGTTACGGGATCCACAACCTGTCAAAACGAAGGCCTCGATGAGTTCTACGGCTTGACAGCTTTCAGCCGTCAACGGATAGATTAATGCCCAAAAAGGACAACCTGAATCTCAATCGGGTCTCGTAAGTATTTTACCCTTCGTTTTTTCGACACGTGGACTTTTACGGTAAAACAGGATTACCGTGGCTGGCCTTCAATTTACCATCGCTGGAGAGTGGTGCAACATGGTACTTTTCCGTTTCGAATCCATGCACGCATTTCTAAAATTCGTACGGCACTGTTTCGCCATTTCGGACGGATGTTGCACGTTGCACCGTGGATGTTGCACCCTGTAGATATCGATTATTCGGACGGCCATAACTTCTGGCTCGTTTAGAGTTACGGGAGCCATAACATGTCAAAACGAAGGCCTCGATGAGTTCTACGGCTTTGACAGCTTTCAGCCGTCAACGGATAGATTAATGCCCAAAAAGGACAACCCGAACCTCAATCGGGTCTCATATGTTTTTTACCCTTCGTTTTTTCGACACGTGGATTTTTACGGTAAAACAGGATTACGGTGGCTGGTCTTCGATTTACCATCGCTGGAGAGTGGTGCACCATGTTACTGTTCTGTTTCAAATCCATGCACGCATTTCTAAAAGTCGTACGGCACTGTTTCGCCATTTCGGACGGATGTTGCACCTTGCACCGTGGATGTTGCACCCTATAGATATCGATTATACGGACGACCATAACTTCTGGCTCGTTTAGAGTTACGGGAGCCATAACCTGTCAAAACGAAGGCCTCGATGAGTTCTACGGCTTTGACAGCTTTCAGCCGTCAACGGATAGAAAAATGCCCAAAAAGGACAACCCGAATCTCAATCGGGTGTCCTAAGTTTTTTACCCTTCGTTTTTTCGACACGTGGATTTTTACGGTAAAACAGGATTACGGTGGCTGGCCTTCGATTTACCATCCTGGACAGTGGCGCACCATGGTACTGTTCCGTTTCAAATCCATGCACGCATTTCTAAAAGTCGTACGGCACTGTTTCGCCATTTCGGACGGATGTTGCACCTTGCACCGTGGATGTTGCACCATATAGATATCGATTATACAGATGACCATAACTTCTGGCTCGTTTAGAGTTACGGGATCCATAACCTGTCAAAACGAAGGCCTCGATGAGATCTACGGCTTTGACAGCTTTCAGCCGTCAACGAATAGATTAATGCCCAAAAAGGACAACCCGAATCTCAATCGGGTCTCATAAGTTTTTTACCCTTCGTTTTTTCGACACGTGGATTTTTACGGTAAAACGGGATAACCGTGGCCCGTCTTGGACTTCCCATCACTGGAGAGCGGTGCATCATGGTACTGTCCCTATTCAAATCCATGCACGCATTTCTGAAATTCGTACGACACTGTTTCACCATTTCGGACGGATGTTGCACCTTGCACCGTGGATGTTGCATCCTGTAGATATCGATTATTCGGACGGCCATAACTTCTGGCTCGTTTAGAGTTACGGGAGCCATAACCTGTCAAAACGAAGGCCTCGATAAGTTCTATGGCTTTGACGGCTTTCACCCGTCAACGGATAGATTAATGCCCAAAAAGGACAATCCGAATCTCAATCGTGTTTCCTAAGTTTTTTACCCGTCGTTTTTTCGACACGTGCAATTTTACGGTAAAACAGGATTACGGTGGCTGGTCTTCGATTTACCATCGCTGGAGAGTGGTGCACCATGGTACTGTTCCGTTTCAAATCCATGCACGCATTTCTAAAAGTCGTAGGCACTGTTTTGCCATTTCGGACGGATGTTGCACCTTGCACAGTGGATGTTGCACCCTGTAGATATCGATTATACGGACGACCATAACTTCTGGCTCGTTTAGAGTTACGGGATCCACAACCTGTCAAAACGAAGGCCTCAATGAGTTCTACGGCTTTGACAGCTTTCAGCCGTCAACGGATAGATTAATGCCCAAAAAGGACAACCTGAATCTCAATCGGGTCTCGTAAGTTTTTTACCCTTCGTTTTTTCGACACGTGGATTTTTACGGTAAAACAGGATTACCGTGGCTGGCCTTCGATTTACCATCGCTGGAGAGTGGTGCACCATGGTACTGTTCCGTTTCAAATCCATCCACGCATTTCTAAAAGTCGTACGGCACTGTTTCGCCATTTCGGACGGATGTTGCACCTTGCACCGTGGATGTTGCACCCTGTAGATATCGATTATATGGACGACCATAACTTCTGGCTCGTTTAGAATTACGGGATCCACAACTTGTCAAAACGAAGGCCTCGATGAGTTCTACGGCTTTGACAGCTTTCAGCCGTCAACGGATAGATTAATGCCCAAAAAGGACAACCTGAATCTCAATCGGGTCTCGTAAGTTTTTTACCCTTCGTTTTTTCGACACGTGGATTTTTACGGTAAAACAGGATTACCGTGGCTGGCCTTCGATTTACCATCGCTGGAGAGTGGTGCACCATGGTACTATTCCGTTTCGAATCCATGCACGCATTTCTAAAAGTCGTACGGCACTGTTTCTCCATTTCGGACGGATGTTGCACCTTGCACCGTGGATGGTGCACCCTGTAGATATCGATTATTCGGACGGCCATAACTTCTGGCTCGTTTAGAGTTACGGGAGCCATAACATGTCAAAACGAAGGCCTCGATGAGTTCTACGGCTTTGACAGCTTTCAGCCGTCAACGGATAGATTAATGCCCAAAAAGGACAACCAGAATCTCAATCGGGTCTCGTAAGTTTTTTACCCTTCGTTTTTTCGACACGTGGATTTTTACGGTAAAACAGGATTACGGTGGCTGGTCTTCGATTTACCATCGCTGGAGAGTGGTGCACCATGTTACAGTTCTGTTTCAAATCCATGCACGCATTTCTAAAAGTCGTACGGCACTGTTTCGCCATTTCGGACGGATGTTGCACCTTGCACCGTGGATGTTGCACCCTATAGATATCGATTATACGGACGACCATAACTTCTGACTCGTTTAAAGTTACGGGAGCCATAACCTGTCAAAACGAAGGCCTCGATGAGTTCTATGGCTTTGACAGCTTTCAGCCGTCAACGGATAGATTAATGCCCAAAAAGGACAACCCGAATCTCAATCGGGTCTCGTAAGTTTTTTACCCTTCGTTTTTTCGACACGTGGATTTTCATGGTAAAACAGGATTACGATGGCTGGTCTTCGATTTACCATCGTTGGAGAGTGGTGCACCATGTTACTGTTCTGTTTCAAATCCATGCACGCATTTCTAAAAGTCGTACGGCACTGTTTCGCCATTTCGGACGGATGTTGCACCTTGCACCGTGGATGTTGCACCCTGTAGATATCGATTATACGGACGACCATAACTTCTGGCTCGTTTAGAGTTACGGGATCCACAACCTGTCAAAACGAAGGCCTCGATGAGTTCTACGGCTTTGACAGCTTTCAGCCGTCAACGGATAGATTAATGCCCAAAAAGGACAACCTGAATCTCAATCGGGTCTCGTAAGTTTTTTACCCTTCGTTTTTTCGACACGTGGATTTTTACGGTAAAACTGGATTACCGTGGCTGGCCTTCGATTTATCATCGCTGGAGAGTGGTGCACCATGGTACTGTTCTGTTTCAAATCCATGCACGCATTTCTAAAAGTCGTACGGCACTGTTTCTCCATTTCGGACGGATGATGCACCTTGCACCGTGGATGTTGCACCCTATAGATATCGATTATACGGACGACCATAACTTCTGACTCGTTTAAAGTTACGGGAGCCATAACCTGTCAAAACGAAGGCCTCGATGAGTTCTATGGCTTTGACAGCTTTCAGCCGTCAACGGATAGATTAATGCCCAAAAAGGACAACCCGAATCTCAATCGGGTCTCGTAAGTTTTTTACCCTTCGTTTTTTCGACACGTGGATTTTCATGGTAAAACAGGATTACGATGGCTGGTCTTCGATTTACCATCGTTGGAGAGTGGTGCACCATGTTACTGTTCTGTTTCAAATCCATGCACGCATTTCTAAAAGTCGTACGGCACTGTTTCGCCATTTCGGACGGATGTTGCACCTTGCACCGTGGATGTTGCACCCTGTAGATATCGATTATACGGACGACCATAACTTCTGGCTCGTTTAGAGTTACGGGATCCACAACCTGTCAAAACGAAGGCCTCGATGAGTTCTACGGCTTTGACAGCTTTCAGCCGTCAACGGATAGATTAATGCCCAAAAAGGACAACCTGAATCTCAATCGGGTCTCGTAAGTTTTTTACCCTTCGTTTTTTCGACACGTGGATTTTTACGGTAAAACTGGATTACCGTGGCTGGCCTTCGATTTATCATCGCTGGAGAGTGGTGCACCATGGTACTGTTCTGTTTCAAATCCATGCACGCATTTCTAAAAGTCGTACGGCACTGTTTCACCATTTCGGACGGATGTTGCACCTTGCACCGTGGATGTTGCACCCTGTAGATATCGATTATTCGGACGGCAATAACTTCTGGCTCGTTTAGAGTTACGGGAGCCATAACCTATCAAAACGAAAGCCTCGATAAGTTCTATGGCTTTGATGGCTTTCAGCCGTCAATGGATAGATTAATGCCCAAAAAGGACAACCCGAATCTCAATCGTGTCTCGTAAGTTTTTTACCCTTCGTTTTTTCGACACGTGCAATTTTACGGTAAAACAGGATTATGGTGGCTGGCCTTCGATTTACCATCGCTGGAGAGTGGTGCACCATGGTACTGTTCCGTTTCAAATCCATGCACGCATTTCTAAAAGTCGTACGGCACTGTTTTGCCATTTCGGACGGATGTTGCACCTTGCACCGTGGATGTTGCACCCTGTAGATATCGATTATTCGGACGGCCATAACTTCTGGCTCGTTTAGAGTTACGGGATCCACAACCTGTCAAAACGAAGGCTCGATGAGCTCTACGGCTTTGACAGCTTTCAGCCGTCAACGGATAGATTAATGCCCAAAAAGGACAACCTGAATCTCAATCGGGTCTCGTAAGTTTTTTACCCTTCATTTTTTTCGACACGTGGATTTTTACGGTAAAACAGGATTACCATGGCTGGCCTTCGATTTACCATCGCTGGAGAGTGGTGCACCATGGCACTGTTCCGTTTCAAATCCATCCACGCATTTCTAAAAGTCGTACGGCACTGTTTCGCCATTTCGGACGGATGTTGCACCTTGCACCGTGGATGTTGCACCCTGTAGATATCGATTATACGGACGACCATAACTTCTGGCTCGTTTAGAGTTACGGGATCCACAACCTGTCAAAACGAAGGCCTCGATGAGTTCTACGGCTTTGACAGCTTTCAACCGTCAACGGATAGATTAATGCCCAAAAAGGACAACCTGAATCTCAATCGGGTCTCGTAAGTTTTTTACCCTTCGTTTTTTCGACACGTGGATTTTTACGGTAAAACAGGATTGCCGTGGCTGGCCTTCGATTTACCATCGCTGGAGAGTGGTGCACCATGGTACTATTCCGTTTCGAATCCATGCACGCATTTCTAAAAGTCGTACGACACTGTTTCGCCATTTCGGACGGATGTTGCACCGTGCACCGTGGATGTTGCACCCTGTAGATATCGATTATTCGGACGGCCATAACTTCTGGCTCGTTTAGAGTTACGGGAGCCATAACATGTCAAAACGAAGGCCTCGATGAGTTCTACGGCTTTGACAGCTTTCAGCCGTCAACGGATAGATTAATGCCCAAAAAGGACAACCCGAATCTCAATCGGGTGTCGTAAGTTTTTTACCCATCGTTTTTTCGACACCTGGATTTTTACAGTAAAACAGGATTACTGTGGCTGGTCTTCGATTTACCATCGCTGGAGAGTGGTGCACCATGTTACTGTTCTGTTTCAAATCCATGCACGCATTTCTAAAAGTCGTACGGCACTGTTTCTCCATTTCGGACGGATGATGCACCTTGCACCGTGGATGTTGCACCCTATAGATATCGATTATACGGACGACCATAACTTCTGGCTCGTTTAGAGTTACGGGAGCCATAACATGTCAAAACGAAGGCCTCGATGAGTTCTACGTCTTTGACAGCTTTCAGCCGTCAACGGATAGATAAATGCCCAAAAAGGACAGCCCGAATCTCAATCGGGTCTCCTAAGTTTTTTACCCTTCGTTTTTTCGACACGTGGATTTTTACGGTAAAACAAGATTACGGTGGCTGGCCTTCGATTTACCATCCTGGACAGTGGTGCACCATGGTACTGTTCCGTTTCAAATTCATGCACGCATTTCTAAAAGTCGTACGACACTGTTTCGCCATTTCGGACGGATGTTGCACCTTGCACCGTGGATGTTGCACCATATAGATATCGATTATACGGACGACCATAACTTCTGGCTCGTTTAGAGTTACGGGATCCATAACCTGTCAAAACGAAGGCCTCGATGAGATCTACGGGTTTAACGGCTTTCAGCCGTCAACGGATAGATTAATGCCCAAAAAGGACAACCCGAATCTCAATCGGGTCTCGTAAGTTTTTTACCCTTCGTTTTTTCGACACGTGGATTTTTACGGTAAAACAGGATTGTCGTGGCTGGCCTTCGATTTACCATCGCTGGAGAGTGGTGCACCATGGTACTGTTCCATTTCAAATCCATCCACGCATTTCTAAAAGTCGTACGGCACTGTTTTGCCATTCGGACGGATGTTGTACCTTGCACCGTGGATGTTGCACCCTGTAGATATCGATTATACGGACGACCATAACTTCTGGCTCGTTTAGAGTTACGGGAGCCACAATCTGTCAAAACAAAGGCCTCGATGTGTTCTACCTCTTTGACATCTTTAGGCCGTCAACGGATATATTAATGCCCAAAAAGGACAACCCGAATCTCAATCGGGTCTTGTAAGTTTTTTACCCTTCGTTTTTTCGACACGTGGATTTTTACGGTAAAACGGGATTACCGTGGCCCGTCTTCGACTTCCCACCGCTGGAGAGCGGTGCACCATGGTACTGTTCCGTTTCAAATCCATGCACGCATTTCTAAAATTCGTACGACACTGTTTCACCATTTCGGATGGATGTTGCACCTTGCACCGTGGATGTTGCACCCTGTAGATATCGATTATTCGGACGGCCATAACTTCTGGCTCATTTACAGTTACGGGAGCCATAACTTGTCAAAATGAAGGCCTCGATATGTTCTATGGCTTTGACAGCTTTCGACCGTCAACGGATAGATTAATGCCCAAAAAGGACAACCCAAATCTCAATCGGGTCTCGTAAGTTTTTTACCCTTCGTTTTTTCGACACGTGCAATTTTATGGTAAAACAGGATTACGGTGGCTGGTCTTCAATTTACCATCGCTAGAGAGTGGTGCACCATGGTACTTTTCCGCTTCAAATCCATGCACGCATTTCTAAAAGTTGTACGGCACTGTTTCGCCATTTCGGACGGATGTTGCACCTTGCACCGTGGATGTTGCACCCTTTAGATATCGATTATACGGACGACCATAACTTCTGGCTCGTTTAGAGTTACGGGATCCACAACCTGTCAAAATGAAGGCCTCGATGAGTTCTACGGCTTTGACAGCTTTCAGCCGTCAACGGATAGATTAATGCCCAAAAAGGACAACCTGAATCTCAATCGGGTCTCGTAAGTTTTTTACCCTTCGTTTTTTCGACACGTGGATTTTTACGGTAAAACAGGATCACGGAGGCTGGCCTTCGATTTACCATCGTTGGAGATTGGCGCACCATGGTACTGTTCTGTTTCAAATCCATGCACGCATTTCTAAAAGTCGTACGGCACTGTTTCTCCATTTCGGACGGATGTTGCACCTTGCACCGTGGATGTTGCACCCTGTAGATGTCGATTATTCGGACGGCCATAACTTCTGGCTCGTTCAGAGTTACGGAAGCCATAACCTGTCAAAACGAAGGCCTCGATGATTTCTACGGCTTTGACAGCTTTCAGCCGTCAACGGATAGATTAATGCCAAAAAAGGACAAACCGAATCTCAATCGGGTCTCGTATGTTTTTAACCCTTCGTTTCTTCGACACGTGGATTTTTACGGTAAAACGGGATTACGGTGGCTGGTCTTCGATTTATTATCGTTGGAGAGTGGTGCACCATGGTACTGTTCCGTTTCAGATCCATGCACGCATTTCTAAAAGTCGTACGGCACTTTTTCGCCATTTCGGACGGATGTTGCACCTTGCACCGCGGATGTTGCACCCTGTAGATATCGGTTATTCGGACGGCCATAACTTCTGGCTCGTTTAGAGTAACGAGAGCCATAACCTTCCAAAATGAAGGACTCGATGAGTTCTACGGCTTTGATAGCTTTCAGTCGTCAACGGATAGATTAATACCCAAAAGGGACAACCCGAATCTCAATCGGGTCTCGTAAGTTTTTTACCCTTCGTTTTTTCGACACGTGGATTTTTACGGTCAAACAGGATTACGGTAGCTGGTCTTCGATTTACCATCGCTGGAGAGTGGTGCACTATGGTACTGTTCCGTTTCAAATCCATGCACGCATTTCTAAAAGTCGTACGACTCTGTTTCGCCATTTCGGACGGATGTTGCACCTTGCATCGTGGATGTTGCACCCTGTAGATATCGATTATTCGGACGACCATAACTTCTGGCTCGTTTAGAGTTACGGGAGCCATAACCTGTCAAAACGAAGGCCTCGATGAGTTCTACGGCTTTGACAGCTTTCAGCCGTCAACGAATAGATTAATGCCCAAAAAGGACAACCCGAATCTCAATCGGGTCTCGTAAGTTTTTTACCCTTCGTTTTTTCGACACGTGGATTTTTACGGTAAAACAGGATTACTGTGGCCCGTCTTCGACTTCCCATCGCTGGAGAGTGGTGCACCATGGTACTGTTCCGTTTCAAATCCATGCACGCATTTCTAAAAGTCGTACGGCACTGTTTCGACATTTCGGACGGATGTTGCACCTTGCACCGTGGATGTTGCACCTTGTAGATATCGATTATTCGGACGGCCATAACTTCTGGCTCGTTTAGATTTACGGGAGCCATAACCCGTCAAAAACGAAGGCCTCGATGAGTTCTACGGCTTTGACAGCTTTCAGCCATCAACGGATAGATTAATGCCCAAAAAGGACAACCCGAATCTCAATAAGGTCTCGTAAGTTTTTTACCCTTCGTTTTTTCGACACGTGGATTTTTACAGTAAAACTGGATTACCGTGGCCCGTCTTCGACTTCCCATCGCTGGAGAGCGGTGCACCATGGTACTGCTCCGTTTCAAATCCATGCACGCATTTCTAAAACTCGTACGACACTGTTTCACCATTTCGGACGGATGTTGCACCTTGCACCGTGGATGTTGCACCCTGTAGATATCGATTATTCAAACAGCCATAACTTCTGGCTCGTTTAGAGTTACGGGAGCCATAACCTGTCAAAACGAAGGCCTCGATGAGTTCTATGGCTTTGACAGCTTTCAGCCGTCAACGGATAGATTAATGCCCAAAAAGGACAACCCGAATCTCAATCGGGTCTCGTAAGTTTTTTATCCTTCGTTTTTTCGACACGTGGGTTTTTACGGTAAAACAGGATTACGGTTGCTGGCCTTCGATTTACCATCGCTGGGCAGTGGTGCACCATGGTACTGTTCCGTTTCAAATCCATGCATGCATTTCTAAAAGTCGTAAGGCACTGTTTCGCCATTTCGGACGGATGTTGCACCTTGCACCGTTGATGTTGTACCCTGTAGATATCGATTATTCGGACGGCCATAACTTTTGGCACGTTTAGAGTTACGGGAGCAATAACATGTCAAAACGAAGGCCGCGATGAGTTCTACGGCTTTGACAGCTTTCAGCCGTCAACAGATAGATTAATGCCTAAAAAGGACAACCCGAATCTCAATCGGGTCTCGTAAGTTTTTTACCCTTCGTTTTTTCGACACGTGGATTTTTACGGTAAAACGGGATTACCGTGGCTGGCCTTCGATTTACCATCGCTGGAGAGAGGTGCACCATGGTACTGTTCCGTTTCAAATCCATGCACACATTTCTAAAAGTCGTACGGCACTGTTTCGCAATTTCAGACGGATGTTGCACCTTGCATCGTGGATGTTGCACCCTGTAGATATCGATTATTCAAAAGGCCATAACTTCTGGCTCGTTTAGAGTTACCGGAGCCATAACCTGTCAAAATGAAGGCCTCGATGAGTTCTACGGCTTTGATAGCTTTCAGCCGTCAACGGATGGATTAATGCCCAAAAAGGACAACCCGAATCTCAATCGCGTCTCGTAAGTTTTTTACCCTTCGTTTTTTCGACACGTGGATTTTTACGGTAAAACAGGATTACCGTGGCCCGTCTTCGACTTCCCACCGCTGGAGAGTGGTGCACCATGGTACTGTTTCATTTCAAATCCATGCACGCATTTCTAAAAGTCGTACGGCACTATTTCGCCATTTCGGACGGATGTTGCACCTTGCACCGTGGATGTTTCACCCTGTAGATATCGATTATTCGGACGGCCATAACTTCTGGCTCGTTTAGAGTTACGGGAGCCATAACCTGTCAAAACGAAGGCCTCGATGAGTTCTATGGCATTGACAGCTTTCAGCTGTCAACGGATAGATTAATGCCCAAAAAGGACAACCCGAATCTCAATCGGGTCTCGTAAGTTTTTTACCCTTCGTTTTTTCGACATGTGGATTTTTACGGTAAAACAGGATTACCGTGGCCCGTCTTCGTCTTCCCATCGCTGGAGAGTGGTGCACCATGGTACTGTTCCGTTTCAAATCCATGCACGCATTTTTAAAAGTCGTACGGCACTGTTTTGCCATTTCGGACAGATGTTGCACCCTGCACCGTGGATGTTGCACCCTGTAGATATCGATTATTCAAACGGCCATAAGTTCTGGCTCGTTTAGAGTTACGGGAGCCATAACCTGTCAAAACGAAGGCCTCGATGAGTTCTATGGCTTTGACTGCTTTCAGCCGTCAACGGATAGATTAATGTCCAAAAAGGACAACCCGAATCTCAATCGGGTCTCGTAAGTTTTTTACCCTTCGTTTTTTCGACACGTGGATTTTTACGGTAAAACGGGATTACCGTGGCCCGTCTTCGACTTTTCATCGCTGGAGAGTGGTGCACCATGGTACTGTTCCATTTCAAATCCATGGACGCATTTCTAAAAGTCGTACATCACTGTTTTGCCATTTCGGACGGATGTTACACCTTGCACCGTGGATGTTGCACCCTGTAGATATCGATTATTCAAACGGCCATAACTTCTGGCTCGTTTAGAGTTACGGGAGCCATAACCTGTCAAAATGAAGGCCTCGATGAGTTCTATGGCTTTGACCGCTTTCAGCCGTCAACGGATGGATTAATGCCCAAAAAGGACAACCCGAATCTCAATCGCGTCTTGTAAGTATTTTACCCTTCGTTTTTTCGACACGTGGATTTTTACGGTAAAACAGGATTACCGTGGCCCGTCTTCGACTTCCCATCGCTGGAGAGTGGTGCACTATGGTACTGTTCCGTTTCAAATCCATGCACGCATTTCTAAAAGTCGTACGGCTCTGTTTCGCCATTTCGGACGGATGTTGCACGTTGCACCGTGGATGTTGCACCCTGTAGATATCGATTATTCGGACGGCCATAACTTCTGGCTCGTTCAGAGTTACGGGAGCCATAACCTGCCAAAACGAAGGCCTCAATGAGTTCAATTGCTTTGACAGCTTTCAGCCGTCAACGGATAGATTAATGCCCAAAAAGGACAACCGGAATCTCAATCGGGTCTCGTTAGTTTTTTACCCTTCGTTTTTTCGACACGTGGATTTTTACGGTAAAATAGGATTACCGTGGGCCGTCTTCGACTTCCCATCACTGGAGAGTGGTGCACTATGGTACTGTTCCGTTTCAAATCCATGCACGCATTTCTAAAAGTCGTACGGCTCTGTTTCGCCATTTCGGATGGATGTTGGACCTTGCACCGTGGATGTTGCACCCTGTAGATATCGATTATTCGGACGGCCATAACTTCTGACTCGTTTAGAGTTACAGGAGCCATAACCTCTCAAAACAAAGGTCTCGATGAGTTCTACGGCTTTGACAGCTTTCAGCCGTCAACGGATAGATTAATGCCCAAAAAGGACAACCCGAATCTCAATCGGGTCTCGTAAGTTTTTTACCCTTCGTTTTTTCGACACGTGGATTTTTACGGTAAAACGGGATTACCGTGGCCCGTCTTCGACTTTCCATCGCTGGAGAGCGGTGCACCATGGTACTGTTCCGTTTCAAATCCATGCACGCATTTCTAAAACTCGTACGACACTGTTTCACCATTTCGGACGGATGTTGCACCTTGCACCGTGGATGTTGCACCCTGTAGATATCGATTATTCAAACGGCCATAACTTCGGGCTCGTTTAGAGTTACGGGAGTTTGTCAAAACGAAGGCCTCGATGAGTTCTACGGCTTTGACAGCTTTCAGCCGTCAACGGATAGATTAATGCCCAAAAAGGACAACCCGAATCTCAATCGGGTCTCGTAAGTTTTTTACCCTTCGTTTTTTCGACACGTGGATTTTTACGGTAAAACGGGATTACCGTGGCCCGTCTTCGACTTCCCATCGCTGGAGAGCGGTGCACCATGGTACCGTTCTGTTTCAAATCCATGCACGCATTTCTAAAACTCGTAGGACACTGTTTCACCATTTCGGACGGATGTTGCACCTTGCACCGTGGATGTTGCACCCTGTAGATATTGATTATTCAAACGGCCATAACTTCTGGCTCGTTTAGAGTTACGGGAGCCATAACCTGTCAAAACGAAGGCCTCGATGAGTTCTATGGATTTGACAGCTTTCAGCCGTCAACGGATAGATTAATGCCCAAAAAGGACAACCCGAATCTCAATCGGGTCTCGTAAGTTTTTTATCCTTCGTTTTTTCGACACGTGGGTTTTTACGGTAAAACAGGATTACGGTTGCTGGCCATCGATTTACCATCGCTAGGCAGTGGTGCACCATGGTACTGTTCCGTTTCAAATCCATGCATGCATTTCTAAAAGTCGTACGGCACTGTTTCGCCATTTCGGACGGATGTTGCACCTTGCACCGTTGATGTTGCACCCTGTAGATATCGATTATTCGGACGGCCATAACTTTTGGCTCGTTTAGAGTTACGGGAGCAATAACATGTCAAAACGAAGGCCGCGATGAGTTCTACGGCTTTGACAGTTTTCAGCCGTCAACGGATAGATTAATGCCCAAAAAGGACAACCCGAATCTCAATCGGGTCTCGTAAGTTTTTTACCCTTCGTTTTTTCGACACGTGGATTTTTACGGTAAAACGGGATTACCGTGGCTGGCCTTCGATTTACCATCGCTGGAGAGAGGTGCAACATGGTACCGTTCCGTTTCAAATCCATGCACACATTTCTAAAAGTCGTACGGCATTGTTTCGCAATTTCGGACGGATGTTGCACCTTGCATCGTGGATGTTGCACCCTGTAGATATCGATTATTCAAAAGGACATCACTTCTCGCTCGTTTAGAGTTACGGGAGCCATAACCTGTCAAAATGAAGGCCTCGATGAGTTCTACGGCTTTGACAGCTTTCAGCCATCAAGGGATGGATTAATGCCCAAAAAGGACAACCCGAATCTGAATCGCGTCTCGTAAGTTTTTTACCCTTCGTTTTTTCGACACGTGGATTTTTACGGTAAAGCAGGATTACCGTGGCCCGTCTTCGACTACCCACCGCTGGATAGTGGTGCACCATGGTACTGTTTCATTTCAAATCCATGCACGCATTTCTAAAAGTCGTACGGCACCGTTTCGCCATTTCGGACGGATGTTGCACCTTGCACCGTGGATGTTGCACCCTGTAGATATCGATTATTCGGATGGCCATAACTTCTGGCTCGTTTAGAGTTACGGGAGCCATAACCTGTCAAAACGAAGGCCTCGATGAGTTCTGTGGCTTTGACGGCTTTCAGCCGTCAACGGATAGATTAATGCCCAAAAAGGACAACCCGAATCTCAATCGGGTCTCGTAAGTTTTTTATCCTTCGTTTTTTCGACACGTGGATTTTTACGGTAAAACAGGATTACCGTGGCCAGTCTTCGACTTCCCATCGCTTGAGAGTGGTGCACCATGGTACTGTTCGGTTTCAAATCCATGCGCACATTTTTAAAAGTCGTACGGCACTGTTTCGCCATTTCGGACAGATGTTGCACCCTGCACCGTGGATGTTGCACCCTATAGATATCGATTATACAAACGGCCATAAGTTCTGGCTCGTTTAGAGTTACGGGGGCCATATCCTGTCAAAACGAAGGCCTCGATGAGTTCTATGGACTTGACTGCTTTCAGCCGTCAACGGATAGATTAATGTCCAAAAAGGACAACCCGAATCTCAATCGGGTCTCGTAAGTTTTTTACCCTTCGTTTTTTCGACACGTGGATTTTTACGGTAAAACGGGATTACCGTGGCCCGTCTTCGACTTTTCATCGCTGGAGAGTGGTGCACCATGGTACTGTTCCGTTTCAAATCCATGGACGCATTTCTAAAAGTCGTACGTCACTGTTTTGCCATTTCGGACGGATGTTGCACCTTGCACCGTGGATATTGCACCCTGTAGATATCGATTATTCTAACGGCCATAACTTCTGGCTCGTTTAGAGTTACGGGAGCCATAACCTGTCAAAATGAAGGCCTCGATGAGTTCTATGGCTTTGACCGCTTTCAGCCGTCAACGGATGGATTACTGCCCAAAAAGGACAACCCGAATCTCAATCGCGTCTCGTAAGTTTTTTACCCTTCGTTTTTTCGACACGTGGATTTTTACGGTAAAACCGGATTACCGTGGCCCGTCTTCGACTTCCCATCGCTGGAGAGTGGTGCACTATGGTACTGTTCTGTTTCAAATCCATGCACGCATTTCTAAAAGTCGTACGGCACTGTTTCGCCATTTCGGACGGATGTTGCACCCTGTAGATATCGATTATTCGGACGGCCATAACTTCTGGCTCGTTTAGAGTTACGGGAGCCATAACCTGCCAAAACGAAGGCCTCGATGAGATCGATGGCTTTGACAGCTTTTAGCCGTCAACGGATAGATTAATGCCCAAAAAGGACAACCGGAATCTCAATCGGGTCTCGTAAGTTTTTTACCCTTCGTTTTTTCGACACGTGGATTTTTACGGTAAAATAGGATTACCATGCCCGTCTTCGACTTCCCATCGCTGGAGAGTGGTGCACTATGGTACTGTTCCGTTTCAAATCCATGCACGCATTTCTAAAAGTCGTACGACACTGTTTCGCCATTTCGGACAGATGTTGGACGTTGCACCATGGATGTTGCACCCTGTAGATATCGATTATTCGGACGGACATAACTTCTGACTCGTTTAGAGTTACGGGAGCCATAACCTGTCAAAACAAAGGTCTCGATGAGTTCTACGGCTTTGACAGCTTTCAGCCGTCAACGGATAGATTAATGCCCAAAAAGGACAATCCGAATCTCAATCGGGTCTCGTAAGTTTTTTACCCTTCGTTTTTTCGACACGTGGATTTTAACGGTAAAACGGGATTACCGTGGCCCGTCTTCGACTTACCATCGCTGGAGAGTGGTGCACCATGGTACTGCTCCGTTTCAAATCCATGCACGCATTTCTAAAAGTCGTACGACACTGTTTCACCATTTCGGAAGGATGTTGCACCTTGCACCGTGGATGTTGCACCCTGTAGATATCGATTATTCAAACGGCCATAACTTCTGGCTCGTTTAGAGTTACGGGAGCCATAACCTGTCAAAATGAAGGCCTCGATGAGTTCTACGGCTTTGACAGCTTTCTGCCGTCAACGGATAGATTAATGCCCAAAAAGGACAACCTGAATCTCAATCGGGTCTCGTAAGTTTTTTACCATTCGTTTTTTCGACACGTGGATTTTAACGGTAAAACGGGATTACCGTGGCCCGTCTTCGACTTCCCATCGCTGGAACCGTGGTATTGTTCCGTTTCAAATCCATGCACGCATTTCTAAAAGTCGTACGACACTGTTTCCCCATTTCGGACAGATGTTGCACCTTGCACCGTGGATGTTGCACCCTGTAGATATCGATTATTCAAACGACCATAACTTCTGGATCTGTTGGGCGAATTCTCACCCAGAAGATCTTGAGACAACGAAGCGTCTGTTTCACCCGGGTTCGCAGTCACCACTTCATTCAGCATGACCGGCCTCTTTACCATTCGACAATGCAAGCCATAGCTCATTCGACATGAATAACCTCCAGTTCATTCACCAAGGCCAAGGAACACTCGGCACTCACGCATGAAGCTTCATTCGGCAGCACGAGCACAAGTCCATTCGGCATGGAAGCTCCATTCGGCAGCACGAGCCATGTCCATCCGGCATGACCAGCCCCTTTCCATTCGGCATAGCCGGTCCATGTCCCGCCGAATACCACCACCGGACCACACTATTGCCGAACCACCTTCCCATCACATCTCCACCGGACCACACTATTACCGAACCACCTTCCCATCACATCTCCACCGGACCAACTCCAATACCCTACCACCAAACCAACCACGACCGAATCAACTCCACTGCCACTCCAACACTACCACCGAATCAAGGCTTCAGCAATCCACTTCACACACCACCATCACCAGTCCAAGCTCTACCGAATGAAGCCTCGCCGAACCAGAAGTGCCAGGCCAAATTGCTTCAGCCCGGGCCCACCAGCAGTTATATACTTCCAAGACCCCTGCCCCCTACCTCATTCTATAAATAGAGGGGCAGGGGTACAACAATGGCAGACAAGTTTGAGAGCTCAAGCAAGGAAGGAACTTTCAAACTACTTTCATACACTCGTATACAACGCATTGTACTTGTAACCTGAAAGAAAGAGGATAATAACATATAAAGTGGACGTAGGCACATTCTGGCCGAACCACTATAAATCTGTGTGTCTTTTACATTTCAGCCCCTACTTTTCTCATATTTACATACTCATCTAAAATCACTGAAAATTACATATAATCAACTAAATAATACGACTTGGAGGTGTTTGTCCATTTTTTGTGCAAACATTTTTGGTGCTTTTCACTGAGAACTGAACTCAAACTTCATCTTCTCCCACTCAACCTTTTTCCTAACGACATCACTCGTTGCTTAGAAATCATGCCTTCCAAACAGAGAAGGGATGTTAACAAAGGAAAGAACATCGCAACTAGCAGCCTTCCAGATCCAGCAATCACAGATCAGCCCACTTCAACAGCAGTACCAGATGAAAATCAGGAAAATCCAACTGGTCCCGCAACGGAACAACCAATCACTAGGGCAGATCTGGACAGGGTTGTGGCTGAAGTAACTAACCGCTTCACATCCCAACAAGAAACTTTGGTGGACCAACTCATGACACGCTTAAGGGACGCTGAAGAGTCCAACCGCAACACTGAATCATGGGGTGAATCCCAATCCGGAGGATCCCGGAGGCAACAAAGGTCTTCACTCTTCGAACAAGCTATCAACAGGAAAAACGATGATAGGGGCCGCGCCCGGACTCAGCCCGAATTCCGACTCGAGGAAGCCCTTGGAACCGAACCTAGCGGGGGAGGCACCAGGCGAGGGTCGGATGTAGCTGAGCCAGTCATGCCACCTAATCATAGAAACCCCGCTGAACGGAGCCGAGCTAGAACCCAGCCCGAAGTTGACCCCATGGATGTGCTCGAAACAGAACCCCACAGGGGAAGATCAAGGCAGGGGGCAACTGTAGCTGGTCCTAGCGTGCATCCAAGCAGCCAAAGACAACCACTGGATAATGCTAGAGGTGATAGACTGTACCATCCCTACAAGTCATCTGGGCGAGATAGATCCCGCAGGGAAGAACCGAGCTCATTTTTGTCCGCTCCAAGTTCTGACGAGCGGATGGCACGATTATTCAGAGAATGTGTCCGACGGGAGCAAAGGGACCGGGGAATAGGCGCTAGGGTCACCAGTCCCTTTACCCGAAATATCGAAACTGCCATCACTCCCCGGGAATGGAAAATGCCAACCATGGAACCTTACAAAGGAACTTCCGACCCCATCGTACACCTGCAGAGATACACCCAGCATATGCTCATGAGTGGAGCAACAGAAGGAGTATTATGTAAATGCTTTCCGCTATTCCTATCAGATCTAGCTACCTCCTGGTTCTGCCATCTACCCCAAGGATCCATCAACTCATGGGAGATGTTAAAAGAAAGGTTTATTAGCCAGTTCCGCATCCATGTGGAACAACCCAGGGATGCTTATTCTCTATCCAATGTCAAACAGAAAACCGGAGAGACGCTACAACAATATCTAACACGGTTCAACGCCGCAGCGGCAGCAGTTCAAGATGCCGATGAAAAACTCACTCTAATGGCCCTCTGTAGTGGTGTGCATCCAGACACCAAGTTTGCCAGAAGATTAACTAAGGAAAAACCAGTTACCTTGCCTGATTTCTTCCATGAAGCTGGAAAGTATATGAGACTTGAAGACGCTGCTACGGAGAGGCAGCCAGGGCAACAAGGCAAGATAATTCAGGACAAGGTTCCCACTGCAGCTAAGGACGCTCGAAGAAATGAATCTAGAGACAATGCTGGGGGCAGAAAGGGTGAGAAGCGCCAATATCGACCAGGGCCAAGATTTGACTCCTACACTCCTTTGAATGAAACAATCGAAAACATCTACCTAGCCACTCAGGGCGAACTCGGATACAAGCGCCCCCCGCACAAGAAAGAATCAGATAACGCACTCAAGTCCGGAAAGTTCTGTCGCTTCCACGAATCCCACGGACATGACACCAATGAATGCCACCATCTTCGGGACTTGATCGAAGAACACATTAGAAGAAGAAGACTGGAACGTTATGTGAAAAGTCAGAACAGGACTCCAACTCCTGCCAATGAGAACTCAAAGCAACCCCTCCCAGAAGTAGGCGGAGGGAGTCGCAACAATCACAACACCAGTGGCTCTAGTCAAGAGAAGATAGTAGTCCTTACCATCTCAGGAGGACCACACATTGCCGACAGAAGTTGGGCAGAGATGGAAAGGTACGGCAAGTCGCTTAGAAATGCCGAAGGATATGTTAACTCCATTACGGAGGAACGCCACCCGAAACGAAAAGAAAACGACGACATCATATTCAGTAGGCGTGATTTGGAAGGAAGACAGTACCCACATATGGATCCTATGGTCATCTCTGCCTGGTTCGGTCCAGCTAAAGTTTTTCGGATTCTAATAGACACAGGAAGCTCCGTTAATATCCTGTTCAAACATGCTTTCGACAAAATGAAGTTATCAATGAAGGATGTATCCCCCTGTGACAAACCACTGCACGGTTTCACTGGAGATGCAAAAATACCCCTCGGGCAACTTGACCTCTTCGTCGAAATAGGAAGTCATCCCCGCTCCGTTGTGCGAAAACAAACGTTCGTACTAATAGAAAACCACTCGGCTTACAACGCTTTCTTGGGAAGACCAGCCTTGTCTGACTTTCAGATTGTATTAGCCCCCTGGTGCCTGAAAATGAAATTTCCAACAGACAACGGAGTAGGAGAAGTAGAAGGAGATCAAGGTGCTGCCCGAGACTGCTACGTAACTGAACTTCGCAATAACCGCAGAAAGAATAAAGGAAAAGATGCAGAGACTACTCTCTGCATGAAAAGCTTGGAGGCATAGCAACTAAAGAAAGCCCCTCCTCTTCGATACACAAGCGATCCCTTCAATGAACTAGACCCCAGGGATAAAGAGGAGGAGGCTACCGCCGAGCCTGCAGAGGCTATGGAATTCGTATCGGTAGATAAGCATGATTCAAGTAGACTATTAAAAATCGGATCTCAGCTGAAAACGGAATTGAAGGATCGACTCATTGACTTTCTCCGCCACAACTTAGATGTATTTGCGTGGACCCATGCCGATATGACAGGAATCTCCCCAGACGTAGCATGCCACATGTTGAACATCGATCCCACCAAGGTACCAGTAAAGCAGAAAAAGAGGAGCATGGGGGCAGAGCGATCAGCAGCCCTTGATGAGGAAGTAAAAAATCTACTTGCTAATGACTTCATACGGGAAGCCATCTACCCAGAATGGATCGCTAACCCAGTGCTAGTAAAAAAGGCCAATGGAAAGTGGCGAACATGTATTGACTTCTCCAATCTGAATGACGCTTGCCCGAAAGACTGCTTCCCACTTCCCCGAATTGACCAACTCGTGGACAGCACAGCTGGGCACGAACTCCTATCTTTTATGGATGCATACTCCGGATATAACCAGATCCCCATGCACGCTCCCGATCAGGACCACACTAGCTTCATCACCGACCGCGGATTATATTGTTACAAAGTCATGCCTTTTGGACTCAAAAATGCTGGAGCTACCTATCAACGCCTCGTCAACAAAATGTTCGCAGAACTGATAGGACGTACTATGGAAGTATATGTGGATGACATGTTGGTGAAGTCCAGGAAAGCCAACGACCATGTAAGCCATCTGGACGATATGTTTCGGGTACTTCGCCGATATGGAATGAAGCTGAATCCTCTAAAGTGCTCCTTCGGAGTATCATCGGGAAAATTCTTAGGATTCATCGTCCACGCCAGAGGAATCGAAGCAAACCCTGAACAAATCCGAGCTTTAAAAGAAATAAGGATACCTTCCACTCGAAAAGAAATGCAGAGCCTAAACGGAAAGGTGGCCGCCCTAAGCAGATTCATTTCCAAGGCAACTGACAAGTGTGTCCCTTTCTTCGAAGCACTCAAGAAAGACAAAGGGAGGTTCGAGTGGACCGACGAATGCTTAAAAGCCTTCCTCAACCTAATCGAACACCTTCAGAGACCACCAGTACTCTCAACTCCAAATGAAGGTGAAGTGTTATACCTATACCTCGCTGTATCATCTCATGCTCTAAGCGCCGCCTTGGTAAGAGAAGAAGACCGCACACAACGTCCGGTTTACTTTGTAAGCAAGAGATTTACGGGGGCAGAAGCCAGATATCCTAAACTTGAGAAGTTAGCATATTGTTTATTGATCGCGTCACGGAAACTGCGACACTACTTCCAGTCTCACTCCATCAGGGTTCTAACCGATCAACCACTAAGACAAGTGCTCCATCGTCCTGACACTTCTGGGCGACTCCTCAAATGGTGCATCGAACTAAGTCAGTATGATATCACCTACCATCCCCGCACCGCTATCAAAGGACAAGCCATGGCTGATTTCATTGCCGAATTCACTACCAACGAAGGCAAGGAACAATCCGAAGTAGCAAAAAACATCAAGTGGAACCTCTTTGTAGACGGAGCATCGAACGAACAAGGCTCGGGGGCAGGTATTGTGATCGTCACCCCCAGGGGAAGAAAGTTGTACTATGCATTAAGATTGGAGTTCACGGCCACTAACAACGATGCTGAATATGAAGCAGTAATAGCGGGATTGGAACTGGCCCTAGAAATTGGGATCAATTCCTTATGTATTCATAGTGATTCTCAGCTTATCGTAAACCAGGTACTAGGAGAATTCCAGACTCGAGGAGAACGGCTCACAGCATACCTAAAGAAAACCAGACTGCTGCTCGATCGATTGGACCATTATCTAATCAAACACATTCCTCGAGAAGAAAACCAAGAGGCAGATGAACTTGCAAAGCAAGCTAGTATGAAGGACGGCACCATTCCCGGAGCACTAGTAATCTCAAGGCAGCTAGCCCCGAGTTTCGAACAAGCGAATCTGATAACTGCAATCGAAGAAGGAACCTGGATGACTCCTATCCGGAAATATTTGCAAGATGGCATACTACCCGACAGGCGTGACGAAGCCAAGAAGATCTTGAGGAAAGTTCCCCACTACACAATGCAAGAAGGCATCCTCTACCGGCGTGGTTTCTCTAGCCCCCTATTAAGATGCGTCGCCGGAAGGGAAGCCAAGGAGATATTAACAAACATCCATCAGGGAGGATGCGGAGATCACACTGGAGGACAGACTTTGGCAAGAAAGATACTCCGATATGGATATTACTGGCCCACACTAAACAAAGATGCCCTAGACTTCGTTAAGAAATGCGACAGATGTCAGAAGTTCGCCAAGATCCCTCGACTACCCACAAACGAAATTACTCAAATGACCAGCCCTTGGCCCTTTGCCGTATGGGGAATTGACTTAATTGGCGAACTGCCAACGGGCCGAGGCGGAGCCAAATATGCTATAGTGGCAGTCGATTATTTCACCAAATGGGTGGAAGCGGAACCTTTAAATAAAATATCTTCAGCAAAAGTTATCAACTTCTTGATCAAAAACATTCTGTGCAGGTATGGAGTCCCCCTCAAGATCGTATCAGACAACGGACTCCAATTTGACAGCGAAGAATTTGCCGACTGGTGCCAAGAGCATGGAATTCATAAAAGCTTCTCATCAGTAGCTTACCCTCAGGCAAACGGACAAGTTGAAGCTGTCAACAAAATTCTCAAAACCCTAATCAAGAAGAAACTTGAAAAGTCAAAAGGCGCTTGGGTGGACGAACTTCCTACGGCACTATGGGCATACCGCACATCTTTCAGAACATCAACGGGACATACTCCTTTCTCTTTGGCATATGGATCGGAGGCAATGCTCCCAGTTGAGACTATTGTGCCTTCCCACCGTAGGATCCACTACAACCCAGAAGAAAACGAAGAACTCCTCCTCATGTCTTTGGATCTGATTGAGGAAAGGAGAAACGATGCAGCACTCAAAGCAGCAGCTCACAAACAAAAAGTGGCAGCACTATACAATTCCAAAGTCAAGCGTCGCAGCTTACAAGAAGGAGATCTTGTCCTCAGGCGAATCTTTCCGCGCCCCGGGGCACTGGACCCCATCTGGGACGGACCATATGTAATTCACAAAGATCTCCACAACGGAGCTTACATTTTGTCAACAGTGGACGGAGAGGTGTTCCAGAGGGCATGGAACATCCGACACCTCCGTCGATACTTTTCTTAACTTGTACTGCCCATATGAAGTGAATTAACAAAGAGAATCAGTGGACGTAGGCATTTTCGTGCCGAACCACTTTAAAAAATCTTGTCTCTTTTTAACTTGTTCCTTTATGTCTTGGCTACTTGTTAAGCGTTATCCCTTTCTGTTGAACAAAATTCTATGGCATCTCCACTCAAGACGCACCGCGGCCTCATCTGGACTAGGCCTAACAGGTACGCTACGATTCTATGCACTCGCCAATGAGACTCTTTTGCCCCGGCATCCCTCTGCTGCGGGTTAACTCATTGCGCGCCTGCCCTCAAAGCCAACTGTAATGAGCCGATTATAAGTCATCATAAAGGCCGACTATAGCCGATGGCAGCTCATTACGGCGTTCGGCTCGTCGGTAACTGTGAACCTACTTTAAGCCCCAACATAAGGTGTGGCCAGCCAGGGGTAGTTCACGGCCAACGGCACCCACGCTAGCCGGCCACGGTAAATCGAATAATACCCACGATTACGGACCATAATGGTTCGGGTAGTTACCGTGCGCGATCTCGGCTCCGATGTGTCTTAAGTGCGGCTGTGGTAAAAAAGAAAACTCCCCGCGGAGGCGTAAGATGGGTGACAAATGTCTCCAAGACCCACAGCTAGGGAAAGTGACTACAAAACCCGTTTGCCACGAACTTAAGCACATCGACGGCCTTCCGTGACTGGAAGTTTTACTTTTACTATATTTCCATTTCATTTAAATATTTTTCTCCTATCCTGTATAACAAACTCTAAAGTACAGGAAACCAAATAGGAAGCATTCACTCATGAGGCTCTAAGCCTGCATGCTGGGTAGCAGGGCGCTCTGCTATACCCGTGAACAGTTACACAAGACACTCAAAGCTACCGCCTGCGAATAAAACATAAAGGGCGGTACTCTCTTCTCTTGTACATAAATGCGTAACTATAACTTATTCATACACTGACATTGCAAAACGTGAAATTATATTTCAAGCAAAAACTTAACATCAAACACAAGTGGAATCACAGGCATATACATAATTATACTTCTCACACAGCACATAAAGATAGCAACAACATTTGAACATGACAAAATCAGCTTATATTATAAGATCACACGAAGTTATTCTTTGCAAATAATTTTATTACAGTTGCATATCAAAGACTAACATGAACAGTGATAAAAAAGAAACAAAAAGATGGCAGATGCATCCACACTCCATCACCAACTCCCCCAGCCTACTTAGCCGCAGGATCGGAGCCCCCAGCATGTGGATCTGAAGTCCCACCTGTCCAGATCAGAAGAGGAATTCATTAAACGAACGATCAAGTTATGAAAACACGAAAAGAAAAGAAAGGGAAAAGAATAACTCACCAGCATCCGCCGCTTGATCCTCATCATCCAACTGCACGCCCGCTTCCTCTGCAGCGAGTAGCCGCATCCCCTCCTTCACCGCCGCTTGCTCCTCCTTTGAGAACTGAGCAGTAACCGCACTCAAGTTGAAAGCCTCTCCGCCTTCCTTACCCGCATTCACCCTGGCCTCCTCTAAAGCCTGGAGATACACCTTGGCCATGACCCGAGGGTAATCGTCCATCCAAGACAAGCCGCCCTCCTTCCAAGTGTGGAAGTACATATCCTGCAACATCTCATCCATCATCCCCTCGTTTTCCTCAAACTCCCTCACCCGGGCCTCGGAAGCTTGCAACTTGGTGATGGCGACGTCCCTCTCTGATTGGTATCTCAAGCAGTCAGCCTGGAGTGACCTCCTCATTTCCTCTTCCTTCAACTTGAGGGACCTCCTCATCTCCTCCATCTCCTCCTTCAACTCGGCCTGAGCCATCTCCGCAGCCTCGAGCCTCCCTGACAACTCCTCTACCCGCTCGAGATCCGCATTTCGAACCTCATCCACCGTTGTAATAGCCATGTTAATCCGCTCCCTGCAGGTGACCTCCATTTTCCGTAACTCCGCCCTACTTGCCTTCTCCATGGTCTCTTTCAGACGCTGGGAAGCTTCCTCATGCTGGGAGATCTGGATGGCTTGGTCGGCAAGCTGCTTGGCCTGATCGGCAACCTTTAGCCTTAACCGAATGTTAGCACTCCCAATCTCCTCCCCGGCCTTGACCAATCGAGCATGATGCTCCATTAACTTCTTAGTCTCTTCGGCCACCCGATCAATATTAGCCTTGGCCTCGTCCCCCATGGTGACTACCCGTGTAGTAAGTAAATCAAGATCTAAAGATTTGGCCTCGTCCAGCACTCTTACCATGGGGTTGCGGGGAAGTAGGTGCTCGCCCGTGGTCTCATCGAATGAAATGTCCCGAAAACTTGGGTCTAAATCAGGATGGCCGGCAAAAGGGTCACGAGGCACGGGGCGAGGCACATCGGGACGCCTTATATGAATGACAGTAGAACTCTTGGAAGGAGGAGGAGGGGGGCAGGGCTCCGTGCTCTCCTCCGTAGTATCACGAGGAGGCTGAGTAGGGGGAGACAGAGTAGGAAGCTGCGAAGCAGAAGAAGACTCAAATAAGGAACGGCTCCGCTTCCTTTTCTGAATGCCCTCTTCGATGACCCCAAGAAGAGGGCGGTACTTGACTACGTCCCCAGTGCGATCAGTAGAAGGTTTCGCGGAAGCTCTCCTCGACTTAAATTGTTCAAGGCGGTGTCGAACATCCGACGTTTTACCCGCCTGGCCTGCCCCTGGAATAAAGAACAAATGTTACGAACATACAATAATCCGCAATTCAAAAAATGTGCTAAGTTAAAAAGAAAGAAAAGTGAGGAGACACATCTGTTATACAAACCCGGCGGAGGAGTGGGATACTGCAATAAGTCCTGGATCTCATTCCAGGACGGAAGTGAACCGTAAAAAATTTCTAAGTCCCTATCGAAAATGGAATCGGCAGAAGACAAAAGTTCACCTTGCATCGCCGGGGTCACCCTAGCTGAGGAACCCTTAGAGGATGGGTCAGTGCTAACCACAGCTTTGCCGGTTTCCTCTGCCTTCTCCGTTTCCTTCTCTGTTTCCGACTCCCCCTCTGACTCCCCGAAGGCCCGACGGAGAGCCTCATCCAGTTCGAGGTCCTGCTCAGAGGTTAGAGCAGCAACACCGCTACCACCCTGACCATCGCCATCTCCTCCACCCTCCGACCCTTCTCCAACTTCACCTCCTTCCTCCTCTTCTACACCTTCCTCCTCCGGGACATCCGGGCAAGTACTTGGAGAAGGGCCATCGGACTCCTTGAGCTTCTTGCCTCCTACGACTGGACGTTGTGCAAAGGGCTTCCTCTTGCCACCCTTCGCTGTCACCCCACCTTTAGGCTGGGCAGCCTTCTCTTCTGCCGTGTCCCTCTGTTTGACTACGGACTGATGTGGGAGGATCAAATTATACGACAAGAGCCTGGCATTCCTAATCAGATAAGCAGCCGATCTGTCTCTCCCGGAAATAGCTTCAATTTCTGCTGCCATCCGAACCAAGCGATCATCTTCCACAACCGCAAAACCACCTGTCGCTAGCAAGAAATAAAAGCGCATAAGAGAGTGAATTACAGCCAAGACAGGAATTATGAGTAGAGTTTTTACTTACATCCGGAGGTAAATCGGCGAATAGAGACGGAGTCATCCCTGACAAAGAACCATTCCTTCTTGAACATGCTATACTTCGAGTATAAATCCAAAATAGGCTTGAAGGAAACGGCTGACTCCAAGCTAATATATGGGGACCCCTTCCTGTACCCCCTCAGATTGTACAGATATCGTATTTCCCGGTTGGAGGGGGCGCGCCCATATCTCTTCTGGAAGATAGCATATAAGCATACCAGAATGGCATAAGAGTTGGGCTGAAGCTGGAATGGAGCCACCTTCAGATAAGTGACGAAGCTTAGTATCCAGGCGTTGATTGGAGGAATAGCCCCGCACATGCAATGGTACCGGCTATAAGCGAAGTACCCCTCAGGGGGATCATATGGCATGACCCCTTCCCCCGGTAACAACATAAGAGCCCTGTCTATCCCAAAGGAACGGGATATAACGTCAAGTTGCTCCTCCTTTAAGGAGCTTGGGAAGCAGTCAGGGGGAGAGTTCAAAAGTTCCTGTGGACCACATCCGTCCACTAGAGACTTCGGAATAGGTCGGTGTTGCCCGGATCCTGATTGGACTGGGGGCGAGGAAGAAGAAGGCTCTCCTGTGCCTCTAGACTTCTTTCTGTCTGATCGTGTTTCCGCTTTGCGAGACATTTTCTGCAGCACAAGAAAAACCTAATATTAGAACAAGGAAAATAGAAAAGTAAACAAACAAGTGCGTGCAAGTGTGGAATTTCATTCGCAAGCTGAAGTCTTCCAGATCACAAGTTCATTCGGTTTCCATGTTCATTCGGCTTCCAAGTTCATTCGGTTTCCAAGTTCATTCGGTTTCCAAGTTCATTCGGTTTCAACCCCATTCGGTTTTCATCTCATTCGGCTCCAAGGCAGTAGTCCCATTCGGTGAAGCAAGGACATACGTGTGTATTCGGTAATAAGTATATACCTGGTTCGGTATAAGGTTGGTTCGGCAAACACTTGATTCGGCAATGGAATGATTCGGCTCTACTCGTTCGGTAAAGAAAAACAAGGGGGGTACGGCCTCTATATATAGGCAAACTCACAACCACCGAACCAGATGTCTCGCCCAACCGGACCAATGATACCGGACCACCAGAAGCCGGATGAGAATAGCCGGACCAACCAAGAACCGAATGGAACCCTCTATCTACCGTCCAAGACCAGGGACTGGGGGCACGCAGGGCGCTTCACTCAGATAAGACCTCAACAGGATATGAACATCCAGCCCATGACATTACAAAACACGCCTTCTTGCCGCAGGGAAACAAAGCGCGACACATGCAAGCACGTGCCCCACTTTGGGGGGCAAATGTTGGGCGAATTCTCACCCAGAAGATCTTGAGACAACGAAGCGTCTGTTTCACCCGGGTTCGCAGTCACCACTTCATTCAGCATGACCGGCCTCTTTACCATTCGACAATGCAAGCCATAGCTCATTCGACATGAATAACCTCCAGTTCATTCACCAAGGCCAAGGAACACTCGGCACTCACGCATGAAGCTTCATTCGGCAGCACGAGCACAAGTCCATTCGGCATGGAAGCTCCATTCGGCAGCACGAGCCATGTCCATCCGGCATGACCAGCCCCTTTCCATTCGGCATAGCCGGTCCATGTCCCGCCGAATACCACCACCGGACCACACTATTGCCGAACCACCTTCCCATCACATCTCCACCGGACCACACTATTACCGAACCACCTTCCCATCACATCTCCACCG